>OX438701.1:16214153-17538912 GCA_949316375.1 Mythimna vitellina | reverse complement strand
ACCTAAACTGATAAAGGGATGGAGCTATATAGGGTGTATATCTCCATCCCTCTTTCGCTCTCGCATGCTTGACATTTTAACATGTCATGGAAAGGCCCCAGGTACCAAAGTGAAATATAGTACTTATTAGTTCTTTGTCTATTCGAATGTTATTTATGACTAACTTCTGTCTGTGGCCTCGCCCGCATTAAATTAAGTTTTTCAATTCAAACTTTGGACCCCCATTTCTACCCCTTAGGGAGTGAATTTTGAGAAATACTCTCTTAGTGCTCGCCTACGTCATAAAAGGAAACCTTGTGTAAAATTTCACGCTTCTAGTCCTTCTAGTTTCGTCTGTGCGTTGATACGTCAGTCAGTCAGTTTCTCGTTTTATATATATAGATTTCTGGTCTGAAGTACGTGCAGATGCCAAAGACACCGTAAGCAATCACTATTATTGTTTTTGAAAATTACACATAATATCAAGCCGGAAGGCAATTACAAAAGGAAAATAATGTGCAAGCAAACAGAAAATTGAAAGTTAACGTGCAATTATGTTCTACGGTGATCCTACTGTTTTCACTTCTATTGTTTGGTGTTCAAAGGCGTGAAAATCGTGAGCGATGCTATGTGGTGACGTCGTATTAACGAGAAACACGTTCGAGTGTCCATTATGATCGGCGGCAACGATCTCTCGCGCCGGGCTTTGGTACAGGCTATGGTCCGGAGCGAGGAGTTACAGGCAGTTGCCTCCTGCGAAGTAGTAATGTTAGCAAAGGAGGCGGGCGATGTGCGAGGGAACGGCCCTCACGCCCCACCGCTGAGATCCCGATCCCGATTTACAGCCACCGTAGGCGCAGGCTTGCGGACGGTGACCAATGGGTAGCACGCCGTCCGGTCGTCCAGAACCGTCCGGACCGAGCTCAAGTCGTCGACGGCGCGTAGTGTTCCACGCGCGCCTCAAGATGTCAGCAAATCGTAGGGGCCCAGCAGGGTCAATGCCTACTGGGGCTATGGGTTAAGTGAAAATGAACCCCGGGGCCCTGGAACGCAAGGTAAAGAAGGAACAAACGAGCGGGTTTTAGTCAGTAAAAGTCTGACACGATAGGGCGGGAGATGTCATTAGATGATTACCCACCTAAATTTAAAACAAGTGTCCATTATGATTCTATAATAGAATACAGTTTACCCGATGTGAATTCCTGTTAGTAAAAACTGACGAGCTGATATACAAAATTTTATTCCCTACTAGATTACCAAGATTACTAGATTCCTAAGTGCTTACCTTTGTTATACCTTATATGCTACTTTATATGCTTTATAGTATTTTCTTTAAGGTGGGAAATAATCCAAATTACATAAATCACGCCCATGTTCCTTCTTTGCCCTTGCATTCCAGGACCACGGATTTTCCTATCGGAAGACAACCTGTGCCCTCAGTAGATGGCTTCGGTCCTCCTAAGCCCCTACGGTTCGACATCTCTTTGAGGCACGCGTGGATCCCCACGCGCCGGCGGCGGCGCCGCCGACAACTCAGTTTTGCAAAATTTCATGCTTCTAGCTATCTACCCTGCGGTTTAGGCTGTGCTTTGTCTCAGAATTAAAGAATGAAGAAGTTGATTGTTTCTGAAAAGCATTCACGACGCGGCGTGCCTACCGCGAAAGCGTGGGAACTGTACCTATATTATGCTTACGAAGCGCTATTTCTCTTTAAAAGTGAACCGTATAATCTCGAACTTGTGATAGTGGTCACGTTTCGCTTTTCATTTCTCTTGGTCTAGTTCACGTTTCGTACTACCTGTTTGTTTATTTTGAATTTCTTACTTTCATCTGGAACCTTCGAGGTCGATGTCTGAAACATTAAACTTGCACCTGTCTTCTATTAACCTAGGCACACCTGTTAGCTACTTATATTTTTTACCTATATTTTTAATTTTAAATGATTCCCACATTAGAACAATTTTTTCTCTGGAACATAATGTTCTATACGTCGATGTTAGTCTATCCCCGTATCCTAGTCTCCCTATAAAGGGTGGAAATCATAGAATGACTTCACCCGGTCTGGGTGGAGCGAGAGGGCGTGTCAGACTTTTACTCCCTATATCTAGTTCTTTAAAACCCGTTTTGACTTGGTAGGTACCTCGTCTCATAAATCGTCTTCTGGATTACCTACCACAGCCACTCCAAGCAGTTGATGATGTATACAAATCTAACATGCACAATTAAAGAAAGGACTCCTTATTATCCTTGAGAATTATGACAAAAAAGTAGGTTCTTCGAAACGGTAATTGCAATTATTTCCGATTGATAATATTTACGCCAATTATGCAAAAACTTATCGTTTACTTTAAACGATTTGTCATTCAAAATAATTGTCAATCGCAATTGACCGTTTCGGGAATCACATATAGTACCAGTCAGGTTCCTACAGAGCGAATTGAAACGTAACGAACAATAAATATCTAAAACATACCTGTGGTTTAATGGTCACTGCGAACAAGGAATAAATGTAGGCAGATATTTTCAAATGTCTATTTTCAAAACTGCCATACACAGTAGAAAACTCTGGAATTAAAATAAGTAGCTAATCACCTTTTTGTGCTTCTGCAGATGGAAGTTCGTTGTCACTAGCTGACGCAGTTTTCGCAAATAATATAAACATCCACCAGAACTTCACCATCGCTCACAACGATAAACAAACACAATCTTAACTAGGCTGTAAGTCGATCTGCCTTCGCGCGAAAAAAATGCAACTGTCAAAAAATACCGCGAATGCCTCCTCTCGCCGCGAAACCGAAACGTAAAATAAAGCTTGGAAGGTAAGACAATAAGAAGTGCAGTCTTTGGAAAATAATCCCCGCTTGAGTCGATTGTACTCGTGTATCTAGACGATTTCGCGACAGGTGCCTAGATAGTGCCTGGCTAGGTAGTTATTTACTGGGTGCTGGTTTGATGGCGAGAGGATGATTTATTAGAGCGAAAATGAAGACGCTTGCAATGTCTCCGTAATGAGCATATTACGAAGGACAAAAATGATAGAAAAAAAGATCTTAGTCATAATGAAGATTGCGGTAAAACTGAACTTTGACGTAATAAAGAAAAATAATACTGAAGAGATGATGTTGTCAAAAAACATTTCAAGCCACATTCAGACTAAAAAAAAATTAAATTATCAATACGGCACCATTTTTTTTTTGTTTTCGAGGGAAAACCTTCAAAAGACGTTCGGACTTTGGGGATAAGTCCGGGGAGTGTGAGATTTTTAACTTACTTTAACCACCCCGGTGATCACCATCAGCACATAGAAGGGGCGCCGTTACCTCTTAAAAGACCATTCCGGAACCCCCTCTGTGCAACGCTTGTTAGGGCACATCCCTGAGGAGACTGTACAACGGTTTTCGGTACGTACGTAATAAAATATAATTTTTAAGTCAAACAACGAGTACATAATAACCAATGCATGTAGTGTTTATTTCTATGGTACAAGGCATCCCCTAGCCATTGATCCGTAACCGAATCATTACTGTACTTGTCTCTTTCAACCAAAAAACATAATGAACCCACCAGACCAAAACCACATTCAAGCCGCTTTGGACACTATAATAACTACCAAGAATAACATCCTATTATCTTTTTATCGAAGACGACATCGGAGGCAGTCGGCACCACAAGTAGACCATGACGTTATTATGAAAAGAAATTGGGTTAAGCCGTTTAAAATTGTTGACAAAGTTGAGCGACCTCGCTGGATCCATGGGATGATTATATACTTTTACTTAGAGCACGGAGTCTTATCTGTGGTATTAGAATGTTTAACAGCGTTATCTGGAGAGATAGGTGTCGTGTCTTGTAAATACAGCCTTTGAGCATGTCTGAGCCTTTCCGCTCTTTTGTTTTGAGGCCGAGAAATTCTGATAACGATGAAAGAATTTCTAGTTTGATTTCGATATTTGAAAAGTTAAAAGCAAAGTCTTTAATCAATTGTTCTTTAGAATAATACGCCACGGATACGCCAAATAGGTCCAGTTCAGCATAATGCCAGACAACTACGCAGCAGTTGCCTGACGCTGGTTTTCAACTGAACCTTAGAGTGCTGATACGGATGAAAATCAGTTTCTCATAAATATGGGAATTAAATAAATAAATATACAAGTAAATATATATATATGCATATATTAATATGTAGAAAGTCATAAATCATAAATAGATGTTTAATAATCTGTGTGTGTGTGTGTGTAATTTGTTGTTGTAATAATCTTGTGTTTCTATCCAGCGGGGCCACTGAGTTAAGCATTGCTTCGTTTTTTTTTTTTATTCTTGATAGGTTCGCGCTTGACCACTATCTCACCTGATGGAAAGCGACGATGCGGTCGACGATGGAACTCGCTTACCTAGAAGTAACCTATTCACTCTTGACTTAAAGATTCCCGGGTTGTAGCTATCACGAAACACAGATTCCACGAAGAAATTCTACTCCTTAGCTGTACGCACAATGAATGTGTTCCCAGAACATTTCGTGCGTTCAATGTACCTCAACTATTTTGATAGAAATTACAATTAATCACCTCGTCCATCCAGGCGGGCCTTCAGTTCTATTACGCTTGGAATATATAAAAATAATACTGATTGTGACCTGTACCAACGTACCTCTCAATTCATGTATTAACATCAGGGGATCTTTATCAGAACAGGAAATACCTATTAAGCAGGAAAAATTGGTCTATCCAGCAGGGCCCTTTGTAATTGAAGTTCATACTTGTAAAAAAAGCACACTATTATCACGGATAACTTTATTTAAATTGTTAAAGTACCTATAACATCATGTACCTTTGAGTTCTTCACAATTACCAAATTTTTTGCGAGTTTTTTACATTTTATTTTAAATACAAAATTGTATTTGTATGAACTACAAATACAATTTACAACTCACTCGAAAATCCGCTCCTACCCCTACCGCTTTTAGGCACACAATTTACTATTTTCCGCACTAATGCGAAAACGAGCGCCAGCTCGCCTCCGCTACAATTTATTGTATTTATCGTATCAGGCTGGACGATACGCAGCCCCAACGAATTGCTGGTTAATCCCCGTTTATTTATTTGTTCATAAGTGTATTGAAAAACGTCGTTTGATACACGTGGAAATTTGTCACTACAGCATTCGGGACTTCGAGTCCAGTACAGTCGTCTGCGGCTTGGCCGCATTCCAAGCATGTACTATTTCTGCGCCCTTGATTAAAAACCACCTACGCAGGTATGCCATTGAGGATTATGCTCTATAAGACATAAGAGTAAAGAACACTATAACAAAGCATTCATTCTTGGTCCTATTTTGTTTTACAACTTATTCGTTGCACAGTTAATTTTGTACAAATCTTATTTACCGAGCTTATAAAGATAACTATCACCGAGTATAATCGCCAGGCACCAAACATTCGCCTCGCCTATTGTTTCTACCGCTATTGTCCCAAAATATTCTCTATGTGTAATGTTTGTAACCACTCTCGATGTCCATTGTTATATTATTACGTTTTTCTTAAGAAACTTCCGTGAAATAACCAAAACTTGCCATTTAACTAGGGAATTTTGAGCAAGTTTTGTTTATTACCAAAGAATTACGGTGTTTCAACATTTTGTAGATCTATTTCGCCTTGTTAATATAATACCAAATTTCTTAACCGACATGGTGAATAAAATTAATTTTATGTCGTCATATGATGCTTGAAATAATAAAGAATGAGAGATCTTTTTTGTGCTTTACAACTTTAGTAGTTGACACATGACGGCCGAACAATATTCACTGTAAGAAAGAAGTAGCTACTATTTTATTTTTCAGCTGGTGCAGACTTAGGTATGCACTTTTTTTTGTTGGGAAATCATCTAATAAATTCTCCCGGTCTGGGTTGGAGCGTCAGACTTTTATCTAAAAAATCCTCTTCAGTTTACATTTGTGTGTTTCAGAACCACGGTGACTCTAATATAATGCAATCCAAACCTGGGTAGATAATAATATTATGTAATATTATAAATAAAATCCGGGCAAATGCGAGTAGGACTCGCGCACTGAGGGTTCCGTACAAACTTACCTATGAAAATAGTATTATTCAAGAATTGAGTTAAGAAGATTCTTCCTAATCGCAAAAAAAAGTTTCTTTTTATGACGTAACTACAAGTTTACAGTTTTCAGGATTTTACCTATACTTGTGCTTTAAGATCTTGCTTCATGCCAAATTTCAGGATTCTAGGTCAACGGGAAGTACCCTATGAATTTTGATTCCCTCGAGGGTGTCGAAATATACGTTTTTTGCGACATGAACTGCCGTATCGTTTTTTTCGTTAACTCAGAAGTTTGATTTTTCACAGCTTCAAGGGACCGCAGACAGTATATGATTTTAATTTCTACTCGATACCTTCACGCGTTCTCGAGATAAAGGGTCTTGACAGAAAGACAGACGGACGGACAACAAAGTGATCCTATAAGGATTCCGTTTTTCCTTTAGAGGTACGGAACCCTAAAAACACAATCTGGTGACTAGAGTAGGAAAACTGTCTCTGGGGATTTTTAAAAGTGGGTTCATGCTGCATGTTGTATTCAGAAGTACGATATGTTCACGCACACCTACTTTAAACCACCTACTCTAATAACGAATCTAGGTGATTCGCTCTACGAACGCAATACATCTCCTCAACCGCGTCGCTCCGTCTATTGTTAACAAGAATATCCGGAGGGACTCCAATCCAATCTCAATCACAGCGGATCTTGACCTCGACGGAACAATCAATCAATGATATCAGATACTAGAATATGTTATCGCTTCATTGTAAGTAGAACTGCAGCTGTAGTGAGATTCAAACAAAGTACGTAGATATATGTACCTACTATCTGTTGTTATGTTCGCAAATGTATGCATGAGCGCATGAGTGCAGTCCCTTTTTTTCGAGATGGGATGTCGTCCAATAACCTCTCCTGCTTTTGGGTGGGAGCAAGAGGGTATCAGACTTTTACAGATTAAAACCTACTTGTGTTCATGCAGTGGCGTTCCAGGGCTGCGATAACTCTTCTCATTGATCAACCCTACCGGGCCTTGTCAATTTTGCTGGCGCGTGTGGAACACACACGGTTTGGTTCTTGAAGGACCGCGAGCTACACTAATGCTGTCCTAGATCAAGGTAATCATCTGTATAGGCTAGCTATTGCGTGTGAATCTACATGATGATGAGGAAACTTTTGATAGTGACGAAAAATTAAAGAGTTGTTTTAAATTTGAAAGCTTTTGAAGACTGTCATTTTATTTTTGATGTACATTATAGAGTATATCTATGTTATGTGCCTACCGTATACATTCCCATAGATTATTTTTTCACTAATTGATTAATTTGACTAAATTATTAAAATAGGTAGGTAACTGCTCTTTTTTTTTAATCTGGGCAAGTGCAAGTCAGACTCGCCCCTGTAAACAGTTCAATTTCCGAATGGAGTCTCGAGATTTTTTTTTGACCGTTTCGCAATTATTTTTTTTTATTGTTACGTAACAAAAAATTTACCTTTTTCAGATTTATTCCTATACCTTTACTATAAGACCTTGCATTATGCAACATTTCAGGATTCTGAGTCAAAGGGAAGTACCCTATGAATTTTGATTTCCTCGGGAATGTCGAAATATAAGTTTTTTGAGACATAAAAAGCCGTATCTTTTTTTTTCGTTAACTCAGAAATTTCATTGTCTCACAGCTTCAAGAGACCACAAACTTGAGTGCATGGTTTTAATTTCAAACCAATGCCTCCACGCGTTCTCTAGATAAAGGGTCTTGACAAACAGACAGACAAACAGACGGACGGACAACAAAGTGGTCCTAGAAAGGTTCCGTTTTTTCCTTTTGAGGTACGGAACCCTAAAAAAAAAACATTGTCCCACACTAGGAATTACACCTGTATCGTAGGTGCGTTCACTAGGTCCTCAAACATTTAAACTCTCAGATATAAAAGGCCCAGATCCAAAACAACTATGTGCAGGTCATACAAATATTTGTTCCGCACTGGAATCGGACCCGCGACACAGCGCAGCATCAGCCAACCAATACGCCGGTCGTCAAAAACTTATTGTTTAGATACGGTAAATGACATAATAGACATCTACACCTACGTCGATGACAAGGGAACTGTGATTCTTTTAGAACAAAACTCGATCACCCAATCGACAAAGAACACATCTAATATCCTGTTTTTTTTTTTTGTGAGTGGCCTCTCGCAGGTCAACCTAGGAGGTTGCCGGCTGATTAACCGGACTTGCCTGTGGCGGCCTCCATTAAAGAATCAAACCCTCTAGCCAGGGCTTACTTAACTAACTTAAAAACTAAGCGACTACACGCTAAGGCACCCCCTGTGGGGTACGGACCTCGGATTAGGGCGTCGCTGGGGGGGGGGGGGCAGCAAGGGACGTGCTGGATCGAACAGAATTTATTATTATTAACGGGGATTTTTTTATACAACAGGCTCAGCGACGAAGCCGGATCGAGCAAGGGACGGGGTCTAATATCCTGTCCTATTAAGTCGTTAATCAGCCGCTTCCCGAATGTACGAACACGTGGTCCCGCCCCAACCATGTCATTGTTTGGCAAATTGTGCAAGCGTGCCGGGCCGGTACAGTGAGTGGTGCAAACTGCGCCATTGTCACTGAACAATAGGGAAAGCCGGGGCTAGCTTGTGCGATAGACTTATTGGAGCTATAGAATAAGCGATAGGACCTGTACCATGACGTTTAAAGTAAGATTGTTTCATTCTTATTTCCAGTGTGGGTAAGAGATGGCGCTAGACAACCTGTATAGCTCTGTCTCTTACCCACACTAAAATAAGAATGAAACAATCTTACTTTGAACGTCATGGTAACCCCGAAAGTTAGGCGCCAAAAATGTCTATTTCGGCTAATGAGTTGATCTAAACACTATGGTCTAGGTCTGTGTCTTCAGTTGAGGTAGCAAAATACGTCCTTGTCTTATGATAATCGGGGTCGGGTCAGCGCGTTTTTTAACTGACTTCAAAAAGATGGAGGTTGTATGTTCGGCTTTATGTACCTATATTTATAATATTTTTTTTTATTTATGTTCACCGATTTCTTGGTCAATCGTGGACTGTACTTGAAATTTTTTTTTTATTGTAACGTTATACTTTCGAGTTGGTCCCATAGAAATATTGTTATGATCTGATGATGAAGTTCAGAGATATGGAACGGGACTCCTCATACTTAAAATCATAGCAGAACTGTAGTAACAAGTAAAATTGCTCTGTTTGGATGTTTAGTCGATGACTGAATGAAGGAAGAGGGGGAGGGGAGATATATCGAACTGATCGAAATAATCTGATGATGAAGCCGGAAGGTAGGCACCGGAACTCTGTAAGAAATCAATGTAATATTTTAACTTTAATTTAAATGCAATATTTTAATGATTAAATTCTATAGGTATTTTACTAAAGAACTTGCACACTCTAAGTTTGACCGAGGGGTACTTTTTAGTTGTGGTACCGCAACTAAAAAGTGTAAAATAAATATATAAATATATAAAAATACTTTTTTTAATTAAAAAGAAACACTAAAAAGTACAAAATAAAACTGACTGACTGTTGTGGGTGAAGCTCGCCTATGTACATCAACTGTCCTATTTTTTATTGATCATATAAAATTGTGTGTACAATAAAGAATAAGAATAAGAAAATAACTTTAATTTTGGAAGTCGGTGTTAAATAACGAAGAGACAAAACGAATATAGAAACGTATTTTTTTTTTAAGTTTTTTTCCATTCTGCCCTATCACCCGTCATGCTATCACTAACGCCCTTTTCTTCCATATCACTCTTCACACAATCTATCCATCTTTTCTTTGGCCTACCTCTCCCTCTCCTACATCCATCCACATAATATATGTACCTATAGGTAAGTACTCATAACTCTTATAGCAACTTTTATCACTTCGCGCGTTCGTACATATAAAAATATATCGTAAAATAAAAATAAGCAAAAATAATAAACATTTAGCTTTACTTTACGATACGGTATTTTTAGGGTAAGTTGCAGATTTCGCCTATCCAAAGTCTTCATTTGACTGCAACACTAACCACTTACTGAATACGGTGTGAGAGGAATACGACGAAATCGCTGATCTTATGGCCCGATACGGTTAGAATATTTTTTTTATAAAATAGGTTCATTCCATTGTCGTATCATTTTGAAAAAAACTGCGTCCGTGTATGTAAACAACAATAATGAAATATTATTATTACGTCAGCCCCCAGATTGCTACAAAACGATCGTTACATGCATTGTAGGGTGAATAAAGTGCTTTTATGCGCGTTTTGCTTGCGATGATATACCCCGGAGTTGCGCAATAGGCGGGGTTAACAACCTTTGTTGATCAAAAGTGTCTTTTGTGTAAAACAAATCTCTTTGTTGTATTTACTCCTACTAATCGAGACATTGATTTTACCAAGGTAGATAAATGGTAAAAGTACCTATACTTAGTTAGGGACTACGGACACGGCAGGCGTCGTATAATCCAACAGATCCTCCGAGCGATACGCATGTTGGTGACACCCTGGCGTTTCTTCCCACCGAATCCGAAAGAGGAACCTCCTGAAGCAATATGTGTCCGGTGAGGACCTGCGTCAAGCGGAAAATAAGGACGCCATGGCGCCTCTCTGACCACTCCTCAAAAAACTTACCGTCGCAATTGTAGCGTGCTCTCAAAGGAGAGCTTTTCTCCGTGATTGTAGCGGGCCCCTCTGATTGTACCTGCGGCGTTAAATCAATGATCGATTCACAAATTCGAACTGCGAATTCAACTAGTTAATTAGGCAGAAAGGGCACTATTTTTAAACTTTTACAAGTTGTGTTACTTACCTATATTATAGTATCTACCTACCTGAGTGTTCCTAAAGATGTATTTGTAAACAGTCAAAATCCTCGACCACTCGCGGTGACCAGTCACTACTTCTTATGAGTAGTAATGTAAAAAATAGACTATTCTTTCCAAGAATAAAGGTGTATTTGCCTTGGGTTAGCCGGAAGGCAATAAGGGATTCAATCCCTCACTGCTTTCGGGATTCTAGTAAGTATGTATAAAATTTCGCTATTCTCGCAAGGCAAACTCTAAACTCCGTCGCTGCGCTCGACCCTACGTTCGCAGCAACGGAGTTTGAATGAAGGATTGATCATTACGTCAGGATTCAATTTGACGCCGGTGACACCAGACGCTGCTTTATCCGCTTGCTCATTCACGTAACTACAGCCGTATCAGCCGTTTCAGTGAAACGGGGTCAAAAAACGGGAGAAAATCATAAAATGGTGTCGACAAACTTTTATTAATGCTAGTTAGTAAAAACCTTTTTTTTTATTCTTAATAGGTTCGCACTAGACCGCTATCTCACCTGATGGAAAGCGACGATGCGGTCGACGATGGAGCGCGCTTACCTAGAAGTAACCTATTCACTCTTGTCTTAAAGATTCCCGGGTTGTAGCCATCAGAAAACATGGATTCCGGCAAGGAATTCCACTCCTTAGCTGTACGCACAATGAATGTGTTCCCAAAACGTTTTATCCCTTTTGGATTTTGCCGCAGTCGGGTAAGAAATGGGCTCCTTTAGGACTAAATACGGCACTGCCTTCGCCGCATAATCTACTATTAACGATACTCAACTCATCGCATTTCGGCTTCCAAGCATAACAAACACCAACAGTCACTTCTAAAATATCCATGCAAAAAAGCCCGGATCTATATGTGAAGTACTGCAGCCACTTATGGGCTGGTGCTGCAAAATGCCACCTAGCAGCTTTGGACTCGGTGGAAAGGCGTGCAAAGAGGCTTATTGATGATCCAGATTTGGTTAAAACCAATCTTCAAAGCCGTACAGGCGTAGTGTAGCCTGCCTTTCGGTGTTTTACAGGTTGCATTTTGGAGAGTGTGCGCGGGAATCGCATGACTTGATTCCGCCATCTCATTTCTACCATCGGACAACCCGACGTACGGCGAGTATCCACCCTTACATTATTGAAACCTCTACGGTCCAGACTAAGCGTTTCGCCTCGTCGTTTATACCGTGTACATCGAAGGACTGGAACAATTTGCCTGCTGCGGTCTATAATTTAGGTGTCTTCAAGGCTAGAGTCAATAGGCTCTTAATAGACTAGTGCGCCTCGCCATCAACGATTGCATCACTGCTTACCATCAGGTAGGATCGCAGTCAAGCATTAGTTTATATCAAATAAAAAAAAAACTATCTACCTACATAATAAACCCCATTGCGCACAGACGCAAGAGCAGAAAAACATACTTACTCAGTAAGACATCAATCAAGATCAATCAGACAACCAAATGATTACCAACACCATCTGTAGTCAGGCCCGTGACATGCGATGGTTGTCAACCATGATTAACGTGTTTTCTCCTTGCTTTCGATCATTACTTTAAAGTATAATACGCTTGGAACTTCTTGCGTGTTCGCATCAGGAATGAAGATATCCGCAAGCAGGGCACATTGCTCGTAGAAAAGATACTCGATGGGGCCGAAAAGTTCTGGAGAGGCGGCCACCTTGACGACGCAGCGTTGGAAGACTTCCCACAAGATGGACTGATGACCTGGTGAGAGTCGCGGGATGCGATGGATGCGAGACGCACAGGACCGTTTGTTATGATGACACTTGAGGGAGGCCTAACGATGTCTATTTATACTATCTATAATCCCTATTTCCGTGAATGCAAAGTTAAGAAAATGGCTGCATCCAGATCAACGCGATAATACTGTACAATAAATTCGGATTACTTTGGCCCTGAGGTACCTATTATTTGGCCTAAACTTATTCACCAAGCCATCAGCAGGAATACGGAACACTGTTTTTATTGGTTAACAAGCTTGGGACAAAGTAACGACTTTACGTAAGATAATTATTTATTAGACGCTTAACGACGTAAGTACCTAATATGAACTGATGAACATAGGTACTTTAACTTTCTACATATAATATATATAATTCTTCTCATCTGTACGTGTGTTTGTCACCTAACTCCTCCTAAACAGCTTAACCGATTTGGATGAAATTTTGTTTGTATATTTAAGCGAGTCCCTAGCTGATTTGAAAATACAACTGGATCCGGTAGGTGGCGCTGCAATCGGGTTCTCATACTCAACTATTTTTCAGGCGAAAAGTCACTTTTCAGCAGGACAGGACCACATCTGTTGTCCATCGGAACCGTTAGTTTTTTGTAAAGGTATGAAGTAAGTAACAAATGTATGTCACGAGATACGATCTACATACCTAAACATAATTCAGATGTATATATATCTACCTACAGTTTATTAAACTGCAATATCAAATAATAGTTCATTACCTCCACCTACAGACGCAAAAGACCTTATCTTATCAGAAATTCTTTTATACCTACAGTATTTTAATCTCAAACTAACAAAAATATATTAAGATAATGACTACAAAAGTATACATGTATATGTATAGTTACTCAGACAATTAGACCGTTGATGTCTTTCAAAGTGTAGTTTACTTCGGTTTAGGAAAGACATCAACGCATTTGATAAAAATCTTTCAGATTGTATTCAGCAGAAAAATAAAGTGTTACGCGTTAGTAGATTGAGCAAATGACGATTGAAATACCTAGGCCACTTCCAAATCTTTACGATCTACGCCGCAAACACGATGTAGAAAGTAAAGTCCCTGACAAAATGATGATAGCAAAACAGAAAGTTGAAAGAAAACTGAATCTAATTCAGACAGAGACTAAAATATAGTATTATTAGTATTTACGGCATCCTGTACTATGCCAATGTGGGTTAATACCAATGTATCTAATCACCCCTGTTTTAGTATGCAACGAATTTTTATAGTAGATACCTACCTACCAGTATGTATCTTTGTAATTCTCATTAGCATTTAGCATCTATCGCCATTAATAGTATTTATTACCCCCAGTTATGGTGGCAAAGGAAATATTTCCAATCATGCCAAGGTCCACGATCATCCTCTGCGCCTTATTTGATTCAATAATGCGCAGTCTCAGTCAGTCTCACCTCGGCCCGCGTCTATAAATAATCTGACTCGTGATTGGACACTAAACTAAACAAAATATTATTTCTGTTCAACTGCTACGCTTGAGACCGGGCGAGGCACAGCGTCGCGCATCTTAACGTAACCTAGCGCGTTTGATAAAATGTAAAAAATAATGATAACTTTTCTATATTGTTTACATATTTCTTGCCAATGTGTGCACAGCTTTACTGGTATCACAGTCTAATTTGGTTCTGATTGCAAGAGTTCATCGAAAGATGTCGTTACTGTAGACAACAAAAACTCAAAAAACATTGGAGTATTAAGGCTTATTATCGTGTAAGAAATTATGTTGTGAGCCCTACAAGGCGAAAACTCAAAGTATTGATTATATTTGGCAATGAAAATCTAAATACCGTAAAATAAATAACGCATCACAGATTTAATATTTTTTGAAATTCTAGATGTCGCTAGTTTCACATTAACTTTGACAGAACTTATATCTTCCGTCTCCTTCGCACTTTTAATAAATCATTCGACGAGCCGAGTTTAATTTGTTCATTTCGTATCGTTTATTTACTTGAATTACAGTGTTTTGTGAACGAAAATACATAACATATACTTAGGCTTTCTATCGTGATGACGTGAATAACAGTACAGTGAATCGTGCAGACGCAGTACAATGGATTGGTGTGTAATATTCAATACAAGGTAATGGGCGATGTTCTCGTTGTTATAAGACAAAAGGCTCGTCCTTCACACATTAGTAGAGCATCGTTGTGCAAACAAGCTGTTATCTACACGCCGCGTAATGTTAGAGGTGATTATTGAAATGCTAATAACGTTACACTGCATGTAAGTACGGCGGACCAAATCGCGCTCTTATAACTTCACCTGCGCAACGCAAAGACGTATAATACTAACTCCTCTTGATGGTGGTGGTGGGTCTCTATCGCTTGATGCTGTAACCTGTAATAGTACAGCTTACTAATAAGACATACAATCATGGCTAACGTAAAGAGTAGATTAAAAGCACCCAAAAGTGCATCTACAAAGAAGAAAAACCAAGGACCTAAAACAAAAAAATCGTCAGCAGGTCCCAAGAAGTCACCCCCGAAGAAAGATGATATAGATAGTAATGTAGTCATGAAACGGCCGAGCACCCGCCCGGTATTGACACCGGATCAAAAAGTTAAATTTTTATTAAAAAATGGACACAAACTCAAGGAAAGATTTATTGCAAAACCACCTGTGAATGTAAAAAAAATTCCTGAGACAATTGTTGAGTCCAATCCTAAGCCTTCTGGGGAGCCTAAAGGAAGTCACAGAAAAAAGGTAGCCGGTAATCTGCCTCTTATCTCAAAAAGTGGACACATTAAAAAAAGAACGAAAACATGCAATATTAAACTTATTGACAGTATTCTGAAAAATGAACTGATGATTGGCAACCGTCGGAAGGCTGTAAACACAGATGCACCTACTAAACCTATGGTAGTGCCCCCATCAATGGACATATCGGCTTCAAGAATTCGAGTGGACAATAATAATGATATTGAAATAACAGACCAAAATAATAAATCTAAAGAATTTGATGACGAAGTAGTTAATTTATCTGATTTGTCTGAAAATTCAGAAGATTCAACTGACAATGAAAACAGCTCAGATGACTTAAATGGAAAAGCTGGTGCAAACTCTTCAAAAAAGAAAAAAAAGTTAAAAACACCACAACATGTCACACTAAAAAATGGTGTTGTATTAAATTTAGAGTACTATGAGTGTGACCATTGCAAGAGGACATTTAACAGGAAGCGATCTTTACGTAGACACATGTATCTGCATCTTGGTATCAAACCATTCCAATGTAAACATTGCCCTGAGCAGTTCAGAAGTGAATATAATGTGCAGCTTCATGTTGATCGCGTCCACAAATCTATAGTAGATGACCCAGAACTTTATATTTGTAATTTCTGTGAGAAGCCATTTCTTGTTAAAGAAAACTTAAAGAAACATTTAGAAACTCACACAAAAACTGAGAATTCATTCAAATGCATTTATTGTGACAAAGTGTTTCCCTATCACATATTATTGATGCAACATGAGAAGAGACACCTGGTAAAAGGACGCCACCAGTGTACACTTTGCAGTATGTCTTACCGTTGCCGCAATCTCCTGTACCAGCATGTTAAAAGCCATTTGAAAATCAAAGATTTTATTTGTCAGTATTGTGGCAAAGAGTTTTTGAGACCAAACTCCCTAAAGCGGCATGTTGAAGTCAGCCACGGTGATCACAGAATTGTGTGTCCAATTTGTAAAAAGAAGTTGAAGGGTCATCTGACTGAGCATATGCGCACGCATGAGAAGAAGCGTCCACATGTGTGTCCTGAGTGTGGCCAGAGGTTCACTCAGTCCACTCAGCTGAATGTCCACCGCCGTGCACACACCGGTGCCAGGCCCTACCCTTGTCGCATCTGCAAACGATTATTCTCACATTCTAACGCTCTAATGTTGCATATCAGACGTCACACAGGAGAGAAACCTTTTCCTTGTGCCATGTGTCCAATGTCCTTCTCTCAATTGCCACACATGAAAACGCACATGCGTAAAATACATGGCAAGGAGAACCCATACAAATGCGCTCACTGTGATACCTTTTACAAGCTCAAAGCTGAGCTTGATTCGCATGAGAAGGCTTGTATAGCAGGTAGTTCTGCTGATCAACCAGCTAAAGGTAAACGGAAAAAGACCAAGAAGGATGAGGACGAGATAGAAGTGGAGTCGTCGATGTCTCTGTCTCGCATGAGGTTCCTGTTAGCCCTTCTCCTCACGATGATCGCTCCCAAAGAGAAACTCAAATACTTAGGTGCGTAAACTTTTATTACATACGAGTTTGTTTACACTACACTCATAATGGCACTGTTTTTTTTTTATTTAGTGTGGAGTATATTGCTTAGTGTGTGTCCGCCAATAACGGGAGTCCATATCGGAAGCGTGCACCGTTCATAGTCATTTTCAGACTGGCAATATGTTGAAAATTCTAATGTTGATTTTAAATAATACTGTGTCGTACATAAGACATCAACGCGTTTCCATTCAGTTCGCATCATCATAGGTCATTGAGTATAATCGTAGTAACAAGGTCGTAATAACAAATGCGCCGTCATTGAAAATGCAAGTGCGATCGAATGAACAAAACTAGGCACTATAGTATTTATTCACTGGGTTGCGAAATCGTGTGCTGCGTACCGAGTGTTGTGTGCTTATGTGAGTGCAGATTTGTTGGCACGATGTCCATTGCATAGCTTGTCTCATCATGGTTTTTATTCTAGCGAGCATACTCGTCGTTGTATGACGACTGACGGGTTACCGACGAGGTATACATTATGAGTAATAATTTCGTGAGTGAGTTCATTTCCCATTGTGTTGTTAATTTTTGGTGTTGGTCGGTGACGGCGGGCGAATGTAGGTTAACTAGGTTATCGGGAAGCGGAATTTAATGTTTAATTATAAGATTTCGTTCTCGTTGGCTTTCGGTTTGGCTTGGTAATGGTGGTGGCTGGACTTGATTCTTAATCTATTTAAATCTATGAAGCTTTGTAAATAAGCTCTAACAACATTCCAGAAAAACATGTAACATATTTTTCTCTAACAGGCTTCAACAAACGACTCGTCGATGAGATCCTCGTCGAGTCGTTGGAGGCAATGTACCAAACACCATGCAAAGATGAATCTCTTCCACCGGCCAAGCGTCTAAGGGCAAACATCGAAATGTTCATAAATGGAACAGTTCCCAAGCACCAGATGGAAATTTTCAAGAAGGAAAATAAGTCGACTGAGGATATTCTGGAACTGTTGACTACGGACAAAGATAAGTAAAGGCATATTGGTAAGTTTTCTCGGTAAGGGTAACCGCATATTACTCTGGGGCGGGTCACAAACAAAAGACGGTTGGCCGATTGCGACATAAAAAATGTTATTATTATACATACAAAAGAGGGAGTGCACGTGTTCAGGACGATGGATTCATCGACACGTGCGCAACCTTTTTTTTTACGAATACACCCATTTTATAATGTAAGCAGGCTAGATTTATTTATGAAACATTTGCGTTTTATGAAGCCGCCTTTAGTACATAATAATAATAATCTCGGTTTGTGACTATGTTTTGTATAGTACCTACGCACAATTACTAGTACTGTATAGGCAATTTAAACTTTATAAAAACATTTTGAAAATTAAGTATTCTACCGAAACGAATATTTTCAACTTTAGATCTGTACCACATACGCCATGACACACAAATCATCATACAATATGGCGAGAAATAAATCTTATTCTAATCTTCCTAACAGCTTCCATCATGAATAAGCGGCCTTCACTTTGCCGTTATTATATACAAATAGGGTTGACTGTGTCACCAACAACTGCGGATGTAGTTCGTGACATTTAAGGCGGAATTCACCAATAAAACTAATCGCGTTTTAACGTTTGGCTTGTACTTGTAATTGTAAAAATACAACAAAAGAAAAATACAGACAAATGACACTAGTGACAGCGGCTAAACGCGATTATGTGAGCCAAACGTTAAAACGCGATTAGTTTTATTGGTGAATTCCGCCCTTAGGATACAAATAGAAACTATTCCTATCCATCACGAATATCTTAATGTTTTTAGTTGAATCATTTAGGTCTAAATATATTATGTGTATATAAGATATAAAGATAATGTGTCATCATTCAATTCATCGTCCCCAGTTATTTTTATAAGCAAACATCTGCAGAGTGAAACGTAACGGCTATATTTTAATCCTAAGGGCGTTTGTACACGCTAAGAAATTTCACAGTGTCTGCGGCAGATAGAACCAATTTATCATGCACACGATGAGAATATTCTCGGATCTAGCCACGAAAATTGATCGTGGCACCCTCTCACCTCCCCCGCCCCCCTACCGCAGCATAGTAACTTCACGCGTCGTGTCCAGCGCAGACAAGCAGGGTTACCATGACGTTCAAAGTAAGATTGTTTCATTCTTATTTCAGTGTGGGTAAGAGACAGAGCTATACAGGTTGTCTAGCGCCATCTCTTACCCACACTGGAAATAAGAATGAAACAATCTTTAAACGTCATGGTACAGGTCCATATTTTATTCTTGGTCAGCGCCAAAGCAGAATACACAGTTCTTGTGTAGAAACGATACGAATTCTTGCATAGGCCCGGCGACTTTTCTTAACGTGTACAAGCGGCCTTAATGTTTGTTTCAGACAGTACAAGTTAAAATAAGACTTATAGCGATAAAAGATTACGATTAGGGCTAGAAAAGCTAGATTATTTAATCCTTTAGCCGCTTACGTGGGATTGGTCCGACAAATGTTTTCGTGTCTTCGTCACCAGGGTCGTTTGTTAGCGACTGGTTAATCCATCTAGTTTCTCTTCAATCCTCATAGATGACAAAAGAACTGACGAGATAGAATATTTGGTCGTGGATGTGCCACCCTGACGGAATAAACACGAGAGTGTCTGTCGGAATATATTTGACGCAGGCGGTTTAAAAGTGAAAGTTTGTAAATATTTATTACAATTGTTGTTATGTTACCCGCCCCTCTATGCGCTAGCCCCGTTAGGTGCACTTAGAGCTTTTACACCAGTATTTAGCACCCAATGTATGTTTTAATCATTAATTCGTAATTTTCACTATTTATGTATCATCCTTCATCATTATTTATAATGTTGCGTGTGATAAGTAAAGTCTAATTCCAGTGGCAAGACATAGCTTCAAATACTTACAAATTCACTATAATTATGTGCTAAGTTTGTACACTCCCATTTTTTTAATCGGCCACACCAGGAGGGTAATATTTTGTACTTTACGATCCCAGCTAACAGTTCTTACGTATATTGAAATGTTAAAGCTATGTCTGACGCCGTCTTAATTTTAAGGTCGTCACTCATTTGTTTTTGGCGTCGTTTAAAATTATTCTTGTTCGGTAATGCAGTATGTAACATATTGTGTTGTATTGTGTAGAGTAGGTAAAGTAGCGAGTTCGCTTGTCCTCGCTCGTCAAATCATTGTTCATGCATGGTCAGTGTGATACAACTGTCCTGTATTCTGGTCTTGTAATTGATCTGGCATAGTAATTACAATGCGAACCGGTTGAATTATGTAATTCACTTATATTGTTAACATGATAGCGCACATTAACGTTAAATCGTTATTTTTAGGAAGCCATACTTACCGCCAAAGAATGTAAATGCTGATTATTCTGCGGAATGTTGGGATGAAGAAAAAATAAGAATGAATCATTAAATTATTCAAGGCTATTGGAATATAGTTTCTTAGAACTAAGTTTTTTTTTTTAAATAGAAATAAGAAAACAAAATCTGCTAAACCAAACATTTTATTAGAAAAAAAAAAATTGCTGATCTCCACAAACGCGTTTATTGTAAAAATATTAAAAAATGTAGTTTTATTGTTTGTAAACGTATTGTGATTTGTCTGTAGCTGAAACTAGGGTTAAGTTAATGAATCAGTCGTAGCAGTAAGAAACTTTTTAACTTAACGAACCTTAGAAGTAAGGCCTATGCACACATTATTTATTACAAGGCGATCCAGAGATGTTTCGATTCTATGAAAGGATTTTTAATAGTAATTAATAATGCCATGACTACTGTGATGAGTGACGACCCTTATGACATCACTTTATTCAATAAGTCATAGTTCTAATAATATATGTACGCATAGTTTTAAGACAAAATGTTCTGTCTTTATAATTATATTAATGAGAGAGTTATATTAATATTAAGGAATCTGCCTGTTTATTATTTAGGTGCTGTACAATATTTATAAAAAACATAAGAGACAATATTGTAGATTGGCGATAAAATAATAAATTAAATTAATGTACTGTGACATGAAACGTCCATACGAAATAGTGACATAACAAAATTATGGTATGTTTTCTTAAACATTTTTTGACAAGTATTTAAGTAAAATAAATAAAAATGCGTATATACAATTTACATATCCCAATATGGGCAGATTCCTTTAAAAACAAAACATTAAAAAAATACATTTTCATGCAATGTGACTTGCCATCAAAGTGATTATCCCAAAGATAATAATTGTACTGCATTTTAAAATGTTATTTATCTTAGTTTTAATAAATAACATAAAATATAATTATATATATTTAGCATTCCTGAGTAGAATGAGTGTGCCATTTAATTTCGTTGGATGAATGATTATGATTAAATAATTAATTATTATTTTGTAATAAGTTTTAATCATATATTATATTTTGATTGAGTAGATTTTTATTTCTTTTTAAAACCGGCTTGACATCGTTTGAGACGATATCTAATCGGTTATATTTATTCGAATTAAGTCATATTGTTTGTTATTTATTGGTATACCTGTGAACTTCTTTATTGAATATTAATAACTTTTTAATCGGAATATTTTCTTTGTAATTGCCGTTAGTGGGTCAAATGTACAGAAACACAAATTGAATCTCAGGTGATCGTGTAGGAATATTTTCGAAATGATTGAAGGAACTTCAGGAACCATGAATCTGAACATCTTATTTTTTTTTTAATTTTGATATTATTTGTATTTTTTGAGGTTGGGAATCATCAAATAACTCCTTACGCTCGGGATGGAGAGAAACAGGGACACTTGTACTGGCTGAAATCCACCTGTGTGCGTTCCAGGGACGCGGTAAGGCCTACTGTCCACGGACGCATAGCTTCATAGACGCGTATTCGTTATTATACGCTTGGTGTACGCCTGCTCACAGCTTACTTACAAAACTTAGAAACTGTCGACGACACGACGGTACGATGTTGCCGCTATAATTACGAATACGCGTTTATAGATGAAGCTACGCATCTGTGAACAGTAAGCCATACTCTCTAACAATCCCACAGTATACCTATTCGTCTAGCAAAGCCAATAATATCAGGCAGGTCCCAAGAATCAAGAGAATTTAAACAAAATCTAACGCTTTTAAGTATATCAGCTTATTTTCCAATCAATTATCCCATTAACAAGGTCAAAACCGGATTCACACCGGATTTACAAGAAAAATGACAAATGACGTCATACTTGTCCGAAACGAGTCCAACTGGCTATTAATGACTTTCAGACAATAGTAGGTACATATTAACTCGTTCTATTTCTATCGTTAATTACATGAGTACCTACGTAGCAAGGCCTGCACGTGAACAAAAGGAAATTGCTTAGTTCGGATCATTGACTGCGCGCGTTAAATCCGTGACGCGTGTGACGTCATGGTTCGATGCGTTTGCGCCGGTTGTGGGCTTGGTATTGTGGTGGGAACTTGTAAGCCATACGAAAGTATTGGATAAATTAAATTACTAGTTTATGCCACCGGCTTTGACCGCATGAATTTCAAAAGTTATCCTAAGAGGATGTAGCGACATCTATACCGCCGCATATGAACTAAACTACGAAAGCCTGGATCGCGCAATTAGAGCTCTCCGCGCAATTTGAACTTAAACAACAGCCCGAACATCTCTCGGGCAGTTGCCCAAACCAGACTTAACATCCGTCTGGTCGAAGAATGCTCCCTTTTCAACGGAGGTATGTGGGACTTTACACTCTGTTTCACATACCTCTAAAAGGATATTATCTGGGTACATCTGATACTATGTTCTAATCTAGGTCATTTCTTTCGAGGCGTGATTGGTTAATATACATACAGAATTGCTTGCACGTCGTAGGATGATAATAGTTTTTTATAAAAAAAAAGCGGCGACTCTTAGCGTTACTGAAGTCACTTTCACATTCTTTAATCGAATGACATGACAGGTGTCAATAAATTCAAGACCTTCTAACGAATTTTACAAAGGAAATATGATTTTATACCAAATTATTGTTTGTTAAATATCGTTTTGTGTTAGTGCCATTTGTTGTTATTATTTTTAAATGAAAGAAAGATCGTTGAGAGCTTTTTGTATTGGTAACTATTTGATTTAGATTGTGTGTGTCATAAATATTTACTGGAACTTGTTGTAGTATTTTTTTTAAAGACTGCTTTTTATAAACTGCAAAAGGTCAGTGTGGAATTTTAATGATTAAAATAAATATTTTTTTGCTGGGAGGGTTATTTCTTCACTAATTTTGTCCCAGATGATACGCTAGATTTTTTTTTAAATTTTTGCTTACCTTTCTCTGAGACTATTGCAGTCTGCAGTAGAGCACACAAGATGAAAGATTTTTCACAATTACATTATCATCATAATTTCAGTCGAAAGACGTCCACTGCTGGACATGGACATCCCCTAAGTGTCGCCATGACGACCGGTAATGTGCGTCTCTTATCCATTTGATTCCCGCGACCCTCACCAGGTCATCGGTTCGCCTTCCGCTATTCGCCACTTCAGCACCTCCATCGACGAACTGCTCGTAGACCTAGGGGTGGGTAGGGTACTTACCCACCCCTTAAGTTTAACGATTTCACAGGCTAAGTCGGAAGCCTTGGTTCTTCTGTGTTGTCATCTTGTCATCATTTCTAATTCGATCACGTAAAGAAACTTCGAGCAGGCTATGCTCGAAGTTTCTTTCCATTGCCCTTTGGGTAACTTTAAGCTTTTTCTGATGAAGCCTATTGTGAGCAACCACGTATCAGTGCTATTGTCATCACTGGCAAAACACACTGGTTGTGTATAGTATGTTGGACGAGGAGATACCGCGCAAATTCCGGAACGACGCCCAGCCGAGTCGTAATTGCTATTTAACTTCTTTCTCGTAGTTAGACTACCTAATGGTGTACTTGGATTATCATCAAATAACTTCTTCCGGTGTAAGTGGAGCCAGTGTCTTGAGTTTCCTCAGTAGCCCTTTGCGTTCTAGGACCAAAGTAACTCTTTCAAACAATCTTCCAGCCCTAGCAGACCCTAACCAGACCTACATAACTGGACCGTCACATATCCTCGCTTGCAGTTTGTACAAAGCAAATTATGTAGAAACCTTTTTGAATAGGACTTATTTATTTAGGTGTAGGTACTTCGTAAGGTACGGTATTGAATATTGAAATGATGAAAAAGGTTGTGTTGTATCACTGAAAAGCGCGTGTACCTAATTAGAACAGAAATATTTGAAGATATGTATCTAATTACCTATCATCACTTAATGTATGTAATAATTATTGTTGTCTGATGATTTGATTAAGGTGGATTTTATCGTTTTGAGAATTCAACAGTTATTTAATAGAGTTTTGAAAAGAAAATATCATTTCTATGGAACATTTCGAAAAATGTTCCACCTAACAGCTTCGCTAATCGCCTGGTCGTAATCACGATTGTTGGGTGTGTCTGGTATCGGCCCATTCGTGCTAAACGTTTCCTCAACATTCCTCAGTACCATATTGACTCTGTTCACGGTTGAAGACAAGAAACTCCTATTACGACATGAGACTTATTCGCAGTCGTAATTTTATTTTACTTATACTCCATTCGAAATAAGATTAGACATTTCAACAAACTGTTTTTACTGTTCGTTTAACCGATTTTGACTTCTATTCCGTAGGTATAAGGATGGCGTTAAACGCAAAAAAGTGGTTACAATACCAACTTTTTACTGCAGCTGCCATTTATTATGCCACTAACGCAATAAAAGTCAAAATCGGTTGTATGGACAGTAAAAAAGGTTTGTTATATGTCTAATGTAATTGCTAGGGATTGCAAAATCCGGACTTATAAGAAATCCGGATTTCTGTATTTTCGTCCAATAAAAATTCGGGTTATCCGGATTTTTCGAACTTTTGAGTGTTTTAAGTTGATTTTATATAACTGAAATAAATAGCATAAATAATTTAACAATGAATTTACCAGTTGCTTTGCAGATATCGTGTCTTGGCTGTCTAATGATTTTATCAAAAATTTAATAGCTATATAGTAACATCTCTGCGGCAGGCCAAATTCGTGCAAATATACTACACTACACCTAATCCTACCAATTCAAATATCTTTTGGACTACTTTTAATGGAAATTTGTGGATAACCGCAAATATTATTCGTTAAACTCAGTTTTGACTAAAATCCGAAAAAACCGAATTTGTGTCCAAAAAACCGGATTTCTAAATATCAAGAAAAACCGGATATTTCAATTATTTCAGAATTTCGAAGAATCCGGATTGCAATTCCTAGTTATTGCAAATGGAGTGTAAGTGAATACAAAAATTATGATACTTCATGTAAGATCCACCTTTCTCTCTGTCATTTACTACTTATGTATGTAATAGATTATTTTTTCTGTATAACAAATAGTATTTTAATAAAATTACGTGGGTTTAAGGGTTAGCTAAAGAAATACCCACCTAGAATTATAATAGTCAACATTCGTACCTATTTTATCTATATTATGTGTGCATGCAACTTAGGACAGTATTCGATTGAAAGTAACAAAACAATTTATATTTACATATAGTATTCGAATACTGGCCGAAAGTACCAAAGAATACTTACTGATAGTGAAATCACTAACATTAAAATTTAACTTAACTGAATTGAAGAGTTTTATTTATTTTATATTCAGCTATGTTATACCTATTCCTTATTGTGTCCTGCGTAACGAACTATCCTATGTGAGCGAATGCAATACAAAGTGTAACTGAAAAAGAAACTTTTTACAAAAAAAAATATTCTAATTTTAATTTTGGAAGTCGGTGTTTCTCGGTATTGTTTGTTTCCTATTTAATACCGAGTTGCAAGATTAAAGTTATTTTGATCCTTTTAGTGAAGTAGGTTATTTTTTTTTGTAAAAAGTTTTTTATTTCACACTTTTTAGTTGCGATACACTTTTTTTTAAATGTAGAAATTATCCAATGACTTCTCTCGCTCTAGGCGGAGCAAGAGGGCGTGTCAGGCTTTTACTGACTAAAACCACACCTGTGTCCTTCAGTTGCCCTTCGCGTTTTAGGACTACGGGTTTCCTTTTGAGAAATTCCCCGCGGTCCTAGCTAGCGGGCCCCTACGGTTTACTGACATCTCTTTGATGAGCGCGTGGATCACTACGCGCTGTAGACGACTCAGGATCTCGGCGGCGTAGTCGGGGTCGGGATCTCGGCGGCTGAAGCGTGAGGAAATTCGTTCCCTCACGCGTGCGGCCTCCTCCTTCGCTAGCATTACAGCTTCGCAGAAGGGGGCCACCGTCTGCTGAGTGCCCGACGCGAGTGGTCGCTGCCGCCGATTGCCTCCACGAGGACACGACGGTGCTCCGCCCAAGCGGGTCACACCTCTACCGTATGCTCCACCGTGTCCTCTGGGCGGTCCACACAATGATGACACCCGGGCGTTTCTTCCGCTTGAATCCGATGCGGAACCTTCCGAACTTGCCATTTCCGGTGAGGACCTGCGTCATGCGGAAGGTGAGGACGTCGTGTTGCCGCTCTAGCCACTTCTCAGAGAGGGGACTTACCGCCATAATTGTAGCATGCCCAAAGCCAAACACTGCTAGCTTACATTGTTTTATAATTAAAGTTTCTGTGTCTACCTTCCACCTTCCGGATCCATTATCAGATCAGTTCGATAGTACCTTATAGCCAAACTACATTACATGATAATTCTAATAAGCTCAAATACGGCTAGGATACATTGATTAATAACAGAGTTCCGGTGCCTATCTTCCGGTTCCATCATCATCATCAGGTTACTTCGATGATACCATTTTCATCATGACTATTCAGAACTATTTATTTATTTCTATTGTCATAGTCGCTTAACTATCTTCATTGTGATATCTATGTGAGTATGAAGTTCCATTGGCAATTTCTGGTCTTCTTTATCAGTTTCACTTCATCAAATGTTACTTTTTGACTGTAAGTGCTTAAGTTCTCGATGAAAATACTAAAATATTTGAGGAGTTCCCTCGATTCCTTATGGATCCAATCATCAAAACTTGATTCTGAAAAAAATGGCAACAATCGGAAAGCATATACTACAAGAGGAAAAAAGAAATTGCAAATCGGTCCATAAACCGGCCTTTGTACCTATAAATTTAAGTTTGTGTAAAAGTTTTGTTACTATTTGGGTGTACAATAAAGTTTATTCTATTCTAATCTAAACGGCAGAGTTTTGAGGTAACAGATAAAAAAAAATACAACCGAATTGATAAACTCCTCCTTTTTTTAAATCTGTTAAAAACTCATTGTATTCAACCATTATTATAATTTTTCATGAATTCCCGTTCATCCCACTGTCTTCATTTCCGGGACGAATGGAAATTTACAAATGTAATTTTAAGTTACCAATTGTCTCACTCAAGATTTTAAAAGGATGAATGTAAATATGTTCAAAAATTAGTGTCATTAGTCCCAATAAAAATAACAATTAATAGATCCATGTAAAATATGGTTTTATTTTACATGGATCAATTAATCACACAGACAGCTCGATATTGTCATTCTTTTACAAGATCATTGACCGATCAATGATCGACCATTATGAATTATCAGATTACTAACTATTAGCAAAATGACAATGGGATCGTGTTGGAATGACGAATTTATAAAATTAGCAGATTTGGGCCCCGAGACAGCTGATTTATTTCGCCTTTTCAGATTACTCACTCTTATAAAAGTTATTCATATTAATGAGTACCTACAACGACATCTTTTTAAGAATTGCGTTATACCTTCTACATTCTACACATCCACGGCATGAAATAGGATGAATATTTAATGCCTGATGAATTTTTAAGTTATACAACCGCATCGGGGTCGAAGGTTTACTTACGCTGGTCGAGGCCGGGTCGTGACTGGGTGGGTGACCCTTAATTAGGTGCATAGTTATTATTGAAACGTTTTTTTATTACCTGATATATATAGGTATTTTTAAGCTTTTATACATTTTTCTCTACAGTGGGGTTGACGCCACTGTTTGCGTGGTTTTAATATAAGATTAATCACACAAATTCATCATCATCATTTCAGCCGAAAGACGTCCACTGTTGGACATGGGTCTCCCACAAATGTCGCTATAATGACCGGTCCTGTGCGTCTCGCATCCATTGGAATCTCGCGACCCTCACCAGGTCATTGGTCCACCTTGTGGGAGGCCTTCCAACACTGCGTCTTCCGGTACGTGGTCGCCATTCCAGAACCTTTCGTCCCCATCGATCATCTGTTCTGCGAGCAATGTGCCCTGCCCACTGCCACTTAAGTTTGGCGATTCTTCGGGCTATGTCTCTAACCTTAGTTCTCCTGCGGATATCTTCATTTCTAACGCGATCACGTAAGGAAACTCCGAGTATAGCCTGACTAGAAGCCGGGCGCAACGCTTATCCACACACCCAACATCTTCGGGTTCGTCACTCAGCTCCGCCTCGCAGCCGCCGGGAGCAGCGCCAACCGTGAGTCCAGAGATTCCGGTCACTGCAGTTGCGTCGAGCTCGAACGACGAATACTTCTCGCTGCCGATGACACCACCACCTGTGCGCCGACGGGGAAGAGGCCGACCTCCGGTCAGCTTGGGGTCTCGAGGCCGACCGGCCTCTGATAGGGTCCCCACTACCGGTGGAAGTGTGCAGCGCATGCGATGGACACCATCCATCAATGAAAATGTCATGCGCTCATACTTTGGGGCTACAGAGGGGGGAATCAACCTGACTGCGTACCGTGGTCGGATGCTCTCTCTGTTTTAGGTGCTTGAGCCAGCTGTCAACGTTTCGGTCCCACGACTATTGGATCAGGTGCGTGTCATCCAGCGCAATCACATTTTGGATGACGCCGTACTTGATAGACAATAGCGCTTGGAGTCACAGAGTAGCCGTTTTTCACCTGCTATACCACTGGCCGCGGTGCAACATCAACCCAGTGCTTCTCTGCGACCCGACCACGTTGATGACGCGGCTGTATCTGTGAGTACCCAATGTAATGAACGATTGAGGAGCGCTTTAGAGGACGCATTTCGAGAGTACCGCTCCACACCGCCGTGCCGGGGCTTAGACCTCGTGTACGTCGTTTGCCCATACATAAGAGAAATAGGGCGCTTGGTGTGTGCTCTAGATTCGCAGCTTTCAAATTGTTTTAATAGCAGCAAAGTCCTCACTGATACCCACTCCATCTTGTACTGTGCGGCTGTAGCAGCATTACGTGTAGCTCACGATATTTTTTTTTTATTTTGACGACAACTGTGCCAGCTTGGCAGTGAGGCTAGGGCACTCATTGGTATCTGCTTCTGGGAGGGCAATATTCGCCCTAGGGTAATACGCTTTGTGGGGCGGGCATTCTCGGGGACTGATATTAGTCCTCGAGATTAACTACCCTGCGTCACAGAGCGTATCGACTTCCTGAAACAGAAGATCTATGTATGGGTAAACCGTATTTGTAGGTACAAGCAGCGAGTGGAGCGGCACACTCAGAATCAAACATTCCAAAGCAACGAAAGGTGGGTTTACATGGCTTGGGAGCGACCGGACCAAGGTCTGACTGATACGGTCCTGCCGGATGATGACGCCATGTGTTCATCATGGCGCCGCATTTGGTCGACGCCTGTCAGTTACACCGACGTTGATTGGATTCGAGCGCGCATGCGATCATTTACCACAAATGGGGGCAATAACCATCAGCCCCCAAGATGTAGCCCGTGCAGTCCCTCCGTTGCCTAACTGGAAATCTCCTGGGCCGGACGGTGTGCACAATTTCTGGCATAAATGGTTCCAAAGGTCACACGCTCGCTTGGCATCTCAGTTCCAGTCTGCCTTAGACTCAGAGTTGCTGCTCCAGTTTCTATCGACAGGATTAACCCACCTGCTCCATAAATCAGGTAGTACTGCGACACCCATAAATTATAGACCGATCATGTGTTTGCCGACGGTCTATAAAGTTCTTACGTCCGTTTTCAGAGCTTAAATCAATAGTCATATTGACACAAGGCTGCGTTTCGGTGATCTCTTCGGGGAAACCGAAGGTTTTACATTTTTAAGGATGGTACGGTTGACATCTGTCAGGCATGCCACCGCCCCGGGGAATCAACCCGACACATTATTTCTGAAAATAAATGGAATAATACTTTATTGTTATAAGTATAGTTTTACATTAATATGGGACACTAGATCCTGCTCTAGGATATTCTATGTCGCAGGATCCAGTCTCTTTCGACAAAAATAAATAAAACTTAGGGCTAAGTAGGTAACTAATATAAGTTTCAGCACGATTCACTAAGCCATGCTAAAGACTAACAGGTTTGCTAACAGGAAAATAAGTGTACATAACATACAGTGTGTATAAGTGTATATTACAAGTTATGATAAGTGTAGGTGTACATGTGTTTATTAACGGTCAAATAATTAATTAATAATTGACAACAGGTTTTCCGTATCAGTATAACTATGCCCGAGCAGCCAATCTTAAACCAGTTTTTTGCCCCCAAACTTCGTCAGGGGGAAGATTTTTCTATAGATGAGAAAGCTTTATTGCCGAATTAAAGTTTGCAGAAAGCTCTATTCCACTTAGGCTTTCTACGCATGCGCTGATCAGTTACTTTAGTGATAGTTGCAGTTTTGTGGAATCTTAGTACCACTGCCAAAATGTACAATTGGCGCACCGTAAGCAATCTCGTTTCTCGATATAACTTATCAGTGGAGTATTGGATTCCTAATCTGTAAGAGACCTTGAGGATTGCTCTTTGTGCACGTTCAGCAGTAATGATACAGCTTTTACCAACTGTACCCCACGATATTATGCAGTAACTTAGTATAGACTGACATAAAGCCAGGTAAAATAGACTGCTACAATGTATTTAAATCTTAATTAAGTGACTATCATGACGAAATGAATTCTGTAAACTTCATGAAAGAAAAAATAGTGCCAAATCTAGAACCGAATTGTATAGTAGTAATCTAGTAATGGATAATGCATCATATCATTGCACATAAATTAACAAAGCTTAAATTGACAATGGACTCATCCGATTCTTCTGATAAAGACTAGCATGGATTCTGATGCTAAAAGTGCTACTAGATATTCAACAAAAGATTTACAAGGTTCTTCATTCAATCTATTTCTTTACTGACCCTTTACCTTTCCTTTAAGTACCTAAATAAAAGTATTTTATCTAATCGACAGGTTCCAAGAACAAAATTGTATATGAAAAATTATCAATTTATGGTATGAAGTTTTAAAGTTCTGTATATATAAAAGGAGAAGTGAAAAAGAATGAGAGCAGTGGTGGCCGAGTGGTAACGGCCCCGACTTACGAGTTGTAGGTCGCGGGTTCAAACCCAGCCAGGCGAATTAGTTTGTGTAATTTATTTCATCACCACTGCTCTCAAAACGGTGAAGGAAAACATCGTGAGGAAACCGGCATGTCCTAGAACCAAAATTTCGAAGATATGCGATATTTACAAACCCACACTGGGGCCGCGAGATGGATTAGAGCCCATTCCCCCTCCTGAGAGGAGGCCTGAATCCTAGCAGTGGGAACATTAAAAGGCTAATTATGCATTTTTGTTTTTTTTATATGCTTTGCTATATATAAAAGGTTGAATCGTTTGCTTATCAAAATAACTAATCGAACACTACCTGTGTTCGATTAGTTATTTTGATAAGCAAACGAAATTTAACAAAAAGAAAAATTGTGGCATATAGTTCTTAGTATGTACAATAGAAATACATAATAAAATACATTTTGTTTTAATTTTCGATACGATTTTGTTCTTGGGACCCATCGTAATAAATTCTATAAATTACAATTTGAGTTAGGTACGAAAGTACATAGTTACCGATTATTATCTGTGTCATACATAACCGTTCCGAATGGTCATACATATCAGAATAATCGGTCTCTTTGCAGCTTTGTTTTGTTTGTGTCGCTAATATCAATAGTATTGCGATGGATTGGAACGCACTCTAATCGACAAATAGAAAACGTCAATTTGGCTTGGCACACGTCAATTTGGGTTGTCAGAATGTGTCAGTCAGTTTGACAGAAAGTAGTTCAAAACAATACGCGTAGCAGTATGTGGTTTTAAAGAATAATTTTTGTATTTATGGGCGTTTGTGAATCGAGTTTAATATTAATATAAAATAAATATGGGTACTACGGGCCAGTCTATCACGCTAGCCAACAGCATTATAGGTGTAGGAATATTGGCTATGCCTTTCTGCTTTCAACAAGTAAGTTATTTTTTTATATCTATTAGAAATTATAGGACTAGCTTTCGATAGCTATGTTAAGGCTACAAAACTTCTATTTTTGGCATGAAATGTTCTTAATAATTTTCTTTTGATATCTCTAAAATTGAACGCCAAAAAACACATCCTAATTTGTCTAGAAAGATTTTTTAGCCTTGATGTTTCCAGCCCTATTTAAAAATCATAATGTTTCCCTAATGCCACCCTCACCCTGGTAAACGGACGATGTAATGTTATTTAAATGTATTTTTTCAGTGTGGTGTATTGCTGGCTACACTTATTCTACTATTTATGGGCCTCATCTCTAGATTATGCAGTCATTTCCTTTTAAAATCTGCTCTTCTTGCCCGTAGAAGGAACTTTGAATTTCTTGGTAAAGTATCACTTTTTCTAACTAGCCCTAGCACTGTCCACTACTAGGTATAGGCATTAAACCTTCTTATTGATTGTAAAATTCCATATTCAAACAGCAAAGAACAGTGGAAGAATGGAAGGGAGGTCTTTGCCTTGCAGTAGGACACCTCAGGCTCATAATAATTATAATATTTTTATAATATTATAATCATGTGATTAATGCTGGGCTTATCTTTCACTAATCAATCAGCATTGCAATTCAATGTAGCTATGCTACCGGCATTCGGGACAGTTTTCCCATTGATGGCCAATAAATTCTTGTAATATATGTTTGTACATACCACTACTTTCAATTTATTTAAATACCTATTAAACTATTTATTAGTTTAGTTGTTTATAAGTATATGGTAATTAATTAAGTATTTTATAAGTATGTTAATAGAAATGTTTATTTTTTAGCTTTTCATGTCTTTGGTCAAGCTGGCAAGTTTGCTGTTGAAGTTGGTATCATTGGATTCCTGATGGGAACATGTATAGCATACTTTGTTGTGGTTGGAGACCTGGGTCCGCAGATTGTTGCTAAGATATTCAACATTAACCAGAGTGATATACTGAGGTAATTATCTTTTTTAATATTATAATTGTGAAAGGTTGTATATTTACTAATTAATCACACCTGACAATATTTGGATGAAAGTTGTACACTCAGGCATAGCATTACCTGTGCTTGCCACCATCGCGGTGGAAAGTCCCCTCTTTGAGGAATGGCTGACGAAATCTCCATTTGTCACAATTGTGCGGACTGCCCAGAGGACATGATGGAGCATACGGTGGAAGTGTGTCCCATGTCAGGCCATGGTCTGGAGCCAGAGGGAATGGGAAGGGGTCACCGCCAGCAAAGTAGTAATGCTAGCGAAGGAGGTGTCCTCAACCGTGAGGGAACGGACATCCTAACGCTCGTGCCGCTACAGGAGGACGTCCCGGGCGTCGGGAGTCACAGGGCGATTCCTGGCCACGTAGGTACGGGTTTGCGGACGATGAGCAATGGGTAGTTCGCCGTCCGTGCATCTGGTAAGGACCGAGCCTGAATCGTCGAAAGTTTGTAGTGTTCCGCGCGCGCCTCATAGAGATATCAGTAAAACTGTAGTGCTAATACCCGCTGGGGCTGCGGGAATTTCGGAAAGATATATCTATATATTATATATATATTGTATATATTATCACAGTTCTGGAACAAAAAAAAGGACAAGAGAATTATGGCCACATTTTTTCCAATACCTTGTTTACAAACCTCAAGTCTCATTAACATTGTAAAGGTTAATTAAGTGTGAACGAAATAAAGGACATTGTTTAATCAAGTGTGACTTTGCTCCGTCTGCAAGCCTCCTGTATAATAGTTAGATGTCGCAAATACTTTATCATTGACATGATCACAGACTAGAAACTGTGTAATCCTACTAACATTATAAACGCGAAACTTTGTATGTGCGGATGTTTGTTGCTATTTGACGCAACTACCAAAAACTTTTGAATGGATTTCAATGAAACTTTGTACACGGGTAAACCACGTCCTGAAATACTTGAACGCCCCCTCGTTCAAGTATAACGTAACGCAAATTTTGAAGATTTTTGACCTCCCTCCCGCACATGTAACGCGCCGTAACGTTTTCTTGTACGCCCCCCCTCCAATAAACTTTACGTAACATCCAACTGACTGATTTTTTTACCCAAATGTCACAGCAAAACCGAAAAACATAACCGAAAAGAGTTACCAACTTGGGAGAGCAAAATAAAAATGCCGTACAATACGAGTACAATCGGGGGATTCCCGTAGACTGTAAACGAAAAGGGTTGTCAACTTGGGAGATTTTAATACACTAGTTTTTTTTTATTTAAACAAAAAACAATGTTACGTAACGCGTTGTTACCGCCCTCCCGCCCCTGTAACTCATCGTAACATTCATAACGATTTACAAGACCCTCCTCTCCCCCTACATACTACTTACTTGAAGTTACATAATACTTGAAGGCTCCCATAGCACATAAGATACTTTTTATTCCTGGAGTATGTTCCCTTGGAATAATTTTGGACTATCAAGCGGGCGAAGCCGCTAGCAGCAGCTAGTTTAGCAATAATCTTCACGCATAAAGACTTGAAAGAACTCTAGCTTATGTTTTTGTATTGCATAAAGAAAGGTCAATCGTCCAAGGCTTATTATCTATATATATAAAAGGGCAAAATGACTGACTGACATATCAACGCACAGCCGTAACTACTTGGATTAGGAGCGTGAAATTTTGCACAAGGTTTCCTTTTATGATGTAGGCGATCACTAAGGATTTTTCAAAATTCACTCCCTAAGGGGATGAGGGGGTCCAAAGTTTGTATGGAGAAACCTATATTTACGCGAGCGAAGCCGCGGACAAAAGCTAGTTAAATATATATACATATACAACAAGCATTTAATGTCGATTATGTAGCTAGTATTTTTATGCGCCAGAATACGTTCGGTTTTTTGGGATTCCATCTGGACTTTGTCTTTTTTTTTAAGGGGTAATTGATGAAATTATAAAGTAGGTTTCTCCATACAAACTTTTGTCCTCCGAAGAAGACGAAACTTCTTAGGGGATGAATTTAAAAAAAAATCCTCTTCAACATTTCTCTCTTCTAGTCCCAGTATTTTCGGCTGTGCGTCGATATGTCAGTCAGTCAGTTTCTTCTTTTATATATAGATTAGGATCAGATAGACAATGGAACTCTTCAATAACTAACAGCAAATGACTCATCGCTGCGATTGTATTTCTATGTACTGTTTACACCATTTCATAAAATAACATCACGTCGCGCCGATACGGTCTGAAAGGATATGCAGATATGTACAGTTCGGGCTACTACACTCTCTTTTCACAAATAGCACCAGTGTGTAGAATAAAGCTAGAACTACATGAGACCCACGCACACGTGTAACACGCCTCACGCCTCGTTCGCCACACGAACGACGTCGCGTGGCGTGGATCAAGTGTAACTCTACAAGTCTAGTTTCCATATAAAATCGGATCGGCGTGTGTGGCACACGTGTGCGCAGTGTAGTTCTAGCCTAAGTCTTGTAAATTAGTAGTGGAGAAAGTTAAAACCTATACGATAAGTTTTACGGCAAGGCACATATTACCGTAAAACTTGCTCACTGTTCAGTTTTTTTTTTTGTTAGAGAGCACGACTAATAATAGCAATAAATGTTTTTTTTTTATTATTTTGTTTCTTACTTATTTATCACCAAATTTGGAAATCAAAGTTATTTTCCATTTTTTTTTTGTTTTAGTTTTTCAAAGTCAGTTCTATTTTTTCGCATGTTACTAAAAGAGTTTACATGTGGATGGATGGAGAGGGAGAGGGAGACCAAAGAAAAGATGGATGGATTGTGTGAAGAGTGATATGAAAGAAAAGGAAAGGTTAGTGATAGCATCACGAGTGACAGGGCAGAGTGGAAGAAAAAACGTGTTACGCCGATACCAAATAACACGGGACAAGGGCAGGAAGATGATGATGAGATGATGAAAGTCAGTTCTATTTTTTAGAAAAAAATAACTACTTACCTATATCTAAGCAATTATTGTGGAGGACAATACTTTTTGGCAAGAATGATGCAAAATTTTTATAACCGATTCTCTCGCGACTTCAGTAATACGGCCGCCATAAAAAACAATATCGCTCAAAATGGGTCTCATCAGCAGGCTGAAAGTGACCCAAAGGGCAATGGAAAGGCCTGTGCTCGGAGTTCCCTTCCACGATCAAATCAGAAATAGATTTCGCATGAGAACCAAAGTTAGCAACATAGTTCGAAGAATCGCCAAACATTAAGTGGCAGTGGGCAGGGCACATTGCTCGCAGAACAGATGGTCGATGAGAGCGAAAGGTGGCTACCGCATACCGGAAATCGCAGCATTGGAAGGTTACCTACAAGATGGACGTATGATCTGATGAGGATCGCGGGAATCTGATGGATGCGAGAAGCACAGGAACGGCTGTTGTGGCGACACTTGGGGGAGGCATATGTCTGGTAGTCTTTCGGCTGTAACGATGATAATGAAAACAAATATAAAAAGATGAATTGTAAAATTATCCCTTTTTCTGTTCCAGAACATCAATTATGGTGATAGTATCACTGGTCTGCGTTCTTCCGCTAGGGTTGCTGCGCAATGTGGACAGCCTGAGTAATGTCAGCGCAGCCACCATAGCCTTCTACTTCTGTCTCGTTATGAAAGTAAGTTAGCTGTCTTTAATGAAGAATACAATACGGTTGAAATATCTTGACCGCTCCCAACTTCGAACAATTGGTTGCGTAGTAATTATTTTTAAGATTCATATGGCGAATGCGTATTTTAGTGGTACCGTACCTCAAAAGCAAAAAACGGAACCCTTATAGGATCACTTTGTTGTCCATCTGACTGTCTGTCAAGACCCTTTATCTCGGGAACGCGTGGAGATATCAAGTTGAAATTAAAAACTATATACTCAGGTGTGCGGTCCCTTTAAGCTGTGAAAAATCAGACTTTTGAGTTAACGAAAAAAAAGATACGACCGTTTAGGTCGCAAAAAATGTATATTTCGACACTCTCATGGGAATCAAAATTCATAGGGTACTTCCCGTTGACCTAGAATCCTGAAATTTAGCATGAAGCAAGGTCTCATAGGACAAATATAGAAAAAAGTCTGAAAACTGTAAATTTGTAGTTACGTTACAAAAAAAGTTGCGATTCGGAAAAATCATCGTAACGCAATTCGGAAATTGAACTGTTTTCATAGGTAAGTTTGTACGGAACCCTCAGTGCGCGAGTCTTCCAAAATTCCATCCATTTTTTTTTTCCTTTTATGAGCGAAATCTATTTATAGCAATATTATTTTGGTTGCGTAAAAGTATAATTATTCAGTACCTAATTAAATATATATTAAGGCCCAAATAAAACTTTTTCGTGTGCATGATATTTTTTTCTATTTATTACAATTTGATAAAGAGCGGAAAAAAAATTTGTAATTTCTTTGAGCGAATTTCGATGAAATTGGACATACATGTTCTGACTCCTGGCATCGCACATAAGACACTTTTTTATTATTGACAGGTTCGCACTTAACCGCTATGATGTGATTTTTGATGTAGCATGCTTGCCTAGTAGTAACCTATTCAGTCTTGACTTAGAAGAAGACTTTTTCTGAAAGTCCGTCGAGCTGTGCGGATGCTATATCCGATGTGATACGTCATGCTATGGAGTTTTTCATCCCTTATTATGACGTACCCATCGGAGGCTCAGCTCACCCTTGGTTCAACGCGAATTGCGTTCAAGCTGAAGAGCGAATAATTCTCGTCTAGATACTAGCAGTGCTACTCCACCGACTCTACCTCACTGCAAAACCTCGATGCCCGAGGTTCGCATAAGGAACAAAAAAGTTTTGAGAGCACTGTGTTGTCTAGACGTGAATAAATCTAGTGGACCAGATGGTATACCAGCAATAGTTCTCAAGGCATGTGCGCCCGAGTTGTCTCCTGTATTGACGCGCTGGTATCGCCTCCCGTTTAGGACTGGTATAGTGCCCAAGTCCTGGAAGCTTGCCAACGTGCAACCCATGCCCAAAAAGGGCAGTCGTGCCGATCCTGCCAACTATCGGTCAATTTCAATAACCTCCACGTTCTGCAAGATTATGGAGCGTGTATTGAACTCGCGCCTCATGGCATACCTGGAAGGTAACGATCTCTTCAGTGATCGACAGTACGGGTTTCGCCACAATCGGTCTACTGGGGACCTACTAGTGTATACCACTCACATGTGGGGCGAGGCCCTCGAGAAGAATGGAGAAGCGATTGCTGTCTTCTTAGACGTCTCGAAGGCCTTCGACAGGGTATGGCATGCCAGCCTTTTGAGTAAGATTCCAGCGTACGGCATTTCCCCTGGTCTGATTAACTGGGTAAAAGACTTCCTGAGTGAACGGCCCCTCCGAGTTCTTGTCGATGAATACTCATCAGAGTCCATGATAACTAATGCCGGAGTTCCTCAGGGGTCAGTTCTCTCTGCAACGCTTTTCCTGCTGCATATTAACGATCTGCTGATGCCCGGTATCTATGGGTATGCAGATGATAGCCCAGTTGTAGAGATCCTTACTAGCTCGTGCACCTTCCAGGTGCACGAGCTAGTAAGGAGCTAATCCGGTCCGAATGAGAGGCTATGGTAGAGCGTACGAACGTCGCTCTTCAGGCAGTCTCCAAGAGAGGCGAAACCAAACTGGTAGGATTCAACGCCGCCAAAACACAAGTGTGTCTGTTCACAGACAAAAGGAGCCCGTTTACCTTGGTTCCTGCTTTTCAGAATGTATCCCTGGAGTGCACCGACCGCCTTCAGCTCTTGGGAGTCGAAATATCCTCAGACCTCAATTTTGGGCAGTTCATTGAGTCCAAAGCTATTGTAGCTGCTAGAATGCTAGGCGTTCTTGCAAAGGTCCGACGGTACTTCACACCGGGACAGCTTTTAATGTTATACAAAGCACAGATCCGATCGTGTGTGGAGTACTGCAGTCACATATGGGCTGGTGCTGCAAAGTGTCATCTGGCGGCTTTGGACTCGGTGGAAAGGCGTGCGAAGAGGCTAATCGGGGATCCAGATTTGGTTAAGTCCAATCTACAAAGCCTCGAGCACAGGCGCAGGGTAGCCAGCCTATCTGTATTTTACAGGTTACATTCTGGAGAGTGTGCGCGGGAATTGCATGACTTGGTTCCGCCATCTCCTTTCTACCAGCGGACAACCCGTCGCTTCGTCGTTTATACCGCGTACATCGAAGGACTGGAACAATTTGCCTACAGCAGTCTTCCCGTCCAACCATAATTTAGGTGTCTTCAAGGCTAGAGTGAATAGACCCGGGCCTCGCCGGGTGTATGTTCCCTTGAGATAATTTTCTTCTACCACGCGAGCGAAGCCGTTAGCAAAAATTAGTTGTAAATAAAAAGTCCGCACAATAAGACCATCAATCAATTAATTTCAAAGCCATAAAAAATACTAAAAAAATCATAAAAATATTTTGCTGCCATCGTAAATTCGACTGTGTCTGATTAGGTTAAGATTCATAATTGAAAAGCGTGACACAGCCAGTGTTAATGGTTAACGTATGCTTCATTACGTAATACAATTAACGTATCAGTAACACATTCTCAAATCTGCCGTAACTTTATTGATATTTAAAATGCCTAGAGTCACGATATACAGTTATACTAAATAGTATGTAAGTACTGTATCTTGTTTTCATAGAATTATTCTAATTAAATTATATAGTAAATATACAGCGGAATATTTACTTATACGAGTTCACCATACAACAGACTAACATCGAATTGTAGGTCGCGGGTTAAAACCCAGCTAGGAGCATTACTTTGTGTAATTTATTTCATCACTACTGCTCTCAAAACGGTGAAGGAAAACATCGTCACTAAACCGGCATAATAGAACCAAAAATTCGAAGACATGTGATAGTATTTACCAACTCGCACTGAGCCCGCGTGGTGGATCACAGCGCGATCCCATCTCCTAGAAGGGAGGCCCGAGTCTCAGCGGTGGGAACATTATAAGGCTGAATATGCTATGCTATGCTGATAACATCTAGGTCTATGGTCTAGGTCTAAAGAAAAGTCTATAAAATCGTATAAAGGTGAAAGTGCCAGGGTAGCTTCGGGATTCAAACCCTATTGAATCATGAAATAGCCATTCAATAGGGTAAGGCGAACTGAAAGGGTTGTATTGATGATTTTCATGATTATAATTCCGTAAATAAATGTGTAGGTACATATTTCAGTATGTGCATCAGAATAATCTGTCATTAACAGTCTCCCCTTCCATCAGATTTTAAAGATTTCTAACTAAAGCGAGAACTACACTAGACCGAAGCACAGGTGGACCATGCCTGATTTGTAGGTAGCGGCGCGGCGCGTTACGTGGCGTGTATCTAATGTAGCTCTGCAAGCCTATTTGCCATATAAAATGTATGGAAACCGACGAGCCCAGATCGGCGTATATGGCCCAATTGGCGCAATGAAAATGAAAATTTCTGGAATAAATACAAAATATGATAATAATGTGTATGTGTGTTGTATGTAAAAGGATGAGTAACTCGTCCATAATATTATACTGTTATCATAACACTTATCACTAGACACTTGTATTAGGTATATGTCTGTAGATAAAACAGTGTTCATGTTTTGAGGAAATCCATGCTAAGTTCAAGATCAAAACAATCAAAGAATAATAATATAATGAGTATGTATGTTATTGCCAACCGTGCGCTGAACTATTTTTTTCTTTGAGGTTGGAAATCGTCAAGTAACTCCTTGTGCTCTGGGTGGAGCGAGAGGAAATGACAGACTTTTGCTGAATAAAATCAAATGTATTCTGTACACACTGCGATTATCCGCGGACGGACGGACAGGCAGACAGACAGAGTTGACTACGGAACCCTAAAAAAAGAATAAAATAAATATTTTTTTATGGGGGCTCCCATACAAACGGGATTTTCTTTCCATTTTTTTGCTACGGACTGTACGATACCCTTCATGTACGAGTTCCGACTCACACTTGACCGGTTTTTTTTAAATATTTGTAATGTATTCTGCCTTCCCTTGTATCACTAGCGCAAGCAGAGCGGACTAGCAATTAAATCTGTCAATTTTATTGTTAGTTTATTCTAATAAAACTATGATCAATAATAAATAAAAGGCCATGTTTAACTTAAACAAAAAAAAAACGTTATCGACCCTTTTACTAAAATGTCCGGCTAAACTGGTTGGTCTGTCCGGTTTTTCGGTTTCAAGACCTGGCAACCGTACACTGGCAGAAGCTAGAGATAATATAACATCACGCGTTTATTCCCCGCAGGGTAGAGCAGAAGTGTAGGTACCTATGTTACACCAAAATATCGCTAGGTTCATTGAAATAATAATCTTCTAAATATTTCCCAGGTAATATTCGAGGCGGGTGCCGTCATGTTGACAAGCGACTGGAAGCAGCGCGTGGAGACGTGGCGGCCAGCTGGCTTGCTGCAGTGCGTGCCTATCTTCTCTATGGCGCTGTTCTGTCAGACGTGAGTCTTTGTTTTATGTAAATACTAGGGATATAACGGAAATGGTTATATCGGAACCGTATTCGGAACCGGAATAGTGATATGAAAGAAAAAGAAGTTAGTGATAGCATGACGAGTAACAGGGCAGAGTGGAAGAAAAAAACGTGTTGCGCCGACCCCAAATAACACGGGATAAGGGCAGGAAGATGATGATGATGATGATTCGGAACCGGAATCGAAATAGGTGGCGGAGGCAAAATTGTCAAATGAAAAACTACTAAAACTAATCAAAATCTCAGATAAAAGTATGAATAAAGAGCAAACTCACAACATTCCAAATAAAATATGAAATAAAACAAATAAGTGAAAGAGTTAATCGACAAAAAGCACGGGGGTGAGAGATGTTCCCAGCAGGACAAATATAAACTTGTTTGTACCTCCAATATACATTCCGTTTAAAATTTATCGGAACCGAAATCGGAAACGAAAGTGCAAAATCAATCGGAAGATCCGACCTTTCGAAATCGGAACCGAACCTCCGCAACATTTCTGATAGATATAGTCATCTCCCATAAGCAATTGAGGCTACTTTAGCGCCGATAAGTCAGCTGTTATTTGGTGGTCGCTCTGCGAAGCCACTACAGCCCCCAGGAGAATTAAGCTAAATTAGGCTGGTTCCATTAGCCAGGACGCCCACGTACAATGGACCGAATGAGATTATAAGTGGAGACAAGTCCATGCATCTAAATCGATCAAAGAGCACTGTTGCCGTGGGGAATTTATTTTATTTCTATAAGGAAGGATAATCTGAAGAGGTAATTAAAAATCTGATTAAGATTACGAATTTCATATTACGCGTATATACATGATAATTATAATGATCGATTAATTAATCTCCAAACTTACTTTTAAAGTCATTGGAAAATTTGTTTTATTTTTAATTTAGCTTCTAATTTTATTGTTATTTTTTTTTTTAAATGTTTGATCTAAATTAATGGCCTGCAACACAAGTTTTCATTAACCTAGATTAGACAGGTCTACATTACAGTTATAATTACATAAATATAGTTTTTTTTTCTCAATTAAAACTAATGTAAATTATAATTTTACTAAGTTTATACATTAAAAAATTATTATTGGCAGAGCCGGCCGAATGGTAACGGCTTCGACTTTCGGGTCGCGGGTTCAAACCCAGCCAGGCGCATTGCTTTGTGTAATTTATTTCATCACCACTGCTCTCAAAACGGTGAAGGAAAACATTGTAAGGAAACCGGCATGCCCTGGAACCAAACATTCGAAAACATGCGACATTAACCAACCCGCACTGGGCCCGCTTGGTGGATTACGGCCCATTCCCTCTCCTAGAGAGGCCTGAGTCCCAACAGTGGGAACATTGAAAGGCTGATTATGCTATGTTATGCTATGCTAAATTATTATTACAATATTAGCGTAGTAATCTTACCAGCTGCAGGTTAATCTTCTTTACTTAAGTATTGAGTTTGAATACTCAATACTTAATGTGAGTGCGGAGCTCCTGTTCAAAACATGAGCCACATGTTGGAATGCCCCAAGTGTCCGTATATCTGCACTTTGGAGGATTTGATGAGTGCTATCGATGCTGGTATTATTGTGGCCACCTATTGGGCCCAAAAAGATTGACGAGTTTACCATCGAATCGAAAAGAAGAAGAAGAAGACTTAAGTATTCCATGTTCTATTACAGGCAACTTTTCGAGATATTCGAGTCCCTACCGACGCTATCTCTAGAGAAAATGAACATCGTCACGAAGAATGCTATCAACATCTGCACTGCAGTGTACTTCACGCTCGGCATGTTTGGATACATTGCTTTCTCTTCACATGAAATATCAGGTAAGGTTAAAGTAATACTAGTGGGTCTTAGTATAGTAGTTAAATCAAGTTGAAGTAAAAAGTTATTGTTTAATCTTAATTAGCTGTGTGCTGCTGTGTTTAAGTCAGTCATTAGTTTAAAAAAAAAACTATTTTCTTTCTTATTTTCAATGTTAGGAACAATTCGCGTTGTTCTTCCATTTGCCACAACTCAGACACTTCACACAGTGGCGCAAAGATGCGCAAATTGAAGAATTGGATTCTGATTAAAGTTTTTGTGTTTATGATTCGTAAATAAATATTATATTTTAAAAATCTTGTTTTGCTCACCCTACCCAATTTTTCGATTTGACAGCTATGACATCACAACATGGCGTAAAAATCGATCCTATTCTTATTTGGAATGCATTGTACTTAATTATATCTGTAATTCTATCTACATATATGTATGTCGTTGTATATCTTATGTATTTTTCTTCCAGGCAACATCCTAATGAGCCTGAGTCCGACGTGGGCGAGTGACGTCATCAAGCTAGGCTTCGTCATGTCGCTTGCCTTCAGCTTCCCTCTCATCATCTTCCCCTGCAGAGCTAGCTTGTACTCGTTTTTGTATAAGAAGGTTAGTTATTTATTTAATACAACGCATTAAATAACTCCGCCCTCGCCTAACTGTGGGACACAAATAAGGCTAATAAAATCATTGACTTCAAGTTGTCTAGGTATTTTGAGAAGTTTTATGGAGAACTAATTTATGGGTTTATAACTAGCCGAATTTAAAAGCGTTTGCCGAAACAATGTAATAAAGAAATTGATATTTTTAAACCGATTTTTCAATAAACAAGGAAGTTCTCAAATCGCCTGATTCTTTTTTTCTTTACTCGTTCAGAGCGGCACTTCATAAGTAACTATTTGTGTGATTTATTTAGTGTCGTAGTGGCCCTGCCGGTGGTCCGCTTCTCATACATGAGGCCGCCTGAACTACCAATGTGAATTATTCATTTCATATGCACTTTTTAAGTTTATATAGGAAATTGCTGACATCACGTGCCTTGAAAAGCACGTGGCCTTTGGTCCTGGTTGTTATTCGTTGATCTTTGACAATAGTGATAAGTAGTCAGGCGCCAGAAAGTCTGGCCATCAGTCATCATTCAAGGAGCATCGTGTTGCCCAGTAACTAGTTTGTGGAGGTCTGATAGGCAGTTACTCCTTTTATAACACTGGAAGCCGACTACTGTTGGCGCGGGCTTGCGGAAGGCGATCAATGGGTAGCTCGCCGTCCTACCGTCCGGACCGAGCCCAAGTCGTCGACGGCACGTATTGTTCCACGCGCGTCTCAAGGAGATGTCAGCAACTCGTGAGTGTGAAAGTGAAAACCGCGGCCAAGGCAAAGAAGGAACAGGAGTGGGTTTTTAGTCAGTAAAAGTCTGAGACTTCCTCTAGCTCCCCCCAAGAGCGGGGGATGTCTTTGGATGATTTACCCAACTAAAAAAAAGGTAGTTGGGAAAAAGCTATGGAGATCATGATGATATTACTTTCGTATATAAAGATTTTTCCCCTACTCAACTTTCACATATATTTTTCGTCTTCAGGTCCATTCCTCTCACCACGACCACATAATCAACCACTCGATCCCCGAGACCACCTTCCGCTGCATCACGGTGGCCATCGTAGCCGTAGCCTTGTTCATCAGCCTGCTGATCCCCAACATCGAGCTGGTGCTGGGCCTGGTGGGGTCTACCATCGGCGTGCTCATCTGTGTCGTGTTCCCTGCTGCGTGCTTTGTCAATGTGACCTTTAAGAATACTAATGAAAGGGTTTTGGCTAAGGTAAGTTGACTTTTAAATCTATACTTCTACTAGCGACTTCTCGACAGACGTTGTCGTGCCCGATTTTCGTTTGAAAAAAATATTGAGAACCGTATTGCAGCGTCGAACGGTTGCGGGAGTACGATGGTTGCGAGACGCACAGGACCGTTCATTGTGGCGACACTTGGGGGAGGCCTATGTCCAGCAGTGGACGTCTTTCGGCTGAAATGATGATGATGATTGCAGCGTCACCTACCGGGTCCAATTGTATCTTAACCAGAAACAATTGGACCCGGCAGGTGACGCTGCAATAGGATATCCAAATAACCGGTTGTTTTTGCGTGATGCCTCAACAGACAAATTTTTTTTTATCACTTTTTTGGGTTCGGTGTCGGTCTAGTAACACCCCCTTTTTTTTGATATTTTAAATGTACAGAATTTTCACTTCTACAGATTCATTATAAGTATAGATTATACCAACATATTTATAGGTTAAAATGGTCATGTCAGCAGACACATAAACCAATTTATAATGTACAATTAAAAATTAATCATACAATTACAATATATATCCGGAACGGTAGTACGTACTGCTAACATTATGCACCGATGCTGAAGAAGTGTTTTTGTTTTCCAGGGCGTTCTAGTACTAGGACTAGTCATAATGGTATTAGGAACATATGCAAACCTGCAAGTCGCAGAGAGCAGCATCGAACATTACGACGAAAAATACACGCAGGAGAAGATCGACAAGATTGTTGAAGATTTCTTCGAGCATCGGGATAAGGATGGTACGTGTCACGGATATAATATACAGTTTAATGTATATGTCAGTGAAGTCAATAGAACGGAAGCTTGAACGAATGAACAATTCGAAGCGATACTGACGTCACGCGACACTTTGACAGAATCCGGTCTGGCGTTCGCGCGAATCAAACAGATAAAAGTTCCGACCACAGAGACGTGAGGCTCTTCTCCGTCGGCAGCTGTGTGGACAACATCTAGTCACGGCTCGTTATGAAGTGAATACCTAAAGCCTACATCGTAATAAATCAGTTGCGTGATCTGGAATAGTTTCTTTATTGCTCATTACCCACAAAATAGGGTCTCCAGTGGAAAGGATTTCCACTCTTCAAGAAACCATGTAATTAATGTGTATTTTAACGAGTAAAATAAATCACATCGATCTTATATTTATGTTTGTCACTTTACAGATATCTACTTGAAGCCCCCATCAGATGTTGAGCCACCAAAAGAACCTCCAGAAGGGATGGTACTGAACAAAGAAAGAAAAGATTCTGAAGTACAACCACCAAACCCTGTACCACCAGAGTCACAGTCTAACGAAAAATTGTCACTTACAAAGAACATCATCAAAACAGAAGAAAAAGAAGAGATATTACAAGAACGAGAAGTTAAAGAACCTGCAGTCAAAGTTTCTGAAATACATCCCAGAAATCTGAAAACTAAGTTAGAAACGAAACTAGCCAACGGAGAAACTAAACAAGCTAATGGAGAAGCAAAACTAGTCAACAGTGTAAGCAATGGCGAAGCTCAAAAACCTAAAGAAGATAAACCACCGTCCAATGAAGATAAAATAGATATGATGAAGCAACAGCAACTTATTGAAACAATCAAACAACACGGCGAAGAACAGAAAGAGTTGATCAAGGAACAAAAGGAGATACTAGACGAAATATTGAAGACTAAGAAAGAATTGCAACAGAATAAAAATGAGGCTGTAGAAGCTAATGAAGCCAAGAAAATTGCCGTAGAGAGTATAAAACAAATAGCTGATATGGCCATTAAAAGTATCGGTGGTGTGACGGAAAAACCTGATTTAGTCAAAAATGATGTAAATGCTGGAGAACGCCTTGAGAAACTCACGAATGATGCAGTTCAAGAGATAGCTAAGAAAGCAGTAGAAACTATAGAGGCTATTCAAGATATTAAGGAGAAACCTGAACAGATAAATGCCGCTCAACCTGTGCAAAATGTAGTACCTAATGCTCAACGAAATGTCCAAGTGAATCCAGCACAAAATATTCCACAATACGTCCAAGCAAACCCCGCACAAAATATCCAAGTTAATCCAGCACCAGATCTGCAGGTTAATCAAAATTTACAGCTTACCCAGAATGTACAACCCAGTCAAAATGTACAGATTAACCAGAATGTACAACCCAGTCAAAATGTACAGATTAACCAGAATGTACAACCCATTCAAAACATACAGGTTAACCAGAATGTACAACCCAGTCAAAATGTACAGCCGCAAGTACCAGTCAGACCACAAGTTGTACAAGCAGCTGAACCTGCTGTGGTAAGAACAAAACATGAAGCTCCAAATCTAGCAGCTAATATAGTTCCACAAGTTGACAAAGTTGCTTATCAAAATAATGGAGCTGTAATTCAAAAAGTTGCCAACAACGTTGCTAACCAAAACAATGCCGCCATACCTCAAACTAATGTCGCACCTACAGTAAACCAAAAACCAATACAAGATATAAAACCAGTCGTAAACGAAATACATCAGGTCCCAGCACAAATACCAAATAGTGTACAGAACGTACCACAACTAAATAAACCTATACATCCAGAAAGTGAGGCTGTGAAACAACATTCTCATGCCCTTGACGAACCCCAATCTTACAAACAAGGTGAAGATACACAAGCCAAACCAGAAGCTATTGTTCAGAATGTGCCTCTACCTATAGTTAACGAATTAGCTAATAATCAAATGAAGATAGAGAAGAAAAAACCGGCTAATGATATTCAAATGAATGCAGCTCCTGACGTTCAGAATAATGGTGCTGCTATACAACAAAATGGAAATGCTATTCCTCACAATGACAATCCAGTACTAGTGAGACAGAAGAGAGAAGTAGTTGATTGTACTGACAAAGTGTCGTTAAAATCAGAAGATAAACAGATTTGCAGTAACTTAGTTGACGGAAACATTAAAGACTCCGAAGAAATGCTCTCAAAGAATGTGGACATGAACGATATAGCGTTACCTAAGAATTTACCAATGGATGTGAACATCTTACATCATATAAGTAGACAACTTAAAAGTTTTGACAAAGATGAGAGGTAAAATTATATTTTTGAACGTTGGTTTTATTGTGTGCACTAAATACTAATAATATGATGCATTTATTTTGTTGATACATTTGTAAACGACAGTATTCTTGATAAGAACTCTTTTTACGTTCTTAAGGGTTTCAGCTTAAGGTCTTTTTGGATGAAATTCAAAATTTTTGAGATTTTTTGCCATATTAGGTAATAATAATCAATCAGATACTTAAATTAATAATAATAATTTATACTTAAAATTACGGAACTGTAAGATGCTTTTAGGATTATATAAAATATTTGAGAATTGGCGTTCGAAGCAGTATTCAAATTTATTTATATTAAATGATCGCAGAACGATATTAATGTGTCAAGTGCAGGGCGGTTTACCCGCGTACGTGTGTAGATTGCGTTTACATTTCAATAACAAAAGTTCGCCTTGTTTCGATGTGATTTCTAATGGTAATATATTTTACAAGTAAACTCCGCATTATTAAAGTTTGCCATTTTGTACTAAATTCCAATCTAATAAGTTAATAAAACAATGAGATTTCGAATTAACCCTGTTGTTCCTAAACCGCATAAAGTTAAATTGTAAAAATGAGTAAGAAACTTTGGACTGATTGTGTATTGAATAAAAAATATTTTAAATACCATACAATGTTTTCAGTTATTGCACCTTGTAGCCGTACCTAAACTCCATCCAGTTCATCTGAGCTTTATTTATTGACATTAGAAAGGACTCGAAGTTTAAAAATGAAAACGTAAATAACTTCTTAACCAAAAGACGCAATAAAATTATTTTCAGATGAATGTGACAAATTCCTTCATTTGACGACCTAAATTGAGCTGTTAAAAGGATGAAGCTATATAGCTCCATCCCTCTTTCTTGCTCGGGGCAAGGTGACAGAGCTTACTGTTACTAAAAAGATTGTGCGATAGCTTTTATAAGTGCACATGTAGGCTTATGTAAAATAAATAATTTAGAATTTGATGTGCTTGGCTTTTCGCGCACCCATCGTGAGTCTCCTAGAGAGAGGAGGCCTGAGTAGTCACATTAAAAGCCTGATTATGCATCGGGAGTTTCTTACTCGCAGACGCGAACATTCGACCGAATGGGTGTGCCATTTGTTTATAGAAACGCCTGCATTGAGGCGGGTTCGGGCTCTATGTGCGGGCTTACGCTAGAGGAGCCGAGCTTAAATTCGTGTCGTGTGAAGCGACTTTAAGGTAGCCGAGCACGAACAGAGCTCAAATTCGTGTCGTGTGGAGCGACTCTAGAGGGGCCGAGCACGAGCGACACTAGACCCACCTTCACGATGTCGAGACAGAAGCCAACATGATATTTGCTGTTTTAGACTGACACTTCGACAGTGCATCGTGTTGTTGACTTTAAATTCAATCGGGAATGTATAATAAGAATGGGTTTAAGTAATTTAAACTAGGAATAAAAGTCAGGTTCTATATTATTAGTTGATTTATTATGTTATAAATGCAAAAACAAAACTGAAACTCTACAACTTCATTATAAATATAAAAATAACTTAGTTCTTGAATTATTTCTTCTTACTTTCATCTACAGGAGCGGATCTTTTCGACCTGAAAATGAATTAAATATATTACAAACTTACATTTTAGACAAAGTGGAAATGTTTCATGTGCCTTTAAGGCTTTCAACGTCAAAGTCTATATGAGACAAATAAGAACACGTCGGCGGCAGTTGTTGACGCTTGATGGCGGCCGTCGACTTCCAAAGAAATGAAGATCAGCGGCAGCCGTCATGTGTCAAGTGTCATTATAGATCGATGCTCCCTTGTTGACGGCTGCATTTAGTCACCTCTGACGTTAGCAACATGCCGCTCGTGTGTTTGAGCTCTAAATGGTTTAAAACAGTATAAAAAAGTTGGTTTTCTGGAACTAGACATTTTTGGATCGTAGCGTTCGTCAAGTATTCTTTTTTTTCAATCCCTAGGTTCATTACAATGTTCTCCATCCAAATATAGGACAGCCTCTCACAGGTGTTTGAAATTTTTGGAATTATTGGCTTTCTTTTATGTGCATGTATTATAAAACCTAAATCTACCCGACGAATCGCTCTGCCTATAGCTGGAAACTGCATAAAAATTCGTTCTGTAGTCTTGAATTTATCGCAAAAGGTTTTCTGTTCGCGATTAACTCAAAAACTACTATACAAACGTGATAGGGATTTTGTTTTATTATAACGTTTAAGGGGGGAAGATTTGACAAAAGTTATATAATGTTTAAGTTAACCTTAGAGAGTATGTATAAAAAATCATAATGCAAGCTCAAGTCACTAGTCCCTTTAGTCTTAATCTACAAAATTTGTTCGTCAACGAACCTCTTCCCAGTGTCGGAGTTAGCTTGGCTGGTATTGGATGCTGTGGAGGCGGCGCGGCGCGTGCGGCGCGCGGGGGTGGCGGGGGTGGCGGGGGTGGCGGGGGCGGCGGGGGCGGCGGGGGCTTCGCTTTCCGATGCCACGGGGGACTCTACCGGACTCTCGCCTTCACCTTTCTGTCATTTGAGATTGAATGAGATTTAGTTGAGTGGATACAGACAGCATGTTGGGAAACAGTTAATAAATATGCAGAGCTAAACTGGAAAGTGTTTAAGATAGCAGAGTTAATGAGTATTTTACGAAAATACAAGTTTTGGTCAACAAATTGAATTATAAAATGATCAGCAGTTAGCATTTCAAATATTTATAAAATGAAAAGTGGTGGAAACATCTCACTATTTATTTTCTACACCAGTAACCTAATGGCGGTGACGTCACGTTATATTAGTACATCCCGTTTCCATCAAATTTGAAAGGTTTCTAACTTACTTAATTTTAAACGGATTTGAAAAATTGTTTTTATTTGCAATTGGAAATTGCTTTTGATACAAATACTTAATAAAAGCATACAATCCTTTTTTGAGCAGTTGTGTAAAAAATGGGTCAAGTACCCAATAGCTACTCATAAAGGTTATTGTAATACATTCAATGATAGATGTCTTTCCGTCTCTGTTGGGGCTGTCTTACAATCTAATCTAGCAGATATGATACAAGATACAATACATACCCTTACATCAGTAGAAGTGCGTCTGCTGCCCTTAGGAGTGTGCAGCGCCTCACAAGCGCGGTTGAATGATTTGCGGCGGCCGCGCGCCGGGCTGTCGGTGCTCGAAGGTACTGGTGAGCCGCGGTCAGGACTGTTCACTGAAATGGTGGTTATAACATATTAGAACCGTGATTCTCAAAGTATGGGTAAGCGAATTTATGGCGAGCCCTGAAAAATAGGACGACAGATCGACCGGAGAGATAACCGTCGGGAGACCACTTATACGGTGTTATTTGTAGGCTATTCAACGGGAAGCGATACGGCGCGATTGGAACCAACAATTTATGCTTTATTGTGGTGGCCTACGTGACCAACCGCACGTGGGTGTGCTGCAACGACGAGCGAAGCGAAGCGGACGTGATAAGCTGGTTTGATTCTTTCGCGTGATCTCTTGTGGTTCGGAGGTATGTTTTATATAAATGGCAGCTGAAGCGGCGACTTCGCACGTTCATGAGACAATGCCGCAGAGTCGCTTAGAATTTGTGTGGACCGTATCGGATCGGTTCGCAACCGTATTCGAGTTGAATCGATCACACAGTACGCTGCATGACGGTAATAGGCGGCAATCGAGCAAAGTGTGGAGCTATGGAACTTCTTCTTCACTTCAGCACCTCATTACCTATGTGGGCGGGATTTACGTCTCATTACTTATTTATTTATTTTTTATTTTTTTTTCCTTCAATAAAGACCAAAAGTTGAGTACTATGTAAGTAAATAACATTATATAAAATAGGAAAAAAAGAACCTTCAATTGGCAAAGAAAAAATAAAATCAAACTCAAGCATAGAAAAGTAAATCAAACAGAAAAAGACTGCAGGTATAAAGGGCGTACCTGTTTAGCACGACGTATGTAGGCGATGGGCTGTCACATCATGGACCGAACTCAACTTAAAACTTTAAGACTCGCGAGGCTGTTATCACTAAGCCAGAAAGCCCTTCTTTTTCTTTAAGGTGGGAAATCATCAAATCAAATAACTCCTCCCGCTCAGTGTGGAGCGAGAGGGATTGTCAGACTTTTACTGACTAAAACCCACCAGTGTTCCTTCATTTGCCTTTTCTTTCCAGGGCAGCGGTAACTATATGTAACAATATACAACCTTTTTATAACAACCGCAACCCGGGTAAGCATTGGCCCAAATGAATCCTGACAATTTTGCTGACAACTGAGCCATCAGCCCGGGCTTGGTTCGACGTAACCAGGAACCCCTTACTATTGTCGTATATACGTGACTGGCCTGTTGGTCTAGTGGTTAGTGGCCCTGACTGCTATGCTATGCTATGCTATGTACCTACTTACATAAATAAGAAGTTATTCATAAAGTAGTCTATATAGTAGTAAATATCGAAAATAAACAAAATTGACCGTTATTCCCTATATACCTATACATATCCATAGGTTAAGGATGATACTAAAATAACACAATTTGTGACAGAAATAATCTAAACTAATACATATTATAAAACTGAAGATTTTGTTTTTTTTTTGGAACGCGCTTATTTCAGGGATTGCTGGTCCAAATTGAAAAAAAAAAATCTTTTTGTGTTGTCGGATAGCCCATTTATCGAAGAAGGCTATTTATCAATCATGCATGCAACCAAAGACGTGGATGAAACTTTAAAGATATGCGGAGCAGCGTATAAAATCCCGCAAACCTCCATTGAAAAGGGGAGATTCTCCTACCAGACTGGTGTTTTGTCTCGTTAGTGCGTGGCGTGGCGCTATAGATATCGCAACAAAACGCCGCGGGGGATAGCTAATCGCTTGATGGTGTTAGCATAGTCGGCCTTATAATGTTCCCACTGCTGGGACTCAGACCTCCTCTCTAGGAGAGAGAATGGGCCGTAATCCACCACGCGGGCCCAGTGCGGGTTGGTGGATGTCACATGTCTTCGAATTTTTTGGTTCTAGGACATGCCGGTTTCCTCACGATGTTTTCCTTCACCGTTTTGAGAGCAGTGGTGATGAAATAAATTACACAAAGTAATGCGCCTGGCTGGGTTTGAACCCGCGACCTACAATTCGTAAGTCGGGAGCGTTACCACTCGGCTACCACTGTCTCGATTGACGGTGTTACTACCATGAAAATACGCCATTTTGTACAAATGGTAGGAAGTAACTGTGGCCTGTAATGTGACGTACACGCATGTATGCTGTCTTTGATAAATCATAGAATTTATAACTTCGCTTTTATTTCAGATCCCGAAACATTTCTGCAGGTTTCTAACTAGCTGACTCAGCAAAAGTTATTCTGATGTAATATAAATTATAATGAAAGAAAAAAAATAGGGAGCCTATCCTCAGACCTAAAAAATCAGCCAAGCTGTTTCGGAGGAGTTCGATAAGAAATACTGTGACTCTTTTTTTATAGAATACAATAATAATCAGTCAAATACCCTATTAGTAAAGCTTTACGAAGCATACTCACATCTCCGTTGTTTGCTGGCGTCTGAAGCGAGAGATTCAGGCGATAGGTTTGACTGCAGTTCATCAATATCCGGGGTGCCTATGCAAAGCGTTAGTAGAATGCAAATTATAAAAGAAAATCGTGCATAGGTTGAAAGAAAAGTTGGCGGCACCAATATTCTGTGTTGTTATTTGCTTCTCACTCGTAAGTATGAGTTAAGGGTAAATGCTACAAGATAGCCCGCGAAATTCATATCTTCATACGTTTTTTGCAGAGATCCTACAACGAACTCTTACTGCGATCCATTTGATGACCGAAACTGAACTGTTCAAGGGATGGAACTATATACAACCCGACGTACGGCGACCCTTACGTTGTTGAAACTTCAACGGTCCGGACTAAGCGTTTCGCTTCGTTGTTTATGCCGCGTACATCGAAGGACTGGACAATTTGCCTGCTGCGGTCTTCCCGTCCAACTATAATTTAGGTGTCTTCAAGGCTAGAGAGACTCAGAATAGACTCTTAATAAACTAGTGCGCACCATCATGTGGGATCGCGGTCAAGCACTAGTTTATATCAATTAAATAAAAACAAGTAGGGTGTATAGCTCCATCCCACTTTCTCGCTTGCAAGACTGATATTCTAACAAGTCATGGCAAGACCCCAGTTCTTATTTAGACACTCACAGTTAAACTTGGCAACTTGGAGACAAGATAAAACGTCAAGTTTTTAGTAAAATGACACATTTTAGCTCTTCTCTAAGCTAGAGAGTTATGGTAATGATTTTAATGAGTATAGTTGTGTAAATTACATACATGTCGTTACCGCGAATATATATTTTTTTTACCATAATATCCGATACTGAGCTGCGAAAATTTGAATTTCGAAAATCCTTGGCGCTTTTACCTTAAGAGTGAGAGGTGTAGAGTGCAAACGTCAATTTAGTAAGGGATTGGTGGCACCAGCATTCTATATTGTTATTTGCCTCTCGCTCGTGCGTATGATTTAAGAGCGAGAGGAGAATAGTAAAACCGCTAAGTAAAGTTGCTGCCTGTAAGTGCATTGACATGCTTTAGTGTGATAAGTAAATGCATTAGGAATCAGACATTTTTGTGTAGAAATGTAGTGTATCAATAAGTAATAGTTTTAGGCAGGTTTATACAATTAATAAAAGTACTTAAAGCAAGAGAAACATGCTGCCTTCTATTTACATCAAATTCTATTTACATAAGGATATGCTTGATATATTGTGTGCTTTTTTAAAACTAAAAACAATTCTACTTAAATTACGTCAAACAAAAATTTTAAAAATATTTGAAACAGAGTTATTATAAGAACCATTGTCGTACTACATTCTAATTTATGAGATAAAAGATTAAAAAAAAGAAAATATCACATTTCAGTAAAATACACCCTGCAAAGAAGAAGCAATATGCATTCAAAGGTGCAGAATCATAAAATAGGTGCATCTATAAAAAAAAAAAATAGAAAATGAAACAAAAAAAATCTAGACCAATCAAACTACATTTCAGAAAAAAAAAACAATCCAAGTTCTATTCTTTCTCAAATACCAACATACCTTCAAAATCCGTCTTATTCAGCAAACTGATCCTATCTATGGGTTGCACGTCGAATGCGGCAGAATGCGTGGATGATGCGTCATCGTCGTCAGCCTCTGAGGCGACGGAGCGCGAAGTTACTGACGTACGGGAGGCCGTGCTGAGGCGGCGCCGAGGGGACGCTGCGGGCTCCAGCCAGGATTCCAACACAGCTTTTTGGTGACGGGTCAGTCTGTGGAAATGGATTTTGAATGTTAGGGAAGTTCAGTGGCTGATTTAGTTATTCGCAAATGGATTCCTAGTGGATATTGTAATGTAAAATTGTTTAATTTATCTCAAGTGTCTGCACAACTGGTCATTATGTGGAACCAATGAAACAGGCGCGAACTCGGAAAATGGAAGCTTGCCAAAAGGCTGACTTGATACAATTGCTGCCAAATACTTCAAAAAAAATTAGAATGTAGTACATACATATTCTAACGATAAACAAAGTAACTGTATTCGTACGTAGACATCACTCAAAGGACTTAAACCCGACGTATCCAAGCCAAAAATATTATGTATATGAAATAATTGTTAGACACAAAAAAAAATACATTCAGCCGAATATAGCCTCCTTCTTTTTGAAGTCGGTTTAAAAGAATGGCAGGACACTACACTGTACACTCAATAAATGGAGGAGCCAGTATAAAGTGACATGGGAACCAGGGGGCAACATATCACGATGAGCAGAGTTTAAAAATAATAACAAAATATTTTAAATCTTACCTCCTAGCACTTGAATATTCACTGATAACATTCTCAGCATCCACCTTGGATTCTTCATCAATTTTATCTTCGGGTATCACAGACAGTTCAGGCTTGGCCACTATCGCAGGTTTACGTCCCTTTCTAACAGACCTATCGGCCCTATCACCAGCATCTTCACTAGCCCTACTCACAAACGAACTTTCTGAAGCCACACTCTCATTATCATCAAAGTTCTTGCTTCGTGAACGCGTCGATCTACGTTTAGGTGTGGTTAAGTTTACTGTTTCGTCTACAACATTCGACTCATCTAGTTTGCCTGACATTTCTCGTGATACGCGTCGAGTGATGATCTTTCTGACTTCAGCACTGGTTGGTGTCTTTGCTCGTCTTCTAGATGGTGTGGTCTGTTCTTTTTCTGGTGTTTGTATTTCTGGGTCTATGGATTTGTTTGAAGCGTTTGATTGTGTTCGTTTTCTAGTCGCTGGTGTACGAGTCTCGATCTCTTTCTCTGGTTCTGTTGTTGATTTGTTTGAGGATGTTGATTTGGCACGTTTTCTTGAGCGTGTAGGTTTTTCTGATTCTTTTTCGGTTGTCTCTTGTGTCTTTTCTGCCTCTTGCACCTCTGGCGCCTTGATTGTTTTTTCTGAATCATTGGAAACTTTTTCTGAAGCGTTGGTAACTTTTTCTGAGTCTTTCAACACTTTCCCAGTAGGCTTTGGTGCTTCCTCAGTAACCATAGGAACATCTTTACCAGCAGCCTCTGGCACCTTTTCTTTCGATTCAGTTTTTTCAGTAACCTTTACTTCCTCATCTTCCTCTTTTTTAGCTTCTTTCGGTACTTCTTCAACAACCATTAGTACTTCAACATCTTTAGGCTCCTCTTCAAGCTTTTCTGTGACCACACTTTTTTCACTAACCTTTTTATCTCTTTTCGAAAACTTTGATACTTCTTCAACAACCTTGGGTGCTTCTTCAACTATAACCATTGGTACATCTTCAACAACTTCGTGTACTTTTTCAGCAACTTCTGGAACATTTTCTATAACCTCTGGTACATTTACTGTAACCTCTGGCGCAGTTACTGTAATCTCTGGTACTTTCTCTACCTTACCTTTTACAGATTCAGTAGCTTTTCTATCATCGCTAGTTGTTTCTTGTTCAGGCTCTGCAATCTTGTTATCAATTTCTGTTGGTACTATATCAATATGTTTAGGACTATCTACACTGTCAACTGTAACTGAGATTTCAATTTGCACTGCAGCTGTTTCGGGTGCTGTAAAGAAAATATCAATATAAGCGCTACGAAACAATAAATTATAGTTTACTAGCGACTTGTCCCCGGCTTCGCACGGGTACAAATTATATACACAAATCTTCCTCGTGTATCGCCCTATCTATGATAAAAACTGCATTTAAATATGTTGGGTGGTTAAGAGTAGAGTAGTAGTAAGAGTTAAGCGGATAAACAGAAAATCAGAAACGAAAAGCGACTTTGTGTACTATATATAGATTTTTTTATATTTCTGGGAATAGATTGCTCGCTCTTGAAATCTCTGCTTTCTCAATTTTGTCAGTTGTGTTTGTTTCTTACTAAACAATGATAAAAAGAAATCTAAGAACAGGAACTTAAGGTATCTGAGCTATCTTTAAGGTGAAAGGTAAGGGGCTGGCTCTATAGTTAGACTCACAAACGGTCAGACTTAGGTTGATTTTGACTAAGTCCAATAAAGTGGAACGTCTGTTTTTCGCAAATAAAATTTCCTTGACTTCATAATGCTTCCAAACTCTAAAACCAAAATAAACTCAAAATTTTGAGTTCAGCGCTATCTGATGATAACATGGTTCGTAGTTTTCACCATAGTATAATCTTCACTCTTCTATATTTAATGCATGGCGTGATTGCCTTAAATTAAGGGTAGAATATGTAAAAATAGAGAATCTTTAGCAAGTATTATGGTGTATCGTCGTTGCGACATTAAGACCTCTTATGCGTCACTTTTGGCAAAATCACTTTTTTCCGCCAATCTTTTTAATATTTAGAAGCTCTATCGAATGCAAAAACTCTCATGTGTATACGGCGATTTAATCGTCATTTATTTACTAATTTCAAGATCAACAATGTGCTTCCTAATAAAATATTACTTTTACATTTAAACTAATTTTACATGTAAACTGTTTATTTTTATTTTTACTATCATACTACTTTTAAATTCAACTAACTATAACAAAATTAAAAGGAGGAAATCATATGGCTGATACCTATATCTTTTGTTGTAGTTGGTTTTAATATATTTCAGTAGAGTTTGTTTTTATTGATTTTCTCCTAAAATTGAATTTTACACATTTTAAAGTCGCAACGACGGTATGCTTTGTTGGTTGTCCTTAAATAAATAAATTATGTTAGTATTTACCTGTTTCCATTTTCTCAACCGGAGTTTCACCGCTAGTATTAACTTTATCACTTTCACCAGAATAGTTGAGATTGAAATCAGACTTATCAGATCCAACCAAAGAATTATCGTCAGTCATCAGTGAAAAGTTGGCTTGATTCAGCGGATCATTGGAACATTCTATCTCTGTTACATTTTGACTATCAATTTTATCCATTGCTTCGGTATGTTTATCTTTTTGTTCGATTTCTTTATCTTTGCTTTCAGTTTTTTCTTGTTTTTCTTTTACTTCGACTAATTCGATGTCTTGTTCGTCTGATTCTGAGTTACCTTTAGATTGTTCGTCTATTTGCAGTTTGTCGCTAGAGTCGTCAGAATCTGCAATTGAGATTACTTCTTCGTTTCCTTCGTCGGTTTCTTCTGACGAACTTGACTGAAATAAACGTTTAGATATTTACATCTGTTATATGTTTTTAGATTTAAAAATATTGTTGGTATTTTATACAACATACATACATTTATAAAGACCGACAAAAATAGAAAATTGTTTTAAATATTTGTAATGATTTTTGGTTAAAGCATGATAATAGAATGTCTAACAACTTTTTCTTTAACTAAATGAAAATTAAAAACAACACCGTCACAAAAATACCATGAATATTCTCATGGACTCTCTAACTTTGAGCTTTACATAAATAGATATCTCACCTTTGTATGAACGTGACAGTGAACGAAAAGATATATGCTTAAATGCTGGATCGTAACATACCTCATTTGGTTAAACTAATTTGATCTTGAAGATATTGGTATCTAATTTCAAAAATTAACAAATCTAACACAATTACTAATTTAGTATAGTATCTAGTAAATTACCGAGATGATTTTGGTACATATTTTACCAGCACAGATTATCGCCGGACGTTGCATATTCTCCAGGTTTCGAATCTGCTGGTAAGCCAATAATGTCATGAAACGAATTTGAAATAATTTTTATATACGTTTTTTTCTTCTTAATCTTGTATAAGAAAACTACAGCTCGACTGCTAAAGGTGAAATTATTATTTCAATAAACGATAGTTTTAAATTAGTTTTTCTTAGTCCGCATGGATATTTTTTTTTTGGATAGGAAATCATCAGAAAACTACTACCGCTCTGGGTGGACCCAGAGGGAGTATCAGACTTACTGACTGAAACCCAGCCGTATTTTTTCAGACGCCCTTCTCGTTTCAGTTCCAACAATTCCACAGCCCTAATAGGCATCAACCCTAGCGGTCTCCTTCTATTTTGCTAACAGCTCTTTGAAGCTATTCCGCAAATTTATTTATTGCTAACTACAACTGCGACTGATCTATCTGACTGTGATATTCTGTGAATTCGTAACGTATCTCCGATTGATCGCTAATCTTTTAAGATGACTGTATTTTTTGAGGAACTTACCTCGCTTACCGAACTGACTTCTGACTCTTCTTCGGCCGCTTCCTCTGCATCACTCGCAGACACATCACTAACTGGCTCTTCATCCGACATATCCTGAATCTCATCAATCTCCCTCTCAATCTCTCCTATTTTCTCCTTCTCTTTCTGTTCAGCCGCACTCTTGTTATTATCTGCGACATTTTCTTCCATTTCCACATCACTATCATTTGTCATCAGACTTGAGGGTTCTTGTTTAGAATCGTCTTTCAATTGTGAAACTTCACCGAAACTGCTTTGAGCACTGTGTAGGACTGATTTCTCGAAATCATTTTGTATCATTTGTACGAAAGCCGCAAAAGGTTTTGAAGTATTTTTATCTGTTTGTGTATTGTCATTATCTTCTTGTACACTCGAATCATCGGCAACACTGCTCTCAACACTATGTAAGACTGATTTATCAAACTCAGTTTCATTCAAAGTGAATGCAGGGAGAGGTTTCAAGCCGGATCGATGACTCTCGATCACAACGACTTTTTCTTCCCGAATACTTACTGAACTATCACCTACACTGCTTTCGTAACTGTGTAGAACTGATTTCTCGATACAAGTTTCGTGTAAAGTAGTGAATGCTGGGAGGGCTTTGAGGTCTAATTCGATGGTGCTTTTATCAGTTTTGGGTGCCTTTTCAGCGGATTCTGTTATAGTTGTGTCTGTGGAACTCTGTAATACTGATTTGTTGACTATTGGAGATAGAGTTACGTCCATAAGGCTTGGAACTTGCTTGAACGCTTTCATTGGAGTGCATTCGATGGCGACTTCGGGTTTCTCTTCAGAGGACTCCATTTGGTCGGCCTGCTTGGCTTTTGCGTTCAAGATGTTTTCGAAAGCTTTGCGTGATAAAGATTTCTTGGCGCGTGCTGAGGATTCGACGCGTGAAGACATCAGTTTCTCTGGTGTTTTAGATCGGCTCCTAGAATATGGTTTAATAATATTAAGATAAATCATAAACAAGCTGGGGATAACTAGTTTGTTTTTTTTTTAAATTAATATTCGTAGGTAAGCGCTTGACCACTATCTTACCTAATGGTAATCAATGATGTAGTCGACAGTGGAGTACGCTACGTTGTGTAAAGATGTTTATAAAACTTACCTAAGACTGCGTGGAGTTTGTTTCACGACCAGTTCTTGAACCACCTCTATTTCTGGTGTTCGTGAACGGCTTCTGCGGGTAGAAACAATAACTATAATAATATGTCGAAATGAGATTTAAAAAAAAGGACTGAGAATTATTTGGATTAGCGACAATTCCTTGATTCGTGAAATTACACAAAGTAATGCGCCTGGCTGGGTTTGACTTACAACTCGTAAGTCGGGACCGTTACCACTATGCCATCACTAGTAAAAGTTGTAAATAACTGAATTATGACATTCATAGAATTTGTTTCATCACCTCAAATCATGCTGTGAAGACGGCGTAGGGGAAGGAGACGACTCAGTGTTTGAAGACCTGGTCGGTGACTCGGTGATAGCTTCGAGTTTAGGAGACTCCAACATGCCTTTGTCAAGACGTTCGGGAGTGCGGGATCTACTCCTAAAATAACGATAAAAATGTTTAATTTTTTTTTTTTAATTGTGACGGTGAACTTCATGTGATGTTCCTCCTACGTAAAATCACACTAATATTATAAAGTGTGTGTATGTATGTTTTTATTTCTTCACTATCGAACGACTGAACGAATATCGATGAATCTTGGTACAGGGATCAGCTCCTGAAATAGCACATAGGATATTTTTCTACTGTATTTTTTGTCCCAATGGACAGACAAGATACTTCCAAGATGGAACTGGTGTGTCAAATTTCATTCAAAACTAGAATAAGTAACAAAATTACAAACATACATGCACACAAACATACACCTTTGTAATATTGGTGTGAAATGTGATATCATAGTTTTAGCCATTAATATACAAAATTAGTGACATGAATGAGTTAAAAAAAAAACGTTAGGATACAAAACGCGTCAAAGGTTTTATTGAATATTCGTATATTCAATCAAACTTTTGGCCCATCTTGTTTTTGATTATTAAAATAGTATATTACACTGTCATTCAAGCTTCAAAACATTGTTATTAGTAGTTGTGTGAATGCGTGAGTTGTCTGGTTATGTAAAAACCTGAGTTGCCTGTTTGTATAAATACCAGTGTTGTCTGGTTGTATAAATACCAGTGTTGTCTGGTTGTATAAATACCAGTGTTGTCTGGTTGTATAAATACCAGTGTTGTCTGGTTGTATAAATACCAGTGTTGTCTGGTTGTATAAATACCAGTGTTGTCTGGTTGTATAAATACCAGTGTTGTCTGGTTGTATAAATACCAGTGTTGTCTGGTTGTATAAATACCAGTGTTGTCTGGTTGTATAAATACCAGTGTTGTCTGGTTGTATAAATACCAGTGTTGTCTGGTTGTATAAATACCAGTGTTGTCTGGTTGTATAAATACCAGTGTTGTCTGGTTGTATAAATACCAGTGTTGTCTGGTTGTATAAATACCAGTGTTGTCTGGTTGTATAAATACCAGTGTTGTCTGGTTGTATAAATACCAGTGTTGTCTGGTTGTATAAATACCAGTGTTGTCTGGTTGTATAAATACCAGTGTTGTCTGGTTGTATAAATACCAGTGTTGTCTGGTTGTATAAATACCAGTGTTGTCTGGTTGTATAAATACCTGTGTTGTCTGGTTGTATAAATACCAGTGTTGTCTGGTTGTATAAATACCTGGGTTGTCTGGTTGTATATCTGAGTTGTCTGGTTGTATAAATACCAGTTTTGTCTGGTTGTATAAATACCTTAGTTGTCTGGTTGTATATCTAAATTGTCTGGTTATATAAATACCTGAGTTGCCTGGGCACACTGAGCGTGGTGCGCACTGCATGCGGCTCGCTGTCGGACTCCTGTTTGGGCAGCTCGGGGATGGGCGCCAGCGGCGGGGTGCGGGGACTTAGCTCGGGAGTGCGGGATCGACTCCTGCTTCTATAAACATAGATATAGCGAATATTATATATTTTATTGTAAAAATTGCATTGTAACGTTACAATTGAGATTCAAAATTTCAAAAACAATTCTTACCTAGTTACTCTGCTACTGCGCAAAGGTGTAACAACTGGCGAATCTACTCGTTCAGGTGTTGTAGGTCTACTTCTATACATAAAAAAAAAACAGAATTTAGCATCATCCCAAATAAAAACAGTCAAAATAAAATAAAAGAAGTAATTGGTTCAAAAACGTTTTCAGTTTATTTTGTCCTAAGATTCCCAATGTGGAAATTTTTCGAAAAAGTAACCTCCACATTGGAATGCAAAAGGCAACTGAAGGAAAAAAACGTGGGTTATTGTCAGTAAAAGTCTGACACTCTTTCTTGCTCCATTCAGCATTTATTACAGTATAACATCATCATCATTTCAGTCGAAAGACGTCCACTGTTGGACATAGGCCTCCTCCAAGCGTCTCCACAACGACCAATCCTGTGCATCTCGCATTCACCGCATTCTCGACTCTCACCAAGTCGTCGGTCCAGCTTGTGGGAAGCCTTAGCATAATCAGCCTTAAAATCACCTATCTGTCCTCCACAACCCAGTCAATGAGTAACACAATATCAATAATAAAATAAAACAAAATTAAACTAACCTATTAACCAATGATGTACTTTCACTAGCAGCTCGAATCCCCCGCCTACCTTTCGGCGTCTTCGGCAATTCCCGCCTTTCCTCGGTTATTTCCGTATTATAAGCATCAGTGACCGTTACATTCAATTCTGGCACCGAACGTTCTACGTTTTGTTCGATTTTGTATTGATGTTCGATTCTTTGTGCTTGTAACTTGTGACTTTTTTCTCCTGAGTAGCGAGGGTTGATGAGAGTGACTGGTATGTCCGCTATGCTTTCTATTGACGTGTTCGGGTCGTCAGATAAACTGCTGTTGACGGAAATTGAGAGGGACCTCCTAGCTCGGACTGTGTCTTTGAATGTTTTTCTTGATTTGACTGATTCTTCTGTTGCTAACTTTTTAGGTGGAGATTCCAAAGGATGGGTTTCGGTCTGAAAATAAATAAAAGCTAAGTAAGTATTCATGAAGTGTATGAACCACATTACACTATGTTCTTAAGGAAAAGTATTTGCTAAAATCGGAAATTTCATTTTATTGAACTTAGTCAAATTATTGCCAAAAACTCGAAAAATAGAAAATGCCTAAGGCGCAGTCCGCCTTTTTTCAGTGTTTATTACTAGAGCATAAAGTTTAAAATAAATAATAAAATCAACACTTAATTCTGACTGATCACCTAGTATACTTATAACGATTGAGTATAGCATTATAGTTAGAGACATCAATTGCAAATACCATTTCCTTGATTTAACAATGCTCCCAAACACTAAAAATAAAATTAACTAAAAGTCTTGATTTCAGCGTTGGGCCATCGAAAACTAAGACTTTTAACAGAAAATCTTCACTTATCTATATATACTAATATAAAAAAGGAAAAAGTTTTTTGTTTGTTCAAGCGCGCTGACTGGGACAAGTCGGATTGGAAAAAATAATTCTGTTTGGGATTACCAGATCTATGACAAATAGCCCATATAACATTACGCTACGACCCACAGAAGCGGAGCATTAACCAAAGACACAGGTAAAACCGCAGGGAACTGTTAGTAAAAAAACTAACAGCTAGTACTTACCATAGCGTGCGACGTAGTAGTAACGAAGCTATCCATAGATACATCCATCTCTTTCTCTTGCGCAGCCGACGCGGATCGCTCCATCTCTTTCACGCGCTGCACATGTGACGCAGTTGATGCGGGTGGAGGCGACGGCGTTGATCCCGATTCCGACGCAGTGGGGATTGTGAAGCGGAGATGTCTGGTAGATAACGAAAATAAATCAGATTTTTTGCACACAATAAAAGTAAAAATTACGGTTTATTAGTAACTCCTAGTGTAGGGCAAAATTTTAAAAAATGATTGAATTTACTTGTTGGCGTCACTGTAATGCGTGTGATTGCTGGCCGTGTCCATCAGCTCGTCTTCACTGTCCCCGAGGTAGCGCGAGTCCACGGGGGAAGGAGCTTCTCTGTCCAAATCAGAGTTTCTACGAGTCTAGAACGAAAACATCACAATTTTTATTTTTAAATTACCTATATACAACCTACCTACATACAACATGTATTTTATAAAATGTTTTTGGCTTGGATACTAAGTCCTTTGAGCCATGTCTTTGTATGAATATAGTTACTTCGTTTATAATGAGAATAAGGATGTAACACATTCTAATGTTTTTGTATTTGTCAGCAAATGTATCGAGTCTTGGCAAGCTTCGCTACGGTAGTTAACACTACAAAAAAAACTCAGCTCCACTTTACCGAAATCACGCCTGTATTGAAACTGATTCTACATATTATCCAGCTGTGTTGACACTTGAGATATACCAATTTTTCATCACAATATCCACTAGGAATCAATTTGTAAATAATTAAAACAGCTATTGAAGGTCCATCTAAATAAAAAATCCCGACAAAAAATTCGAATTTGAAAAACGGTGGCTTCTTCTCCACTTCAAGTTCACTTCTCGTAAATTATCACTGTGTGATGCTTACAGAACAATTCTGCTGAATCAGTATCGTCGGTCGATTTCACACAAATGACAGCCATTCAATTGAACAAAAGAATATCGTATGCGGAAGCAGTCGAAATTCTAAGCGTCGCTAGTCTAGTAATGAACAGCAATTTTTAAACAGCAAAAATAAATAAATTCGCTCCTCTCATATAAAATCTTACGGCGGATTGTTATTTTGTTGTTTCTTTTGGGATCATTTTAGAGTTTCAAAGTAAGAATATAAATCGACAGGACCGTGAGCTTCGAATTAATTTATATTTTTGTAATCACAAAACTCCACATTAATGTGTTTAATGTGTGGACGTCCTCTGAAACATTGCAAATTATTTGTAAAAAAATAATCACGATTTCCTTTACTTTTTCCAGATTGATATAACCTTTAAATTACTAGCTTTTGAACGCGACTTCGTTCTGTTTGTCAGTTATTGCGGACACGAAATCGAAGCCAGATAAAACAGCAGTCCTTGATTGGACTTCAAATTGACTCATTCCAAACTTCATCAAAATCGATTCAGTAGTTCAAGCGTAAGTAGAGACACAGGATTACTTTTACATTTATAAGTATGGATTGTTAAATTAATAAAAATATATATTGAATGGTAACATACCTTCAAAATACTGTGCGGCGTACCAGGTCTTTCAGTATACAACTTGCAGTCCGGACTCTGTACATCAGGCATATCCAGCAATATCGACATCTGACTGCTCAGCTTCTCACTGACTTGGAACGAGTTACCCATCTTAGGAGTCTTGGGGGTACCCGTTAGGTCTAAGCGAGCTCGTTTTGGCGGTGTCGACTCTGACTGCTTTTGTTCAGATGATAATATACTGAAATATTGGAAATACACAATAATAACACACACACACACTCGCAACAAAGTAACAATAACACAATACTGATCGCCATTGTACCCATAGATTTAAGTTTCTGTAAAAAAAATCTATTTTGATGTACCATAAAGTTTATTCTATTCCACTGTTTTTACGCAACTTATCAATAAATTGTTCCTCACGCTATGGGTGTTTTAGAGTTTTACTAATAAAACACCTGCGTTTCTTTTATTGCCCTTTGCAGTCCGGGACCATAGTTACTATTTATTATTTTTATATTGCACCCAGTGACGAAATACGCTACCGTGACATTTTATTCACGCGAATTTAAAAAAGATTTTTATTCAATTTAAGGACATTGTATTTTACTAATAAACTTAAAATATTTATATTATTTTTGCAAGGGTCAGTTGATAGCCGCTAACAAAGATAGAACGTCACAGAAACACTTTGAATTAGTTTAAATTAAAGTGTTAATTGTATACAAAGTAAGTGGTCTAAAAGTGCAGTTGTGATCTTATCGCGACTTGTGATAACACTGTTGATAGATAATGGAGCTGTAGTTATTTCAAGTATGAATAATTAATAAGTGAACATAATATGTATGACATCATATTGCTTTTTTTTAAATACTTTGAAACATAACACAACAAGCAACTTGAAACAAAAGAACGAGGTAAAGTCGACAAATGTGAACAAATGTTAGTTTAAAATAATTTAAAAGAAAAATATCGGTTGTTGAAACCTCATGAGTGGATCATACGACCGTAATTAATTTATTTATATATAATACTTCAAAGACTTATAAATTACAAAAAATAACATATATATCTATTACTATGGTAAACTTGTCACTTAAAGAAGTACATAGCCTGAAACGCCTGAAAACTCTGTTACCATTTGGTAATTCCGTGATTTACTCGAATATTTTACAAAACTTGTTCCGGGAAATACGAGTTCTTTTTAAACCCTATTGTTTTGTTTTAAAGTTTTTGAAAAATATTGTCGTCATTCAGAATCTTGATTAAATTTGCAAGGCCTTTATTGTTATACTTTTTTGACTTTTTAAATTTTTAAGTAAGTTATGATGTGTCAAAGTTCATGCAAAATAGTGAGTTTTCAGAGGTCTTTACTGAATTAGAGTTACACAAATTTAAAAATTGATTTCAATGTAAGACTAGATACTGTGTTTCCAAAATATCTGTTTAAAAATGTGTAATTTCTAACGTCACGATGTCAGAGCGGTTGTATGAAAAACAGTGAAAATGTATGTCGAGTTGGATGCCCTTAAGATTCTTACGGAATTGGTAAAAAGTGTTGGTAAAGATGTCACATGTTGCTGCTATTGTGGTCATAGAGACAATATCCAGTAATAGATAGCCGAGCGATTGGAGCAGCGGTGGCTGAGTGGAGCAGTGGAGGCCGAGTGGTAACGGCCCCGACTTACAAGTTGTAGGTCCCGGGTTCAAACCCAGCCAGGCGCATTACTTTGTATAATTTATTTCATCACCACTGCTCTCAAAATGGTGAAGGAAAACATCGTGAGGATATCGGCATGTCCTAGAACCAAAAATTCGAAGACATGTGACATCCACCAACCCGCACTAGGCCCGCGTGGTGGATTACGGCCCATTCCCTCTCCTAGAGAGGAGGCCTGAGTCCCAACAGTGGGAACATTATAAGGCCGACTATGCTATGCTAGATAGCCGAGGCGGTATGGAGCTCAGAGTTTTAGGAGGAGATCGCGGAAACGAGTGAAATTGTACTTCTTATAAAATACACAGCACTGTGAGCCTAAGATCAGCACTACACGCCAGTCTTCGAGTGTGACAAAATTAGTTATAAAACCAGTCTTAAACTTATGGTTTCAAGTGATTACAGCTGATTACGTGAGACGGGGTCGAAGACCGCGTGGCGCGCGGCCTTCAATGGCCTTTTATGTGTTTACTGTGTACGTGTGTGAAGGAATTTCAAAAATACACATCTTTCTATTTGAAAATAATAGTTTAGTTTTATGCGATAATTAGCACTAAACTCGTTAAAAAATAAAAGGTCTGTTTTGACATTTGAGTAAAACGCTAGAATGTAACATGGAACGAAACTGAAAGAAACAATAAAATAATAATTAGGGGTTCCGGGGTAGTAGTAGCTATACTACACCGGACAAGCCGCTATATAGTCAAAATACAAATGTCAAAACGGGCCTTTTATTTTTTGACAACTTTAGTTTCTTATATTGATTGTATGTCTTTTTTTTGTCTTTATATAAATCTCAGGACCCTGAGGGACCTATTTGGACCTGTGGAAGGCGTACGAGTGACCGAATCCAACTCCCAGAGGCCCCTTAGAGACTTTTCATGGAACTTGATACCAGATTATATGAACACTAGCTTCTGCCAGCAGCTTCGTCCGCGTGAATGTTGGTTATTGCGGTCACAAGGTCGAAGACATCCTTTGAGTTCAAGCTTCCTCCATACCAAATTTCATCAAAATTGATTCAGTAGTTTAACAGTGAAAGCATAACAGACAGAGTTACTTGCACATGTATAATATTAATAAGTATGGATTATTATGGTCTTGTTGTGTTATGTTATAAGTTTAATATACAAAAACCTGTGAATTATTTAGCTAATGATTAGCAGATTCCTAATTTAAATTATCTATACATGTTTTGAATTTAAAATATGCCAATCAATAGCTAAACAGTTATGTGATTTTTATAAATAAGAGTACACGTGTCTAATGAATCTTATTCAAAATTCATTCACTTCAAATAGACGATCACGATACTATTAGTCATCAAATTAGACTCAAATATATAAAAGTATATTTACCTTCTAGTTCTTGTCAACTTCGGAGTGCAGATAAACGGTGTGTCTTCGATATTGAGCGCACGTTTGATGCCTCTGCGCATCTTCGGCTTGTTTACCCATGTTTCACTGGCATTCTCTATGGTATCCTATTAAAAAAATAACATACTTCACTATCACTAAATAAGACAGACAAAAATGCTCCTTATTTTATTTTACAAAGACGCTTTTTTTGTCTGTATTTACGTGTGCTTACGTCTTCTTAACCACACAAACAATTTCGATACGGTTTTCCGGAAGATTTTAATGTATAGTCAACTAACATATAGCTCAGAAATGTGTTCAGACATGTCGCCACATTAGTAGAGTACGGCCGTGTAATGCATGGGCGGGCTTGTTATGAATATTTAGAACTCAAATACTGGGTTCATTGTCCAAATAAAAAAGTGGCCTATGAAACACGCGGTTATTTTTACAATAGCATGATCCGTGTTTGATCTGACGTCATCGTTACGATTTACAGATTTACGTGGGACGTCAAATAGTTGCACATGATTTTTTTTGTGTTTCTGTGCCTCACTGCTGCGCCATAATAGGACCAGTTCAGCATGAATGCCAGGCAACTAGTGCTTGACGCTGGTTTTGAACTGAACCTAAGGTTGTAAATCAGTTTTGTAGCGTAATTTATATAAGTAATGGTCAATGTGTACTTAACTAAAATACCTATTATACCTAAAACATTAATATAAAGTAAGTAAAGTAGTAAGTGCTTTTATCAAAAATAATTTGGTATGTCTCTGACTTAAGTAAAATTCGCGGATATATCTGTCATCGGCAAAATTTTGTAAGCTTGTAAAATAACGCGAGAAATTGCAAATTGTTTTGTTTAAATAAGGTACAGTTACGTTGGAAACTAATGAATTTGGATGTTATTCATCGTATACAAAACGATTATATCATAATATACAGAGAAATTATAATCTAATAAAGAATTATTAGAATCATCATCTCCTTAAGGAATTGATCGACCTTTTTAGAAAGATTATCGTAGGCAATAGTCAGCGTTTTTAGCACGAATGGCGGTTTTCTCTTCAATTATTATGATAATATTATACTAAAAAAATATAACTTATTAATCATTTGGAGGTAGGCGGAACAGAGTGTAAAGTTCCGCAAACCTCCGTTGAAAAGGGAGGATCCTCCGACCAGACGGAATGTTATGTCTGGTGGGCAACTGCCCGATAGATGATTTCGGGCTGTTTTATATGTTACTTTGAACTTTAATTGCGCGATGCAGGATTAGTTCTTATGTGACGCCATAGATGTCGCTACAATCATACAACTACTGATCTAATAAATATATAAAAAAGTTACTATTAATATATTTGCTTTTGCCAACAAACATTTACGAGCACATTCCTTCAAGTTATGGGGAAATGCATCTAAAAAGAAACCTTTGAAGCGATTTCTACCTAACCGAGTTGTAACGGCATGGGACAGGCTCCCGGAAAGTTTTGTGAAAGCTCCCACATTAAACTGCTATAAAATAAGTACAGCTAAGAAGTGGAATTCCTTGCCGGAACCTGTGTTTCCTGATGGCTACAACCCGGCAATCTTTAAGTCAAGGGTGAATAGGTTACTTCTAGGTAAGCGCGCTCCATCGTCGACCGCATCGTTGCTTTCCATCAGGTGAAATAGCGGTCAAGCGCGAACCTATCAAGAATTAAAAAAACTTCGCTTGGACAGACTAAACATCTCCAAACTATATGAAACACACGTATCAGCTTATAGTTGCTAGTGTGTTTATCTGATATAATGATTTATATAAATACTTTTTAATACCTGCTAAAAACGCATATTGTCACTTACATTTTTTTTTTGTCGCTTACTATATTCTTTCTAAAGAGGCTCGATATTAACACAATGACATATTAAGTAATGAAGTCAGTTCATGTATTATTTTAACAACTTACTTGAATAAAAGATGATTTGTAGGTAAACGTATTTTTAGGCGATTTCGCCTTTACGAATACAGACATCGGCTTTGGTGCAATCACTGAAACAAAACATTTATATTCAGTAAAAGACAAATAAGCAGCAAGTTTTCAAATGTACTATTGAAACTGATTTTTAGCAGCAAATACTGTTTGAACCTTTCATGATGTGAGCAATGAATGCAAAATAGTATTCTAGACATTTAACACTTCAAAACACAATACTGAGGCCATACTACGAGCTTAACGCGATACATTTGACGACCTAAACTGAACTGTTAAAGGGATGGAGCCATATAGGGTATATACCTCCATCTCTCTTTCTCACTCGCACGCCTTACATTTTAACCCTATAATCGAAAATAAATATTTATGCTTGATTTGACTCAAAAGGCTGCCTAACTTAAAATGGAACTGAGCAGTTTTAGGACATATCTCTTAAATTTAACTCAAAAGGCTGCCTAACTTAAAACGGAACGGAGCAGTCTTAGGACATATCTCTTACATTTGGCTCAAAAGACTGCCTAACTTAAAATGGAACTGAGCAGTCTTAGGACATATCTCTTAAATTTAACTCAAAAGGCTGCCTAACTTAAAATGGAACGGAGCAGTCTTAGGACATATCTCTTACATTTGGCTCAAAAGACTGCCTAACTTAAAATGGAATTGAGCACGCTTAGGACATATCTCTTACATTTAACTCAAAAGGCTGCCTAACTTAAAATGGAACTGAGCAGTCTTAGGACATATCTCTTACATTTGACTCAAAAGGCTGCCTAACTTAAAATGGAACAGAGCAGTCTTAGGACATATCTCTTACATGTTGGACAACTGCAACAAGCCAAATATAGCTATATATAACCTGAGACTGTTGGACAAGGTCGTTCCAAATCACAAATGAGATATTCGGACCTGGACAAATTCTGTCCTGGCATGGAGATACTCTCGCAAAAGTTCGTTGCTCAGGTGTGGGTAAGCATAGGCTATCCAAAAAAAGATAAATCTTACCGTGCGGCTCGACATCTTTACTATCCAGCGCGTAATGCGCTACAGTGTTAGCGATGGCCGGTAGCGACGCGCACACCACTTCCACGATGGCGTCTCTCGCGCTTTCTCTGTCCATCATGTCGAACAGCGACTCCACGGAAGTCGACACGTCTTTGGCGCGGGGTTTTTGTTGCTTCAGTTTATTGTTGTAGCGTTCTGCTTCTAAATATCTGTTGGTAAAATAATATGAAATTTATATTAACAACATTTTAATTAATTTATAATATGAAAATTAGGATTTACGTGATCCAGAACAAAAAGAAACAGAAGTAAAGCTGCTTCGTAAACAAAATTTTACTATAAACCCTGATAACAATACCCTGCTGGAATCTATGATTCTTGATACAACCTACTTTTAGGTAAGCGTGCTCCATCGTTAACCACATCGTCGCTTACCATCAGGTAAAATATTAGTCAAGCGCGAGTCTGTCAAAAGTAAAAAATCATGGGAAGCAACTTACCTGGACTGTTGTAAATAATACATGACTAGAATATCTGACGTATGTGGCTCGTTACAATCTTCTAGATATTTCACGAACATTTCTTCTTCAAACTGTGACATTGTTACTTGTAAGATTTTGGCGAGATTCCCTGTATTTCGGCAACCTACAAAAAATATATTGTAAGTTAAACATTTAAACATGTTGCCGGACCCTAAATAACACGGGGAAAAGGAAGATGACGGTGAAATAAATAATGTAGCCACTGATACATAATATCTAAGGTTCTCTGGTTAACTGGTAACTGGTTAAGCAAAAACCCTATTAGATAATGCCTTGCCTACCAGTAGTGGTATATAGGCAGACTGGCGGACGGAGAATAAGCATTATTATTATAAGATACACACACACACATTGTCACATTTTTTATCTATCTTAACTTCTTTCAACGAAGAAATATGTGTACCATTTGTATAGCAATGTCCGGTATAAGGAAATTCAAATCTCCCGGCAGTCATCGTTAGAACTATCGAAGCTAACCAGCTACCTGCGCACCAAGAAAACAGCGCTTGCGCATGTTGCTGTAGAAACAGCCGTTTGTGTGTGCTGTGTATAAGCGGGGCAACCCCAACACCGCCCTAAACGCATTGTTGTATTGAATAAAGAAGGGAAAAAAACCTGACTAACCTTTAAAGAAGAACTGCAACACAGTAACCTTATCGTCAACGCTAGCAGCGTTCATGACACACATCCTTATCACGTCCAGCGCCTCAAACACAAGTCCCCTGGCCAGGTACAGGTTGCAGCACGACTGCCAGTCCTCCAGTTTGTCGTGATCATTGACGCGGATAGAGCAGGACGCGACGTCGGCGTCCCGCTCGCGCGCGTGCTGGATGGGCGCGGGCTTGCGCACGTGCAGATACTGCAGGGCGGCTTGCGTCTTCTTTTGGGCGAGGAGTGTCGACAGCACTACGTTGTGTTGCCAGTCCGACAGTGTGTTGCCAGTTAGACATTGGAGTTGGTCGAGAGCGAACTGTGGGAGAAGATGTTCGTTATAACTAGCTGGTGTCCGCGACTTAAACTTCACAGTAAGGCATCGTTTCTACCTGTGTTGGGGACATGCATTGACAAACTATCAGTTTTTATAAAATGACGAAAGTCTGGCAGCCACCGGCTCTCACTCTACTATAGTGTAATACGGCTTTGTATTTTACGTGATCTAATTTGTCGTCGATCGTCACTAAAGCTTATCCACGCCCGATGAGTCACTATTATCTTAATTTCTTATTCGTGAATAGGCTGTAGTATAAAACGTGGACCACACGAAAGTAATCTAGCGTCACAACAAAAGTGACCATGCTTGTTGCAATTCGTGTAGACAGCAAATGTAATCCTAATTTTGATATGATCAAGATATTAAACGTCCTTGAATGACGGGCGCGTATTCCCAACCACAAATTTAAATGCTGTGACTGATTTGCGAACGTGTTGGCGAGTAGATTAGATCCGTGTAGCCACAACACAAACCAAACACACGAACCAACCTCCCATCAAGTTGATCTCTGGGTATATGTAACGGGTGTAACAAGTCGTACACTTTTAACCAGTAATTTATTAATGTTTTTTTAGGGTAATTAACAACCATTTAGCCTATTCTAAGTTGACATTGATTTAAGTTTTTAAAAGCTTTATAGATTTCGAGAAAATCAGCCGCAAGTATCATAACGGGCGTAATGTAAATTCAAGTTACGCCCGTCACATGGAATGACCCCTCTATTGAAAAGCTGGATGTCATTCATGTGACCCATGCTTAAACCGCATCAAAGCTCGGTTGCGTGGTTTAGGTATTAGCGGATAAACAGACAGACGCGGAAAGCGACTTTGTTTTACACTGTATAAAAATAAGAAAAACACAAAATTTTAAGAGTAGCCTTTGAATTGTTTATTTAGAGAGGGTTACCATCATTATCATCACGATATATAATCGGTATAATTATTAGGACAATGCAAATAGACTATCTTACTAACAACTAGTATCTGCTAGCGGCTTCACCCGTGTGAAATCAGTTAATATATGCCTTATAGGCATAAGTGCTGTCAGTGCTGAAGTAGTTTGGGGGTAAGCGTTAGAGAGAGTAAAGTCCCGCAAACCTTCGTTTACAAAGGAGGATCCTCCGACCAGGCGGGTGTTATGTCTGGTGGGCAACTGCCCAATGGCTGATTTCGAGCTGTCGTATATGTTCTAGTCGCGCGGAGAACTTTACTTGCGCGATGCAGGATTTCGTATTACTTATAATTGTTATGTGGCGCAATTTATGTCGCTACAGTAGCATTGTACTGGTGAAACTATATCTAAAATAGTTCTAGTAATTTTAGAGTTTATTCAAAACAGACAAAAATAAATATCTTTCTTTTTTATAATATTACTGTAGATTAACTTACATCAAAATCCCTGTGGTCTAGATGCCAAAAAGCCTGTGTGGCCTTTATAGCAGTGTTGCTGAGACCGAACATTGTAGGGAACTGCATCAGTCTACGAATCACAGCTTCATATCTGTTAATACAATTGGGAATTATATTGTGTTAATTTTTTGATATGCATAGCATAATTCGACACCCGCAATGAACAAGGTTGTAACATTAATTCAGTTATTTTTTTAAATGAACCAAAAAGTGATAGTCATACACATAACATAGCTGTTTGAATTTTGTTTGGACTGTAATCCGAGATACTACCTTGTTAGATGCGGGTGTCAAATTAGCCTTATAATGTTCCCACTGCTGGGACTGGGGCCTCCTCTCTAGAGGAGGAAATTGCCGTGATACACCACGAGGGCCCAGGTCTGATTGATGGATGTCACATGTCTTCGAATTTTTGGTTCTAGGACATTTAACACACGTTTTCTCACGATGTTTTCCTTTACCGACCTTCATTACCACACATTGAGACCGCGTGGTGGATTTATTTATTTATATTGCATTCATGTCGTTTACAAGGTGTTACAAATTAAATATAAGTATCGTACATGAACCCTGCTAGGGCACCGCAACATTATGTTTCTTAATTATAAATTAATTATGGATTAAAGCCCCACCCCGTTTAGGTCTCTTTTAGAGAAGGGTGTGAGTCTCAGCAGTGGGAATAATAATGCCGACAACTCTATATGCCATGCTATGCCATGGTCCAATAAAGAGACTTACCTAACTTCATCATACACCATAGAGTAGTCCACAAGCAGGTACAGTACTAGCGAGTGCTTGTGTTCCTCGGCGATGTCGGGCAGCAGGTACAGGCGTAGCAGCGAGTACAGCGATGGCGGCGGGTACAGGCCGTTGCATTCGCTGCCGCCTTTGACCCACATCCTGCGAATACATAAATAAGTTATTGCTTGAGGAATATTAATGGACCCAGTTGGGATATCATCAAATACTCAAAATCTGCTCGCGGTTGTCGTCAGAGTGTCTACACAAGATTCTACAATACTTCGGTCACATTGCAAGGAAAGATCACTATCTTTCTTTGCAATGTGATCAAAGTATTGTGGTGTTGGTGGCAACCTCGATAGGCTCATCGTGACCGACAAAGTAGATGGGAAAAGGCCTCGTGGACGCAGCCCAATACATTAGTCTGACGAGATCCGCACCGCTCCTGACACTACGCTATACAATGCCCTTTATAGCGCCAGAGACATAAACAGATGGAGGAATATCGTTTTAATAAAAGTGATGAAACAGGTTGTCACGACCCTCAGCATTGAGGAGTACGACGCAAGGAGGAGGAGGGATCATCAAATAACTTCTCCCGCTCTGGCTAGAGCAAGAGGGTTTGTCAGACTTTAACTGATTAGAAAACTTCTAGAGTCCTTCAGTTACCCATTCCACGGTTACGGTAACTTCTTCGAAAACACCCGCAACATTTTAATAGACTCCTTCGACTCAGTCCATTTAGAAAGACCCTTCTCGACATTGTTATCAATCGGGAAAAACTAACGATAAAGAAATCTTTAGCGGGCTATGGCGGGTTTTTTTTCTCAACATAAAATACAATTTTTGTTCCGAAAATAAGGTGCAAGTGATGCAATTATGTACACAAGACAAGATAATGAGGGCAAATCAGTCAAGCAATACACACATTTATAAACTTGTAGAATAAATAAAATTACTTACTGATGTGTCCTCTCGCCACCAAACTCCTGTTCAATCAGCTGATCGATGTACAGTAGAGAACAAGGTTTATACGTATTGTTCTCATCTGTAGGTGCGTTGTCTTGTAAACGATTTAGTTTTAGACGTCTGAAATGAAAGTAGAGATTATAAAATACATGTTGGATTATTTAATAACGGATTTTGAACCTAACATCTTTGTCATAAGTAACTGACTGGCCTGATGGTCTAGTGGTTAGTGGCCCTGACTGCTAAGCCGGAGGTCGTGGACTCGATTCCCACCCAGGACAAATGTTTTTGTGATGAGCATGATCATTTGTTCTGTGTCTGGGTGTAATTTATCTATATATGTATGTATTTAGAAATATATAAGTATGTTTATCAGTTGTCTAGTACCCATAACACAAGCTCTGCTTAGCTTGGGACTAGACGGCGTTGTGCGATAGTTGTGAAATATTACATTAACTATTTCAAATGATGAAGCAAAGATCTTTGACAGTGCGACTGTTGAAAATTCTATGAGTGTTGATTGACTTTTTTTTGGAAGGTGGCAAATCATCTAATGACTTCTTTCTCTTTGGAGCGGGAGAAGGCGTCTCAAACTTTTACCGACTAAAACCACACCTGTGTTTTTTAAGAGTCCACCACAGCCACTCCTGTGTCCCTGAGTTTCCTTTTCAGAAATTCCCCGCGGCCCTTGCGGGCATCGGCCTTGCTGAGCCTCTACGGTTTTGCTGACATCTCACGTTGACGACTCAGGCTCGGAACGGACGGTGACCGGACGACCGAACGGCGGGCTACCCATTGTTCGTCGTCCGCAAGCTCGCGCCTACGGTGGTCAAGACTAATACCCGTGCTTCACTGGGACACCATGTCGGTGTTGCCAGTTCGAACAGCCAAGAAAATGCATGCAGCTCTATGGTGTTACCTGGCTGTTGGTCACGTAGGTAACCATATTTTTTTTTGGCATTTTACGTTACCATGGCGTCCCAGTGAAACACGTCTTTTAGAGTTACCTTTTATTATAAATAGAGTAGAGTTGTTGTGCGGGATAGGGCAGCGCGTTGTACCCATCGTGTCGCTCCGGCAGCAGCCCCACTCTTAGGAACCATTGTATCACTTGGAAGTATAGAGATACTGTACCAATGCCTTTGTATTTCTCTTCGATTTCACTTAGAGCTGGAAAGATGAAAAGGTTAATTAGAATTATAGGTATCAGTAAGTTTATGACAGCCCCCCTAGCCAAGTTACAACCGTTTCGTTTCGATTCTCTTTTCGTTGATCGCCTCGAGTCGGCCACGCCTCCTATTTCTTTGTTCTGACCACGTAACTGAGCGTTGTGATTACCTCAGAATAAAGGAGTCGGAGGCGTGGCCTACTCGAGGCGATCGACGAAAAGAGAATCGAAATGAAACGGTTGCATACCTTATGAATCACTGTGTCTATAAGTTAATACTACCTGAAAATTCGTTCAGTAGTTTTTAAGTTTATCGCCTTCATACAGACAGACAGACTCGTTGGGGGACTTCATTTTATAATATATAAGGAAGCAAAAAGCAGGACAACTAAATGAGTCTACATCAATAAATCTTACAAAGCAACTGTCAGTATTTTATTAATTTGACTTACCATCAGGTATAATCAGGTTGCAGCATTTTGTGAGAACGGCGTCTAACAAACCAGTCAGCTGAGTTAACTGTTGTACGCAATGTTCCAGACACCGTACTACGTTCCTGTAACCAAAGTTTGATTTTACTAGACAAATAGGCAATACATCACACAGTAATATTATTATGGCGAAAGTTTGTATCTGTATGTTTATTACTCCTCTATGCTCAAAGGTCAGAACAGATTTGGAAGAAATTTAGCACACTATACCCTATTCATCTGGGCTTGAGACAAAAAGTAAACAAAGAAAAACAATGTAGGTACCTCCGGCCAAGTTTCTTCAACGTGTTTGGATACATTAATAACAGACTCTTGTTAAATGCATTGGCGTTTTTTTCTTCGCCGAATAACAAGAATTCAACGAAAATATCTGAAAGCGGCACTCTCGTATCAACAAGTTGATCGATAGTGAAAAAGATGGCGGACTATAACCCGCCTGATGATAAAACGTCACCTTTTAATGTAAGATGTATACAGTATCTGTGGTCTATAATTTAGTAGTATTATACATGGTTTGTTTACCTTTTGTCTCACGGCTCCCTAAATAGAGTACAGTAGTGTCTTGGAATCGAACCTACTTTTTATCCTGGGAGTATATTTCCTTGGGATAACTTTCTACTTTCACGCGAGCGAAGACGCTGGCTAAAGCTAGTAATATTGTATAAGTGAAAATTTGTATGCGAGTATATATTTGTATGTGTTACACCTTTACGCTCAAACGATTGAACGAATTTGGATGAAATTATAACGCGGGTAGACCATATCTTGTATTTAGTCATAGAATACGTTTTATCTTGGGAGCATCTATAGAGTATGTACATTTAACAACTCTTTTTTACGCTGGTGTACCCTCTGGTGGAAGCTATTTAGCTCCATCATCGGTCAAACATGGTTTTATGCACGATAAAAAAAAAAACATTTTCCAACGATTACAGAAATATAGGTCTGTCGAATATTCGAAAGTGAGTGGTTTTTACCTGTCTGGAAGAGCTGAGGAAGCAAACAGTGGAGCAGTCAGTTCTTTAGCGTTCTCCTTTAATTCTATGGCTCGTTTCCAGCACCAGTCGACCTAAAATAAAAGTATATTTAAAAAAAATATGTTCAACATTAGGAATCTCTGAGTTCTGGTCATACACAACAGTTAATTATAAGACTATTAAGACCTAGAGTATAATTATAACAATGAATAGCACACTTATGCATGTAGCTGATCACATAGTATCAAGTTTAGAAAATATTCAGTTCTTGATATAGCATAATAGCACTTATTTTGCATTAGAATGCAGATGTAACACATTCTAATGCTTTTGCGGTATGTGGCAGCAAATGTATCGAATCTGCCTTTTCGGCAAGGTTCGGTGAGGTAGTTCATACTACAATGAAAAATGTCAGCTCCATTTTAACGAGATCGCGCCTGTTTGAAAGCAGTGCAGTTTTGCAGACACAAATTGCACCAATTTTACATGACAATATCCACTAGGAATCCATTTCCGAATAATTAAAACAGCCACTGAGTTTCACTCGAAAAAATCCTGCCAAATACCCTGTTGCTTCATTTTCCTGTGCTTTTGCCAAAGCTGTACTGAAACGGGAAGAATCTATCAACGTTAGAAACTTTTTTCGTTTACCAAGAATGTGAGCGTGCAGCCCGCACCGCTGTGGCTGCCGGTGGCCCAGTCGTGAGCGCAGCGCTTCAGGAAACGAGACAAGCGAGCTTCCAGCGCCACTGATAATAAGTATCTACGTTGTTCCTCCTGCAATCGTACAGATATTATTATAGTGTTTACCGTCACAGGGTCATCCTTAACTTACGACCCTTAATATATGAGCACTAGCGCGCAAAATCTTAAAAAAATATATATATTGAAATATATTACGAAAATACACTGTGACACCAATTTTTTTTTTTTTAAAAAGCTTATAATAATTATATATATAAGGATAAATGTGTTGCACCCTTGCGCTCATATAAAATCAAGGAACCAAATCTCTTAAATATGGTAGAATTTTGGCCAAAATTGCAAAATTGGCTATCTTTGGGCCCTTGAGGAGCAAACAATTACTAGTATAATACGAAGAATTTCATTAAAAACTTAAAATACATATGTTCTAAAATAATAAACTGCTAAAATTTCATACGTGCGCTCTACCTTACTTTTTACTAATTTTAGGGCCAGAAAACCCCCATAAGAACCTCTCTTTTTCATAACTTACCGGACTAACATTGCTCGCATAAGTATGCAGATACAAAGGCGTCAGTCCCGCCGACACGCAGGCATTGTACAGTCGCGGCGGGTTCAGCAGCGCAGTAGGTCCCACTTCGTCTATTGAACTGATGATTTGACGTTGTATACCGATTGTGCCTAGTACGCAAGCTTCTGATGTATTGAGGCAGATACAATCTGAAAGTAAAGAAGAATTTTTAGGTTTCATCAAAAGATTGTTGTTTCTGTTGTGGTTAACTGAATGATAACGGCTACAAAACTTATCACCACCGTACATAGGCACAAGAGTCGCCAAAATTACCAGTGCTTTTTTTTGGTAACTCTTCCGAACAATCTCGCAGCCCCAGCAGGCGTTGGCCCTAGGAGGCCACTTCGCTTATGCTGACATCTCTTTGAAGCGCACGAGGATCATAATGTGCCGTCGACTAGGGCCTGGTCCTTATAGGTCCCGACAGTAAGCGTATTGCTCGCCGTCTACAAGCCCGTACCGCGGGGCCGGAGCTTGGGGATTGTTTCCTGCTCACGATTTACGCCAACTCTTTCCCTTGCATTACTGCTTCGCAGAAGGAGGTGATTGATTGGTCCTCTGTGTCTCTTATACCTTAATCGATTTCTTTCTGATAGCTTTGTGAGAGGTTTTCCAACACTGCCTTGCCTTCTACCTAATAATGTGCTCTGCCCATTTTTCTACTTTTAGCCTTCTAATGTTGCCCCCATCGAGCCTATAATTCGTGCACAGTGTAGTTTGGAGTCTTTAATCAAGCCAAACAACTGATAAATAACGGCAAATGGTTCTTTATTGCTTTGGACTTACTAGCGAAATGCTATTATATACAACTTTAGTTTTAATTTAAGCGAAACCTGAAACACGTGTCTAGTATTTTTATGTAAAGAATCTGTGTACGAAATTTAATAACTGTATTATGAAAAATCACAGTTATAAATTTTTTATGTTACCTTATTGTCCGCACAAATACATGGTTAGCAGGCTATCGCGCTGGCGCCTCATGCCTGCTATGACCTGCCGTGACCTGTGTTATACTTAGTGTCGGTGGTGTCCAACTTGTACCTTTTTTAAATATTTTTGGGACAAAATTACAACGACAAACTATATTCAGGTTTTGCATATACTAAATATAATGTTGTTTATACTATACTCGTTTATACATAATTATTATGTTACCGTAAAATTTTAAATAACGTTAGATTATAATCTATCTCGCGAGATTATATAATGCAGAAACATTGTTAACCGTAAGCTACAATTTAACGCATTATTTTTCGATAGATTGTCTATCGAAGTAAAACTGTTAAATTGCATAGAACAGAACCCAACTCGCGCGCTGATTCGTCGAATGTTATGTTCTCCGCGCTGTCATATTTTATACACACTCCATCTTTAAATATTCAGGCGGTATGTGTAATGTCATACTCACTGTACTGCAAGGAGTTGGGGTAGAAGTGCTCCTCGAGCCTGGTGGCGTGCGAGTACACAGCCACCGAGGCGGGGTCCAGGCGCACGTCCAGCGTGACGCAGTCGGCCGCCGACAGCTCGCAGCACCACGTCACGCTCATGAAGGCGTTGCTTTGCAGGGGCCAAGTAGCTGGGGAACATGAAATAAGTTTTCAATGGGAAACATTTTTTTATAAAAGGCCTTAACCGCGCGGTACAGAGTACTATATCGTGAGATAAAAGATAAGCTACTAAGCTTGGACTCCACATTAATATTATAAATACGAAAGTAACTCTGCTTGCTGTTGTATGTATGTTTTCTCGTCGAAACTATTAAACCGATCTTAATTATAACACACAAACAACATTACATTAAGTGCATTTTTATCTTTCTTATTTTCCTAAATGATTGATAATTTTTTAAACTCAATTAATTTTAAATATTTGAGTCTAGGTCAGTATAATCTGTAATTTATTATTGTATGCCTAATTGGCAGGACATAATGGAACTACTGGAAAGACAGAAGACAAACTACTGGAAATCTTAACGAAAAAAAAATATATAACACTGAATCTCAATCACTTACATCTGCAAATACCCTATCATTCTATCAATATTGATAATAAACGGTTTTAACGAGCTTGCGGGCCGCATTATCCGGGTTTCTTTCAAAATTGTTGCAGGCCGCAGAAAAATGCTCCGTGGACCGCATGTTTAACATGGCTAGCCTAGTTCCTGGAGAAGGACACTGGCAGGCGCAAGTGACATATTTAAAACTGAAAACTTTTGCTTAAAAAAATTTGCACACAGCAATTGAACCTTATGATAAGAGAAGAAATATGTATAACTCACCTGGCATTTGATCCTTGTACCACTGATCCAAGTCAAACAGGAGCATTCCATACTGTGTGGAAGAATTCGCATTTTCGCCCCAACATTCCCAGACTATCTGACAGATGTTTAACATACCTGGAATTAAGAAAAACAAATATTAAATAACACAGCTATTACAAATTTATGATTTTTCCTACCTAGCTTCAAACACCAGTGGTCTCCAGGAAAATATCATCCTAATGTAGCGATATCTATAACGCCACATAGAAACTAAAATTCAAAATACTGCATGGCGGTATTAGGCCCCTCGCCCACGACGACTTTTTGTAGCGATGCTGCCGCGCGCTTACAAAAGCGCGTTAGTCTGATTTGCAAGCGCTATAGAAAAAATTCCGACATGCTACTAACGCGTTACAGCATCGCGACTGTATCGATGCGAACGCACTACAGCTTCGCTTAAAAAAGTCGCCGTGGGCGAGGGGCCTAATAGTTCTCCATGCGATTAGGACGTATACAACAGCCTGAAATAAACAATCGGGCAGTTGTCCGGACTAGACACACCACCCTGACCCTAGCTGTGAAAACTTACGTGACGTCAACTTAAAGTGAATCCCAAGCATCAGGTTGCATGTTAGTTCACGTCAAGCTTACTTCACCTTCTTTTCACTATCTCTTATGTTACTCTGTAGACATCTCAATAGATGTTTACCGATAGGCCAACAGGTGACCAGTGACAATGATCGGCATTAATATAATACCCTGGACTGTTTGATAGTTCTTGATAATAAACTTAAGACTCCTAAAACCATAGACATCTTTTTTTTTCCATATTATGTCGCAATAGTTTCCCACCAACGGAGGGTGCACTTGCATAGCACATACAGGGATAATCGTCGGAAAAAAAAGTCGAGAAAATACGCAATAAGCATTCGTCATACGATTCTTAAAAAGAATTATTAGGAGCCAATTGTTCGAAGTTCGGAGTGGACAAGAACTTTTGGACGTTCTGTTCCTACCAAATACAGTTTATTAACATAAAACTTAGACAATAGTCCGTCTAACATGGTGTTTTAAGATCATACTAACAATTTTCTTACAATAAATGGACCGATATGATGTCTGAATAAATTATTATAATATTAAAAATTTACTAACTTTCTTCTCCTTCAGCTGCCAAAGTAGAATTGACAGAATAAGCGTGGCAAGACACACATTTCCCTCCAAGCAATGCAGCCTCATCAACTGTGCTCAACTCTAGCTGGAATCTTATTGTGGCGGTTGAAAACTCCTGGAAAGCAAATGCTTAATAAAATACAGGAGGACACGACGGAGGTCTGCCCCTTCTGCGAAGCAGTAATGTGAGCAAAGGAGGCGTCCGAAACCGGGAGAGCTCTTACACACGAGCAGCATATTGCCAACGGCAAAGGGCAAACTGCAGCCGTCGATATGGGCTGCGGCAGCCGTCGATGCATGAGCGGCAACCGTTGACGCACTTTGAAGATCACAGGCAGCCGTCATCAGCTCACATACTATAGGAGTCAGTTGCAGAATGCAATCCGAAGAAAAAACATTTGCATGACCGTGTAATGAACGCCTTACACGAAAAAGTCATTCAATAGGGTTAGTTGAACTGAAAGGATTATATTGATGATTTTAATCATTATAATTCCGTAAATAAATACGTATTACGGATGCCAACCACATTTTAATCGACATCCAACTTAACACTGATCTGTGACAAAATTTGAATTTCACGGTCTATTCTGGCACTCATCTTAAGCAAAAAGAAAGTGCATTTTTGGATGTAATGTATTAGTGAAAATTTGTTCTAGAACAGTAAAGAATTGCCAGAATTACCTGATAAAGACACTTGGTATCAGACAGCATTCTCTTTCCCTGGTATGTCAGCGAGTACATCACAGCCAGAGGAAACTCTTCCTCTTCAAAACGGTCTGTCACTGAGAACACCACCCAGAGGTAGCAGAATGCTCTGGGATCATCACAAGGTTCCTGTAAATATTTTAATAGTTTATTATATACTTATAAGTAATACATGAATAGAGAAACACACAACACACACAACAGTGAGTAGAGTGAATAGGCTCTTAATAAACTAGTGCGCCTCACCATCAACAAGTGCATCTCTGCTTACCATCAGGTGGGATCGCAGTCAAACACTGTTTAAAAAAAACTACTCCAGTATTCTGGAGAATGGAATAAAACACAAGGATGGCACAAAAAAGCATTAGATAAGCAGCCAGCCTTGACTATTACTATATTATTTTGAAAAATTATAAGTCAAGCCACACATTTTGACTGGCCTGTTGGTCTAGTGGTTAGTGGCTCTGACTGCTATGCCGAAGGTCGTGGGTTCGATTTCCACCCAGGAGAAATGTTTGTGTGATGAACACGATCATTTATTCTGTGTCTGGGTGTAATTTATCTATAATATGTATGTATTTAGAAATATATAAGTATGTTTATCAGTAGTCTAGTACTCATAACACAAGCTCTGCTTAGCTTGGGACTAGACGCCATTGTGTGATAGTTGTGGAATATTATATTATATTACATTTCTTTGTAGGCCAAATGATCAAATTTCTCATTTTATAACTAACCAAAGGGAAAATAAGATCTTGCCTCTAATAAATTCATCTTTTTTACAATGCCGTCTAAATATCCAAGATTATATAGTACTAGTTTTTTTTATAATCCACCTATTTCTTAGACAAGCAAAGCAATATTTTTTTTATAACCATCCAGAAAATGGCTTACACAGAAGAAAACTAGCAGCTAACACAGTATCATTCAGAATATCTTAGGCTGACCTAGTAATTTAGATCACAATGACGATTTTTAGAGGTGAATAATGCTATTAAAAAGAAGTTTTTTTTTTTAATTGATATAAACCTGTGCTTGACTGCAATCCCACCTGATTATAAGCAGTTATGTAATCATTGATGGTGAGACGCATTAGTTCATTGAGAGCCTATTCTCTCTAGCCTTGAAGTCATCTAAATTACAGTTGTACGAGAAGACTGTAGCAGGCAAATTGCTCCAGTCTTTCGATGTATGCAGTATAAAGTCGTCAGATAGCCTTCTATTATTTTAAACACAAATTTCTTTAATTGATTGTTGGATTAGTTCATAGGCCAATACATCAGCTTCATAAATAAGATAAGGCAATGATAAAACAAGTTATTTAAATTCAACGTATTTTACTCATTGGCTTACTTCTTAATTAATTTTAGGCTTATATAGTATCTAATAATCATTGTTACTCAAAAAAAAATTTATAATTACCTGGAATCCAAAATGCGTGACTGGTATACATTCCACATTGACTTGTGACGTAAATTCCAACTCCAACGTCATAATATTCCATAACTGGAATGCACCGAAGTTATACCCAACTGCCAGACTGCTTAGTTGTGGAATGTATTGCAGTACGGTCACCTGAATATGATCTCTTTTGGCTTTCATTCGTACTGAACCATCCGGATTACGAAATATATATTGGCCATCTACTAAGGAGTTTTCATTCAGTAGAATAGCCAAATGGTCATTATTTTCTAATGCCAATTCTCGTTGTTCTAAAATTCTATGTATGGCAGAAAATTGTAAGAAGCTCAAGTTGGCTGGATTAGCTTCATTTTGGACTAGGTGCTCATAACCCTGGGAAATGTTTTTTAATGCTGAAAATATTTAGAGAAATTATTTATTATAATTGTCCCTAATAAATTTAGCTTAGCACTTAAATATTTTTAACACTTTAATTCATTAAACCCCAAGTGAACGCCAGTATTCGCTTATTCATTGTCTTTCTATTGTGTCTCTAATTACGGTACTTGAAAAGTTATTATGAGGGGGCACACATTCATAAAAGTTTAATAAAAGTGAGAATTGCATTCATAGAAGAATACCAGAATATGTGTCAATGACTGAAACATACCTTGAATCAAACTAGCTCTATTGAGATCAAAAGCAAATATCTCTCCACTCTTTGTTCCAGCCATCACAACTCCATCAAAACATGAGATAGGTCCATCAGGCACTCTATCCCACACTGCTAACTCCGTAACAACCACTTCAGTTTGAATGCAACGCAGTAACTGTGAGCCATTGACATGTAAAATGCAGATCATGCCGGCTTCATCATTTTGTAAACTGATGATCAGTTGAATGGAGTTTGCCGTCAACGGTCTTGGCAGCTCCACTACGCTTGTTACTAAAGTGTTGAAATTGCTGAAATAATTGTTCATTTTGATTCAATTGTTATCAAATGGTACCAATATTTGCTTAAAAAACTGTTGATTAGCTGATGATTATTATACAAGATTCTTAGAGTAAAATAATTAACTTCAAAATCTACATTTGCAATAAAATATAAAAATAAAAAAAAACTTGACAAAAGGTGATGAATACTAATTAGTGCTCACCTCTGTGGGGTGCCAAAGTTTCGCGCTGCTATCTTCAATCCGGTCCTAAGATCAACCACACAAAATTTAGGACCCAAAGCCAGCCAGCCATGCTTGGTGTCCTTCAAAATTCCGCCGAGAGGTGTCTTATCTGCAAAATTTAGGCAAATTATCACCCACACAGCAACTTGACACAATATACAGCTATATATAAATCTGTTGTCACTAAAACAAACATACCTGTAAATTCTTCCGTAGGTTGCAGAAAACTAAACACAGCCGGAGACAAATTGGTTGTTTTGACAATAGAAAACACACTATCTTGAAGTTTTTGCATTTTAATGACTTTTTATTGCTCTATTTTTTAACTTCCAACCGAAAACTAAATTCTTGGGAGGTTATGATACATATTATTGAGGCGTTACCGACGTTGTTTAGTCAGATTTAGCCAAAACGTTATTTTAATTTAGCGATTAATTGTTGCATTAGGTGTTACAGCGGTATAATATATTGGAATAGTTTAAAAAATTCCATTATTTATAATTGTAAATTAAATTGGTAGTCAGCGCGCGGCGGTATCGAAAATACGAAAAACTTCAAAGTTGACAGCTGTTCAGACCAATTAGCACTAACTCAGTGTTGCCAATTTTTTGTATTTCGTAAAATAATTTCTAGTGAATCAAAATAAAATTGTTTACCAAAGAGTATGTAATAGTTTACCTTTTTTGTCCTAACTGGTCAAATCGAAACTTATTCAAGCCATTGTTTCCGCCTGATATTGGTTAAATAATTATTTCAATGCAGTTGTAGAAATGAATACTTAGCTGGCAATATAAACGAGTAGTGATTGACCCTGATACCATACGTCGTTATATCGTAAGCAAGTAACTGTTATTACGTATTGTTATTTTTACTAATATTTGTTTTTACTTGAGCTAATATTTTTCTTATAAGTATAAATATATACGGTTAAATATATTTATTTTCTCAGAAGAATTATACATTCACTTCTAGAGAAAAATATAGTAGTTCAAAACAGTTCTACATACCAGTAAGCGTAGATAAAAAAAGAACAAATTCAAATATGTGCCTATCTTAAAACTGACATTAACATCTCAATAGCACTTCAAATTTAAAATACATCGTTTTATAACTAGTAAAAAATAAATAAATCAAAAGGCAAGTTTCATAAAATCAAAGACGAACGATATCTAACTGTTGTAGCAAAAAACAGTTTAAAAAAAAAAAAACATTAAAAGGTAGAAATAAAAACTCCGTAAAAAAAATAATAAATGTATTTCAGTTGCACAACTTGGAAAGATTAAATTAAATAAAATACATCCTAAACATAAATTAACTTATTGTTGTCTTTATGCTATTTTAATTTCAAGCTCTTAAACTAAATCTTAAAACAACAAAAAATAATCATAACTAATCATTCAATATGCTTTATTATCAGTTTTGTAAGCTCTTGGCCAAACGTTAAGTCAATTAATCACAGCCTTTAAAGGCACTTACGAATAATTTAATTTTCAATGTTTTAACGAACAAACTCACAAAATATTTTTTTTTCTTCATACTACATCTATTACATATTAGAGTCACTGTGGGTTCCAAAATAGCTCTGTGTTTGACTGAAAACTGAAGAGCTACTATAATAATAATCGGGTATACCAGGAACGTGCTGTGGCGGCGCTTGCAGGAGTTGAAGGTCCTTGTTACACAGGTGTTAAAGTGGTTGGTGGTGGAGGAAGAAGCGGGTACGTGCGACAAAAGAAAAAAATAAGCATTAGAAAAGTAAATTGAGTTTAATCGGTAATTTAAAAAAAAGTGAAATGTTTTCAGTAAAAAGTAACTACAATCATGAAATATGCACTAGGCAAACGTGGAATATGGATACGAGATAATAGTGGTGAAAATTCTGATTAACCATAATTATGGAGTTTTGTAAAATAGATAATAAAAATATGTGTGTATAAGCAGAAAACCTGACCAACACGTGCTTTGTAATCCCATTCTATTATCATTTTGCACACTTGAGCAAAACTTGAAGTAAAGTTTGGTTTCGATCCCAGAGAGGCTGGCATCGTAAGTAATCTATTACTATAGCCTACACTAAACTACCATCTCTGACTGAATTTCAGAAGATAATTTATTCAGGCAATCAGCCGGTACACTGAAACCATTTTTGCATGTGAGGTCAAAACTTTAATGTCGAATTTCAGGGACACAAATATATAATAGCTTTAAAATCAAATCCGTAACAATATTTGAGCAAATCTATTTTTTACGTTTAACTGCAGCTACAGAAACATTAATGGTGTTTCTGTTTGTTTCAGTACCGTGTGGATTAATTTTCATTTGGCCTTGTACTATGTTCAGCATCGACGTATATGGACTATCCGGCGTCTGATTTTTTTGTAAATTACTTTCAGCCACATTGTTGTCATTGCGAGTATTCTTATTATCATAAACCGTATGTTTCATTGAAACGTATCCCTGATTAGATGGCTGGCTAGATTGTACATTTTTTGAACCTGGACTAAATCCATTTTGTGTTACTACCGGGTTATGAGGTCTTGATGTAGTCACGCTTTCAGCTTTTGGTGGGGTTTGTGTGCTTCTCACGGAGGGCGAATCAAACGAATCGTTTCGATTGACTTGAAGACTATTAGACCGTGAAGAATTTCCTAAAGAATGAAGAGTGGATGAACTTCCTTTCAAACTCTCCAATTCCTTCGAAAACACTTCTTCACTTCTTTGAAATCTTTGAGCGTGTGATGACAATGGTGACCTGTTTTGATTTATAGATGTGGCGCTTAAAGATCTACTTGGTGAATTATTCTGGATACTATCTATTGATGAAACCTGTTTATTTTCTGCTTTATGAGTAGATCTTACTGGTTTATTTACTTTTGTTTCCATAGATCCATATGCACTATCTTTAGTTGAACTATGGGATGAACTTTCTTCTTGCATTCCATATCTCCTTACCACATTTGCTGGTGCAACAGCTTCTATGTTTTGTACATCATAAGACAAAGGATTTTTATCCGGTGGAGCATGTTTAACTCCGTCAATTACTTCGCCAGTTCTAGGATTAATATGTTTTTCTGTGTCAAAACGTAATGTTACTCTGTGACTTTCATCAATGGGGTGATTTCTTGTTCTGTGTTCTAATTCTTCATCGCTATCTTCAAACGCAACTTCAAGTTCCTCCTGTAAAATATAAAACATTTTGAAAATTACATTCACAACAAGAGAACTCAGTCGAGCAATACACCTACAAATAAATATTGGAAGACAAGGTAATAATTTTAACTATAATAACTCACCTCTTCATCCACTTCTTCTATTACGCTATTTTGGATCCATTCACGAATTCTCTGTTTCTTTGCTTGTCGGTCTACGGTTGTTTCGATACCATTGTCTCTAAAATGTTTCAGTAGTATGTTTTTTTCATTGGGGTCACTGTGGAAACTATACATTGATGGGCATAACTCATCTATGTCTTCGCCAGCTGAAACGAAATAAGTTGTCGTAAAATTTATTTCCTTGATTATTAAATAAGTATGAATAAATGTGTGCAGGATACGTTTACTTACCAACTCTATCGGTGTAACCTTTACCCAACCATCGATCATCTAAATAGCGAGAAATCTCTGAGAAATTGTTTGCCCTTTTTTCCTCTCTTGGCTCTATAAATTTTTTGAACATTTTTTGTGCCTTCGAAGAAACCATTTTCCACAACTTTGGTTGTCGTTTCAGTGGGTTCGAACTATTGTACCAATTGTAGTAACTGTAATCAAGAAAAATAATAAGTAATTTGTAATAATTCCAGTAACAATTTTCAGCCAGAATATTAATGGGTATGTACACCAATCATGGACTGTTATGAAAATAATTTTAATGAAAGTGTGGTAAAATTTTTACCTTGTATAGCGAGGATCATCGAAAGCAGCTTTCTGCCAAGGCAAACAGCCAGTGAGGCAAATGAAAATAACGATGCCAAATTGCCAAACATCATGGGAAATTAAAGCTCTGAAAGTAAACAAATAAACAAGTGTGAAATTGCCGCCAGCGGCATACATTTTTTTACATGCTTTTAATTTAATGATTCATTCATGTCCATCTTAAAATTGTAAATATACAAATGGAACTGATCGATGCTTATTTATACAACGAATACAAAGGTATCATAGTCTGATTTATGAAAAAAACTAGTGTCACGCGGAGTTAGCGAATAAACAGACGAAAACAGATTTTTTTATTATTATTAAGATAATATTTCCATACTTGTAACTACTATCCTGTAATAATTTTAGAACTTCAGGTGGCGAATAGGGTAACCATTCATTCCGTCTTCTCACTACTGACATAACCTTTCTCGTTTCTCCGAAATCACAAAGTTTGATTCTTGAAAAGTCAGATTTGAATATGAGAATATTGTCCAGTTTTACATCACGGTGTACCAAGTCCCTTTGGTGAAGATGTTCTAATGCAGCCGATAATTGCTTTGCTACCCTCTTGGTATGAATTTCACCTATGCCAGTGTCAAGCATATTTGATGTTAAGTCACCTGAAAAAATAAAAAAATCATTGTATTTTTTTAAACAGTAAAACATAAAAGATCAGGTAACTCGCTGCACTAGGTTAACGTGTTTATACATTTTAAGTGTTAAACATTGTACTAGTGATGGCGATAGTGATGATATAAGCTGAAGAAAACGGTGCATCAGATTTCAATACAACACGATATTAATGAGGGCTGGACTGGAAATGTGCTAGATTTAATATTCATTCAAATCACGACGTGTTTTGGCTACAATCCAAGTTAAAGTGTGTGTGAACCGGAGTAAACGGAGCCCGGATTACTCAGCATTTAAATTTTGATTTCCGAGATAAATTATTAGCATTATATTAAAGTCAACATCTTCATAATTGTATATATATTATGATAAAGTTATCTTACCTAAAGGTGCATATTCTTGGCAGAATACATAGAATCCAGCAGTCTCAAATGCTACATCGAATGTAGTTACAACGTTTCTATGGGCGCTTAAATGTAAACTATAATGAAATTCTCTGTAGAAATCTCTAATGGATACGTAGGGTTTCGGTAAGGCTTTCAAGACAATTTCTGTATCTGAAGCCCTGTGCTCTACTAGCAAAATCTTTCCGAACCATCCTTCTCCAACTATTTGTAGAATGTCAAACTCTTCTACCAGGCTCACCTATAAATAAATTTCAAATATAAGTGACGTAAATATAAGTGACTGACGGTTTTATATGCATAATAAAAAGCAATACAAAATAAAAATCTTACTTTTTCTAATTCGAACTCTCTGATTTTATGTATAGAGCCGGTTAGGGCCCTTCTCGAACCACTATTCATCTCGGGTGCCACAAGCTACGCATTCTTTTTTGATCTGCAAAGTAAAATAGACATTGGAGCATTTTTGTTAGCATAGATTTCTAAGGTTTTTAAATATTTGGGCACAGCTCGTTCCGGTAGGTCGAATGGGCGGTTCAAGTCGTCCCAATTTCTCGTGAAGTCGTTGAGTGAATGCTCTTGGATGAACGCCAGGATCTGATGTCTACTCCAGATCCAGACGGTGCGCGGACGTCACATGGTGACGTCACCTAACGGCTCATCCTAGATATTTAATGATGTAATGAACATATTTTGATACTTTATGATATTTGTCAATGCACAATATCATTAATAGAACATTCAATTACGTATGTTATTAGTACCTTTGTAATTACAACTTTTATTTTAATTTAATTTCCTTTTTTTAACTTTCATGGGCAAGAAGAAACATACATCTCTTCTCTTGAGGAGTGTTTGTTTATAGTTGTATATTTGGCACTAACTTATCGAGAAATGCTTTGTAAATGTTTGTGTAACTGTGACTTCATTGTTTGTCGATTGTTGATTAAAAAAAAATATTTTAAAAGAGAATATGATGTAAACTTTTCATACTATTTTTCAAACTGTATCAATTCTTAGAAACATATAAAGATGCAAAATGATATCTAATCATACGAATGATTGTGTCTTTTAAGTCGGTGATCTATTATTAAAGTGAACACATAACAAATGGTTGTTTATTGGTGCTAGGTCAAGTAATAAAATATTCACATAATAGTCATCCAGTTGCCATTAATCACATATCGTATGAACAGACGTTTTGTTTATATTTCATGATATAAAACAGAAGTTTCTGAACATTCCAAATGGATTTCGAGGGCATGCTCTTCTCCAATATACTATATTGTTCTCGAGTAAAATAAAAATTACCTATTTGTATATAGGGTATAAGGGATTACATTTTTAGAAACATAACTATTACAATTTTACCGCCTTGAAAATCATCAGATTCGTACAATAAGCCGTGTAAGCATATACGAAAAAATTTGTCACGTTGCATGATACTCAACAACTTGGTTCGACCGTATGTACCACTAACGAACATCGAACACTCTGTTCGTTATACATTTTTGTGGCGATCCTATTAGTCAGTTCTGTATGGACGGTATTCTTCATGAATCAATGTGAACACCAAAAATCTTTTCGTTACTTCACAATCGACAACTTCCAATGACGCCGACATGATTATTAAGAGAGTTCACGAATGTTGTGTGCGAACTCGATTCAAACTATGTTCACGTTCGTGTTCGAGAATGCCGTCCATACGAATAAAGCAAATGTTCAAGTTTGGTGTTTGTGATCGCTATGTTCTTGTTCGTACGTGTGTACACGGCTTTGGTTCAATATTAGCGAAAACAGGGTCGTATTTAACTATAAGTAAGTCATAATAACCATGGGTTTACAACAAATTAAAGTATGATGAAAATGCTTAAAATTGCCTTTGCTAACAGTAGGATGCTGGAACTAACAGAAGGATTGTAAAAAAATCTTGAATATTATAACGAAATCGAAGCAGTAACTAAAAGCCGCGGGGTTTAACAATAACTTCAAGATTTTTCAAATATCTAGCTTTGGATGTTTTGAACTTTTACTTGATAAAGTATGTATGAATTAGCGAGTTTGGATGAATGTATCACACATATTATTATTTTTTATAAATTAACGAAGACGAAGTTTTATAATTATAAAATTCTATTATTTCTGAATAAATAATTTTAAGTTGAGTCTTTTTTCTAACTCTACTTTAACTTTAAAAGCTATCAAACTTCACTGAAATTGGGTTTAATACATTGTTACTACAAATTCTCAGTTCAGACATAATTATTAAAGTGGTCTATTTATTAGCCCTTCTCTGAAACGTGCATAATATTAGGTACTTGACCGGTTGAATTTAAGTATTTTTCGGCTAATCAGGGTTAGTTTTGTAAAATACAATCGACTTCGATGTAAAAAAGAACGCTAAAGTAGTAGTCGATGTTATAATGAAGAAAAAAAAATATTATAGGATGTGTTTGTTGGAAAACTTTTTTTTTATATTTTACACCTTTAGCGTGCAGTCTCTGGTATACCTATAGAGTATAGAAGTTTTTAAAGTAGAATGATTTGATTTTTCCTTATTTGCATATTAGTGTGTAATATTATGTGTTTTTGTGATATATGTGTATGTTTATAATTATAATAGTAGGTATATCCTTAATTCCATGTGTGTGTGTGTGTCTGTGTGTGTGTGTGTGTGTGTATATATTATTTCATTGATATCTATTTTGTGTGAACTTCTTTTCTTATTACCGTTACACATGGTATCTACATTTCTATTTTTTCGAACTCTCCTTTCGCAGGTATGCTGGAACAGATTTCTTTAAAAATAATATCATCACCTTTGTACCAATTTTACTATTTCTTTCTTCTTACCTTTTGTTTTACGTGTGTACATAAATAGTTGAATAAATAAAAATATATAAATTAACTAATTAAAACCATTTAATTATATTAGGTTTAGGTTACCTAATCTCATGTCAATTCTAATTAGCCAAGACATGGCTAGGATACATTGTTTTACTACGGCGTTTCCGTGCCTACCTTCCATCGTCAGATCAGTTCGATGGTATTTACCTTATAGCCAGAGTGCATCTTATGAACATTCGAATAAGCTCAAACACGGGTAAGATTAAAGAAAAGTTCCGTAGTCTACCTTCCAGCGTCGTCATAAGATTAATTCGATGTACTTACACCCTTTCCCTCATCATTATCAGTTATTAGATCGTAATATTATTTCGACGGGACCAATTTTGGAGTAGGTACAGGTAACTCATAAAATAAAATAAAAAAAAACAATATCGGTCCACAACTGACCGAGAAATCGGTGAACATATACAAATAAAAAAAATACAGCCGAACATAGTCTCTCTAGAACCTTTTCCTTTTTGTAGTCTGTTAAAAACTATCACAAAGCTGTGTTTGTAAAGCTTACAATTAATAGACATTATATGGGATATTGTATGAGGGATTCTGCATTTCAAAAATCAAATACTTATAATATAATATTTACGACATAAAGTACATGTCGTAGCCAGATCTAAGAAATTTATTATTTAATGATATGGCCAAGTAAAAATGGCCAGAAGGTTTTAAACGTTAAAGTTTGATGATATTTAAATACTCGTTGGAACTACTTTCTTTGGTTCAGACATTTTATTATCATTGAAATCCTACATGAATGATATGGCCAAACGAGGATTGACAAATCATCAAACATTAACGTTTAAACAATATGGCCAGTTTCAGCTGGCCATATCATGAAATAATCAATTCTAAGATCTGGCCACGACATACATATACATATCAGGCAGATTTAGGAAGTGTAACGTTGAAGATATTTGGCCCCACGATACAGTAAATACAGATTTGTCCTGATATTCTAATCTAGATATCTAAAATCTAAAGACGAAGATTTGCAGAAAAATACTAGCTATGTACCACAACCATGATAAGTTTATTCCGATTGAACTACTTGGAGAACATTATGCTATTGGAAAGGCTATTTAGATGACATGACGATATTGGATAGGCTGTTTAGAAGAAGACTGACTAAAGAAAGTACTGAATTTCTGAAATCCTATATAGATATATATAATATTATTCTAACGTTTAGGCACTCAGAGAGTTATTTCCGAAGTGCATTAATGCAGTTCAAGAATAAGACCTACTTGTCTATATTAAGAGCTAAATACGTAAGCAGTGCGTGCTTATTACCAATCTGAAATACGTGCTTGAATACATCAATACTGTTAATAAATATGTAGGTATTTCTATTCTAACTGCATATATATACACATTTGTAAGTGTATGCATTTTGTTTAAAGATGTTTTTTTGAATAATACCATTAGTGTTAACTAATATAATTATTAATAACAGAAGTAGTTATTAATAGTAGAAGAAAAGCCTTTGCCAGCAGTTTCGTCCGTACTTAAAATACTTACTTAAAATAAAGCCTATGTCACTCAATAATAAAGCATCGTACTATCGGTGAAAAAATGTTAGCAATCGGATCAGTACTTTCAAACAAACAAAAAAACAAAATTTACATATTTATAATATTAATGTAAATAAATATATTTCCTTTGCACCTGCAATAGCTACATCTATCCATAAGTGATATGGATTTGTACTGTCATTCAAGTTTCCATTAACTTAATAGCAATTAATACTAATACAAAATTAGACAGCAAGAAACATTTTGACACTTACCTACCTACCATCGCTGTATTGAATATGTATGAAAGGAGAATGTGTTTAATTAAATCGGCTCATAGCAATTTTTAACTTTTATTATTATTATGTAAAGAACTAAGAATGAAAATAAATTGTAGGTATATCGTCCTTTAAAGCACATTTTAAGCGTTACCATGCTGTTTTACTATTTTTTTTTGTTTATTACTAGTTTATGTTTACGGTATACACCGCATATACAATACAAATTATAGGCATAAATACATTCCATTACGACCAGTTTGCAAAAACACTTTGTAAATCAACAAGAAAATAAAAAATGTGGTTTATGATTAAAATTTTAAAAACCAACTTATCGATTGGAGTTTTCTTAACACTAACTCATATGTGTGACCATTACTATCTACAATCCTGCTCGTGCCATGTGAGGACACAGCGTGAGAAACGAGCATGTGTTCAGCCAGATGTTCTATTTATCATTCACTTGTATTGTTACGTATTAAAAATATTTAGATTAACCTTGACGTTCACAGGTACTTCAGTATTCAATTGATAATATAGCCGAATGTCAGTCACTGAAGGTGATTTTTATTATGTGACATACAAAATGTTATTATGAACTTCTAAAAGTGGATGAGGTAAATGACCGTTGCATGCCTTAAATATAAAATACACAAATGGGTATTACCAAAACTCAAAGGGCAGGCGCCCTTGTTCATATAAGACACACAATACACTTGGACTAAATCCAATCACTTGTACCACTCAAATTTCCCGTGCTCTCGACTTTTCATTATTATTTTCATAATCACTTGGGTATAACACTATAACACATCAGGTTGTCGGAGATATGGTTATCGTAATAAACGGTATATTTGTGGTGTAGGGCGGAACGGGTTGGGCGTGCGACGGTGGTGTTCCTACTGGCGGCGCGTACGCAGCGACACCCGGGAGGTTATTTTTGTGCTACTGCACATACAAAAATCAATTTGTGACGGAAATGTTACGATCAACGACCTGGTAAGTGAAAACTAGAAGTGCATTTTCTTGTGTTGTGGGAAAGTCGGGATTTATTTGATTACTTGTAAATCGCGCATTTGCGGTGTATCGTCTTTCAGTTTATAATCAGGTCTGGCTGGTACCGTCGGGTTTATATATACGCAGGTAATCACATAGCCGTAGTTTTTAATAGCTTGCCTGTATCCTACATTATGTGAGCTATTAACCTACTAAACAATTACGACAACGGAAGGAGGTAGGATGCGTAGGTATCATGGATGGTATCTGGGCAGATACCATCTGTTTAACAGTAGATAATAAATAAATATGTATCGTCGCACTTCACCTACTTAGTGATAAAATGACTATTCAAATATAAAGTACTCACAGGTATCCCGAATTACCTCTTATGCTAATCTGGTTCTATCTTACTTCAGTTCTTCAATCTGTTAGATTGACTCATCTTTGCTACAATTAATAATAAAAGTAATTTTTATTTCTTAATTAAATTATTTTAATTTAAGTTCTTACAGTTCATCTTAAGATTGTCCTGTAGTTATCGCTGCTAGCAATAAGACTGCTTTTCTATCTTTTATCCATAAATTTAAGTTTGTGAAAGAGTTTTTTTTAAATATTTTAGTGTATTTTTTATGGTGTGGATATTCTCCCACTCAAGGGTAGAGCGCGAGGGTGTGTCAAATTTTTACTGACTAAAACCATACCTATGTTATTATTCAGTTGCCTTTTGCGTTCTAGACCACGAGAATCCCTTTCATAAGTTATCCCGTGGCCTTAGCAGGCAACGGCTCTGCTCGAGTGCTCACAGGCCCCCACGATTTGCGGGGCATATCTTTGAGCCACGCGTAGAACACCACGCACTGTCGACGACTCAAACTTGGTCCTTAAAGGACGAGTGGACGTTGAGTTACCCATTGCTCGTCGTCCATAAGCCCGCACATACGGTTACCGGAGATCGCTCTGCGATTCCCGACGCCCAGGTAAGTCGCGAAGGCTGGGGCGTAAGGATGTGCATTCCCTCACTCTTGCGGCCGTCTCCTTTGCTAGCTTTACAGATTCGCAGAAGGAAGCGATCGTATTGTCTCTCGCTCCTTACCATGGTCTGAGCCAGGACTCGACCCGAGAAATTACCACCGTCGACCGACTCCACTACACATACACCATAATATGCTCCACCATGTCCCCTGGGCGGTCCACGCAATGATGACACTAGAGCATTTTTTTCCGCCTGAATCTGGGACACGAACCTCCCGAAATTACCATGCCCCGTGAGGACCTGTGCCATATGGAAGGCGAGGATGATGCTCTCCAGCCATTCATCAAAGACCCCTCTTTGGGAAGCGGCTAGAGATGACTTACCGGTGCGATCGTGGCGTGCCTAATTTTGGTCTAACATTAAGATCTGCTCATGATACCTAGTATCGTGTTATTGTCATTACGTTATGATTTACTAACGGTAAGCATTAGGAATTCAAATATAAACTTTGCTTGAATAAGTGGCAGTTTTCTATACAACAAAAAGAAGTTTGACTGTCATTCTGCAGATTTTTTTTATAGTCTGCTCGCCTCAAGTCCTTAAAGTGGCATATTTAGTTTTCAAATTATGCGTTTATAAAAAATATCAGCGATTTATTTTATATTTAGTACGGTACCTAACGCATTTCTACATACCAACATTGTCTAATATCTTATAAAAAGTGTCTAAAATTGTAACAATTCTATAACACGAATATTTATATGCAGTGAGATACATCGTACACCTTTATTCTGGCATACTATCAAATATGTATTTTTTTAGCTTGTGTTCTAACTGACTACGGAATTCTTTATGCAAGCGCATAATAACTCTAAGTATTAAAACGTATTTCATTTTTTAATTTAATTGTATATTCCCTTGTTACCTTGCTAATGCTCATAAATCAGAACTTAAGAAATTCTCAGAGCTTGTCACGAAAGTCACGATGATTTTAATTTAATTTAAGAAAATAAACATTATATTAAATTATTTTAAAAAATTGATGTTTTTATTGATATTTTATACCAGTTATTATTTACAGTTCTTGATATTATGACTGTTATTTTCATGATCAATCTAAACAACACTAGTGAACCCGATAGGAAAACAATACCCCTTGATTAATGTCTATGGGTTATGATGCTATCTTTTTTCGTCTTGACATAACTCTGTTGGAATGAATGAAACAGCAGTATCGGTATGAGGAATAGACACAAAAATTCAAAATGGCTAGTAAATTGTTTGTTGTTGTGATTGTGCTGTGTCAGATGTCATTGTCAAAATTTGCTTTAAAAAAAAGAAAAGCGTTTTTTAGTTTTCCTGTTTTCAGGGTTATGCTTATTAAGTTAAAATTAGCTAGTGTTTAAACTCAGACCATAAATAATTCAAACAAAGAATATAATAGCATTATGTTCGGTAAGTTAAATAAGACCTTGCTTTTAAAATTTGAGGTTATGTTAATGTTTTGTTATTGTTCACAGTAGCTTTTTTATGTAAAAACTTCGTAAATGTAATAAATTATATTAATGATACCATTATTATTCATCATTATTATTCTTATGACGTTTGTTTTAACTCTCCTCATAAATGATAACTTTTTCTTATTTAAAAAATATAACATTTTAAAGTAACTTGTTGTTGTAAAAAAATGCACGTGTTCTCTTTGATTAAGTGGCAATCAACCTTTTGTACAATATTTTTATTCGTTTAATAAACATTTTGACAAAAAATGTAGCATTAGGTGCAAATACTAGTACCTAATCAGTAAGTTGGGTTCAATCAAAACAAAGACATTAAATATATACTTATCTCTTTAAATCTCTTTGAATTATCATATTGAAGGCAGCAGGTGCTGTAATTCTTTTAGAACTTCTTGAAATTTTATTAACACCATTTGAATTTAAAACAAATCATCAAGTGTGTGTGATTTCTATATTAAACTACATTGTTTTCAACTTTTTAAATTTCAATTGCCCTTGTATCATGAAGACTCCTTTGTTGTTGAACTTTTTGATGTTGATTTTATATTTCATTTGGGTAATAAAATGTCCTAGAGTTCAGTGTGCCTTTGGCCAAGGCCTTTTCTAACTCCTTCCACTGTGTTCTTTCTGCTGCTTGACCTGCTGTAAACTTATTAAAATTATGGGTTTATAAATGCACAGATATTACTCACATGGTTTAGAGACAGAAACATACATTCTTTTTTTACCCGACTATGGCAAAGTCGGATGAAAAAAGATTGTAATTCTGCAATTAGGCTAATGAAACATGTCCCATGACTTTATCTGCACAGTCATCAGAATTGGGTCCAAAGAGAAGTTAAAAATTTTGAGATACCTATTACAAATTAATAGTAGTATACGTCATGAAAAAGTAGAAATTCAATCATTCAAACTGTCAACAAGTTTTAGATTTGGCTGGATGTTCTTTAGCATCTGCCATAATCTCCATGACACCCTAGGTTAAGAATGCTTAAGGCATTAAGTTCACTCTTAGTACCTTTGTGTTGTATAAAGACATGACTATAAATAATTATTAGATGGTAAATAAACCTTGCAGACTTCACTTAACCTTTTGAATAGCGTAATTAGAGACAATAGAAAGACAATGACCGAATGAACGCCGGCGTATTCTCGGGGTTTAATGAATTAAGAACTTATTTTTATCACCCCAAATATTTCTTATCTCTCACTTGCATTTATATATCTGTATTTTAACTGTTCTAAGTAGCAATTCATGTTGAGGTTTTGTGGTTTACATGTGAAATTAAGGGATTCTCACCTTTATAATCTGGATTAACATGTAACTGGTAAACTGGTCTGGTGGTGCCATTTTTTATCACTCATAATTCTAACTCCAGAAATGCTTCACTTTGAATGTAGGTGAGACTTTACTGCTCTTAATCTTTGCCTGTCTCTGAGCTTCTGTTTCTTCCACAGTCTAACAAGATATTTACTGGGATAAAAAAAGTATGTATCTGTGTGTGAAATTCCATCCAAATCCATTCAGCAGTTTTCGTGTGTTGGATGTAAAAACATACAAACTTTTGCAATTTAGTATTAATAGAATTATTATTTAATATTGTGTAAATGTCTACTGCTAATTTAAATAAATGAAAAATAATATTGAAAAAAAGAAAAAAAACAATGGCTTTGTGTTACAATATTAATTATGTACATTTTTCACAAAAATTGTCTACATACCAATGTTCCTTGACTGTGTGCCAAGTTTAAGTTCTTCAGTCTTTATTTTGGCTACAATTGCCTTGTCTAACCCATATTACATTCATTGACTGAAATTTCTATTTTGTTTTAGAGGTTATTCACTTCAACAAGGGATTCATGTGAATTATTATTAAAAATGTTGATTGTGATTTCTTACTTTTGGAAGAGTTCTGCCCCGAGTTATGAGTTTATAATTGAGGATTTTTTTTAAATCATCTATTTTATTGATGGCCTTCTGTTTGAGCTCACAATTTGGTGAAATATTGTAAGCTGAGGTTTTTTTTTTTATTTATTATCATTATCACAGAAGAATAGAATTTTCTAGGTTAAATAGCAACCAAAAACCACTAAGGTTTAAACCCGTGCTATCATGAATCCTTTCTCAACATCGACATTGTACAAAACGATTTTTTATGTATGTACATTATTGTCGATAACAATTTATAAAAACTTTAGGTCTTTATGTTAAGTAAAAACAAAACATTCTTAAATTATACTTAAGTGATATTGCTTAAGTTTGCATTTGACATTTTTGTGTGTAATATTTTTTTTTATTTCTGAGGGTAGACTACTAGGTGGTTGAAGTACTTAAAAATCCTCAGGCTGTAGATATCAGGAAATACAAACTGGCACGGAATTGTTCTTTTTTGGTGTTCACACAATGAAAGTGTACCCTTTCCATCATAACCCTTTTACCGCTTGCGTCGGATTGTTCCGACGAGTGACATCGTGTTGTATTCGTCAGTGTCGTGTGTTTGCGACTGGGTACCCCATCTCGTTTAGCTGTTCAATCTTCTTAGGTGATAGAAGAGCTGACGAGATGGAGTATTTGGTCGTGGATGTACGACGCTCGTAGAATAAACGCGAAAGTGTTTGTCGGATATAGCCGACGTAGGCGGTAAAAAGAAGTTTAAACGTCTTATGCGTATGGGCAGGATGTCCACCAAGTAGAACAACGCACTTTTTCAACGCACACTACCTACCCGCAACGTAACCGATAGAAAACCGACAGGTGGGCAACTCAGCGTCGAAGTTCAAGACTTTGTAGTTTTGACTCGACCCTCTTAACCCGCACAGTGCTCTATAACACAATCGAACTTGCGCTTTTTAAAGGATGAGCAGCATTTAACTTTGCTAGGATTCTTTTAATTTTTCTCTACTGAAACTTTTGCCTGTACATCTGTCGAAGTGTCGAATTCGTAATCGCATTGATTTAGAGTTACCTCCAATTACTCCAATCCAAAAATCGCAGTGTCTTTAAGACTAAAAAAGTTGAAGTTTCCAAGTATTCAAAGTTGCCATTAGAATATTTTTACTTGTTAAGTTGTAACTTCGGTCGTCGTTATACGAATCGCGGTTTAACAAAAGAATCTGTTATCACACAACTTTCCCATTGGTAGGAAATAAAGACATGCCTTAAATAATAAATATTCTTTTTTTCTGTACTTTACAAACAAACACATATTCGGCTAATTGAAATTCTAAATAAGCCAATTTTCCATCCACTCACGGTACGCCACGCTAAGACATAGATAGCCACAAAGAAAATACTGTAAATAAAAATCCCTCAATGTGCCAATGTTACTAGGCTACCCTGCAAAGTTGTAGCATTCGCTCAACGTTTCAAGATTTATCCACATTTGCAGGGTTGTCTGTGGTCAGGATTTCAGTAATAAAAGTTTCAATCAAAGCCTTTTTTTCGACGTGGGAATATAATGAATAATCTTCAACCTCATTCTCAGAATTTTTTTGAGTAGGTACATCCATAACAAGTTTTCTGTGAAAATCATTTTTCATAGCAAGCTTTTATAGTACGGTGTATACCTATATAATTAATACTCATCAAGACCATTCCAAAAAGCTCAAACACGATAGGGTTATCTGAGTTTTGGCCACCTTCCGGTTCCATCATCTGATCAGCTCCATGTCATCATAATTTTGAATTGTCATCTGATTTATACCTACATGAATTCAAAATTTCAGCCCAGTCCCTCAAAGTGGATCAAATTAATTTGCAAGATTTAATTAAATTTAATTTGCAACAGGGACGAGAATGGATAAAGTTAGAAATGAGTATATAAGGGGAAGTTTGAAAGTGAGCCAGTGACTGAAAAGACGAAAGGGAATCGTTTGTCTTGGTATGGTCATGTGAAGAGGAGGGATGAAACGCATGTTACTTAAAGAGTTATAAGTTTACATGTGAATGGATGGAGAGGGAGACCAAAGAAACGATGGATGGATTGTGTAAAAAGTGATATGAAAGAAAAGGGAGTTAGTGATAGCGTGACGAGTGACAGGACAGAATGGAAGAAACAAACGTGTAGCGCCGACCCCAAATAAAACTGGACAAGGACAGAAATATGATGATATGATGACATACATCGGGACATGTGAAACTAAATAAAAGCTTGTAAAATGCTTGAAATTATAACCGTAATGTCCGTTGCGTACTGTGATATCGAAAGGAGATCGCATGAGTTAGGTTAACGGACTGGCATGTAAAATATAGGACTTTTAAGGATTCTGTTCTTCTAGAATAGGTTTAAAAATTGAGTAGAAAAAAACATATCTAGTTTTTTCAATTCGGACATAACGATTGTAACAAGATGTGCTAATATTGAATTAGTGAAGAAAAATAGAAAGATCTTATAAGATATTAAGAATTTCATTGAGATAAAAGTCCCTCATATAAACTGTCGCAGAGTGCGACAGTACCTATCGCTTTCTTTTTTATGAAGCTGACGGTAAATGCTTTCAAGATCTTGTTATGGCAGTAAATAGGCTAACTTGCGAAACAGAATTATCATGTCAGATACTTGATAAATTTCTTTGCAATCTTTACTAAATCATCAAACTGATAGGCCGTCTTTAGGATTACTGAAGAAGTCAATCTGCCTAGCTTTTTCCCAGCCATTTTGGGCTTAGTCTAACCTGATGTAACTGAGAATTACACCATAAAACGACTGCCTATCTAAACTCCTTTGCAAGACTGGTGTCATTTTTCTGGCTTCCGATTTATATGAGTACTCATAATGATCGTCAAAAATGTACAAATGACAGCCAGGGCAAACGGCTGTCAACAGAAACTGAAAGAAGTAAAAACATTTTCGTTTCCTACTATCTACTTGGCAACTATGTAACAATCAATGATCATAGCATCTGTACCTACCACAATCATCGAATACTTTGCAAGTCACTCCGCCTCAACCCTCAGTAGTTCGTTAACTGCCGCGAACTGCAAGCAATTTACTATGACACTAAAAACTAAACTTTAAACGGCTATAAAAACGGTTCCAATTGCTTCGCGTTTATCGCCGGTTTAGACCTTGTGCTTAGACGGTTGGATGGGATGTAAAACTCGCTTGTCGGGGACCGCACTTGGGATTGCATGCCGTTTTTATGGTGGTGACATTGAGCAGTGAAAGTTTCTACGTCTATTTTTTTTTGTTATTTTAATACCTTTGAAGACTTTTTGACTTGTAACTATGTGCAGGTGTTTCAGGGTATGTTACTTGTGTTGCACGTAAGAGTTCAGCTTCGTGACGACTAGAGAAGTTTACGTAACTTCTTTCCACGTAGGTACAGGTAACATGCAATGTTTATAAGCTATGCTTTTGGCTTTGGACAGTCGTTAAAGCCGAAACAACTGTCGGGTTCCAAGGTCTTGCAACTGAAAAGTCAAACCGATCAGCCAGTTTAGCCGGAAATATATATTTTTAAACTAAAAGGTTAAAATAGTTAAATTTAAAAATACTAACAAAATACGTAAACGCTGGACACAGCCAAATTTCGCCGGACACGCAATCAAAAACCTGACTGTGTTCGACTTTATCCGGACGCATGGCAACGCTAATTATGGCTAGCCAAAAGTACTTAGGATAACAACCAAAAATGTTTAAATTTAAAGCCTAACAAAAGGCTTACTAGCTGGACACCGCCGAATTTCACCGCACACGCAACCAAAAGCCTGATTGTGTTCGACTTTATCCGGACGCATGGCAACGCTAATTACGGCTAGCCTTAAATACGGAGGATTAACAAACAGTCTTACCAATGGTTGTGGTATTACCCAATAGTTGGGCTGAGGAGGTAATTTAGGTAGACGCTCCATATAAGATATTGGTACTTTATTTGCTTGTTGCCCACTAGGCTTGAAGCCGATCCCAACAGTTGAGAAAACGACGAAAAACCTGATGACGTTCCATGATAATAGCGACATCAGTTTCAAAATCATAATAATTGCAGTAATTCCAAAGGTACTTCCCCAGTTCCCCCATCGATAAATTTTATAGCTGTTTACATAATTAATTTTTAATTGGGATAGAATATTTTCCTGTTTCTCCGTTTATTTATGAAAATAATCTTTTGATTTCAACCTTTATGCCTTCGTTCTACGAATTGCAGCTTTAATTATGACACGTATTGCGAGTTAAGTCTACCGACCACAAATCACATAATAGTTCGCTAATAGTTGTGAATTATATCTAAAAGTCGTCAATCGTTAGTAATGGTCGGTGCAAACTTCAATTGTATCATGTATTTGCATTGCTAAGAATGAGCATTTACCTACAGATTGCATTGGTATCATAGGCAGTATACAGTTGGTTGCAGAAAATTTGGTTCAATTTAATAATATTTAAAGAATTCCTTGCGTGTTGCGTTTCACGCGCGTCTCAAAGATGTATCTACAAAACTGATGGATCCCAGTAGTGCCGATAACTGCTAGGGTTTCGGGAATATTCGAAAGAGTTACCGTGGCCTTGGAACGCAAAAGGCAATTAAAGGAAAACAGGTGGGTTGTAATAAGTAAAAGTGTGAAACACCACTCGTCTTGTTCCACCTAAGGCATGAGAAGTTACTCGATCTGTAACTCGCTCGTGTTCGTGCGCGTTGTATGTATGTGTTGCACGTCACACTTCATGACGCCAAGAACCATCATAGATGGCGAGACACCATCCAGTAAGAAGCTAATCCAGCAGTAACGTTTCACGACCCTCAGTAATGAGGAATACGATTTAAGGAGGAGGAGGACGTGTAACTATGACATCATACATAAATCAGTCAGATAGGTACGCTTATTTCTTTGTATTGGCATTTTCTTAGCTACAATGCAATGTCGCTAAATAAATCTGCTAATAATATTTTATATGTTATAGGTATAGCTCTCAAAACGGTGAAGGAAAACATCGTGAGGAAACCGAGATGTCCTAGAACCAAAAATTCGAAGACATGTGACATCCACCAATCCGCACTGGGCCTGCGTGGTGGATTACGGCCCATTCCCTCCCCTAGAGAGGAGGCCTGAGTCCCAACAGTGGGAACATTATAAGGCCGACTATGCTATGCTATGCTATAGGTATAGCTAATAAGTAGTTGTCATTTTAAATCTGAAGACATTATATGTTTGACACGGAACTCCACTTTCAGCTCTTATTCTACTCTCATATAACATTCCCAAAAATATGAAAACCCTCTAAAAATTGTACTTACCATACTGACTGTACCTACATTGGTGTTATAAAGTATATAATTATAAAGAACAATCGTCTTGAACAGTCAAAGTTTAGAAGGCAATGGAGATCGCTCATTGTCTTAATGCACGATGCAATTACAGGAATGTGCATAAGATTATAGAGAGCATATACTTGAGGTGGTAAGGACATGCAAATGTCAAGCTAAATGATATTCTACGTTCAAGTAAAGCAATTTTATAAAGACTTATTCAAATCATACCATCATTGGTGTATCTAGAGTTATTTTTCAGGGGGGCTTGGCCTCTGACATTCCTGATAGGTATTTTGGCGTCCTTCATAAAATTTTGAATCGGTAGCGCAACAACATCCTGGGGTGTTCATTAGACCATATCGGGGCATATACATCTCACTCGGTCTCCACTCTATATATACACTTATGCATATCATCCTCATGTTTTGACGGTCCTCAAACTCATCTGTTGTCCTATCTTATGTCATTTCACATTATCATTATCAGCTTTCCAGCTGAATGACGTCCGCTTCTGGATATAGCCGCGTAGTTCTCCCTTAAGTGACACCATTTTCGGTCCTGTGCGTATCGCATCCATTGACATTCTCCGTCCCTGCCCTCACCACGTCATCGATCCACTTTGTGGGAGGCCATCCTACGCTGCGTCTTTCAGTACGCAATCACAACTCCAGAACCTTCAGGCCCCATCGACCATCTGTTCTGCAAGTAATGTCCCCTGCCCACTGCCACATAATTTTGGCTATATTCTTCGGGCTATGTTGGTAACCAAAGTCCTCCCGCGGATATCTTCATTATTGATGCGATCACTCAAGGAAACTCTGATTATACCTGGCCCTCTCCATTGCCCTTTGGGTAACTTCATACATTTTCGTATTGAGAATTGAGACACTTTGGTGTTTCACTTCAGTTAATGAACAGATTTTCGAATAAATGACTTGAACTATCGGACGCCTAGAATATACATTAACATCATCTTTAGGCAACCTTATTATGTGTTTTAAATAACAATTTAGGTTGAGGAGTCTTGTAATAAGTGACGCCCAGTACTTTAGCATTGATTTCATAAAAAAAAAATATAACTTTCCAAATGTAATAATCTTTATTCAGCTAATTCGCATAAACATAGACCAGACACCACTGACATTTGACCAAATATCTCCATCTACGCATCCGAACTGTGTAATGATTTCATGTACAATTTCTAAGTGACTCCTTATACGCTCACAGTGAAGCACCGTTAAGGGTACAAGGCTGCAGTTTGACATTAAAAGTTCCCAATTAAGGGCTAGGAGATAAAGGTAAGGTAATCTCGTGTCTCGGACCGGTAGCAGTCTCGTGCCCTATTGGGATGCGGCGCTAGTACTTCGTTTGTTTACCTTTGGACTTGATTGATAGATAATACGGGCTACTGCTAATTAGAAGTGTGAGCTAACGGTGTAAGAGAAATGTTAACGAAGGAGGTTTTGAGTAATTAACTAATGGTAATACATTTTAGGTGTAGGTAATTAGGCAGAGGAATATAATTGTTATTAGGATTGCGAGTTATAGCTTGCCTAATTATTGGGTAATGAATAACTTGTTAAGAGGATGCAAGAGAAAACTGAACTTAATTCTAAGTTAGGAAACTTCTGAAGCTGGAAACTTCTGCAAGAGTACACAATTTTTTTTAGAAACCTTTTTAATTGGTTTCTCGATGAAAAGCGGTGGATGGGCAACAGATAAAATGACGGTGCCAACACATAAGCATGAGTAAGAAAAAATTTTTAACAAAAAAAAAAAATACAACTGACTACTTATATGTAAAAAAAAAACTGGGCGAGTCGGACTGCGGGTTCCGTACAAAACTTACCTATGTAAACAGTTCAATTCCCGAATTGAGTCTCGGAAGATTTTTCCGAAAAGTAAAATTTTATTTTGTTGTTGCTCAACAACAAATTTACAGTTATCAGATTTATTCCTATATCTGTGCTATAAGACCTTGCTTTACGCAAAATTTCAGGTTTCTGGGTTTACGGGAAGTATCCTATGAATTTTGATTTCCTCGAGAGAGAGAGAAATATACGTTTTTTGAGACATAAACGGCCGTATCTTTTTTTTCGTTAACTTGGTAATTTGATTTTTTCACAGCTTTAAGAGACCGCAGACTTGAGTATATGGTTTTAATTTCAACTTGATACCTCCACGCGTTCCCGAAATAAAGGGTCTTGACATACAGACAGACGGACGGACAACAGAGTGATCCTATAAGGGTTTCGTTTTTTCCTTTTGTGGTACGAAACCCTAAAAAACACTGAAAAGTGTAAAATAACTTTAATTTCGGAAGTCGGTGTTTCTATAATAGTTTCGTTATTTAACACTGACTTCCGAAATTAGAGTTATTTTGCACATTTCAGTGTTTTTTTTTACATTGAAGTCGGTTGTATTTTTTTCTTTATAAAAGGTTTTTTATTTTACACTTTTTAGTTATGGTACCATTACTAAAAGGTACCCCTCAGTCAAACATAAATAAATACCTTATAGCCATAGTGCATCTCATGACAATTCTAATAATCCTAAACACGGTTAGATTACATTAATTTATTACAGAGTTTCGGTGCCTAACTTCAGGCTTTCAGTCAATCATCGACTACACGTATAAACAAAGCAATTTTACTTGTTGCGACGGTTCTGCTGTGATCCTATGAGGAGTTCTGTTCCATATTTTCGAAGTTCATGATCAGATCATAACAATATTTCTATGGGACTAACTCGGAAGCATAACCGCTCAATCAAACAAATAATTTTCAAAATCGGTCAAGTCGACTGAGAAGTCGAATAAAAAAAAAAAAATACATTCAGCCGAACATAGAAGAATTTGAAGTCGGTTAAAAATAAAATTCATTACAACTAAGATTCGAAATTATAAGAAGAAAAACCTAGACGGGTTAAAGAGTTCAGTACTAAAAGAGAAGCAAGCAAAATAGCAAAACTTCAGATTACCTCCCAAGAAAGAAAGAAAAAACCGTGAGAAACCACCTAAAACGTTACAAAGAGGCGAATCAACGTTATGAAGGTGTAGTTCACCCTCCAGTCGTGTGTGCCCGTTAGCTAGATGCACGCCCGCGACTTGCCTCGCCACTAGACGACGATTTAATTAACGTATTGTGTGCCCGCCGCTATTAACTGCGGTTCTAAGACGGTTAAGGTGTAGTCGGTGATGCGGTATTGGTTTTTGAATGAGGTTTTAATATGCGCTTTAGGTGCTTCGGTTCTGCTAGTGATATGCCATTGATTATGGCCCTTTGTGGTTCATTAAAGCAGTTTTTTAGTTCGCCAGTGAAGAAATAATCGCTATCCCCTAGAATATTCATAATGATGCTATGTGTGGAACACGCTTTAATTTAAGACATTTATTCTTTGATTTCTGAATCTAAGTTAATGGTCTTGGATTTTCAAATTTTTATAATTTGCCGTGAATAAATTGCATCGATGCATATTTGAATTCGAGAGGATGACACTAAGTGTGTTGTCCTCTGTGTAACTTGTGCCGGTTCTACAGGGCGCTGCTTGAGACTGACCATCGACTATCATGTATGTATGTTGCCTACTACTACACTAATGGTAATATTTGATCAGTCTGTAGTTGGCGTCTCTGAGGGCGGCTATTTTGCGACTACATTTGTTATCTTAGGTATACTCGTTAAAACAATTGTATGTGTTAATAAATAAATAAATATTGAAGCTGTAATAGCCTAACAACTGTGTTAAAAAAGGAAATAATCCTTTTTAAAAACACTATTTGCTTGTTGTATCTTGGTCACTCTTATACAGTTTATCTCATTTTCATCCTTAAATTAAACTTTTCTGAAACATTCCCCTTAACGTTTGGTCCTCGATAAGGGATTATGCACCATTATTATGCAGACCTCTTAGGTTTCGGGAACTCAAGCTCTCGTCAATTAAGGTATCGGTACGGCCCATCTTCTATCCATAGCGGCTAACGTAACCCGTCTGGGCTAAACCTGGAAGGCACAATGGCTCCGAATAATGAGACAACCGGTAAACGTTACTTAAATGGTTTTCGGTAGATGAAAGCTTAGGAACAAGTTTTAATGGTTTCTCCTATGAGGCAGCTGAATTGTTGCCTTAATCGGAGAATTGGGTTCGTTGTAGACGTCTATAGACATTCTGCCTCCCCTCTCTAATTTAGGAAGCAGTTCGGAGAATTTTGGTTCTTAAATCGACAATTCCAAACATGTCTGAAATAGATTTTCTAGCAAAACTATTTTCAGAACAATCGTATGAATGTGTCTGAAGTTGATCTATGTCAATCACTTGTAAATGCATTCTACAATAGCAGTTTCGTGTCCATAGTGACTGAGAAGGTCGCCACTGTCGTTCTACATAAACAAGAAAACAATCCTTTTCACGTGGAATCGTCGGCAGAGCTTTTGATATTTAGGGCAGGGCAAGGCAATTGACCAGCGAAACGGTATAATATTACAGATATTATTGTGATCCCAATAGCGCTATGATAGGTTACTATGCCGTCGAGTGGGTACTAACAATTTATTTACCGATTGCCGATTTCTCTTAGTTGACATTTACGTCCTCCAGCCAATAGTATTCAATTGATATATGATCAATAACTCCATGAAAACTATCGTGTAAGTTATTTCGACATAAGTAATTTCCTTAAGCTTCAAACAGGTAATTTCGTTTGATTGGTGAGCAGTGAGAACTTTATTGTTATTACCCAGGTATTGTTTGTTTTAGCAGCTTCGTTTACTTGAAACGAGAGACGGCTATTGTACCATATATTGATATATTTAGCCTTTCGACGTGTTCTTTGGGAAAGGAAGCCTCAACTTTTTATTGGTTCATAAAGCACTGAAAATAAGGTGGCATATTTGAAGCTCATGTTTCTGTGCTGTGCTCATTAGTATTCACAGTTTTCAACAGATTTGTAGGTAGTTGAAAGTTGTTGAACTTTTAACAAATGGAGTGTGTTGACATTAGAATCGAATTCTCGATAGTCGTGAGCAGTAGCTCCACGGGCTCTCTCCATTAAGATCTCAAACGGATGTCGACAAGGCATGTCCCGTCTCCGGCGCAGTTTATAAGCAAAGCATTACCAGTGGAAAATCAATTGAGGCGCACGTCGGTATGCACCGGGGAAAGTGAACTGGGCTGGGATGATTCCAACCCGAGATTAGATACTATTACCGATACTAAACAATGTTCGCAATAGGGTTTTAAATATGTATAAAATATGCACAGAAATACTTGCAGTGATAAAAAGGAAGATAAAAGCTTTTTAAGTGTTTAAATGCACCTACTTGCAGTGACGACGCAAGACTCAAGAGCTTCATTCTGGACATGCCTCGATAAATTTTTGCCCAGAAATTTCAATCAAATGTTTTACAATTTCTCTGCGATTAAAACCATTGAAATTTTCATAGTGTCCGAGGAATGTTTGCTCACCGTTTTATACGGCGTGTTCTCACGAGTCGCGCGCCTGTTTAAACGTTGAGCGCAGACGACACGGATTTTAATCGCTACACAACGTCATTGGTGATTTATCGAGCGATGTTGGCTAGACTCTTGGATTTTAATGTTGTACTGCGAGGACACGCCGGTACTTGGGATTCTGTACAGGAATTTTAGATTAACAGATGTTGTTTTGCACGGATTACAGATGTGATTGTATTAACCGTGTTCTACTTTGATACTGATATTAAGGGAAACAGAGAGAGAGACATCACAGTAAAGTTTGCCTGATCGGACTTCGAAATTACCATCGAAATACAAATCTTTGGTTTACAAGTCTCTAACTACAATAACCACATTTTATCCATAATTGGTGACCCGTCTCGGTTTTGCATAGGATGTAATTATAAACATAACTCTTCCCCTTTCATATAGAATCGTTGACAGAAACGGGTAAGTAATATATGGTATAATTACAAAATCTCTAATACCTATTTACAAGATATAACAACTGAATCTATAATTTTATTTGATATAACGATCAGTTAATGTTATAAACGATTGATATAATTTTCAAATAACTATTTTTTATAAGCATAACATAATATTGATTATAAAATCTTTAGATATACCACTCAAAAGACATAAAACTTATTTAGTCTAATATGAAAGTCGAAAGCTTTTTATAAATCACTAGCTTCTGCCAGCGGCTTCGCCCGCGTAAAAGTAAGTTTCTCATAACAAACTTTGGTAGATATTTATAAGATCTATAATTAATTAGAACATTTTATGGTTCTATATTTTATAGTTTATGCAGCGTACGCAAAATAAGTACCTTTTCTGGTTGACTTTTTACACCTTGTGTCCGAAAAACTCAAATATCTTACGGAACCCTATTTTTTTCCAAAATAAAATAAAGCCTATGTTACTCGTGGATAATGTAGCTTTCGAATGGTGAAAGAATTTTTAAAATCGGTCCAGTAGTTTTTGAGCCTATTCATAACAAACAAACAAACAAAGTTTTTCTCTTTATAATATTAGTGTAGATAATGGCTTTTAACTTAACCTAATCCAAATGATTCACTAACATTAGAAGAGGATCTTAAATGGTCACTGTTCTAACCTAACCTTGCCCACATGATCGCTTCGTTCGCTCGCCATCGCGTTATAATGGTCACTGTTCTAACCTAACCTAACCCACATGATCGCTTCATTCGCTCGCCATCGCATTCTAATTTTTACTATTCTAACATGACCTAATCCAGCCGCGAGGCTCCGCAGCCGCATTATATTACAGTAATGTTTTTAAATACGACGCGCCAAATTGTAATTCTAACACTGTGTTAAACGATACAGCTGCGACAAATATATCTTTTAAACGACAGACCTAATGATTTTCGATGAAATAAACTTTGTATCCAATAACGTTATACGAATTAAGTTTTCATTTCAACTGAACGACATGCACTGTTGGACATAGGCCTTCCCTAATTGTCGCTACTATGAACGTTCCTGTGCGTCTCGCATCCACTAGATTCCCGCAAACCTTACCAGGTCATTTTTATGTCCCTAGTCGAGTCATAACTTCGGTCAAAACTCGTCAGATTTTGGAGTCCCTTCGAGCATCTCTAGTTAAAGCAACGGCAGAAATATATTTGAAGATTATTATCGAATGACCTAGTCGATTAAAGGCATGCATCCAAAATGGGGGTGGGCATATCGAATAAGGTACATAAAATTGTACATTTAATTACAATTTTTAAATAATTAATTGCATTAAAACTTGTTCACAGAATTTATGATCTCACTAGGTATATATATTTGATGGTATAAAATTTCAAAACAGTTATCCTTACAATTCTCACGGTCACTTCCACTTGTCGGGGGAGACGTGGGCTGAACCGACCCGCCTCTACGAGCCACATCATGTCCGACTGTCAACTAAACTCAGACCTATCGCGGGAACATTGTTACTTTTGTTAGCGTTTTGCAATGCGTCAAGTGCAGTGATATTGGGGGCAAGTCTTCATTATGGTTCAGTTTTGTTGACATCAGTGACATTTATGTCACGTCTCTGATGTTTAGAGTTGAGCTCTTTGAATTTTAATATCATTTGTCGTTAATTCACTATAGCATTACTTAAAAATGTTTTATTTTTCATTTCGTTTCTTTGCTGGTAGTTAAAAATTTACTGCTACGTTTAATTGACACCACTAGTGCATTCGCATTTTAATAATACTAAAACTTGAACTTTTATTATGCACCCTTAGTTTAACAGTTATTGCACAATTTATGGCAATCTGAATTTTAATGTTTGGTGAGATCGTTGGCAATCTAGACTTAGAGAACATAAAGTTTTCCTCTATATTCAAATCCTGAGTTATAGATAACGCACAAGTATACACGGTGTCTTTGAACGGCGCACAAAAGAATAGTATACATGATTGTAGACCCCCCAGTGATGGAATCTTTCGTCGGTTTTTAAATAATAAAAAGAACTGTATTATTTAAAATTTTAACTGTGTAAAATCATTATTCTAATCAACCCCGATAATATTTTTGGTAAAAAACTAAAAAAACTAAAAATAAAAAAATAATTAATTATAAAGTTATTCTAATCAACCCCGATGACATTTTTAATTTTATTAATAAATAATTCATTTTTTGCACTAAAAATGTTAGAAAATCAATTTTATGCAGTTGAAATTAAAAAATGTAAAGATTTTTTTTTTTAATTTGCAAAAACCAACGAGTAATTCCACCACTTCATGGGGATCCAGAATCATATACTGGATCAATGGCATTCGATTTTACGTCGATGAAAAAGACATTCTGTATATACCTATCAAGCGCGAACCTATCAAGAATAAAAAATAAAAGGACCTACTGCAAACTAATTTAGAAATAGAATATAATTATGAATCATCTTTTTTATTTATGTGTCACCTAAGTATGTCAAAGTTGGAAAATCTTGTTAGTGTACGTCCTTAAAACAACGAGGCTTCAATTAGCAAATCAGCCATTAAAATGATGAGTACCGTACCTCCACAAGAAGCATAAACACGAATTCTTCGGATTCCGCATTCCTCGGTACCAATAGTGTACTTGCATGTACGATCAAGACGTTTTTAGGCGACCGTCATTACACGTTGTTAGGCCCGCGGGTGTGTTCCTTAATCCATCAAATTACAAGCCGGCCATCATCTTAATATCCCCCGCCCCTCAACCAGGCTTTCAATAAACCAGTACCGCATTGATAGGCCGTAATTATAGTACGCTGGATGCGCGTACATAAACTTGCTTGCAGCAAACTTGTGCTGCAATTCGGCCTCCTCAGTTTGTATTGTGGGATTGTTTTAGATCCTCCCGATACAATGCATGTTTGTTTTTATTAATGCACGGTGTTCCTTACAGCCCAAGGATATTTATATGCACATTTTGTTTTAGTATTAAGTATCACTTTGTTTTAAACAGATTTTATTTAAAAGCAATTTTAACATATGTGGGTATTGTGACAGAAATCAACAAAAAACACGGAGCCAGCTGCATTTCAATGACATTCTCATTTACATACAAAGTTAGTTTTAAGAATTCTAATGTTAATGTTAATTATGTAAATCGATTCGATATCCTTCCTTTTAACTTTAAATAACGTTGGTTGGAAAGGAAACATGCCGTAAACATGTCTCCAAATCGATGTCAGAACATAGTAGTTGTAACCATTTAGATTTCTTATAATAATAATCCAATGAGTATATTAATATTCAAACTTGATTGATTACATTCGGCGCTAAGCACAAAATAATTGTAGGGATTTCAAATAACACACTCGAATGGCGGCGAGCTCATCTGATTATTAAAATATGGATGTATTTGATAAATGTTGTATTCGTAATTGGGTTAAGATATATGATTGTGTGTTTATGAATTATCATTTCTTTTATTTACAAACAGTTTATTCATTGACTTGAGGACAAAGATTTGTGGCTGCAAGAGAATGTATTGCTAAAGACGTGGTTTTTTACTGCAGTCGGCATCTTCACTTCGCCTAGTAGTTGAGTACAAAGTTCGCGTTAGGTACTGCAAATTGTTTTAGCGACACATCACGGTTTTTACTGGCAGTCGACCACTTAGTTATCGCCCTAAGCTCTACAAATCGTCCCGGGCTTTCACCGGTAAATGTCCTATGAAATTGCCATCGTGAGTCCCGCTCTGACCATAAAGCAGGCAGGAACGCGACGCGTTTATGATCCAGTAATAATGTGCTAAGACAATGCTACGTGTGTTCACATTATGCGATTCGTCTCAACGCATTTATTCAACGAAATTTGACTCGAAGCCTTTGTCAGTCTACCATTTTGAAAGGTACTCAAGGTAGACGTTAATTTTGTTTATAAGCCTGAGGCTACGTGAGAGGCGTCGATGTATGTCGTTAGAAGCAGATGCAAATTTGTAGACTTTGCAATTTAAATTTTGCGCAAAAGTGATATTCCTGACATCGTGAGCTGAACTTTCCGTAATTCTAAGAAAGTTTAACTTGGCCTGTTAACGTTATAGAAGCATGTTATAGCACCACTTAAATCTGATACTCTGTAATTTTCATCCAATAAACATCTAATTGGCTTCGTATCTTCAGTAACATCTAATTGTACCTTCAAAATTGACGTGTTAACAGCCAAATATATTTGTCCTACTGACAGACATTACTACTGTTCCAAAAAGGAGAGATAATTCAGTCGTTTCTGAAATTGTCCGAAGTATAGCCGCAGGTCTGAACGGTACTCTCTGCGTGACCGTGCCGCTGGCTTCTCCTAAATTAATACTCGATTGTGTTGCACTGGCCACATTGTCTCGCTGAGGTGGCGTGACAGCCTGTCGTTACATTGGAACACTTTCTAGTCGTGTTGTACACTGATTTAAGTGGAATTTGTAACACAAATAGATCCTCCGCGTTGACTCCCCCACTAAGTCAGCCTTAAGCCTTTAAATTAAGTTTTCAGCTTTGCACTGTGCCTGTAATTCCTATTTATTGTAGCCACAAAGTTTTTAGTACTGCCTTGAGCTGAAGTTCGCATTCCCATTCTTTATACGCGTTGCCAGGTCAATAATTTCCTATTATCGTTCACTAGCACCATAGGCGTATATTGCGCTACTGGATATCTTATTACTGAATATCTTTTCCAGTAATACCAGTACTATTTATTAGATTGAGTCGTGAGACCGTGGCGCGCGGTAGCCAAGCGGCTGAATAGTATAAATAAATAGGAAATGAATATTATCCCAGCCCTCGGGCACTTCAATAAAGAAACTGTGTATTTGGTTTGCTACTGGCTTCAATTTCGTTCGCCAGGCTTTGATTTATAAGTCCAAACGTTTGTTCTCATGCAATGAATTTCACAACAACACCAAGTTGCTTAATAGTAACAGGAATTTATGATATGATGTCGAGTTGTCAGTTATCTCCATTTATTCTTACACAAATTAGGTCTGAAGATATCAATACGTCTGACATACATATGTATTTCAATCATCAATAATATTCTTGTTTATTTGCAGAGCATTGGTAACGATTGACTAAATTGCATCCGCAACCTGCGCGCGCGCATATACTATCATGCATAATACTCATAGTTTATTGCTCTATTACACAACCATTATTTATGGCTCGATTGCTTTACCATAAGCTATTGGAATGCCGTTTTTTCCATGCAATTAAACCGCTAAAATGACATGCCTCTATTCAGGTTGTTGGTGTGTTCACTACTACGTGACAAGTAAATTATTGTCATTTAATTTGCTTTAAGGCGGATTACGTTATAATATTATACTTAAATGCTTACATTTGTTTGACAAAATTGATTTTCGATTTAGCTTATTTAAATGTAATATACCGACTTATAACGTAAGCTTTTTTAAGTCGATGATAAATCGAAATCTCAACAAACACGTAAATAAGGAGATGATCTCATGAAATGCTTCCTCTTAAACGTTGCCTAGTTTCTTGAACGCTGTTGACTTATAAAATAGTTTATGATGGTAACAAATATCGCCAGTTTTATGTCAGGGATGCATCGTGTCTCTGTTTCTATAGTCTTTACAGCCATCTTTATGATAGTAATTTAGGGCTGTTTAATCTAAAATGGATGTAAATTGCCTTTATAATTTGTCATCAGAATTTATGAAAGCCTGGTTTATGGAGCGAAATTCCTTGGATGCGTTTCTAATCTCGTATAGAAATTAGTGTTCGCCGATCAGATTTTAATGAAGTCGTGTTATTGTTGTAGGGTATTTGCATAGAGATGAGTTCGGAGATTGCTTCCTCGATCATGTTCACCTAGACATTTAAGTTTTATATCGTCGCCTGCATGCAATTTACTGTGTGGTACAGGAATTTGTTGATAACAGAGTGTGTGTGCTTTTGTTTCAGATTGAAGCAAGCGGTTACGTGATGATTGACAGGTACGTATTGAATTTGACTGATTGTTCTTCATCTAGAGTTAGCATGATTTTCCGTCAATTACTCCTTCAACATACATTTTTATTTCATAGATATATGGTGTCTTCATGTCTGTCTGTCTTTACTGTCAAATTTTAGACAATATCAGCAAATCTATCTCAGTGTTTCATATAGTCTACTTAATCAGTTTGTCAGAAGAAAATGCAGCAAAGTCAAAACATTTCCACGTTATGCCTTCCAGAGATTCTTTACTGAGAATCAGAGGCAGTTACAATATAATGTCTTACTTCGACTTGCTTGTACAAAAAGTTCCGAGAACATGTGATTCTGTTCCCTACACATCCCTTTGTAGTACGTATACCAAAAGCTTGTAGCATCGTTGTCTCCACAGTCGAACATTCCCTGAGCAGCATTCAGTTGCACGGATCGTGCGGCACGCCTATGCATAATGTGCACTCGCCCATCCAAGACCTATTTTTTGCTGTACCGGGAGTGAATTTTAAATCGAACATGTCTCTATAAGAGCCGGGTTTTCAACACAAGGTTTAGAGCCCCCTACTATGAGTAATCGCGACGTATGATCATGATCGAAGGGTTTTTAATATTTATCAATGGGTGAATGGCATTTGGTACAATTTTACGCTTGTCAGTTTATTTTTGTGGATTGTGCCTGAGAGTTGTCTATGTTGGCTGTGTAAAAAGTAAATCAATCATCTTATAATTTAATAGTCTTCATGGCATTTTGACGGTTTGTAAAGAATAATTGAATGGGTAATGTCTGCTTTTGTGACCGCTTGCTGTATTTCTTACAAGAAATTAAATTGTTTTTCTGCAACAGGTGTCATGTTATCCATAGATTTGTTTTAGTCGTCGGAGGGCAAAGGTCTTTTAGTCTCTTGGTATTTTTTTCTTCTCTATGCCGAAATTGTCATTGTGCTCCGTCAAATTTAACTCATCAAATTCTGCCTAGATAATTTATCCATATTTATGATTCTGCAGAACACTACAAATATTTTACCTTAAACTTGTATCCTTGGCTTAGGAATTGTACCTGTGTATCTTTGTGAACTTCTAAAACAAATAACTTGATGTTACAATGTAAAACTAATTAGAAACCAATCTAAATTCCGCTACCGTGTCGATAGTAAAACAACGATTCAGTAAACAAAGGCGGTCGGTAGTAAGGGCAGGATCTCTAGTTGCATGTAACGGTAGCGGCTAATACAATAATGTATAGCCGCGGCTTTGTTTTAGAAATTGAGTGGTTGTAGGATCGTGACGACGTTGCGCTTCTTTCCATCTCTGCTTATTCTTCGAGACCTTTGCGTATTGCAGAGGTGAATTGTGTTTGTGGTTTCTGGTACGAAGGCGCACCTTTGTACCAGAAATTGGGTCACGTCTGCAACTAAAAATCTAACTTTAAGCATTCGCGGAGTTCCATGTTTCATAAATATTATATTTGACACTTCAGATAGATTGTACCGATCACTTTGTGTGAGTCACGCGAAGTAGTAAATTCTGGGATAACTTGAAATTTCAACGGCATTTAACTTCACATTTGATATGTTTAAATAATAAAGATACTGAATTTAGTATTTATAGGAAACGTTATTGTTTTGGATTTAATTTAATCCCGTTTTCAATATCACAAACACAAATGAATATTGTTTATTTCTTGTCTCTAGTCTACGTTAGCCCCGGCTCCGCCTGCTGGACACACCCCTGTGGTATGTACTCGGGTATCTCTTCGTGCGATATTATGAACAGTATTAATCTTTTTTACATGGAAGTGATCAAAACTAGAAGGGCTTTCAAACAACATTCCAAGTATGAATGTGATATATCGTCATTTTAAATGTCTGCATGGAACGTTGCGTTAGAATATGGTGGGTATGTACTTTTATGTTGTAGCCAAAATATGGCATTTCCAACAGAACTAGCATTTATACTCTTGATCCGACGATTCCAATTAATACCAGAGAAATAGGTTCTAATTGAATCTCAATATTATTTGTAATAGGCCAGTGAGAAAATTTGTATCGTAGATTTGTTATTAAGATTACGAATGAGCTATTATTTTTGAGATAAAGTGTATTTATTGCCATGGCGTAGTTAATTTAAGTGGCTTATTAGATATCTGCGCCTAGTGATTACAAGTTGTGCATTTATGCAGGCAGGTTTCTTTGTTCCAAGTTCAGTATTAAAATATTGGTTATAAATTTTCTGTGTGAGTCATACGATGGAGTTGTCTAGTGCCCGTAGGAAAATGAGGTTACAGATTCCTGCATAGTTAAAAAATCAGCTGATCAAAAATTGTAAACTTTTAAATAATATGTGATGATAACTTTAGAGGAAATATGACTTGCTGGACATTCATTAAGAATTTAGTAAAGAGTAGATAATGTAAATATTTGCCAAGTATTAACTAAAAATAAAACACAATTTTCACGTCAGTTAGTTCCGAGTCTAAATGGCGCGTAGTGTTCCACGCGCGTCTAAAAGAGATGTCACAAAACCGTAGCAGGGCCGAAGCCTACTGGTGCTATGTGTTGATTTCTGAAAGGGTAATCCGTGGCCCTAGATGGAATGCTAGCCAAAGGTGTGGTTATAGTCAGTAAAAGTTTGACACGCCCTTTCACTCCGCCCTAGAGCGTGAGAAGTCATTTGATGGCTTCCCACATTAAAAAAAAAACTTGTCAGTATCATTTATTATTTGAAGTACGTTTATACGTTGCCATATTGAAATAGGAGAGGATTCAAAGACAAATATTGGTAATTTGTATCGGTCAGTCGAACCTTCGCAAATGCTGTTCCATGCTTCGTTTACTCTCACAAAATGTCGTGCATGTTCCGGTGGTGTAGCAAATGAAAGGAAACAATAGTCTACTAATCTCTAATAGTTTAATACACTATAAGCTACTGTTTTTATTGATTGAATAACAGATTAGTTACAAGCTATTCATCCAAATTGTACATTCATTAATACAGCGTCTTTAATAAAAATATATGACAGCTTTACATTATGTTCAATAAACATCTTCTACCAGCGGCTTTACCCGCGTGAAAGTAGGTTTCTCCATACAGACTTTGGATCCCCATTTCATCCTCCTAAGGTGTGAATTTTGTAAAATCCTCTCTTAGCGCTCGCCTACGTCATAAAAGGAAACCTTGTGCGAAATTTCACGTTCCTAGTCTCAGTAGTTTCGGCTGTGCGTTGATATGTCAGTCAGACTGTTTCTCTTTTTATATAAAATACTATTTTTTTTAGTACAAAAGTCCCCATTTTTTGTACTAAAAAAAAATAGTGGTAGGAACTTTTTGCTGTTGACATTTTTTTTTGACATTTAACTTAAATTATTAATTAATCTTAAATGATGAATTATTTGAACTGAAATTGACTGTTGATAATAAACATCGACATAGATTATCGATTGTTGACATTTAATAATCTTTGAAATTTTAATTAGATTTTTTGAAATTTTAAATATTTTGGACTTAGGCAGTTAGATTTTTTTTTGAAATTTATAACTAATAATTTATAAAAATAATCCCTTATTTAGGTCTGACATAATTCAAGTATTAGATAATATTTTTAAATGTTAATAATTGAATACCATAATTATGCAGGATTCTCAAACATATATATATATATATTTAAATTAATTAATTTTATTTGTAATCTTGAGCTAGATGCTCACCATATTTGTAAGCTTCCTGGCATAACATAGCGCTTTCTTCATCAAATATAAGATCTGTATTTCTGTACCCGTGTTAACAAATAAAAGTGATTTGATTAGATTTGATTTGGATAGTACCCGTTAATGATCATATTTGTGTAGTCAAAATCTAAATTATAAAATTGTCCACGAAGTCATAATTGGTAAATTCATAATTCAATCAATCATTTATAACAGTTGTTACTAGAAAATACGAGTACTACGCGTAGAGTTTTGATTGTCATCCATTAATTCATTAACCAATATTCACCAATATTTCCATAATTTGAGTGGAATTTTGGGATATAAACAAACGCTAATAACTGTAATGTTTATGAATATTATTTATTGAGACATTACTTAAATAATAACAAGACCTTTCTAATTAAAAATTAGTGGTTTATATAGAAAACAGATAGTTTTTGTACAAAACTTAATTTACTACTTAATAAAACGAAGTCATTAACAAGATTCTTGAGTGTTCCAAAATGTTTTATTAATAAACGTGGGTAGTAATCAGATGCAGTTCAAACGTAGCACGGTTCACGCAACGAACTAGCCACGGCAAGGTACAGATTACAAAATCAAATCAAATCTTTATTGCACAAATGTCGTTATAAACATCTAACATTTATTATGTTACTAAATATGAATCCTGCTATGAGCAAAGGAAATAATTTTGTTAATAAATTGGTGAAGCTTTAAAGTAATCTTACATAGAAAATCTTGTGAAATTCACAATAATAAATGCTGTATTTATTATTGTGAATTTCACAAGATTTTCTTTAGAGCCTTTCTGGTCATTATGGTATTTCTAAATTCGTTGACATAAAGTTACATTAGTGGATGAACGTACGATTCTGAATCTAAATCTAGCACTGATTTTGGCAATACCCAGTACTCACATACTAAATAAATTTGAACACAGTGTATATAGCTGTTTCTAAAGCATTATTGCAGTTTCGATTGTCGAAGTACCTACAAATTATAGTTTATCGACCTTAGTTTAATATAGTTCTCATTCAAGTGAATGTAAATTTATTTATGAGTATCTATTAAACATCTTTAACTAGAAATAAAATTTAAAATAACTCAATATCCAGTTCAAAAGCTCGTTATCCAATAAAAGATTATAATATAACAAATACCAAAATCTAACAAGAATCGAAAGCCGATTAATAACAAAGTTTGTTCAAAGGAAACGTTAATCAACTCGTTATAAATTCTAAATGGATGGACTTAAAGAATTAACTGTTAACACCTTATAAATAATTATGAAGTCAGTAACTTGGGAGTTGTAATAGTTATTAATGAGTAACGATTGCTCTAGTTAATCTACTTAAGAAGTTGACAAGACCCCTTGAGACTTTTGAGGATTACGTTGGAAAGATGCAAGACTAAATGGATCAGGTGTGACAGAAGAAATTGATACATACGTAATTAAAGCAAAAAAAAAAAAACAGATGAAGTATTTTGATATTGAAGTAGACGTAAGTGAAAGCTTTAATCAGATAAAAGTGTTAAAGGAGTTTTGAATTTAACCACAGCAAAAGATACCGTATGTTCGGTTGGTGGGTTCAGTGTAGTCGTACGGAATTGTAAAAAGAAGTAGCATGTCAGAATTGATGATATTATAACCTTTGCTTACTCAAAAAAATCATCAATATAAACCAAAATAGCATGTCTCATAGTAAATCTTGGTCAGGTACAAGCGTACTGCTAGTACGGTGTTTAAGTTAAATAATACCATAACATTGATAATATATTTTCTCTTCCACTTAATTGGAGCCCGAAAGTATAAATTCTCAATAGGTGAATAGATAAATCGTGACATATCCATATATTGCGGCGTTTAGTGCTTCGTATTATTAGATAAAAAGGTGTCTGCACAAACTGTAAGAGACCGCGGTCGAACGCAGAAAAGATTTTAGGAATACAAAAAATGTATTGTTGGAAACTTTTTGTGCTTGTTAACAGCACAAAAAAATACTTAGTCAAGCTGAGTCTTATTTCGTGGAACAAATAATATTGCTCAAGTTAAATAAACTAAGATTAGTCAAAGTGTAAACTATTGGGTCGTATTTACTTTCTCCATTATAAATGCGTTCGTTACGCTAATCTCTTGTGTTTCTCCTAAAACTTAGACCGTGACCACTGTCCGGGCGGTCTACGGCTAATCGGTTTAAGTAATGTTCATTAATTAAGGTCCCCGCCCGTCGGATTACCGGGCCGACGGCACTGTCCACTCGCGAACAACAATATTTTGTCAACCGCCCGCATCAGTTATCTGACTTGTCCGGTCTCGTTATTGAACAACACTAGGATATTAATCGTAATTATAATGAGGCGGATTATTGACTCCGTTATTATGATTAACAGAAGCTATTTCTTCTTATCTCTCTTAAGAAATTATGAATACCCCAAATAATGTCTTGCGTTTTAACGTGTCAGAAGCTAAAGATTCCAACCGAGGCGGTTCGTTTAGCTTAGATAGATGGCCGCTATTTGTTTCAACTGATTGGGCTGCTCAAGGGATGTATCTTCCATGATTGTTTTCCGCGAACCCTTCCGACGCTCCCAAGAATAAATGCAAACTGCCGATGGTCGCTGGAGATAGCCAATCAAACGCCTGATAGATGCTTCCAATATTTTATGGCTTTGTATAAAATTCTTATACGTCAAAATGCGAATTTCTAGCAAGGATGTTTCAATATCCTATTACTAATTAAAACATATTCGGTCCTGTACCAGCAGCGGTAAATATCTCATGTTGCGAGTAACAATGTGGGCGATATTTTAAACAGTTTTTGCAATATTTTTCCCTTAGTCGGTTCATTTGTTTCCCGGCGTGCCGCGTCTAGGATTTATTTTACAAGCAACATTATCTCGTCCCTTCAAAGTGACTAACATCCTACACACGATATGTTCTTATTAATGGTCGCTTGGCGCCTTATTCATATTTTACACGAGCAAACAGATTGTGTGTAATAATTGGACATGCGTCAAGCGTGTCACGGTAATGTGGTCATAAGTTAGCCGGTGGCCCCAGGCGCGTGTCATTATGCCAATCTCGACAATTGAGCCTCACCGCTTGTCCCGGCTCAGCGTCGAGATGATCTATGAGCTGATATTATGAGCTGGAGAATTGGCTCCTGCTCGAATTAACCTTCCGGCTCTCTTAGAATGTACACTACAATTATGTAACACTTTTTCTGTACATTAATCTTCTCGGTCGCGTGTCCAGAACGTACGGTCTTTTAGGAAACACCCAAATTGTAGTTTAAAAATAAGTTATAACTCGGGGCATTGACACGTAAATAAATGAGGTATCGCGAGAACAAATCATGGTGTTCATTGATACTTGTAAATATTATTAGTAATGGTGGACAGGCGTCGTGCCGTTCACACCCACCGCCGCGTCTGCGTTTGATTAAGAGCGGGCTAATGAAATTAATAACCGTGGAACACCAAGTCTAGCTAGCGCCTCCTTCGCTCTTGACAAATGACCGAGTGTAATTTCACACGGGACCGTAATAATACAACGTCGAAGCTGGTTCTACGTGTACCCTTTGTGGGCTGACATCAGTGTAATTGAAATTTTCAAGTCGCCTGTTTCCTGGCACAAAAATAACATTAAACTGACAAATCTAATGTCATCAAATTGTTTAAAGATTCATATACATATATTTTGAAATTATCGCTTGTTTTCTTGCAAGAACACCTCATCAACTTCTTGGTAATGGTAGTAATTAATCGATCTTGGAACCAGATTTACTGTTTTCAAGTAAATTGTAATAGTTCGTCAATATATAAAAAAACTTCATACGTAGCAGCATATACGATGCAGGATACAGTTAGCAAATATGGCGTCCATGAATGGTAACAACTTGATTTTAAAACAAGCTGGTCACGATCTCTCATCAAGGACGCTACGCAGATCATAACGACGGCAGGCCTAGTAACCTTACTGCACCACAATTACAAGCAATCCCTCTGCTGCAATTATACTGAGTACGCTTAAATTTCCCTTAAGCCGTGATATAGTGGTATCATAGAGCAGGGCGGTATTTATCATAGTGCACTTGCGCGGACGCGGACGGACGCACGGAAACGAGATCGTCGGCCGGCCGGCGCGAGCGCACCACCGATAAATCTGCCGCACTTAACTCGCAACCGGTAAATAACTATGGGATTTCCGCGTGCGAGAACGCGATGCGCCCGAGCATAAATCTATGCCCGTATTGTGATATTGTGTTGCCATTATGGGTCTCCGGGAAGGCTGGACGTCCCATAAATACACACAGTTTGCTCGGCAAAGCCTCTTGTGTCGTCTTCTCAATGGGTATCTGTGACGCGAGCCGTTTCCATATCTCAATGCCTAACACAAAACGCTGGGTGGCTTGCATCTCTGTTAGTGTAATTCTGTGTTAAATTTTGTTATTGTAATTGGATCTGATAGCTTTTTACATGGGGTTCAGGAATATTATTATATTTACAATGATGCTGTTTTGTGTTGGATTTTGATTTAACTTTTTATACGTCGATATTTCCGATCTTTAGTTTTGTGCAAATAACGTGTTGAAAATTCCCAATCGATAGCAACAGTTTGCAGGCCAATTCTGTCATCTAGTCTGCCTTTAGTATGTCCTAATAGGGTAGGTATGCAGTGATCGCGATCGCGCCGACGAACGAGCGATGCTACACGTGTTCCAGGCGAAATTACCATTATTATCGATCATCTCGCGCCAGCGTCTCGTAACGACCCTCAATAGGCGCGAGTCAGACTCCGCGAATCTTATCTTCGACGCAAGCGAACGCGACGCGAACAGAACGACCACGTCCCGTTACGTTCATCTTGCAATTTCAAGCTTGTTTACTTTGCTGCTACGATGGACGAATTTGATTAGCCAGTCTCCTTGATAGTAACTCATAAACTTGGCCACTGCAATGACATTCGTAATTGATCATAACTCAGTCAGTCAGTGAGCCTGACGACGCGACAACAATCGTCTCCGATTTAATCGCGCACCTTTCAGTCGCAGCCATTATTCTTTTTAACTGTGCCGATAGCCTTCTTATTACCCCTGTTAGTACTTCACAGAAAATTGAATTGTAATTGCGTTCTAAGAGAAATGTTAACGCGCCATTCTTTCTTGATTGCACGTTGCGCCTACGAGCACTGTCTAACGCCGATGGTTATAGCAATTATTGCATATTAGCTGAATTGAATTCTATGCTTTTGTAATTTATACTTTCATTAAATTATTGAGCGTAAGTATATTGGGTGTGTTGTGATTAATGGGGTGTGTCCATTCGTTCGCTTTGCTCGTTCTCTGCGAATTATTGAGACCGCTTTGTTATCCTGTCATGTTGATGCTAATTTTATTTAGTGCCCATGAAATTGGATGCCTAACACTTTTTGTTCACTGCGTTTTCAATGATAATTTGTATTGAAATGTTCGATGCATAATAACATTAGTTTTGAAGCGTGTGCCTATTATCGTTTGTGTCTGCGATATATGCAGTAATCATCTTGGAGTATCGATATAATAAAATGGCAGAAGAGTCTATTCAGTCCTGTAACGAGGGTTTGCTTTTATCCTTATCTCGTAAATGTTTTCAGAACACAGTTATAAATAAAATATTTATGTTTGCATCTGACACTGATTTCCATGCGATAGTAACGTTAGTATCTTGATTTCTTCAAACTCATCTAGATTATTTATTTTAAGATCGAAACTTTATTATAAGATTGAAGTTTATGACTATGAGTTCATGGAATCAGAAGCCACATGTTTAATGTCAAATAAAAACATAAGTTATGTTGAGAAGTATATTGAAAGTTATGTCGCCAGTTTAAGAAACATATGCAAAATCTAATCAACTGTTCTAGTCTTAGCATTCAACCTCGGTATTAAATCTTTCAAGCTGTACATTCAGCGCAACGCCACTCCTAGCTGACCATATTCATAACTCTTTACAAAACGTTTAAGGGCATACTAGCTGCTTTCGTTTGCGACATCGCAAGATAAGCGCTTGAAGCCGCTAAATATGTGCGAAACTAGTATCGTTTATGATTCTCCACAAACAAGGGGGTTTTTTTATTGGGTGGGAAAATCATCTTATGACAAATCTCGCTCTTGGCCGGAGCGCGAGATAGTGTCAGACTTTTACTGACTAAAAACCCACTCCTGTTCCTTTTTTGCCTTCGTCCCAGGGCCCCGGGTTTCGCTTTCACACTACCCATGGCCCCAGTAGGCTTCGACCCTGCTGGGCTCCTACGATTTGCTGACATCTCCTTGAGGTCCGCGTGGGACATTACGCGCTGTCGACGTCTTGGGCTCGGTCCGGTTACCGGACGGTCGGACGGCGAGCCACCCATTGCTCGCCGTCCGCAAGCTCGCGCCTACGGTGGCCAGAAATACAAACAAGGGGTGAAATTACTCTTTGCCACAATGCATCCATTTCTTGCGACTTGAATTAATGAATATGACTTGAAGATGTTATTTTTTGCTACCATTCTCAAAAACTTTTAAACTGTAAAAGCTTCCATTTCTTCTTAAATTGTTCGGTTTGATATCTGAAAAAGAATGTGTGACTTATTCATATTGGCTAAGAAATAGCATCAACGTCTTCCAGCCCTTGTCTCATGTTACTTGAAGTTGGCTGTGAGATTCCTCGCACGAGTTACAACGGCCGTGGAAGGCAAAAGGTAATTGAAGAAACACAGCTGAGTTTTCGGCTAACACACCCTTTCGCTCTACCCAAAGCGGGACTAGGTATTTAACCATCAATTCATCTATTTTAATATTATAAAGAGGTATTTTTTTTTTGTAGCAGGTAATATTCGATGGCCCCACCGAATAAACGTGCAAGAGTTCTTACACGTTTTTTTTTTTTTTTCATTTTTCGTTTCTTTTGCATATCTTGCACCTACTCAATTTTTTTTATGAATTTTAGACCCAAAACACGCCTATTATATATACGTCATGCGAATTTCACAAGAGTAAAAATATTAAGTAGTTTTTCATGAATTTCTTAAAATTCGTTGATATTTTCAAAGAAGTAAATATACAAGTCTATAGATTATTTTTTTACCTTTAATTCGATTATACATTATTTATACCTATTTATAATGAAATAAGCGTTATAGAAGTTTAAACGTTTTTATTTTTTGCTGGAAAGTTGTCACTTTTCTCTTACACGTTTATTCGGTGGGGCCATCGAATTATTTGAATTGCTAAAAGTTTTTCATCGATAGAAAGCTTCTTTATTTCTGAGTGAATTAAGCTATATTTTATGTACGCGGGCGAAGCTGCAGGCAAAAGCTAGTTACCTAATAATTTAACTGTGACCATCTTATCTTGAGTACTCCTAGCGATACTTAAGATAAGCAAGTCGTGGTTAGTCCTAACCAACTACGTTCCAAAACAGTTCCAGTTGCCGATATCCTTTCGCTGTTCCCACGGCTTATAGATAAAGGCAACGTGTCTTTAATACTCCATAATGAAGAGCTGATTCAAATGTACTAAGTAGCAGGCCAGATCCCCGCAGATCAGCTTACTCTATTTTATGTTATTGATAATACAACACGACCAGCGCTGTTCCAACATAAATCCTACTTATCACAAACTCCGGGATCCAGTTGTTCGCAGGCTTCGCAGCGATTCTTGTTTCAACTCCGATTTCGAATACGAATAATTTTACACACTGCAGTCGTATATGCGTTGACCTTTACACGACTCCCTGTAACTGAGACTTTGGTTATCTATCGAAGCTAAATTGTAACTCGTTGATATGTTCTTATATCGTGCGTGTTCGTACTTTGTAACGAGCAATTCCCCTAGGGTTTAAGTAGAACTCGCAAATGGTAGCAGAAGAAATGCTAAGAGCGTTTGCACAGTTTCCACGAAAAGCAACATTGTATGGTAGTTAGATGTTCGGTTTTTCTTTCATCCCGTGGGAAATGTCTGTTAATGATTTAATTTATTTTAAAACGTATATATGTATACTTAATGATCGCGCGTGTTCGGTTGAACGAAAATCAAACTAGCGTTGTATTATAAACACTCGCGGGCCACCAAACTCTTGGGTAGGACTAGGCAACCAGATAGCACAGGAACTGATTAAATAAGACAATATGAAGCTATTGTTAGTAACTAAACGAAATTCGATTAGTAATAATGCAGCCTTAAGCAATATTCATGATTATACGTACTTCCTGCATAGCTATAAATTCAAGACAAAATAAGTTTCTAACAAATATTGAAACAAACTTTCAGTGAGTATAAAATCAATTCAATACATAAAGCCTCAAGTACTCGGCCACGTCTACACGGGCTGCACTTACCACAATGTCTGCTCATTAGAGCCAGCTTACACAAGCAGTACTCTTAAAATTAGCCCTGTATCGTTGTCCGTGGTAACTCCGACTAATCGCGGAAACTCACTAAACCCATATCGTGAGAACCGAACCGCCCCAGCCTGTGCAAGTGTGAAATGACATTTACAACGCGATCTCAACCGGCATTTGTATAATTAGATCGTAATTCTATTCGTTTACTCGTTACTAGATTCCGTGCACAACACTATGTGTTACCTACATAATGTTCTGTAAATGTCTTTGAAGCTCAACACTGTGATTTTAGATCGTTAGGGCCCGTCCCCGTTTCAAGAAAGCCGGTCTATATAGAAAATTCATTCGGTTATAAATGCTTGGGAATGAATACGACTTTGCAGAGCTATATTTTTCGACGTGAAATCACTTGGAGTAGGTACGGAATGTCCTCGCCATGGACGTATAATTATTTAGAAATCCTGAAAGCTTTTTGATGTCACTGGTTTATGAACATGGATAATTAAAGTTGGAATCTTTTCAATAAATGTTACAACTACAGTAATTTTTCTGAAAATGCTATTTCATTTTCAATTCATTATTCAAAATATTTAAAGTACTTGATAAATGACAAGTCAGCTAACTCATAAATTTAAAAAAAGTTGTTATTCAAAACCCCGTCAAGTTACTTTAAGCAGTCTAATGTAGTTGGAGTAATTTAGTTTACTTCAGTCATAGATTTGACGCTATATTTTTAGTCGTTTTTTTGCGGTCGGGTTTTTTGACACTGTTAACTTTTTTATTTCCTAAATTTTAGTGATTAATACTGAAAGCGTCTTCCGAGCCCTTTATTTGGATACCCTACATGACTGGATTGTTGTATATACACTCGAAAAATATAACCCTACATCTGGTGCAGTCGGGTAAAAATATTATAGGACAATTCTAATGAACATATAACCTGTTAAATATTTGCTAAATCGCTTGGAAACTAAGCAGTGTCTGATAAAGTTTGCAAGCGTCAATTAAGTTGACATTTAATTTGTCTTCAACCAGTTATTAGTGGTCCAAGGTCTCATAAACTCATCTAATTCACGTTGAGCTTGTTTTTGTTCTCAATGTAAATAAGGAAATAATTAATCATGCAACTATAAGTAATTGTCTGCATTCAAGCTACTATTACCGAGATAGGGCGTTATTAGTGATTTTATGGTGTACTTAAGTTTATTTACTTCTTCCTGCCTAGTTTTATCCAATATATCAAAGTTTAATACATTGTCTCATTATATTGTTGTCAATATATTGTTTTTGAGCTACGTGTTATATTAACGATCGCTTGTAATTTATTTTCTCGTAAATAACAGCTCAGCTACTCTACTATCAGAGTCCTGCTTTCCTGTTTTACGATTGCGTTAGGATACTGTTTTTTATGAATTCTGTTTCCATTCTGTTCTTGCTTCAAAGTTTCTGGTCATTAATTTATAATCAGATATAATAGAAGATACTTCCCGAAATCTCTATTACTTAATTCTTTAGTTGCTTAATTCTTTATTGTACACAAAAACATAACATAAAATATTGAGATACAGACAGTTGATGTACACAGGCGAGCTTAACTCAGCAAAATGAGTTTTCTCCCAGCAAACCTTTGAATTATAGAGAGAGAACATATTCGAGGGTAGGATCCAGTGCACAACATAAACCTATACCTAACCTACCTTTCTTTTGTGTCTTCAGTCTGTGCTTCCCTGTCTAGACAATATTATACCTAACAAAAATAACCGAAACGATACTTGTCCAAATACATGTTTATTAAAATATTTTCTATATTCTCTTCACTTCTCGCCAGATACCATATTGTCAATTTTACCCAGCGGCTGTAAAAAGCGTAAAGCGCACCTATGCACGCCAAGCGGATCCTCTAGCCCTAATACCAACTGCAGGTTCGCTCGATAACTTTCTCATAACCCCGATGGGTACTGATAAAAACCTATTGGTGTCAGCTACTCAGATTGTGGCGGGCGTACCTGAAAGCCCATGTACACCACCACCTATCTTACCGACACGGGCCATGGGCTAAGCAAACATTATGCCTGTGTGGTTCAAGTTAGTAGTTCTTCGCGGTAGTCAAGGTGTCGTGTGACTTTCCATTTTGGTTAAATGTTTCGGCTCGTTGATACTGAAAGAATGGTTCTAGAGACATAAAACCACAATATTCATCTTCTTGGCGTATGTGCTTCATAGTAGATTATGTCTCCGCCTATCATCAAATAGAAGTTTAATCAAACTTTTCTCCTTTATCAGTGCTCACATTGGGTTTCTTATTTACTCCCTGTTTTAAGTTTTATCACTTTAGTTCTTACTAAGAATTTTGTTTTGTATTTAGATTCATTCTGTTACCAATACAAACTACATTTCTTCCATATGGAGTTCTTACTCATAATAGGAAAGCCATCCCTTACGCTTCCACGCCTACTGTTCACATTTGCGCCGTCGCCGTCTTACCTTTCACCGTCGAGAGATATTGTCCATGCAGCCGCGATCCCTACGCCTCATTACCATATACTGCGCCCGTGACAGCATCGCAATTAACTATCTGTTTATTGTTGTTGAATTATAAACGGCGTTGCGTGATACTACTTCTGGGCACGGCCGGTCTCTCACTGCGAATGAGCGCGCACGCGCTTTCATTTCAATATATTATGCCCATGTAATTGTGCGCCATATAGACGCAGATGAAGCTGGAAAGTTAAGAAATCCATAATAGTTATGCGATGCTTATCTTTATATCTTCTTGAGAGCCAACTCGATGTCAAGCAAACTATCAAATAAAATTGTTTTCGTATTGTATTGGAAAGAGAAATATGGGAAAAAGGTATGCGCGTGTAAGCTGATTAACTTAATAATAAAGCTATTCGAATTGATTTATGGTGCCGTACTTTAAAATAATTTGTACACGACACCAAACTTGGATATAGATTTTTCAAACATCTATTAGTTGTGTAGAGTCTAATTCAATAATAGGAATAGATATTTCATGTTGTTCAATATGAAAATAAAGTTGTATGTAGGGCAGAGTCATTATTTTTGTTGCGACGTTCAATGGAGAATAAAATTTTGGTACTATCAATCAGCGCAGTGCCACGCCCGTACCGAGTTATGTTATTGCACCTGCGCGATGCGTTGGCGCAGCCGGTCATTATCATCTATCTACGCGTGCGACGTTTACATGTAAATAACTATTAATAGCAATAATCACAGTGAAAACGAAATAATTATTAATCGAAGTGAAATCTTTGGCGATAATTTGTACATATCAAAGTGATTTATTGATTGTATAATTTGCGGGTTTGGTAGTTTAAGATTGAACGTTAATATTTTTATTGGCATTCCTAAATGCCGTGATGCAATATGCTTGTGTGGCTGCCGGACTGCATCTATTGGGTGGATTCTTGTAACGTGTAATCTTGTATAAGTAGCTTCTTGAGCACAAAGGAGTACATATTACGAAAATTCCAGTTCTCATCATTTGTAATTTACAAAATTGTTAGAATTACAGCAGTATTACTGTACCTGTACTTGTTAGTTCGTTCTTAAATAAATATTATTTCTCAAATGTCAATATAGTTTACATTGTTTAGGCCGGTATTGTCTCAGGCTTCTTTGGCTGTATTGCGAAACTGCAAGATTTAATGTCTGTATGTACCATTGTTTGGTATTTAAATCACCGGATTAGCTGATTATTTACGTGCAACCTTTCACGATTGCCTATGTGTGATTATAATGTGTGTTTAGAATCTAAATAATTGCCGTTTACGTTTTAAATGAGCCAGGATTTGTTTTAATATTTTGAGTCAAGGCTTTTTTGGAGTAATGTTTCGAATTGTTTTTCGAGTGTTACTGTACCTCGACACAGTCAGTGCTTCTGTTTTTATTAATTTTTTTCTACAATAAGTGATAACAGGATGACATTGTTTTTAACATCTTGTTCTTGTCATGCGAAAATTCTTTTTGTTTACTATGGCTACTTAGTTTAAGTTGTTTTTCTCTTCCATTCTCCCTTTATTTCGTGTAAATCTTAATTAATGCTGAAGTTTTGTTATAACTATAACTATCTCTAATATCTTATCTACGTCTATTTCATTCTTTATTGTAAACTTAGCTTCTAGTGTTACGAGCAAAGTCGATCAGCGATTACAGTAGATATCTGTAAAATGCTGTTCATAACTTATTGATTTAATTACTGCATTAGAAATTTATTCTTTATTTGTGTCTTATTGTTTATTGTATTTTCAGTTATAATTGGTTATTATTTTTTCAATCATTCATTGCAATTAAACTGTGCTGTTTTACGCTCATTTATTTATTGGTACACCAACAGCATTACATACTGGATTATTGTAAAAATAAAATTATAATCTAGACACTGGTATGCATGCCTAATATAGGTATGCACAGTTTACACTATATTAATTATGACATTAAGAATATTATTATGGTATAAAGATTCTACAAAAATTAAACATACAAAATGGAAAAGAAAACACACTCACAATTATAAAAATAAAAAGCAGATCAGATGAGTACGCCCATTTTCTTATCAAGATTTGATTCATCCCTAGTTTTTATGTATAACTTATATTTTGTCTTAATTTCATAATTCCTAATTTCTAATCCCAAATATGTTTGTTATGGGTGGTTATACTGTCATTTATATAAATCCACCTGTTCAAAACTTAATTATAATATCAACATAGTAATCATAATTTTGGTATATCGATTGTGTGCGATTATTTATCGATTTTTCGCTCAGAGCGTATGGCTGTGGGCCATTGCTCGATATAGCTCGCGATAAGTGCGAGTTTGAGTTATGAGTTAATTAAGCGAGCTTCGGACAAGTTCGCAATTATACTCCGTGCCTTTTGACGTGTTAGCTGCAATATTAAAGATTTTGGCGTAGGTCTATATGTATTTATTGAGGATCAAGTACTTGATTCTTCTCTATTGTATCTTCTTCTGCATACAGTCTTCATGGATTCTTGACACTTAAACAGGAGTTGAAGCAACCCTGCAACTTTCATTTTTTCACCGTTTTATAGCATTCAGCTTCGAAGGCCTTTTATCGAGGCATTTGGTCCGTCATCTTCTTCCTAGTTGTAATAATCCTATCTTGTAGATAAGTCACTAGTAACAAGAATTTATCTGTAAGTAAAGAAACAGATTAGAGTTCTAGCAACCTAAAGTTTACGATACGCACACAAGATTTAACAGCCACCTGTTAGAGAAAACCAATTAAAATAATTCAAAATAGGGTAATTACTGGTTAGGGTGACTTTAATTAAGTTTCTAAATTGAACGCTAATTTCTAAAATGATTGTATTACTGATGTTAAAACTGAATCGTAATTATTTTGTGAATAAAGCCAGGGTAATTTCAGCTTTATGGTGTTAGTGATAAGGGTTTTGGAGGTTGGATGTGTAAACGCGGTTGAGGCAGTCGCGGTGGCGATAAATCTCGGGTCGGACTGACGGAAGGGATGCTTGTTATTAAGACGTCAACAAGAGTTATAGTTCACCACTGGTTTGCAATTGCAGGCCGCTAATGCCAAGTTGCTGTTTACGCGAGTAATCCTGCAGGCTGCGAGTCGAAGAAATCGCGCTTGAAGGTTACTGCAGTAATTATATGTGGGCTGCAGTTTATAGGTGCAATGGTTTATAAATAACCTAGCACTTTGCTCGCGACTGGGTTCACATGAGTTTGTTTTTTTTTTAAATTATTATTATAGATAAGTAACGATTAAAAGAAAAACACTTCTATATCATTTTTTGAAAGAGTATTTTAGAAAAACTAATAATGACCGTACTTAGTTTTCATTTAGGTTGTGTCAAATTTCATGTTTCTTAAGCTTGGAATAACGGCCTTCCTTTTTATCTTTAACACCTCCTAAAACTTCTCATAGGGTTTGTTTTGAAAAACGAATACCGACTTTCAATCTCTTCAAATTTTCTTTCAAATCTTTCTGACTTTCTTCTTCAATTATTTACTTAAATCACCTTTCGTGGCTGCAAAATCTAGCAACGAAAACTAACCTCTTTCACTCCTTTCAAAGTTGGATTTCTTAGAATCCCGTCTTAGTGCTCGCTTAGATCATAAAAGGAAGCCTTGTGCAAAATTTAACATTCCTAGACCCGGTGGTTTCGGTAGTGCGTTGATATGTCAGTCAATCAGTTTCTCCTTTTGTATTCTAAGCATTTTTACCATTTTGAATATACTCGTGTAAATCTTATTGGCGTTATCTGAAATCTAGATCTGTTGCTACGGTCCTCGTTTTAATATACTCTTACTTGCTGTATGGTAAAAGAAAAATTCTAAAGAATTAACTCAATTGCTGTTTAAAAATAAACGTTTCATTATAAACAAATAGGTTCGTCACTGTATCTCCAGTAATGACAATAACGGTACAGATAACAACAGCAATTAATAATGAGATGAAATAATATAATCACTATTGGTTTATCTTCAAGACTTTATCTCGACTGCCATCAAAGTGTCAGCCTCGCTTGACACTGAGCACTTAAAAACCAAACTGTCAAGACTTGTATTATTAATGAATCCTCGAGTGTATTACACTTTCGCCTTCGAAATTCGAACAAATAATTAAACATTGCTCCGACAATTCGGCTTCGTACGTGACAGTGAGGCGTGTTCGTATCCAAGTGTTAACATGCGCATATATCATGGTTCGACTTGATACACCTGCGAAGCCACGCCCACCCCGCCTCGGGTCCCGCACCTCTCGCCGCTCCCCGGTCTTTCGCTTCGCCATCATCAAGATACCATTCCACGTTGAGACGTCATCGGGTGCGCACGTTTGACGCTTTTATCGCATGTCTCATGTTTTTACGTACAGTGTTTATGAACTGAGTGCTGTGAATAACTTTTCGGTGTTTGCGTTTGATTTTTTGTTCATCACGTCACGACTCTGAAGACCAATTTTCCAGAAAAAATTATTGTAAGTTTTTGTCATTTGAACTATTTTTATTGTTTTGGTTATGTTTTTTGATCTGTTTTGTATATTCGTGCTAACATAATAATTTATGTATGTGTAACTTATCAGTCAAGGCAGCCCGATAATGGTCGTGTGTATTCATAAAAGTTCCTTTTGATAATGATAACAGAAACAAATAAAATGTGTGGACTTTTTAAAGACACCGATAAGGTTACTTATGAAGCGTAGAGTGTTATTAATGATAACGTTTATAATGTTTAAAAATTAAACTCAAAGTTCTGAACTTTTTACTTGTTGCTTCGACGTGGGCGGAGTTCCAGTCTTGTACGCACGCGCCAAATGCCGCCTTTTCAGTTTTCAAGAATAACTTTCACGCCCTTTTCAACTTGACAAGTCCTTATTGTATAAAAGGATGTCGTGAATTGAACCTTGAAATTAAATGTAGGACAGATTAAAAGCATGTAAGGTGCGTTTTTATTTATCATTGAGCACCTCATGTTTATAATATGACTTACAGCAAATCAACGAAAAATAGGACGCAATGACGATACTATCCTACGTATGATCGTCCAAGGTACTCATGTAAAGTTTGTATGAAGGCAATCATTACGTGTGTAATATCTTGACGATGTCCCAAAAGATATGTGTGGAAACTATGACAACGCCGTACGGCACTAGAATACATCATTGTTTATTATACAATAACATGCCAAATGCCAAAACATTCTTAGAACCGCTAGAAAACATGTAAATAAATTCTAAAGTGAATTCGGAAGCAGACATTATTTCTAATGGGATTCTTGGACAAATTTTTCAAATTTCGCTTAATCGGTTCTATATTGACTTAAAATGAGATATTTAATTTGTTTTCTATGATTAATATAGTTGAAATGTAGGTTATTGAAAAATATTCATATTTTGCTATTGAATAAATTAGCGTTTATGATAATATTTCTAAATATCAATCTGTCGCTACGCTCTTCGTTCTCTAAATTAATATTCGGGCGATATATGATCGCTTAAATTCAAATATTACTATTCTGTTAAAAATATTGTAAATCTGATTTTTTGGAAACATTTATTGAAAATGCAATCTTCAGACAATAAAAACATACACCAGGGAAGACCCTGGTAAGTGTTTTTATTGTCTGTAGGTAAGAACCTATGTAAAAAGCGAGACAGTTTAAAAGTAGGATTATAAAACTAAAATAGAATATAATAATTTTATTATATTATTAAGTACATTGGTGTGCTGATTAAATTTAACTTCTCATTAAAGCATCACGCTGATACTTTAATTACATTTTACAAACAGTTTAATACGTCGTCGATGTCGTTGTTATAAAAACTAACAGCGACATCGCATAAAAACATGCGAAAGTGCACAGCCGCCGCATCTTCAACCATATAATATCGAGTTTTGCCTATCGTAAAGCTACGAGTAGTTAATACTTTATTTTATGGTCAGTAATAGCCAATCGAACACAGTTTTCCTCTGTCTACTAACTCAGGTTTTTGGCTTTCCCTAGCTTCTGCATAACGAGTGTGGTAAAACTGTTCAAAGCTACATGTGCCTATAAGAGACTGAGATAAATAAGTAAACGCGCATTTAAATAGTGATAAATTGGCTATGACATCATCTAGGCACAACACAGTAACACTTACAAGTAGCGCTGAAAGGTAAAAGTTGCCATATACGTCTGTATTGTATAATATAGTAATCATTGAAGAGTGTTCTTCTCCGTATTAGGCAAGCAAAAGTGTATTTTTTGCATGTCTGCCGTCCATCACTGACGGCAGTAGGCCAAGATGGGCAGATGGATGGATCTTGCTTTATCTATTGGCTACATTTTAGTTTCATAAGAATTGTGGTAGTGTAATGAAAACTTTTGATCCTAGAAATCAAAGGCAGGATGGAGAATAAAAAAATATTTGATGATTATTTATTTTTTAATCAATTGCTCGCTATACTTACAGTATAGCTAAAAAAAATGTACTTAAAAAAATTGATCATAACTTTACTGTTAAATTAAAATATGTCGAATTTCGGTTCCTGAGCAATCATGGCGTTCAGCAGATTAAGCGCCTGGGCTGTAGGGGGTATATCGAGCCGTGAGAGTAAGTACGTGACGGAGGGGCAACAAACGGACACTGTATGGTATAGGTTTTATGTACTTCTAATAAACAAAAAAAAGAAGCAGCTGTATAATACACTTCCGAACCTTAGGCCAAAAAATCGAATGGCACTGATTCAAAGGACCAAAAAGTTAACCAATGTTACTAAACTGTCATACCTAAAGAATCAGAAAAACTAACCAGTCTTTTTCTTTCCATTAATACGAGTATGAACAAAGTAACCAAACACGTCAAAAGCAAATATCCAAAGCATGAATTGGACTACATCAGTGGCGTTTTGTCGTGTGCGATGCGTAGGAGTAACGTCTGGCCGTGGCGCGTGCACTCTATGAGTTTTATGACCGCTAATAGGCAATAATGTGCACCTCTTGACTCGGAGCGCGGGGGGTTAAGTTATTGGTGCGATGTCAGACTCAACTTCGACCTTGGAGATTTTGTATATATCTGTTTTGTAGGAGTTTATTGTGAGTTTTTATTGTTGCGATCTTGGTGATATGGTTGATGATGGTCGTTTATAGTTATTGTTAAGACACCAATATAGAAATACGTTCTTGCAACTGCAAAATCGGTGATGACCTTAATATGAATTGAGATTTAAATTCAGGGATTTTCACGATCTTAGACTTCATCCCTATTTCTGCAAAGAAATAAAAGGCGATTACTGCAAAATCTTCTCAATTCTTTGTAACACTGCTGAACCTATTGCAAAACCTGCCATACTCACGAGAAAAATTAGAATGGTGATTTCAAATTGAGATTTCAGCATCCCCACTTAAATCGATCTAGGAAGCAATTAACACAGCTGCCTATGTATCTGTTCGCCTAATCCTAATAAAAACGTTGCTTCATTTGTACTTCGCGTGTGGTTTGCATGTCTTCGAGTCCTTAACCGTTTTACTAATAGCCCTAACGTGACTTTATACGTTTGGATCTCGAGCGTCGATCTCAGATTCCCTGGCTTAGCCGTCTTAATGTGTTGCTGATTCTATACTATTTCTTGCCTTTATAGCCCTAGTTTTGCCTAAGGCTTTAATTTAATGCCAAGTGAGTGTGCAGCCATTTGAGTTTTTGATATATGGTATTTGGATATGACATTAGGGTGAAGATTTGAATATGACAAACTCAGATCATACAATTTTATAGACTAAAAATATTTTTGAATCTTACTGTTTATCGTTGTTGGTTGTCTATCTTACCTATTGGTTTTAGCTTTTAATGGATAAGGATCATAAGATTATTCCTTTTTTAGTTTTTTTTTTTATACTATTCCTTGGTTTCGCACAAGTCAATTATTTTTTTGGATTTAATATTATTTTACTGGCACTGAAATGGGGCATCCGTTTTGGTGCTAATAAAGTTATTCTTTATACATATGTTATGATGATTCGATTATATGAAATACAGTATTTGATTTAATCAATTTATGAGTCGGGGCGACCGACGGGAAGTCTTCAATTGTAATTATTGAGAGCTTCATTCGCACTCCTATCAATGTAAAGTTTCGTACGTGTGTGTATGACTAACATCCGGACTGGACCATCTGCCGCATCACTTATCTTCCATTTGACGATATTATATCTTGATCTGTACAATTGTTTTGAAGGAAACAAACAGGGTTGAATTTGAAGATAATATGATTTGGTTGAATTTAATGTATCAGTGGTCGATTCGTGATTACCTGTTTCTTTATCAATTTCAATTCATACCAATCAATGGTTTTTTTGGGCTCTTTTTAGGGTTCCGTACCAGAAAAAGGAAACACGGAACCCTTATAGGATCACTTTCTTGTCTGTCCGTCTGTCTGTCTGTCATAACCTTTTATCTCGGGAACGCGTGAAGGTATTGAGTTCACATTAAAACCATATACTCAAGTTTGTGGTCTCTTAAAGCTGTGAAAAAATCAAATTTATAAGATAACAAAAAAAAAAAGATACAGCCGTTTATGTCTCAAAAACTGTAAATTTATTGTTGCGTCACAACAAAAAAATTTTTGCTTATCGGAAAAATCTTCCGAGACTTCGTTCGGGAATTGCACTGTTTATATAGGTAAGTTTGTACGGAACCCTCAGGGTGCGAGTCCGACTCGCACTTGCTCAGTTTTTTATTGTTAGTAGGCTCGCGCTTGACCACTATCTTACCTGATGAAAAACGACGATGTGGTCGACGATTGAAGTCGCTTGCCTAGAAGTAACCTCTTCACCCTTGACTTGAAAATCCCTAGGTTATAAATTAATAAATGCGATGCGCGCACAATTAAGATTTTTGTGCAGATTTATTATATGTATTTTAAACTAAATGTGAATGATGTTTGTAAGTGTCATAATGGTACCTGAAATAAGGTAATGTATGCGTATAGGTGGGATGGGATGTCCATCATTTTAAGAAAGTTTTAGCGACCACTGCACCTTCAATGAATGTAACAAATAGCATTAAAGAAATACCACAAGTATTTATGATATATGTATCTTCTTTTATTACATCCGGTGCCATAACTAAAAAGGTACCCAGTGGTGAATACGATACTGATGATAACACTGTCAACTACAACTATGAACTAAATAAGGAAAACTATCATAAAACTTAATTTATGGCTGTAAAAGTGGTTCTATAAAATTATCATAAATAAACTTACACCACATACTAGTTTCAGAAGCTTCCCATTACGTTTAATATCTAATCCTATGTTTTGAAATCCAATTATTCAATAACGTGAACGATGATTCCAAGTTTCTCCTTATACATGTTTATTGCTTACACATTGATTTCAAGTCTGAATCTTCAATTGGATTTGTATCAATAGCGTCATTCATTCGTCTCCTCTGTTCCACCATCTGTCTAGTCTTCGTTTTGAATTATGTAAATGGTATTTACTATGTGGTCCCTTTAATTTGATTCATTCGCTCTATGCGTACTGTTACCGAATTTGATTTATCGGCTAGCTATTTACGTATGACGTATCGAAGCGGTTCTTTATAAGTCTCTACACCGACTGACAGAAGATGGATGTCTGGACACGGTCTGTTCCTTATTGCTGTCGTTTGTTCTTGAATTTATTGGACACGAAGTAACGGTTGGGTCTGCGCTGGCCCTACGGTGGTCGCTGTCCGACGTGCCCGCGTAATATATTGTCAGGGAAATGCCATCCGCGTAAACCTGTTAACTCTGTTTAATGTCATAATTTATATTTGAAATACATTACAATATTTATTAATGTCGTAATTGAATTTATATCGCTGTACGTTACGCGACCCGTTGAGCTATCTATCGGTTACTTTCACTGTCATCGTAATATTTATTTCATATGTAGTGGTCCCGTGTAATGCATTCACAGAGAAATGTTCCTCTCACAGCATCGTTCGTCATGTATTTAAAATATTTATCGCCATTAGATACGGTTGTTTTCTAAACTAAAATTCTTCTGTTGCCAAAAAACTTGTAGTAGGTATATCAATTAAATGACAAATAATCTGGCAACGTTTTCTTTATTCGCGGAATACATCAATGCCGGTGGTCGTGTTACTTACCACTTTTATAGCGTTGGTATCTTGACAAGATAATAAAATTTGTTTCTTTTTCGTGAGTTCCCATGTTGTTTCCTTACCGTAATGAATGCAAAAAAATAAGGCTCCATACCTATGTTCTCTCGGAATTGTTGTTGTCGTGTTTTTAATATATTATGGCATTGCGGGCGAAGATACTTTGAACGAAGCTAGTATATTGTACCATTCGCCTCACGAAGGCGATAAAGCAATGAATGTGCACTAACTAGCGGTGGCGGTGTTATTTATGACGACCGATACCATCGGCACGGACTTGTCAATCACATGGATACGTACCAGACATCAAAATTACACTTGACCATTTCATGAAGCGGGGTTTTGAGACTTATCGGTGGAAGAATAAGGGATAGAAACATAGATGGGAGCAAAACGTTCGGATAGTGTGGTGCGCTGCGTGTTGGTTGATCGGCCACGGCCATCCATCATTCATGAGCGCGAGCGCGTAACGAGCCTTTATTCGAGTTCACAGTGGATGCGCCTGTGACGATGATTTTACACCCTCCCGCTACGTCACACATACTTTCACGTATTTTTATTGTTGTATCACGAATATGTATGTATATCGCTTTTAAAAGTACAATATGATCAATGTCTCTGTTGAACGTACCTGACCCCAGTATATTCACGTTTTTCTTTCATATTCATACTTCTCCTGACGGATACCATCTATTCATGTTTGAGTTATTGTGGTTGCATTGTTATTCGTCTTTTCACGAGTATCATTGAAGAAAATACCTTGAAAGACCCGTTGAAACGACTATCAGATAGTCGGAGTTCGCATATTTGAATAACTAATGTTGCCGGCTCCCCACGTACAGAAGTGATGTTGGTAAAAGGCTGTGAGGGTACTCTAACGATGGTAAGATTGTATCGTAGCAGTGACGTTTCAATACAACATGGATCAATCGACGTAGGAAAGTATCGGCCGATCAATCGGTCCTCTCCCTGAATGCGTTATCGTAGGATCTCACCACCCAGTCGCCGGTTCTTAGTTAGGCACGTGCGACGTCGCTTGTTATGCCATAAAATGCATTGGCTGTCATTGAAACGTCGTTTAGTTGCAGAAAACTAAATAGAAAATGCTGCAAAAGTGCATTACAAGTCACAGTATCAACATCGAACCTCTCAAAGACTGCGCGCTCGCCCTAAGAAATACCCATTGATGATGGCATTTCTTTACCCGTTATAAAAACTTTTACTACTTTGGTATTCAAGTCTTGTGGGTTTAGCTATTTTAATTCAGAAAATTTTTGAATTTCACGGAAATGTAAGGTGCACTTCGTGAGTCCTCAAGATATGATCATTTACATTTCACAAAATAAGCTTGCTATTTCTTCATTCTTCAGTTCTTCACTCTGTATTTTCACATAAAGCTGCTTGTTTTAATCCAAAGTCACACGGTTAAATTAAAAAGCATTATAACATGAATTGTTTTCATGAATAAATGCTTAGTCAAGACTTCCATCGAAAGCTCATCGGTTTCCTTGTCCCGCTCATGATACGCTATCAAATTAAGCGTTAAATGACATCACGAGGGCCTGCTATGAATTTACAATTGAATGCGTTCGTTAATAAACATTTTTTTTTATATTTGAATGTTGCGACGTTGTCATGCTGAGGAATGTCTTTAGAGCGGCGTCTTGTGAGATACGAAAGTGCCCCATTGTCCGTTGTTTCCGATTTTAGTTTATCATCGTCGCGTGTCGAGATGTTATAATAGTCAGTGAAATTGTTGACCGTTCTGCGTCCTAGTAATAACTGTTTGTTTTGTTCCAATTGTTTTATACTTACGATCTTTGTCTTAAAACCTAGCCGTGAATCCAATAAGTTATTTTCTGTAATCGGTTCGTTAAACTCACAGACGTTTTGGCAGGTACGTTCGAACGAAATAAATGATTCTGAATCCAACTTATCTGTGTATGTAACAGTGTGGTGTAACGTTTATGGCCAGTGTAATCTCAGTGTTTTATGTCCATGCGGACGCCACTGACGAATGATTAATGACTTGGGCAACAGCGATAGTGAGACGAGCGCCACGGCCGACGCGCCCACTGACAATATTGTCTCATTTATTGCTAATGATCTATTGAATATCTGTACACTATCCAACATTCCTTTTTCACTATTCAATTATATAATTTTACTTTCTAATGTGAATGTACTTAACGTTTTAATTAACATAAAGCTAATCATTCAAAACGTTATGTTGATTCGTTGGAATTTAAACGAGCTAAAAATTCTTCGTCGTAAGCATTGGCACATTTCTTTTAAAATACAGCACATTACATGGATGGCCTCATACTTTCCATAAACACACGTTGCGCTGGATACGCAACGTGTAATTTTACAAAAACGTTGTTATAATGCCTCACGAAATTGCTGTGATTTGTTTCTGAACTTTCTGAGCCATCGATACCATACCGGGCCGCGATTGCTCGCAATTACACAATAATCCGTGTTGATTCTACAAAATATCATTGTTCCTACAATTTGAAACAATGTGCACATTCGTATCACGACTTTCGATTAATTATTTTTTGTATTAATAGCTGTAAAACAATCAGGTGATATCTGAATCATATATTTTCCTCATAACTTTTAACATTCTGTTCCAAGGTCAGAGAGGCTTACATGATAATCATTTTGGAAAAAAACTGCTGAAGTATTAGATAAAAGAATACTTGCTCGAATTCGTAAAACATTCAAAGTATAAAATTAATCTTTATGTGGAAAAAAAGCAACACAATAAAGATTGTGTAGACATACTTGGTTCTCATTAAAAAAATACGCTTAGCTTCGTTGGCGTCGCGCTCTTTTCGTCACCGAGTATTTTTTATCATACTTCTCAGAACCAAGATAACGCGTTTGGACCGTTCAGACTGTGACGTGTTTTTATAATAATCCCATAGTCACCTAAATTTTGGAGATTTCTCAAATAATTTATGTGTAACAGAAAGTCGATAAGCTTTGGTTTTGTATGGCGCTACGTTCGTTGATTAAGGATGTTGTCAAACAAGTTCTATTTTACATTGGTTGTTATCTCTTTTGAAAGATAAAACATCGTCATTTTCAAGTTCAGTATCGTCGTTTGTTTTAAGTGTTATATAGTTTGTTTGTCTATAAATCATATATAATTCATCATTGCTGTACCGGGGTCGTCATTAACATCATTAATAACATTGTTTACGTAAAGCGATGCACTATTTCTCTAACCTTGGATGAGAATTAATTTCATGTTAGTCTCGGTGGTTGCTGGCTCCGTAATTATCGTTGCATCGATTCTGTGCGCCCGTAATGAAGATATCGCCCCATCTCCTCTATAGCAATTATGAAATGTATAATTTGTTGGTGAGTATGCTGAACTCTATTATTTGGGTTGTTGGATTTATTTGAAGATCATAGTGAATACTTACAGCACGGTTATATTATCTACTTACAGTGTTCTCACTTCATTTTATTCGCATCCCCACGTAGGTACAGATTCCGCGGTAGGCCGTTCACCAGTAAGACGCTGGACGTGCATAAATAATCGAGCGTAATCATTTTTTATCTGGACGACACACTATTTAAGCGTTTGTTGATCTCGACTCTATCGGAGTACCACTGGTATGACTTAACATTTATAGATATTTGTTTACTTTTGTAGCCACACTATTTTTATTTTAAATGCATTTACAACTATGCAGGTTTATTGATTGTTTTTTAGGTTTCTTAAATTTTTTCTACTCATTTCTATATTTTCTTCTACATTTTGAAAGGTACATATGTAGTACCTTGTGTAGTATAAAAACTTTTTTGTTGCATTTAGGCTCTAATATATATTTATAGATAGACGAAATTGCATGAGGTACTTACAAGTTACTTATATATTTAATCTTTGTTTCAGATACCAGATCCTTGACGTGCATGAGTGCCTACGACTCAAGCGTGATATAAATGTAAGCACTTTAATTATTATATTTGCAATTAAATTTAATATTACATAACGTGTATCGCATGTCTGATGCTGTAAAATTATATTCAAATTTAAACTTCGTACTAAACAGGCTATTTAAATTTTGTTTAAAGCCGTATCCCAGACTGGTCAGCCTACGAAATAGGTTTACATTTTATGAATGTACTTATTTGGTGGATGTTGTGTCTCCCGTAATCGAGTAAAACTTAATGATACAGGCATTGGCTTTAATAAATACTTTGGTTAATAGCCAGTAAACATCGCCAATGTCCAACATTTATTAGTCTGTTTACGATTGTTTCTATAACTATTTTAATATATTCATAATAATATATCGTAATAACTAAGATAAGTTTTTACTGCAACCGTTGTCTACTGAAGATAATATTAATGGGTTCCTCAAGGAAGTATTCTCAGCCCAAGATTATCTGTTTAAAAATACTTGGTTTAAAAAACTGTTCAGTATTTGTTTAGTTTCAATATGACTAGTTTCTAGATTTTGCAATGGGATAGCACAGTTACATCAGAACCACAGATGATATCAAAACTGTCCCAATTATATATTGTATGAATTAACGACTAAAAGCTACATACCATGGTAAATGTAACGTAATTTAGTCTCATTATGGAGCTAATAAACACTACTTGTTACTTACAACAGAAAATTTCGCAATAAATAATGAGACGTTTGTAATAGTAATATCTAAACCGCATTCTGATCTCGATCTCATCTGATACGTTTATCTAGATCGGTTTGTCACGTTCTTCTTATAAGGGTCCACCGCTGCGTTAGACAGAGACGGATGTTTATTTTCCGCGTTCATTTTGACTTGTAATTATTGCGGGCTAATGAGAGACTAGACTTGGAAGGGCAATTTGCTAAGGATTAAATCAGGTTGTGAAATGAGTTTTATTTAAGCGACTCTTTAATACAAGACTGTCAACGCGCAAACTCTTACGTCGACGATTTTTTGTGTGCTCTATGGATACTACAGTTACGTTTTTTACGAGTATCTACTTTGCGTGTCTGGGTTTATGACTATTCAAATTTTTTGTTCTCTTGTTTCGTTTGTATCTGTATCAGTATACTTGGGAGTTTTTTTGTTTACATTTACTTGAATCCGGCGTTTATATTCATTTTGTGAAACAAAAGTCCTCTGTAATATCCACACATCATGTGAGTCTAGCTTTTCTCTTGAACATCACATTTTATCATTAGCATCAAGCGTTGATGCAGTGTTTCAGCGCTGATTCTCTACGGGCGCGGCAACGCCTTCGTCTGGTTCGTTACGGTGCCCGGCGTGTGTGCAATTATCTACGCGTTTCGATGCATCGCACTACATGCATCGACCGTGCTTTATACAACCTTTTTTATTTATTTAATCTCTGGTCTTTTAATTGTAGTCTCTAATCCTGATCTTAGTATTTCGATCGAATTGATTCTTTGGTCTGAGTAGCTACAAATACTTCACAGATTGAATATCGCTGTTTTTGCTGTTTTACTAACTTTTATATGACTTGGGTTTCCGATTTGATAGTATTTTTATGTAAATAAATATCATCAGAGTATATTTTAAGCATGTGATTATGATTTATGAAAATATTAAAGCAAGATTGACTATAATCTTTATTTAATGTGATACGATTGACGACCGTTTTAAGTGAATTGCTTTTTCTATTAGATTAAAATTGATTTATCCTTGTCTGTTGATATAGTGTCGAGCATCTTGTAAATATAACTTTTTAAATGAAGTTATCTGATATAATATATTTACAAGACTTTGTAGACTTTTTGAGTGAGATCTTTCTTCTTTTCTGGCTCTTCACGACAGTCACGATTGTAATTGTAAGCTTTTCCAACTTATACATCTTGGTCAGATTTATAAGATTACTAGACCTAGTATATAGGTAATGTGAATAATTCTCCTCTTTCATGAAACTGTATCCCCTTTTTGTAGTTTTCTTTGTATCTCATTTTGATTCTCCTGGAGCTCAGTTCCTAATGTATAATTTATTTTTTGTTTGTCCACTGCTGTTACGGATTTGTTTACAAGCTATTGGCTAGCAATCCTAGCATAATATCGGACACAGCATCTAGTAGGTAGCTTGTAAGTAACGGGCGGTTTCCCACGCGCGCGCAGGACATGTAGATCGTCCGGTGACGATGAACATTGTACAACCATCGGATTTACCGCATGTGATTTCCTTTTAGCTACTATGTTGGAACTTGGAAAAGGTCTCTTTAGTAAAAGATTTTAAACAGTTTAAACATTAATGATGAAAATTATTGCTGCAGAGTAAATGCCGATATATCCTCTGCATAACAAACAATGCTTAAAAATGTAATGTAAGCAAGAATAGAATCGATGGACTCGTGTTCCTTGTCGAATATATATCAGAATTCCTTATAAGTAGCCTCATTAGACGCTGGATACCATAAAGTAATCAAGTACTAGAAATTCACTGCACTCCGGATCATTTTATTATAAGCCAGATCTCAGACACATTTCCCCATGAGCCCCTTGTCATCACGACCTTGCGTGTTGCAATCTTCATAAATAACGAGTTTATGTGAATCTATTTGTGATTCCATCGTCTAGACAGATATACATGTCCAACATGAAATTCTATTTATGCGAATCACATTAAGCTTTCACCGTTTCTAACATGTTCCGTGTTCTCTATTGCAGATTGAATGAAAATTGAATTTAAATACACTTTGTTACTAACGTTGACTGTTAACCTCGGTTCTACGAGCTTGTCAGTTTCAGTCTTGTGGCCCTTTCTTTTGTTTTTAGTCGTCATAGGCTCCCAAGCAGCTATGAAGCCGCTTGGGTAGCTTCACTATTGTTATCTTGTTAGTGTCATGTTTAGTTGCAGGATTTTTTTCTTTCCAATGTATTGTTAGCGAACTTTCATTTGATAATTTGTATTTCAGATCTACAGCTGCCTTAATATGTCGTGACATTGAATTTATTGGTTTGAAATCATCCCACACTAATTAGGTTAATGTAAATATCTATTGATTTGTTTCCATTTCTATATTGTAACACTACAGAGGTAATGACGTACAGATTGAGCATTAGAACTTCACTGTTATGTTTATAATAATTATTATAATTACAAGTTAGCTTTATAATCGTAAAATATAATTATGTTGTTATATTTATGACTTGCTGTAGTTGGTAGTATAGATTTATTGCATTTATAAATAGTTCTGCGAACTATAAAACTTGTATGTTAGGATAACATAATGGCGTTGAAACGACCTAATTATCGACAAATGTAAGATAGTTATATCTATTGTTCTACATAATTGAAAGCTAAGAAGATGTTTCAACAGCCATCTTATCTCCTCAACTTCTTATCAACGTTTAGTTGAAAAACGTATGAATGAAGACAGATAGTTGTGTTTATATATTTTCTGTTTATCGTCTATTCCTTTGTTGGTTGATTGAGAAGTTTCAGTTACTTAGTTGTGAACGAGACGTGTCCTGTCGGTGGCATGACATTATAACAGGTTCTGACATTTATCCGTTGCAGGATATTAATCTGCAGATTGCCCTTTTCTGTTCACATCACTTACAATCCAAATCTCTAATAGATATCTACACGATTCAACATGGTTAGCGGCCGTATTTAAGTTCATTTTTAGAAGTTTGAATAATTAAATTTTATCTAGTCTTTTATTTATTTTTATTTCAGTTGGCAACTGTCAGTAGGCATCACTGATTTTTATAACAAAGCCTTTGCCACTATTTTTTTTATGGAATCTCGGATTTCGTTTACCATTCCGTAGCAAACGAGATAATAAATGGAATTTCGGAAGCTGGCATCGACTCGACAAAGATATTAGTTTTTTATATTCGATGCCCTTGCGCATAGGCGTCAAAGAATTTATGTTAATGATCAATCATCCGATTGTAATGATCGTTTTTGGATGTTCAAGAACCATTATTATTCAACCAAGATTATTATTCAATTTGTTTATTAATGAAGAACTTTTAATGTCGTTGTTTGAATATTTTGATGGGCCACCATAAAGTATAATTATAATAAAGAACTGATTAGGGATATTAACTTGGCTGTAGCTACCTCTACAGGTGGCTTTCTAATATTTAATATATATATATGGTTTTAAGTATCCTATCAAAATGATGAGCCTTTTCCCTATTCATATGTTATTTAGCTAACTATACTTACAGTACCTAAGGTTTATTAACTTTTGAATCGTATCCACTTAGTTTTTATTGACGTTGTATCAGATATTCAGATACATTTCCAAAAACAGATAGGTTTGTTTGCATGTGTGCCATAAATGTGATAAAATCGAGTGCCTCGCCTTTTTATTGATAAAGTAAAATGTTGTTTTTGCTAGTTCCTCGAAATTAGTCCATTCCTTGGATAGGATTGAAACTTTTTCTCTCATCATCAATATCACGATTTCAGTCACATATGGAGTACTTCACATATCTTTGGAATTGATCTGCCAGATACTAGTATGAAGCGTTGAGTTGATTGAGAGTCGAGTCAAAATTATAAAGTATTGAGCATCAACGTGGAATTTCTAGCCTGTCGGTTTTCTATCGGTTACATTTCGGGGAGTGTACGTTGGAATCGCACAATTTATTCTGCCAAGCCCGTTTCATCATCGGATCACAAGACGTACGGCGATGCGCCATCGGTACATGGTGAACATCCCACCCATACGCACAAAACATTTTGGGAACACTGTCATCTTACGAACAGTTAAGGAATGGAATTTCCTGCCGGAGTCATGTGTTTTCTGATATAAGATGCTAACCCAGGGGTTTTGAACGAATAAGTAGGTACCACACATGTTCTTTGCAATACGTCTAATTCCATACTTTGCTATTGACGCCGTCATCTCAGTAGTCATTCCCTTTCTAGCTTTATTATCTTTCACGCAGACTACCCATTCTTCCTTTGCCCTTTTTTATTGTGTGTATGTACCTATTTAACCAATTTATGGTTAGCTGTAAGATCATGGTGCAGCACAATCAGTGTCTGTGGGAAAGAAAATTGAACATATTTTTCTCTCTATATTTCAAATATTGGGTTAGTATTTGAATTTTGGCACAGTCGCAGGCGCATAGTTGGCGTTTGGTCGCGCGTCAGCGCCCGCACGTCCGTCCGCCCGCGCAAGTGCGACTCATTAGCTCTGTGATTTAAGCAAATTTTACACTCGATTGCCTCCATTATTGGGTGCCATATTTATTGTCTTAATAGTCGTTACTCAGCTAAATCATTCACACAAACATCGTTAGCTTTGCAGCTATTGAATACATTACTATCATTCAAATCAATAGAAAACACAGTTACGTGTTTAATCAATTAAAACGAGCAACCGTAATTAAAGATATCACGTTAGCAACGCTATCAAGTACAAGCCTATAAATATTTATCACGTCAATGTTTCTTTACTGCAAATAAACAATTTTCTAAACTAATTTGCATGTTTCTACCACATCGTAATTTAGATCTGATCCTTTCACTATAAATCTTGGAACTCAACCGATTATCGGTCTTAATGTGTGCGTAGTAAGAGTAAATGTGTCAATTTATACGCGATGAAAAATATTAATTATAGGGTAGGCAGCAATCGCGTGTGCCGATGTCAACTGATAGCTGAGACTTCCTGTACCTGAGAGTATTGTGAGTCATTGGTTGCAATCACGCGAATCTACAGATACGATGGCCGCCCGATGATAAGCCATGCGGATATGGTGTGGCAAACTGAGATTGTTTGATTTCTAATGCCGTGTTATTACGTAAAGAGATAATCTCCCAGAGAAACCGTTGCTGTAGGGCGCCGCTGACTGCTGTGTCGCGAAAGGGATCTCGGAAACACCTTTACGTAATTAGGTACCGAAGTGTGTGATGGAGTTAATTGAACTATCGATGGCTGTGCCAGAAAACTGACCGTTTTGAAGTAAATAATGAAGCTTTCAAAACGTAAGCAGACGTTCTTCTATATCTCTATTTCATAATTGTTCACTAAGGCGTAGAATGCATAGCGTTCAAAACATTGTTGTAGTATGATGTAGTAGCACCGTACGTGATTATGCAGGGTGTTTGGTGCATCGTGAGCTAAATTGAAATGGTTGACGGGAGGTGTCATCTGCTATCCTTTTAAACCCCTAAACACTTCTCATGCCTTGTGGATTTTTTTACATTGTCTTTTTATTGTTTTATGAAAATAAAAACCCAAATTTTTCATTCAAATACAAATTAAAAAAACTAATAAGGTGTAGACTCTGAATTTTAATTTTATTTAGATTGTATTGTATTAGAGTACTTTCAAATTTAAAATAAGTGACATTAGCTATCTAGCTTTTTTTTAAAATTAAGTTGCGAAGTTTTGAACTTAAATTAAAGCTGTAGTAAACCAGCACCGTAGATGTATATGCTGAGCAACGGCCTATTCTTGCTAAACGAAAAAAAACGACGCACAACTTTGATTTTTAGTTTTTATTGTTAAAATTATGTTATTTTCTTTTATATTTTGGTTTATTTTTGTTTATGTTTGTCTCTGTTAAGGCCGGCGTCAAAATGCAACAGATAATTTAGACAACTGTGTAGTCTATGGTCATAAAGAGCAACACAGTTATGCCAGATACACATATGGCCTGTCAGGGAACTTAGTTTTTATATTTTTGTAATGAATTGTGCGTCTATTTAGGCAGAATAAACATGTGTTCTTTTCTTTTCTGTCCATGTCACAGCTATTTACATGGCTATAAAAAAATCTCTAGTTTATCCTCTTGCTAGTGATGTGTTACATGCCATAAAAAATCTTTTTATAACTTTGTTAATTCGCTAGAATTGTGAATCGAGTCACATACAATTTTAACAGGATTTGATAAAAATATGAAATAAATGTTAAAAATTGTTATTACATTTTTTTAATTTCTAGTAAAACCCACGAAAAGAGAGATACGAGACAGATTTTATCTTATAAGAGTGAGATAATATTTTTAATAGGTTTTTCAGGTATTATGTAAGCAAAAAAAATTTTTAAATCACGTTTTTGAATATTAGTCTTATTTATTTATTATTTATTAAAACTTTATGCACTAGTAAGAAACACTGTACAAAGGCGGACTTAATGCCTTAGGCATTTTCTACCAGTCTTATGTGACTCGATTCACAATTCTAGCGAATTAAAAAAGAGTTTTTATGGCATGTAACACATCACTAGCAAGAGGATAAACTAGAGAATTTTTGAGGAAGTTGGAAGATTCCGGTCGCTTTCGGTTTTTTTTTTTATAATGCCTATAATAAAATGTAAATAGCAGTATCATGGACGGCTATAATTTAAGTTCGAAACTTTGCAAATAAATTAAAATAATACTAGACAGCTAATGTCACTAATTTTAAATTTAAAAGTACTCTAACACAATATACATCTAAATAAAATTAAAATTCATTGTCTACGCATTATACATTTTTTTAATTTAAATTTAATTCGCATTATGTATTTGAATTAAAAATTTGGGTCTTATTTTCATAAAACAATAAAAAGTCGATAAAAAATAATCCACAGGGCATGAGAAGTGTTTAGGGGTCAGTAAGGATAGCAGATTACCCCTCCCGTCGACTATTTCAATTTGGCACATGATGCACCAAACAGACTGTATACATTTTCTGAAAATCGACAGAGCATTTAAGCATATCAAAGAAAAAAATACTATAACGGCTGGTGATACATTAATTAAATGACGTTCAAATATAGGTACTAGCTGACCCGACAAATGTTGTCCTGTCTAAGCTATGAACTATCAAACGCGCGAACTGTCAAATCTGCGTAGGGTAAATATACCTACTTATTTTTTTCTGAAATTTTCAAATTTTCTGAAAAATTTAAAATTTTACTTTTTGTAAAAAAACCTGACATTTGACAATAACAAATATAACAAAAAAAAAGGATTAGCAAAATTGGTCCAGTCGATCACGCGTGATGATGTAACTAAGGGAAATGGGATCAATGTTTTTTATTTATAGGTGAATCAACTAACTAGAATTTAATCGAAAATCAAATTGCTCACAATTATTCTTGTATCCGTCAGGGTTAATTGATTACCATTATCTCCACAAAAATTGATCGTTCCAACAATTGCGCGAAAAGATGATTAAACAAGATATTGAGAAAGACGCGAATCGATGTCGCCAATACGCATCTGTGACCAGCAATAATAAAATAGAATGTCTTTGCGATTATGATCACTGAAGCTGCGATTTCACAATACATCCCGTGCCTGCATTGTGTTTCGCAATCATCGACTATGCCAATATGTGTTCGTATAGTTGCATTTTGGGATTGATTCTTATCTCCTATTGCTATTTCTTGTCATCTGACGTGGTATTTTTTTTTTATGATCAAAATCGCAGAGTATAAATTACATAGTAGGTACCTATGCTAAAAACCAAAAATGAATTTAATGGCTTATACAATATTAGTTTTAGTATATGTGAAACCCGAAACACGTGTCTAGTATTTTTATGTAAAGAATCTGTGTTCAAAATTTCACTTTTTAGTTGCGGTACCACAACTAAAAATTACCCCTCAGTTGAACTTAAAGTCATCACATATAAGTATAAACAATTTTAATTGTTACGAACTTACGAAAGTTCTGCGTGTTCCTATGAAGAGTTTCGTTCCATATCATCTAAGTTCATCATCAGATCATAACAATATTTCTATGGGACCTACTCGGACCTACCTTTCAATCAAAAACATAATTTTCAAAATCGGTCCACAATTGACCGAGAAATCGATGAAAATACATAAAAAAAAATATTTGCAGCCGAACATAGAACCTCCTTCTTTTTGAAGTCGGTTAAAAATAGTAGTAATTAAAAGTTAGTAAGTAATAATTAATAGTTTATCAAACAGTAACTCATAATTTGTAATAATAAATATGGAATACAAGCGCGTCCCAAAGATATGTCAGCAAAACCGTAGGGACCCAGCAGGGCCGATACCCGCTAGGGTCACCAGGAATTTCTGAAAAAGAAACCCGTGGTTCTAGAACGCAAAGCATAAAGATACAGTTGTGGTTTTAGTCAGTAAAAGTCTGAAACGCCCTCCCGCCCTACCCTAGAGCGGGATAAGTGTTTTCTTCCCGTCCGGTTATAATTTTGGTGTCTTCAAGGCTAGAGTGAATAGGCTCCTAATAAACTAGTGCGCCTCACCATCAACGATTGCATCACTGCTTACTTCAGATAGGATTGCAGTCAAGCACTAGTTTATATCAATTAAAAAAAAGTCATTAAATGAATTCCCCCCTAAAATAACGTTTTCGTCTCTACCTTATATCATTGAGTATGGGTACTTAGCCCTTTAGGGCTCTTTTTGTAGCGATATGCTTGTATAACATTATCTGTTCTTGGTTTTATCGTCATTATTTTGCTAATTTATTCCATCAGTTAAGTACCTCCGTTTTTTTGCGTTGTGAAGTAGTCAAATATGAAATAACTCCTCCCGCTCTGGGTGGAAAAAGAGGGAGTATCAGAGGTTTTCCTGGGTTTAAAACCCACTCGGGTTCTTTATGTTGCCCTTTGCGTTCATTACTTTGATACCTGCGTCCTCTTCAGAACACGAAAAAAAACACTATATTTTTCGAAGAACACTTGATAATTTAAGCTGCAGAAATTGAAGAAGTGTCGTCACACTATTGTAATTTTAGCGTATGACAATATCAGTGTCAAAATCGACACGGCCCGAAGCTATTGTCATTTTAATTATTACGTACGTGCCTATAAAACAGGCTAGATGGGTGGGTGTCATAAAAGTTTATGTTGCAATTGAGATTTCAACATACATTCAGACAAACTAGAAAACAACGCGGCGACACTCATCAGACGCAGTTAACTTTCCTCGAGTTTCCACAATTAGCGCAATTTGCGTTAATGCGCCCGCGCCGGCGACGCTAGATAAACTTGCGCAGATCCGATCAGAACTATACAGCGTGTGACCGTTATGAGTGAGATGAAATTAAGATAAAACTAAACGATAACCAAGACATTTATTAGTATAATTCAAATCATTAACCACATTAAGACTGACCATATCAATATACAGTGATGAAAAAGTAAATTTTAATTAATATTCATCAATTATGCCTACACTGCGCAAACTTAATATTAGTGCTATTTTCCTCTTTATATAATGTTATTTACGAGATCAAATAGATTATCTTGTATGCAAATCAAGCGTCTCATTTCCATGTAACTATGAATAATATAACAAATGGAGAGATAGCATGTTTTTGACAGATGATGTAATATAGTTAAAGCATTACTCATCCTCAACCAGTCGCTTTGTGTTATCGCAATTATAATTACGAATCAATTTTAATTTTTTTTTGTGTGTGACTAAGTCTTTAAATATCTTTACAATTCAAAAGTGCCTGCAAATGGTTTTTCTGAAATTATTGCTGGGGTCTGAGTTTGGATAAAACTGTGTTTGTACACTCTAGGGCATGGGGAATTTGAAAGGGAAACCGTGGTTCTAGAAGTTAGAACGCAAAGGGCAACTGAAGGACGCAGGTGGGATTTAGTCAGTAAAAGTCTGAAACCCCTTTTTCGCTCTATCCTAGAGCGAGAGAAGTAATTGAATTCCCAACTCAAAAAAAGAAGTTTTCCTATCTACCTTTCTGGGCAGTGGGGCCTTTACTTTTTCTATAAGCAATTTTTATTTTTTTGTATCATCATCTGCTCTTGGTTGGACACTGGTGGTTTTAGTCATTAAAAGTCTGACACGCCCTCTGGCTCTACCTAGAGCGGGAGAAGTCATTGGATGGTTTCCATGTGGTTGTACACCAAAACAACATAAAATACAGTACCAAAGACAAGTAAAAAAAACCGGGCAAGTGCGAATCGGACTCGCGCACTAAGGGTTCCGTATAAACTTATCTATCAAAACATTGTCGCAAAAAAAAATAATTGTGACGTAACTACAAATTTACAGTTTTCAGATTTTTTCCTATACTTGTGCTATGAGACCTTGCTTCATGCCAAATTTCAGGACTCTAGGTCAACGGGCATTACCCTATGAATTTTGATTCCCGGCCGTATTTTTTTTTTTTTCGTAAACTCAAGAAGTTTGATACGTTCACAGTTTCAAGAGACCGCAGACCTGAGTCATCATCATCACCGATAGACGTCCACTGCTGGACATAGGCTTCTCCCAAATGTCGCCACAATAAACGGTCCTGTGCGTCTCGCATCCTTCGGATTCCCGCAACCTTCACCAGGTCATCGGTCTACCTTGTAGGGTGCCTACAAACGGTTGACCTTTTTCTCGAAATTAGATCTACCTAACTGGACTGTCTGTCCAAGGTAGACGTAATCGTCCACAACTTCGAGTATAGAGTCTCCAATCTGGATAGCAGTGGGCGCTACATGGTTTACTACATTGTTTATTTTATCATTTAAACTTTAGTTTTGCCCATGTTCATTTTAAGACCCACTCTTTCGGAAGCTCTACTGAGGTCATTGAGCATACATCTGCTGTAATGCCGTCCCGTTTGGTAAGAAGCTGTGATGAATGACACTGGCGCTAAACGACCAAATAGTGACCATCACTTTTTTAGGGGTTAGTTTTCGTTTGGAGCATTGTTTGGGTGGAATCTAATCAAATTGCTGAGCGCTTGCGATTGTCGAACAGAATCCATTTTTCGTCGCAAGTAACAATACGAATGCCTTTGTTTTTGATCTATTGTAGTCTATCTTCGTTCGTTTATGTTTAGCACTGCAAGGCTCGACTTGACGCGTGCTTCGCGCTGGCGATCATTCAATTCGTGGGGCACCCATTTTCAAGCTTTTTTACCTTGCCAATTCGACGCCAATGGACCAATATTGTTTTGATGCTAACATCGAAAGCTGCTGCTAATTAGCTGTAGATTGTTCTCAATCTTGATGCTGAGCTGAGCTGATGATTCTTCATCAGCTTCCACAATCGCCTTTAATTCGTCATTGTCGACTAAAGTTTTTGGTCGACCACGGGGTTCATTTTTTAGGTCGAAATTTCCAGAAGATGTAATGTTTGCTCCGTATATGTCGTTGAGTTTTGCATACCGCTTCTGCCGCTTTGCTGCCACGACGGTACTCATATTCCATAATCACTCGAATTTTTAACGTATCCATGATGACGAAAAACATACAAATGCGATGAAAACAGAACGCTAACCATTACACAAATGTCTAATTTTCAAAAAAAGAATTCCATATTTTAAAAATAAAAATAATTTGAACGTAGAATTCTTAGCGAAAAAAGATAAAAATGGACTTGAAATAGCCAGTTCAGTAGAACGGCAAATTCATAGGTAAAGACCTATTATAAACTACTGATTTAATAGAATCATTGTAGACACTGTTTTGTCTATTCCGTGGTTATAACTGTCTTTTTTTGATTGGAATCAATATAATACTTCTTTTTTTCGTATTACTTTCAATTTTTATCTTAGTATTCAATTCCATTTCTGTTACTTCATCGTTTTCACTATCCATGTTCCTTCTGATGACGGTTTCTTATGTCACATACCTACCGAATCTTTTACGTCCACATCGAACAATTTTCTTGTCATAATGCTCTCATGAAATGCCAAATTACAGAAGTTGAGTTAATTCCATTAATAGCTCCAGCAGATAGTTTTTTTTTTCTAAAATAAAACAACACCTGTATAAGATTTAACACGATAAATGGCGCCCATGGCGGTCCGGTACCGGTTTACATTCGAGACTTAAATCTAATTCCAGCTCAATATGATTCTAATTATAACTCTTATAGTTACGACTTGCAATAACCCATGGAAAGTAACACTGATTACAAAACCTTATGCTAGGAAGATCGGATTATGTAGAAAATCCAGTATTCTATACACGTAAACTTGTTTTTCATCACCATACAAAATCATCTATATACGATAAATTGCAATATCCATTTGGTGAAAGGCTTGAACAATGTCTTTTTGAAATGCACCTATTTCCAAAATATTGTTTTGATTCTTGAAAATTATAAAGGTCATACATACTTTTCCCACATAGCATTCTTGGCAAATTCTTGGTAAAAAGTCTGTGAATTCTTTTATCTAGATTAAATTGATAAGGTACACTTTTGCTCCCATGGTTTTATTGATTTTTGTGTACCATCTTTACAAGACGGCCAATGTTTAGTAAACGACAACTATTACTGCTTTTTTTCATCTAAAATTTATTAATATATTATTATTATTATACAATAACTTTAAACATTAAACTAACTCGAAGGGCTTAGTTCTCTTTAGTCTACGCACTAGGTCCTGTGTAACACTTGGATTGCCTCAACATTCACGTGGCGGTTAAGTCTATTCGTGGGCTTCAGCAAATTTTTGAATGATGGTGGTGACGAGTTCCATTTTAAGGTCACGGTGGAGGTCGTCATTTTATTACATTTCTTAAATGTGTGTGCTTCTACAGCATCCTTGAATACTTTATTTTGGAATGGTAGTATTATTTTGATGTTACTCCGTTTAGCGTCGAGAGTTATGCCAAGGTATTTGGCTGTATTAGCATAAGGCACTTGCGTACCGTTTATGTAGATTGGGTGGTAGTCGCACTGTTTGTTTGTGAAATCAATGTGAATTGATTTTGACTCATTCAGCTTGATCATCCATTTTTCTGTCCAGTCTTAAACTTTGTTTATAGCAAGTTGAACTTTTTCTACTGCTTCTCTGTAATTTGATCCTGTTGCTATAATACCAGTGTCATCAGCAAAGGTAGCAATGGTGTTATTTTCTGACTCTGGGATGTCACATGTGTACAAAAAGTATAGGATTGGGCCTAGCACACTTCCTTGAGGTACCCCAGCTTTTATTGCTTCAAGCTCGGAATATGCATCTTCTTACCTTATTCTAAACATTGTATTAGTTAAATACGACTCCAGAATATCTGCAAATTCTGGAGGCAACATACATCTGAGTTTGAATATTAGACCCTCATGCCAAACTTTGTCAAAAGCTTGCGCGACATCTAAGAATACGGTGACGCAGACTTCCTTATTTTCGAGCGTTTTTTCAATAATGGTTGTTGTTCTGTGTACCTGGTTTATTATAGAGTGTTTCCCTTTGAAACCAAATTGATGATTTGGGATAAGGTCTTTTTCTTCTATTATTGGTTTTAACCGTTTCAGTAATAGTTTTGATAACCTTTGGCAACAAGGTAATAGGTCTATATAATTAAACAAACTGAAAATAATAATATGTACAAACGAGATTTGATTTTGATTTTAATTTTCGAGTAGAAAAAAACTCAGGCCATCAAAAAATTCGTCCACATCGATGTCAATGGGAAAAGCGCCCAGAAAGCTAGCAGCATTGCCATCCAGCGTGGTCGTTGACCGAAGAATAGCCCAGCACTCTGGTCACGCAATGAGTCGACCAGCTATTTGCTGATAATATCCCGAACAACTCGATGAGCGCTCGGACCCCATGGTCCCAGTGTTTCAACCCCAAACGGCTCAAATATATAACCTCCAATGAGGTTATTATATTTACAGCCGCCATGGCGCAAGGGTGTCGACACATGTTGCATCCCACACCAAAGGCCTACCCAATTTCCAAGGCATTATAGTCATCCCGTCTGGCCTCTTCCCATCGTCACGTGCCTAGCCGTGCCGCGGGGGTGCCAGCTGGTTTAGAACACGCCTATAGGTGCACCCGTCAGCGATGGGCACGAATGCCACCGTTATTCTTGCGCAGGGCACATAGATTGGCCCCGTACAAGAAATCGATGACGTCGTCGTTCAGGCCGCCGGAGAGCATAAGACTAACTAGAGCCAGAAGTTCTTTCAAAAGCGACTCACCAGCTTCCCCGGCGCCTGAGCTTAAGAGATCCTTTAAGTGCTGAGGAGTCAGGCCGTCGAGGCCACCGGCGGAAGCGCTTCTGAAAGAGCTCACGGCTGCAAGAAGCTAGGGGGCTGAAATTTGGGAAAAAGCAGAATCCGATTTAGGGGTGTCAGGAGGATCAGGGAAGGTCATCCGCAGGCACTGGGTGTTTACTCTCCAGGAATTTGGAGAGTAAGGCGCCACCACCTCCGTTCCGGTGTCTTTATGTCGACACCGCCACCGGCCCACGCTGAAAACGAGCGCTGTGAGTTCATCGCTTTATGCGTGAGGCCGCAGCTTTATGCTGAGCGTTCGGCCGTTTTGCGCGGATGTGACGCATATCTTCCCTATCAATTGATTTTGTTTGTTAGCTAGTTTTAAGATTGCGTCATTTCGCGTGAATAAACGGTTTTTCTTTTTTTCTTCTTTCTTTTTATCACTGCTGATCAGTAACCTAGCCACTCCCCTAATGCCCTAACTTAATTTGGATTCCACATGTGAGCACAAACCTTTCTGGAAAACGTTATTAAAAGCGGGTAAATTTGGATCTAAAATATTAGTCGCAGTTGTGTTTAATTTGAGTCGTTAATTATTTTTTTGTATTACTATTACTGCTTCATATTTGCGATTACATTACGATTTTTTTTTCATAATCATAATCAGCCTTTTTAATGTTACTGTTTAACTCAGGCCTCCTCCCTAGGAGAGGGAATGGGCCGTAATCTACCACGCGGGCCCAGTGCGGGTTGGTAGATGTCACATGTCTTCGAATTTGTGGTTCTAGGCCATGCCGGTTTCCTCACGATGTTTTCCTTCACCGTTTTGAGAGCAGTGGTGCTGAAATAAATTACACAAAGTAATGCGCCTGGCTGGGTTTGAACCCGCGACCTACAACTCGTAAGTCGGGGCCGTTACCACTCGGCCACCACTGCTCTCAACTGCACTGCGCTCGCTGCTCGCTTTTTTTTACATTAAAGCAATTTAATTTTCATGAGTGTTCTCAAAATTGTACTGTCCTTTTTCTCTTGAACGATTCTAAATTTTTATTTAGCGTATGATTCTTTACTCTAATATCCATTGACGTCATTCGTAGTGATAAATGCTTGGCACTAGATGATCATTTAGCGCCGATAGTTTGTGCGCGTGCCACTATCCTTTACTGATTGACGTTATTAACATTTCAAACGTATTATCATCATGCAGGTTTCAATGTTCAATATTCTGCCTTATTTGCCACAAGATTTTCTGTCCATCGTTCTAAAGCTGCAAATTGTACTATGGTATAAATTATCGAGAACAGAGCTATCACCGGTTAATCAAATGTTGATAAGCAATAGAATGTTAGCATATTTTTAATAAACAATCCAATCATTGATTACTTTAAGCCCATTGGAATTGCAAACGACGAAGGAACGACCAATTTATTTACGCACCCACATTATGAATGCTTCGAGGTACCTATCTAATTAAAATTTATGCGCGTACATTAAGTTCTTCACTTATCTATAGTCCCCGCGTCTTGTTTATACTGCCAGTATAGGTATTTTAGAATCCAACCGCACTGACATGAACACTAATGTTAGTTTATTTTATTCTGCAGTAGGTAGTTTCATGGTACGACTGTGGAACCGGACTCGTGTTAATGCATAGGTACTTTCCAACCCTTCCATGAACGCGGCTAAATCTTTTATCGCTACCAAATCGTCTGTCGTAAATCCCAAGTCTCGGCCCATTGTTGCCGTACACGGTACTTATATGGGAGCGACCAAAATAAATCACGAACAAAACCATATCGGCGCGATCGTAGACTATCTCAGTCGGATCGACCGCGGGGGACTACATCGAGATACGGAGATATTACGCTATTGAATTAGCATTACCGCTGTTCTCGATATTGTTGTCCGCGGGCAGAGGCATGCCTCATAATTCAGTGTCGCATTATTTTAATTTTCGTCGTGCGTCGCGCTCCTGGGGGATGATTGCAGCATCGTGCGAGATCTCTCTCCCCGATAATATTAGACGCATAATCCTCACATCTCTGTCCACCGCAGGACCGTGTGGCACCTGTGGCACGTGTGGACGGCATTTCCCCATGCTCCCGCGCTTTAAACTTTACGTATTATATGGAGATGTCCATAAAAGATTACTTGTACGAGCCTTCATTATAAACGCATCAATAAATGCCATTGTTTTTGTTACAGGTGGCTCAGCGACCTGAATGATCTTGACATCGACAGCTCCACCTATTAAACGTAAGTCAACAATATAATTAATTTTTGCAAGAAATATTCCACTGTCAAGCATTGTTTCCTTGTGAGGTCATTGCTTTCTTTACTTAACTGTTATGACTCTATGTGTCTCATGACATTCGCTTAATACTATAAATAAATTATCTTAGAGCTTAATTAACCGAATATGTATTGTTGATAACGTATTTAACATCCAAAATTAATCAAACGTTGACCTGAATTTATAGATAGTTCAGTAAACAGTAAAGTTTCATTAGTTCGTAATGAACTCTCAGACCAAATCACAAATATTTAAGATATGAATCCATATTTTGTCAGAGATCGTTTTCTCGTCGAGTGTATTATAATTGATTAAATGATAAATCCATCGATGCTCCTGACAAATAAAACCATTATTCAATTACGATCACGTCGCACGCCTGATACGATTGTCACTTGACCGGAGCGGACCCGGGGAATCAAATCAAACGTTAACCTCAATAATGGTATCGGTGATCTATCGGCTGTGGTTTGGTCCAATATTGGAGATATTGAATAATAATTGGTGCACACGAGGCGAGCAGGGCGGGCGTCACGATGGAGATGCTATCTGTCGAGCGTGCCGCATCCATCAGCTCTCGATGTGCCCTATCTGTGCCGGTATCGCGCGCCAACGATAACCATTGTCTTACCGGACGATTATATCGGCGAAATTTGTGCTCGCCTCCGATCGACCGTTTGTCTTTTGCCGCAAATGAGCCGGATAATGGAGGACGCCGCATAAAAGGTGCGCGTTTGTGCTAAACTTTTGCTTAGTCATTAATATGCCGTGGGAACGGAAAGTGTTCAACACGAGACATCCAATTTTCGTTGCTCAATAAACTCATATTCAATAGGTACGTACATAATGACTACAGCGAGCTTGCAATGCTTTTTATCTGTGGTCACTGTATAATAAATATATTCTGCGCTAGTAACTGCAGTTCATAGCCAATCTTGAATTACGTGAAAATTTATTCATATTTTAATTGAATTCCACTGCAGTATTGAGCTTTGAACTGTTCGGCTCGAAATACGGGTTTAATAGGCCGAAATGCAATATTTCAAATCCGGGACAGTGGTTCTGCGAACATTAACTCGGGTGGCTCATGCACAGTTGACAGCTACAATGTGCACGCGTTTAAGCGCAGTGCTCCCGTTCGCGATCGCGACCACTTAATAGCATTAGTGTCATTGTCTCGCGGTCATTAATAAGACGCTGGACAGTTCTATTGGCCGGCACGCCATAACGGGCCTAACCGTGTTCTGGCCTCGTGTCACGAATTTGTATCCTAATGGCCTTAGGGGGAGTTACGATCGCAGACTCCAATGTTCCCGGATATCTGGATAGCTACGCGCTACGACCTACCTACGGACAATGGTGTATGGTTTCAGTCTGCGCTTTATTAGCTATTGCGCATTTAATTTCTTGTTCGAATTAATCGAAATTGTCTGCGCAAGGATGTCCTTCTGCTTCTCTGTGTATAGCTATAGTAGCGGAGTTGCTAATGATTTTGCAATTATTGCTGGACGAGTACCGGATGTAGCTATAACAATAGCTGTAAAAGTGTAAAATAATGCAATCTGCATTACATAATGGCGGTTTCATTATAACGTATCATCTTTGAAATATTGTCGCTTTCATTAGAGTTGATTCGTCTCTAAGAGGTTTATTGAGAATATTAATTGCATTCACGGCTTAGTATCTAATCAAGTTTCTTCACCATCTCTCACATTTAAAGTTGTCGTCTTATAATTAGCCCATTATTACCTCTGACACAGATTCATTTTTTAGTTACAGCCGACAATTGCTAAATCGCTGCTTCAATTCTAACCGACAGCTGTAAATCCATTTAACTGGTGTGGAGCGTTGCACGCGTACATCAATTAAGTCCAATTAGGCTACAACTCGCAGCACCTCTTTGATACACCGACGACGGATTAACTACCGACTTCTGAATTACTCCGATTTGTCGATAACATTCAATCGCTATTATTAACAAATCAAGTCGTGTATATTTATAGTAAAGACGAAGGAGCCAGATAAGGCATTACTTTCCAGGAAGACAAGATTACGAACAATTATTAATTATTTCTAAGCAGCATTGGCGAGTTCTCGCGCTTGTTGTTATTACGCGTGCTAATAAGAGCCGATGGTATATTTCTTAATTACCCATTGCATGATACGGGCACTATCGGAGCACTATTTCCAACATAATAAGCATTATCATAACAATAACAAGCTAGTAACTTGCGGCATTCGATGTGCTCATGACGGGAACACGATAACCCGACAAACCGTCTCAGTTGGATTTTGTGCAAGAAGCTATACACAACACTCGTGAGCGCCGGCCATTATTTGTTTAGTAAAATTCTAGTTGTAGTAAGTAAAAAATTTAAAAAATTGTGACTACATATTAATCGGAGAGTGCAATGTGTTAGTGATTGTGGATATTTAAATCGAGTGTCTCTGTGAACGCGAAGTGCGCGGGAACTATGTGAGTTCTTATTTCTACTTTTAATAGAGCTATCATCGATACGATAAGTCAACAATGCTCCGCTTGCATCACTTTTTTGATCAATAGATATTTCGAAATCTCCATCTGTGATTGATGGTTCTAGTAATTTTCTTTTGAAATGTATAATTAGGCTATTGTTACCATTGAACGTTCAATAGTAAGTTTACTAAAGTTAAATTATAAGATGTGGAGTTCTTCTTGGTTGAATGGGGTTTTTTCCGTGTGAGTGAATGGGTTGTTCGCTGTACGATCTCAATTTCCCAGCAGGCAGTGGGATCATCAATCATCGTCTTGTTTGTCGAAGGACAAAGATATGGCGTTTATGTAATCTTCAAACTTGGCTTTTTGAACTGTCTGACACTTTTGTAGTGTTTGCGAAAGTTTCTTTTGTTGGTCGAATTGGTTATGTTGTGCAAAAGTAAGCTACTCTATTCAATACAAATTCGTGGACAGTTTAGTATGCGTTCGATAATCATTACATCAAAGATATAATTCGGTTTATATTTCATTCATTCTGTTATAAACCGGTACTGTTCTACTGCAGGGCAAATGTTACCCCATCTTTATTTTTTTCTCAATATTTTTCAAACCCACCAGGCCAGGCCATCTCTTTCTGAGCATATCGCTTCGTCGATTACTGTTGTTCGGACCGCAATCTGATGTTGGTTTTGCTCATTCCTTTTGCGACAAGTGGCAGATGTGACCTGCCCAGTTCGTTTAAGTTGGGAACTGGAATCTGGATTGCCTGGAATTTAGTACCAAATATACTGTTCCCTATACAGTTTATTGTATTTTTTCTTGTTTCTATTTTTTTTTATCATTTACGGATACGACATGCTTGGAAGTTTACACAGAAGTATCATGATAATAGTTTTGGTTAATTACCCACATATTAAAAACAACAATTGTTACGTAAATTCAATTTCACGGGTACGTACATATTTGTTTTACTAATTTTCTTATTATCATTTAACATTGTAGACAAAAGCCTCTCCAATAGCTTGCTATTTTTATCTCTTTTTGGTTATTATGACCCAGCAGCTGAAATTGTTTGTCGCCTCCCCCATCACGTCCTGTTCATGCTTTTATATCTTACGTTCAAGACCAGTCTATAGGTATTCAGTGGTCAAGAAGATTTCGGCTTCTCCTACGATCAACAGGTCTACGGCATAATTAAGATCAACCCATTGCAACATCAACTAACTTATTCTTTAGGCGATATCGATCTTAACTGTCATAATACTAACGGTATTAATCTGGATATCATTAAGAAAATCGATTCAAAAGTTCAGTCGTAAACAAAAGTCTCTGGTCAGATCTTCAAGAAAATATAAACCAACATTTACTTATCAGTAAATACATATATCTACAGTAATATTTAATGACTTGTATATAATTAGCTACATCAATATTCCTCACTGTCACTTGTCTCTACCTAATCTCAATTCTTAAGTAATACATTGTAGGTACTTGACGTTATCATTGACCGGTATGAGTACTCCACTAGGTATCAACTTATAATCGGAAATTGTTATAGAAGTGATACCTATTACAAATTGAATATAAGCTTTAAAATACACCTTAGACATTTTAGGAACTCTGTTAATCAGACACGTATTTAACGTTTTGTTAGTAGGTTGGTGCCAAACTGGAAGTGTAGACCTGAAAAATATTTACAGTTTTTAGTTATAACAATAATAAGGGTGCGTTGATCGAAATCGCTCAGCAAAATTGAAGAAAATTATAGTTATAACAATATATATAAAGGCGGCTGCATTTCAAAAATCATAGTCAAATGCTTCAATACAATCACCGCGAGATGAAATTCGAGTCAAATGAGCACACCCTTATAAAAAAAGTAATTTAAAATGAAAAGTGTAGTGGTAATTTGCATGTGTATCTTACTTTTTGGAGTTACCAGGTAGTAGTTTAATAGTATTATTTGCCTTATTTGTGTTTGTCTATTTTTCTTTGATTGTCTTAGTGATTTGTTATCTTCCATCAATACAACACGTCATTATTACTTATTCTTCAGTAGGTACATGTCTATTAGCCGTTATCCCTTCATTCCCGGCTAAACATTTTAGAGAGCTATCAATGTATTTATAACTTTCGTTTGTCTCCAAAAAGTTTTATACCTTAATGAATAATTTTCCCCTAATCGAGCCTAGCTACCTCAGTACCAAAAAAGTTTCAATTTGGGAATCCCCAAAATATGTAATTTATGATTTGTGCATGTCTAAAACTGTTTAAATAACTTTCCGAAAATTTTATTAATTTACTCTGTCTGCCACATTTTTGTAATCATTTATATGTTCTTGTTTTGTTGTATTTAATCCTGTCTTTATGCCAATCAACTTTTTCTTCGACGCTTCTTTATTGTGCTTCCTCTAATTCCTTTCTATATGTATCACCTTTTATACAATCCTTGTATCATTTATTGGGTTTGCCTCCTTTTTAATTAGAAAAAATGTGATATCTTCCTTCATAAGGATTAGGTATATCCGGATCCGATATATCTGATGGATTAGGTTTAGGGTTTATTTTTCTATGCTGGCTATTTGACTACTATTATGCCTGTAATCTACTATGGGCTTTATCCGAATTAAATTTTATTATTATATCTACATTCACATTTCCATAACTAGTGTATCAACTATACAGTTTATAAAGACATCCTATGTTTTTTTGCGTACAATTTAAGCAGGTTAACCGAGAAACGATAGACATAAAATAGTTATCTGTTTTGATTAACGATACTGTCATGCGAGCACAGGTGATATATTGGCAATGAAGAGGGTATTCTCTTTAACACCTCTGACTCAGTATTATATACTGGGAACTTCTTGAAACCCGCTGGCACTACGTCTTGTGTTAAAATATATTCCAAACGGTTACTCATATTGCTTAACTAATGGTCAATATTATTTGTAATGGTCATCTTTATCCTCCTTCTAGATCATATTTTTATTTATCTGGTGTCCGTGTAGCATACCTTCTGTTATTCTACCTTCCATCTATTTCATTTCATTGTTCTTTTGGTCTTCCTCTATCATTGTAGCCTGTAGCCAACTACTCTCCCTCATTACTGGCCCACGTGTTGATTCATTCAGAATATCAGGTCTTATTAATTTCTGAAAGGCAATGTAGCATCAATGGCTTGTCTGTGTTTTCCTAGCTGATGTAGATATAGACTAGGGGAATAAGGCCAATGTGCAGCAGCAGACCGTGGATAATATTTTAAGTAAGGTACTGCAATGATGAAAAAAAACAAGTTTCAGATAACTCTTTTCACTTTGCTGGGAGTCTAAATTATGCAAAAGTTTGGCTATGTATGACTGCGCCAGTAATCAGTACAAGTTGGAGTTTAAAATCAAATAGAGCAAGTTACCACTACTACCTACTTGTTATAGTAAACACTATTATTAGATACAATAGTCATTGTTGTCCTTTTATCTTTCATTTATTTCATGTAAGTTTTTATTATAATTACAGTTTATATTGTTATGCTGTATTTAGTTAAAACTGCTGCAAAATTGTACATAATTACTTAAGAGAATTCACAATTTTCATTTTGCAACAGCTTGAAGTTACGATTTACGCTTGGGTTTTTTTTACAACGCTAAACACTGCTTTAATTACGTTGTATTTATAACTCGTACGAGTTTCCTCGTTAGCGCTTTAATTGCTTATTTACTCGTCTGTTTTATTGATGAGCTTTGACGTGCTGTTACGTTATTTATCGGTACTATACATCTACATACTTGTAGGTCCCGCCCAACACTCGCTCTTATCGCTGGAGTATTACTAATTTCTTCTTATCTCCCTGCACCACTAACAATTATTTCTTAAATTATCGCTTCGTCTTGTTTTAGTTACGGTCCATTTGTTTCTTACACAACATTATTTTTACCTTCTACATCTCAATGCGTAATGGAAGTACCATGAATGCATGACCAATCATTATTTCCGAAAGTAGGCTCCTCATAAGTATGACTTTCTCTGAAAACGCGAGAGTTTTTCTTACAAATTTTAAAATTACTATTCAATACTTTTTACAACAAGTTAGGTTTATTTCTCTTCCGTTGGAAAGTTATTTTCTAACCAAGGTTTTACACCGGCGCAGGCGCAACGCGATGCAAATGAACACGCAGTAGAAGTGCGCGGTGTGCTTGTGCTGTGTCACTCGTGTGACCCGGCGGCATTCGGAATACATTACCGCGCCGTAAGACAATTGAGTAAGTGTGGCGTCGATCATCGACGACGCTTCTATAATTGTATGGGTGGTTTATGTGTGAGGGTATCCTTTCGCTTTTTGTTAGGGATGTGCTGTGATGGGTTTACGATAAGTTAGTTTAGATGATTTACCTTGCATACTTATTCTCTGGAGAGAGTTTAGTACAGTTACCCCTTTGGCTAGCATTTTCACTAGCTAGGGGTCGGCTTCTAGTCTAACCTGATGCAGTTGCGACCCGTGTTTTACATAGAGCGACTGCCTATCAGTCTGACCTCCACAACCCAAATACCGGACAACACGATACTCCTTGTATAGACTGAGACTGGTACAGAGACACTAAAACCCCCCCACCCAAAAAAAACAGCTCTTTTGTACGAGATAAACCTACGTCAGTTGCTCAGTAGGAGCAATTGACTTTTATTCACATGTTACCGAGTTGTGCAAATAAATATACAGATCGCGGAGCGAATTTGGCGTAGAGGGGATAAGTTCGTGGTGCAAAAAAAAAATGGTCTACTACTTTTATGATTTATCAGTATTCTATGGTTATTAGTATAAGTAGGCCTCCCGCAAGGTGAAGCGATGACCTGGGTTAGAGTCGCGGCATTGCGATGGATGCGAGACGCACAGGACCGCTCGTTGTGGCGACACTTGGGGAGGCTTATTTTCAGCAGTGGACGTCCTTCGGCTGAAATGATGATGATGGTGGTTATGCCGTAATTTGTTATTAAACAAACGTCGTTTGTGAAGATATTTAAGGAATTGGTTAAGCGTTAGAAATAAAATATATAAAAGTATTAATTAGTAAAGTATTTTGGTTATTGTTAGGTTTCATACGTGGAACACTAAAGGAAACGCCATTTTAAGGATTTCAATAATAACAGTTTATTATCCTTTTCTTTATGAATACTAATGGAATACAGTAACTATAACCAAACTGGATCTCAGTCAAGTGGTGATAAGGGGCTCGGATTATTATAAATAACTAGCTTTTGCCCGCGGTTTCGCTTCTGTCAACTTATTAACTACCCTACCCTACCTTACCCTAGCTGATGACCCGCTACGGCGGGCCTTTAAACCACCTGCTCCTCAGGTCGCGGGCCGCCCTACCCCTCCGCGCCTACGTCGGCTTGTATTACACTCTAGGGGTAGGGCAGACAAGACTGTGTGAAGTCGGTTTTGCGGTGATTCGTCAATAAATTTTGTAGCACAAAATATGACTTTTTATGACACTATTATAATTTAACATTGAAAATGCTACCAAGTAACTGTATATATATTTATTTGTGACCTAAATTCCGTAAAATGTTGTTTTGGTGTGGTGAAAATATGGCAAATAAATAATTTGGCAATTGAAAAAGTTCAAAAGAGGCTTCGGCCAATAGCAAAAAGTTATTTTGTAAATCGGCGAAATATAGTTCGGTAAAATAATACCTATGTATCAGTTATGACACATGATACTTCGATGATCTAAAAATATGTCAAATAATGCATATAATTAGGAAAAAAGACATCGGTCAATAGTTTTCGGTAAAATGAAATTCGAACGAAAAAATTTCGGAAAAGTGATCGGTTCCCATTATATTAGGTATTATATTGTCTATGACTAACTAAAGTTTAGGTAATTATTTTTATCATGTTTAACCACATGTTTGTTATTACTGTGTGAATAAAATAATTTTCATGTACTTTTCTATAAACTTCATGAGAATTATTGCGAGGAAGTGGTGGTTAAAGTTGTAAATGTACATCCTGTCAGTACTAACTTCATAGATAGTGGTTAGGAACGTGATAAATATAAAACCCATAGATAATAATATTTTTCATAAACGGCAAAATAATAATGTTTGTTCTAAGAGAGCCCCCTTAAAATATTATTTTTTTCTGTTTTATGGTTCCGTACCTCAATAGTAAAAAACGGAACCCTTATAGGATCTCTTTGTAGTCCGTCTATCCGTCCGTATATACGCGTGGAGGATCGAGTTGAAATTAAAATTACGGGTAGTGTTAAAGTGAAACCCGGGGCCCTGGAACGAAGGCAAAGAAGGAACAGGAGTGGATTTTTCGTCAGTAAAAGTCTGACACTATCTTTCGCTCCGCCCAAGAGCGGGATTTGTCATTAGATGATTTTCCCACCTTAAAAGAAAAACCATATACTAAAGTCTGCGGTCCCTTGAAGGTGTGAAAAATCAAACTTCTAATTTAACAAATAAAAAGATACGGCCGTTTATGTCGCAAAAGCGTATAATTCGAAACTCTCAAAGGAATCAAAATTCATAGGCTATTTTCCGTTGACCCAGAATCCTGAAATTTGGAAAAAAAAGGTCCTATAGCACAGGTATAAGAGTAAATGTGAAAACTGTAAATTTGTTGTTACCTACGTCACAAAAAAATAATCCTTTTTTGCATTTCGGAAACCATGCGTCTCATCGCAGACCATGTCCCACCTTCCATCTTGCATCACGTGCCCTGTTACCTGTTTACGTAGGGACCTAATGACAGCATTGCCGTGGCTGAATACTGGGCCAGGCAAGGAATTGAACTAGTTTTGCCATCGATAAGCTAAGAATAAAGTATTTATACAACAAGATGAGTGAAATTTTTTGCCTCGAGGAGTATATACGCATTGTGCTCCTCGAGGAGTATAATGCGTATTTTTAATTAACCATGAGACAAAATCAGATGATATTCAAAAATACCCTGAAGAACACAACCATTTGTCGCCTGCAAAAAGTAAATTAGTTGTGAAAAATATTTAAAAAATCACTTGTATTAGCTTTTAACGATCACTGGAACTTTGGAACTGGAACACTTTAACAGAACTAAAGAACGATTCTAAAAAAAAAATACAACTTGGCTGGACGGTGAACTTAAAGTACGATACGAGGAAAACGTGGACGACCACCAAAATCTTATGAAAATCTATTAGAGAATTTGAAATAAGGTTCCCTCTTCTAGAGAGGAGGCCTGAGTCCTAGCAGTGGCCTGATTATGCTATCATCTTTATCACTTTTATTTTTTGAGCGTGTGATGGGCGTAAAAATGCCTCTTTCTTCAACAAGAAGATAGAAGATACAGATTTTTGAGATGGTATGCTCGGTTCTGGTCCATAGTGTGTCGTCTTCACATTTTTTTGTGAGGGAGTGCTGTTGTACAGGGTTACTGCAATAAGTTTAGTTGGGTCGCGATAATTTTTGCCTTGCGTGTTTCTCTCATAAGAGTCTAAATTTGAATTTTCTTAGGCACTTTGCACTCGGTACTGACGATGGATTTTAGATTTTCAAAGACTAGAATTATTGATTATTAAGAGCGTCCTTTTCGAGGTAGATTTTCACACAACCGCTCTTACGTGATTATGATTTTATTAAACATCTTTCTTTAGATATTTTGGATACGCAGCTGTCATATGGATATTGTCTAGGCTTCTATAGAAATCAAATTATAAATTTGTGTAAAACTAGTAAAGATCTCTAAAAATGTGCTATTTTACGTGACGTTTGGCCCTCGGAATTGTACTCATATATTAAAAAACATAAAAAAGTACAACTATAGAAGCCTTAGAACATTTTATCGAGATTTTGAATGACAATTTTTTTTAAAACTTTTAAAGGTTTAAAAAAACACGCATTTCCTGGAACAAGTTTTGTGAAATATTCGAGTAAATCACGGAATCACCGAATGCCAACAGGGTTTTCAGGCGTTATATCTCTTTTTTTGCATTACCTCTCCATCAAACATCGCGTTGGATTGCGTTAGATGAAGCAAAAAGCTTTTAAACCATGCTCGATGTTGACGATAAACGACGATGTTGACATAGTGGAAAGGGACCCTCATAAGAGGTGTAAATTACTATGGATAGCAGTGATTGATAACTTAAGTTGTCGACTGATCGAGAAGAAGTATCCGCGATAGTAGAGAACTACCGTCAGTTCGGAAATATCGTTAGTGTTATGTAGAACGTATTTATTCAGCGCGCTTTTAATTTTACTAGTAAGTGCGTAATTCAAAATGGTTCAACAACAAAAGCCCGGCGGGCACCAGGTTGAGTATAGCTGATCTAAACACTAAAAAGGAATGATCAGTCAGTAGTCTCGGTGGCACAAGGCATGGTACGTCTAACCGTTATAACTTTTCCAAGACATTATTCATAACAGCAAACGTAATATGCTAAACATTCATTCTCATCTATTAGCAGAAATATAAACACTTCATTGCCTGTGTCCGGTTTGAAGACAAGATATTAATCGTAATAGGTATGGTTTTGTTCAATGAACTCTTGTCAGTATATCTTTTCAATATTTTATTTACCTACACTAAGCGGCAATGAAGTTAATTGGTTGCTTGCCTGTTTATTTTTGTACACCAAAAATAACACTAAAACTAAATATTGTATCAAAATTAGTTATGAAATGAAGCAGCAATTAGTATTTTAAATATTTGTGTGAAGGCGCATCGCGGGAACATTTTGCTATCTCTTTTCTACGCGCGTAACTTAGTGGCGGTGACGTCACATTGTAGTTAGTGCATCCTTTTTCTGTTACTTGACAGTTTTCCCCTCCACCAAATTTGAAAGGTTTCCAACTTACTTATTTTTTAACGGATTTGAAAAATTATTTGTATTTCTGATTTTGGATAAAGTCACGATTCAATAATAATAAAAATAAAAAAATGTCAAGAACTCAATTTGAAAGTTGATGATGAAATTATTCACTTATCCATCCAAAGAAGCTACTTAACACCAGCCCCCCTAGCCAAGTTACAATCGTATCGTTCGCGCCGAACGCCTCGAGTAGTCCACGCCTCCGATTCCTTTGTTCTGACGTCATCTCAACGCTCAGTCACGTGGTCAGAGCAAAGGAATCAGAGGCGTGGCCTACTTGAGGCGTTCGGCGCGAACAAAACGATTGTAACTTGACTAGGGGGTCTGTACATTTTTAAAGAAATACAAAGAATTACTTTTGTTTGGGCTACATCTAGTGCTGCTTAGTGAGCTCAATAGCTCAGATACTCTATGGTTCTTAGGTTAATAACCTATGTTTCTAGATTTAATTAGGAGATATTTGCGAATATTTTTCTGGCTTAGGTACACTGGTTCTTTCCTGTTTTGTTGAGGTAGGTCGATGATCCAAATATAAAAATATTAATTGGATAAAGCTTTATCAACAAAAACAAGTTTTCTAGGTCAGGTTACTACTGATTGTGCAAGTCAAGTCCTCCCAAAATTTTCCTCTACACGCCGTTTACTACGAAGTTTACATAGATGTGATGTTTTAGCGGTCTCGGTCTGATTGTAACCTCTTCCCGTCTTATAGGCAGAACGAAAGTGGATGAAACTTGACACACGAGCAGACCATGTCCTGAAACTTATTATCCCAAAAGTATGTAAAAAAAGAAAAGATTAAGAATGCTGTTTGGTAGCCTATTTCCACCCATGACTGAATATAGGTCTCTTTTCTTTTGTGACACGCCTTTTGACTTAAGCTAGAACTACATTAGACCGACGCACATGTGTAACACGCCTGATTTGTACGTAGAACGACGTCGCGTGGCATCTCGTTGCGTGGCATCGCGTGGCGTGTATCAAGTGTATCTCTACAAGTCTAGTTTCCATATAAATAATATATATTTATGTATTATATTAAATATTTATGTATGTTTATTTTTTTTTAATATATATAATATATACATTTGATCCCTTGTTTTCCTATTCATATTTTCTTTTTTTTTTATGCACCTACCATGTTTTCTCTTCACTACCCTTGGTTGACTGGTAGAGAATGCCTAAGGCATTAAGTCCGCCTTTGTATCTTTGTGTTGCATGAAGTTTAAATAAATAAATAAATAAATAAATTGTATGGAGACTGACGCGCCCTGATCGGTGTGTGTGTCACACGTGTGCGCAGTGTAGTTCGATCTTTACTTTGTCAATGGTCACACTTGCTTTTTCTTAGGGTTCTGTAACCAAGAGGTAAAAATGACACCCTCTTGCTAAGACTCCACTGTCCGTCTGTCAGTCACCAGGCTGTATCTCATGAACTGTGATAGCTGGACAGTTAAAATTTTCACAGATTATGTATTTCTGTTGCCGCTATAACAACAAATATTAAAATGATTTTTTCATGCTTTATCATCAGTTTAAATGTATTATATTGTCCCCAGTGTTAGCATGGTGGTGGTGCTGAACGGCGTGCTCGCGGACGAGTGCCCCACAACAGTGCGGGCGCTGTTGGCTGCGCACCCCGGCTACAGGGATGCGGCTGCGCAACTGTTGGCGGCGGCGGCCAGGGTAGTCCCGTCCCCGGGGCTGCTGTACGTGGGGCAGCGAGAACTAGCTGCTGTTGTCCCACATGACAGTTAGTACCTCATAATCATAATTATTTCTGCTGAAAGACGTCCACTGTTGGACATAGGCCTCTCCCAAGTGTCGCCGTCAGCCTTCCAACGCTGCGTCTTCCGGTACGTGGTCGCCACTCCAGAACCTTTCGTCCCCATCGACCTTCTGTTTGCGAGCAATGTGCCCTGAACACTGCCACTTAAGTTTGGCGATTCTTCGACCTATGTCGCTAACCTTGCTTCTCCTGATCTCGGGTACCTTAATTTCTGATGTGATCACGCAAGGAAACTCCGAGCATAGCCCTTTCCATTGCCCTTTGGGTGATTTAAAGTCTAGAAGGGTTAGTTCCTTACCTATAAACATAAAACCTATAAATAGCGTTGTCACAGTCAAAGTATTGAACAAGTCGTTTGAAATCTTTTGATTCCTGACTGAGTAGTCCTGACTGTTAAGCCAGAGGTCGTGGGTTCGATTCCCAACATAAATGTTTGTGTGATGAGCACGATCATTTGTTCTTTGTCTGGGTGCAATTTATTTGTAATATTTATTTTGAAATATATATTTAATAAGTATGTTTATCAGTTGTCTGGTAGTTTGAGACTAGATGGCGTTGTGTGAAAGTTGTGGAATATTATAATACTCTACTTTGTCTAGACTCCTCCTTTATCACGTCCAAGGTCATCAAAGTGCATTTTTCCAAGAGGAGTTTAATTCGTCTACTGTGTACCTACTTCCTGTATTTTTTGACGTAACAGACACTTCAATGTCGATACAGCAAAAACTTTTTCTGGTGCCGCCTTCTCAAGGTTACAAGTCTGAATGTATTTACCAATTAGTTAATATTAGGTATCTAATCAAACTTTTTTGTTCGTATTTCAGAAAATGTCAACATCATAGGATCAGACGACGCCACATCATGTATAATCGTCGTTGTCAGGCATTCAGGTAATTTGATAACAAATTGTTTACATATTTATTTGGATGGGCTCGCTTTTGACCACCTTATGGTAAGCGACGATTTGGTCGACGATAGAGCACGATTGCCTAGAAGTAACCTATTCACTCTTGACTTAAAGACCCCTGAGTTTTAGCTATCACAAAACGTGTGGCTTATGACAAATTTCCAGGCGAGCTGATGCTGCCCGCTTTCATCATCATCTTCCTGCCCGTGTCCCATTTTGCAACACGTATTTTTCTTCCATTCTATCCTGTCAGCCGTTACGTTTTCACATACTACCTTTTCTTTCATACCACTTGTCACATAAACCATGTAACTTTCCTTTGGCCTCTCTATTCCTTTCCATCCTAATGATCCTATACACTAAAAACAAACAAACTAAAAATGTTGAGTTAAGCGCCACCTTCCAATGGTCTCCCCCATTGCTACACTCGGGCCCGGAACTTTCACCTTAATTTTTTTCCCATTTATACAGTAATTTTATTCTTCTACTTTCCAGGTTCAGGCGCAGTAGCCCTAGCCCATTTAGACGGCTCAGGCACCGCGGAGGCGTCAGCTGCAATGGTATCAAGAGTCCAGCAGTTGGCAGTAGGATACCCTGAAGGCAGGCTCGAGCTACAGCTGGTCGGTGGCTTTACAGACCCGCACCGCTATTCCGATGAGCTGTTCGCGAATATTATGTGTGAGTTGGACTTAATGAAGTATATTTTTAGTAGTAAAGATCTTGAATAAGGTTTTGAAGTAATGGTGGCAGAGTAAGCCATAAAAAGGAGAAAATGAAAACGTTCAAATTCACGGTGGGGTGGCGATATCGTCACAGACGTGGGAAGCAGCACATGGACGGGTAGCTCTAGCCCTACCCAGCAGTGGGCGATAATGAAAATCAAAGTTCTCTATGATGAATCCCTAAATTAAGTTCTTCTATGCTGCGATGGCCGGACCATAATTGTGTAAAGCCTTTGTGTATGCCAAAGCCTATTTTTTTTTTTGAGATGGGATATCATCAAATATCTTTATACCGCTTTGGGTGTAGCGAGAGGGAGTGTCAGATTTTTATTGACTAAAAAACCAACTTCGAGGGTTACAGTAACTCTCTCCGATACAGTATCTGTCTCTGGCAATGACAAACTCTTACGACTAAGATTAAAACGAGATGTTAAAAGTGTTATGGATACCACAAACGATCCAGTTTACCGTCAAGTTTGCAGTGCGCTCGAAGCGGCGTCCGGTAAACTTGATCGTGTGTGGCTAGCAGTACGCATGACAAGTCTATTGTCTGTATGAGCGGTCAAGTATGCTTGACGTTAGTCGGCTGTAAACTTGACGGTAAACTGGATCATCTGTGGCTACCATTAGGAGAAAACTTGTTGAGAGGAAATTGTAGCTTGTCCTTGACCTTGAATTGACCTTGAAGTTTAGTTCCTACTACATAGGAACTAAACTACGAAATCTAGCATCGCGCAGTTAGAGTTCTCCGCGTCATTTGAATATGTACAACAGCCCGAAATCATCTCTTGGGCAGTTGCCCAGATCAGACAAAACTTCCGTCTGGTCGGATCCTCTCTTTTCCATGGAGGTATGTGGAATTTTACATTCTGTTATACATCCCTCTAAATCCAGAAATAAGTCTTTTATCCATCTTTTCTTCTTTCCAATTCTTCTATAGCTACCTATTAGTCTCATATCATTGTTCCGTTAATGTTATAACAATGCTCACTCGGAAATAAACAATTAGAATTGACGTAGAGGTCATCCGGTGGACTCTTGTCAGGTTGCCAGCTCGAATATTAGCGAGAGTGCGTGGGCGCAGCGTCTATTGTTGCGTAGCGCGTTCCGAGGACCTGACGAGAGTTGTGACTCACTTTGGGACGTGTTGATATTGTTTTTCAAGGAATTTATGACTGAGAGACTTTTTCCATTGACGCTGTGTGATGGCGTATTTCCTCTAAATGGCTATTTCTTAAATGAAAAAAGAGTAATGTTGTTTGACGACTAATTTGATGAAACTAATAGATAGAGATTTTGATTTTAAAAACAATAAAGCTCTGGTAGACAATAATCTTGCATATGATTAATGAACAGTGTGGTTCTCAATTATTGAAAACTTTAAGGTTTAGAACAACACATCAGCAACTGCCTGAAGAACAGTTTTTTCTTTATGGCATAACTGTTTTATCTTTATTACCGTAGTAATGTTTTTTACCTGGTAGGTAATAATTCTACTAGCGACACTGCGTCAGTACCTACGCAGTGTTGCTAGTTCAACTTTAACGGTGTGCATGTAGTTGTGTCGATGGAGAACTAAGTATATTGTTACGTAGCAAAATGGGCGTGGGGCCCGGCTCCCCACGACGGATGCCCGTGCGGGTCCCCACTACAGAGCACTTTTGTATGGGACCGCACGGGCGTCCGCTTGACGCAGTTTCAGCACTTGGACTTGGAATTGCGAATACCAGGCCGAAATACATATACAATAAGTCCCGTCTAATTCCCGTCTTATCTCGCCTTTCCAGTATCATTCCACCGTCTCTCAGTAGAGATCGACCTCACACTGGCTTGCTGTTGCGAGTTAAACTCAGCACTAGGCGGTGGTTCAGCCGCGCCCTTAGTGACCGGCGTTGGCGTGGACATACGCGCCGGCGACCTGTTCCCCGCCACATTCCCTGATAAGGGACCCGAGCTTCCTCTGCGAGGGGCCCGGACGATTACAAGCGGACCGCATTCAGGACAGGTAAGAGCAATGTTATCGGTGACTAAAGCATACTGTGACAACGGAGGCATAGCTTCATAGACGCGTATCCGTCATTATACGCTTGGTGTATGCGGTGCCTGCGTGAAGCCTACATACAAAACTATGAAACCCTGTCGACTAAACGGCAGCGTCGTGCCATCGTGTCGAATACGCGTCTATTAAGCTACGCGTCCGTGGTCAGTAGGCCTTAGCGACCTGTGGTTGTTTTGACTTACCAGCTGTTTACCTAGAGGAACCTAGACAATTACTTACGGACCGCATTCTGGACAGATAAGTGTCAACTTTAAGATTAATGTTGTCGGTGCCTTAGTGGCCGGTGTCAGTGTGGATCTTCGAGGTGGTGACCTTATTTCTTGATGAGGGACCAGAGAAGCTGCTGAGGGGAGTCCGGACAATCAGCTCATCACAGTCAGGATAGGCGAGTGGCAACTCGAAGATCGATATCATCAGTGCGTTACTAACCGGTGTAGCGGCGGCGTTGGAGATGAATTCCTTGACCCATTCCCTGAAACAAAAAGGTCGTATTTTACTTATGTATCATATGATCCTTACTACGCCATTCGGCAAGATGATATTGTCGCTACGATGCTTTGAAAGTTCCTTGCGATTTTTTTTCCTTTTAGTCACTTGAACTTAATTGAAACATTTTCTTCCCAGGTGCTAGATATCTACGACAACACGGTGGGCATGCTCCGCATCGGTCCGTTCAACTACGAGCCGCTGCGAGGGGTGGACCTCTGGCTGGAGCAGTCCGATGATTTCATACTGCAACATCTTAGCACCACGCCCGCTGTGGAACCGCCGCACTTTGTTCACAATGTAAGTATTAAGTATACACACTATTTAGTGCGACTAAACAAAACCAAAATTAATGATGGCTGTAGAGTTCGTTTTTCGCTATGCTGTACTCCAGCTCTCATCGTCATTCAGCAAAATCGTAAGGGCCTAGCCGAACCGAAGCCTACTGGGGCTGTAGGTTGACTTCTGAAAGGCAAACCCGTGGTTCTGGAACACAGAGCAACTGAAGGAACATAGGCGTGGTTTTAGTCAGTAAAATTTTGACAAGTCCTCTTGCTCCGCCCTAGAGTGGGGGGAGTCGTTAGATGATTTCCCACTTCAAAAAGAAACCTCTCTCCCCCATTGTTACTGCGACGTGACTCGTGGAGTATTCCCTGCAGCCAGTAGTTGTGATTCTACCTGTATGGGTCTAAAGTCTAAACCAATTTTACATCACAATATCCACATGGAATCAATTTGCGAATAATTAAAACAGACACTAAACTTCATTCGAAGAAATCCCGCCAAAAACTCTTAGCTCGGTTAGACTTTGTAGTAGAAAGGCCCTTAGTGGGTAAATTAAAGAAAAAATAATATTATAATCAGGGTCGTAGCTACCGCCGTATCAATGATACGGGGCCCCCAAAGATACAGGGGCCCGTGTAAAAATTTGTAACATGTTATCCACCTCGCGTCGGGCCTTGGTACAGGCCATGGTCCAGAGCGAGGAGGAGTGGCAAACGGCCGCCTCCTTCTGCGAAGCAGTAATGCTAGCAAAGGAGGCGGCCGATCGCGTGAGGCAACGGTCCTCACGCCCCAGTCGCCGCCGGGATTCCGATCCCGATTTCCGGCCACCGTAGGCGCGGGATTGCGGACGGCGAGCAATGGGTAGCCCGCCGTCCGACCGTCCGGTAACCGTCCGGACCGAGCCCAAGTCGTCGATGGCGCGTATTGCTCCACGCGCGCCTTAGGGAGATGTCAGCAAATCGTAGGGGCTCAGTAGGGTTGAAGCCTACTAGGGTCATGGGTAGTGTGAAAACGAAACCCGGGGCCCTGGGACGAAGGGAACGAAGGTACAGGAGTGGGTTTTTAGTCAGTGAAAGTCTGACACTATCTCCTGTTTCGGCCAAGAGCGAGATTTGTCATTAGATGATTTTCAAACCTAAAAAAAAAAACATGTTATCCACAACCTTCAATTCTCTAATTGATAAGAGGTGCGTAGTTAATGAATAAAATAATTAATAAATGATATAATGTTCTATTATTATAGCTCTGTTCATTCTAACATTCTCTACTTAAGATCACAATAAAAAATGGATATCTATTCTAGAATACTCAAATAAACGAGGATAACCGGGCTAGGACGAAATTTATCCGATTAGTCTCGTCATTTCTGTCGTGGCCTATCGCGACTACGTCTCATGGCTCTGTGCTAGTAGGGTCAACTGTGTAAAAAAAACTTCGAAAACTTTTGATAAGGGGCCCTTTTGGGACTAGCTACGCCACTGATTCTATTCCTTCCTAGGCCGTATTCCATTTACTTACGTGATACTTGCAGTACTGACGTGCTTCGAAGCCAAATTTTTTCTTAAACTCAATGTGCTGTATTTAAATACGCTTTTGTTCTTAATTTCAAAACTAAATGACATAATTTAACAATCTAAAGGAAACAGAATATATATGTTAATGGATCTAAAATACATACAATAGGTACAGTACATGTTACATCCAAATAAAGTACCTAATGAGGTAATGAAATTTTTATAAACAAAACTATTGTTGGGAATTCAAATAGGCCTTACCTTTTTACACGATTGCGCGATGCAAAGAAAGGTAATGTGTAAGTATGTTTGTTCGTTTCTGATTGATTTTGATGATTCTTTAATCCATCGATTTGTATTTATTTTGTTATGACAATAATTAAAACACAATTGAACGACTACCGTTTGGTCGTTGCCACTAATGAGTGCCCAGCAGAGTCGAAGCCTACTGAGGCCACGGGTAGTGTGAAAGCGAAACCCGGGGCCCTGGGACGAAGGCAATGAAGGAACAGGAGTGGGTTTTTAGTCTGTAAAAGTCTGACACTATCTCCGGTTCCGCCCAAGAGCGGGATTTGTCATAAGATGATTTTCACACCCAATAAAAAAAAAAGTGAGAAAGAAAAAATAGAGTCGACGAACTATGTTATATGGGGTATCATTGAATAGGTCTTCATTAAATAAAGAACTCGAGTATTATTCCAAAATATATATCAACACAAAAATAATAAAATGTCAGACGAATTGAAATGTGACTTGTTTGGAACTGTTACTTAGTTTATTCTTGCAGTCGGGATTTTTATCATTATTTATCATTACTTATATATGTTACCCATTTGAAGGGCATACAAATAGGTAACATATTATATACCTACAGCTAACTTATCGAGTCTGTTATCATACTATGAGGCTATGTATCGAATGTCAGTTCCAAGTATTTTGTGAGTGGCTTATTTATTTGTTTGCCACCGCACCGTCACTCAGCCACCTCATTGAAATATCGTAACGATATTGATTTTGCTGATAACACTCGAAGAGCGGTTATGATTAATATGAATCACGATTCAAATAACAAATAGTGACAAGTAACACTTTTATAGTAATTTAAATGATTTGTAATACTGGTTAGTTCTAGCAGCTTTGCCCTCGTAAAAGAAGGAAAATTATCCCAAGGGAAAATACTCCCTTAATAAAAAGTATCCTATGTATGTATATTCTAAAACATGGTCGACCCGTGTGTCAATTGGCAATTTGATTCTAAGACATGCCGGTTTCCTCACGATGTTTTCCTTCACCGTTGTGAAAGAGTTGATTTGAGAGTATGAAATAAATTACACAAAGTAATGCATGCATGTTTGGTTCAAACCACAACCTGTAACTTGTAAGTCGGAGCCGTTATCACTGGGCCACCACTTTTCTCACGCTCTCGCACTTCTGTAGACTTTTATGAAATAAGCATGACATTTTAGAAAAGTTAAACTAATATAACCTTTCTCTTTCCAGATCCGCCTAACACTGAAGTTTATTCAGCAGCATCCATTCCCAGCTGTAACAGTGTTCCCCGACAACCGCGCGCACTACTACCGCCGCGACGAACAGTCCGGCTGCTGGGTACCCATGCGCTTCTAGACCACCGGACAATAAGGAACATGCTGATAAAACAACCAAGACGGAAAACAGCTGTAGTGTTTCGTTTCTAAAGTATAGCTGCGATGAATTCTAGACAGGATTATGATTGATGTGAAAATATTAGCAGCAAGTAGTGCTAAGTTTCGTAGCTACCCACAGGGCGTATTTCTGAATTGAGTATTTTGAGATAAGAACATATCAAACCCTACTTAAACGCCTAATTCTGTCAAAATTAGGCATTACGCAAATAGGCTACACTTAGAGAAATACTCAACTTCATATGCTTAAATCAGAAATCTGGGGACAATAACCATGCAAAGACATGACATAAAACATATTACGCACCTCTGCTCAAGTGTTGTCACAATTCAAGGAATGTTAAAGTGGAATGAGACTTTTATAACGCATCATTTTAGGGATGCGACACTACAAAAATGAAAAAAAAAAAAACATTTAAGAAGAAAGGGCCATTTATGGGTCAACAAATTGAACTAAGTATATGACATTATCTGAGCTTAAAGTATGATGAATTCTAAAACTAATAATGTAATAAAAAAAAATCTTTTTGGGTTATGACACTATATGAGCGGAGGTGCGATTTAGTAGACTGCTCTTTCTTCGTAAAAAATAAAACGTACTAATTTTAATATTTGATAAAAATCTGCTATTTCATACACGAATTTCAGAATAAATCGTAATGATTTATTATATATGTGATTTGAATAAGCTAAAATAAGAGAGCATCTGTAATTCACTTGGTCTGATTAGTGGGGAGGGAGGGTAGGGAAAAGTTACCTTCCACTACAGAAGCAATAATGCCACCAGGTGGATTATAAACGCTCACCTGTTGAGGCGCCAAATACATATATTGGAAAGTGAGTATCAAGACTGCTGTTAAAAAATTATATAATTAACTGTCGTGGTTAGATCTTAGAATTGATCACTTCATGATGTGACTGGCCATTTCATGAAATGGTGTTATTTCAGCTAAATGCATGATTTTATCATAATCTGGTCAAACACATTTGATCATATCGCAAAATAGTTTTGTTGTCCACCAGTAGCGTCCATTGTTCCTCAATGTATTCCTGTTTTCTGTTACAAAATATACTGTTGTTCCATCTAAAATACTAATTGAGGACTAAAATATTCTCTTCTGGATGGTGAAAAAAATAACCACGAAGTAGATGGCGGGGTCTGTGTTAGCTCACTTCGCTCGCTCACTAGACCCCGCCATCCCCTTCTTAGCTAACCTGTTCGTTTCGGGGTGCTCCAGGGGGACCTGGACCTACTTTTTGGACTTTTTACAATTATTAAGGGATTAATAAGTGTAAAAAGTTCAAAAAGTAAGGTAAAGTATTTGGTGTACAATAAGTATTTTTAATGAAGAATAAGATTTTTGGTGCACAAAAATTTTACATGAATGATATGGCCAAACGTGGATGGACATATTATAAACGTTAAGGTTTAAACGATCTGGCCAGTTTTAATTGACCATATCATGAAGTGATCAATTCTAAGATTGGCCACGACATCATATGTTTCAGAAATCACAATTCCCTTTCAAGCATGTAGGGAACGTTGACAGACATTGATTGGGCCAATGGCAGGTGCCAAAATTACGTAGTTTTTTGTGTAATAAGGTGCACCTTGTTATATTGTAAAAAATGTAGTAATGACTTAAGAGACTCGTTTAGATTGGAATGGATTAGTGTTTCTGCAAAATTCAGTCAACAAAGCGCACACACAAAATGCAAATCAATAACATCTAATTTTAGACCAATTAACTCACATTTATCATTCATTCAGATTATTTTATGCATATGTTCATGCTTATGTGCAGCATTCCATAGAAAAAAAATCGCTTTTATCTATCGTAATCATATGCATAGTACAGTACGGCCGACGTAACTTGGCGAGCCTGAACATAGGCTCAGCGAACTTTAGCGCATGTACACTCGTAAAAAAAACTGTTATTGACGTTAATTTTTCAAAACCAAAATACGAATAAAAATTTACTAATAAAGGGACCAAGTACAAATAAAATAAAAATTAAAACACTCTGGAGGCAGAAAGTTACAAAAATAACATATGAATTAAAGAAACAAGCCTGACACTACACAAAAAACTTAAAAATATAATAATAACAACCAACAATAACTTGTCACCGCCTGTGCTCAATACAGAGACAGCGACACGAAAATAACACCAATGCTAAAGTGCTAGTGTGAGTGAGACATATTTCTGTGTACCGAGCATTGCCGAATACGCATGAAGCTTTACGAAGTTACCGAAGAGGGATGTCCAATAAGCCTTAGGGTGTTGTTCAATAGGTTTTTTTTCAAATCGATTGAAATTAAGTTATAAAAATATATTTATTTTCAATTTTCTATGCAGGTTTAAAATATTCTCAAACAGTCCTTAATCTAGTAGTCATTTATAAATAACTGATATTTAACTAAATCATGACTTTCAACCAAGAAAATAACTTTTTATTAGTTTTTTTTTTTATTAAAGTCGAAATCTCGTTTACTAACGACAACTTTTACTATGTTTGTAAATCTATTTCGTTCAATATCTCATATAAACAAAAATGAATATATTAAAAATTGATTGCGATATTTGATTAAATAAAGGGTCGATTGTGTTTACATAGAGTCAATCTCGTCGCCTAGACCTCCGCCCCGCGCACGTCGCCTCATGCCACCATTTGGTTCATAAAAAACGTTCGTGCGCAGCCCTCTGCTCAAAGTTTGGGCTCGCCAAGATTCGTTGGCCGTACTGTACAGTCCTTTCACAGTTATTTTACCTTTGATAGCAACCTTATTGCCATGATAATAAAGTTCATTTATATGATAATAAAGGTGCAATAACTCTCGAAAGACTGTAACACCCCCTTTTTAATGTTGACAAGATTACTACAGGGTTGCCATATTACCACAACATTAAATAAACCATTTAATTTATAAAATGCAATTCGCTTTATTCCCAGTTCTAGTAATTTATTTTTATAAAATATTTTTTTCTTGGTAAGATGAAGAAATTCGATATTAGATCTTTATGCATTGTATAACAGAAAAAAGAAATGATTGCGTAGAACGAAATTAAAACTTAAAAAAAAATTATATATGTTTAAATCATCTGACTCCAATCTGTCTGGAGTGATAATTATATGACTTATCATTAGAATTTTAATCTTTTCAAAGATATGTTGTTTTGGATATAGTACACAAACAAATTTTGTTTTATTGTGATAATTGAGCTACTATCGTGTTATTATTTCATTGTATTTATAAACAAAAGTAAAGCTTTCGCTAGCTACATCCATTGGTGCCAACAATATCTCATAAATAAGAATTCATGGCGATATCGCGTTTCTTCTGTACATACTTATATTGTTGGGCCCAATGAGTTGAACTGTTGCACTAGACCGCTAGAATGAAGTAGAACTGATTATAAATGACGTCGTTTTGACATAGAACCAATGCAGTTAGGTATTATAAGTTCTACAGACAGTTCTTACTTTTGTATGTAAATATGAAAATGATAATGTTATTAAGTTATGATAATTGTATATTTTGTCATTTTCGTTTATTTACTTCCAGTTTAGATTATAATTAATGTCTATTCTTCTTGCCTTAATATACAGCAGGAATAATAAACTTTTAAAATAGATTGAAAACAAGTTATGTTGTAAATATTATAGTGATCAATTAGATATACTTAGATGACGTTATTAGTTATTGTTTTGTGAAATATTATGAATATATTGAAAGTTCAAAAGATTCTTGTGTCTGGTTTAATTTTTCCCTTTCCAATTCAGGTGTAGTTTTGAATCTGCACAAAATATCAGGAGGTTGTTATAAAACTCTTAAATAATCATATGAAAATAAGATACTTATTAATATTGTTATTTTAGTTTTTTTTTTTTTAATTTTTGTTATTCACAATAACTCTTTGAAATAACCCTTCTTGCAGAATTCCCGCTTCGTTGCGATTTTTTTTTTATTTGATATAAACTATGCGATCCCGATTTATCGCGCGTCATGTCATTGTGTGAGTGGGTGCGAAAGCCTGTACGAGGCTCCACCCGCTTACTCTACGAAACGCCGTAAATTAGAATAAAATTAAAAAATACCTTCATACCCATTTCATTATCGATTCAGGTCAAGAATCCCTAACATAATTGCCTCCTACAGATTCGAAATCGAACCTTGTATAATTAAAAAAAAAATTGGGTAAGTGCAAAGACATTCAATATATACTACCAATAGACCGGACATAGCGAACAAAATCGTGATCCGATACTTATTCCACGTTGGTCATAAGTCAATCAGTCTAGTATGACACACCTACACGTCAAGTCGTGTTTGTGTCCGTTCTATGCACTAAAAGAAAATCATTTTCTGTGAAAATATGCCGAACTACGCATTACACTATTGTAAATCTTGCTATGGTAAAATGACTGGACCTAACTTCGGTTTATTTTCGTAAATATTTTTGGTATTTACGAAACATTTAATTAGAATTCAATAATTTTTATAAATAGTTCCAGAACATTTTCGGATTTTGTGTTAACGCCATCTATTGCTGAAAAGCTTAACCTTTCCATTATCACACACCGAGGCTCTACCACGAGCTTATAACGTGATAAATTTTTCGAACTCAATCGGTCTGTTAAAAGGATGGAGCTATATAGGGTGTATAGCTCTATCACTCTCTTTCGCTCGTACGACTATCATTTTAACATTATCATGGTAAGGCCCCTGGCCACCTATCGAGCGATAGTTAAATCATTATAAATTTTGACAAATTTAATTCGCTTGTTTGCTATTCCAAGCCAGATGGCGTCACTGAGCCATAGGATGACAGTTTTTCTAAGACATTTTTTCTGATAGCCGCTCTATTGTATCTCTTTAAATCTCTTTGGGTATGTGCGAGTCGGACTCGCGCACTGAGGGTTCCATACAAACTTACCTATGAAAACAGTTCAATTCCCGATTTGAGTTACAAAGATTTTTCCGAATCGCAAAAATATTTTTTTTTTTGTGATAACGATTTTTTCCTATACTTGTGCTATGAGACCTTGCTTTTTGCCAATTTTGGGAATTGCTTTATGCCAAATTTGAGAATTCTAGGTCAACGGGAAGTACTCTATGAATTTTGATTCTCTTAAGTGTTGAAATACACGTTTTTTGCGGCCGTATCTTTTTTTTCGTTAACTCAGAAATTTGATTTTTTACAGCTTGAAGGGACCACAAACCTTAGTAAGTATACGGTTTTAATTTCAACTCGATACCTTCACGCGTTTCTGAGATAAAGGGTCTTGATAGACGGACGGATAACAAAGATGGGTTCCGTTTTTTCCTTTTGAGGTACGGAACCCTAAAAAAGATACCGTAGCTTTTGAACGAAAAGGGTAACTAAAGAAAATCATCTAACAGCTCATGCTCTGGGTAATGGTGAAAAAATCGATTAAAACCGAATGAATATAAGAACTAGTTCGCCCACAACGCGGTCCGAGAACCATAATTATATAATTTCAACGTACCTACTAACAAGTATGCTCCACTTCTTACTATAACAATTCTTTAAAAATATAAAGAGTTAAAATGGTTTGACTAACTGGTAAAAGTCTGATATCACATATAAGACATACTTTTGTCGAGCACATAGGATTATAACGTTAAACGGCATAGATAAGAGATTTTTTATGATATTAGCAGGAGAATTTTAAATCGTTTACTACCTAAATATTGTTTACTTTACAACATAGGATTACCAAACATATTTTGATTCTATTTATTTAATCTTCAGAGAAGATATTATGTAGTTCAGAGCAGTCACTGGTATGTGAAATGCTCGAGTGTCGAATTCCCGATCCAGATACAATCAAGTTTTATTTTTGGACTTTATTATCGTTGAGCATAAGTATACTTTGGTTTGAATTGTTGGCAACCACACCATATACACCAATGTGCCATTTTTATAATTTAATGGATCACAAATTACAACCATGGACAAACGAAAGAGCAAAAATAAAACAATTTATACTCGTTACAACAGAATACTACTTTACACTCCTTCAGTGTCCGTTTGATCAAAAAAAAGAAATTACTATATGTTTCTAACAAGTTCCTTGGATCAAAAAGATGTCTCACAGATAAAATAAAACATTTATTCGACTTTTGTATTTGTCCGTGCTGGCAACATTATTTTTGACAGCTGGTAGTTTCGTGAACTCAGTTCTGAGTTTTGTTACTTTTTGTGCAATAATTTCTTCTAACACATTGTTCTTAAAGAAATCCTGAGGCGTCAAACTGTGAACAATATGGAAAAACCAACAGTTACAGAGCAGCCACCACCATATTCGGCTACAGTTTTCCCAAGTAAGCCCCAAATAAGTTCGTTTTCAAGAAACCTTATTTAATGTGAATGAATCACAATAAAGATAAGCTGTTCGATTATACTGCGTAATGTTACTTAGCGCCTTAGCGTTTTTTTTTTGTTTAACTAACCGTGGAAAGCTTAAGTCCATCCAACGTGCATGATGAAAGTTTTCTTAATAATTGTTGGTAAACACGAATCCGAAGTTGGTCTGTATTAATTTGTAAATACGCTAATTGCAGCTCCTACGCCGCAGCCTCAGCCGGCTGGCGCTCCGGGGGCGCCGTACCCGCCTCCTCCTCCGGGATACACTCCCTATGGAGTACCACCTCCAGGTACAGGCTTTGTGCCTAATTATGGAGCCACAAATATTATAATACCACCCCCAATTATAGCCGTTGGGGCTTGCCCAGCCTGTCGTGTGGGCATTCTTGAAGATGACTTCACATGTCTTGGCATCCTATGTGCTATACTATTCTTCCCATTGGGAATCTTATGTTGTCTTGCTTTGAAAAACAGAAGATGTTCAAATTGTGGAGCCTTGTTTGGATAGACAGCATGACGAACCTTGTTAAATGTTTTGATTAAGAAATGTTGAATATTGAAAGGTTTATGAATGTAATAATGGTTACTGTTTAATGTTAACTAAGTTGTTTACGTTAAAATGTGAGAAACGCAAAGCAAAGATAAAGTAAGGAATTGAATCGATTTTTTTTTGCTTACTAACAATTTAACAAAAATAATTCATAATTTGGCTATGTTTTAACATAAGCAACACAATATGGAACAGTTTATTTTTACAATATTGTTGTGCAACTGGCTGTTGATCAAGTCGTTATATCAATGAATGCACTTCAAGGTCATGTATTAACTAGCGTTACAAAATAAGCATTTACAAAAAATAGTTTCAGCATCTGGTTTTACCAGTTGTTAAAGTATTTTCGTGTATGTAATGCCACATGCTATTACGTAAATGTATTTAATGACCAACATTTTGTAAGGAACTTCAATGCTAATGAGTAAGGAAGGAAACAAAAAGAAATCTGTACTTTGTTGCACTTCCGTAGAAAACAGTATTGCCAATATTCTGCAACATCATCAATATTTAGATATAACTATATACATATATATAATAATACATATTTTATCAATATTATTTTATATGCAGCTGCAATAAAACACATTGCCTTAATTAAACAGATATTACTCTAAATAAGCAATGTATTGAAAAACTATTTATATTTGTTAAAATTATTCATTTGACATGAACTTGTCTCACTATTTTGAAGTACTTCAACAGACTATGAAGCAGAATATAGTTAAACAATGAGACTGAGTCATCGTGTTACATGTAAATTACCAGTTGGGGAAGATTTTAAAGCAATTGCAGTTGATTCTATAATTTCGCATCACCTCACATTCAGTATGGTAACTTAACGTCAGTTTCACAAAACACAAAAGAAAATTTCCACTGTACAATATAGACTGAGATGCCATGAAACTGATGTGCCTCAAACTAGTTTTATTAAAAAATCAATAATGCGAAGATGGTTTTAGATTTCATTAAAACAATGTATTAAAAAAAATGCAAGTTCCTTTTTTTCCAAAAACAAAATGTATTTCTTTTTTTTTTAGCGCACGCTAGTTATCCACTAGTGCTAAATAGAGTTGTAATTTTGTGAGTATTTTCGAGCAACACTAGAAAAAAAAAAACATTATGGTTTCACAAAATGATTATCAGAGATAAGGAAATTTTACTAATTGCGTTAGTCATTAGTGAAATTGATTTTGTTCAAAGCTGATATGTATAAACAGCTCTAAAAAAAATGTTGTTTTGTTTTCCGATAAATCAGAAATGCCAAAACAATTCAGTGTTCCCATAAAAAATTGAAATAATTTGTTTTACAAATAAAAAAATGTGAAGGTTGACAATCTACTTAAATAAAACTACATAGTTCCAATTCTTTTTTGAGTTTTAGTATGGGGTTTTCGAAATCATTGTTTTAGACGTCTTATAATTGGATGTATTAAATATTTGACCATATCAGTGTTGATTGCCCTTCATGGAACTGTCTATTTTTACTTCCTTACATAGGAAAGTAAAGAATAAGGCAAAAGATTTGAAAACGTAACTCAAAAGCGGTAGCCTCATTGGCTGTATATTGATGTCCTTCAAATAAAATATTGTATGTCTACAAAATTAAGAAATAATTGTATATGTTAATTATAAGAAAATGATTTTTATAATATTTAATCAAAATTAATTATTTTATATTCAATTATTCAGTCGCATATCATATTTTAGGTTTTATTTAAGTAATATAAATAATTATGGCTATAGCCAAATTATTTAATGCTGGCACTCAATAGTATTTGATATTATTATGTCAGTGTTATGTCTTGATATATTTTTTATTGTTAGCTGTATTGAGTAAAATAAACATCATGCGAAAGTGCCATCATTAAATAATCCTGCCTTTATGGTTTACTTTATTAGGTTTTTCTTAGTTCTTTTATCTTATAATTGGCAATACAGAATAGTTTTACAGTTACTTTGCTAAAGCGATTTTGTTATTTAGGAAATACCATCCCATAAACAAGAAATTATAACATCTTGGCTACTGGAAGGGGCTCTTTTAAGTCAACATTGTCCTAATGCGAAAAAGAGATGGCGCTAGTAGTTCATCTCTTTTTCACAGCCCCAGCTATTAATAACTATTTTATACTATATTATAACTATAATATTTTCAGTTAAACTGTTATCATATTATTTCTTAAAGCTTTTTTTTAATTTTATTTTTTCTTTGTTTATGATATGATTATTTTGTTCATATTTCATGGCTTCTTGTTTTTAAACGTTCGGAAAGGTAGCAGTCCGCTTAGAGCTAATAGGAGGTGGGTAATCATGAAATAACGTCCCCCGCTCCGTGTGGAGTGAGAGAGAGTGTTAGACTTACTGAAACCCATCTTTGTTCCTTCAGTTGCCATTTGTAACTCTTTCGAACAAACTCAGAGCCCGATATAAATTATAATATAAATTTACCCAGTATGTAAACAGAGTAACTCATAACTTGTTGTAAATATTTCAGGGCGCCTACAAACAAAATATCACAATTCCAGCATGACTCACAATAAAAGTAGTTCTTATTTCCCTGAAATATTGATAATAAATTATAAGTTATTCTGGCAACACTATTATGTATACATTTTTGGAGATGTTTATAGATAGAGGGTTAGTGTACATTTTAGATTATATAATTATCTACCTAAACTATATGCTATGACGATATAATATTATCTAAAAATTAAAATAAAAAAAGATTCTTAAAATGCATTACCTATTATGAAGTATTTGATTTGTAATCTTTTTAAATATGTAGATAATTATGATTTCGTCAAACTGCTATATATTCTGTGATTATAATCCGCTTCCAAAGAAAAGGAGAAGGAAACTCAATTTCTTAATCTCTCATAAAATTACGAAATTCTTGTTGAATTGATCAAATGTTTTCTTAAAATAAGGTGTTGATTTAAAGCAAGATATTGTTCATGTTGAAGTAGGTTTTTGTTTACTAGGTTGGTAGGTAGAATGAAAGAAGAAAGTTCAATGTTCTAGAAACACCACCTTCTTTGAACTGCATGTGGTGGTAATGTAAGTGGCATGGAGTCGGAGTGAAAAAAAATGTTTTGTTAATAAGTCTTGTATTGTTTTTGTTTTTAACTTATTGACTGCCTTGTCAAAAAAGCAAAAGCGTGCGCTCTGCTTTTTCATTCCTTAAAAACACAATTAAGAAAAACAATACTTTCTTAAAGATTTATTATCGTTTAAGTCTGTCATGCAATCGTGACTGTGGCGTGTTGGACACATTTTTGCTTTGTCAATGTTTTTTATTGACTGGCGGTCAAAAGGTTAAGAAAGTACTAGAAGGCCTCCGAAAAGGCTTAGCTTGTAAGAGATGACATGGCTGTATGGTTGATGGTCCATCTCGACTTGAGCTGTTTTAAATCAACATCTTTCTCAGCCATACGAAGCACTGAATAGGTTAGAACTAAAAATAATTATTATGCCACAACCAAAACGCCTTTATTGACTTGGTGATAAGTAAAAACGTTATGTGTAAGTCCCTAAACGTTTGAAAGATCTAAGTATATAAATAATTATGTAATTATTATTAAATCTATATAGGTTTTGCATTAAAGTTTGGGAATAAAAAATGTTGTTTCCTTCAAGTTCAATTTTTCCATTCCATATGTGTGAAATCATCAAATAACTTTTTCCTCTTTGGTCGGAGTTAGAGATGTCAAGGATTTTTCTGACTAAAACCCAACTGTGTAAGCGTGGGCAAAGTGCAGCATCTTTGCGATTGGAACATTTGCATCTGAATCACTGAAATGTTCCGGAACAGTGATATGTGTCATTTGGAACATCGGCTCAAAAGATACAAATGGAACATTGGAACATCGGCTCAAAAGATACAAACACAGAGACTAACTGTTAGGGCTAACGCTGCGTTAAGCGGGCACCCGTCGCGTAACGTCGCACGCGTGTATTGTGCGACGGTCCTCAAAGCGGAAACCGGATTATTACTTGCGCAGTGTCGCTATTTCAACTTTAACGGTCTGCCATATAGTCGTGTCGATGGAGAACTTTAATATATTATTACGTAGCAAAATGGGCGTGGGGCGCAGCTTTAGGCGGCGTGTGCCCGCGCGAGTCACCGCGGCTGAGCACTTTTGTATGGGATCGCGCGGTCACCCGCTTAACGCAGCGTCGGCCTTTGTGACGTCGCGTCACAGTCACACTGAGACTGAGAAATGTTAGATAATATGTAGGTATAATTTGGAATAATGGCTCAAAAGATACAAACACAGACACTGAATATTATGAATCGAGATCTGTTACGTTGCAACATGTACACTAACAGTTTTATTTAATTGAATTTTGATTTAAGAATAATTTTAAGCAGATGTTTTTAGTTCAGGTCATTAATTAAATTTACACTATTTAAGTTTTAATTTGAATTTTAAAAAGACTGCAGGTCACTTAAAGTAAAGTGTTTTAGTGTTCCAATTGTTCCAAATGATATATTTAAAACATTACTGCTTTCCCAATCTTTCGGAATACTAAATGTTTCGCAACAGTGAGTCGGTTCAGTAAAGAGTTACACACGCCTACACCAGTGTCCTTCCTGTGCGTTCCATGTCGTGATAACTCTTTTGAACGATCCCGCAGTCTAACTACGGGTGAAGGTACATTGAAGCAAAGCTGAAGCATCAATCTTAATTTATCATACGAGTAGTATATTAACAACTCTTTTCTTAATTAAAATGCGTGAAAGTATTTATAAATAAAATAGCACACTTTGATACAAGTGGAGAAAGTTTGTCATTGCGATCGAGGCCGAATTTGCACAAGTGTGAACAAGGGCGAGTGTTATGGAGCCGAGTGCTGCAGTGACAAACTTCCACGTGTATAAAACGAAGTTTTTCAATACACTTACGAAGATATAAATAAACGACTTCGATTCGTTGGGTCGCTCTAGTGCCCAACCTGATACTATAAATGTAATCAATTGTGGCTGGGCAAGCCCGCACAGTTTTCCGCACTAGTGCGAAAAACAGTAAATTGCGTGCCTAAAAGCGATAGGGATAAGGGCGGGTTGTCGAGTAAGTGTATTGAAAAGTTTTTAATGACTCAGGTAGGCAAACTATGGTAGATACCAAATGTTTTATTTTTTTTCAAGCTGTAACTCCCAAGTGTTCAAATCACATAACTTTAACTTTCTAAAAGGAACAATAGATGGCGCTCAACGTTAGTCTTATAAGGTTTAGAGGGTTTTTAAATGCTGCGAAACGTGAACCTTGGTTGAGTATGAGTATTTAGGCCTAGGAAATGAAAGCATATTTCTTTAGCCTTGTTAAACTCGTTAAAAGTAAGGAGCACATAACATATACCTACTCATTATTTTCATCCAATCTGGTTTAACCTTTTGAGTAGCGTAATTAGACAATAGAAAGACAATGAGCGAGCGAATGCCGGCGTTCGCTCGGGGTTTAATAAATTAAAGTGAAATAAAACATCTTGTAAAGCAAGCATTTTATTTAGTATGTTCTCTATTAAACCTACGCAGGTCAAAGGTACAATTTTTTTATTTAAACTACCTCACCAAGAATTTCTGTTTCATGGGTGCGTTTACCAATATTTAAACTCACATATACAAATAGCAAGCAATACAAGGTGGACCGATGACCTGGTAACAGTTGCAGGAGTACGATGGATGCGAGACGCACAGGACCGTTCATTGTGGCGGCACTTGGGGGAGGCCTATGTCCGGCAGTGGACGTCTTTCGGCTGAAATGATGATGATGATACAAATAGCCTGACCCGGACTAACAATCTGTAGGTGCCATATATCTGCACACCCAGCACAGGAGCTAATCGTTTAACCACTACGCTAACCTTGCCGTTAAATTACAAATATCACACTCGTCTTTCGCAGTGTTTACTAGTTACTTATAAGTAAAGGTCGTCCGGGGTCCCGGGCGTTCAGAAGACAGTCCGTCCACCAAGCGACCTTGGAAAAGACAGTGGGTGTGACTACGTGCAGTCTCTGCTGGATTCTAAATGGGGTCTATTAAGAGGTTACGGAACTCCTTCTAGGTGATCTATTGATGATTACCGGGGTGGTTTTAATGAGGTAAAGGTCCGACACTCCCTGGTCTTTTCTCCAAAAGTCCATAAAACTTTTGAAGGTTCCTCATAGTCAAGGTCATGTATAGGACCTATCTTATTTAACATGGGCACTAGGCACCAAGCGGCTACCATTTCATCACCATCGTTTCAGCCGAAAGACGTTCACTGCTGGACATGCCTAGGCCTCTCCTAGATGTCGCCACAACGACCGGTCCTGTGCGTCACGCATTCTTCGCATGTCCGCGACTCCCACCAGGTCAGCGGACCACCTTGTGGAAGGTCTTCCAACGCTGCATCTTCCGGTAATACCATGTATACCAAAACGGTATAAATTATACCAAACTGGTTTTTTTATCAAACATTATTATTATTATCACAATTAAATTTCCCAATTTTTAGTACTTAATAAACAAAAGAAAATTCGCCCATAAATAATTTGGGGGCAATTTAAACTGTTTGCAGTGGTTGTTAGCCGATGTAGCCTGCGGGCCTCCGATAGCCGGGCCAAATCGACTGGATTTATTCCTGCAAAAATTGGCGCGAAAATTACCCGCTCTCCATGTGATGGCTGTCCAAATAATCGTTAATCGTGTGACTGATAATGGCATAAGCGATAATAATAAAATATTTCGTAATAATCACATTTTATTAGCTATTTTATTTGAAGAGAACCTATTCAGAAGTTCATATTATAGTTTAGCGCCATTTGGAAAAGTAAACTTCTTAGGACTCTGGTAGGCACTTGCTAATGCTATGATGTTTTTATTTTATACTACTTTTTCCCCACGACTTCTTTCAAATGAATATTGATTATCGGACGCGAATTCGAAATCGGAGCCAGATAAAACGTAGGTAGTCTATGTCCTTCCTCCCCTAGGAAGGACATAGGTACCTATAGGTTATAACCTACTCTATACTAGGTTTTTTTTTTCTTGTGGGAAAATCGTCTTATGACAAATCCCGCTCTTGGGCGGAGCGAGGGATAGTGTCACACTTTTACTGACTAAAAACCCACTCTTGTTCCTTCTTTGCCTTCGTCCCAGGGCCCCGGGTTTCACTTTCACACTACCCGTCTGCCGCGCTTATGATAATTACAGTAAGTCACATTTTGGTCAATATTGAGTTAAGTATATGTTTGGAATGTAGAGATTGAGATCTACATTTCTGTATATTTAAAATTTGAAAATGTGTTATAGTTAATGAAATAAGCTTAAGCATAATTACAGTAAGACACGTTTTGCGCCAAGGCATACTTATTATGATTGCAGTAAGGGCACATACGGTTGATTTTTTCATAAAGTTAAAACCATTTTCTAGGTATTGCTACAGTAAGTCATTTTGCTATTATTATTTTTAAGTTAGGAATGTTTTTCATCAAGTATCACTGAAACATATTAGCAGTAAGTACCACTTGCTATAATTATATTAAGAATTGGAAACAAAACATTAGTCTAATAAACCTTAACAGATCTACAGTAAGAGTATATACTGTAATAATGCTTAAAAATTTTGCAACGTATTATTGTATTATCTTGGCATAAGTACAGCAAGTAGAACTTACTGTCTATAAGATAAGTCAGCGAATTAAAAAAAAATATATATGTGTTGACGTAATAACAGCAAGATTCACTACTGTTATTATGTTTAGGAATATTTCATCTTATGTGTAGACTTGCCTGGAACAAATTAGAAAAAACACGTTACTTACTGCAAAAATTCTAAGGCGTTTAGGGTCCAAATACGTAGGGTGGGGCAAGTACGTTAATTTAGCAGTCACGGACCATGCAAAAACAGAGACTGACGTGCGTCGGAGAATAAAAAAAACCGATGTGTTAGGTACTGTCCATATGGTCGAGTCTAAGTTTTTCAAGACACACCTTACAAATAAGAATATGAGGCTCTCTGATCAAACTCTCGAGCTCATGAAGAAGAGGCGTGAGATTTTTCTGCAGTCTTCAAACGATACGTGCAGATACTGGCAGCTCAATAGATGGATCACAAAGTATCTGAAACGCGACCAGATGCTATTGAGCGGTTTATACCGCTTAATCGCATAATTGCTTAATAATTTGGAGCCCTTATGGGCTCCAAAGTATTTGCACGAGATCTGTCTATTGGGCAGAGCCAGCTCACGAAACTAAAGACCGACGATGACAAAGTCATATCCGCCAAATCGGAGGTTCTGGGAGAGATGGTGGAGGAATTTTATGGACAGTTTGTACACGTCAATCTCCAAACCTGCTGCAAATCTAGCAAACGACTCAAGAGCTACATTGACTCGACACTGTACCGAAAATATCCCGGACGTCAGCCTGTACGAGATTACGATGGCTCTGAAGCAACTTAAAAGCAACAAGGCACCGGGTGAGGATAGAATTACGGCCGAACTCCTGAAGACGGGTGGGATACCAATCCTTCAAGCCCTTCAGAAGTTGTTTGGTTCCGTCATACTTGGGAGAAAAACACTACACGCATAGAGCAGAGGTGTGGTGGTACTCTTTTTTAAGAAAGGCGACAATACCCTGCTTAAGAATTAAAGACTCATCTCATTTCTGAGCCATGTTTACAAGCTGGTTTCCATTGTCATCACGAACCGTCTCGCACGTAGGTTCAACGACTTCCATCCTCCCAAACAAGCCGGATATAGAAAAGGCTTCAGCACCATGGACCACATGCATATGCTGCGCAGATTAATCATACAGAAGACTGAGGAGTATAATCAGCCTCTCTGCTTAGCGTTTGTGGACTACGAGAAAGCCTTTGATTCGATCGATACAGTACTGCAGTCTCTCCAACGGTGCCAGATTGACAATCGGTACATGGTAGTGCTGAAGTATTTATACAAAAACGCCACCATGTCAGTCCGACTTTAGGACTAGACCTTGAAGGCAAGACTGTCCTCTAGCAGAGGGGTGTGAGGCAAGAAGAAGTAATTTCTCCGAAATGGAGGATGTCTTCAAGGTTCTGAAATGGAGAGGGCTAGGCATTGATGTCAATGGCGAGAAAAAAATACTGTAAAGGTTTTATTTTTTAGAAACAGTGCTTAGTTTATTTGGTTTATGATTGTTTCTTGTACGAAGCCCGTTGCACAAACATGAATTATAATTTTTTAAATTTAGTTTTTATTATGATTCTAAAGGATTAAAAAAATACAATAATTTTATTGTATTAATAAAGCTGTGTACTTTTTCTACTAAACTATAATTTTATAAGATCTCTTTTGTTTTGAATTATCTACCAATAATATCGAGAAAGATAAATTAATTATGATTCATGGTAGATGCCAAAAGTTTACATATTGCTCCTAGCTATAATTACAGTAAGTGATTAAGTAACATTAGGCAAATTGTGCAATTTTTGTTATTCTATTTAAACATATACCTCATTTCGTAAGCTTTGTTGCAGTATGTACCTCAAACTAAAGATTGTTACAGTAAGTCACACACTTACTGTACCAATTACTATAAAAACGTTATTTTTTAATTGACCATTCCTTAACATACTTATTTTTTCAAGCTTAACAATTTAAATATTATTACTACATAAAAATAAAAATATACACATTGTTTACCTAACACATTTTTATCTAAAACATTTTAGAAAACTTAGGTTTAATTTATACTTCGGGAGAAATGTCAAAAGTAAAAAAAAAACTTTGATCGCCTTTTTCTCGAAAGTGTCTCTATGATACTTACTGTATATATCACAAGCACGGCAGCCGTGGCCCCAGTAGGCTTCGACCCTGCTGGGCCCCTACGATTTACTGACATCTCCTTGAGGCGCGCGTGGAACAGTATGCGACGTCGACGACTTGGGCTCGGTTCGGACGGTTACTGGACGGTCGGACTGCGAGCCACCCATTGCTCGCCGTCCGCAAGCCCGCGCCTACGGTGGCCGGAAATCGGGATCGGAATCCCGGCGTTGGTTGGGGCGTAAGGACTGTTGCCTCACGCGATCGGCCGCCTCCTTAGCTAGCATTACTGCTTCGCAGAAGGAGGCGACCGCCTGCCACTCCTCCACGCTCCGGACCATGGCCTAAACCAAAGCCCGGCGCGAGAGATCGCCGCCGCCGATCGCCCCCACGAGGACATGGCGTTGCTCTGCCCAAGCGGGGCACACCTCCATCGTGTGCTCCACCGTGTCCTCAGGGCGATCCACACAGTGGCGACACCCGGGCGTCGCTTCCGCACGAATCCGGTGCAGGAACTTCCCGAACTTTCCGTGTTCGGTGAGAACCTGCGTCATGCGGAAGGTGAGGACGCCGTGAGGTCTTTCCAGCCCAGTAAACGCATCTAGTATAGCTGGATGCGTTTACTGGGCGTCCTAAATTTGATCGGTTCAATATAAATATATGACCGTGAAAGCGTAACAGATAGAGATAGAGTAACTTTCACATTTATAATATTAAGTATGGATTCCAACGGGCAGTTGTCCAAAAGTTACCCAGACCCAGAGTCAGAGCATCCTCAATGGAGGTTTGTTGGCCTTTTCACTCTATTCCACATACCTCAATAGACTAATTTATTTGGAGACCTTCGATTGCAATTATCCTGAGCATTCAAGTAGATACTTATAGGAATCAAGTTTGACAGTCGACAAAGCAATCCTTAAAAACTCACTCTTTATCAAAAACCGTCATTAAGTACCAGGTACCCAACCCTCGGCAGATCCTACAAAACATGAATACCCGGCTTTATGTTGAATGTTTAACTGAAACTCGAGCCTTCATTAAAAAAATATCTACATCGTCCGTGCTGAATACGGCATGAATGGATTCTCAGTAAAGACATGATAACCTCCGCTCGTGAGTCTTATGACCCGGTCAAGTACATAAGTTAAATGGGGGTTAAAACTCGGTTAAGAACTAGGTACTGTTGCTTTTCTATAATTAGTCTTTTTCTAATGACAATAGTTCTTTAGGTTTTATCGCCGCCGGGATTCCGATCCTGATTTTCAGCCACCGCAGGCGCGGGCTTGCGGACAGCGAGCAGTGGGTAGCTCGCCGTCAGACCGTCCGGTAACCGTCTGGACCGAGTCCGAGTCGTCGACGGCGCGTATAATTATATTTGCGCTAACGAATTCATGGACAAAAGTTAATGTCTATTCAAATCGCGCGGAGAACTTTGATATCGCGATGCAGGATTTGTGTGACGTCATGTCTAGTTTTTATATGGTGACATAGATGTCGCTACACGTTGAGTTTTAATGAATCCATTTGTATGCGGAATTCAAATTTTTTAACGGATTGATATATTAATAGGTATAATATAGGTGTATATGTATATTTCGCTATTATTTCGAATTTTGAATATAAATACATAAATTATTTTTACGTGAATTGAAATGCATTTGTCTAAGATTTGCAATAGAGTGAGAGGCTTTTTAAAACCATGATAGAAGTGTAAAAGAAAAACTATCATTAATTAAACCTATTTTCATGAAATTAAAATAAATTGTTATTATAAGGTATACTTGAAAAACAAACATAATTTGATTTTATTTGCTTACTTTTTGTTTTCAAAGGAATACCAAGCTTGAATAGAAAATACAATACCAACTAAAACGAAACCCATTCACTCCAGACCTGACTGGAATATTGAAACCTATCTAAGACTAGACAGTTTAATATTACCTTCGTTCAGAACTTACTTCGAAACTATCCATAATATCAGCAAAACAAAACCCTGTCTAGACTGTGGGTAATGATTCTAAATCACAGCTAAAACGGTTAGAGGACGCGACAATCTTCCAATTTACAAAAGATAACCTGTTTCGAATCCCCAAAGTTCGTTTCGTTAGAAATGCAAAACTTGAAACTTCAGCATTTTGTAACGCAATGTTTGGTAGGGTCACCATAAATATTTAGTTTATAGGTAACTAGTCTAGGGTTGCCAAGCGTACTCTAAAATAGAGTATTGTACTCTAGTACTTTATATCATGTAAGCGTACTCTATAACGCTAATAAAGGACGTTTTTTTTTTTATATAAATGATACTCCTTTTTATAAGTTTATACTCTTTATTTCCCTGCTTTGAAATCAAATATTTTCTAGTTCTTCTAATAAAAGTTGGCAACCCTAAACTAGCCGGATAAGAGTTTGAAGGTACGTAGATATATCTCTACCTTCACACGGGCCTAGTATTTGGTAAGCATAACATGAAATTGGTATAAAAAACCTGGTACATTCTTTTTTTCTTTTGACTTTGCCCGGTTTATAAATTTAGCCAATATCGAGTTATTTAGGTTTTGTATAGAATACAGTTACTTTGTCTTTTGTAAAAAAAAAAACATATGATTATAAAAATATATTATATTAATAGATAATTATTATAATAACATAATTATTTCTAATTTAATCGATGTAACACTTTGTTACTGACATAGGTTTTAAGCAATTTATATTACTAAAGAAATATGGAAGTTGTGTTTGAATAAATACACTTTTGCAACATATGGGAAACAAATATAATATGGTTTTGGGAGGCCTATTATAAGAATGCGGATGTAAAATATTCTACTATTTTTCTGAGTGTTAAATACAGAGTGTCAGACAAATGTATCGAGTCAGCCTGCTTGGCAATCTTCGCTGAATTATGTAGTCAATAGTTCGACAAAAAGCTCAGCTTCATTTTACCGAGATCGCTTTTGTTTCAATGACTTCATATGTTGTCCAGTTGTGTAGACACTTGAGACACAAAATTACACCAATTTTACGTCACATTATCCACTTTGAAATCAGTTCGCGAAGAATCAAAACACACTGAACTTCACTCGAAAAAAAAAAAACAGCATTCATATTTTACAGTGTTGTGATCATTGACAAAACAATATTTTTTTAAAGTAGCTTAACGATGTCTAAAAATTCTAATCCCAAGCTGTCATTTTGTTCATGACAGCTTTCAGCCGGCAACTGATGGGCCCGCCCTGAAAGTTTTCGTACAAGCGTGGATACCCTACTTCCTATTTGCATATTCGTGTCTGTTTGGTTAATTATTTAATATGAAACATTTACTTAGTCAAATTATACTAATTACAGTATATTTAGGTACTTGGCTAGTTTAGAATAATCATCATCACAACGTATTAGTTGTATTTTTAATTTTAAGTTGGAAAATCATCTAATGACTTTTGCTCTAGGATAGAGCGGGAGGGCGTTTCAGATTTTTATTGACTAAAACTATACCTATGTTCTTTTTATGCCCTTTGCTTTCCAGGACCACGGGTTTCCTTCTCAGAAGTCAACCCATGGCCCCAGTAGCAAACTTCACACGGATATAATGTACAAGTATTAGGTGTATATAATACAAGCGCATTAGACCCGTGTAAAGTTTGGGAGGGTCACATTAAATAAAAACCTATAGGTACATACATACTCGTACATATTTATGGTCATGTAAGTACTCGTACTTAGTTAGATTTAGTAGGTTATTTCTAGTTACGTAAATCCTACATCTCTCCGAGGTTTCAGAGAGGTTATTAATAAATCTCCCTCCACACTGTACAGACGGTTTGTAATTATAATTTAGATAATGTACTGTTAAGATCTGTATGGTTGCTAATTAATGTGGCGGCGTGGCGTGCGCTTTGGAGTTGTTTGTTTTTGGAGCTACCTAATCTTGATAAGTGGCGTTGCAGTTATGTAAGGTAGGTAGGTGGAAGGGTCCATTGTTGACTTGATTATGTTGTACCTCATTAACTCAAATGTAAGCCAACTTTACCAGGTCAATCAGAAAGTTTTGCGAAAAAAAGTTTTTGTATCAAAGGCACCGGCCACTAGTAATTATTTTGAAAACTTTGGTTATTTAAAAATAAAAATAACATTGTTCGAATTTTGAATTTCCTTCGACATTATTTCGAGAGCCAAATGAAATTATAGTGACTCATTTAAAAATGGATCTGCATCGAGAACATTTTCGTGCGATAATTTTCTACGATTTTAAACGTGGCCTAAAACCTGATAAGTAATTTGATGGACTTCAAATTGCTTTTATGGATGAAGGACCTTCAAAAGCAACCATCTACCACTGGTATAGCGAGATCAAGCGCGGTCGCCTTACTTTGGGGGATGAACAAAGGAGTGGTCGTCCTACGACGGCTGTCACGGAAGAAAGTGTGCTGACAGTAAAAAAAATAATTAAAGTAAACAGGCAAATTTCATACGAAGAGAATTAGCATACATTGCAAATTGGTTCGGGAAGCCTTCACAAGATTCAACATGAGCACCTTTGCGTGAGGAGGATAGTTTGCCGCTGGGAGCCGCACAACCTCACCTAAGCTCAGAAACAGGCCCGTGTAGAGTGGTGTCCGTGTGACATGATTCAAAAATTTGAAGCAGGCTCGTCTCGGCGCGTTTACGACATTGTGACATGTGACGAATCTTGGATTTATCAATACGATCCAGAAACAAAGCGTCAGTCGACAGTTTGGCTGTTTCAAAACGAACCAACGCCTACGAAAGTGAAGCGATCGAGAAGCGCAGGGAAAATTTTGATCGCTACTTTCTTCACTTTGACGGGTTATCTGATTTCAATTCCATTACGAGATCAAAGCAGCATCAACGCGGAATAGTATACCACAAAATACCTGCCAAAAGTTTTGTCTGCAATGAGTAACAAGCGACCGAACACCGGGCTTTGCGGGGTATTACTTCACCATGACAACGCGCCCGCGCACTCAACGCTCAAAACGAGGGACTTCCTGGACACCATACCGGTCAGAGTCTTGGAACACCCTCCTTACAGTCCTGATCTGGCATCGTGTGACTTCTTTTTATTCCCTAAAATAAAAAATCTGCTGAAAAGGTTTAGCTATAGTTTTCATCACCGGAAGACGCGCTAGCAGTGTTCGAGAAGGCCGTGGAAGAGGTGTCTGCGGCGGACTGGAAAAAAAGTTTCGAAAATTGTTTCAGACGCATGAAATTTTGTATAGAGGCTGGTGGAGAGTTTTTTGAAAAGATTTATTAAAAACATTTTATCAATAGAAGTTAGTTTTATAGTTTCTCAAAGCTTTCTGAGTGTCGCACGTATTTCAAAATTATTGAAAAACTAGCTTATTCGGAAAACGTTGTTCCGCCATAAAAAAATATATTAAAGAAAATAAGATAGAGGTGGAAGTAGGACGGTAAAAAATAGCCTAAGACCTATTCTCAGACCTATCAAAGAAATTCATAAAAATCGGTCCTGCCGTTTCGTTCGATTACAAACACTGTGTACTGTACGTGAGTATGGTTACCGGCTGTACGCACAGTTATTTAAGCTAAGGGCCACCACGCCATTACGCCATTTTCACCCCTATCAAATAATTTCTCCTACTCTGGGTAGTGCGAGAGGTCGTATCAGACTTTTACTGACTAAAATCCACCCGTTTTCCTTCGAGATGTCAGCAAATCGTAGGGTAGTGTGAAAGTGAAACCTGGGGCCCTAGGACGAAGGCAAAGAATGAACCGGAGTGGCTTTTAGTCAGTAAAAGTCTGACACTATCTCCCGCTCCGCCCAAGAGCGAGATTTGTCATAAGATGATTTTCGCACCTAAAAAAAAACCTAATTCCTTCAGTTGCCTTTGAGTGACTCTTTCGAACAATCCCACAGATACTTAGCAACTAAGATCAAATTCATTTATCCTCTACCTATCAGTACAGTAGAGAAACCGACTTGATCCAATCTCTTACAATATTGTTAATTGAATCTAAGCCTGTACATAAAGGCGCCCACGCAAAACCTAACTCGTAATTGAATCAAGTAATCCAGGTTCTATAGTGTTCCGATACTATTGCCTTTAGCTGGTTCTTCAGCTAACACACAGATTGCCTTTACACCTGTAGTTTGAAGCGTAGTTAAATGTCAGTCCGATTCAATAGACGCGGTTACGTAAATAAGAACATCATCTATACTTACAATAAATCTGTAGAAGTGAAAATTGTGTACATTGAAAATATCAAAAAAAATAATGGCATGGGGGGTGTTACTAGATCGACACCGAACCCAAAAATGTGATTAAAAAAAATTTTGTCTGTCTGTCAGTCTGTTTGCTCAGGCATCACGCAAAAACTACCAGTTCGATTACGATGAAATTTGGTATAATTATTCTTTAAAATCGTGGGCACCACACTGGGTACTTTTTTGTCCCGGAAAAGTATATACAATAAAAAATAAACTTAATTTTGCGGTTCGATCCCTAGACCCGATTACTGTACCAACCGCTAACAAAAAAGTTTGTCGTACGTCACCCGCAGTGGAGTTAACTACACGCTGCACACAGATAAGATAAAATTCAAATTGTCAACTTCTGTAAAACGAATGTGTACTTAATAGTAAATGTATTGTATTAATTTCAGCTGTAATATTGTGTTTATTATGGATGGTTACAAAAATATTTTTTTTCGGGTTCTTTTGTCAAAAAAGTGTTTCTTCTAAAAGGGGGGATTAGTGTAACGGCATAACGTATACTAAAGATGTGTCATGTTGTAGTACGCTACAACATAACACATCTTTATATTATATTATCTATTATATTACGTACGAAATACAAACTTAGCTTACGAGCTAGTTTGTATTTCGTACGTAATATATAAGCAATGTTCAGTATGTCTTAGCGGCGATTTGTACTGGTTGTTTGTGAAGAGTTAATACATGAGTTAGTCGTTACCAGTCTTTTATTGAATCTACACCCAAGGTCACATACCATAAAACTATAATATTTTATCTTAAGATACAATATCGCTCGCCATACAATTCAATGGACTATCACACACGACGAAGATAATAAATAATATTTCATATTTTCGTACCTCAAAAAACCTAATAAAACCATTTTCGATTTCTACGCCGACGAAGTCGCGGTGAAAAGTAGAAAGATGCTAGTAAAAATATAAAGGAGCTCAATTCGTGTAGTGTAGACCAACTCTAGAGTAGCCGAGCACGAGTGAAACTGCACGAATTTGAGCTCGGCTCGTGCTCCGCTCGTACTCGGCTCTAGCGTAAACCCACCTTTAGAACGCTGCTGATCAATTTTATTTTGCGTTTCTAAATCATATTAGTTGGGAAACAAGTCGATAGGTCACCTCGTTTATATCGCCGGCTGTGGAATTGAGGGGTAACTAAAAGAACTATGTGGGTTTTAGCTATTAGTCAGTAGTTATGGCAGGATATGCTAAAACAAATATACTGTCACACCTTATATACCATACTAGCTGACTCGCGCGAACTTCGTACCGCCTAATAATGTGATAAATGAAGAACCGTTCGACCGATTTTATGCAAACTTCACATAAACCATCTACTAAATAGTCCGAACAAAGCCTAAACATTTGGTTTGGATGGGTGAGCCCGTTCTTCAATTATAAAATTACAATGAAAAGTGGCGTTGATTTTTATATATATAGATTCTAGCAATAAATAGTTTGATTGATTGATAAAAATCTGACACTTCCTTTCGCTTCACCCAGAGCAGGAGTTGTTATTTGATTTTCTTCAATTACTCTTTGCTTGTTCCAGGGTCACAGTACCTTTTTTTAGGGTTCCGTATCTCAAAAGAAAAAACGGAACCCTTATAGGATCTTTGTTATTCGTCCGTCTGTCTGTCTGTTTGTCTGTCAAGACCCTTTATCTCGTGGAGGTATCGAGTTGAAATTAAAACTATTAAAGTCTGCGGTCCCTTGAAGCTGCGAAAAAAATCAAATATATCTACGGCCGTTTATGTTTTTCATATAGAGTTTCATAGATGTGCTAATATAATGTGTGATAATCCTCACCACAGATGTTTGCTGGATGAAGTATAGAGAAATAATTTCGTAACTCAATTCGGAAATTGAACTGTTTTCATAGGTACCTAAGTTTGTACGGAACCCTCAGTGCGCGAGGCTGACTCGCACTTGCCCAGTTTTTTTTGGCTATACCTGGTTTGTGCAATTAGTCAGTATCAAGTTTAGAACATATTTACTTTTCACTCACTTTCTTCTTCTTCTTAGCGTATCGATGGCAAAACTTGTTAAATTCCTTGCTTGGCCCAGTATTCGGCCACGGCAGTGCCGTCCGCTTGATGCTGTCATTAGGTCCCTCGTGAACAGGTAACAGGGCACGTGATGCAGGATCGAAGGTGGGACATGGTCTGCGGAGAGACGCCGCACAAACACTGAAAATCGGAACCGTCCGAAATCTGTGGAGATTGTCTTTGCTGCGCCCAACTTGAGTTACTTTGAGTTCTATTAGAAAGCGGATGTAACACATACAGCAGGTTGTAACGTAATGTGGGTAATATAGTATTTGGCGGCAAATGTATCAAGTCGGCCTTATCAGCAAGCTTCGCTGAGGTAGACGATACTATAATAACATTCTCAGCTCCATCATTTTTACAGAGATCGCGTCCTTTTCAATGATTCCACATATATAATTATTGTCGAGCTGCGTAGACATTTGAGATACGAAACTACACCAACTTAACATCACATTGTCCACTAGGAATAAATTAAAACAATTAATGAACTTCTCTCGAAAAAATTCTGCTAAAAACCTCCAAAAGCGGTTATAGGTAAAAAGAACTTCTCCCTCTACCTAAGTAATATATGTTATTTTTTGCGTGTCAAATTGGAACCGACTTTTCCTTAACCTCGGGCGCTCCGGGGTATTATTATTATGTAATTGCGCGTTTTTACGTAAATCCCTAAAAAAATAAAATAAACAAAAAACAACTTTTTCGGGGATTATTCTAGAAAAATCAAAATTTTCGGCTAAAAAAAATTCGTACAAACATGTGTACAAAACGACAGTTAAGCGTTTTTCAAGGTCATTCAAGTTGTACAGACGTATGTACAATCGGCGCTCAAGGGATTAAATATGCGTAATGTTGAAATGAAATACATTATGGATGGTACCTTGCTAGGCCTTGGCAACTTGAAAGTGGAACCAAACAGTTTACATTCTGCCGATTAGGGATTTTCGTCCAGAATTTACGATTACAGTCGATGGTGTGCGCAGGCCGCAGTCTATGAGGTTATCTTGTCTTTGGTTTACGACAGCTCCGAGACTACCTTTATGGGATGTAAGCAATGCGATTTTAGTACGAACTTTAGTTTATTGACAGTAAAAGTCGATAAGTTCACGTTATCGCAAACGTGTGGCGGGAAACGGCAGCTTTTAGTTGACTCCGATGAATTTGAGATGGATCTTGGGTACCTTTTATTAAAGATTTTGATAGAACATATAAAAATCAATTTATATCCCACGGGAACGTACATGACACTCTTACTATCGGGGCGAAGTGTCATCATCCAGTTCATGGCCTACCCATGATATTTTCAATGATATTTTGTTCCCATAAGTCGATTTTGCGATGAGAGATGCACCCAGATAGGTTTTTTTTATGTGGTAAAATCATTCAATGACAAATCTCGCTCTTGGGCGGAGCGGGAGATAGTGTCAGACTTTTACTGACAAAAAACCCACTCCTGTCCCTTATTTGCCTTCATCCCGGGGCCCCGGGCTTCGCTTTCACACTACCCGTGGATTCACCCAGATAGGTGTGTTTTAAAATAATTATTTTAAAGTCTTCCAAAAGGTACTAATTAACCGGAAAGAATAGTTTGAATTCATCAAAATAAAACTAACACGTCCTCATAAAATCTGCCGACAAACCTCGAAACAAACAAAGATACATGTATAAATATCTCAGGATATATTTCTGCACTTTGCCGGTGTGTTGCAGCGTTCAGATATGTTTCAGTTGGCAAATGAAATATGGTTCCAAAGCGTTGGAGGCAAGTGAGCCTCGAATATATTTAAGGTTTTGCAAAATTAGAGTAACGGCTGGATTGGTGCATGCTTACAATATATGGGAGTAATGGTAAAAAGAGACTGTAAATAAAAAGGCACAAATGTATGTAAATATGAATGTATAAACTTTTGATCACACGGAGGACCTTCTGTTGGGGCTAACAGTGATGCATACAAAACACCCTTACGCTACACAGATCACACACAAACATACTTCGTCCTACGCTTTAGAATAGTATTAATATTTAAAAAAAACCGGGCAAGTGCGAGTCGGACTCGCGCACTGAGGGTTCCGTACTAATTTACCTATGAAAAAAGTTCAATTCCCGGATTGAGTTGCGAAGATTTTTCCTAAATCACAAAAAAACTTTTTTTGTGACGTAACTACAAATTTACAGTTTTCAGATTTTTTCCTATACTTGTGCTGTGAGACGTTCATCATCATCATCATGATTTTGATTCCCTTGAGAGGGTCGAAATATACGTCTGACATGACTATATAGTTTTAATTTCAATTCAATACCTCCACACGTTCCCGAGGTAAAGGGTCTTGACAGAAAGAAAGACAGACAGTCAGACAGACGGACCACAAAGTGATCCTATAAGGGTTCCGTTTTTTCCCTTTTGAGGTACGGAACCCTAAAAAAATATTTAATTTAATTAAGGTAATTTAGTTATTATAAAATGGCTGCACGTAGGTGTACGGCCCTGTGGTTTAGAAGTCAGAGCGTTTGAAAATGACCTAATTATTTTAAGCCTTTGAATAATTAATGGCTTGGGTTAGGAATTTTGTAACGGCTTATGTTGAAACTAGCTTCTGCCCGCGTCTTCGCTCGCGTAAATGTAGGTTTCTCCATACAAAGTTTGGACCCCCCGTTTCATCCCCTTAGGGAGTGAATTTTGAAAAATCCTTTCTTAGTGCTCGGCTACGTCATGAAAGGAAACCTCGTGCAAAATTTCACGCTCCTAATCCTAGTAGCTTCGGCTGTGCATTGATATGTTAGTCAGTCAGTTTCCCCTTTTATATATATAGATAAATCATAATAATTATTATGTTTAGTTCTATTCCAAACCTGCTCAATACTTCAGGTGTCATCAACTCGTTGCTTGTTATTGTTTGTAACTAGCTAAAAGCTGTAACGCTAATATTATTTGCTTATTTAGTCATTTATGTACAAAACACAAACACTTCAAATCACTGCTTACCATGAGGTGGGGTTCAAGCTCTAGTTTATATCAATAAAAAAAAAAACTTAAAAAAGTGAAGAAAAAATACTAGAATAAATAAAAGAAGAGCGCAAAGGTGCTACTTATTTCAAAGAGATTTCTTCCAGCACACCTGCGTTGGGTGAGAAATGTAGACACACTGTATTATAAATATTTTAGAAAACTTAAAATAGACAATAATAATTTAACTAAATTTTCTCTGAAAATTTTATCTCCTACCTACTAGCTGACTCGACGAACTTCGTACCGCCTAATGGGAAAAATGAAGAACCGCTCGACCGATTTTTTGCAAACTTCACATAAACCATCTACTAAATAGTCCGAACAAAGCTTTAACATTTGGTTTGGATAGGTGAGCCCGTTCTTGAGTTATACAATTACAACGAAAAGTGGCATTGATTTTTATATATATATAGATTAGAATTCAAACGGCCTGATTCAATCTTTGGTCTAACAAAGCTCCTATTGGCCAATCAAAGTAACAATAACCAGTCAGTAACATTACACGATATGTGCTTTATCAAATTGAGTAGGTTTCCGGAAATCAGAATCACAAAGTAAGGCTTGCTACACACATAGCAAAGCCATTACATTCAAGCCAAACGCACTGACGTAAGCCACGATAAGAAGAAGTTAAGATTGAGTGGTAAGCTACTCAATAGGTATTGTTAGCATAGAACTTGTATACTATTTAATATTATCAGTGTACCATAACTGAAAAGTGAAAAGTAAAAACACCCAATCTGTATAAATATAAAAGGCAAAGTCCTGAATTACTCACTGATTTCTTGACCGCCGGGGTGTCGCGAAGTAGCGACGCTGTCTTACAAGCAGCGTCGCGGCACTCCTACTGCACCAAAAAAAGAATACTTTGGACTATATGGCATCACAGTGAAGCACCCGTTGTTGCCGGTGCCAACCAACATTGCGAGCAGGGGGCGAAGCCCCGAACTCGCCTGCGGCGCCCCTCTAGAGGGACGTAGCGAGTACCCTGAACTCACTGATTCATCAATGCTCGGCCCAAACGCTTGGATCTAGAACGATTCAATTTTGTACAGAGGATACTTTTATGATGTACATCAAGAATAAGAAAGAATTTCCCAAAATTCCCCTTCTAAAGGCCTGTGCTCACCACGTTTTTTAAACGCGCCGTTGACGATTGTTTGTAGCGATACAGAAGCGATATGCACGAGAGTCAGACGCAGCCTGTAGACCTTTAATAGGATAATATTGTCTGCACAGGCCCTAAAGGGATGAAACGGGGTTCCAAAGTTTGTATGGAGAAACCAACTTTCACAGGCGAAGCCGCTGGTGCTGTCAGTAGTTAGTTTCCATAAAAAACTGTAAAAATTTAATTTCGGAAATCGGTGTAAAATAATGAAAAAAAAAACTTTCGTAATTAAAGTTATTTTTCACGTTGCCGCATATATTGTTTATCATATTATTGAATATGGTCTACTTTTGTAGTGCTAACCGTGCAAATGTTACTGGTTTTCTTAGGATTTACTTTGAATACATAGAGCGCTTCTCTTTGGTACCTGTATCTGCTGTTGAGTGTACGTACTGTATTCACACAGATGTGGACAGGACCCGAGTCCGTCGGTTGCATTGTGGCGAATATACAATGCGACCACAACTCACTTATGCCCCACAGGGAAAGGAAACGGAAACTCTAGTGCTTGGTGGAATGTTTTAGTAGGGATTGCTTGAAATGGTAATGAAAAGTTAATTTTGAAAAACTTTTTTTTTTTAAACTGGGATTTTCTTTCAAATATAGAAAGAAGAAAGAAAAGACTAGACATTTAGCTCACAGACTTACACAATAAAATAACAACTTAGGTATGTAGAAACTTAAAATAAGTAAAAGTCTTAAGTTTAATACTAATTCAAAAACACAAATGATTGTGTGATGAGCACGATCATTTGTTCTGTGTCTGGGTGTAATTTATCTATATATGTATGTATTTAGAAATATATAAGTATGTTTATCAGTTGTCTAGTGTTGTAGTAGTAGTGTCTACCCATAACACAAGCTTTGTTTAGCTTGGGGCTAGACGGCGTTGTGTGATAGTATAATGTAAGTAAATGAAATAAATTCTTAATTTCTCTCGTTGAGATAATGCACAGTGTAAACCGCTGTATCACAAATTTTGTACAAGCGCTTTTAAAATAAATGAAAGTGATGAAAATTTGTTCCTTGAAGATCCAAGTAAAAATGAAAGTTTGTAGAAAGATCATCGTTTTTTGTCGAAATCGAACAAAAAATTGGATACATATTCCTAAGACTAGCTTCTGCCAGCAGCTTCACCTACGTGAAAGTAGTTTTCTCCATACAAACTTTGAGCACCCGTTTCATCCCCTTAGGGGGGTAATTTTGGTCAATCCTCTCTTAATGCTCGTCTGCGTCATAAAAGGAAATCTTGTGCAAAATTTTATTTTCCTAGTCGCAATAGTTTCGACTATGCATTGATATGTCAGTCAGTTAGTTTCTCCTTTAAAATACTGATAAATTAAGAAATAAAATAAGAAATATTCATATTTACTTTTCATTTAGTTAAGTACACGAAAAAGAACGGTACATAAAAGTAAATTGTAATAATTATTTATTGGAACTTGTTAAACCACTTAAGCGCTTATTGAAGTCTCGATGTTCGCTAATGAGGCTCTATCGAAGCCCTTCTATTTTTGTACCCAACAAATATAAATTTGGTAAAAATAAATAGAACTTTGTATCGAAAAAAATGACGGCAATTTATACCGTTCAGAACAAAAACCAGCGTTCAATATACAGCTTTAGTCATTTTTAAGGTGGGAAAATCATCCAATGTCTTCTATGGCTCTAGGGCGGAGCGAGAGGGCGTGTCAGACTTTTACTGACTAAAACCACAGCTATGTTCCTTCTTTGCCCTTGCGTTTCATAACCACGGGTTTCCCTTTCGGAAGTAAATCCATGACCTCAGTAGGCTTCGGCCCTACTGGGCCCCTACGGTTTTGCTGACAACTCTTTTAGGCGCGCGTGGAACATTACGCGCCGTCGACGACTCGAGCTTGGATCGGACGGTTACCGCAAGCCTACGCCTACGGTGACTTAATCATAGATCCCTGACCTGTGGTCCGCAAGAGCTAAAATATGATTTGTGTATGGTATCTAAATTCAAAGATTTCAACACAAAAAACCCGACTGCGTAAAAAATAACTTTAAATAAAAACTGAAAAGAAAAATACAAGTTTAATCCAGTGGCGTAGAAACCAATTTAATTGCATTAATTTTAACATATAAAAAAGAAAAAAATAATAAATTCTCATACGGAACATTGACTACAACAGTGTCGACAGACCCATATTAAATGGAATGATTTTAGTCTGAATTATTTTAACAGGTCCCGACTGTTGCAGTCGATATGTCTGTACCCAATGGTTTTTAATTTTTTTGTGGTGGGAATCTATCAAATAACGCGTCTCGCTCTGTGTGGAGCGAGCGCGAGTGTCAGAATTTTCCTGAATAAGTCTTCAGTTGCCCTTTGTGCTCCAGGGCCGCGGTGACTCTTTCGAACAATTTCGCAGTCCTGGCAAACACTGCTTAGCTTCTAAAATATTTATTGTAAACCGCGCAAAGAAAGTTTTGAACGAACCACAATAGAACTCTCCTTAGCTTTTATGGCACTTTTTCTTAATAAAGATTACGGAACTTCGTAGTAAGGGCATCCAACTTGGCGCATTATTCTTATGTTTTGTGTTTTCCATGATTGCCGTAGAATATTAAATTTAATGTTCTACTTTGTTACTTTTACCAAGTTCAAGGTGATTGGAGATTTTTCGAAAGAGTTAAAAAGATTCTTTGAGAAAAGGGGAATAGCTATTTTTTTTTAAGCCGGGAAATCATCCAATGATTTCTCGCGCCCTAGGGTGGAGTGGGAGGGCGTGTCAGACCTTTTCTTTGCCTCGTGTTCCAGGACCCCAGGGTAAGGGAATAGGTATGCTTCTTGTCTAAAAATACTTGGCAGATAGATCGCGAGGATGGACCTGTGTTAGCAACTGAAATTCAAAAACTTTTTTTAAAGCTGTGGAGCAATGTGGGTAGACCCGTGGCCGAGTGATCAGTATACAGGTAGAATGTCATATCTATCGCATACGATCAGCAGGCTTAGATGAAATAACTTTTTTGTTAGCATTCCCGCCAATTTCGTAGTACAAAATAATGAATGGCAATGACATTACCTGTTACGTCACATTTTACGTGATTTTTCTGCGTGAAATATCATCGCCATACATTTTTTACTTAGCATTTGGTGAGAACGCTAAAAGAAATAGTAAGTACATTTTGATACAAGTGGAGGAAGTTTGTCATGGCCTCCGAGGCGGAATTCACCCGAGCCCTGGCGAGGGTTTTATGGAGTTGAGTGCTGTAGTGAAAATGTGTTTAGAACGACGCGCAAAGTTTTTTAATACACTTACGAAGAAATAAATAAACGGGGGTTGACATAAGAGATACAATAAATTGTGGCGAAAGGAGGGCTAGCGCACTTTTCCGCACTAGGACGAATAATAGTAAGTTGCGTGCTGAAAAGCGGTAGAGCTAAGAGCGTGTTTTCGAGTAAGTGTATTGAAAAGTCATTTGTCTAAGCCTGTTGACAAAATCATTGTCAAGAGTGTCATCATCATGAATATAAAAATAATCTGAAGAATATATGACATTAGTAAAACTTTTGACACGCCTTTTAGAACACAAGAACCATTTTGTTTTCCGTGCTCGAGTACGTGTGATGTCCACTCCACATAATTCTTTACCACCAACCATGCTTCTAAACAACTTACCCACAACAAGAGTGAATAAGTTGCATTTCTAAAAGCATTCACATTCAAAACAGAAGCCGAACAGAATGGCCGTCTCCGTCAGTTTGCAAAGGCATTCATTTAGTGAATAGTGTCGCGCTGAGATGCTTGCGATAGTGATGGAGGAAGCTGGCCGCTTGGAATACCCAGACAACATAGATATAGAATACTAGCTTTTGCCCGCGGCTTCGCCCGCGTACATAAAATATAGCTTATGTTACTAAGGAATAAATCAGTTTTCTACAGGTGAGAACATTTTAGCAATCGGACCAGTATTTTCAGAGATTACCTCCTTCAAACAAAAGAACAAGCTTTGCTTATTTATAATACTCGTATTAGTGTAGATAGAAAAGGTATAGAAATTATGGACTTTTGTAAAGGATTTTTTTTAATTGATATAAACTAGTGCTTAACTGCGATCTTACCTGATGGTTAGCAGTGATGCAATCGTTGATGGTGAAGCGCACTAGTTTATTAAGAGTCTATTCAGTTTAGCCTTGAAGACTCGGACGGAAAGACCACAGTAGCAAAATTATTCCAGTCCTTCAGACGAAACACTTAGTCCGGACCTTACAGGTGTCAACAATGTAAGAGTGGACACTCGTTTCCATTTGACTATATCTCTGCCCATAGAGTATTATTATAAGGATTTTAGCAAGTGAGCAAGAACTACGTACTTACCTTTTCTGAGGTATGCGAAGTAGAGGGTAAAGTGTCACATGCTTCCGTTGAAGAAGAAAGATCCTCGGACCAGACGGGTGTAGTGTCTGGTCCTGTTTTCGGAATGATTGATTTGTGTAGAAGAAATAAAGAAAAATAAATGTTTATTAGATCGTTCAGCGGTTTTGCAGTTTAGAAGACGTTAATTTCTACTTGAAGTTAAGTGGAAATTGGTTGCAAATACGAACGAAAATGATTGAACATTTAAAATATTTTAAACGTGTTTATTGTTCCAACAAATTATTTAATTTAATTTATTAGTCTATTGTTCGGGTTCCTTTGAAGAGATCTGTTAGTAACACTATTTTCAAATTAACACAAAACAACTTTGGTAATTTTACTAATCCCAAATGAAATCTTCCAAAATCTTATTTCCAAGTTCCTCACTTGGTTTCGTTTCGTTAAACATTTGTCTCGACAACTTGTTAACAGCCTCCCCTCTGTCTCCAGGGAGAGGGTACATTTTATTTGTTACCAACTTTTATCACTAGGTTACGAGTGACAAGTAACTTAGGCGATGAATATCAAAAGAAGACTGCTTTGAAATATTCTTTAGCATATATTTTTTTAATGAAGTCGAAGACGATGTGTCGCCTCCTGAGGCTACCACGAGCTTTACGTAATCCTATTTTGATATTCATCGACCTTTATTGGACTGTTAAAGGGATGGAGCTCTTAGGGTGTATAGCGCCATTTTTTTTTTTATTTTTTTTTCTACTGAAATCGGTAAATGTGGGCGGAGTGAGTATATGCTGTCAAACTCACGCACACAGTGACATAACGCGCGATTAATAGCAACGGTGATTCTGTTTTTTTTTAAGAAGGTTACTGAGAGAGTTATTTCGAATAACACTCAAAATTATAAAAAAAAAACTGGGCAAGTGCGAGTCGGACTCGCGCCCTAAGGGTTCCGTACAAACTTACCTATGTAAACAGTTCAATTCTCGAATGGAGTCTCGAATGTTTCCGAATCGATTTCTTTTTTGTGACGTAATAATAAATTAAAAGTTTTCAGATTTATTCCTATACCTGTGCTATAGAATCTTGCTTTATGCAAAATTTCAGGATTCTGGATCAACAGGAAGTGTCCTATAAATTTTGATTCCCTTAAGAGTACCGAAATTGGCGTGTTTTTGCTACTTATACGGCCGTATCTTTTTTTTTTCGTTAACTTAGAAATTTGATTTTTTCACAGCTTTAAGAAAACGTAATCTTATGTATATTGTTTTAATTTCAACTCAATACCTCCACGCGTTCCCGAGATAAAATGTCTTGACAGACAGACATACAAACGGACGTGAGAAAACAAAGTGATCCTATATGGGTTCCGTTTTTTCCTTTGACAAGTATTATAGATAGACAGATATACTCTTTATTGTACACCAATATTAAAATTAGAAAAGAAGCTTAAAATTACTAGGGTGTCACAATGGGCGGTCTTATTATTGATTTTGTTGACTAGGTATCGTATTTTTATATGATTATTATTTATTAGTAGTAGTAGTTTATTAGTATAGAGTTTTAAAACAACCTCCTGAAATTTTGTGCAGATTCAAAATTGCACCTTGTATATACATAAGTACTCATATAAGTTTATTAATTTACTACTATTCGCCCTGCGGCTTGACCTGCTCGAACTTATACACTGAACATCTAATCCGGCATTTTCTTTCTCAATTTTCTGAAATAAAAATATACCTACGATAAAATTTCAGTGGACTTATCTTTACCAATTTCCTTTTTGTAATTTACTCTTAACAAATTCCTTTCAATATTTATTTTGATCACGTTTAAACGAATATACCTACGTTATTTTTATAGGGATTGACCCAAAAACTAAACAGTGTCCGATGTCATTTCATTTGTTATGAATTCTAGTATAAATGGGACTAATTAAAGTAATTTTAGAACAGTCGTGGCGCAGTAGAGTTCATTCCCAATTTATTTCATTATCACTCCAAATAGTAAAAAAAATCCCGTATCTCCCGTAACCGAAATTCGAAGACATGTGACATTCACCAACCCGCACTAGGCCCCTGAGGTGGGTTATGGGCTTACGGTCCTCTCCTACAGAGAAGCCTTCAGTCCCACTAGTGGCTTTCTAGAAATATTCCTGTATTGTGGGTGTGTTCACAAATATTTAAACTCACGTACAATGCGTTCCAAATAAGAATAGGATCGATTGCCATGTTGTGACGTCACGTCATACTGTCAAATCGTAAGAAATTAGGCAAAATTGAAGAACTCAGAGATGAGCAAAATTGAAGAACTGGATTCTGATTAAACTTTTTTCGTTCACAGTTCGTAAATAAATAAAATTTAAAAAATTTCTTTTTTTGCTCACCATAATAATTCTTCGATTTGACAGTATGACGTGACGTCACAAGATGGCCATCGATCCTATTCAAATTTGGAACGCATTGTATATAAGACTCCCAGACCCGAAATAACTATCTGTTGACTAACGCAGCACAGGCGTCAATAAATTCACCCCTGCATTAATCATATCGTCGATCTACTACCAATATTAGAATGAAATGTTTATTAAAAAATATATTTCTTATTACCCTTGGTAATGTAATAAAGGGCTATTTATGCGTTTAGGTTCTTTATTAATCGGCAGCTAGGCAATTAGCAAGTTATGTGAACGAGGCACGCGGATTCACTAGTTTACATTACAAGGTGCCAACATGGTTTAGGCGGGAACGGTATTACAACCAAACGTGGACGCTCAACTTGTTGGCCAAGATTAAATTTAGTTTTAAACTGTTTTAATTACAGTTTCTTAGTTTATTAAGTTAGTCAATTTTGTTAGTAAAAATATAATAAGAAGCTCGGACCTCTAACAGACTTTTTTTGTTGAATTTAACAAGCTGGCACTGGTTTTTTTACTTCACCCATAAAGTCGTAATTTAAAAATAAAAAGGGTTTTTTTTTAATAATAAGTTAAGGGCATTTTCAAATAGTTTTTTATGTAAATCAGCCAGATCTTTTATTGATAATAATTTATTCTTCTTATATGCAACCTCTTTGCTTGGAAATATTCTAAGCATGCCCCAATACTTTATGATAAGTGGTTCGAGCAAAAGGTTTTCATTTCTATGAATGTAAATAGGTTTAGAAACTAAAAACTGTTCATGAATAAAATGCAAGATACCGATTAAGAATATTAAGTTTACGTAGAGAATGAGCATAAAATTGATTATATTTTATTGCAGAGTTCAATTTGATTGAACATTTTGTATTCAGTGATTTCAAAAATTTTAAAATGATGAGTTGTCTGGTGTCTGCAAGTTCATTAATGAAACTCCTTTGAAAATAACTTAAACTAAATGTCGCCTAGAATTGAATGACATTAAGTTACTATTTATTTGTCTAATCCCAGTCCGTTTCGGATGATTTAGATTGCATTGATCTTGTACGTTATTTTGTAAAGGGACTGAAATATTTTAAGTAACTAGATACCTACATAAAAACTTCATTGCCCTTTTTTAAATTACCTATAGTTTTTTTTATTGGGTGACATATCCTTCAGGCGCTTGGAACAGTGCGCACCGTCGACAACTTGGGCTCGGTCCAGACGGTTACCGGACGGTCGGACGGCGAGCCACCCACTGCTCGCCGTCCCCAAGCCCGCGCCTACGGTCGCAAGCCCGCGCCTACGGTATCTGGGTAGGTAGAAATCTACCAAATATCAGCAAAACGTATTTTCACTGCGTAGGTGTAACAGAAGTTTGCATGTGTTTCCATAAATTTCCTGTGACATTTACAATATAAATACCTGCCTCACCAAAGCATTGTTAGTCCCACTTCTCATTTCCCCGCGATGTAACACAGACACACGTGATCCATAGACTTTATAAACAGGCGTCGCGTGGCGCGGACACACATCGGGTATTCATAGAGGGCTTTATTGCGGTGCGAGATGCCCATTCATCAGAGCAAATGAAATGGGAACATGAGATTGTTGAAGAAACGTCTATTGAAGTGGTAAAGTGTAATGAAATAATACTTTGGAATAAGGACGGTTTTTTATATTTTACTCGGTGGGAAAATCATCTTATGACAAATCCCGCTCTTGGGCGGAGTGGGAGATAGTGTCAGACTTTTACTGACTAAAAACCCTGCTGGGCCCCTTCGATTTGCTGACATCTCCTTGAGGCGCGCGTGGAACATTACGCGCTGTCGACGACTTGGGCTAAGTCCGGACGGTTACCGGACGGTCGGACGGCGAGCCACTCATTGCTCGCCGTCCGCAAGCCCGCGCCTACGGTGGTGGGAAATCGGGATCGGAATCCCGGCGGCATGAGGACGGGGACCGTTTAAACTTAACCGTGGTTGTAGGCTAAGAGCTTAAAGCAAATTTACTTTAACTAAGCTCGCATAGACGAGGTATTTTTTAATAATAACACAGCGTAGGTACTTGTCTGCCGTCTGCATACTTACAAGTATTAAAAAATTACCTAAGTTGCTTGCTTCCTGGTTTAAAATTACAAACAATGCAATGTGGTTAATATAAAAAATTGATTGAAGCTCTAACATAAATATTTGACTTACGTGAATGCGTATTTACATTCTGTACATGGCCAGAACGCAAGGATGTGAAACTAGTCGCGTATAGATTGGAAATAACTTTTTAATCAAGGCTTCCAATGTATACAAGAGTAGTACACAAATACTCGCGTATACTTCGTAGTGACCTAACTACCTAACCTTATTTCATAACATACAGTGTCAGTACGAATATGGACTACTATTCGTGCGTAGATCGGAATAATCGCGCCTGGATTAGTTCAGGTTAGAATAGTTGCCATTAGAACACGATGGCGAGTGAACGAAGCGATGACGTGGGTTAGGTTAGGTTAGAACAATGACCATTATTCTAATGTTTGTAAATCATTTGGGTTAGGTTAAGTTCAAAATCATTATTATTTATCTAACATCATTTCATTATATAAATAAATGATTTTTATCTATCTCAGCTTTTGTCAGGCGTAAGTGATGTCAACTGTAGTATAGTTTGGAACCAGGACGCGCGCGTACACGTTACAAATTATACAAGACCAGTACGCAAAATTCGTGTAAACATTGTAATTGCAGATTAAAAAATAACAATACAAAGTATGCGAGAGCAGTTTCCTATGGCTGCTTTCAGACCATGTATAGACTGTAAATACGGTACGTGAATGGCTTTCGATCATGCTATTATCAGAATTCATTCATTCTTCTTGCTGGGACCGAGACCGAATCGTCGACGGCACGCGTCAAAGAGATGTCAGCAAAACCTTAAGCCGAAGCTGACTGGGATCATGGGTTGCCTGAATAGAAACCCCAGGGTCCTGGAACGCTAGGCAAAGAATGACTTAGGAACAGGTTCTGTTTAGTACAAATCTACTGCTCTGCCCTAGAGCGGGAGAGGGCATTGAATGATTTGTGGACTCGCGTACTGAGGGTTTCGTACAAACTTACATATGAAAACAGTTAAATTCTCGACGAGACGTTACGAAGATTTTTCCGAATCGCAATATTTTTTTTTTGTGACGTAACTACAAATTTACAGTTTTTAGATTTTTTTCTGTACTTGTGTTATGAGACATTACTTCATGCCAAATTTCAGGATTGCGAGAGTACCCGATGAATTTTGATTCCCTTGAGAGTGTCCAAATATACGTTTTTTGTGACATAAACGGCCGTATCTCTTTTTCGTTAAGTCAGAAGTTTGATATTTTCACAGTTTCAAGAGACTGCAGACCTGAGGTGGGACCTGGGGCCCACTTTTAATTTCAAATCGAGACATCCATGCGTTTCCAAAATAATGGGTCGTGACAGGCAGACATAGGGAAACAAAGTGATCCTTAAAGTGTTCCGTTTTTTTCTTTTTGTGGTACGGAACCCTAAAAACAAAAAAAGGAAGGGTTTTTAGTCAAGAGGTTACTTCTAGGTAAGCGTGCTCTATCGTTGACCACATCATCCCTTACGTGAGATAGTAAAGTAAATCGCTGTATCAATAATGGTAAAAAGAAAAATTGTGTTTTGTCTAACCCTCTTCCACTGTATTGTAGAATCTAGATCTCGATTCCAGATCATGATATGATTCAGTGAATAGTGTTATCAAATTGCGTTTGATCACAATCTGTGCCAGTGCTTCCTCCAGCAAGTGTAAAGTGGCGATGACGTCACGAGCGGCCATTATCTACGTAGCGACTAGTTAGCTATCATTTAGTTACTGTATCTCGTTTACATCGGACTGTAGGGCTGTGGGCACAGGGTACTTTTTATATCTATCCTGTGGGCTATATATATATTTTTTAGGGTTTCTTACAATGCGAATGTAAGGTAGGCAGATAAATTTTCTGTATCGGTCATTGAGCTTCCTACACTTATTGACGTCCTTAATTCAAGCTAAGTTACGACGAAACCGAAAACCTACTTTCAATAGCACTCTTCCTCACACACTCACTCAGCCACACATTACACACAGGAGGTCGTTTACTCACTTTTCACTTAATCATTTATTTCAATTTAATTTTTTAATGTTCCCAATCCAATTTAATAATTTGAATTGATGTCCTTATTGTATAATTTGATCATTTAATTTAATTATTTAATTTTCTTATTGTATTTAAATTTCTAATGCAAGTATTTGATTTAATTTTTAAATGCTTTTTTTTTAAATTGTCTTAAATCGTTACCTATAATCTTAAGTTGTTATCTATTGTTATTATTACCTATATTTAAGTGGCACATAGATCTAGGGAAGAGCGAGCAGAGATGTCTGAAATATGGATTTTATTATCTAGTCCAGACACAGATTTTCCTCATTAACACATATATCTTAAGTAGAATGTCAACAAACTCTACAATAATTTTATGTTTTGGGTAGGCACCAGATAAATTTGCAATAACATTTTTCTTTTAAGTGGGAAAATTATCTAATGACAAATCCTGCTCTTGGGCGGTTCGGGAGATAGTGTCAGACTTTTACTGACTAAAACCCACTCCTGTTCCTTCTTTGACTTCGTCCCAGGGTTTCGCTTTCACACTACCCGTGGCCCCAGTACACTACCCGTGGCCCCAGTACACTACCCGTGGCCCCAGTACACTACCCGTGGCCCCAGTACACTTCCCGTGGCCCCAGTACACTATCCTTGGCCCCAGTACACTACCCGTGGACCCAGTACACTATTCGTGGCCCCAGTACACTACCCGTCGCCTCAGTACACTACCAGTGGCTCCAGTAAGTGCCTACCATAGTAACTATAAGAGTATCTTTTTTAGTGTATTCGTGAGCACGCAGAACGTAACTTAAAGATAATGAAACTCGAGTTGTTTTCCAAGTTTTTTTTATTTCGATTCTCGTAAGACACAAATTATATTCATGATGAGACAGAATCCATGAATTTTCAGCAAACCATTTCCTGAATGAATTCGTTGACAAAAATATACAAGATGCTATTTTCGGTCAAAACGAAATCATCATCTTTGTAGATTTAACCATCAATTTATAATTTATTTAAAACAAATAAGTGTTAAATTGACAATATTGACGACTCTTTTGGCGCAGTGGTTGAGCGATTGGCAGCTGCGCCACGTGTCGCGGATTATATTCCTTCTCGGAACAAATGTTTGTATGGCCTACAGACTCGGAACTACCAATTCCGAATCTAGGTGTCTTGTTTATGTGAGTTTATATGTTTGTGAAAGCACCTACCGACGGGTGCAAAGTAAAAAGTTACCTGCAATTTTGCGAATTTGTGATAGTTGCAGTAACTTACTAAAAATCATATTCTAAGGCATGGCAAATCGTCTTTTAAATGTAAAAATAACGAAATAATAGTTCATTTTTTCAATAATATTTTATTGTTTTTTTACTAAAAACTGCTTATTATTACAAATTATCAGAAAATCGCAAAATTACAGATAACTCTTTTTACTTTGCACCCGTCGCTACGATACATGAGTAAGTAAATTCAAGTTTATGCCAAAGTTGTTTAAAAATATATCTGTGTATATAAAAGGCAAACTCCTAACTCACTCATTAACGCCCACCTTAAACTCTTGGACCTAGACCGCTGAAGTTTTGCACATAGTTGTCTTTTATGATGATGTATACTGTATGTGTGTATTAAGAAAGGATTTTTAAAAATTCATCCCCTATGGTGATTTTTTTTTTTAAGGTGGGGTCATCTAATGACTTCTACCGCTCTGGGCGGAGCGAGAGGGCGTGTCAGACTTTAACTGACTAAAACTACACCTGTGTCCTTCAGTTGCCCTTTGCATTCTAGGACTACCCTAGCTAGCGGGTATCGGCCCTGCTGGGTCACTACGGTTTGCTGACATCTCTTTGAGGTGCGCGCGGATCACTACGCGCTATTGACGACTGGGCTCGGTCCGGTCAATTACCGGACAGCCGGACGGCAAGCTACCCATTGCTCGACGTCCACAAGCCCGCGTCTACCGTGGCTGGTAGTCGGGGTCAGAATTTCGGCAGCTGAGGCATGAGAACATTCGTTCCCACACGCTGCGGCCTCTTCCTTCGCTAGCATTACTGCTTCGCAGAAGGAGGCTAATGCCTGCCATTCCTCCTCGCTTCGGACCACAGCCTGAACCAGGGACCGACACGAGAGGTCGCTGCCGCCGATTGCCTCCACAAGTACACGACGGTGCATCCTCCAAGGAGATGAAACGGGAGTATTAAAGTTGTCGAAAAATAAAAGGCAAAAAAAAAGGAAGACTTAAATACGCAAAAAAAATACTCGCAATATATTCCATCATATTATTTAACGCGCCAAAAAAATGTATGTATTTTTAAATCACGTTATGTAAATAATTATTACTTTATTTATTGTTTCTTTCAGTTTCGTTCCTAGTTCCATTCTAGGGTATTACTAAACTGTCAAAATGGGCCTTTTATTTTTTTACGAGTTTATGCTATACTTTTACGCGGGCGAAAAAGTATGCTAAACTAGTATATATATTACCGTTTGCAGGCCTCCCAAATAAGGGTGAAGGCTGGTGAAGTTCGCTAGATGTAAGAAGTAGATAAACCTTCGATGTGGCGATCTTGGAGAAGGCTTTTTGTCCAGCTGTACGAATAAAAATATGAAGAGTAAAGATATGAAGGCGTATTAGACTCCTTCATATCAGCCAGCCCAACCCTAACATAAGTACGTAGGTAACAGGATGTGCAAAGTAACAACTTTTGTTTTAACCTCTGCCAACTCGTAATAGAGTTGGAACCCTTCAGCAAAGTTTGTCTATGCCCCACGGTCAGCGCTTATCGGAACAAATCTGAATAAAACTGTTTGACTTACTTTTTGATTGATGACATCCTTATTTTGTTAGTTTTTGACCAGCTATTTTATAAGAAGTGTACGTAAGGATAAAGGTACACTATGTCAGATTAGGATTACGTGTTATTTCTTGGCATGGTTTGTGCATAGCCAGTGTCAAGTTTTAAATTATTTAGTTTTTACAGTCCCTTTGAGTTACTTTGAATTCCATTGGAATGGAGATAAGTATAGCACATTCTACATAATATTTTTTTTTTATTATTTGGCGACAAATATACTAGTCAGCCTTCTCAGCAAGTTTCGATAAGGCAATCAATGCTACAATCAAACACTTAGTTCTATTTTGCCGAGATCGCACCCGGTTCAAGTATTCCACATATTGTGCAATTGTATAGACACTTGAGATACAAAATTACACAAATTTTATAACATTGTTGAAATTTTGCGAATAATGGAAACAATCAATGAACTTCACACGAAAAAAATCCAGTCACATAAATCTGGAAAAGTAGGTACGCTACCAAAGTTAAGAAATTGGTGCTTCTGGTAATGGTAAATTGACACTGAATAAAAATATTGTATCTTAGATTGCCTTGAAAAGGTTTTCTACACTTAGCTCGTAAAAAGCTCGATATTCAAAACACTCAATTTGTAATGCTCACAAAAATCGGCTCAAGTTAGTCGAAAAGTGAATACACATCATTACCAAAATTTTGGATTACCCTCGATAAAATTACAGGGGTACATACTCAGTGTTTTTTTTGAGAGAACTCTCTTTCCGCCATTCGCTAATATTTAGTCCGGGACCTACTAACAGAGTTTGACACGTGTAAGAGCAGAATATTTACGTCGAAACACATGTTAGGGTTGCCGCACACGGGCCATTGATTACAACCACAAAACGCCGCCACCGGCATCATTCCTGTAGGTTTCATACATTTTATATGGAATCGGCGCACACGCGGTTGACGCCAGTGGCCGCTGCTCGCATCTTGTTGCCTGCACTGGCTAATAAACGCCGATACAAATCGCCGTCACACGCTAACCGCGCATTTGCACCTTGTTCGTCAGAGACATTATGATACTGCGTGTATGTGTTAAAAAAAGTAGCAGCCACCGGCCACAAGTGGCTTACGCGTACTTCAGCTTCCTTTGTGCCCGCTTGCAGCTTTTCATGGTGGCGGCGTTTGTGACTGTGGCATGTGGCTTATGTGCGACGATACTAAAAGTAAACGTACTAAATGTCATCAAGGTGAGTACAAGTTTGGTGAATCGTTAATTTGACGCTATAAGGTTTGGAAACTAATTAAAAGCTGTACCTACGTCTGTTTATTAATTACCGAGCGGTACCTCAGTGATATAATATGCGATATTCTCTCTATGTTGTCGTTATTTACCACGTTATAGTTGACTGAATAATTAAATACTTTCTAATGAATTATAAACTAAAATCCCTTGTAAATGTATATTAGTAAGTTTTCATATTGAAATATTTAGTTGATATACCTAATAATAATAAACGTTTATATAAGATAACTACGATCCAATTTGCTAGTAGTTTAATCTATATATTTATAAAAGCGAAATACCACTCACTGATTAATCACGAAATCTCAGAAACTATAACACCTACAAACATAAAATTTGGCAGGCAGGTTCCTTATAGGGTGTAGGCCTCCGCTAAGAAAGGATTTTTCGAATCTCCACCCCTAAAGGGGTCCAGCAGGGTCGAAGCCTACTGGGGCCATGGGTAGTGTGAAAACGAAACCCGGGGACCTGGGACGAAGGCAAAGAAAGAACAGGAGGGGGTTTTTAGTCAGTAAAAGTCTGACACTATCTCCCACTTCGCCCAAGGGCGGGACTTGTTATTTGACGATTTTCCCACCGAAAAAAAAGGTGCCATTACTGAATAACTGACAAAACGTTGGACGACGAACACATTGTTTTCAGACTTATCGCCGAACATTAGATCGCAAATACAGTGCCAAATAATTTTATCTATAATCTGTGGAATTACAGAATCACCCCGAATTCAATTTTAGAGCTTTCTACACGTAATGGAATTTGCAGTGCGACGCCAAAACAATACTGCGCTGTGACGTGATATCTCTCGTGTTGTGTAGTAGTTTGAATTTCATCAAATAAGAGACTTAGGATTCTGGGAGAGTTTCCTTGGGATATTACATATTGAGAAGATGTTTAGTCATGAATACTTTTAGTAAATTGATAAGACGACTAAATTTAACCTAATAGACGAGACGTTGTGTATTTTATCGGAAACAAGTTAAGCAGATATTGTTTAGTGGACAAATTGTACCGTAACTCATTTCTTCTTTTAATAATTTAATAATTATAAAGGTAATTCCACAGTTAAGCGCAAGCTCTAATTATTGAATGTAAATTGAATCGTACTGTTTAGATTTCACGATTTGATATGTTCATCGTATAGTTCTTCCCCTGATTGAATTGCAATAATATACCATAATGGTGTATTTTTACCCTTTCAACCTTTTTCTTTATATTTTTCTTACACCACTTTCTAGTTAACCTAGTTTTATAAATGCCGTGAAAGTGATAATTGTCATCATTTCGCTATCACTGTACACACTATCACTGTATCACTGTGTGTGTGTGCAGCGTGTTTAGACCTCACTTTTACATGCTAGTAACTTTCACCCAACTGCATTGGGCTGTTCATTGATAGTGGGGTGGGCCTTCTTAACTAATGTAACTTTAATAAACTGTTGAATTTCCTAAATAAATAAATATATCCTTATTGTACACCTCACACTCACATTTAGGACAAACAAAAGAAGTGTACAATAGACTAGGTCTTATCGCAATCTCTGACAGACAATCTTTGGAAGGACTGAAAGTAAAGAAATAAAGATTTAATGCTGTTAGTGTACAGATACATAAATAATGTAAAATATATAAATACAATATAAAAGAAAGTACTAATAAAAAAAGAAAAATATTACAAGTTAATAGGACAACTCAAAGTGTCAGTAGTTTCGGTTATAAAAGACTTTCATAAAGAATGTATTAGTCTATCAGTAAACAAAAATAAAAGAAACAGAAAAGAGTCAACAGAGTAATAACAGAATGGAGTGTTACCTCTGAATGAAATAATGCTATCTAATGATAGCAATCACAAATGCCTAGCTGGAATACAATTTGGAGATCCACGTGAAATGTTGGTTTCATCAGAAATGTCAAGAGTATCCTCAATTTCTAAACTCATCAAGCCGTAAGCGACTTTATAATGTTGCTAGGTATACAATGCGTGTTCTGTTCAAGAATTAGTAGGAGCCAAAAATATTATTGTTCTTTTAAGGTCCACTTTTAAATAACTGTGCAGCTTTAAAAATACGTTATTGTAAGTAACATATTTTATTGGATTGTCATTTTTTTATTTATTTTTATTTTTTTATATTTTATAAAATAATAGAGCAATTTAATTGAGAGGTAAAGAAATAAATAAAACACTTAACTAATTAAAACTATATATACACTAAAATTAAAAACTACTAGCTAAAATATGGCGTCATAAAACTCCTCCGCATCGCTGTCGGCTGGAAGTGTGCCCAAAAGGCTGGCGGCGTTGCCACGTTGTATGGCATTTTTGTAATTAGATTATTTTGATATGTTTTAAAATAGCACCTACCTCTGATATAGCGAGTGACAGATCAGCAATAATAATGTTAGTACACATAAATATTGATTGGGCAGGATGATATAATTTATGTGTTGGTGAAAGCGATCCCACCTGATGATAAGCACTGATGCAATCGTTGGTGGTGAATTGCATTAGTTTCTAGTTTATTTAGTTGGTTTTGGCGAATTCGTCTCAAAAGGTGGTGAAATGTGACAATGTTTTGAATTAACACATTGAAATCCAAGAACTTCAAGGAGTCAAATTCAGATCCCAACATACATCGTCAGCCTATACGAGGAATATCAGAGCTGGCGTCTCTATTGATTAAGTTAACTAACAGTGCCCTTATACGAGATATTTCATACTAGGGCACAACCGGTATTAACTTTCATTAGATGCCACCTGCACATAGTAAAAAACTACGTTTTTTCTACTAGGTGGTATCTACGAGATATCTCGTAGCTGACATTCAGTATGTTAGGTACAGAGATTTTGTCATTTAAAATATGATAGATTGTCCAGAAACCGTCGATATATGCATGTCTTACTATCAACTACTCTCTTCACAATTTTTATTTATTTATTATGTGCTTTATGCACACAAAAGTACAGAGGCGGAATTAATACCTTAGGCATTTTCTACTAGTCAACCTTTGGGTGATGTAGTGAAAAGTAGTAGTAGGTGCAATAAAAGAGAGAGAAAAAGGCGAATATAACACCACTGGCATCTTTAATCAACTGTAAAGTTAGTGTTCACAGGATAATCGGGCCTTCATTGTCGCTACTGTTATTTATTTATGATGTAGAGGATCCAGTACAAAACTGTGAAAAAAAACTGTTAAACTGTATATATATGAGTTATAACAACACTGAAAAATCATGTACTCTCTCATTTTGCGTTGAAAAGTGACGACATGAAATAAAAAAGTTTTTCATACGGGTCGAAAGCTTCTTTTTTGAAGTCGATGAAAAAAAATTTTCGCGTTCATCACTGACATCAAATAATAAATAGTATATTTATATTTTCTCATAACTGCCTTAAAACCGGCAGTGTACATCGTCTCACAAATTTCTCTCATTTCTTCCCATAATATAGTATCCCAGTAGAAGGCTGGTGACATCTTATCTCAGATCTAGCTCACGATCGATCAGCAGTACCGTACGCACAGGTTAATTGGGCCTCCATTGTCGCTATTGTTATCGTCTGATGATGTAGAGGCCTCCAGTGACTGAAATGTAACATGTTTATGTTGATTATAGTTTCATATTACTGTAAAAAATACTTTATGTGTTTGTATCCTTTTCTTTAAAGATCAGAGTAAAAAATATATAATTTAAGTTAAAAATATTTTCACCATTTGGTCCCACTTTTTAATTAATTATTATTGACCGCTTTCCTATGTGATGGTAAATCGATGGCTTTACCTTGTGGTAAAGCGATGATTTATTTATTATTTATTTATTTAATACTTTATGCACAAACGTACAGCGGCGGACTTAATGCCTTAGGAATTAAGTCCGCCGCTGTCGTTGTTGATGATGTGGTCGCTCTTGACTTCAAGATGACAGTGATGACCAGGAAACACAGGCTCCGGCAGAAAAATGAGAATTCCATTCCTTAATTGTACGCACAATGAATGTGTTCCCAAAATGTTTTGTGCATATGGGTGGGATGTTCGTCTGGTGGTTTGATAATGGACGTTTAAGGCGTTCCTAGTGCGAGTACTGAACTATTTTCCGCTTTTTATGGAAGAAGACTTTTGGTCGTAGGGTGTGCGTGGTGTTCCTCCGCTTCTGCGGACAAGTACTACAGGACAGTACCTAGACAATATAGTACAAAGTGAAGTGTTACTAACCTAGTTCTAAATCATATTTACTAACTTAAAATGTAATATAGCGATGGCGAAGTGCCAATACCTTATAACTGTAATTTTTCGGGAAAATATTTTTTTTGCGTTTTTAATTTAAATGTGTGTTTCCGCATGTTTTAGTGAAATCTCCGATGCAGATATTAAGTTGGAACTGCATCAAGTTAACGGGGAAGCGCCAAGGTTGCCCGCGAAATTCAAATTTTTATTAAGTTTTTTCATTTTGAAGGCCAGTGTCAAGTTGTATGTTGATTAAATATGATTGGAGGTCGTAAAAAATATTTATTTACAGAATTATAATCATCATAATCATCAATAAGGGCTCTCAGTTTGTCTAACCCAATCATCGGCAAACAGCATACATCATCGGCAAACAGCATACACCAGGGAGCCTCTTTCTGGATGTCCGACGTCAGAGCGTCTATTATTATCAGGAAGAGGTTTTTTTTTTATTGGGTGGGAAAATCATCTTATGACAAATCTTTGCCTTCGTCCCAGGGCCCCGGATTTCGCTTTCACACTACCCGTGGCCCCAGTAGGCTTCGACCCTGCTGGGTCCCTACGATTTGCACATCTCCTTGAGGCACGCATGGTACAGTACGCGCCGTCGACGACTTGGGCTCGGTCCGGACGGTAACCGGACGGTCGGACGGCGAGCCACCCATTGCTCGCCGTCCGCAAGCTCGCGCCTACGGTGATTATCAGGAAGAGGTAAGGGCTGAGAGCCGACACTTGATGTAAGCCGACAGCCACATGATTTTAATAATTGTAACTCAGTAAAGATATATTTGTAACGGTCGCTAATCACATTTAATTGAGCGTAGAACTTGATACTGAGCTGCAAAATGCCAAAAAATTAAGAAACTTAATTTTTCGCCAGTTGCCTTACAAACTATTTTTACGTGGTTATGACGTCATTACACATCTTTCTCTAGATATTTTGTTATTATTTAGGTTTCTATTGAAATTAATTTTGCGTGAACTTTGGCCCTTAATAATGTACTTATAAATTTAAAAAAAAAAACGTATTTACAGAAACCTTGCGAATTTTTTTTCTAATTTTTTTTAAGGTTTTTAAAAAATACGTGTTTCCTAGAACAAGCTTTGTAAAATTTCGAGTAAGTGACAGACGTTACCGAATGCTAAAACGTTCAGGCGTTATCTCTCTGTTTTCGGGTTACCTTTATATCTTCATATTAAATACAGCACAAATCAAAAGGATGATAAAACCCTTTTTTAAATTTACTTTACCTTTGCAGCTATTTGGATTACGTACCCCGTGTAAAACATTAAAGTTGTGAAGATTTTCCTTTCGTAAATCTTGTACCTAAATTATAAATCTCTTTAATCTTTTTAAGTACTATTCATTGTCAGATTGACAGACTGGCCTGTTGGTGTAGTGGTTAGTGGCCCTGACTGCTATGCCGGAGGTCGTAGGTTCGTTTCCCACCCAGGACAAATGTTTGTGTGATGAGCACGATCATTTGTTCTGTGTCTGGGTGTAATTTATCTAAAATATGTATGTATTTAGATATATATAAGTATGTTTATCAGTTGTCTAGTACTCATAACACAAAATCTGCTTAACTTGAGACTGGACGGCGTGGTGTGATAGTTGTGGAAAAAAAAGATTTTCCTTGCGTAAATTATGTACCTAAATTATAAATCTCTTTAATCTTTTTAAGTAGCATTCATTGTTGCTTTAAAAAGATAAGCACTTTTCGGTATCTTTAAGCACAAATAAGTTACGGAGTTTTTTATGACCCGACTGTGCCAGAAGGAGGTTAAGTTATTTTGTCTGTATGTTTATCTGTATGTTTCTTTGGCACGCCCTAGAGCCTAAAAGACTTGTTGCATTTTAGCATGAGAGATGTCGTTAGATTTGTCTTAACCGTGAGAGTGACATTGGGTGATTCAAAACTTCAAAAGTAAACTAGTGCTTAACTGTGATCTCATTTGATGGTAAGCAGTGATGCAATCGTTGATGGTGAGACGCACTAGTTTATTAAGAGCCTATTCACTCTAGCCTTGAAGACACCCAAGTTACAATCGGATGGAAAGACCGCAGCAGGTAAATTGTTCCAGTCCTTTGATGTACGCGGTATAAACGACCAACGAGGCGAAATGCTCAGTCCGGACCGTAGAGATTTCGACAACGTTAGGATGGATACTCGCCGTACGTCGGGTTGTCCGATTGTAGAAATATAACAATATAGAATGGACTCGAGTTACGCTTTGTCGTCTGTAGTTGAGTATGGAATAAAATGAAACTAAACATATCGCGTCGTTTTGTGTTCAAAAATGATCTTGGGTTGTCATTGCCACAGATATAAAATAATTTCAAGGTCAAAAATAAGTGTCGCTACCCAGAAACAAATAAGTAATCGATTATTTTAAATGCTAACATAAGTATTTACACCTCTGCCTAAGCCGTCGGAGAATACAGGTGTAATATAATGTAAAATTTTTTTGTATTACATTTTGTGTAGCCTACTCATCGCTACGACCGTAGCAAGCGGTGCTACGCTGCTTCGCGTTGATGCTACGCTGACCTATATAGTACAGACAGCGGCAACTGGTTACCTCCTTTTCTAAGGTATATTAATTTTAATATCAGAGCGGTATTTATTAATTAATGCAGTTATCTGTACCTAGCATACGAACGTAAATTGTGGAGATAAATAAACATTTTTTATTCTCAAATTTGTATAAATTAATTTACAACTCTTTTTTGTCAAGAGTTTATCTACATATATTTTAACCAACATTATGTAACAAAGGAAAAACTCTGGTTTGTTTGTAGAAAGTAATCTTTAAAAGGGCTGATTCTATTACATAATTTCTTCACTCATAGGACATTGCGCCATAGCGTCAAATTATCTGTACTTAATTACATTTTAATTAATTTTTCCACAACACTAAATTACTATATTTTTTTCCATAAAAATACTTTAATCCTCATCAAAATGTGTTGTTATCGTTATCGAGTAGAAACACTATTTCAAAAATATTTTTCAATACACTGATTCTAAAACCCGATCTTATCCCTACCGCTTTTAAGCATGCAGTTTACGGTTTCTCGCACTAGTGCGGAATAAATGTGCGAGCTCGCCCCCGCCACTATTTATTACATTTTTATCATATCTGGCTGGGCGCTAAGCGACCCCACGAGTCATGCGTTAACCCCCGTTAAATAATATCTTCTTAAGGGCGGAATTAACCAATAAAACTAATCGCGTTTTAACGTTTGGCTCGCATAGTCGCGTTTAGCCGCTGTCACTAGTGTCACTTGTCTGTATTTTTCTTTTATTGTATTTTTACATGTGACACTAGTGACAGCGGTTAAATGCGATTATGCGAGCCAAACGTTAAAACGCGATTAGTTTAATTGGTGAATTCCGCCCTAAGTGTATTGAAAAATTTCGTTTGATACACGTGAGATTTTATTACTGCAGCACTCGGCTCCAGAACATCCTCGCCTACGGCTCAGGCGAATTCCACCTCGGTCGCTATGAGAAACTTTCTCCACTTCTGTCAAAATGTAGGTAAGTACTGTTTTTAATAAAAGCTTCCCCTAAAAAAATTACAAGGCTGGTAACAAACGGGAATTAAGCCTCAAAAAAGGCTAGTATAACTAACTAATCAAGAACCTAGTCAGCTTTTCTTTCTCCAATATTTACCTAAAAAGTCTTTATTAGGCATATTTTCCTTGCCCTAGCCTCGCTTAAATTAAGCTTACCTTTCATAACCTCACACCTTTGTGTACCAATATTAAGGTCATCTACTGAGTAAAAAGTCTACGTGCTAATATCAAGTTTATTTAAGATTATAGCACAGAACACGGAATTTTACAGGAGACACCCTGGCCTTAGAAGCGTCGGGAGTCGGGAGTCGCAGGGCAATTCCCGGCCACCGTAGGTGCTGGTTTGTGACGGCGAGTAAGTAAGTCATTTATTTTGCAAATATGGGTTCATTTTAAACATATTTCATTTACTAGGCATTAAAAAGTTGTAGTTTGAATCTAAAACATTGAAGTCAATTAATACATTAAAGAGTTCTTTTTTTCGTTGGGAAAATCATCTTATGACAAATCCCGCTCTTGGCTTGGCTGACTAAAAACCCACTCCTGTTCCTTCGTTGTCTTTCGTACCGATTCTTCCTTTCAGAATCAGACATTAAAGAGTAAAATCATATAATACACAAATACGATATATACTAATATTATAAAAAGAAAAGATTTGTATTTTTGTTTATAATTATTATATTTTGAACAAACTTTTTTTAATCATTGCAAATAACAAATCAAGAGTGAATAGGTTACTTCTCGGTAAGTGCGCTCAATCATCGACCGCATGGTTTCTTCTCATCAGGTGAGATAGTGGTCAAGCGCGAACCTAGCATCAATAAAATAAAGAAAAAAATTGTTACCAATCAGAATTCTAGGAAGAGACAAAAGCTGCCCACATGATCGCTGTCTCCGTCAGACTTTGTAAACCATATTCACTTCGACAACTAGACAGGGAACGAACAGTTCGATGCTCTGTGGTTAAGAGGTATTCTGTATCAGACGAAATGTGACGTCATAATAGAGGTGTTGACGCAGACCGACCCTGACATTAAACGTCTGAATAATGTAATATTGATACTCTGTTAAATAAATAGAAGGCAGATAAACGTTAGAAATATATGAGCAGCATATATCTCTGTTTATATAATTGTCTATATTCTACTTTGATGTCTATAGCAGGAATAGAGTCGCGCGTGTGTGGGCTCGTCATATTTTAAGTGAGATCTAGCAGGGTAGCAAATTATAAAAAATGAAGGAAACGTGACGCCGAAGGAAGTGAAAAGTTGGTTTTAAAAAGGGTTTTTACTTATACATACATAAATATACACACCAACCCGAACTGGGCCCGCGTGGTGGATTACGGCCCATTCCCTCTCCTAGAGAGGAGGCCTGAATCCCAACAGTGGGAACATTATAAGGCCGACTATGCTATGCTACATACATATATTTTTTATAGTAAAAGTATTAAGAAAAATGATTTGTTTAGAACACTTTGTGTGCGTCTCCGACTTGCATTTGGTTGGTATTTTTTTAGGGTTCCATAGCTTAAAACGAAAAATTGGAACCCTTATAGGATCACTTCGTTGTCCGTCCGTCCGTCTGTTTGTCTGTCTGTCAAGATCCTTTATCTCGAGAACTTGTGGAGGTATCAAGTTGAAATTAAAACCATATACTCAAGTTTACGGTTTCTTGAAGCTAAAAAAAAGTCTAGAAATTTGACTTTGAGTTAACGAAAAAACAGATACTTCGGTTTTTGTGGCAAAAAACGTACATTTCGACACTCACGAGGAAATCAAAATTCATAGGGTACGTCTCGTTGACCCAGAATCCTGAAATTTGTCATACAGCAAGGTCTTATATATAGAGGTCACAGTTTTTTCACAGACTCGATTCGGAACTTGAACTGTTTTCATAGGTAAGTTTGTGCAGAACCCTCAGTGCACGAGTAGGACTCGCACTTGCCGGTTTTTTTCATATAGATATATTATCTACGTTAATAAATGAAAATATTTTAATGATCGCTATTGCAATGTTAAAACATAGCAGCTATAACACAGTTTTATATTTGTAAGTCACAAGGATCCTGAATTCTTAGACGGAGCACCGTGTCCTTGTGGAGGCGATCGGTGGCAACGACCTCTCGCGCCGGTCCTTGGTACAGGCCATGGTCCGGAGCGAGGAGGAATGGCAGGCGGTCGCTTCCTTCTGCCTAGCAGTAATGATAGCGAAGGATGCTGCCGCACGCATGGGGGAACAGCCTCTCTCACGTCCCAGCCACCGGAATCCCGACCCTGATTTCCAGCCAGCGTAGGTCTGGGCCTGCGGACGCCGAGTAACAGGTACTAGCTCGCCGTCAGGCCATTCGGTAATCGTCCGGACCGAGCTTGAGTCGCCGATGGCGCGTAGCGTTCACCGCGCATATCAAGGAGATGTCAGTAAAACCGTAGGGCCCAGCAGGGTCGAAGCCTGCTGGGGCCATGGGTTGTGCGAAAGAAGGTTTTAGTCAGTAAAAGTTTGACACGACTCTCGCTCCTCCCTAGGATGGGAGAAGTTAAAAGAAAGAAAACAGATTTACCTCTTTTTTAAGTTGGGAAATCATCTCAGGGAATAAATAATAAGTAAAATATGTTGTGGGTTCAAACCCAGCCAGGCGTATTATTTTGTGTAATTTATTTTATCACCACTGTTCTCAAAACGGCGAAGGAAAACATCTTGAGGAAACCGGCATGTCGTAGAACAATGAATTATGTAATGAAATTATGTGACATTCGGCTCGCGTGTTGGATTACGGCCCTTTCCCACTCCTAGAAAGAAGGCCTGAGTTCCAGTAGTGGAAACATTCAAAGGCTGATTATGCTTATGCTTACACAATATTTGTTTTAGTATATGCGAAAACCGAAACACGTGTCTAGTATTTTTAAGCAAAGACTAATTTTCAGAAAAAAAAATTAAACCTATTTGCAAAGTAAATATCATTTAAATACATAACTTTATAACAGAATAATGAAACATTGCAATCTTATAAGCTTATTATGTTACTCGGTTGTCCGTAAAAATACATGGTAACCAGGCCACCCGGGCAACTGAGGAATTGTTTTGCTCCCGCATCCAGCTGTGTGCTGGCGCCTAATGCTCACTATGACCTGCTGCGATCTGTGTTGTACTTACTTAGTGTCGGTGGTGTCCAACTTGTGACTTTTTTATAATTTTTTTGGGAAAAATATAACATAGTGTAAAAATTATTAGAATCGATTCAGTTACTGATTCTGAACTAACTATATTCAGGTTTTGCATATACTAAAAATCGTTTTGTATATGCATACTCAGTGTGGAGCAAGAGTGAGTGGCAGACTTTTACCGATTAAAACCCACCTGTGTTCGTTCAGTTGCCCTTGGTATTCCAGGACCGCAGTAACTCGCTCAAACAATCCTGCAGCTTCAATGGAATTGTGCTGTATTATGTATCTCCTTGCTTTTTTCAGTGGTTTTGCTCATTTATACATAGGTCATACATAGATCGTTTATTGAATTTCATAAATTACTTCACGGTTCACCGCAAAACTAAAGGAAGAAATTGAATAGAATATGCTAGCTGTTAGCACTAAATATAATTTGCGGAAGCAACTGTTTGTCCGTCTTCTAAACAGCAAAACCGTTGAACGTTGTGATGAACTTCCTCATAATTTAATGAAAAAAGAGACAACTTCAATGCAAAATGAGAACTTTGAAATCCATACAGACGAGAGACTTCATACTTTCAAATAAACAATCCATTGATATCTCAAACTTTGTCATTTCTCTGAAAACAGTATTCTACGTTATCCTAGCTTCCAAAACGTCACAAAACTCCATTTGAACTTAGAACATCGAGTGACAGTTTATTTAAATTAGATCTTCAATTCAAATTTGGAACGGTTTGTGAAATATTTCATGACATCCTGGATCGTAACACTAAAGCATTCGTTCAATAACTAAACCAATTAGAAGTTATGACCAGAGGTCAGAATTAGGTATAGTTATTTAAGTACTTATACTGATTTCATACAACGAAAGAATAAAGTGGATATTCCTCAAATCCCGAGATTAATTTTAAAGAGCAGACTTTTTTATGACACTATTAGAAATATAGTTGAAAAAAATTTTTGACGTATAGACTGTTTATTAATTAGAGATAATGATTTGACATTTTGAATGTTGCATGTTTTTTCCATTTCATAAATAGAGCGGTACAGCAACTGATATTGACTAAAAACCGAAAATATTCGTAAAAATAATAAAATAATTTCATTTTAATTTTATGCAACTAATTATGGTCAGCTTTTTTATTTCCTGAAGTTCCCTTCAGGTAATATTTGATAGATGCAAATTTCAACTCATCAAAGTTGTATATAAGTTAAGCTTAATAATTGAAAGACTAGCAAAAGCTGTGTCATTTTATTTTTTCGTCTCGATTTGGTGATAACCTGATATAACAAGCTGATATTTTTGCTGACACTTACTTTACTAATACAGACTTATTAGATCATTTTAAAATATGTTTTTTCTTTTCCTCCTTGGATATCTTATAAACTGTAGCGATAAAAACGAATATTAGGTCGGTTTCTTGCAATGCAGACATTTGAATTGACAGCTTGAAGACCAATGGGCACGCCACAATTATGGCGGTAAGTCCCCTCTTCGAGGAGTGGCTGGGAAGACAACACGGCGTCCTTGCCTTCCGCATGACGCAGATCCTAACTGGACATGGTCAGCCCGGGAGATTCCTGCATCGGATTCGTGCGGAAGAAACTCTCGGGTGGAGCATACGGTGGAGGTGTGCCCCGCTTGGGCGGAGCACCGCCGTGTCCTCGTGGAGGCAATCGGCGGCAGCGAACTTTCGCGTCGGGCCCTGGTTCGGGCTATGGTCCTCGGAGAATGAACCCAGAACCTCATGATTAGTGTTAGCAACTTCCTGGCCAACGTGGTAGATATACAACTGTAACGACATATTTATTTATTTTATTAGATACTCTCTGCACTTACAGTCGAAACCAACACGTGCAGAGAGTCATTATTATATTACAATATAATATTTAAGAAAAAAAACACAATAAATACAAATCATTATCACTATCACTATCACTATCACCATCACTATAACTATAACTATCACTATCACTATCACTATCACTATCACCATCACTATAACTATAACTATAACTATCACAATCACTATCACTAACTACCACTATCACTATCACTACCACTAACACTATCACTATCACTATCACCATCACTATAACTATAACTATAACTATCACAATCACTATCACTAACTACCACTATCACTATCACTACCACTAACACTATCACTATCACTACCACTAACACTAACACTAACACTATCAGAATCACTATCACTATCACCATAACTATCATTATCACTATCACTTTTACTATCACTATCATTATCACTATCACAATTACTATCACTACCACTAACTACCACTATCACTATCACTACCACTATCACAATCACAATCACTATCACAGTCACTATCACTATCATTATCACTACCTTTACCACTATCACTATCACTATCATTATCATATATGTCGCCACATAGGAACTATCTTGCTTCGCGGTATCAGAGATCTCCGCGCGATTTGAACAAGTACAACAGTCCGAAATCAACAATCGAGCAGTTGCCCAGATCAGAAACAACACTCATCTGGTCGGAGACTCTCTTTTCAATGAAGGGTTGCAGAACTTTACACCCCGTTTCGGACAACTCTGAACAACTTCTTAAATGCAAACGTTTTACCTAAGTATCAAATATTTTTAATGGAAGGAAAGTGCTGTCTCCTTTTTATAACTTATGTAGGTCCTCGTAACACATTTCCGTGAGCTCATCTTGACGTCACAAGGCAGTTACTGCGGATGGGTCATTAACTTCTATTTGTTCGCGATTAACGGTCCATAGCGGCCACATTCTCGGTTTCCGTTACATTTCCATAATGTGACATTAAAAACTGATATGGTTCTTTTTTTTGTAATTCACAAAACTGGTGTTGGTACAATCACACCAAAAAATTAAATCACAAAACAATATGTCTGATTGAGATCTACTACATGTGAATCTTACATGCAACATCATCATAGGCGTGGGCTTGTGGACGACGAGCAATGGGTAGCTCGCCATCCGGGTGTCTGGAAACCGTCCAGGCCTAGCCCGAGTCGTCGATGGCGCGTAGGGCTCAAAGCGCACCTCAAAGAGGGAGCAAAATTGTAGGGGTCCAGTAGGGCTTAAAACCCTACTGGACACATACACTTATAAAATAATAGAAAAAAGACAGAAACATAAATACGTGCAAAAAGAAATCATCTTTGTACCTACATCTACAGGTGATGATATTTTTTTCACATTTATTTATAGAATTTCATATCTAGATATTATTTTGTAATATTAACTTTTTTGAATACATAAATATGGCACGTTTTTTATAATATCTAGACACCCAAAAGAAAATTCCTTATAAATCTCACAGGAAAGTTGGAAGAAAGTATAATAATTTACCTAACTGGACGAAATTACTCCTAAACCTCTCTAGGAATGCTATGGAAATCTAAAAATCTAAAAACGCAGTAAAACAACACGACTCTAGGTACCCATAGAAGATAGCCAGACAAATGGCGGGCGTCAAAGTTTGCTGGTTACTTCGATAGATGGCGTTGTACCATCCGACTGAATTCCTGAATCGCGCTATCGTTTCGTTCCCAGCCGGAATAAGGTCGGATCGCCGGTTTGTACTAACTGAAGAGTTCTGGAAGCGTGACAGACGGGGGTCACTCACCAACAGTGGGGAGCGTCAACAAAATCGGCACTCTCGTCGCTGGTCATTACTCGCTGGGCCTCCCTCGGGCAACCGGGGGTCCCACCTGGCGGGGACTGACCGCCGGAGTGTCGCGAAGAAACGGCTCTATTATTAAATAGAGCCGCGACGCTCCCACTGTACAAAACCAGAGACTCTGTGCCTATAGGCAACCTAGTGAAGCACCCGTCGTTGCGGGTGCCTATAGACACCGCGAGCAGGGGGCGATGCCCCGATCTCGCTTGCCGCGCCCCCCTACGGGGACGTAGCGACTACCCGGACTAACTGAAGAAGAGCTGGCAGTTTCTTTATTACATCTACGGTGGCTGATAATAATTTTTTGAATGATTGGCACTTGCAAATGTGTTCAATCTTATTTACTCTTAAAATGTGTGACTAAATGCACACCTTTACGTAATTAAATAATCACTGCGAGCTTTTTTTGGCCAGGGGCCCCTGTAGAAGGGTTTGAATCACTATATCTTATTTAGGTCCAATATATATAAAAAAATATAGGATTAGGTCCTATATTTTTTTATATATATTGGTTTTATAAAAAAAACAATGAAAGAAGAAAGAAAAACATTTATTTGTGCACAGAACAAAGAACAATAGAATAATAATAATAATAATATAATAATGATAATATTATGTTTGTCCTGTAGTTTAGTTTATGTGGTGTACAATAAAGAATATAATAAATAAATAAATAGGTATTGGGAACGTGCGTGATGGTGAACGTGGTGATATAGTAAACGATCGCAGCGCAACTCGCGGCGAAAATGTGCAACAATAGGAGCTCAGTGAAAGTTGTCAATTTTGTTTTGAAAATGGGACATTATTGTTGTTGTATTGTAAATTTTAAAAATAATAGTAGAAATAGTCAGTGTAAATTTTACAACCGATTTACGAGTTGTAGTTGCGGGTTCAAACCCAGCCAGGCGCATTACTTTGTGTAATTTATTTCATCACCACTGTTCTTAAAATGGTGAAGGAAAATATCTTAAGGAAATCAGCATGTTCTAGAACAAAAATTCGACGACATGTGACATTCACCAACCCGCACTGAGCCCGCGTGGTGGATTACGGCCCGTTCCCTCTCCTAGAGAGGAGGCCTGAGTCCCAGCAGTGGGAACATTAAAAGGCTGATTATGCTTATCATGTTATGCTAAATTTTACTTATGTTTTTCCTAAAGCAACCTGGAAATTAGATCTAAGATTTAAAGAGATAGCTGCTGTAAAAAGGAAAAAGTAAATAATATTAGACACAACCTTAAATTATTTATTTATTTAGTACCTACATGGAGGTTGCCTAATAAAACCAGACAAAAAAGGAAACTATAATCATTAGAAAGTCAATTACAAGTCCTCACGTATAGACATTATAATACATTAAAAATGAAAGAAAGAAAGGAAACATGTTTATTCTGCCCAAATAGACGCACAATATAAATGTTGTGAGCACAAAAACAAAAATGCTCCGCTTTTTAGCTAAGTAGGAGACATCCGTGGTTTGCACTTAAATAACAAAATAATAATCTATTAAACCTAATGGTACTTGATACTTGGTAGCTCACCGTTCGTTAAGGATCAGTCTCGGATCGGCGGCGAGTCGTGTTCTACACGCGCCTTAAAGCGATGTCGTTTTTTTTTTTCTGGAAAATCATTAAATAAGTCCTCCTGTTCTGAGTGGAACGAGGTAGTGTCAGACTTTTACTGACTAAAACCCACCTGCGCTCCTTCAGTTACCCTTTGCGCTCCAGTGTCGCAGTTACTAAAACCCAAATTCTGGGTTAAGCTAGCCTTTGTGCATTAACTATCCTTTTGTTTTTTTTTTTTGTATTTATGTGCTTCTGTGTGCATTAAAGAATAAGAAATAAAATATTTTTTTCGAACAATACCGCAAGGTGGATATAGATCCTTATAGTGTTTTTTTTAGTGAAGTCGGTTATCTTTTTTTTGTAAAAAGTGTTTTATTTCTTCACTTTTTAGTTGGGATACACTTATAAACAGAGTGCCTATTTCTCATGACAATTCCAATTAATCCAAACACTACTAGATTAAATTGTTTTATTATGAAGTTCCTGTGTCTACCTTCCACCTTCCGGCTCCATCATCAGATCAGTTCGATAGAACCTTATAGCCAAAGTGCATCTCATGACAATTCTAATAAGCTCAAACACAGCTAGGTTACATTGATTAATGACGGAGTTCCAGTGCCTACCTTTTGGGTCCACAACATCAGGTCAATTTGATGATACCATTTTCAACGGAACTATTCAGAACCATTAATTTATTTGTATTATCATAATCGCTTAACTATCTTCATTGTGATATCTATGCGAGTATGAAGTTCCGTTAACCATTTCTGATCTTCTTCATCAGTTCCATTTCATCAAATGTTACTTTTTGACTGTAAATGCTTAAGTTCTCGATGAAAATACTAAAATCACTATATGAGTTCTCTTGATTTCGCCAAGATTCCATCATCAGATCCTGACTTGCTGACTATGGGACCATTTGGGAAGTATACCCTTTCTAACAAAAAAATAATTTTTCAAATCGGTTGGCAAGCGACGAAGTTATGCGCGAACAAACATAAAAAAAAAATACAAACATCCGAATTGAGAACCTTCTCCTTTTTTAGAAGTCGGTTAAAAAGAGTTGAGTATACATGTGGATGGAGAGGCAGAGGGAACCAAAGACAGAAAAGAAGAAAAAAAATGTTGCGCGGATCCCAAATAACACAGAACAAGGGCAGGAAGATAATGATGAAACTATATTGCACATAACACAATAATCACAGTTTAAATTAAGACTATTTCTCTACTTGTACTTCAATTGTATAATGACTCTCTTCTTAAGCACATACCCTTCAATTTTCGTTTATTTTATCTCCTCAATAGACTTGGCTATTAATATTTACTCTATATCTATTCTCCGATATTCAGAACCTCTTATTCGACGAAATTCAAACTACTGAGGCCTTGTCATGACATGTTAAAATATCGACCGTACGAGCAAGAAAGAGGGGTGGAGCTGTACACTCTATATAGCTTCATCCCGTTCGGTTTAGGTCGCATCGTCAGATGGATCGCATTAATAGCTCACGGTAGGGGCCACTGCAGGGTACGAGAGCCGTAACGGCACAGTATTGTTTTGGCGACGCTCCGCAAATTCCATTACCTGTTAAAAGCTCCCAAATTGAATTCCTAAGGCACTGTATTTGTGATCGAACGTTCAGTGATAAGTCTGACAACAATGTGTACGTGTATGTCTATCGTTCAACGCTTTGTCACTTATTCAGTAATGGCACCTGAACATTGTTTACATTAAATATACGAGATAGGCCAGTCTTTGAAAAGCGAAAAAAATAAGATTTTTGGAAGAAAAGGAAAATCTCCGCTTCAAAGCCATCACACACGGCGAAAATACTATAATATTTATATTATCTTAGATCATATTTCATAATATCACTAGCCATGCATCTGAATGAAGCACGCTTTGGTGTTAACACCAAGATAAAAGAAATAAAATGCAATTTTAATTTATTTCTATTATTTTATTATAACATCATTACATCATACATGAGAGGCGGGTACTTACCTTTAATTTATTAAAATAAAAAGATTAATTTTAAGAAGCGAAGTTACATCACGTCCTCATTACGTGTAAGTTGCCATATCAACGCAATATTTCAAAATGAGAATCACTAATCTACTTAAAGGAGATTTGAGTTTGTAATTAATTAGTAAGTATAAGTAAGCCTGCTATAACGTGGAAAATTACGATGACAAAGGAGAATAATATTAACGTTGAGGTACCGCTCGGTAATTTAATAAGCAGACGTGGGTACAGCTTTTAATTAATATTCAAATCTTATAGCTTATTTATATTAATTTGCCAAACATCTACACACCTTGATGACAATGGTACTTACTGTGATACTTCATTGATAAAAGCCTTGTCAGAACTAACTACCGTTTAGATACTTTACGTACTTTGGAGGTATGCAGAACAGGGTTTTTTTTTAGGTGGGAAAATCATCTAATGACAAATCTCGCTCTTGGGCGGAGCGGGAGATAGTGTCAGACTTTTATTGACTAAAAACCCACTCCTGTTTCTTCTTTGCCTTCGTTCCAGGGCCCAGGGACTTTCACACTACCCGTGGCCCCTGTAGGCATTGATCCTGCTGGGCCCCTACGATTTTCTGACATCTCCCTTAGGCGCGCGTGGAACAGTACGCGCCGTCGACAACTTGGGCTCGGTCCGGACGGTTAACGGACAGTCGGACGGCGAGCCACCCATTACTAGAACAGGGTGAAAATTTCCACATACCTGCGTTGAAAAGAAAAGATCCTCCGACCAGACGGGTGTTGCGTCTAGTTTGGGCAACTGCCAGATAGTTGGTTTTACAAGCGATTAGAACATTCTAATCGCTAGTAGAACTCTAAAACCACCATTGAAGATTTTCAACTTACCTACTTAAAAAATAGCAGACTCCTGCAGCCAGCTCCAGGTCATAGGTATACCTCAGGCTTTTAAACGGATTTTGTAGCTCGATGTCGCCACTCAGAACCCAAGCAATACGACGATGTTATATACAAACTGGAAATGTAGAACCAGATTCATATTCAATCAAAATAAATGTCAATTTGTCAGTAATTTATTCAAATGGGTGACAAATTCAACTTGCAAAAAAGATGAGAATTTGAGCTTGAAAATAGGATCTTGCATATTTTTTTGTTTACAGATTCATTTGTAAAACCGTAAACAGTCATGAATATGAATGTGTTGTACCAAAGTTTAATAGCAAAACTTTGAAAAACATCTTGATTCTTTGTTTTTTAAATCTTGATAAGTTCGCGCTTGACCGCTATCTCACCTGATGGAAAGCGATGGTGGAGCGCGCTTACCTAGAAGTAATCTATTCACTCTTGACTTTACGATTCTCGGGGTGTAGCCATCAGGAAACACAGATTCCGGCAAAGAATTTCACTTCTTAGCTGTACGCACAATGAATGTGTTCCCAAAACGTTTGTAATATGCGCATAGGTGGGATGTCCACCATGTGCCGGTGGCGCATTGCCGTACGCCTGGTGGTCCGATGATATAACGGGCTAGACGGAATTAGGTTATGCAATAGGAATTAAAATTAGGAATTAGGTTAGGTTATGCTTTCATTGTTAATTTATACTTTCTATAGGTACCCACGTACCTAAGCGAGTACCAGAAGACGCAAGCATTGGGAGGTTCCCCACAAACTTGACCGATATCTTGGTAAGGGTCGGGGAAATCCGATGGATGCGAGACGCACAGGATGGATCGTTGTTGTGACGCTTGGGGGAAGGCTTGTGTCCAGCTGTGGATGATCTTGTCTAAAATTATGATGATGAAAGAATAAACGCTTTTTGAAATAACTACAGACAATCACTCTATAAGGAACCCTCAGAAACTAAATCCTAGTAGCCCTAAAATCTGATGTAACCGAGACACACTAACTAAATTACAGCTATTATAGTCCCTACGTAGATAATGGTCGCTCGTGACGTCATCGCCACTTTACACTGGCTGGAGGAAACACTGGAACAGTTTGCCATCGAACGCAGTTTGATAACACTGTTCGCTGAACTACATAATGGCCTACAGTGTAGTTCTAGAATCAAATTATTCGTAAATTGAATTCCAGTGGATGTAGAATGTAGATTCAACTCATTTTAATGTTCTTGCAGTATTTGGCAGCAATTATATCTAATCAACCTCTTCAAGCTTCGCTGAGGTAGTCAAAGTTGTAATAAAATTTTCAGCTCCATTTTACCGAGATCGCACCTGTTTCAATGATTATACATAAACTGTCCAGTTACGCAGACACTAGAGGTACAAAACTACACCAATTTTACACCACAATATCCAATAGGAATTTGCGAATATTTAAAACAGTCACTGAACTTTACTAGAAGAAATCTCGCCAAAAAACTGTCCACTTTCAAACATGACTAAGGCCCGGCGCCCATTACCGGCATCGGCAAGGAAAAGGATCCTTCGGCATCCCTAAAAGGATCATTCGGCATTCCTACATCTAAGAGCTCGGTGTTGAAAACTATGCCTTGGCATGTATGTAAGGATGCCGAAGGATCCTTTTCATTGCCGATGCCGCTAATGGGCGCCGGGCCTTACTCTTACCTCAGAATAAAAAATTAAAAATGTTTAGAGTTCGGAGTTAAAGTAAAAATGGTATACCTTAAAAGTGTTTATGCGACACAAAAGAAGGGGTGGTATGAGCTTAGTGGGCATTATTTTATACTGTGAACGTATTTTTTAGTTAGCAATTTTACAGGCAAGGTTCTTTTTTTGTTAGGATATCATGCAATGACTTCTCCCGCCCTTAGGCGGAGCGAGACAACGTGTCAGACTTTTACTGACTAAACCCACTGTGTTCCTTACTTGCCTTGCGTTCCAGGGCCGCGGCAGTTCCGAGGTTTACTTTCTCTTAACCCATGGCCCCAGGAGGCTTCGACCCTGCTGGGCCCCTAAGATTTGCTGACTGATACCGCCTCAGGGGGCGGTATTTTTGGCGTTTAGCCTTCTACCGCCACTCTCTCTCTACCTCGGTCGCCTCCGGACTATCGTCATCGTCGCCGTCTTGGTCCGCATCGGACACTGCGAGTGGCGGAACCATGGGCGGGGGAGATTGGTCTCCTCTCGAAGGGATCAGACCGTTCACTACACCCTCCACAAGCTGGGGCCGGAAACTCAATGTCAGCGGGCGAACATAGGTGTGGAGCTTCTCTCGCACCATTTTGTAGGGGTGGCCCCGTGGGTCTCCGTTCAGAGTCCCCAGCCACATATCGCGGGCCTCCAATTTGGCTTGCCGTATTGGCTACGGACGGTACGGAACCCTTCGTGCGCGAGTCCGAATCACATTTGACCGGTATTTTTTTGTATTGTTGATATTATTTATGTAGAAAGTTATGTATATAGCTATAGTAAGCGTTACTTTACTTTCACAGCATTCAGAAGAAAAGTAGTATATTGCACTCAGCTGGCTTACTAATCAGTGAAAACTACATCGTCCCCATTTCAAAGCATTATTACATTACAGTTCCGATTTCAATACACATTTCTACAACAATCCCATGTTCTCATTTCATTTGCTCTGATGAATGGGCATCTCGCACCGCAATAAAGACCCCCATGAATACCCGATGTGTGTCCGCGCTACACGACGTCAGTTTATATAGTCTATGGCTCTAATAATCGCGTATGTCAGTGTTACATCGCGGGGGAAATGAGAAGTGGGAAAAACAATGCTTCGGCGAGGCAGGTATTTAAGTAGGTATATTGTGAATTTCACAGGAAATGTATGGAGACACGAGCAAACTTCTGAGAGAAGTTGCGTTTTGTTCAACATTGTTTTCGGAGATAGGTATGTAGGTGTTGTGGGGAGTATTTAAGGTAAGAATCATAATTTCAGGTAGTGCCTACCTGCTTATGTAAGCGTAGCTGTACAGGCGTTGTAAATTGGCGCGTTAGAAAAGTCAAATGCCACCGCCGCCGTTTTGTTCTTTTTAAGGTTCCGTACCTCAAAAGGGAAAAACGGAACCCTCGTAGGATTACTTTGTTGTCCGTCTGTCTGTCAAGACCTCGGAAGCGCGTGGAGCCATCGAGTTGAAATTAAAACCATATACTCAGGTCTGCAATCCCTTGAGGCTGTGAAAAAAAAAGATACTTACTGCGGCTTATGTAGCAAAAACTTGTATTGCGACACTATCAAGGGAATCAAAATTCATAGGGTATTTCTCATTGACCGAGAATCCTGAAATTTGGTATGAAGCAAGGTCTCATAGCACAAGTATAGGTAAAAATCTAAAAACTGTTTTGTAGTTAAGTTACAAAAAAAAACTTTTTTGCGGAATTCGGAAAAATCTTCATAACTCAATTCGGGAATTGAACTGTTTTCATAGGTAAGTTTGTACGGAACTCCCAGTGCGCGAATCCGACTTGCACTTGCCCGGTTTTTTCTGCGATTTCCATCGACAATTTCAGACAAGTTTACTATAGTGCCACCGTTAATAATTATCATTGTTGCGCAAAACATTCTTGTAACTGCTTTTAAAAACGGCAATGAATAGTTTTAGTAGGCATTAATCCTTTTAATCCTTTTACATAATAACCTTTTCACCAATGCAATCTAAATGATCTGTTCTGGGATTAGACAAATAAATAATTACTCAAAATCATTAAATTTTAGGAGACATTAAGATTAAGTCTTTTTCAAAGGCGTTTCATTAACGCACTGACAGATACCAGACACCTGTTCAGTTTCAAATCTTTGAAATAAGAAAATTGGAAACGTTCGAACTGATTAAACTCTCTGTAACAATATTGATTTCTTGCTCATTTTCTATGACAACTTAAGAGATTCTTTACTTTATAATAATCTTGAGTTTTATTCATGAATGTTTTCTAAACTGATTTCATAATCGTGAAATCGAGAGTGAATAGGTTACTTCTAGGTAAGCGCGCTCCATCGTCGACCGCATAGTCTTTTTCGATCATTTGAGATTCATAGAAAAAATCATTTTGTTCGTACAACTTATTTAATTTGGTAGAAAAATGAATTAGGTCATACTTAGAATATTTTTAAGCAAAGAGTTTGCATGTTTAAGAAAAAGAAAATACTTAGTTTCAAAAGTTCTGGCTGATTTGTATGAAAAACTGTTAGATAATGCCTTTAAATGTTATTAAAAAAAGACCTTGATTAGAGACCAAAAAGATTAGTTGCCAGTTTATTAAATAATATTTTCAAAAAAGGCTGTTCCAAGGTCCGACCTTTAAACTTTTTTTTATATTTAATACTAACAAAATTGACTGCCTAAGCCGTCTATGAACCTAAGAAGTTTTCTTAATTAACTCAATCAACCTGCCTAGCCTTTCCTCAGATATGTTGATGTTGACTTTCAGTCTAACTAGAGGCGGCAACAAGTCAAAGATTTACAAATGATAGTCAGGGCCAACTGCCTATTGTGAGGCACAGAGGAGACTCATCACATCTCTAGCCTTTTCCTAACTAGCTTGGACTCGACTTCCCGTATTTTTCATGAAGCGACTGTCTACCACACCTCCGCAACTCTGTTACTGGGCAACGCGATACTTCTTGGATAGACTGAAGGTCAGACTTTCTGGCATTCGACTACCTGTAACGACTGTCAAAGATCTACGAATGACAACCGGGACCAACGGCTTTGCGTGCTTTCCGAGGCACGGGGTGTTCTAGCATTAAGAGGGATCTGTATTTCGACTTACAGCGCCAAACCCCTCGCGTTACGTTTCATCATAATATCTTAAGAGGGTCCTTTCCACTCGCTTATCGTTAATATCGAGCATGGTTTAAAAGCTTGTTGCTTCATCTAACGCGATGTTTGATGAAGAGGCAATGCAAAAAAAGAAAAATAATGCCTGAAAACTCGTTACAGGAAATACGTGGTTTCTTTAAACCCTTAAAAGTTTTTCAGAAAAATTGTTAGCATTCAGAATCTAGATTAAATGTGCAAGACTTCTATTAATGTACTTTTTTATAATATATTAATACATTACGAAGGGACAAAGTTCATGTAAAATAGCAGATTTTCAGAGGTCTTTACTAGATTAGTTTTACACAAATTTATGTTTTGATGTCTATAGAAGCCTAGATAATATCCAAAAGATAGCTGTGTATCGAAAATATCGAGAGAAAGATGTGTAATAACATCATAATTACGTAAGAGCGGTTGTATTAAAATGTACCTCGAAAAGGACGCTCTTAAATGCTTGCTTACAATACATATGAATATCGTCTGCTTTGATATAGCTCTGTTATGTATGAGAAGCGGGTGCCTTAACCACTGCGTAATTTAGTCAAAAGTTCCTCTTAGTTTTCATGATTAACTAAGAAACCGTAATTAAAACAGCTCGAACCTAAATTTCATCTTTGCCAAGTTGAGTTGAGCGTCCACGTTTGGATCTCTGCCCTGTTTATTGCAAATGCAGTACTTGCAAAATGGCGCGGTTCGGAAATAAACGCAATAAACATGTTTTTTGATATCTAAACAACAAATCTTAGTACATAATTTAATTAAGTCCGCCTTTGTACAGTGTTTACTAGTGCATAAAGTTTTAATAAATAAATAAATAATAATTTAGTACATAATTAGTTACATAAATAGTTACATAATTTTAAAAGTGTAGCAAAAGAATAAGAAAATTTTATTTTTATGTATTAGCCCCTTTTTGCAAAAAAGTGAAAATCCCAAAAATGTCGATTACTGCATTTACAATTAGCAGAGCAGATTTATGTAATACTATTCCCGCCTAAACCATGTTGGCACCTTGTAATGTTAACTATTGGATCCGCATGCCTCGATCACACATTTTGCTAATTAGGTATTTGCCTGTGTTTAAGTTTGTACAATATTTTATATTAAGCAATAAACAACACTAAAAAGAGACCTTTTTTTCTGAAAACAGCATCGAAATTGGTTATTAGATGAAGCAACAATTAGCATTCTAAATATTGTTTTGAGGAAGAGTGGGGGCTCAGTGAGAATATCTTGATATCTCTTTTGAACACAGCCCCCCTAGCCAAGTTACGATCGTTTTGTTTGCGTCGAACGCCTCGAGTAGGCCACGCCTTCGATTCGTTTGTTCTGACCACGTGGCTGAGCGTTAAGATGACGTCTGAACAAAGGAATCGGAGGCGTGGCCTACTCAAGGCGTTCGACGCAAACGAAACGATCGTAACTTGGCTAGAGGGGCAGTAACCTAACGTCGTGATGTCACATTTCAGTAGATATGTGCATCCTTATACTGTTATTTGACCAGTTTACCAGTTAAAGTCTTGACAATCGACGCCGAGCTTGTTGGTTTTCTATCGGTTGCATTTCGGGGAGTGTGCGTCGGAATTGCATAACCTAATTCCGCCTAGTCCGTTCCATTATCGGACCACCAGGAGTACGGCGATGCGCCACCGGTAATGGTGGACATCCCAACTATACGCACAAAACGTTTTGGAAACATATTCATTGTGCCTACATCTAAGGAGTGGAATTTCTTGCCGGAATCTGTGTTTCCTGTTAGTTACAACCCGGGAATATTTAAGTCAAGAGTGAATAGGTTACTTCTAGGTAAGCGCGCTCCATCGTTGACCGCATAGTCTCTTTCCATCAGGTGAAATAGCGGTCAAGCGCGAACCTATTAAGAATAAAAAAAGCATTCTAACTTCATTAATATTGAACGAATTTGAAAATATCTTTTCATTTGTAATTTTGAATGAAGTTACTTTTTGATATAAAAATGTAAAAAATTGAGTTAAGTACACAATTCCTTAGCTGCCGATAAGAACCTAGCCGCGTATTTAATGCTTTAGTATTACTCTTAGTAAATTTCAACGTTATCATGGCTTCCATAACGTCACAAAATTCTATTCGAACTTTGAATATCAAGTGACAGTTTATTTGAATGACATCCTCAATTCAAAGTTGGAACGGGTTGCCAAATATTTCATGACTTCCTCGATCATAATACAGCATTCGTTCGGAAACTAAACTAATTTAAAGTTTATGAATCATTTTCTTGGTTTCTGCAATACCTAATATCCATCTATTTATTTTTGTTTTTTTATTTATTTTTTATTATATATATATATATATAATAAAAGAAGAAACTGACTGACTGACATATCAAAGCACAGCCGAAACTATTGGATTATTATTACATAGGAGCGTGAAATTTTGCACAAGGAGTTCTTTTATGACAAGAGCACTAAGAGTAAGGTAGAAAAAAAGTAAGAGGATTTTCTAAAATTAAGGTGAATTTTGTGGTGAATTACTGTGACCTTGTAGTTTCGGCTGTGCATTGACATTTGGTCAGTCAGTCAGTTTCTCCTTTGGGGATGAAACGGGGGTCCAAAGTTTGTATAGAGGAACCTACATTCATGCAGGAGAAGCCGCTGGCAGAAGCTAGTTTTATTTAAAAACGTCAGACGTCATCGACGTTAGTTAAAGAAGACGTCTTTCCTCCAAGGCCCGTATTAATAAACGCTCCTCAGTCCAAGATCTCGTACTTGATACCAAGCTTGAGGTCCTGATCGTATTAATAAACGAGATTGACAAACTCAAGCTCAAGCTCAAGTTTCGGCTTAGGTTTATGTGCAGCCGAGTGTTGACTGATGAATAAACAAAACTCGACAGTTAAATTTACAGTGATCTGTATTCAAAATTCTAGATCATGAGTGTATACCGACCGGGACTTTTTTTTTTACGTGGTAACATCATCTAATGACAAATCCCACTCTTGGGCGAAGCGTGAGATAGTGTCAGACTTTTACTGACTAAAAACCCACTCCTGTTCCTGCTTTGCCTTCACCCCGGGGCTACGGGTTTCGCTTTCACACTACTCGTGGCCCCAGTACGCTCCGACCCTGCTGGGCCCCTACAATTTGCTGACATCTAACTGAGGCGCGCGTGGAACAGTACGCGCCGTCGACGAGTTGGGTTCGGTCCGGATGGTTACCGGACGGTCGGACGGTGAGTCACCCATTACTCGCCGTCCGCAAGCCCGCGCCTAGACTGACCGGGACTTGAGGTCGTGAGTAGCCTAGCACGAATCATGGAGTTTGTAAATATTTTGAGTCAAATTAATTATTACGATAATATAGAGTACCTATGATTTTTTTTTTTTTTTTTTTTTTTATTCTCAATAGGATGATGCTATTTTATGGCCTTTGCGATATCGTTTATCGAAAAGTTTATATAAAGGATGCCTCAAATCATTTTGGATTGCCAAGTGAATATTTCAAAAAACGATTCATATTCAGTATGAATTTTATTTTAAACTTAGGTCAATGTGACGTACACATAAGCACAGCTTGAGTACAGCGCATTGAGAAGCTGATCTTCACTCGTTCTGTACTCATGCGTTTATTAATTAGCAATGGTCTTGAGCTTCTGACAGCGTATAATCAGGTATCAAATTATTCGCACTTGAGGATGTAATCGAGCAACGTTTATAAATACGGGCCTTTTTTTTCCGATGGTAAAATCTTCTTATGACATACCTATGAAAACAGTTTAATAACCGAATAGAGTTATGAAGATTTTTCCGAATCGCAAAAAAAGTTTTTGGTTTCAGATTATTTCCTATACTTGTGCTGTGAGACCTTGCTTTATGCCAAATTTGAGGACTCTAGGCCAACGGAAAGTACCCTATGAATTGTGATTTCCTTGAGAGTGTCGAAATACACGTTTTTTGCGAAATAAACGCCGTATTTTTTTTAAATCAGAAGTTTGCTTTTTTACAGCTTCAAGGAACCGTAGACTTGAGTATGTGGTTTTAATTTCCTGTGGAGACCTGTGGAGGTATCGAGTAGTCATAGTTGAAGTAACGCGTGGGCGTTCTCGAGATAAAGGGTCTTCCCCCCTAGCCAAGTTACAACCGTTTCGTTCACGCCGAACGCCTCGAGTAGGCCATGCCTCCGATTTCTTTGTTCCGACCACGTGACTGAGCGTTGAGATGACGTCAGAACAAAGGAATCGGAGGCATGGCCTACTCAAGGCGTTCGGCGCGAACGATACGATTGTAACTTGGCTATGGGGGCTGGACAGACAGACAGGCAGACGGATAACAAAGTGGTCCTATAAGGGTTCCGTTTTTTCCTTTTGAGATACGGGACCCTAAAAATTGAACTATAGATATAAAGCTATCCTTAATCTGCCACACACACATAAAATCCGTCGTGACCCTTAACATTTTTTTTTTGTAATGTAAAATGATTCACTATTATATTATTATTCAGGTATATACGAAGAGAGATATTAGAGAAAGGCACTTACTATAAACTATAACACAAGTAACCTCTTTCTATTACATCGCAAAAGGTAGGTAGCTCTTTATCTGACAGATCATGACATGCGACAGTAAAGGGCTGAGCTTAGATAGCCGACATTTAACGCCACAAGGCAACATTGGCTTTAAAATGATTTAGTTACTGGAAGCGACCTCTTGATTAAAACAATTACGAATAAAAAACGTACTGTCAGTACTATATTAATCAAAATTCAAGAGTGTATTTCCGGATTGCTCATACCCTTCCTTTTCAATCGACTCAGGCGCTGACTGCTAATTTAATTTAGTGACAGTTTTTCTTCATTCTACATTCATGAATCCTAACCAGTAATAAAAATCGGTTTATTTAAAAAACATGGGTGGGTTTAAGTCAGTAAAGTCTCTCCATCCAGGGGCGTAGGAGGAGGAGCGGCAGGCGGTCGCCTGATTTTGCAAAGCAGTATTGCTAGTAAAGGAGGCGGCCTATCGCGTGAGGCAACGGTCCTTTACGCCCCAACCGCCGCCGCGTCGTAGGCGCGGGCTTGCGGACGGCGAGCAATGAGTAGCCCGCCGTCCGACCATCCGGTAACCGTCTGGACCGAGCCCAAGTCGTCAACTTCGCGTATTGTTTCACGCGCGACTCAGGGAGATGTCAGCAAATCGTAGGAGCCCAGCAGCGTCGAAGCCTACTGGGGCCATGGGTAGTGCGAAAACAAAACCCGGGGCCCTGGAATGAAGGTAATGAAGCAACAGGAGTGGGTTTTTAGTCAGTAAAAGTCTGACACTATCTCCCGCTCCGCTCAAGATCGAGATTTGTCATTAGATGATTTTCTCACCTAAAAAAAGGGGGAAGGAGATATTTGATGATTTCCTGCTAAACAAAAAATGGTAACTAGGAATTGCAGAACACACCTGTTACATTTTTTATTTTTATATGTACGAGTATAGGCAAATCCTTTACGACTTCCATTTCTTCTATACATCTATGTTCTCTGAGTATTCCAAGCGGTCAGCTTCCTCCATCACTATCGCAAGCATCTCAGCGCGACACTATTCACTAAATGAATGCCTTTGCAAACTGACGGAGACGGCCATTCTGTTCGGCTTCTGTTTTGAATGCTTTTTGAAATGTTAACTATTAATTTTTGCTGTGGGGAAGTGGTTTCGAAGTATTGTTAGTCTTTAATAGTATACGCTTGAACTTGGTTCGATGGATTTGGTCAGTAATTAGTGTTAAGAGACTCTCGAACTTAGTATGGACGGACCAAATCCGTTCTACCAAGTTCGAATGTGTGTTAACACTATAATAATGTTAGTCACATACCTATTTTATCATCATCATCATCATCATTTCAGCCGACAGATGTCCACTGCTGAACATAGGCCTCCCCCAAATGTCGCCACAATGAAAGGTCCTGTGCGTCTCGCATCCATCGGATTCCCGCAACCTTCACCAGGTCATCGGTGCACCCTGTAGGGGGCCTTCCAACACTGCGTCTTCCGGTACGCGGTCGCCACTCCAGAAACTTTCAGTCCCAACGGCCATCTGTTCTACGAGGAATGTGTCCTGCCCATTGCCACTTAAGTTTGGCGATGACATATGGTTCCGAAACGTGCTCGTTCTCAATGGATCTCATCGGAAGACTCAAAGTCACCCAAAGGCCAAAGGAAAGGGCTATGCTCGGAGTTTCCTTGCATGATCGAATCAGAAATGAAGAAACCCGCAGGAGAACCAAGGTTGCCGACATAGTAGGAAGAATCACCTATCATATAGGATTATTAATTGTTAAACGCTTCAACTGAAGTTAACAATTCTATCACTATAAAGAGTAACCAGAATGTTGCTTTTTATAAGGCGTGGGGCTTACTTCCACCTTACTGTTTTAGGCATTGTTCAGACCAAAAGTATTTGTCGGTCGCTGACTATGAGCGGGCGTTACGTAGTTTATCGCTTTTCCATATATATTTACTTCTTGTTCACACCAAACGACTATACGCTATTACTTAGAGCGTTGTCGCTGACTCTCGGTGGCCGATTATTATACTACGAGTAGCAAGCCTACACTTTTGTTTACAAAAATAACGCATTCTACGCTATAGCGTACCTTCGCCTTGGTGAGAACGCATACTGCAGACTGAGTCCACGTTCACACTGGGACTGACCGTGAGCATACTCACACTCAGCGGTAGACAATACGGTTGGTGTGTACGATGCCTTAATTACATTCCTAGCCCTGTGGTAAGTCGAAAGATTATTTTTAATTTGCGATTTGATCTTGCGTATAGCAAGATCAATTTAGCCAATCATTGGTAAACAAAAAGTTTTGCTAAGTTTTCTCAGTTTTTAAACACCCCCGGAAAATCTTGAACTACCCTGAAATTCCCAAAAGTAACAAAGTTGGCTAAAAAGGTTGATAATATTATTATATTCATGGAAAACACAACAATAATGCGCCAAGTTGAATGTCCGTATTGCGAAGTTCCGTAATCTTTATTTAAGAAAAACTGCTATAAAAGCTGAGGAGAGTTCCATTGTGGTTTGATCAAGTTTCTTTGCGCGGTTAACTTTGACCATTTGTTTACAATAAATATTTTAGAAACTGTGGTTCTCAACCTTTTTGACATCTATGAACCAATTTGATTTTTTTGTTGTTTTTTTCTGCTGCGGTCTTTTTGTCTTATTATAATATAGGTGTCTTAAAAGGCTAGAGTGAATAGGCTCTTAATAAACTAGTGCGCTTCACCATCAACGATTGTAACACTGCATACCATCAGGTAGCTGATGTTACAATGTTTTTTTTTTTATTGATATAAACTAGTGCTCAAGCAAAAAACTTTTTGGAAACACAACTTTCTTATCAAAATTATGGATCCAGAATAAAATTGAAACTTTAGCCGTAATAATCGCGCCAGGGTATCCTAGCTCGCCGTCAGACCGTCCGGTAACCGTCCGAACCGAGACCAAGTCTACGACGGCGTGTAGTGTTCCACGCGCGCCTCAAGGATAGGTCAGCAAATCGTAGGGGCCCAGTAGGGTTGAAGCCTACTGGGGCCATGGGTTAAGTGAAAATGAACCCCGGGACCCTGGAATGCAAGACAAAGAAGGAACAAGCGAGTGGGTTTTAGTCAGTAAAGTCTGATACACCCTCGCGCTCCGCCCAAGGGCGGGAGATGTCATTAGATGACTTCCCACCTAAAAAACAGGGTATCCTGTGAAATTTAAATTATCTTAAGTTTTTTTTCATTTTGCGGGTCAGTGCCAAATTGTATGTTGATAAAATATAACTTGCGATCGTAACACGTATTTATTTATGGTATTGTAATCAATAAATCATCAATACAACGCAAAATGGAAAAAAAGTAAGTAAGTATAGATTTCGTGGGCTACCACGCTTTCTCCTTAATTAAAATCATAATTTAAAAACTTTTCGCGTTGGTACCGATTCTTTGAAATTAAAAGTTCAAGTATTATCAGCAACGTTTCTTATAAAAACATAAAACCAGTTAAACAAGGTTCTATTAAAACCTCAACACAACAACAACAACAAACAAGAACAACAAAAACAAGAAAAAGGTTTTATTGATTGTGGTTAAATTTAATAACCTTTCACGGGCTATATTTTAGCACAGATTGAGAACCTTGATCTGAAGCGGTATTTTGAACGCTAGTCTTCCCTTTGAACGGTATAAATTGACGTCATTTGTTTCAATGCAAAGTTCTATTTATTTTCGACCAAGTTTTATATTTGTTGGGTATAAAAATTGGACGGGCTCTGAAAGGGCCTCATTAGGGAACATTGAGGCTTAAATTGAACTGCTTTAAATTGTTTAACAACTTTCCATAAATCATTATCTAAATTTCTTTATGGGGCCGTTCTTTCGTTGAATCGTCGTGAAGTCAACCTGCTGGGGCCATGCAGCAGGCTTCGACTCTGTTGGGCTCCTACGGTTTTGCTGATATCTTTTTGAAGCGCGCGTTGTGCATTACGCGCTTTTGACAACTCAGGGTCGGTCTAGATGGTTACTGGACGGCCAAACAATGATCTACCCATTGCTCGTCGTCCACAAGCCCATGCCTATGTTCCGGCGGCTGGGGCGTGAGGACGTTCGTTTCCTCTCGCGTGCTGCCGCCTTCTAAAATTCCTCCTCGCTCCGGGCCATGGCCTGTACCAGGGCTCCGCGAGAGGTCGCCGTCGCCAATCGCTTCCACGAGGACAGGGGGGTGCTCCACCCAAGTACACCTCCACGGCATGCTCCACCATGTCGCCCGAGTGGACCGCACAATGGTGACACCCGGGCGTTTCTTCACGAATTTAGTGTAGAAACCTCCCGAACTGGCCATTTCCGGTGAGGACCTGCATCATACGGAAGTTGAGGACGCTGTGATGTCTCTCCAGCCACTCCTTAAAGAGGGGACTTAGCGCCATGATTATGGCGTGAAACGACCAGTCGGTATTAAGTAGATCAGCAGGTTTAGACTGTTCTGTAGCGTCTTCTTCTTTTCGTGGCGATGTACTTTAACTAATTTTTTTTTGACCAGTATTAGGCAACCTCTACGGCTCTTATTGGCCTTGTATAGATCCTGAAAACTGCAGGTGGTTGTTCAGGATGAACAGCATAGCAAATGACGCATGTCCTGTGCAGCGGTTCCACATTGGCACTGTGTTACAGATGGGTTGAGGAAGCCCCATTTGGCGAAATCGTTTTTACAGCGACTAACTTGGGTCCACAGTCGGTTAAGAGATTTCCAGATTAACCATTTTTTTTTGTGGAAACTGTACTTAAAGAATTTTATACAGCTTAACAAGAACGAATAAAGCTACCCACAAAAATTGTTCAGATGTCTTCTTATTTTATTCACAGTTCACAATACCCGAAAAATACAAAACTACAGTCCTTTTCTACTATTTTCCCCACCAAATTTTGCGAAACCTTAAAAATATTCGAGGCTCACTTGCCTCCAACGATTTGGCGCTATATTTCATTTGCCAGCAGAAAGATATTTGAACGTTGCAACACACCGACAAATGTTGGGATATGAATCCTCAGATATGAATGTACATTTGTTTAGAGGTAATTTGCCAGGAGATTTTTTGTGAAGATGTGTTAGTTTTATTTTTTCTCGGTGTCAGGCTTTTCTGTAAAATAGTACATAAGGTTAAAAAATAATTTAAAAATTAATTAAGTACTGTATGTGTCTTATTGGTTTGCAAGTACAGTTTGTGGCTAAGTCTGGTTATAAATAAATACTATCACCGTGACATACTTCTAGTATAGAAGTATCTTAGATAATAATATCTTAACTGGTTGGAGGTCATGGTATATTCTTGTGCCAATGCGTTTTATGCAAATTAATTTGATTTTATTTTTCATTATCACTACATAGTATAAAATAAAGTCGCTTTTCGTGTCTGTCTGTCCCTATGTATGCTTTAATCTTTAAAACTACGCAACGGATTTCGATGCAGTTTTCTTTAATAGATAGAATGGTTCAAGAGGAAGGTTTATGTGTATAATACATGCATAATATAGTAGAGGAACACTGATGATTTTAGAGGTTTCTAATGTGATGTCGTAAATAAACACATTTTTTTGCGCTTACATTGCAAACGCTGGCTGAACCCTAAGAGATAGATCAAAATAATGTACTACATTATTGTACACCTTAAAAAGGTCTACAAAAAAGTCCGCAATGGTATATGTCTATCTTTTAGGTGTAACCCACAATAACCATTTTTTATCCTTTTACTTTTTACGAGAAATAATGGTTTATTTACGAAACGATTTTAAGCAATACAGCATTAATCTTTATCCAATTAAGTACCTTAAATAAATTTTGCATTTAATATAGATCAATATAGCCCGTTGCAGCGTGTAATTTAAATGATTTTTTTCGAAGATATTACAGATTTAAAATGTAGGGTCATAGCAGTTTCGGTAAATAACTTGATTCTTTGAAAGATTGATGCGCCGACGCAAATATCCTACTCGGTCGATACTGTTCTCAATTTGGAATCTGTTCATTTTTAACCGAATTCAAAAAAAAAAGAAATCTAATGATGGAATCCATGAGGAATCACGGGAACTCCTCAAATATTATAGGCAATCATATAGTGATTTTAGTATTTTCATGGAGAACTTAAGCATTTACAGTCAAAAAGTAACATTTTATGGAGTGGAACTGATGAAGAAGACCAGAAATAGCCGACGGAACTTCATACTCACATAGATATCACAATGAAGATAGTTAAGCGACTATGACGATACAAATAAATAAATGGTTTTGAATAGTTATGTTGAAAATGGTACCATCGAAGTGAACTGATGATGATGATGGAACTGGAAGATAGGCACTGGAACTCCGTAATTAATCAATGTAACCTAGCCGTGTTTGGGCTTATTAGAATTGTCATGAAATGCACTTTGCCTATAAGGTACTATCGAACTGACCTGATGATGGAGCCGGTAGGTGGAATGCAGATACAGGAACTTCATAATAAAACAATGAAACCTAGCAGCGTTTTTTTTTTTTTATTGGGTGGGAAAATCATCCTAATGACATCCCCGCTCTTGGGCGAAGCGGGAGATAGTGTCAGACTCTTACTGACTAAAAACCCACTCCTTTTCCTTCGTTGCCTTCGTCCCAGGGCCCCGGGTTCCGCTTTCACACTACCCGTGGCCCCAGTAGGCTTCGACCCTGCTGGGCCCCTACGATTTGCTGACATCTCCTTGAGGCGCGCGTGGAACTAAACGCGCCGTCGACGACTTGGGCTCGGTCCGGACCGTTACCGGACAGTCAGACGGCGAGCCACCCATTGCTCACCGTCTGCAAGCCCGCGCCTACGGTGGCCGGAAATCGGGATCGGAATCCCGGCGGCGGTTGGGGCGTAAGGACCGTTGCCTCACGCGATCGGCCGCCTCCTTAGCTAGCATTACTGCTTCGCAGAAGGAGGCGACCGCCTGCCACTCCTCCTCGCTCCGGAGCATGGCCTGAACCAAAGCCCGGCGCGAGAGATCGCCGCCGCCGATTGCCCCCACGAGGACACGGCGTTGCTCTGCCCAAGCGGGGCACACCTCCACCGTGTGCTCTACCGTGTCCTCCGGGTAACCTAGCAGTGTTTGGGTTAATTCGAATTGTCATGAGAAATAGACACTCTGGTTATAAGTGTATCGCAACTAAAAAGTGTGAAATAAAAAAAAAGTTGGTGTTAAATAAGAAACATACAATACCGAGAAACACCGACTTCCGAAATTAAAGTTATTTTGATGCTTTTGATGTTTTTTAGTGAAATCGGTTATTTTGTTTTTTGTAAAAAGTTTTTTTTTTGACTGACTGACTTCTTGACATTTCAAAAGTGTCTGTAAATGGTTTATTTGAAATAAAATGCTTTGAATCTGTGATGTTTTATTCCCCAAATTATTCTGGTAGATAGATATATATATAGATAGATAGATATCATCATCAGACCAATCAGATCATCATGATCATCTGATGGTACCATCAGATTTACCGTTCCAATTTAAACGCCTACAATTTCAGGTAAAATATCTTTTGTAATGACCAATAATAAATCGCAGAGTCAAACTGTCAACGTTGCAACGTTATTTGATCATTATTTGATCGTTGAGTGTTTTTCACATGGTAAATTATATGTCGCTCTTTCAAGAGCCACCTCAAAAGAAAACATGTTTGTATTATCTAATGACAAAACAAAAGCTGTGAACGTTGTATATTGTAAGACATTCTGTAGTATAATTACTACTGGTGACCCGCCCCGGCTTCGCACGGATGCAATGCTGATCAAAATCGCATCAAAATCCGTTGCGTAGTTTCAAAGATCTAAGCGTACATAGGGACATACAGCGGAAAGCGACTTTCTTTTATACTATTTAGTGAAGTAATCAGCATTGCACCCGTGCGAAGCCGGGGCGGGTCGCTAGTAAAATATATATCGAATAGACCATGGCCAGCCGTCCATGAGTGGTTATCTCTATGTAAAAATAACTAGGATAACAGCCCCCGTAGCCAAGTTATGATCATTTCGTTTGCGTCGAACGCCTCGAGTAGGCCACGCCTCCGATTCCTTTGTTCTGAGGTCATCTCAATGCTTAGTCTCATGCGTATTTATAGATAATTAATTCGGTACGTACATTATTATTAATAATATCTCGTAAAGTGAACCTCAAACGTTGGAAATAATGGAGGGAGGCAATACGGGCTAGCTAAAATAATAATATAGATTTTAGGTATTCAAAGTTAAGTCTATACTTCTACATAATATTACAAATGTGTAAATCTGTACGTTTAGGTTTGTTAAATTTGAATTTTCAATGCTACGAAACGTGGTTGCTTACAATGGGTCTTATCAGAAGGCTTAATGTCACCCAAAGGACAATTGAAAAGGGTATACTGGGAGTTTCCTTGTATCATCGAAACAGGAATGAAGATATCCGTAGGAGAACCAAAATTACTGATATAGGATCGCCAAACTTAAGAGGCAATGGAGAAGACACATTGCGCGCAGTACAACACATTGTTGTCAAAAGACTGGTCACTTCGGCTCAGCGCCAATGTGAATTGAGCATTATCGTAGTTGAAGCTAATGCCGTGGTTAAAAAGTTCAAGTCAAACTACTACTAGTTTTACGATTCAAAAACATAAGTAAAAACACAATATGAAACAAATGAAAATCGACCATCTGCTTCCTGTCTTGCATATACGTAAGTAAGTAGGTAACCACGACTGACATTTTATTGCTCCTCAGACTAAGGGTGTAAAGACAATCTGGGTCTACTAGCTGAATAGTCAGCTATAGACGCAATAGTATCGGAACACGATTTACCTAAGAACTTAAGAACCTGGATTACTTGATTAAATTATTGTCTGGCTTTACCTGGGTGCCTTTGTGTTCAGGCTTAGATTCAATTACCAATATTGTAGGTATTGGTTTAGGTCTATTTCCCTGCTGCATAAATAATTTAATTTGGTAGCCAAGAATATAGGACAATAGGATGATTCTGATCATATCTAGGAATACTTAAATTCGCTACTAGTTGAGCTCCATAGTATCAATAATTCTAAATAAGCGGTCTGTTTTCAGTAGGTAACAGGTCACAATCAAACAGCCTAGTCAGTGGTAAAAGAATCGCTCCCTATGTAGATGTGTCTTTCAAATAAACTTTTGTGATTTCTCCTCGTATGCCGTGCACTGCTCTACCTGCCACCGCCCGCAGACCATTGGCCAGACAACTTGACGCCTTCTTCGCAAACCCTCGCTGCCTTAGCTCGCTACGTCTCCCACTAACATTCAACACGTGTCTGGGCAGGACAACCAGGTGGAGGATTCTATGCCTCGTATTAAGGCAGTTATGGCGCCAGTCAGCCAATCTTGTTACCTACCACTTCCTTCGGGACACACAGGCAAGGCTTAACGATATGTTAATGTTAAGATAATGAAGTACAACGTAAGGAGTCTAAAATCCGCGGTTACTTCCTTCCACGAAGCAGTAATGCTAGCGAAGAAGATGGCCAACTGTGAGGCAATGGACATCCTCACGCCCCAGCCACAGGAGATTTTCCGGGCGTCGAGATTCACAGGGCGATCCTCGTTTACTAGGCTTGTGGACACTTATCAAAGGGTAGCTCGCCATCCAGCCATCCGGAAAGGACGCGTAGTGTTCTACGCGCGCTAAAGGCACCCAGTAAGCCCAATGCCCGCTAAGGTTTTGGAAGTTTTGAAAGAGATACCGTTGACCTAGAACGCAAAAGGTAATTGAAGGAAATAACTGGGTTTTAATTAGTAAAAGTCATCAGATGATTTCCCACCTATATAAAAGAGGGTCTACAATGTATCCCTCTTAGATCCCTCTTAGATGTAAAATTCTCTTTCCGCCCGTATTTTGAATACCGACGACATGTACCTTCATATATTATATTGTGAACCGTCATGGGACAATTCGTCGAAGTCTTTTGTCCGTGGAGGGTACTGGGGGAGACAGAGATAAAGAAGCGTAATCAAAAGGAACTTGGTGCGATCTCGAACTGAGAGTGGACGACACTCGCGAGTAGTGTGGCCATAGAATTGGAGTTACTTAAATTATTCTAATGCGAAAACTGATGACTATGTTCTGAAAAACAGAGCTATGGAACGACTTCAAACCAACTTTTTTACGTGTGACATCATTAAACTCGCACTTAATGGAGCGTGAGGGAGTGTCACACTTTTACTGACAAATATCCACACTATTTCTTCAGTTGTTCTTTTGCGAGTATCACGGTAACTCCTTCAAAAAATCCTGGTAGGCATCGGCCCCTAGCCCAAGTCGTCGACGGCGCGTACTGTTTCGCGCGCGCCTCAAGGAGATGTCAGAAACTGTAGGAGCCCAGCAGGGTCGAAGCCTGCTGCATTCACACACTGAGGCTTTAACAAGAGCATTTAACGTGGTCCATTTTACGAGCAAAACCGAATTGTTAAAGGGATGGAGCTCGAGATATAGAAGGTTTATAGGTCTATCACTTTTTTTCGCTCGTACGATTGACATTTTAATATATCATGGTAAGGCCCCTGGCCATCTACCGAGCGACAGTTACCTAAATTTATAAATTTTTACAAATTTATTTCGCGTGTTTGTATTCAAAGCTAGATGGCGTCACTGAAGTATTTGGATGACAGTTTTTTTTAGACATTTCTTCTGATAGCCGCTCTATTATATCTCTTTAAATCTCTTTGTTAACAGAGAATCTTGATAAAAAAGACAGGTTTGCTTTTTTCATGGCCACAATTTCCATTCTCTGGCCGTCTTTCATTGGTTTCAGTGAATATCCCGACAGTGCAAAGCTACATGTCGCTGCCGACTTGTGTCCCGCCATATTTGTACGGAACATCGAGAAGTTTTCCAAGTGCAATACAATTTCAACTTTTAAAAATCAATTTTGGTGATGATCACCAACATCATAATTTCAGCTGAAAGGCGTCCACTGTTGGACATAAGCCTCCCCCGAGTGTTGCCATAACGACCGATCCGATCAGAGTGCATCTCGCATCCATCGAATTCCCGCGAAGTTCACCAGTTCATTAGTCCACCTTGTGGGTGGCCTTCCAACGCTGCGTCTTCCGGTACGTGGTCGCAACTCCAGAACCTTTCGTCCCCATGGACCATCTGTTCTGCATGCAATATGTCCTGGTCGTTGCGATTCTTCTTACTATGATATCTCATTTAAATAAAGGGTAATGAAATCATAGTCATTTTTTTAAGTGATGGGTTGGCTGGGTAAGGAAGATCAGTTAGTCAGTTGCTCCATGTAAAATACATATTTAGAAATATTCGGAACAGGGTGTAAAGCCCCGTAAGCTTTTGTTGAAAAGAGAGGTTCCTCCGATCTGATAGATGTCGTGTCTGGTCTGGGCAACTTTCCGATAGTTGATTTAGGGTTGTCAAGTCACACCGCGATACAGGATCTTGAAGTTTTTAGTTTCTATTTAATCTCATAGATGCCGCTACATAACATGAAGCTGACTTCAATAAAATTGGGAAAAAACAACGCAAGTATGTATATTGCCTCTGTAATCTGTTATTCAGCCGCCAGACGACCGCTTATTTAATAGTTTTAAGATCAAAATCAAAATGTTGATATCAAAATGTTATCATTAGTCCGGCCACATTAGACTAAAAAATAGGAGCGAAAAATTGGTAGGATTGTTCAAAACACCATTAAAAATGAAATCTTAGTGGCTTTAACCCAGGAATCTATAAGTCAAGAGTGAATAGGTTGCTTCTAGGTAAGCGCGCTCCATCTTCGACCGTATCGTCGCTTTACATCAGGTGAGATAGCGGTCAAGCGCGAACCTATCAAGAATAAAAAAAAAAAAAAAGTCTTCAACGATCCGATACCTGGAAAATTTTATGAAATTATGAGTTCGCTTCGTACGAGCTCCCATGACCTTGACTCAAGTAAATTTGCGTAACCTATATAAAATCATCTTTAAAAAGCAGATTGTGAAATATTTTCAACCTTTTCCTACCTTTGAATTCAATGACGAACTTTCAATCTAAAGAAAAGCCAGCATTACCGTAAGAAAAATAAAAATAAAACAAAACGATAATGGAATTACTTCACATTTCTTTGGTTGAATCTAAATAGCGAACGCCTCACCTTGACTGTGTATACCTAACCTTTAATCTAATTCCATTCCCAAAAATCGCTGGAACTCAAGTGTAATTTATCTGATAATCCTTTCCCTTGTAAGTAGGTACTTACCAGTGTTGCCAACGGTGCCATTACCTTCCTAGCTACACCTTTTGCGAAAAGTAACCAAAAGGCAAAATCTTTCTACTCCAAAAAGTTGCTAGAAGTAGCTGAATGAAAAAAAATGTAATTTAGAATGTTTTTCATACATATTTTGTGTGGAGTAGCGATACTCCACACAAAATATTATATGAAAAATATATTGCTATGTGAGCGATCACATAGCAATATATTGGCACATCTACATTCTTCATATTTTACAGATGCAAGGGTCGATTGTACAAATATTTGAAACGAAGATTTGAGTGCATTTTACATTTTCTATCAGAAATTGTTGTTGGCTACTATTATAGACCATAATAGATATTCAAGGATATAAATTATCCAATTTTAAACACTTGGCCGTTAAAACTTAATTTCGCGCCATTTACTGTAGATATGCCAATATTTTACTAGGTGAGCGTTATGTATGTAATATTTGTTACGAGTAAAAATGATTGCTTATTAGCTCAATACTTTAATCTATTGAAGATCAGCTGATGCCATTGGCTTCGCCCAGGTGAAAGTACAAATATTATTCCAAGAGAACATATTCCTGAGAGAAAACATTAGGTATCTTATGTGCAATTCCAGAACATCGTCTACTCCTGTGGCAAGTTTTATCGAAAACTATTTAGCCGAGCGTGAAGAAGTTAACATACACACACACACTCACAAATTTTCGATTTTATAATATTAGTGTGATTCGAAAAAAATATAAATTAATAATATAATAATACACAACGCCATCTAGTCCTAAGCTAAGCAGAGCTTGTGATATGAGGTACTAGACAACTGATAAACATACTTATATGTTTCTAAATACATGCATATTATAGATAAATTACACTTAGACCCAACAAATGATCGTTGGTCGTCGATGTAAGTTATCATTTAAGTAACTAAATATTTTAACTTTCTATTTCTATTTAACTTACGAAATACGTAAGTTGGCATCACTGACATTTACTCAATTTCTAAGAAATTCTGCCGAACTTGTGTATGAATCGTAAGGCAACGTTTCCCTCCATCTGGCTGCTCGCCAGGTTCGGGAAGTCACACCTTGAGCCCCTACGCTAATCCTGGATTAGCCTTGACAGCTTTGTATGAAACATACAATGTATTGCGTGGGTTCTTTTGATGGATCTCGTATTGCGATATGGGAAACGGATGTACCTACATCATCTTGAGGACGTGTGACGTCTTCTTGCTAGATAAAGTAAGAATTTACATGTTTGTGTACGCACGTTTCTTAAAATGGGGCAACTTATTCTTAAAAAAAAGGATAATTACTTGAATTGTATATATGTATATTAAACCTATTTTCCATATTTAAAGTAAGTTTAAGTAATAATATTAGTTATCATTTAAGTAACTAAATATTTCAAAAAAAATCTAAGTTGTAGCAAGCTCTACTTATAAAATACCTAAGTTGGCATCACTGGCAAGTACCTGCACGAGTAAGTACTCGTATCTAAATCGCGGAGGAAATTCTGTCGAAGTTGTGTTATAAATCGTAAGGAAACGCCTCCCTCCATCTGGCTGCTCGCCAGCTTCGGGAAGTCACACCTTGAGCCGTTATACTAATCCTGGATTACCTTTGACAGCTTCGTATGAAACTTACAATTTATTGCGTGGATACGTTTGATGGATCTCGTGTTGGGATGTGAGAAACGGGTTGTAAGTCTTGCTTCCGGATAAAAGTTTAATGATATATGTGTCGTGGACAGATCTTAGAATTTATCACTTCATGAAATGGCCAACTAAAACTGGCCAGGTCGTTTAAACGTTAACGTTTGATGATATGTCGATCCTCGTTTAGCCATATCATTGATGTGGGATTTCAATGATAATAAAAGGTCTAAAGAAAGTAGGCCAAACGAAGATTGAAATATCATCAAACTTTAACGTTTAAAACGATTTGGCCAGTTTTACTTGGCAATGTCATGAAGTGATAAATTCTAAGTTGAACCCCTACCCAAGTTACAATCATTTGTTTCGATTCCTTTGTTCTGACGTCATCTCAACGCTCGGTCACGTGGTCAGTACAAAGGAATCGGAGGCGTGGCCTACTCGAGGCGTTCGGCGCGAACGATACGATTGTAACTGGGCTAGAGGGGCTGGCCACGACATATGTACTTCGTCTTGAGAACGTGTGGCGTCTTCTTGCTAGATAAAGTAAGAGTTAACATATTTGTGTACGCACCCACGATATTGTGTCATCTAAAGAGGTCGCATGTTTGCAAACTAGCAAGATAATAATAGTTTTAAGGCTTATGGTTTATGTTTGACTGGCCTGTTGATCTAGTGGTTAGTAACCCTGACTGCATGTCGGAGGTCGTGGGTTCGATTCCCACCCAAGACATGTTTTTGTGTGATGAGCACGATCATTTGTTCTGTTTCTGGGTTTAATTTATCTATAATATGTATGTTTAGCTTTGACAGTTTCGTGTGAAGTTTACAATTTATTTCGTGGATTCGTTTAATGGATTTCGTGTTGCGACGTGAGTACGTAGTCTTGCTTCTGGTTGAAAGTTTAATGATACATCGTCTTAAGAACATGTGACGTATTCTTGCTAGATTAAGTAGAAGTTTGCGTGTCTGTGTATGCTCTCCTAATTCTTGAAATGGGGCAAGTTAGACTAAAAAAACTGTACCAATGCGAGGAGGACGTGAGTGATTGTATTGTACAAACTTACCTATGTGAATAGTCTAAATCCTGAATAGATTTTCGAAGACCTCAGACAGACGGACAACAAAGTGCCAACCAAATCCTATAAAGGTTTCATTTTTTTCTATTGAAGTAGGCAACCCTAAAAAGGAAAATTACAATAAATTGTATCCATTTACTAGTAATCTCGGAGATTTTGTCCAGCCCAAAAGCTGGCTTTTCTTCAAAATAAAAATTGTGAACCCGACTGCAGTGGCACCTACCGAGTTCAATTCCATCCAGAGAACCACTCCAATACACACACAAAATTGCATCCTAATCCGTGAAGCCGTTTAGAAGCATTTAGGTGACAAACACACGTACAGAAGAGTTATTTTTATAAAGATATTAGCTTCTGCCAGTGGCTTCGTCTGCCTGAGTGTTGGTTATTGCAGACGCGAAGTGGTAGTCGAAGACGGATAAAAAGTAGCTTATGTCCATCTTTGGAGTTCAAGGATTTCATCAATATTGGGTCAGTAGTTTAACCGTTAAAGGGTAATAGACAGACAGACAGGGTGAAAGTAACATTTATAATATTAGCATGGATTTAAACTTTTTTCATGTTTACTGTAGATATGCAGCGAAAACATGCTGATAAAATGCCACCATAACCAAAAAAGCTCCGGACAATTAATCAAGCATAATAAATGTGTGTTAGTCTATAACATTTCACTCTAATTACCTTAAAATTAAACATACGCCGTCAATAAATCTAAATTACACGCGGCATCCATGAAATACGAGGAGTGCTAACAAACATTATGTTTTGTAGATATTATTGTGACAAATGTTTTTTTTTATTCTTGATAGGTTCGCGCTTGACCGCTATCTCACCTGATGGAAAGCGACGATGCGGTCGACGATGGAACGCGCTAACCTAGAAGTAACCTATTCACTCTTGACTTAAAGATTCCCGGGTTGTAGCCATCAGGAAACACAGATTCCGGCAAGGAATTCCACTCCTTAGCTGTACGCACAATGAATGTGTTCCCAAAACGTTTTGTGCGTATAGTTGGGCATCATCCATATTTATATTACAAAGCACACTAATATTAAAAATACGAAAGTTTGTGAGTGTGTGTGACTTTGTTACTCGTACTTTTTCACGCTCGAATGATAGAACGGATTTGTATGAAAGGACATTGCCTATCTTTGTATGGAAGTTGGACCAAGTGCTGCCCAGAATGAACACATAGTGCATTTTGTTCCTCAGGCCAATACTAATTAGTAAACCGAAGCGCTTCAAAATTGTTCCAGGAGTCAAGGGAAAAAAAGGGTTATGTTGTAAATTATTTATTTTCGAAAAGTAGCTTAATAATTGTTTTCAGCTTAATTGATTACTGACTATAATATAGAGTCAGTATTACACTGAAAAGGACATTGCCAATCTTTGTTTGGAAGTTGGACGTTTGGAAGATGTCTTTTGCAATGACCATTAATAAATCATAGAGTCAAACTTTCAACGTTTTAGGCTTAGATTTGAGCGTTGAGTGTTTTTCATATGGCCAATTATATGTCGCTCCTTCAAGAGTAACCTCTAAAGAAAACATGTTAGTGTTGTCTAATGACAAAAAAGCTGCAAACGTTGTATATAAAAACATTTTGTATTATATTTAGTATGAGCATTGCACTAGTGCGTAGCCGGGGCGGGTCACTAGTAATAAAATAAATTCAAAATGTTAGTTCGAGAACAAAATATTGGTAAAATTAAATTATGAAAGCATGCTTCATCATTTTAAAGTGACTTCATAATAAAACTTCACAATTAGAATTAAAGTTTCAACTACCAAATATTTTCGTAGCACTTCGTAGCCGCTACGTCGTAGACCCCCTACAAGAAACCTACGTCCGCTACGAACTCGACAATAATGTTGGGACGTAATACTTTGCTGGTTGAAAAGGGAAGTGGGAACAGGAAAGTGAATTAGACGTCAATGAATATATTTTCCACGCGAGCGGGATCGCGTCTGCGTGCAACGGAACGTGTTATATTCCATTTGGAGTGCACACGAAACTCTATTTTGCCTAGATTTTGCGACTAATCGATGTTATACTTTGTTTTGGTTATAAAATGATTCCAGGATATGACGCTCAGCAATTAACTGTATAGTAGGGCGACAAAATTGCGAATAGTCGCGACAAAAAAATCGCACAATGTAGAAATGTTCTTAAATTTTTATACTGATGATAGGCTCGCGCTTGACCACTATCTCACCTGATGGAAAGTGACGATGTGGTCGATGACGGAACATACTTTCCTAGAAGTAACCTTTTCACTCTTGACTTAAAGACCCCGAATCAGAAAATACAGACTCCTGTAGGGAATTCCACTCTTTAGTTGTACTTTTTCTTCTTTTTATCTGATTTCACATATTCTTAGATATTCTCTGCGCAGTGAGCGCGCTCGCTAGAAGTTCACTGACTGATTAGCTTACAATCAATCCTGCCTCACCTGGTCAATAGTGGTGAAAATCTGTGAGTTCCTGGTAATAACTGGCCGGCCAGCACCAGCGTGCGACTGACGTGCTCCGTCGCCGGTATATCCCGTCAACTGGTGATTAACTCCCAGGTGAGTATTTGTGCCGTTGAGGGTCACAGGGTTTCATCTAAGTTAGTTTCAGGGAAATGCAGTGGCTTCTTTAGCGAGGCCAATCCAGCCACGTTTTTTGTTTTTGGCTGGAAGACTTAGCGCCACCTTTATCCTTGCTGGGAAAAGGTCTGGTGCAGAAGTCTTATTGTTTCTAACTTTTGTATATAACCTAGTATACTACCAAAAAAGTTGTGGAACGTTCAGCGGTCTATTATTTCGTCGGCTCCGGCGCAGAAATCCCTTATATATGTCAATAAAAAAATGTTATGACTTTTTCTTTAAAAAAAACATAGTATTTAAAAAAAATATAAGAAATAGTAGCCTACTGGTACCGGGAACAGCTTTCTAGTTAATGTGGGTCGCGGCTCCAAAGAGAGGTACCTCCTCATAATATAAAGCCTAACGAGAGCTTGCTAAGGTGTTGGTTGAGGCTCGTGACTATTAAGTCATTGGCTGATACTACTATTGGTACAATGATAGCATATACCATGTCGATAACCTCACGAGCTAGGTCAATATAAGTAATTTTTTTTTTTTTTGTATTGACTGTATTTGAATTTATTATTTATTTTATTTTATACTCGTATGTGTATCGATTATGAAATTATTTAATTTTTTTAACAAACGACTGTGAAACTTGCGCGTGTTTGTGAGTTGGCATCTTCTGATTTTATTTACTTTTTTCGTCGTCAACTTGGTCGCATGTATTAAGTACATTCAAATAAAAACAAATAACTAGCTATTGTCCGCGGCTTTGCCAACGCTGCTTGATTTGGTTAAGTACTGACTATCTATTTAGACTTCGGGATACGTTAAAGGTGCTGGGAAACCTAAAATTATGAGGCGAGTGGGATACGGTCGACGATGCACGATAAATAGCTCCTGCCTTGTCCTATTTTTGCACAACCCTAAGACCAACTAATAGACAATGCTTAAGGCATAAGTCTACTTTAGTACAGCGTGTCTTCACTAGTGCCATAATATTTTAATAAAAAAAATGTTTTTCGATTTTTATTTGCATTTTATCTTAAACTATTCTATCTTAGTGTATGCAGTACGCCTAAGAAACCCGACGGCCTCGTCCCGTTACTATTGGAATGTCACTCTTCGTGATTCTGAATGAAATAACTTCCTAGTAATACGTTTTCTTTTGTGTTACTATGTGTTTTGAGATTGTGTTGTCGCCAATTTATTATAGACTCTTTTGTGACGAGGTGGCAAATAGTTTGAACTTGTTATTGTACCAAGTAAATTGATGTGGCGTGTACTTGTGACGGCAAAAGTCAATGAATATTTTTGGATATTTTTAATCACTCTTGAAAATTAAAGTGATAAATGAGGTGTGTAATGTTTGAAATAATAGCAAAAGTTCTAATGATCATGTAACTTTTATTTACACGAATAAATTACATTAAAAAAAATACTTGACTAACTATAATTACAAAAAAATAAAAAATAATAATAAAAACCCTAAACTAATATGATCATAATTATGACCTAATTTTAATAAAAATATATATATTTTTTTAATGTAACGATGATATAATGAATTATTAATACATTTTTAATTTACCTAACAGTTTAATGAACATTTGAATTGATATTCGAATTGATAATTTAGCTTGCTTTATAATTTAATACTTGTACCCCGTTTTATTTAAAAAAAACGCTTTCAGTTTCTTAGTGACACACATAGTAGGGTCCTTGAGATCATCGAAAAACCTAAAATTATTTCCTCCATTCCACTTCCTTCGTTGACAAATGTTTCACAATTCACGCACTCGTTTGTAGAATGCGTTACCTATAGAAGTGAGGTGTTCTCAAACGCTACCAACGTTTAAAAAAAGTTGAAGGAGCATTACCTTTCACTTTAATTTTTCTTCTTCTGACTCAATTATATATTTGGTATTGATTAGTATATTATTTGGCATTGTATGTATGTATTTGTGTTATTTTGTCTTATATTTCTGATGTTAGTACACCGACAGCCCTAAATCTATATCAATTCGTTCAGTTCATCCAAATGTTGTCTGTGTAAAATTGCCCTGTGCGATACCCACGTATTTTTTTGTTTATGCGGTGTAAAGTAAAAAATATAATAAATAAATAAAGTACGAGAAATTAAAAATAAAATAGGTGCGTTTTCAAAGATGATGCAAGATCATCGATGATGATGCTTTGTATAGAATCCGAAATTTTTTGGATAAGAAATCCCATTTATATAAGGAATGTTCATAAATAAAATAACGGAGAAACCTTATACCATTATCACTTTTGTTGTCCATTGTATCTGCGTGAATCCAATTACTCGAGTGCCAAATAATCGTCAAAGGGGACACAAAGTAGTTTGATGACAGATAGACGTGTACAATAGAAAGCAATCACCATCGTTTGATGGTTTACAAACTACCTTCCTTTACCCGGTTTCTCACTAATTCATTTTCCAGTATTGTTGTTATTTTCGATGTGGAGTAAATAGGTGCTTTTTTGGAGAATTTTTTATTTAACATGTTTATTTTGTCTTCGTTTTGCTCTTGAACATACTTTTTTATACGTCTGAGGGAAACTTTCAAAAGGTGCCTGGTCATTTGGAGAAAGACCAAGGAGTATGGGATTGTGGAATTCTTACCTCACTAAATTTGCACTTCCGACGTCTGGCTCCCAAACTAAATCGGACTGGCGCTGCCCTCGGGAGGCTCCTGCCCAGCATGGCGGACAGAGCTTCGGCAGGTTCTCATGGAGAAATGGCGACAGAGACCTGCACTGGATTCGTGCGGAAGTGACGCCCGGGTGTCGCTACTGTGTGGACCGCCGGGAGGACATGGTGGAGCACATGGTGGAGGTGTGCCCCGCGTGGGCAGATCAACGCCGTGTCCTCGTGGGGGCGATCGACGGCGGTGATCTCTCGCGCCGGGCCTTGTTTCAGGCCATGGTCCGGAGCGAGGAGGAGTGGCAGGCGATCGCCTCCTTCTGCGAAGCAATAATGTTAGCAAAGGAGGCAGCCGATCGCGTGAGGCAACGGTCCTTACGCCCTGAACGCCGCCGGGATTCCGATCCCGATTTCCGGCCACCGTAGGCGCGGGCTTGCGGACGGCGAGCAATGGGTGGCTCACCGTCCGACTGTCCGGTAACCGTCCGGACCGAGCCCAAGTCGTCGACGGCGCTTACTGTTCCACGCGCCACTCAAGGAGATGTCAGCAAATCGTAGGGGCCCAGCGGGGTCGAAGCCTACCGGGTAGTGTGAAAGCGAAACCCGGGGCCCTGGGACGAAGGCAACGAAGGAACAGGAGTGGGTTTTTAGTCAGTAAAAGTCTGACACTATCTCCCGCTCCGCCCAAGAGCGGGATTTGTCATAAGAGCATTGTCCCACCCAGTAAAAAAAAAACCTCACTAAATTTGCCTTAGTGATCACAGCACATGGAATCCCGTTACCTTTTAAAAGACCCCTCCGGAACCCCTTCTGTGCAGCGCCTGTAAGGACACATCACCCATGTCGTTATCGGTCCATCTTGTGGCAGGCCTTCCAACACCCTGTCTTTCAGTAAGCATTTGCCAGTTCAGAAATTTTCAGCCCCATTGACCATCTGTTCTGCAAGCTATGTCTCCAGTTCACTGGCACTTGAGTTTGGTGATTCTTTGGACTATGTCGGTAACCTTGGGTTTTCTGCGGATATCTTCATTTCTGATTCGATCACGCAAGGAAAATCCGAGCATAGCGCTTTTAATTACCTTTTGCATCATCAACATCATTATTTCAGCCAAAAGACATCTACTGCATCCACTTGATTCCCACTACCAGGTCGTCGGTACACCTTGTGGAAGGCTATTTAACTCTGCATCTGCCAGTACGTGGTCGCCACTCCAGAATCTTTCGGCCCTATTGATTATCTGTTCTGCCCACATGATAGAACAAAATTATCCTAAGAAAACATATTCCTCGTACAAAAACTTATGTCCTTTTCTAATTTTTTTTTTAGGTGGGATAATCATCTAATGACAAATCACGCTCTTGGACGGAGCGGGAGATAGTGTCAGACTTTTACTGACTAAAAACCCACTCTTGTTCCTTCTTTGCCTTCATCCCGGGGCCCCGGGCTTCGGTTTCATACTACCCGTGGGTCCTTTTCTAAGATATGGTCTACCCGTATGCCAAATTTCATTTAAATCCAAAATGAACATACACAAACACATAAACTTTCGTTTTTACAATATTAGTGTGATTAAAACTGAAACATTACTTGAAAAGCGTCCGTGGGCACGGCATCATCATCATCTCACAAAGAGGAACATTTAAAACCAATTTAATCCGGTTTAAACCGGTTTGTTCTGGCTACGACTCGTTTATTCCAGTCCACGGCTAATTTCCCTTGTACCCCTATTATGGGGTAATGTTTTATGCGAATGCGTAATTTTATGTCTTGTACTTTAATTTGTATGGTGGACCGCAATTAAGGGTCTCAGATTTAATGTTCATGATGCTTGAAAGTTGTGAGTAGGCCGGAATGTGTTGTACAATGGTTTTATTTTCGTAATGAAGGTTAAAAGGCAACGCTAGCCTGCGAAATTCAAATGTTCGTTAGTTTTTTTTATGTAAAATGGTTCCATAAGGTAAGACGAACTGAGGGCATTTATTGATAATTATGATTTTGTAATTCCGTAAATAAATACATATTAGGGCCGCTAATTGCCTTCGTCCCAGGGCCCCGGTTTTACATTTTACTCTACCCATGGCCCCAGTAGGCTTCGACCCTGCTGGGTCCCTACGATTTGCTGACATCTCCCTGAGGTGCGCCGAAAATCGGGATCGGAATCCCGGCGGCGGTTTGGGCGTGAGGACCGTTGCCTCACGCGATCGGCTGCCTCCTTTGCTAGCATTACTGCTTCGCAGAAGGAGGCGGCCGCCTGCCACTCCTCCTCGCTACGGACCATGGCCTGTACCAAGGCCCGGCGGGCTACCTTGGAGCATCCCTCTTAAGGGGATGCAACTTGACATACATTTTTACTGTTTTTCATACAATCGCTCTTACGCGATTGTGTCGTTATTACAGATTTTTCATTAGAGCAACAAGCTTTTAAACCATGCTCGATGTTGACGATAGGCGAGTGGAAATTGACCCTCTTGAGAACCGAAAAAGAGTATGGGTTTTTCTCAGCAGAGGAAGGCTGTTTACCAGTTGTACCTACTACAACTGGTAAAGAAAACATAATAATGAGAAACAAAAATCTAGAATGTGGACAGTAGTCAACTAAGATTTAGACAGACACAAAATTCGTTTATCAGCAAACTGATTTCCATTAGCGTCATGCAAATATAAAAAAGATACCTATAATTAAATTAAAGCAACATTCAACCTTGCTTGTTTTAACAAGCAAGGTTTTTAACGGACCGACGGAACTCGCAAAACTCGCACAAACGCACATGGAAGCAACACAACACTTTAATTAAAGGAATACACGGAAAACGGCATCAATCCAATTTTAATTGGCTCGCCTTATACGTGAATACTCAAAAGTTACATGACCGTTAATTGGGCATATCGTATGGCGTTACGGATTTCCGATAGCCGGCGCCGTCTGTGATGGCCACAGACCTGGGTACCTATTATGACGTTTTAAAATCATGGTTCTTGTGCGAGAGAGATGGAGCTCTTAGCACTGTGTAAAAAAAAAAAAAAAAAAAAGAAAATAAAAAAGAAAAGGAAGAAAAGAAAGAAAAGAAAGAAAAGAAAGAAAAGAAAGAAAAGAAAGAAAAGAAAGAAAAGAAAGAAAAGAAAGAAAAGAAAGAAAAGAAAGAAAAGAAAGAAAAGAAAGAAAAGAAAGAAAAGAAAGAAAAGAAAGAAAAGAAAGAAAAGAAAGAAAAGAAAGAAAAGAAAGAAAAGAAAGAAAAGAAAGAAAAGAAAGAAAAGAAAGAAAAGAAAGAAAAGAAAGAAAAGAAAGAAAAGAAAGAAAAGAAAGAAAAGAAAGAAAAGAAAGAAAAGAAAGAAAAGAAAGAAAAGAAAGAAAAGTAAGAAAAGAAAGAAAAGAAAGAAAAGAAAGAAAAGAAAGAAAAGAAAGAAAAGAAAGAAAAGAAAGAAAAGAAAGAAAAGAAAGAAAAGAAAGAAAAGAAAGAAAAGAAAGAAAAGAAAGAAAAGAAAGAAAAGAAAGAAAAGAAAGAAAAGAAAGAAAAGAAAGAAAAGAAAGAAAAGAAAGAAAAGAAAGAAAAGAAAGAAAAGAAAGAAAAGAAAGAAAAGAAAGAAAAGAAAGAAAAGAAAGAAAAGTAAGAAAAGAAAGAAAAGAAAGAAAAGAAAGAAAAGAAAGAAAAGAAAGAAAAGAAAGAAAAGAAAGAAAAGAAAGAAAAGAAAGAAAAAAAGAAAAGAAAGAAAAGAAAGAAAAGAAAGAAAAGAAAGAAAAGAAAGAAAAGAAAGAAAAGAAAGAAAAGAAAGAAAAGAAAGAAAAGAAAGAAAAGAAAGAAAAGAAAGAAAAGAAAGAAAAGAAAGAAAAGAAAGAAAAGCAGCATCGACCATACAATCGAAATAACTTGTCCCCAGAAAAAACTTGTAGACCCGCGTAATAATACGCAAATATGTCTTTTTATTGCCCTGCTGTGATTCCGTACTCTGTACTGATACATAATTGAGACGTAACAAGATCAGCTGGCACGGACCGTGGTTAGTCGGACCAGATGTACCAATCAGATTTTTGGTTTACGACCGATTTTTTGCAGGTAGGTATTATGATGACGAAGGAGATAGCATGAGAGACGTACCTTGATTACATGGGAGCTGATTAGACGAATATACTTGGGTGTCTTCAAGGCTAGACTGAATAGGCTCTTAATGAACTAGTGCGCCTCACCATCAATGATTGCATCTCTGCTTACCATCAGGTGGGATCGCAGTCAAGCACTGGTTTATATCAATTAATTATTTAATTAATTAATATACATTTAAAGCCTGCTGACACACAGAGAGCAGTTGTAGCCCAGTGACAACGACCCCGAATTGTCTCTCTGCTAGGCTTAGGCGTTCCTCCATTCTTTCCAGCAACCAGGGTTCCTCGCTTTCTCAATGCAATTTTTAAGAGGCTCCTTTTTCACTCGCCTATCGTCAACATCGGGCATGATTTAAAAGCTTGTTACTTCATCTAACGCAATCCAACTTGATGTTTGACGAAAAGGCAACACGAAAAAAGAGAGAGACGCTTGAAAACTCTGTTAGCACTCGGTAATTCCGTGATTTACTCGAATATTTTACAAAACTTGTTTGCAGGAAATACTTGTTTTTTTTTTTTTAAATACATAAAAGATTTTCATACATAAAAGTGGGGTCCGAGTGCTCATAAGCTTTTCAAAGAATTATCCAGACACTACGCGTGACCCAAGGGCTGACTTTTACGTTGGTCAGAGATTAAGCATTGCCATACAACGTGGCAATGCCGGTAGCATTGCCACGTTTGAAAAACTTTTGAAAAAAATTGTATCAAACATGAGTGCCGAAAATTTAAAGTTTTTTTTTTTTTTTTTTTTTATTCACGATAGGTTCGCGCTTGACCGCCATCTCACCTGATGGAAAGCGATGATGCGGTCGACGATGGAACGCGCTTACCTAGAAGTAACCTATTCACTCTTGACTTAAAGATTACCGAGCTATCAGGAAACACACATTCCGGCAAGGAATTCCACTCCTTAGCTGTACGCACAATGAATGTGTTCCCAAAACGTTTTGTGCGTATAGGTGGAATGTCCACCATGTACCGGTGGCGCATTGCCGTACGCCTGGTGGTCCGATGATGGAACGGGCTAGGCGGAATTAGGTTATGCAATTCCGACGCACACTCCAAAGTAATGAAATGTTGTGCCCCGGTACACGGCCGGTAGAACCAAGCTTATCGACATAGCCCGAAGAATCGCCAAACTTAAGTGGCAGTGGGCAGGGCACATTGTGCGCAGAACAGGTGATCGTTGGGACCGAGTGGTGACGGTGGTCGGAAGGTTTCCCATAAGGTAGACTGATGACCTGGTTAGGGTCGGGGAAATCCGGTGGTTGAAGGACGAATGGGACCGTTTATTGTGGCGACACTTGTGGTAGGCCTATGTCCAACAGTGGACGTCTTTCACCTGAAATGATGATGATGATGATGACTTGGTCGGGAACACTAGGCCTCAAATCATCAAATAACTTCTCATGCTCGGTGGAGCGAGGGGGAGTATAAAATTTTACTGGCATAGGTGGTTTTTACACCTATGTTCCTTCAGTTTCCCTCTGCATTATTCCAGGGCCACAGTAATTCTTTTCCGTACAATGTCACGGCCCACTCAATAGATCTACTGTATAATATTTGTATTACTGTGACCACACTCTTAGAAACATTCTTTTTACTTAACACATTCTAGTAAAATCCTTCATTAATTACAAATTGAAATATAATAGCATGCAAACGCGAGACAACACTTATTAAAATTGACGTCACAAAGGAAATATCTTTTGGATAAACCGAAGCATAGTACGTACCTAAATATATAATACGTTAGATCATAAATTATTACAGTAACATTTTCGTATTAATATTATGTAGGAATTTTAGTAAGTAAATATGTGAGATGGAATTAATTTTATGAGAAACTAGATGCTGGCAACGGCTTCGCCTGCGTGAACCTAGAAAATTGTCTCAAGGGAACATAAAACCGTGACAAAAGTATCCTATGTACTACTCAGAATATGATCTACTTGTGTGCCTCACTCAATCCGTTCGACTGTGAAGGAGTAACAAACAACGCTTTCGCTTTTATAATATTAGTGTAATTACCTCAATATCTCTCCATAATATGACTAGTTTGAAATTAATTGTACTTGTCATTTTTTTGATAATTTTTGATAAATTAACCTAAGGTATTATAGATATGACTATCTGTATTTTCTTATGCAAATTAATTATTACATCATTGAATCTAAACTATATTATTTAATTCCACCAAGCCTGTTCCACCATCAGACAACAAGACGTAGGGCGATGCGCATGTTGAACTTCCGACCCATAGGTACAAAACGTTTTGGGGAAAACTTTCATTGCGTGTACAGCTAAAGAGTGAAGTTTCCTGCCGGAGACTATGTTTCCTGATAGCTATAAGTTAAGGTAGTATTATGACTCTATCGTCGACATGTGGTCGACGTCACATACATCACCTTACCATCAGGAAAGACAGTGGTCAGAGATGAACTTATCTGTATATATAAAAGGCAAACTCTTGACTCACTCACTGACCCGTCAACGCCCAGCCCAAAGCCTTGGATCTAGAACGCTGAAATTTTACAAAGATGTTGCTTCAATAATGTATATGTTATGATAATCATGATATGGCCAACTTAAAATTGCCACATCGTTTAAACGTTAACATTTGATGACATATCATTGATGAAGAATTTCAATGATAATAAAAGGTCTAAAGAAAGTAGGCCGTAGGCGAAGCTGCTGGCACGTGCTAGTTAATAATAATAATAAAAAATAAATAAAGATAAATCAAGCATATATCCAATACCTAACTAAAGTTAGGTACATATGTAGGTACTTATTTACCTACGTATATAACCCCAATAGCTCTCACTCCGCTCGTAATAGTGATTCCCTCGTCTGTAATTCCAATTCACTCAAATTTGAATATAACAGGCCTCTGTCGAATCATTGTGTTTAATGTGTGATGTTTTTTTAAATAGGTACACTGACAATAAAATCCACCACTGGGGGTTCTAGAATCATGTACTGGATCCATGGTATTCGTTTGTGCGTTGATGTCAAAGACATCGTGTATTAATGGGACTTAAATAACAATTGTATAATTAATTGAATTTTATGTCAGTAAAATGAAATATTTTGTATAAGTATAGCACTACACTTATCCATTATTTTTGAAGTGAAAACTTCTTTAGCGGCGTTGAGCACTTTTTCTGTAATGGGTATAAAATCTTAAACTCGCGTCAGGACACGTGACCTGATCGAAAAACCGTAAGACGGCCACCAGTCAAATTTTCTCATTCGATTTTGAACTTAACCTTCAACATTTTATGGTTTAAAATCATTTAAAGAAATTTTTAAATGTTTCCAATCAACTTTGAACCTAATGCTTTAGGGATAATGATGGAGATAGGATCTCTTTACAGCAATGCAACATCATGTCGATGAGATAAGCGTTGCTAAGGTACTTGTTATTTGTGTAATTGTCAGTAAGAAATATACGCCTGTGATACAAGCTGTGTTGTTTGTTAATCTGCTCACTCTGCTAAATAACCCTGATTCTATAATATTCTAATAGGTTATGGCAGTTCGATTTCGACAACAAACAAGGTAACTAAATCGTTTTTCGGAAAATAATATTTTCACTTTTGCACGACGTCAATTGTTTTGAGATGTCAGAGGACGAAAATCCCTCATCGTCTACCATATGCGGCATCCAGAAGCTGAGAGGAGCCTCAGATTTTGGCAACTGGAAGTTTGTTGTGAAAAACTACCTAGAGTCAAAGAACTGGTGGATTGCCGTAGAATCCAGTGACGTCAGTACCACAATAAAAGACGTGGATAGAAAGGCGAGAAGTACGTTATGCTTGCTGATAGAACCATCCTGCTTTGCACATGTATATACTGCGAAAACGGCTCGAGAAGTTTGGCACAATTTGTGTAACGCATACGAGGACAAAGGATGGGGCAGGCGAATAAGCTTACAGCGTCAACTGTGGCAGTGTAGACTCGAGGACTTTACGTCAATGGAAAAGTACATATCCAGAGTCGTATTTTTAGCACAGCAGTTAGCTGACATAGACGCAAAAGTTGCAGACGACTGGATTATTTCAATACTATTGGCTGGTTTGACAACGGACTATAACCCGTTAATAATGGCTGTCGATAATAGTGGAAAGGAAATGACTTTGGAACAGTTAAAAACCAAATTACTCCAGGAAGGCAACAGACAAGCTGAAACAGGCGCAGGAGCTGGTGAACAAGCCTTTGCTACAACCAAGGGACACGCTACCAAAACTAAAGCACAAGTTCGAAAGCCAGTGTACAAATGTTTTAAGTGCCATAAGAAAGGGCATAAAGCATCTGAATGCAAGAAATCTCCTAATGTGAATGTATGTATGAGCATACCCGATAGCATCAACAAAAATGGATGGTATGTCGACAGTGGGTGCTCGAATCACATGACAAATAACGCCAACGAGTTAATCAATTATAAAAAACAGAATAACAATATGAAGATTCGGGTGGCAACTGGAGAAGAGATCCCTGTAAAAGGAAAAGGAAATATTTCGCTTAAAGTGAGCGAGAATGTGAAACTTCCACTGAATAATGTTTTACATGTACCAAATCTATTGATGAATTTAATCTCGGTGAGCGATCTAGTGAAAAAGAATTTCACAGTAAATTTTGACAAAAGAGGTTGTTTTATCAAAAACCAAAATGACCAAGTAGTTGCAACATGTAATGAAGTCGGCGGAATTTTCAAACTGAAAGATAAAGAAAATATCGTGGCCAACTTGACAGTGTCAAATGAAATTTTGTCAAATTTGTGGCATAGAAGATTAGCTCATTTAGGCCGAAAATATATGATTTCTTTAAAAGAAATGACCACCGGAATTGATTTTAAAACGACGGATAAAGTTGAGCCCTGTGTTCCGTGCATTCGAGGAAAGAGCACGCGATCTCCGTTTAAAAAGCAAGGTACGAGAGCTGATCAAGTCCTGGATCTGATTCACATGGACATATGTGGTCCAATGGAAGAGCCGTCATGGGCTGGCTCCCATTATATGTTGCTGTTCATCGATGATTATACACGTAAGACACATGTCCGTTTCTTGAAGAAAAAGAGTGAAACTTTTACAAGATTTAAGGAATACAAAGAAGAAGTCGAGTTAGAATGTGGAAAAGCAATAAAAGGAATTAGAAGTGACAATGGCAAAGAATTTGTCAACAATATTTTTGAAGATTTTTTGAAGGCGTCTGGTATAAAACATCAGACGACGGTACCATACACGCCTGAACAGAACGGTGTCGCAGAGAGGGCAAACCGAACGATTCTAGAAAAAGCCAGAACATTACTTTGTGAAGCAAATCTTAGCAAGAGGTTTTGGGCTGAGGCAGTATGTACCGTAGTCTGGTAAGAAAGTCGATCTAAGCCACTTGAGAGTTTTTGGCTGTTTAGCACATGCTTTGATACCTAAGCAGAAAAGACTGAAACTAGACATGAAAACGGAAGCTCTAATTTTTATTGGATATTGTGAGACTACAAAAGGTTACCGATTGATGCATCCAAAAACTAGAAAAGTAACAATTGCAAGAGATGTGAAGTTTATTGAAAACGTATTTCCTGGTGATGAAGAAGTTAAGACTTTAGTTTTTAAATGAATGAATTAAACTTGCGGTATCACAACAATCCGCAGTCTAAACTTATGTGTGTAATATCGAAATTGTCATGTTTGTGTACGATAGCGCAATAAATGAATATTGTATTCTACCACATAAATGATAGTACTTTTATACTGATAAAGCAATTGGTGCAAAATTATTCCCTAACCATTCCAAAATATCAAACATGCTCAACGTTAATAATCAAGTTTTCACTTCTGCCGGCACTCCCGGAGTGCAACCCGTCTTTTTTTTTTTTTGGGAAATCATTTAATGAATTTTCTCGCTCTAGGGCGGGACGGGCATGTCAGCCTTTTACTGACTAAAACTACACCTATGTTCTTTCAGTTACCCTTTTCGTCCCAGGACCACGAATAACCTTTTCAGAGGGCCTCTGTAGGGTTCTGTCCTGCTAGGCCCCTACGGTTTTACTGACATATCTTTGAGGCACGCGTGGAACACTACACGCCAACAGGCTCGGTTCAAACGGCTACCGGATGGCCGGACAGCGAGCTACCCATTGCTCGTTGTCCGCAAGCCGACGTGTACGGTGGCTAGTAGTTGGGATCGGGATCCGGGCTGAGGATAGTGCTATACTTAAACACTATAGTTAGGTATATGAACAGCCAGATTTAGATGAATTTTAAAAACAAAATAAAATAAAAATGTTAAGTTTAACGCTATCTAGTGAGAACACAGTGGGATTATCGGTCACTTATTCTAAATTCATCACAAAATATCATATTTATCTCTAATCTTTAGAATGCGGGTGCAACACATTGTAATGTTTTTATAATATTTGGCAGCAAATGTATCGAGTCAGCCTTCTCAGCAAACTTCGCTGAGGTAGCCAAAACTACAATAAAATTTTCAGCTCCATTTTACCGAGGTCGTGCCTGTTTTAATGATTCTACATATTGTCCAGTTGCGCAGACACTTGAGATATAAAACTACACCAATTTTACATCACAATAGTGGATATTGTGGAATCAATTTGCGAATAATTAAAACAGCCACTGAACTTCTCCCGAAGAAATCCAGTCAAAAACTCTATTATTATTTTTCTGCAAAATTTCTGCGAAATCTTTGGTTAAAAAAAAAACAACGCAGTTCGAAAATATTTGAATTTGGCATTTAAGTTTACAGAATACAAAGGCCACTAACCTTCATTCTTGCTGGTGTTTCATGATTTTTTTCTGTTCATTGATTCGAAGATGATTCAGGCGTAATTAAATTATTTTTTTCTGTGATTGAAACAAGAGGATACCACGACCAATAGATATCTATGGTTTTAACTATTACAGAAAGAGGTTTATTTAAACTTAATATCTGTACATTTTGCAGTGTACCTTTGCCTGTTAATTTGGGACCTCTATGAATAAATTATTCAGAACATGTCGCTTTGGAGAACAATCCCAAGAGGATCAAACAAATGATAATTATCATCTTAATTCTGTTAACAATTACTGTTGAAATTGGCCATCCGAACCGACAGTTTAAGGACAAAGCGATCTTAATGAGAGTGATTTATTTAAAACAGAACAACATAGGAAATATTGTTTTGATTCGAAGTGTACATAAGGTATAACACGACAGTAAATTGGAACATTTTGTGTAAATAATGTGGCAAAATGATTTCTTTTATTTATATTAATTTTTCCTTTCTCTTCTTTACTCTTCTTACACACGGCGCCTGTATCTTTTTTTTTCAACTCTCCTTTTGCAAGTATGCTGGAAGAGCGATTTCTTTAAAAGTAAGCATCAATTTTGTATCTTATATTTCTTATTTATTATCTGTGTGTGTGTGTCAAATTCCCAAATAGATCTGTGTCAAGAAACATTAAAGACAAAGGATTCGGATAAAAAAAAAAACGCCCTGCTCAGAACGACAGATTTTATCCATACTAATATTATAAAGTAACTATGTCTGTCTGATGCACTTTCACGTTAAACTACTAAACCGATTTTAATGAAATCTGGTATAGAGTAAGCTTTAACTCCAAAGAAAGATACCGGCTACTTTTCATCTGGCTTCGACTTCGACTTCGAGTCCGTAATAACTGATATTCACGCGGACGAAGCAGCTGGTAGAAGCTAGTTTAGGATATAAAAGGGGGGCGTGAAATAGAGAAAATTCATAGCACCACGATACAACGGACAGTCAAATGTTTACAACAACACCATCTATCACGTTGATGTGAACCAAGTTAAATCAAATCTGATATGAAACTTAACACTGATTTATTAATAACGAAAATGCTTTTACTGGTGAAAAACCTATACTATTGCTGAGGGCCACAGACTTACTGAAGATGCACTGTTGGAAGGTCACTCAAATTAGTTATTTAAGTTAGTGTAGTGTGTTAGGAGGCGATCGCCTGGCATTCCTTCTCGTTTCGGACCATGGTCTGTAATAGGGCCCGGCGCGAGAGGTCGTTGCCACCGATGGTCTCCACTAGGACACGGCGGTGCTCCGCCTAAGCAGGGCACAATAGTGACACACAAGCGTTTCTTTCACACGAATCCGGTGAAGGAACCTCCCGAACTTACCATGTCTGGTGAGGACGCCGTGATGTCTTTCCAGCCACTCCTCAAAGAAGGGACTTACCGCCATAATTATGGTGTGCCCAGCACTAGGTTGCGACAGTCGATGTCGCCATTTCACCGTGAAGAACTAAGAGGGTACGATGTGGTTGGCATATTTATGTAGATAAAAACTCCGAATGCAATTAAAAAAAATGTATATATCTAATTTGCAGCCGTGCAAAACCACGCCGGGTCACTAGTTCAAAATAAAACTTCTTGATTAAGTGTTTCGTTTCGAGTATCAACAAGCCAAGATGAAGTTGTGAACTTAGTAAAGTTCGTTAGCGATAATTTGGAACTTCCAAACTACAGTTATTGACAGGTAACGGATGTCTTGTTCTCAACAAGGCAAACTAACGAGGTATGCTGAGATATTTACTGTTGGTAAATTAAAGTTTCCTCCTTCGAGCGCCGATTGTACATACGTCTGTACAACTTGAATGACCTTGAAAAATGATTAATTGTCGTTTTGTACACACGTTTGTACGATTTTTTTTTAGCCGAAAATTTTGTTTTTTATATCTTTGTTTTTCCTAGAATAATCCCGAAAAAGTTTATTTTTGTTTATTTTTTATTTTTTTGGTGATTTACATAAAAACGCGCAATTACATAATAATAATATCCTGGGGCACCTGAGGGGTACCTGAACTATGTAAATTTTTTTTGGTGATCTCCTCTAATCCACGCGAGAGGGAGTGTTAGACTTTTAATTTAATTAAAACTTTTATGTTCGTTATAACAAATCCAATTTTAATTAAAATTCAATCATTATCATCATTTCTTTCATTGTGCGCATAGCTAAGGTGTGGATTTTCTTGTCGGAATCTGTGTTTCCTAATAGCTACAACCTACGGATCTTTAAGTCAAGAGTGAATAGGTTACTTCTAAGCAAGCGTATTCCACCATAAACCACATTACCACATACCACCAGGTGAGATAGTGGTCAAGCGTAAGCTTTTAAATAATAATAATTAAAAAAAATACACAATCTCACCTTGATATGAGCATGTTTGTCTGGAACTATTAAACCTATTAAAAAAAACATTATGGATATAATGTTTGTAAATGTATCATTTTTAGGGTTCCGTACCTGAAAAGGAAAAACGGAAACTTTATAGGATCATTTTGCTGTCTGTCAAGACCATTTATCATCCCTTTTCCTCAATAGGAAAAAATCTGAAAACTGTAAATTTGTAGTAACGTCACAAAGAAAACTTTTTTTGGGATTCGGAAAAGTCGTCGTAAGTCAATTCGGGAATTCAACTGTTTTCATAGGTAAATTTGTACGGAACCCTCAGTGCGCGAGTCCGACTCTCACTTCATCATCATCATCATCATTTCAGCCGAAAGACGTCCACTGTTGGACATAGGACTCGCACTTGCCCAGTTTTTATTTAAATACTAACTTCTGTCAACAGCTTCGCCCGCGTGAAAGTGGATTTCTTCCTACAAATTTTTGATCCACGTTTCATTCTCATTTCATTTAAAATTACTGATAGAGCTCAAAAGCCTGTATATTTTTAAATAAATAAATAAATAATAGATCAAATATAATTTATGTAAAAAACAACATAATAATAATATTCCACAACTATCACACAACGCCGTCAAGTCTCACATAGAACAGTGGACAGTGTGGACACTCTCGATGAATATTTGTTCAATGTGGTAATTAAACCCGCGACGCAGTAGTCTATTCTGCTCAACAACTGCTCCACTTGTGCCGAAAATCATCTAGTGACATCCTTCGCTTTTCGTGTCAGACTTTTACTGGCTAAAAACCCACTCCTGTTCTTTCTTTGCCATTGTTCCAGGACCCTGAGAATCTCTTTTGTATCACCTATGGCCCCAATAGGCTTCGAGCCTGCTGGGCCTCTACGGTTGCTGACATCTCCTTGAGGTGTGCGTGAAACACTACGCACCGTCGACGGCTTGGGCTCGGTCCGGTCGGTTACCGGATGGTCGGACGGCGAGCTACCCATTGGCTTGCGTGTGCGACCGCCTCCTTTGCTAGCATTACTGCTTCGCAGAAGCCGCTTGTCGATGGCGACCGCCTGCCACTCTAGGAGTGGCTAGAGCCATTTATAGCCTACCAATTCCAAGAAACACCTTGCTTTTCTACCAATAAAATCATCACTGATTCTATGAAGCATTTGTATAAACGTAATTATATAAATACAATAACAGGTCCCACTTCTGAAGATTCTTCCAAGGCAGTGGTTCAGCAAAGTTTGAAATATTACCGCTTAACAAACTCCGACGTGGCGAGACTTTGACGATGCTTACATTTAATCGAGGTAAATACTTTGTATTTGTATTTCTGTATATCTTTTACGTTGATTTTCCTTGAAGTTTGTCGTGTGCTGTAGTTTGCCTACAAAAGGTGGGTCTTCTGTATACTGTAGATTAGCGTTTTTCAGTGAATTCATCATAATCATCATCATCATTTCACTCGAAAGACGTCCACTGTTGGACATACCTCTCCTCCAAGCGTCGCCACAACGACCGATCCTGTGCGACTCGCATCCACCGCATTCCCGCATCTCTCACCAGGTCATCGGTCCTGCTTGCGGGAACGGCTTCATCTGTGGAGAAGTTTCCCGACAAAAACACACTTTTGAAAATTATCTGCCGTAATATACATAAAGCTGAGCACTCGGGTTAAGGACATGGTCCGGAACGAGAGAGAATGGGAGTGGTCGCCTCCTTCTGCGAAGCAGGGGGGAAGGGGCTAGGGAAGGAGATGGCCGCAGTCGTGAACCACAGGGGACACTCCAGGTGTCGGTATTCGCAGGTCATCGAGCAATGGGTAGCTCGCTGTCCGGCCGTCTGGTAAGGATCAAGCCCGAGTCATCGACGTCGCGTAGTGTTCCACACCGCTCAAGGAGATGTCAGCAAGACCGTGGGGCCAAGCAAGGCCGATACCCGCAAGGGCAACGGCGAATTTCTAGAAAGGAATCTTAGGTCCTAGAATGTAAAGTGTGTGTTGGATACGACTCTTCGCTCCACCCTAGAACCGGAGAAGTCATTGGTGAATTCTCACTTCAAAAAAAAATGGTTTACATAAATAGCCAAAACCTCATGCTCAGTAGTCGCAGTAAACCAACAAAGTAGTTTTCAATTTGAAAGTATCGATTGAATTATATGCTTCGAGTGGAATATTTACCTACGTATGTAAAGTGAAAAGTTTCGTGCCAGAAAGTTTGGATGTGGAGGTAAATCTAATTAGTTACCCATTTGTCAACGTCAGGTAACCTGATTAGGTACTCTGTGCAGACTGTATCCAATGTAAGTTACTGTGAAAACCCGAATCCTGGCGAATCTCGGTGATAACACACTAACTTTATAAAGGCGAAAGTATGTGAGTGTGTATGTCTGTATGTTTGTTACTTCTTCACGCTCGAACGGCTGAATGGATTTAGAGGTTTATCACATTGATAGACCTTGTCTTGAAATAGCACATGAGATATCCAATGGGAAATGTTCTATGTTACCTTAGGACAATTTTCTAATTTTACGCGGGCAAAGCTGCTGCCAGTAGCCAGCAGCATATAAGTCTTACCAGGTGAGGAGCCAGACTAAGAGAGATACAATTCACAAGGCGGTTTTGTAGCGAACTGTTGGGCATTAGTTTGTAACACCACGGACTGATCTATCGGGTGAATATATTTTTTTTCCTTATCTCCAAGCCGGAGATTATATATATTATATATAGCCTTTTTTGGCCAGCCGTAGTGAACACTGACGTGGTACGGAGCTACCACCTCTCTCTTGTCTTTATTGGCTGGTTTGAGTAGAGATTCGTAAGAGCAAACGTGCTTGGAAGAACGATGTATTATAATCCAGTAAGGTGATGATCGGGATCGTGACCGTACTTCCGCCATTGTCCTGATAGTCGTGGTATTCCTACTGGCAAGAGTTATTTTGAACTTCAGAACCTAAATGTATACCTAGAAATACCACTTTAAAAACACATCCATGCAACATACTTGGCAGAGCACCGTCGTGTCTTCGTGGGGGTGATCGGCGGTGGTGACTTCTCGCGCCGGTCCCTAATACAGGCCATGGTACCGAGTGAGAGGGAATGGGCGGTAGTCGCCTCCTTCTGCGAAGTATTAATGCTAGCGTAGGAGACGGCCGCACGCGTGAGGGAATGGATATCCTTATGCCGCAGCCGCCGAGACCCCGACCCTGACTACCAGCCACTGTATGCGTGGGCTTGTAGACGACGAGTAATGGGTATCTCGCCGTCCGGCTCTCTGGTAACCGACTGGACCGAGCCCGAGTCGTCGTTGGCGAGTAGTGTTCCATGCGCGCCTCAAAGAGATGTCACCAAAACCGTAGAGGCACGGCGAAGCCTACTGGGGCCATGGGTCGAATTCGGGTTACCCATGGTCCTGGGACGCAAATGGCAACTGAAGGAACATAGGTGTTGTTTTAGTCTGTAAAAGTCTGACACCTCGCGCTCCACCCTAAAGTGGAATAAGTGATTTCCCAAGACAAGAAAAGTACTACACTCCGTGGGTGTTAATTATACTTTTCACTCGTACTGGAGTTGTAGACGCTACTAATTAAAATCTCCCGCCGCGCGCCGAACTTCGCCGCTGCTATAATAAAGATCATAGGTGTAGCACCCCATATTAACAATGTGGCATACAGCTGGCTTGTGCTGCTGATAATTTAAATAGTTTTCTTGAGAAAATATTTCAAAGAAACCTTTTTGGATATTAGCAGAGGTCAGAATAGGTAGAGTACTGTGATATCGAAAGGAGATCGCATGAGTTAGGTTAATGAACTGGCAATTAAAATATACTTTTAAGGATTTTGCTGATCTAGAATAGGTTTAAAAATTGAGTAGAACAAAGAAATGACTAGTTTTTCCAGTACGGACATAACCATTGTAGCGCGATGTACATATTTTAAATTCTTGAAGAAAAGTATAATAGAAGTACAAAGCTTTTAAAGCATTTCATTGCAGAGAAGTCCCGGTCCCTGAAGAAACCCGTCGCAGAGTGCAACAGTACATACATTAAAAATAATAATAAGAGTGTGCAAGTCACTCCCAGCCTTCGATATTCAGACAGGGGCCATAGTTCCTGGATCAGTCCACTTAAGACTCTAAGAATCATAGCTCTATTATCTTTGATTTCCATATGTCGCAACAGCCGAGTCTTCCTTTTCAGCATTTATTTCAAATAGACCATTTACATGCACTTTTGAATAGTCAAATGTAGGTAGGTGGTAGGAGGAGGTAATACAACTTTAGCAATAATTAAGATATTTTAAATGACTTTGGGCAATGGAAAGGACTATGCTCGGAGTTTCCTTGCGTGATCGAATCAGGAATGAAGATATCCGCAGGAGAAACAAGGTTACCGAAATAGCACGAAGAATTGCCAAACTTAAGTTGCAATGGGCAGGGCACATTGCTCGCTGAATGGATGGCTTGTTGGGGCTGAAAGGTTCTGGAATGGCGACCACGTACCGGAAGACGTAGCGTTGGAAGGCCTCCTATAAGTAGGACCGATGACTTGGTAAGGGTTGCGGAAATCCGATGGATGCGAAACGCACAGGACCGTTCATTGTGGCGACACTTGGGGGAGGCCTATGTCCAACAGTGGACGTCTTTCGGCTAAAATGATGATGATGATTAAATAACTTACGTGAGCTTTGCTGAATCACAACTGTGTCTTTTTAAGGGACAGAAACTCTTTTTTGTAGTAAACTATCGACGGGTGGGTTGACACTTTTTTTAAACGTGAGATAAAAATATTACACAGATTATCATAATTTAACTTTTTATATAGGTCTTTAATTGCAATTGTTATATAGTTAAATAACTTTAAAACAGTTTATGATCATTTAAGCAATTTTACAACACTTGATTTGTATGTCTTAGTTCTTATTTCCAAGAATATAATACTGACTGATAGTTCGGTACTAATTGACGTAAACAGCATATTACATTAAACTAGCAATATAAAATCCAAGATATAATTTTAATCTTAATAATCATTAATGATTGCGTAATAATTTAGAGGATTATCAGCAATACCTACATCTTTTTATAGGTTTAGCGTTTTATATTTGTACAAACAACAATATTTACCTAGTTAGGTAAACAGGCGGTGGTGGGCCACCTCAGCGAGTTCGGAGCCACTGGGGGCTTCCGAATGAGGCGCACCGCAACCGGGGCCCGAATATTGGAGGTCCCTGGTGCGGACAGTGGCCCTGCCGCAGACGCCCTGGCCGCAAGGATCAGGGCGTCCCTGGACGTCGAGGAGGTTCGAGTGTCCAGGCCCACCAAGTGCATCGACATGCGCATCATGGGCCTGGACGACTCCGTCAGGGTGGACGAGGTGGTGGCCGCCATCGTCAGGGCGGGAGGGTGCCACGCCGATCAGGTGCGGGCGGGCACCATCCGCGCTGACAGCACGGGCATGCGAGCTGTAACAGTGAGCTGCCCCGTGTCGGCGGCCAAGGCCATCACTGGCGAAGGCCGACGGCTCTTGGTGGGCTGGGTCTCGGCTCAGGTAAAGCTGCTGGAGCCCAGACCTCTGCGATGCTACCGCTGCCACGTGGGGCACCACGTGGGTGCCTATTGCGCCGCGGAGGTTGACCGCAGTGACCGCTGCTTCCAGTGCGGTCAGGCCGGTCACAAGGCTGCAGAATGCCGTGCTACGCCGCACTGCTACGCATGTGCGGCGGCAGGCAAGCCGGCCGATCACCGGGCTGGAAGCAGGTCCTGCGACCCTCCTGCCAAGGCCAAGGGCAAGGTCCCAAGGCAAGCCCACCCCGACGTCCTCTCCGCCACAGCCTCCTCTCTGGCTGCCGCTGCTGTCGCCGCCGCAACTGCCGTGGCAGGGCCCTCACGCGGGGCTCGGGAGGAGACGGTAATGGACTGCCAATAACGGCTCCATTACGTCTCCTCCAGGCGAACATCAACCACTGCGCCCCCGCTCAGGATCTGTTGCTCCAGAGCATGGCGCAGTGGTCGATCAATATCGCCGTGGTCTCCGAGCCGTACTATGTCCTGCCCAGGGAAGACTGGGTGCGGGACCTGGACGGCTCGGTGACCCTAATTTCGTCGGACGCCGCCGGTATCCCGACCCTCGAGGCCGTCGCGAGGGGGCGGGGTTGCGTGGCAGCACGGTTCGGGGACATCGCAGTGGTAGGCGTCTACCTGTCCCCGAGCAGATCTCTCGGCGATCTTCACATCTCCCTAATGGAGCTGAAAGCCGTCGTCGCTGGGTTTGGTTCCCTCCCCGTGGTCGTTTGCGGGGACTTCAATGCCAAGAACTTGGCTTGGGGTTCCCGGTTCACGAACCAGCGGGGTCGGATGGTGGAGGACTGGGCTCTGGAGACAGGCCTGGTCATCCTAAACCGGGGTTCTGTCCCCACGTGTGTGCGGATGCGGGGTGACTCAGTGGTGGACATCTCGTTCGCCAGCCCCGCTCTGTCGCCGCGTGTCGTCGACTGGCGCGTTATGGAGGGGGTGGAGACGTTCTCAGACCACCGGTACATCCGGTTCGACGTCTCCGCCCAAACCTCGACTGCGCCGGTCCGACGGAACCCTTGTGGTCCGCGGTAGGCGCTGAGGCAGATGGACCGGGAGCTTCTCCTGGAAGCCGCGACGGTACAGGCCTGGGTGCAAGCACCGGACAGGCCTGTCGACATAGACGTCGAGGCAGAGTGGTTCCGGGAGGCCATGTCGCAAATCTGCGACGCGGCAATGCCCCGAGTCCCTCCAGGACGTGCTCAGCGCCAGGTACACTGGTGGTCGCCGGAGATTGCGGCATTACGCAACGCGTGCAATGCCGCGCGACGCCGGTATGCCAGGTACCGCAGGCGCCGCATCCGTCCACCGGATGCGGAGGCCAGAGAGGCGGAGCTGTACGAGGGATACAGAGCTGCAAAGCGCACCCTCCGAGCGGAGATAAGGCGGGCCAAACTCGAGGCCCGCAACGTGTGGCTGGGGACTCTGAATGGGGACCCATGGGGACGCCCGTACAAGTTGGTACGGGACAAACTCCGCCCCTGGGCTCCCCCGCTGACGCAGAGTCTCCGGCCCCAGCTTGTAGAGGGTGTGGTGAGCACTCTGTTCCCTACGCGAGGGGAACACTCTCCCCCGCCCATGGCTCCGCCACCAGCGGTGCCCGACGCGGACCACGATGGCGACGACGACGACAACGCTCCAGAGGTGACCGAGGTAGAGCTGAGAGTGGCGGTACGAAGGCTGAGTGCCAAGAATACCGCCCCAGGACCCGACGGCTTGCCTGGGAAGGCGTGGGTCCTGGCCATGGAGGCTCTCGGGCCTCGACTAAGAGGGCTCTTCAGCGCATGCTTGGAGAGGGGCCAGTTTCCACTTCGCTGGAAGACGGGGAAACTGGTCCTCATCGCGAAGCCGGGGCGCCCCGCGGACTCTCCGTCCGCGTACCGGCCCATTGTGCTGCTCGACGAGGTGGGCAAGCTCTTTGAAAGAGTAATTGCAGACCGCCTCGTCGCACACCTAACACGGGTGGGGCCGGATCTGGCGGACGGCCAGTTCGGCTTTCGCAGGAGGCGCTCCACGGTGGACGCCATCATGTGCGTGCGAGCTCTCACGACGGGGGATGCAGTGGCCCAAGGCAGGTGTGTCGTGGCGGTGTCTTTGGACATCGCCAACGCCTTCAACTCCCTGCCTTGGAGTAGCATTGGGAGGGCACTCCGGTATCACCGGATGCCCGACTACCTCTGTCGTGTGGTCGAGGCGTACCTGTCAGACAGGTACATAACCTACCCTGGTCACCAGGGGGAGTGGGAACGTCGAGAGATGTCGTGCGGTGTTCCGCAGGGATCGGTACTAGGGCCGCCCTTGTGGAACATCGGCTACGACTACGTGCTGCGCGGCGACCTCCCTGGCGGGGTCAGCGTGGTCTGCTACGCAGACGACACGCTGGTCCTGGCGCAGGGAGAGTCGTACCAGGCGGCGGTCGAACTAGCGACACGCGGGGTCGCGACAGTCGTTGGCAGGATCCAGGAGCTGGGACTCGAGGTGGCATTGCACAAGTCCGAGGCCATGTGCTTTCACGGCCCTCGGAACGCGCCACCATCGGGTTCCCGGCTAACGGTGGGAGGAGTCCACATCGGCGTCGGGTCAACGATGAAGTACCTGGGACTCGTTCTCGACAGCCGATGGGATTTCGACGAGCACTTCCGACGTCTGGCTCCCAAACTAAATCGGACTGGGGCTGCCCTCTCGCGGCTCCTGCCCAACCTTGGGGGTCCAGACGCCTCCTGCCGAAGGCTATACGCGGGGATCGTTCGGTCCATGGCCCTTTATGGCGCACCGGTGTGGGCGCCGGGGCTGCGGAAGCAGCCGGCGGCCCGGCTGAACGCGTGCCAGAGGGTCATGGCCATACGGATGGTACGAGGATACCGGACGATTTCCCGCGAAGCGGCGAGCCTCCTTGCTGGCCAGCGACCATGGGATCTGGAGGCAACAGTCCTTGCACTCATGCACGAACGGCGCATGGAGATGCAACGCCGGGGCGAAACTCCGCTGCCGCGACAAGTCGCAGCATGGCGGACAGAGCTCCGGCGAGTTCTCATGGAGAAATGGCGACAGCGACTGTCGCGACCCCGTGCTGGGCACGCCACAATTATGGCGGTAAGTCCCCTCTTTGAGGCGTGGTTGGAAAGACCTCACGGCGTCCTCACATTCCGCATGACGCAGGTTCTCACCGGACACGGTAAGTTCGGGAGGTTCCTGCACCGAATTCGTGCGGAAACGACGCCCGGGTGTCGCCACTGTGTGGCCCACCCGGAGGACACGGTAGACCACACGGTGGAGGTGTGCCCCGCTTGGGCAGAGCAACGCCGTGTCCTCGTGGGGGCAATCGGCGGCGGCGATCTCTCGCGCCGGGCCTTGGTTCAGGCCATGCTCCGGAGCGAGGAGGAGTGGCAGGCGGTCGCCTCGAAGCAGTAATGCTAGCTAAGGAGGCGGCCGATCGCGTGAGGCAACGGTCCTTACGCTCCAACCGCCGCCGGGATTCCGATCCCGATTTCCGGCCACCGTAGGCGCGGGCTTGTAGACGGCGAGCAATGGGTGGCTCGCCGTCTGACCCTCCGGTAACCGTCCGGACCGAGCCCAAGTCGTCGACGGCGCGTTTTGTTCCACGCGCGCCTCAGGGAGATGTCAGCAAATCGTAGGGGCCCAGCAGGGTCGAAGCCTACTGGGGCCACGGGTAGTGTGAAAGCGGAACCCGGGGCCCTGGGACGAAGGCAACGAAGGAACAGGAGTGGGTTTTTAGTCAGTAAGAGTCTGACACTATCTCGCGCTCCGCCCAAGAGCGGGGATGTCATTAGGATGATTTTCCCACCCAATAAAAAAAAAAAAAAAAAAAAACCTAGTTAGGTACAATCCATCCATTTCATTTGATTCGAGCTTCATAAGATTACCAGTGTATAAAATACAACAAACAATATTCGTGAAAAATGATTTAACTACGTCATAAATAATGGCGGAGGTCATTGTTTATAACACGCGCCTTGTAATTTCTATTTCTATACAATTCATCTGGATATGTGTTTGTCAGTTTTACAGTCCACTGCCTTTAATACAAGTTTAAGAGCATTCATCCGTTAAAACCACGCAGAAGCCAAAATCAATGATTTCCTACGGACAATATAACAATAATGTGTTTAATTTCTAGATAAGATATTGACGTCATATTATTGGGAATTTCATAATCTTGTGTACGGTTTAAAAACATTTTCAAATGGTCGTATAGTTTTCCCATTAGCAACAGTTCTTTTCCAAGCCGTTTTAAAACTAGCGGTCGACGGTCTACGTAGATGCAAGATAATAGTTGAACCGTGTATGATAAACTACAACAATTTTACTTAAAAAAAAATGATAACATTGACTAGTGTATGGATTAAAAAAAACACGATTGCTGTAAGTTTTTATTCAAGAAAAGTAATCTCAAAACTAGAATTTTTTAGCCATTTTTCGAGATATCAAACGTGTTAGTTTAGGATAAAATATGACATTTTTGTTTTTTTTTTTAGACTTATTAATTGAACACATTTACGATATAAAACATGGTACAATATTTTTTTCAATAACTTATTTGTTTACACTACAATTAATTATTTAGTATCACTATATAATACCAATCTGCTCCGACTTTCGGTACATCGGGTCGCTTATTCAAGGAGATGGCGAGGTAGACCGAGACTTAACACATCGGATCAATACAGGATGGATGAAATGGCGACAGATCACTGGAACAATTTGTGACCCAGGGATGCCCCCCAAGTTGAAGGGTAAAATCTACAAGTCCGTGATAAGACCTGTCATACTGTATGGATCAGAATGTTGGGCTGTGAAAAAGACGGATGAAAAAAGATTGCAAGTAGCGGAGATGAGAATGTTGAGATGGATGTGTGGTGTGACGAGAATGGATAAAGTGAGAAATTAGTATATTAGAGGAAGTTAAAAAGTGGCGCCAGTGACCGAAAAGTTGGAGGGAGGAGGGGAATCGTTTGTCTTGGTATGGTCATGTAAAGAGGAGAGATGAAACGCATGTTACTAAAAGAGTTATGAGTATACATGTGGATGGGTGGTGACGGTTGAAGGATAGAATGGAAGAAAAAAACGTGTTGCGCCGACCCCAAAAAAGATAGGATAAGAGCAGGAAGATGATGACTATATAATAGACGCGGAATCGCGTGAGCGCTTAGTGCCGGCCGAGGTCTTTCAGATATTTAGTATTTCTAATATATAGTGATATTAAATCATTAATTGGGTTGTAGTGCACATTATTGTAATATTTTCCGTCGGAAATAATTGATTTTGGCTTCTGCGTGGTTTTAACGGATGAATGCTCTTTAGTCAAGACCCTAACAGCTATCATGAAATAGCTCCAATGATAAGCTCTATTTGAATGGGTATTCAGAGAGGTGGCAAGTGGCCAAGGTCTGCCAAATCACGTACCATGTAACTGCATGTTACTTAGATTAGGAATGGCCAATATAGTACGTCGAACGGTGGTGGTATTACGTGGCTTTGAATTGCTACAGTCATATAGTACTTGGCACTTGGTTAAGCATTTGTCGTTTTTCTTTAAACAGCTGCTACTTTGTTTTATATAAGTACTTTAATTTGGTTTTGATTGCAAGCAAGAGACCTTTAATTACCTTGATTTCAGCGAATTTATTTTAACTTTAAGTACAGTAGTGGTACATAAGCCGACTTAATATAACAAGCCATTCTTTACCAGTCAATCTTTGAGTTAAAAAATACTACATATAAAAATAGTAAAATAAATATAATAATAATAATAAACCCTTTATTTCGAGACCAGATTGCATAGTTGATTCATAAAAGTACCTAGCAGTTCTTAACATTTTTTTTTTAATTGAATTTAAGTTTTCTTAATTTCTTAATTCTTTATTGTACACAAAAACATACATAGTACTCGGAGATAATACAGTTTATGTACAAAGGCGAGCTTAACTCAACAATGAGTTTTCTCCCAGCAAACTTTGAATTAGAGAGTGAGAACACATTCGAGGGTAGGAACCAGCGCACAATATAATCCTTGCAATAAATAAATCTAAAATATAATTATATTATACATAAGTCTAATATATAATTATAATATAAATACATTAATACATTTAGGCTTTTTTTTCCCAAGTTTTTCGACTCCATATTTTTTTTAAGAGACCAGCAGTGCTATACCACAAGCTCTTAATGCGATTCATTTGACGACCTAAACTGTACTGTCAGAGGGATGGAGCTATATAGGGTGTATATTTCCATCCCTCTTTATCGTTGGCACGACTGATCTTTTACCACATCATGATAAGTCCCCAGTACTTTTTCCAGCCGTTTTATATTTGCAGGTTTATCTCTTATGTTCCTAGATTACGTAAACTACGTTCAAAATTTAAAATTCAAATATTTTTATTTCACATGCCTTTATGGGCATTTATAAAAAGTCAGAAGCTAGTGCACGGTTCCAAATTGGTCGTTTCCTATGGAGAAGAACCGGCAAGAAACTCCATTGTTACTCTTTTAAAAAAAGTGGTTAATGTTACTATATTTCTATATTACAGTATTAATAGATATTATGTTAGAACAGTGTAGACCAGTCAATATTGTACCTAAAAGCACAATAAAAATAATCATAATAAAAAAAGTGAGTCGTAATAGGAAGTAATCTAAGAATTCGTGAGTCTATAGTGTTCTCACATTCACATTATAAGAAAGAGGCTAAATAAAAAGCAAGAAAAATATAAATAATTACAACCATCAATAAATGGGGTGTTAACAAAAAAAAATTACTAACGAATTTATGGTATTTGAAGTCTAAACAATTTAAAAAATATTACAAAAGCAAATTCTAATACATAGAAAAAAAAAGTGTATGTATTGAAGCAAAGATCGAGCAGTTAATAGACCCAATATTCATGAGTTACTAGGGGCCACATGTGCAGAAGTAGTCATTGCCAAACAAGCGTGTCTTCGACATAGTCTTTAACCTCATAATACGCTTTTCTGGTTAGGATACGCTTATGAGTTTTGAGTTTTCCCTCGCTAAGATCCGTTACCCCCTGTGGCAGCTTGTTATGAAAGCGTATGCTGTTATAACAAGCTGCCACAGCTTACTAAGAATGACTTGCTGGTCTTAGCTAATCTCCATTTGGGTAATACAATTTCGGGTTTACTACGTATGTTAGTATACGTCGTATGTTAATCTTTCCTTTTTATTTTTTATCTTAGCTTCTGAGGTGTTCGTTGTCCATTTTCATTCATAACAATGGTCCATAATCTCAGTAGGTATCTCAAAATCGCTACCACGTTGTAACTACAGACTCAGACAAAATTTAAAACCCTTCGTTGCACTATAGATAACAATTTCTAATTAAGATGAAGACGAAGATAAAAATCCATAAGTGTCGTCGCTCGCAAGTCCTGCAGGCCGTGTGTACAACAGTTGTAGGGCGCGAGTACCGACGACGAAGTTGTGCTGTAGTTAGCACAACCGCACAAGTGCACCGATCAAACTCACGGGAATATATGTATACATTTTGAACTTAATACCATCTAGAAAACTGGAAACGTATTCAGGAAAGAAAACTGTTTAAAACAACATTTAACTAATGTAACAATCGATTTTTGTAATATTGTTTTTCTGTTTAAACCACAATGTTTCGATGCGTTGTTATGTAAGTATACTAATACTATAAATATGTTGGGCGCCAATAATGACTTACCGTTGCTTGCTAATTGGTTGTGAAAAGAAAAGAGGACGAATAATATAGCGGCTAAAGCTTTTCTTATTTACAGTGTGTTTTTTAAGCTATGAGTTATTTTTCTAGCAGATTCTAAGCTACACTAGTCCCAAGCTGGGCGCCAATAAGGATTGTCTTATGATAAAAATTTTAGATTACTCTTTTTCTTTTTTAAATCAATTGATCTCTTTACCAACTCGTTAATATGTAAATACTTACACGAACACCCAGTTTCTGAATTGAGAAACAAAAAAATGAGAACTGTTTGATCCTTACAATTTCATACTGTAGCAAGAAAATTAGTCAAAATTCAGCGTAAGAGTAGTTGGACAAGACCCTTTTTCTTTAAATTCTCAACTTAGAACCGGTAGATTAAATTCTAATGTCAATACATTAAGATGGCTGGTTGATGGCCGGTTAATGGCCTAACCTAGTTAAACCATCCAGCTAGAACTTTATTTGTTTATTCTTTATGCACACAAGAGTACAGAGGCGGACTTAATGCAAAGACAAATTTAATCAATATCCAAAAATCTCATTAGCCTTTCACATATCCCAGTAAGACCATCTTATATCCCAGCACTCGACTAGATATTACAATCTCAACAAAACATTATACCAAATACCTTAACTCCGAAACTCTACGAACTTTCATATGACGCCTGTACCGGTGTCTTCACACCAAAACTTATATATAACTTCATATGACGACGCCTTAGAACCGCTCCGGTATACAGCTTAGAGGTATCATTTCATAACGGTAACGTTTACGCTCACGTTCACGTTTGCGGCTGAATACGGAACATGTACCGAAACACAAAAGCTGGAACTGTAAGACCAAGTGTGCAACGGAAGATGAGGTGGGCGTAGCAGGAACAAGTAGCGGAAACCGGCCGTCGTACACACCGATGGTGAGCTCACGTGAAAGTTGAATAAGATATTTTTTCTTTTTTAAAAACGTTGCCCCATGTTAGGAATTACACCGTTGGTGTGCTCAAAAACATCTATCTATCTATTGTGGTCTGGTTTCCGCACTTAGTCCTTGGCGGACCATTGTGCGTGAGCCATCGCGGCCTTCATTCCAACCAGCTCACCTCACTCCAGAAACAGATGAGTCTTTTCAGTTTTCTTAGGGCATCTATGAGTGAATTCGGTGCTCCCAAAGTTCGTGTTCTTATTTCGTTGACGGCTGTCCACTCGAGGATCACGTGCGCGACAGTTTTCTCTGACTCCATGCCGCCTCTGCACAGAGGACTATCCGTGATATTCATTGCAAAGAAGTGTTTGTTCAGTGAGCAGTGTGCTCACAAACATGTAAACTCTCATACAGAAGCTACCCAGAATCAGAACAGCTGTGTGTGTGTAGACTCTGACTCTGGGCAAGCGACACGCTGTACATCAGCCAATCACTCAACTGTCTGTGAATTTTTCAAAGGAGTAATCGTGGCCCTCGCAAAGGGCAGCTAAAGGAGCACTTGGTTTTAGTTAGTAAAAGTCTGCAACCCCTTTTCGCTCCACCCACAGCAGGAAAAGTTATATGATGTTTTTTACGTAAATAAAAAGGATAGGACTTCCTAGCGTCAAATAGTGAGGAGACTTAACCCCAAATAAACGAAACAGGAAGTATTGATAAACTGACTATTGACAAATGCTTGTACTGACTATACAGGTCCACTCAAATCTCAAAAGACCATCTCAAACACTAATCTGTATGGTTGTCATATGATTTGATCATAGCATAATAGCATAATCAGCCTTTTAATGTTCCCACTGCTGGGACTCAAGCCTCCTCTCTAGGAGAGGGAATGGGCCGTAATCCACCACGCGGGCCCAGTGCGGGTTGGTTAATGTCACATGTCTTCGAATTTTTGGTTCTAGTACATGTCGGTTTCCTCACGATGTTTTCCTTCACCGTTTTGAGAGCAGTGGTGATGAAATAAATTACACAAAGTAATGCGCCTGGCTAGGTTTGAACCCGCGACCTACAACTCGTAAGTCGAGGCCATTACAACTCGGCCACCACTGCTCTCTGATGATTTGATCATTACATGTTTTCTGTATGGACTTTAAAAATGATTTTGTTCTCTGAGTTTGTTTCTGTTTTTTTTTTCAAGGTAAGCTAAGAAACACCGGCCTTATCAGGTTTAAAATAATGAAAAAATTACCTGTAGGTAAAAGTATTGATATTTATAACCTATTTAGCCATCTGCTAGGACTAACCTCCTAAAGTTTGCCCCTTTGTCACGAGCCATACGAATTATTAATCATATAGCAATATCGGATGATATATTTGGCCAAAACCTGCCGAAATTTTTAGAAGCAGCTCAAATAATTATTAAGAAAGGTCTGGACATAACATACTAATTAATTTTATAATATCATAACTATGTGCATATTATATTAAGTGTTAGTTATAACATCGCCTTGGACTAGTCTGTAAAGGTGTTATAATGTAATAAATATCCAATATTAATTTAATTTATAAAAAATATTATAATTAACACTTATAATAATTTACAATAATATTATTAAATAATTCGTTGATATAACTCAATAATTTTATCAATGTTTCAAAAAGTCACACGTCAATATACAACCCGCCCCTGATCGTTCCCGGTGCAAAAGTGCCCATAATACTGGCCGCATTACCTCGCTGGATAGCGATGGCCATCCTTTGCACCAAGAACGACCCGGACCGGGAGTCACCCGTTGCCTCCCAGAGCCTACGGCCTAAATCCCCCACAAAACACTTTGCCTTCGTACTCCAACTGCCCAGAGTCTCCACAGCAACATGCACAAAATGGTAAAGCTGCACCAAGGAAGCGTACTTCAGCCTTTTTTTAAAGCAGGCGTCTTCAGCGGCGGCAGAAGCAGTGTGCATGGTGCGACTCAGGTGACTGGCGGCGACAGTGCTGACGCAAGTTGCGTCCCAGATCAGGCACTTCCCGTTCTTCCACGGCACCAGAGTCAGCCCATCCGGCCTCTTACCGTCAGGCCTGCTAAGACCTGGAGGCTCAAGCACGCAGGGGATGTTTGCCGATATAAGGGCTCTCCGGACAATGTCGTTCAAGGCGTGGTGACGCGGGAACCTCCCTGTGCAGCGCCGACAGCTCAGTGCATGATGGCCATCGGCCTCCACCAAAGAACCGCAGGTGCATATATGAGGCTCGCACACCTTACAGCCTAGGCGGAGAGCCACCGCCACACGCAAAGAGTCATCGTCGAGTAGAGTGCCCAAATGAGGCGAAGGAATCGCCTGTAACCACGCCCCGGACTCGGGTTGCGACACTGCTCGTAGTCTGGCCTTATCGACTCCCAATGCTCCCTCTAACAATTGCTCTTGAAGCAGCTTCACCCCAATGTCATCCCACGCCCGCTGAACATGTTCTGATTCGGGGATTGTCGCACCCGAGTTGAGGGTCAACCAAGCTGAGATAGCATCTGATGCAAAGGGCTTGCTTCCCCCGTCACCATTAGTATTGAGTAATACAGTGACTAGGTTAGCAACCCCATGCGCAGACGCCAAGAAAGCCGGCAGACCCACATCCCGTGCGCACCGCACCCCGAGACCACCACAACGGATAGGTAGAGCTGCCTGCCTCCACTGGGGCCCATCTAGGGAGACATTGAGAACAGACTCCACCACCACCTTCAAGGCATCGTCAAACGAGGAAACTTCCTCGGGACATAACCAAGTAGGGGTGGTCCGTAACAGATATGTGATTTTTGGGAGAGCGAAGCACATGCGCAATAGGACAATCGCAACGTGCGCGGAAAGTTCTTTAAGTCGCTCGTGAGCAGAAAGGAGGAGCCGAGTTCGAGACGTAATGGCTTCAGGAACTGCACTAAGAAAGATAGGGGATCCTAAGAGATTGAAGTCGGAGCATGAAAGTTCTCTGAGGCCAGGAAGAAAGGAGTTAAAGCGAGAAAAGTGTGTACGAGCTTCAATACTACAGGGGAAAAATTCGCACTTCGAGGGATTCAACTCCAGACCCAGGTCTCTGAGGCGAGGGACTAGAGCCTCTAAGTCCTGAAAAACATCTTCCGGTCTGCCCCCGATAGTGCCATCGTCAAGGTACCACACATTTAGGCCAGATTTCACCTCGACAATCGTCTTATGAATGGCCAAACTGAAAACGAGTGGCCCGAGCGGGTCCCCCTGTTGGGCTCCCACTTTTGAAAGAATAAGATTGTTATCGGAGAAAAGATTAGAAGGCAGTCTATAAACCTGATGAAGGAAGGGGTATAAAGATGGGAATTTTTCCTTGACCTCGCTCAACAGAACGTCTCTTTCCAAAGTATTGAACGCGTTGCGAATATCTAGCTTCAGCAGTATCGAGTCTTCGTTCTGCGGATCCATCACAAATGCTCGCGTAGCGTGGATGGCAGCTTCGCATCCCAGACGTGTGCCAAAACCCAACTGATGAGGCTACAAGTAGCGGGACATATCCTCTTTCACTGCACGACAAGCCAATTTTGCAGTAAGACGTCGAAAGACACTACCGACTGCAATTGGTCTTACTCCGCCGTCTTTCTTTTCCAGTGCAAAGAGTGATGCCCCGTATAGGAACGGACAAACGCATGTGTTCAACTGACCACTTAGCAAGAAATTTGCCAGCCGAGTCAGACCCTCCACAAGGCGCCTTCCACTTTCCCCCGCCGACACCGAAATCAACTCCTTGAGGTGCCCCGGCCGGATCCCGTCCAAGCCCGCTGCTGATCCAGTATAAAAAGAACTAAGCGCCGATACTACGTCCTCCTCTGTGACTGACAATGCCGTAAATGAACGGTCAGGCTCTGGTGGAAAACTGAGAGGACGTGAAGGATCGGGGTGCTTAAGTTTCAACGCAGCAAGGGTGTCGGCATCCCCCCGAGCAAACGAGTCGTCGGACATCAATAGTCGTACCGCCCCTCTTAAATCGCCCTCAAAAACCTTTGTTTCGATACTTCTTTTTATAGACCGGTCACCCGACCTTCTTTTTGCGCCCACTACACCGTCATGACAATGCCCAGGTGACATTATATTGGCTTTGACTTTAGATGTCACATTACCGGGCAACTCTTTTGCTGGGACTCTTAAAGACATGTAAGCAAACGAAAGAAGAGCGCTCCACTCATCTACCCCATTAACAGCAACACAAGAGTCTATAATGTCGCAGAGTTTCCCTGCCGCCTGATTCCGGGCACCCTTAGGTATATGCCGAAGAACGGGAATACTTGCTTTGTAAGAAGCTAGCCTATCCAAGGGACTCTGGGCTGGCGAATGTGTCGGGGTCACCTGACCTGACGAAGAGGTGTTAATTGTGCCGACCGGCAGGACCTGTGAAACAGCACCCGAACGTAGGGCATGTTTGTGCATGCATCCGATGTGCACCTTCAGCCCGTGCGCAGAGAAAAATCGAGAAGAACCAGGGCAGTGGGGGCAAGTTAAAAATGAAGGCAAACTCATTTTGTACAATAATAAATATAGCGCTCGGAAATAGGGAAATGCAAATAAATACCTATAAATTACAATAGTGATAAAATATACCCAAATAAAGTGGCAACAACAAACAATACATAATTTAAGTTACAATAAATAATTTAAAAATCAGCTTTTCAATAATTCAGAATGTCTACTCTGGTTCTCGGTTGTATGTAATTTGTTTTAGTATATTTTCAGGCTAGTCTTTTAATTATCTCACAGATGGTGTAAAAAGTAGAATATCCAACACGAAGATAAAGCTGTCTTTGTCTTGGGCGGCTTGAATTCCTCACTTTACTCAGGTTTCTATATTATATGATGTAGTGATGTTCGACGAGCGCCTTTCGCGTACTAATGTGCGTACCCTGACGCGCTGCCAGGCCTCCTGTCGCGCTCACTGCTGCAACGACCCCGACTGCATCAAAGCTGCTCTGACAGGTGTTGCGATCTGACTGAGAACCTTGTATGCTTTTTGTCTTTTACTTCTGATTTACTGTTTATGGAGTGTATCCGTAATTAATAAATAAATAATATATATTTGCAAAATAAACATCTTATCAGAGATGAAAACTTAGTTTGATTTGCGCTCAAAAAATGTACTGAAGAGTAAGAAAGAAAGAAAGAAAGAAAATATGTTTATTTGGCACACCATGATTAACAAATCAACAAATAATTGATTTACAACTAAAATTAAACTTAAAAAAAATAAGGAAAAATAAAATTAACAATAAAAAAAAATATGTCTCACGGCTACGCCAAATAGGTCCAGTTCAGCATAATGCCAGACAACTACGCAGCAGTTGCCCGACGCTGGAGTAAAGAATTCTTTAGAAAAAGCAACCACATATTTTCCAGAACTATTCCATTAGATATTCATACCATACATACAAGACACCCTTATCAGCTCACTAGTAGCATTCTGCAATTACCGTTAATTGCAAGCTACAGCCTTTCTCGGGATTATTACGAAATTCCTTGTACACTCGGTAATAATGAGTACGAATTGTATTGTTCTGGGAAATGTTAGCGTTTGTTTGTAGTGGAGCTTCGATTCAGTAAAGTGTGTCAGTCAGACAGACTTTACTGGTGATGTTGTAGTTGGAATTTATAATTTGATGGGGAGTTAAACAAGCATGGGCACGCCAATCTCTTTGTTTTTAATAAAGAGGTATTAGGCAGTTTTTAGTCTATGACCAGTGCGTGTTGCCAGTGATGACATATGGCACTGAAACGTGGTTGCTTACAATGGGCCTCATTAGAAGGTTTAAAGACACACAAAGGATAATAGAAAGGGCTCGGAAATCCCATGCGTGATTGCATCAAGAATCAAATCATATATTCGCGGGAGAACTAAGGTCGCTGACGTAGCCCGAAGAATTTCCAAACTTAAGTGGCAGGGTACATTGCTCGTAGAATGGATGGCCGGTGTGGCCGAAAGGTTCTAGAGTGGATGCGAGGCGCACAAGACCGCTCGTTGTGACGACACTTGGGTGAGTCCTATGACCAACAGTGAATGTCTTTCGGCTAAAATGATGATGGCGATGCAGTTTTTCGACGCCTTAGTTTAGATTTTTTTCTTTTAAGTTATGTAAGGTTTCTTTTTTGTTTTATTTAATAGTAATAATAATAAATAATTTATTACAGATTCATCTTGCGATTACATACATATTTGTTAGTTCAATGGGAGCTTACAAAGAAGTGTTAGTAAAATATATATATATATATATATATTAATGGCTAAACAATAAAAAAAATATTGGCCAGTCCGGTTGGACTTCCCGGTGATGGTGGAAAATCACTACACGACTGCATGCAGCCGTATCCAGCGAGCCAGCATCGGAGATTTCCACAGGTCCACCAGCGCGCGCAGGATGGTGTTAGGACTGTCGCGCGTACAGCGCATGATAGAAGCGCACCGTTTGCGCATGATGGCCGCGAAGCCGTCTGTGTGGGCCGCCGCGAACACGCCGCGTATAAAGGAACAGTAAAAACCTGACATTTCCTCTCACCCCACTCAGAGCAAGATGAGTTAATAGATAATTTGCCACCTTAAAAAAAAAACAGAGAGCCTAGAGTGTTACACATCAGTGTGAATACAGTTGGCTTCACGGGGGGTTCCGTACCGTTTAATTTAGCGGAAGAGGGCGGTTCGCGATAGATACCGTCGGCGTGGGCCATGGTTCACTAATGTGTCAAAAATGTTCGCTATGTGCCGCGCTGTTGAACACTTAGTGCCTGTGACGGTGTGGCCAAGTTTGTGGCAAACATTTGTTTGAACTTTTAGTGTTTATTTTTTTAATTGATAGGTATACTAGTTTATACCTGACTTGACTGCGATCCCACTAAATGGTAAGCAGTGATGCAATCGTTGATGGTGAGGCGCACTAGTTTATTAAGAGCCTATTTACTCTAGCCTTGAAGATACTAAATTATTAGTTCCAGTCCTTCGATGTGATATAATATAATATTCACACAACTATCACACACGTCATCTAGTCCCAAGCTAAGCAGAGCTTGTGTTATGAGTACTAGACAACTGATAAACGTACTTAAATATTTCTGAATGCAGAACAAATGATTGTGCTCATCACACAAACATTTGTCCTGGATGGGAATCGAACCCACAACTTCGACTGGCTTAGCAGTCAGGGCCACTAACCACTAGACCAACAGGCCAGTCAAAATATTGATGAACTTAACATAGTTGCTTGAGAAATCAACACCAAACTACATTAATATCCATGGGCGAAACTCTGCAACGTCTCACTTGGACATATTAGTTCTATGTACACCTTCAGAGCGATTGCCGAATGTTATCTGTTTCCCACATCACTACAACCTATATACGACTTAACTGTGCACCTCACTGGAATGTGAATGAACCTATATCAGGCATAGCAGTCTGGGCCACTAACCACTAGACCAACAGGCCAGTCTCTCCCTCAGATGTGTTCTCTAAACTTGGCGATAGATACGTTTCGATTACTTTTTTAACGCACTCATACTCTTTTTTTATTCAGCTCTAACCGTCTGACGGTTGGCGTACATATTATGCAATTTTTTTCGAAAAAGATAATATTCAAATATTCAAACTAAGAAATCTTTTGTTTTTAAAATAAGACATTTAAAAAACAAATGAATAGATCATTCATAAGTATTTGTTTTTTTAATACTTTGTATAAATTGTATGCAGTTACTTGTGGAGTTTTCTAGTGTTTTCAGAACGCTCTACTGAAAAATAAAACAGAAAAATGGTTTCGAGAAGTGAATGAAATGAAATTAATTTCCTCGAAATGCTGCAACCGTAAGTTGTTCATGGTATTTTTTATGTTTCCGTTGTTTTTGAAATTTATCAGAAATTAAATCAGGGGTAAGATTTTTTACTACACAGTCATTTCAGTTGCTTTTTATGTTCAGTTGTATTTTTAGAGTTATTTATTGATAATTAAGAAATAAAAAAAGCGACCGTAGTTCCCAAATTATAGAAAAAATAAATTTTTGGGTTCAAATTTTAAAACTTCGAACTATGTTTGTTAATTGGGAAGCTGCTTAGTATTTTCTTGTCCGACATAGTCTCAAGACAGAAGTCTATGACCGGTGCATGTAGCCGGTATTGATACATCGGAAGAAACCTGGTCGGTCACAATGGGCCTCATCTTAAGGCTCAAGGCATACTCACCGAAAAGGAAACGAAGAGGGCTACTTTGTGGTTGGAAGCAATTTAAGCGATAAAAGCTAGCCGTAGCCCTTCAGTAATTAGTTTGTAGACGAGACTGATACTAACTAAATATTATCGCTCACTGGGACAGCGCACACACCATTAAATCTAAAGTCTATCGTAGGCGCTGGCTTGTGGAAGGTAGCTCGCCGTCCGACTGACCGGTAACTGTCCGGAGCGAGTCCAAATCGTTGACGGCGCGTAGTGTTCCACGCACGCCTCAAGGAGATGTTAGCAAAACCGTAGGGACCCAGCAGGGTTGAAGCCTACTGGGGCCATTGGTGATGCGAAAGAGGACCCCGGGGCACTGACACGAAAGGGCGTGAGATATCATTAGATGTTCTCTCAAATCTAAAGTGGTTACTGTACTCCAGTGAGGACCGAGCCCGTGTGGTCGACAGCGCATAAGTGTTCCACGCGAACCTCAAAGAGATGCAAAACTGCAACTCTTTGGTGTTTACTGTACGGATGGTCTATTTGTAATATCAAAATGTTTTTTTTTTACTACATGCGTACGACAATACATTCGATACCTGTAAAAAAATGCAATGTTTAAAAATTTTGACTGTCTGTCTGTCGGACTGACACTGACTGACTGTCTGTTTGTTATTTTTAAAACATCTGGACCAATATTGACGGGACTTTTACTGACAGATAGTTGATGCTACAAGACGTAACTTAGGCTATTTTTCATTTTCCCGCCGGGCAGGATTTCGAACTACGGAAGTTTACCGTAATAAAGCTAATATTATAATGAGTTTCTAAAATAAGCTACTTTTTATTCTGCAGGAAAGCTAATTCCCGGGGGGACAGGAGAGTAGATAATGTTTTTAAGCCTCGCGCGAATGAAGTCGCGGGTAACAGCTAGCCTTAAATTTAATATTAATAATTTACAAATTACAAGGAATTTAGTTAACAAATAAAATAATAACAAATTAGTAATAATAAATTTATTCATCGTTCTTTATTACAATTTACAAAATTTTATACGATGGTACATGGTAAATAAAAGCAGCGATAAAATGGCTTTTGCGTTCAGAAAAACAATGTTTGTTTCATTCAAAAGTACTACTGGAATACCTTTTCATGAATTGTGTACATTCCTGGGTGTTTCTTGTAAAAAGCCATTTGGGACAATAACGTGTGTCCGTTTCAGAAGCCGCAACTATTCGTACGCAGACATAACTTTATACTGGATGTGTGTGATTATTATTTCTTTTTAATTTCTGGTGATTTTTACCACTTGTGAAAGTGTCAAGAGCTATTTTTATGAGCGTTTTTTTTTAATAAACCAAAGGCATATTTTAAATTTTATAAAAACCACACTTTCTTAACTTAAGCAATATCATCACTTTATGTACAATAAGATAGTTAGCATTATTAGTTTCTTGTATTAAATAGGGCCCTGTGTCAAGGAATGAGACAGTTATGGTCCAGTTAAAAGTGTCCACATTGTTGATATTGCATCGTTTTCACATCATAAATCTAAAGTGATTTATGATGGCATTTAAAACAAGGCATAACCACGTCATCTCTAATCTAATAACTAACTAACTAGCCAACTTTGTTACTGCACAGATTTTTATTTATTTACAAGTACGTGCATAATTTATTTACAAGTATGACAACGAGCCATGGAAGGAAGCATTTTGAATATAAAATTAAAAGATAAACAAAAAAGTACAACAATAAGAAAAAAAAATTAAGGATTAAAATGGAAATGGGCAGGTCATATAGCCAGATCACACGACGAAAAATGGTCCAAACATATAACAAAGTGGACGAGTCCGAAAGGCAAACGCAGAGCATTTATAAATAGCGACAAGACACATCCAGTGAGCCTAATTCCACGCACCAACATAAATACTTCTGTCCAACCAAACACATTCACAACAGGTCCCTAAGCTGACGCTTTCGGGTACTGGGGCACGTTAAGTACCTATGAATTGACTCCTTTCAGCCCCCAAAGTTAGAAGGGATGGCAATATGTGTCAATCGAAAACTTAGCTACTCATGTGAGGTAAATTGGCACGACGAATGTGTTTATTTAAGTAATTTGTAGAGTTTTATCAGAGTGTAGACTTTTTGGTAGAAAATGCCTTGTTGTACCTATACAGTTAAGGAGTGGAATTCCTTGCCGGAATCTGTGTTTCCTGATGAAGAGTGAATAGGTTACTTCTAGGTACGCGCGCTCCATTGTCGACCGCATCGTCGCTTTCCATCAGGTGAGATAGCGGTCAAGCGCAACCTATCAAGAATAATAAAAAAAAAGGTAAAGAACGTTCAGTTGAATACGATCGCTGTGTTTTTCAAGTTATGATACATCAGCCAAAATTAGGTACGTCGCGTTCATGAGCAAGCGACACATTACGCGACGCGTCGCGGCCGAAAGTTGAGTGCTTGTTGCATTTGCCTTCTTCTAAGCTCTTTATATTGGTCAAAAATTGTAATAAAATCAATTTTGCTGGGCAATTCAATACGTCACAACCGTACACTACAAAGACACCGAGTGACGTCTAGGCTTGACATGCGTTTCCAATTGTTCGGCGCGTTTAGTGTGTCAGCCTAACCGAATACTACGACCGATAATTCAGTCGCTAAAGTGTCGACGCCGTACGTTCCGCAGATGTGTCGTGACCCTTAAGTCCGTCTATAGGTATACCACTACTATACATAAATTGGATTTAGTTTATGGAGTATTTTTGACAGACCATGAACAGAAGTGTCCGGAAATATACCTAAGTATCAAAATATCGTGTCCGGATTTTCTCTTCATACATAATAAATCCCAGAAGCATATACACCTGGAGCCTATTTCCCAAGTACCTTATAATAAAGTTCTAAAGTACCTTATAATAGGCTATTGTGTCTCTCTACAGATCAAAGACCTTGTTTTTTTTAAACCGTATTTTTAGACCTCATTATCAATTACTAAAACAAACTTTATTTTTAACAACTCTGAAAGTATCGTGGAGAGTTTTTAAGAAGCTTTATTAAAAGTTTACCGAATTGAATTAGTTTAAAAATAATGGATGCCACTTTCAAATGAAGAACTTTCAATAGGAGCTCACTCGATAACAGCTGATGCTAAATACTTATAACGGAGACTGGAAAACTTCGGCCGTAAAGTTTGTGAGTCAACGAACTTTGATTTGCTTTATAAATACATATCTGATCTATAAATTACATTTATATGATTTATTTTCAAATTCCCACTATTTTTCTTAATGATAAAAAATTCTACCAGCCTCTGTTAGAGTTTTGTGTAAATGTTGGCAATTTTAAAGAAGTTTGACTGGTCAAAAGTATTCCTAATTTGTTATGTATGCGATGTGGCTGCGCCACATAGTTATTTGGAGGTAGGCGGAACAGAGAGTAAAGTCCCGCAAACCTCCGTTGAAAACGGAGGATCCTCCAGCCAGACGGGTGTTATGTCTGGTGGGCAATTGCCCGATAGATGATTTCGGACTGTTCTATATGTTCTAATCGTGCGGAGAACTTTGATTGCGCGATGCAGGATTAGTTCTTATGTGACGCCATAAATATCGCTACAGTTAGAACAAATGTCAAATACACCAGTGCAAATCATTCAATCTTTCTATTCACACCTCCGCAGCTTCCTTTTTAACACAATCTAACTTTATTTTAGAAGAAAATCGTTGACATTAGTCATTAGTCAACGATTTCGTTGACTAAACGTTACTGGTTTATTTTTAGGGTTCCGTACCTCAAAAGGAAAAAACGGAACCTTATAGAATCACTTTGTTGGCCGTCTTTCTGTCAAGTCCATTTTTCTCGGGAACGCATGGAGGAATCAAGTTGAAATTAAAACCATATACTCAAGTCTGCAGATCAAACTTCTTAATTCACGAAAAAAAAGATAATGCCATGTCGCAAAAAAAACGTATATTTCGACACTCTCAAGGAAATCAAAATTCATAGGTTACTTTCTGATGACCTAGAATCCTGAAATTTAGCATTAAGCAAGATCTTATGGCACAGGTACAGGAAAAAATCTGAAAACAGTAAATTGGTTATTACGTCACCAAAAAAAGCTTTTTTTTGCGATATGGTAAAATCGTCGAGACTTCATTCGGGAATTGAACTATTTACATAGGTAAGTTTGTACCCCCAAGTGCGCGAGTCCGACTCGCACTTGCCCAGTTTTTTTAATTAGATATATGGGTACAATGACGCTCTTATCGCTAACAGCAATATCTATAAGTACTTATAAATCTGAAGAAGTGAAAATTGTACATTGAAAATATAAAAAAGAAGGCAGGGGTGTTACTAGACCGACACCGAACTCAAAAATGTGGTTAAAAATTTTTGTTTGTCTTTCTGTTTGTTCAGGTATCACGCAAAAACTATCGGTTCGATTACAATGAAACTTGGTATAATTATTCTTTAATATCCTGGGCACCACACTGGGTACTTTTTATCCCGGAAAAGTATATACAATAAAAAACAAACTTAATTTTGCGGTTCGATCCCTGGACCCGATTATTGTACCAACCGCAAATAATAAGTTTGTCGTAGTTTAAGTCACCCGCAGTGGAGTTCACTAAGGGGTGCTGCACATGACGAAGATAATAAATAATATTTCATATTTTCGTATCTCAAAAAACCTAATAAAATCATTTTCGACTTATACGCGGACGAAGTCGCGGGCAAAAGCTAGTGAACAATATAACCTTTAAACCTTGACAAATGGCTTTCAAAACTCACAAACTGCAGACTGCAGACTTAGCAACATGAATCTCGTCTCAACCCTCCTTCGGGGGCTATTTTTCACGGAGCAATAGGATCCAGTGGTTTAATTGCAGTGGTCGGGTTAAAGTCATGTCCCCACGGGTTTAGTTGGCAACAGTCTCTCGTCTATCTAATGACGGATCTCGAATCTTTTTGATCGCATTTTTTCCGTGGGACTTTTTTAAATGACTACTTTCGCTCTGGGTGGTGCGAAACTTTTACTGAATGAACCCTACAATGTTTCTTCAAAAAGCTATATGGGCCCTCGAATTCAAAGGAAAACCTTTGCATTTGATGGCTGTGATCCTGTAATCCTGTTAGACATTGGTTCTAGAGAGCCAGAACGAAAAATGAACAGTGGAAGAAGTCAGTATGATAATAATAATATTCCACAACTATCACACAACGCCGGTCTAGTCCCAAGCTAAGCAGAGTTTGTATGAGTACTAGACAACTGATAAACATACTTATATGTTTCTAAATACATACATTAGATAAATTACACCCAGACACAGAACAAATGATCGTGCTCATCACACAAACATTTGTCCAGGAATCGAACCCACAACCTCCGGCATAGCAGTCAGGGCCACTAATCACTAGACCAACAGGCCAGTCAAACGATGAGTGGGACTTGGAAAAAGGCGGTTAGGAGACAAGCGTAGATTTCTAGTGTGGTTGGCGCAGATGGGACCGATAGCGACCGCGCACTGGAAGACGCAGCGTTGGAAAGCTTCCTACAAGGTGGAACGATGATCTGGTAAGAGTCGTAGGAATCTGAAAGATGCGAGATGCAAAGGGCCATTCATTGTGACGACACTTGTGAGAAGCCTATTTCCAACAATGGCTTTCGGCTGAATTGATGATGATGATGACGATGATGGCGCAATTGTGTTGAAAGTAAGTAAAGAAATTAATATACATATTTAAAAAAAAAAAACTTAAAAACTTTGTCCCACACTAGAAACTACTCCTGTATCGTAAGTCCATTCACAAATATTTAAACTTATTTACACATAACTCCTAGATCCGGTACTACTATTTGTAGGCCATTCAAATATTTGTTCCGCGCGGGAATCGCTTAAACACTGGGCCAACCATATGATTTTCGATCTTTAAAAATATATAGGTATATATTATTCTTACTTTGACATTTATTCACAATTGTATCTTGATATTATTATTCAACAAATAACATTTTAAACTTCAATTCTTCAAGTGACATTATTATCAACTTCATTTATTATGTTTCTTTGTTATTTGCTGATTGCTACGGTGAAATGAATAAAACTAAATTGAAATATTAATTGTAAATATTTTTTTGCAAGTAAATGTATTATAACAATAAAGTTTGTGATTTGCATACTTCAAGGTGTAATATGGTTGGACTGTGCTATACTTTCAATAAGTTAATGTAATGACGCAGTAGAAATGACATTATTTGTTAATATAGCAAATAAACGATTATCGTCATCATCTTCCTGCCCTTGTCCCATCTTATTTGGGGTCGGTGCAACACGTTTTTTTCTTCCATTCTATCCTGTCAAACGTCATACTATTACTAACTTCCTTTTCTTTCATATCACTCTTCACACAATCCATCCATCTTTTCTTTGGCCTCCCTCTCCCAAATAAACGATTCTGAATTATAAAAATCTTATGAAATTTCATTTCTACTTATGTTGCTATACTCGAAGAAAAAATGTTAATAAAATCTCGATCGTGATCGGGTGAAAAGTGCAAAAGTATAGACATTGTTTAATCGCTGGTGACCTCTTTATCGGTGATAGGAACTTTTGCTGTGCGAATTAGAATTTATGAATAAAATATAAGTAGATCTCTTCAAGTTTTTGCTGCAGTTTCACAAGTGAAGCGACTGTATAATCAACGACTTTGCGTACTTCGAAATATTTCATTATCGATTTTTTATAGATTTGATGTTTCAAAATGCGATTATGTTGTAAAAATATCATATTTTTATATTGTGTCTGGTTTTCAATGTAATGATTGAACATTTTTTAAAAACAATATTCTGTACAAAATAATTTTCAATTCCATACAATAGTGGCAAACAGGTGCACAAACCATGAAAACATTTACGTTTTGCAAATTAGCAACTTAATTTCAATACACTTCAAAATAATAAAAACAGTTAAAATGAAATTAATTTTAAATAAATCTGACAGTATGACACTTCTTAATATTGCTTTCCAAACAATTGTTTTGTTCTATTTCGAAATTAGTTTGAGTTCACAGTTGATTTGATGAAATATGAAATCAAAGCGTCGTTTGTAGATTTTATAATGAAATTATTCGTATTGCCTAACTAAATTCAATTAGATTTTCGTTGTTAAAATTACTTGATATACTTAGTTATAAGAATTTACGGCAGAACTTGTTTTTTTTTTACATTTTATATGTATCAGTAACTATATCTTTTACATAGGTATTTACATTTAAAAATACTAACTATAGCATAGCATAGTCGGCCTTATAATGTTCCCACTGTTGGGCCTCTCTCTAGGAGAGGGAATGGGCCGTAATCCACCACGCGGGCCCAGTGCGGGTTGGTAGATGTCACGTGTCTTCGAATTTTTTTGGTTCTAGAAATAAATTACACAAAGTAATGCGCCTAGCTGGGTTTGAACCCGCAACCTACACCTCTTAAGTCGGGGCTGTTACCACACGGCCACCACTGCTCTACATTAACTATAATTACAATAAAATAGAAAAAAATAATATAAAAACCCTACACTAATTACAACTAACTAAAATCAAACTAAAATATAGCGGCAAAAAACTCTTCCACATTACTATCGACTGGTAATGTGCCCAAAAGACTGGCGGCATTGTCACGCTGTATGGCAATGCTTATCCTCTGTCTGAGGTAAAATTCAGCCCCCTAGGTTACGCGAAGTGTCAACTAGACGTTTTGGCAGATTTTTATACAGCTTGTGAGCACTCGGACCCCACGAACCGAGAGTTTCAACCCCAAACTGTTCGAAAATATAACTTTCAACTTGTGAAGAACCTCAAGAGGCGAAAATATAAAATAACCTTTATTATATTTTCGCCTCTTGAGGTTCTCCGCAGCCGCAGCGGTAGCACCAGCATAACACGACGAGCTAGGAAGACGGGTAGGCGCAAGAGTATCGACACAAGTAGCGTCCCATACTAAAAGCCTACCCATCTTCCATGGGAATAACGACATGCCGTCCGGTCTCTTGCCATCGTCGCGTGCCAGGCCATGGGGTTCCAATACAGCTGGAACGCCGACAGAGAAAAGAGCGTGTCTGATGATGTCGTTGATATTCGCGTGTCGTGCTATGCGACCCGCACTTCGGCTGACAGACCGTGGTGTCCGAGGCTGTTGACGTCTTCGCCACGGTGGCAGCGATGAGGAGGACAGCAGGGAGCGCCTTGACGTAAGGAAGCAGCGAGGCGGAAAGTATTATCATCGGTAGTGCGTGAAGCAACTAGTAATCAGTAACTAGTATCAGCCCTAGGCTTCACTCGCGTGAAAGTTAAATTCCATACATCGTCCAGTTATGTAGACTCTTGGGACACTACAATTTCATATCACAATATCTACTAGGAATAAATTTACGAATAATTAAAACAACCATTGAACTTCACTATGAAAAATCGCCAAAAAAATAAGTCCTCTTTTTACAGGTTAAGGCAGAAGCAAAACAAAATATGTAAAACTAGCTTCTACCCGCGGCTTTGCCCGCATGAAAGTAGGTTTCTCCATACAAACTTTGAACCCCCGTTTCATCCTCTTAGGTGGTGAATTTTGTAAAATCCTCTCTAAGTGCTCATCTACGTCAAAAAAGGAAGCCTTGTGCAAAATTTCACGCTTCTAGTTCTTATAGTTTCGGATGTGCGTTGATATGTCAGTCAGTTTCTTCTTTTATATATATAGATGACATGGAAGAAAAATAAAAGTTTTTTGACCTGTGGTCACGAAAAGTGAAAAAGAAAGTTAAGTTGTAACCCATGATTGATTGAATATTTCAAACTCCTTAAAACTATTAAAAACTCTCCCAACACAGCTGGTTCAAAATCTTTTTCTTCAGCAAACTTTATGGAAAATAAAATTTGTATTTCAGAACGACAAACATAATTGGCTGGCAACCCTTTTCACGATACAAGTTCGTCCCAAGCCGAGGGTTCAAAGATATTTGAGGAAGCTACATCAATCTATGTACTCAAAGCTGTATGTATTCAGTACCTACTTAAGAGTTTTCTTCACAATTTCAAGTGTATATTTGAATTTGTGCTCAGAGATGAGTTCGTTTTCAGTTTGTATCTCATATGTTTGGTAAGCTCTACTGTCTACGGACGCGTAGCTTCATAGACGCGTATTCGTCATAATACTCTTGGTGAACGCCTGCGTGAAGCTTACATGCAAAACAACGAAGACTTTTATTTTTTTATTACAAACTTCATGCACATAAAGGTACAGAAGTGGACTAAATTGCCTTAGGCATTTTCTACCAGTCAACCTTTGGGTGATGCAGAGAAGAATAGTGGTATAAAGGTATTATATAAAAAAGATATACAAATGAATCACAGATACAATACAATATAGGTAAATATAATATATACTTAATTTAATGAACTAAATATATATAATCAAACAAAAATTGGTCCAAATCGACAAATATTCCATTGTTATTTTTTTCGTTTCATTTGTTTGTGTGTAGACGAAGCGTTATCGACACGACTCCACGATGGTACCGCCGCTTCGTATAAGGACGAATACGCGTCTATGAAGCTATGCGTCCGTGAATAGTAGGCCTAAGTTTACTATTGATATATTTTATTGTTGGACAAGCTTCTGCTAGCAGTTTTGTCCGCGTGATAGTATAAAATTATCTTGCTTGCAGGCAGAATACAGTAACTTTTAGGTTATAAAATCTTTCCTTGTAAACAATGTATTTCTGGCGAATAAACATTTTGATTTGATTCGATTCGATTCGATTCGATTTGATTTGATTTGATTTGAGGGAACATTGGTACACCTTGGATAAAAAATATTCTGTGCGCTATTCCAGGACACGGTCTACAAGTGTGTCAATTTATTTCAAAATCCGTTCAGTCGTTTGATCGTGAAGAAGTAACAAACATACCTGCACACATAGATACGCATAATATGTATGATAGGTCTTCAGGATGGTTCGAGGTACGATCATCCATAAAGCGGGTCTATGCGAGCATCAAATAAGAATGGCTAGGAATTGAATCACTTTGAAACTTGAACAACTTGAAACACATAGCATAAGCATAGCATAATCAGCCTTTTTTAATGTTCCCACTGCTGGGACTCAGGCCTCCTCTCTAGGAGAGGGAATGGGCCGTAATCCACCACGCGGGTCCAGTGCGGGTTGGTGAATGTCACATGTCTTCGAATTTTTGGTTCTAGAACATGCCGGTTTCCTCACGATGTTTTCCTTCACCGTTTTGAGAGCGTGGTGATGAAATAAATTACACAAAGTAATGCGCCTGGCTGGGTTTGAACCCGCGACCTACAACTCGTAAGTCGGAGCCGTTACCACTCGGCCACCACTGCTCTATAAAATTCTTTGAAACACACTTCTCAATAAAATTCGATACAGTGAATTATTATTAGGTAGGTACAAACATAACAAAGCGTAGGATTGTTCCAGTGTCTAGTCAGAGTCGTCCTGGCAGGTCCTCAACGTCACAGCAAAACTGAAACGCCCCGACTTTACCAATGCGCGCCAACTGTAGTTCTTCTAATTGCCACTAGATGGCATACCTTGTTTTGCTGTCAAAAAATCAACTGCCGGATGCGAAATATATGCATACAAACTTTCACCTTTTTTATATTAGTTTGATGTGATAAGCTTTTGCTGTAGGATCAATTACATGCAGATTAAAACATCAATTACTTACCCGAAAATATCAAAACAGTGATTAATATAGAATCTGTTTGAAATAGCAGTAATAATACCACATCCACACAAATCATCCACATAGAGACATATCTATTTCTAGACACATCCACCATTTCCAAATTCGGTCATATTCATCTGTAATAGTCTAAATCCTCTTACCGTGTACAGTGTCAGTCACTTACCGAATTATCACCATTGTCTAAAAGCAAATCCGACAGAAATATTGATTTGGGAAATATTGTTTGTTTTTAAACAATAAGCTATAATAATATAACATATTATATTCTGAAAAAGAAACTCGTAATACTAGAACGCAAATGGCAACTGAAGGACACAGGTGTGGTTTTAGTCAGTAAAAGTCTGACACGCCCTCCCGTTTCACCCTAGAGCGGTCCACTACGTTTCATCGAGAGTCCTATGTCCAAATATCTGGCAATGCCGAAAAGACTAGAGGGTTTCAAAGGTGTATGTCATTGAGAGTCCTATGTCCGAATATCTGGCAATGCCGAAAGGACTAAAGGTCAGACTTTTACTGATTTATACAACACAATGATCTTCAACTCCTTTTTCTCGTTTTATACTTACCCTGTCAACGTTTGCGGCTGGCAAGCGTCCGGTTCTACTCCTTTCGTATCTAGTTCACTAATTTCTGTTATAATAGCTGGCCTCATCCATCTAAGATTAATATATTTTTTTTTTCATTCTTGATAGGTTCGCTCTTGACCCCTATCTCACTTGATGGAAAGCGACGATGCGGTCGACGATGGAGCGCGCTTACCTAGAAGTAACCTATTCACTCTTGACTGAAAGATTCCCGGGTTGTAGCCATCAGAAAACACAAATCCGGCAAGGAATTCCACTCCTTAGCCGTACGCACAATGAATGTTTGTGGCAAGGAATTCCCAAAAAGTTTTGTGCGTATAGATAGGATGTTCATCATGTACCGGTGGCGCATCGCCGTACGCCTGGTGGTTCGGTGATGGAACGGGCTAGGCGGAATTAGGTTATGCAATTCCGACGCACACTCTTCGAAATGAAACCGGTAGAAAACCGACAGGTTAGAAACTCGGCGTCGATGCTCAAGACTTTGAAGCCTTGACTCAACGAGTGCATCATTGCAAATGATTTTCCTGGCTCGCCGTATTAATAATTTATTAATAATAATATGTGTCAGAAGTAAGAACATCGAATATATATTAGGCACTTGTCTCACCACCAACAATGAGCGAGAAGCGAGTTGAGCTACAAACTAGAAACGAGTTGGCGAGCAGCGAGAAGCGAGTATGTAGTTCCGATAGTTTAGTCGCTGAGTTATAAGCGGATATGCACAAAATAGATAAGTACAGAAGTCAATCTACATACAAAGCGCGTTTGAGCAACGCACACACAGACATCGTTCACGGACACGATATCTCAGCCCGGTTGGAACCAGTGCGAGCGCGAGGGCCATCCGTTTGAGACACGCGTCTGTGAACTTTTTTGATCAATAATGGAGCAACAAAAAAAAAGTTATAACTTTTGGCGACCATTGGTCGCCGTCCGCAAGCCCTATACCTATTCACCTACGAGTATCTTGCTTTGACTGTTACTTTCCATACGGTTCATTGGTGAGTCAAACCATCTTTTCAGTTTTTTGGTGTACGATCATGAAATGAATTCTCCGGTTCAGGATGGAGCTAGCAGATGTATAAAACTTTTACTGAACTTTCTCAAACAACCACATCCGGAGACGATCTGCGTCAGGTGGGATCGCAGTCAAGTAATAGTTTATATCAATTAAAGAAAAGTGGCATACCTAATGAACAAAGCGAAAGTATAAAATGGATATGCCTCAAATCTCGTGATAAATTTTAAAGAGCAGAATTTTTTTATGACACTATCAGAAATATAGCAGAAAAAAAATCTTTCAGCATTAATGACAAGGAGGAAGAAGTGTATAAAATTAACCTTACCTCAGTTGACGTAGAGAGATCTTTTTCAATGAAAAATACTAATAAAAATTGTATCTTTGTTTTATTTGTCTTATCTATATCTGAAGTTTTAATTATTATTTATTTGTAATATTGTTGGCCACACGGCATTTTCTATTAGAAATCCCGGGAAGATCTATATCCATTTCAACATTTCGATGCAAGTTCATAAATAACTCCGAACCCGTGCTTAGCACTAGCACTTTTAACTAGAACAACGATGCGCTCAAAAATAAATACCTCACTTATAATATTTTTCAGGAACTTTGAATAGCTTTTACCCAACTTTGTAACTGTCTGTTTTATTTCGAGTGACGTGCAAATACCAGTATTTTGGGCAGCCGCCATTAATTCAGGTTGCACCGAAGAGCCTCTCGACCCGCTTGGAAACGACTGGAACTTCCATCGATCGCTGGTAATTACGGTTTCGTATGTATATGTGGTTTAAATTGGCTTGTGCTGAAAGATTTATTGGATTTTGTTAGAGTTAGTCTTGAAAATGGTTAATGCATCAATATTGTAAGTAATATTTTATTTAGTAAGACGGTATACAATAAGTAAGTTTAGAGATCGCTTTGAAGAACGCCAGAGTCGCGAAGGACGACGTTATAATAAAGTTATTTAAAAAAAATTCTCATGTCTTCAATTTTTGATTATGTTAAGAAATAATTTTATTTTATGCATCTACAAAAGTTAGTAGTTTAGTAATTAGGTAGTAATTTCTGAGACACCCTGTACAAACGCCTTTATAATATTGGTGTGAGATCTTTCACGTCTGTCCATATTTGATGTGAGGACCAAAGAAAACTATGCATTTATTGTGGTCCTCCATAATTTCTTCGGATTTCCCATACTTATATAGCTATCCAGATACATGCTCAAAACTATCGTTACGACGGCAATAATGTCCTTTCTTCGTTGAAATTATACCTATAGTTTCTAGGGGCGTAGCTACCGCCGTACCAATGTTACGGTCACCTGGGCTACAGGGGCTCCAACATGTGCAAAAAAAAACCCATGTGCAAGAATTCGTACTTAACATGTTATTCACAATATTGAAAAATGACTATATGACTATAGCTCGTACCGCTCGTTCTTATATTCTTCCCATAAGATAATAATAAAAACCTGACCTATCCCACTCCACAGGCTCCAATAAACAAGCTCATTTTCAATAAAGACTTACAAGTCTTGATTAGTAATTGGCAGTCTGGGACAGTAGTTCAACCAAGTTTCAGACTAGCAAAAGTGGCCTCTTCTTTTATGGGGTACTGTTTGAAATGTTATAATAAAATACCTTCACAAATATTAGAACTCAATGAAACGAAATTTAAATCTTGTATTAAACGCACACTATGCAGGCAAGCATATTATAAGTTGGAGGATTATATTCAGGATAAAAATGCTTGGCTCAATGCTGGTCCAGCTCCACTACCACCGGGGTGTACAAATTGATTAGTATGGAAATTACTTTTTAATGTTTTTTTTTGTTTTTGAAATTGTGAAATATAAGTATTGTATTATATGTATAGAAGCATTTTTTTCCACAGTTTGTAAATGTGAGTACCATGGAGCTTTTTATAGTTTTTATGTTGCTACTGGACTTATTTGACATAAATGAGCATGGCAGTTGAGAGTTTGTCATGCTCACTCAAATGTCTCACTGATGGTGGCGCGGGTGTTGGATCATTCGGTTCCCTTCAAAATGGTTGAGCTGAGTGGTGCTAATATTAGCGTCATGTCCGTGAACGGGCGCTGTCAGTTGAGGCTGGTCATCTCTTAGCTGCTAGTTGCTATTTTAATATCTATATTTAGTTTTTATTTTTATTTACATTGTTCTCACATGATAGCGACAAGAAACATGTAACAGAGATATTTGTAATTACAAAATATGATTGAAAAGAGTGTCCATGGAGTTTCTTGCACATTCTTCTCCATAGAGATCTACGCTTTAGAATGTGCAATTAGCATCATTTATTTTTATTTTTCTGACTGACTGACTTCTTGACATTTCAAAAGTGCCTGTAAATGGTTTATTTGAAATAAATGCTATTTTGATTTTGATTTTGATAGACTATCTCAGTCGGAGTAATCCCATTTTTAAGCTCGGTCTTACATGATGACAAAACCACTTCTTCCATTTTTCGATACATAAACTATATTAATCCTATTTTTGGTATATAGGGCCGTTTTCGTTCCAGCTACACCACTATTTAACATATAACATAGTATTTAACATTTGTTAGTTTCTATTTGAAAAGTTCTGTGTCGGGGTGTAATTTGTCTATAAAATGTATGTATTTAGAAATATATAATAATATGTATGTTTATCAGTTGTCTAATACTCATAACACAAGCTCTGATTAGCTTGAGACTAGACGGCGTTGTGTGATAGTTGTGGAATTATTATTATTACTATTTCTATTTGAAAAGTTATGTACTTCCCACATACGTTGGGAAACAGTTAATTATGACAGTCAGCTGTAGGTACCGGGCGGCCAATCAACGGGATCTCGGCACAATATGCGCTAATTAGTCGGCAGTCGACGTCGAAATCAATCGTCAGTGTTTCTCAATACTTTATGTTTCTGTAGCTACTTATGACTTTGTTTGAATAGACGCCATTAATTGGGAAACTGTATTCGAGCTCGGTGAAATGAGACAAATATTATTGAACTAGAAAATGTTCTAATTTTATTTTTGATAGATAGTTAAATAGATAAAAAAAATATTCATTGCAACACAAAACATACATTAAAGCACATCTAAATTAAATAGAATGAAATATTTATACAAAAACGAACCATAAAAACCATAGAAGAATAATTTTCATATAGTGGTGGCCAACAAAACTAAATACACACAAAAACAAAATGAAGAAAACATTAAAATGAGAAATATAAAAAGTGACACTTAAGGAACTTGAAACCTTATGGGTAGGTATTAAGCAACGGCATACTGGAAGAGGTAGCGATGGTAGGTCTCCCACAGGGTGGACCGACAACCTGGGCCCTGTTTAATAAAGTTGACAATTCGACATATATGTCAAAAACTGACATAATTGTAGAATTGTCGCGCTTAGGCTGTTTAATAAAAGTGACAAATATGTCAAAAAGCGACAGGTGAAACCTTGACATATTTGACAATGAAAAACACGTTTAATAAAACTTGACCATTGTTAAAAAGCCACAGTCAACTTAGTTCAAACATATGTCGAGTTTTGGCATATTTTTTTTATTTATTTGCGGGTAACGTAGAAAAAAAATTGCAAAGTAAAAAAAAAGCTGGTTTTGATCGCGTGTAAAATGAAAATGCTCAAAAAGCTTACCATTTTGGGTCTTATCTTTGAAAATAGTAATATGTATCATCATCATCATCATTTAAGCCGATAGACGTTATTGGACATAGAACTCTCCCAAATGTCGCCACAGAGAACTCCTGTCCAGTACGTCTCGCATCCATCAGATTCCCGCAACCTGCACCAGATCATCGGTCTACCTTGTAATTCTTTCCAACAATATGTGTACGCTTTGGGAAGTCTAGTGACCAATTGACTTACGATACAAAAATAAAAAACTAGAAGGAAATAGCTAAACAATTAACAGCATTAGGTATTTTCAAAAAAGACTGAAAATACCTTCGCGACAATACAGGGCAAATTTGGCGCAAAAAAACCATGAATTCTGCTTTTAAATGACCGTCATGGTCTTCTTGTTCGTATTTCTTTTAAGTATTCATCATTTCTACTACTCTCACTGCTTGATGTTAGTACCATTTTTGTAATAAAGCTTTTATGAAAACACTTTCTTACACCATCAACCTTCACAATATGATTTCGCGAAGTAAGGTAACGCTTCTGTCAGGATTGTCGGACAATTCTACAAATATGACAATGTGTCATGACAATTTAAAGTTTAACAAAGCAGATTTGTCAAGATTTTCACGACAACGAATTGTCACCTGTCACTCAAAATGTCGGATTGTCGTGACAATGCGAAATATGTCAGGATTTTCCATCATGACAATTATGTCACCTGTTTTTTTTTAACAGTTTTTTTTTCGAATTGTCACTTTTTGACATATGTCAGACTTGTCGGATTGACAGCTTTATTAAACAGGGCCCTGGTGAAAGAGACGCACAGGACCGGTCGTTGTGGCGATACTTAGGGAAGGCCAGTGTTCAATAGTGGACGTCTTTCGGCTGAAATGATGAGGCATTAGACATGAAAAATGGAAAATTCACTTTTGATTTTTACCTAACTTTTTATATCTTCACGCTCAAACTGTTAAACGATTTAGGATGTTTTGCATACGGTTACATTATGTCCTTTAATAGTACATATGATATTTCTTTATAACTTTGTATCAAGCGAGATGAAAATCTGGCTCATCTTGGCGTAGTTTATACAACATTCAAATTGATTATTTTCTGTATTTCTGTATGAGGATTATTTACGAAAATTTTCCAAGAATAGACTCCTTACCGAAAATGGTAGTTAATTAAAATTCTCGATCAAGTGGCTTCTTTACATTAATTACTGGCGAAACCATTCAATATTGATCGGTAAGTAACAATATGTTACTAAACGAAATTTGGAAGTTCTTGCCGGTTCTTTTACTTAAGAAACGACCAATTGGAACCATGTACTAACTTCTGACGTTTTGTAAGTGCCCATGTAGGCCTGTGAGAAATAAAATGATTTTTAGTTTTTAATTTTGAATTTATAATGTTCCGACTGCTAAAACTCCGACTCAATCCGTCTTATACGCTAACCCAGCGTGGGTTAGTGGTTGCCATATATCTTCGGATCTTTGGGTTAAAGACATGCTGGTTTCCTATAGATGTTTTTCTTCACCGCTATGAGAACAGTGGTGTTGAAACCAATTGCACAAAGTAATGTTCCTGTCTGGTTTTGAAATCGCGACGACTCATAAATCGGGGCTGGTACCACTGGAATATCACCGCTTCATCATAATAACTTCATAAATGAAAATAAAGTTAATAATAAATGACAAATTTATAAATTTTATGTCATACAAACAACCTGATCTTGAAATTAGAATATCTGAACTTTAAGATGCATAATATCGTAGAACATAAATATTTGTATTTTTTTTTTTATTCCACAACTATCACACAAGGCTATCTAGTCACAAACTAAACATAACTTGTGCTATGAGTACTAGATAACTGATAAACATACTTATATATTTCTTAATACATACATCATCATCATCATCATCATCTTCCTGCCCTTGTCCCATCTTATTTGGGGTCGGCGCAACACGTAATATAATACATACATACATAATATAGATAAATTACATCTAGACACAGAACAAGTGATTGTGCTTATCACACAAAAAAATTCCCTGGGTGGGAATCGAACCCATAACCTCCGGCTTAGCAGTCAGGGACTAACCACTAGATCAACAGGTCAGTCAAAATATTGAGGAACTTAACATAGATGCTTGAGAAATCACACACCGAACTACATTAATATCCAATGGGCGAAACTCTGCAACGTCTCACTTGGACATATTAGTTCTATGCAAACCTTCAGATAGATTGCCGAATGTTATCTGTTTCCCACATCACTACAACCTATAAACGACTTAGGGCGGAATTCACCAATAAAATTTATCGCGTTTTAACGGTTGGCTCGCATAATCGCGTTTAGCCGCTGTCACTAGTGTCACTTGTCTGTATTTTTCTTTTGTTGTATTTTTAAAAGTGACACTAGTGACAGCGGTTAAACGCGATTATGCGGGGCAAACATTAAAACGCGATTAGAGTTATTGGTGAATTCCACCCTAAATTGAAGTGCACCTCGTTGGAATGCGAATAAACAAATACATAGTTTAAAGTAATCATTTAATTAATTTTTTTTTATATTATTTTGATTGTTTATATTTATTATTTGATTTTGTCCGTGAATTCGTCCGCTGATTTTGTTTCGTTATAATAAATATATTGCTAGACTAAAAAGTCGATAAGTGAACGCATCCCTATCGTCACCACGTCTCATCATCCCGCACTAGCATCTTTGACAACCTCTAGACAGAGAATTACGCGCCTTTTCGTAACGTTGTAACTCTTCTGACTTTAAGGAGTAATTAAATGTTTTGCCAAATAAAACTGCATTTACTTTTAACAATATATAAGTTTATGTCCGCGACTTAGTTCGCGTAGAAGTTGGAAATATTTGTAAAGTCTTGGTACCTACATTAATTAGGAGGCTGTTTTAGGTACATCACGGTATTATAGTAAGAGTATGTATAAAAAATAAATAAACGGAATAATAATATAATAATATTCACACAACTATCACACAACGCCGTATAGTCACAAGCTAAGCAGAGCTTGTGTTATGAGTACTAGACAACTGATAAACATACTAATACATACATTATTTTATCTAAGAATGCAAATCTTTATTATAATATTCGCGTCATGTCCGTGAACGGGCGCTGTCAGCTGAGACTGGTCATCTCTTAGCTGCCATTTGCTATTTTAATATCTATATTTAGTTTTTATTTTTACTTTATTTGCATTGTTCACACATGATAGCGACAAGAAACATGTAACAGAGATATTTGTACAAAACATGATTGAAAAGAGTGTCCATGGAGTTTCTTGCGCATTCTTCTCCATAGAGATCTACGCTTTGGAATGTGCAATTAGCATCTTTATTTTTTTCTGACTGACTGACTTCTTGATATTTCAAAAGTGCTGTAGGTTTATTTGAAATAAAATGCTTTTGATTTTGATTTTTTGAATCATAAAAAATATTTTTATACAATCTGCACAGGTGCACAGTTAAGTCATATGGGTTTTACAACCCTACATCGAAGTTCCTTACACACCACCGGTATACACCTTACCTCACAATTAGCTTTCTGCTCAGATTGCACTGCAATATTGAGTGTCCGGGAGGCACCATTTCCATCTATTCTGTTGCCTCATACGACCTAGCTAACACGTAGCCGTAATAATTACTTAGTGAAATTAGTCTAAGACTGATACAACTTGCAACGTGGTTGATATACAACATATAACTAGAATAATGCACACCCTTGTACACCCCAATTAGAAAATTAAGTTACAATCATAATTTAAGTTTATGTGGAACAGAGAGTAAAGTCCCGCAAAGCTTCGTTGAAAAGGGAGGATCCTCCGACCAGACGGGTAGGCTACTGCCCGATAGATGATTTCGGGCTGTTCTATATGTTCTAATCGCTCGGAGAACTTTGATTGCGCGATGCAGGATTAGTTCTTATGTGACGCCATAGATGTCGCTACACAAGCATACCAGCAGACCAGTTAAAATAACACTTTTTAAAGCCTACAGTCAAGTGTTTTATACTTACGTGCGGTCTGTGGACCAACTATACTCCGCGGACTATCAGCGCCTTGCGGGTCCAACATAGTAACGGGTTCAAGATGTTGACGGGGTTGCCCCGTTTCGTCAGTGCATCAGGTATGTTCGCCAAGGCATACGTCGATGCCTTCCACGCCATCGTTAGACAGAGATCTGCCTCTTTGCTCTGCAGAGTGCGGGATAGTTCCAACTCCATCCTGAAAAACATAGCGGGGAGGTACGATTCTCCTCTGTTAGGTGATGTTGTTCACAGATGCATCATGAACAACCACCTTGTTTTAAAATAAATAGATAGATAGATAGTAAGTTTACTAACATAGGTTTAATTTTTTTTCTCTTAATTGTTTACTAATCGATATGGATGTCATTTATCCGAATTAAAGTTCGTCCGTCTCGGTTGCACGACGAAAACTGAAATTGCGTCATCATTGTCATTTACGGCAAGCGCGCGACGCGGGCGCCTGCGAAAGGCTATGTTAGAGTGAGAAGGCACGAATTGATCAATGAACGCGGCGGCCGGTGACGTCGCGTAGGTATTTTGTAGTATTAAGAGATGTGTTTATGCATCGGGTAACCAACATTTTTAGTAAATCGTTAGCTGTTTTTTTTTTCATTGTAAGTAAGTATGTACAGTTTATTTTTTTACCATTGTCTTTATTTTGGTGGTCTGAATGATTTCTAAAAGTTTGTCCCACTATTTTAATGGGACCTTATATATATATATACACCATTATATATACCATACCTATTGAACAGTCTGCCGGCAGACATAGGGAGTGAAATAAACACAAATAGATTTAGACGAAAATTAAAATTATATTATTTAGAAATGTTTTAAGTACATTTAAGTAAGTCTAGACACTCACAAACCCCACATTCAAACCATTACAACGGTTTTGTGGGGCTTATCTTGTAACTTACTTACCTTTTTGGAATAAAGATAAATGAATAAATAAATAATAATAATATAAAATAATATAACAAATCTGTAGAAGTTTTTGTTGTGCGCGCAGAACGTAAATTGTACGATATTGATATAAATAACTTTTATACATTAAAATTGTGTGTAACGTGATAAATTACTTAGGTTTGGTTTCATCGCAATCTGTCGACTATATCGAAAGATATATTAATTTATAGTGTTCAAGAAGTAAAATATCACACCTTGACTGTTAGGCGGCACGAAGTTCGCCGAGTCAGTTAGTCTTCAATAAAGGTGGTGTCGAAATATATTGTGTCCGAATCGTCAGTAACTATAAAACCAAGCCTGCACTTTGGAGGAATTACCTAATGAGCGTTGCCGATAACCTACTGGGCCCAAACAGTTTCACTAGTTTACAAAAAAAAAAAGTTTACCTTCGATAAGAAGACAAAGAATGATATGCGTTTACATGTTGCATTTTAACGGCAGGGTTGGCGGAGGTATTTTTTTTATTTAGCTTATTTTTTCCCACTGCTGGGTTCATGCCTTCCCCAACTTCTTTCAGCTAATCTTTTCTCGAGCTACTTCAAAAAAACAGTCTATTTATGTGGGACAGGATTCTTTTTTATTTGTATCGTGTTCTTTAATGTCTTCTAGTGATTTTGTTTGTAACGTTCATAATAAGACTATTTAACTTACTACCACAACAGATTGAACAAAAAAAAAACCATTTTGAATTTTCTAGATTTACTTCGCTAAAAATCGAATTGAAGGTTCTATTTACCGATACAAGCCTCAAACAACTAAAATTCAATAGACAAGCCAAACATAACCCAACGACCTCGGTACATTGTAGTACTCCTCCTTGTGAGAAAGCAAATAAGCGAAATCCATTTCAGTAGCAGCAATAGATTTGATCATAGACTTATAGGGCTGTAAAGAGAATATAACAAAAAAAGTAGTGAGAGAGACAAAGCGATCGTGGGCTCAGTAGCTGTCTCTTTTTAGAATAGGTCGACATCACATATCGGGTCGTTGTCTAGTATAACCAGATGCAGATGAAAATATATTACATAGAGTGACTGATCTGATCTGCACAACCCAGTAACTGGGTAATACGATACCTCTTGGCAAAACTTGTGTCTAATTTTCTAGCTTATGATAACCTGCACCGGCCGTTAAAGATCTGCAAATGATAACTGAGACCAACGTGGCTCGGAGTGATCTTAGTATGTATCAGATGATCAGCTATCCACAAACCGATCTTGGTAAACGTTGTGTAACCTAAAATATCAACTTTTACGGCTGTTATTATTTAGTCACAAGTTGTAGCTTTTGTTATAAGAAATAGATAAGTTATAACAATTTTCCTCCCGGTTGAATTTCAATCAAACGGTATTACGTGCTTTCCGAAGCATGGGGTATAACAACATCTGCTTCTAAAAATCCGGTCAGCTACAAAGTAACCACCTACTAATGGAAAAAGCCAATAGTACTTTTTATCCAACTCGGGATCCATCGCTCAGCAGTCAAAAAAATAGAAAAGAATTCGCGTCATAGTAGCTTGGTCTCTTTCTACAGAGTAAGCGGTATTGCTCAGTCTATACCTTTAAGTCTGTGGATTTGACTAACAATAAATGCGAACGGTTTGAGTACCTAATCTACACACAACTACATATACTTGAGACCTTTTGCTTTGACAAATAGATTTTTACAATTTTCTCTGCAAATACTTTTTCGATTTGACTCCTTTTCTGCGATGGGAAATAAAATGCTGGTTCGCAGTTCGAGGATTCAAGAGTACTCTTTTTGATGTTCAAGTTTTTGAGGCACACCAAAATATAATTAGACAAACCCATTTTTTTTGTGAGAAAGGTGTATGAAAGGAGCCTCCCCGAATGTCGTTAAATATATCGTAGTGCGATTTCAAACGCCCGGTGTACCTTGGACAGCTAGATATTGTAAAGTCTAGCTGACTAATCCTTTCACCACAATGGTAAATTCAAACGGTTCTCTATAGGACCATGACCAACAGTCTTTCTTGAGGTCATTTGACAAAAACGACACCTCTGAAGGGACCATGGGTAGTGTGAAAACGAAACCCGGGGCCCTGGGACGAAGGCAACGAAGGAATAGGAGTGGGTTTTTAGTCAGTAAAAGTCTGACACTATCTCCCGCTCCGCCCAAGAACGGGATTTGTCGTAAGATGATTTGCCAACCCAATAAAAAAAAACCTCTGAAGGGAATCACCACCAGCTTTTCGAGCCTGGACTCACTATTGCCTCAATTAACATTAAAGGTTTCTCAGCACACACATCTGACCTATCTCAGCTAAGCCAGACCACGAATTTGTCATTCTTTGTGCACAAGTAACTCATCGTGGCCCTGATCTCCTAAGGCTGAATGGCTCTAGAATGACGTTAGTACTGGAGACACCTCATGCTCAATGTGGCAGTGGCATTTTCGTGACCCCATGAATCTCATCACCTGCGTCATCATCTGCGTCCTCAAACAACGACAACCCCATGGAAGTTCTCACTGTGGTTATAGGTACCTGCATAATCACCTCAGTCTACACCATTCGGGTTTCATAAAACCAAAAATTTTGAAAATCAGCCTTTTGTGGTGGAAAATCATCAAATGATTTCTGCTCTAGGGTGGAGCGAGAGTGTTAGACTTTTACAGAACCCACCTGTGTCCTTCAGTTGTCCTTTGCGGTCCAGGGCCACAGTAACTCTCAGTAAATCCCGTGGTACCCTCTGATTTGTGATGAATCTAATTGGTTAAGAATAGATATAAAGCTTACTTAGTCGATTCCAGCTGAAAGACGTCCACTGTTGGACATAGGCCTCCTCGAAGTCTCGCCCTATGCGTCTCACATCCATCGGATTCCCGCGACCCATACCCGGTCATTAGTCCACCTTGTGGGGGACCTTCTAACACTGCGTCTTCAGGTGCGTGGTCGCCACTTCAGATCCTTTCATACCCATCGACCATCTGTTCTGCGAGCAATTTGCCCTGCCCGCAGCCACTTAAGTCGGTAACCTTGGTTCTCCTGCGGATATCTTAATTTCTTATGTGATCACGCAAGGTGATTGTTACAAAAGCAAATATTGTTTGCCATCAAAACAGTCCACACAAAATTAGGACACTACAATTCTAGGCCTTAGTGTAGGGCTCCTAAAAGCTCCACAATTAATACGGTCATCATTACCCCGCTCGCTGGCAGCTCTTCAGCTCGTTGTAAAGCGCTTTTGACCCAGTTGCTGCTGAATTCTACTGTTATTACTGATAAAGTTATTTGGTGAGATTTTTTGTGATCTGTTTATTTTTATTCTGTCATTCATTCTGTAGGGTTTTGAGAGATAAGTACCTACGTAAACTAATTGAAATGTAAATCCAAGTGAAGATCCTCCGGACACGCCATAATTATGGTGGTAAGACCCCTCTTTGAGGAGTGGCTGCAAAAACGTCTCGACGTCCTCACCTTCTGCATGACGCAGGTCCTTACCGAGCATGGTAAGTTCGAGAGGGTCCTGCACTGGATTCGTGTGGAAGAAACGTCTGGGTGTCACCATTGCGTAGACCGCCTGGAGGACACGGTGGAGCATACGGTAGAGGTGTACCCCGCTTGGTCAGAACACTGCCGTGTCTTCGTGGAGGCGATCGGCGGCAATGAACTTTCGCGCCGAGCCCTGGTACACGCCACGGTCCGGAGCGAGGAACGGCAGGCGGTCGCCTCTTTCTGCGAAGCAGTAATGCTAGCGAAGGAGGCGACCGCACGCGCGAGGGAACGGCCCTCACGACCCAGTCGCCGGGATCCCGATCCCGATTTCCAGCCATCATAGGCGTAGGCTTGCAGACGGCGCGCTCACCCTCCGGTCGTCCGGTAACTGTCCGAACCGAGCTCAAGTCGTCGACGGCGCGTATTGTTTCTCGCGCGCCTCAAAAATCTCTTTAAGGTGCGCGTGGAACACTGCGTGCAATGGGTAGCTCACCGTCCGGTCGTCCGGTAACTGTCCGAACCGAACTCGAGTCGTCGACGGTGCGTAGTGTTGACGTCTGTCAGCAAACTGTAGGGGCCCAGCAGTGTCGAAGCCAGGAAGCCTACTGGGGCCATGGGTTGTGCGTAAGTGTACCTCGGGTATACGAAGACAAAGAAAGAACAGGAGTGGGACGTTAGACACGCCCTCTCGTTCCGACCAAGAGCGAAATAAGTCATTGGATGATTTCCCACGTAAAAAAAAGTGAAGATCATGTGCTTTTAAATATCGCAGCATGTACTGATATAATGTAAACTTTTTAAACTTTTTGGCCTCGCACAGGTCTTTTCACGTTTAACCTTTGAAGTTGTATTTTTATTTTAAGTTATTTATAGATTAAGTAGTTAACTTTTTTTATTGTTGGACAAAAAACAATAAAATAAATGTTTAAGTCACAAATAAATGTTTTTCTTCTTCTCCTTTCTTCTAAGTCTAGGATCTTAATCTTATTTCGTGTGTCAATATACGTAAAAGTTAGCACCTATAGAAATCCAAGTAAATAATAAATATTGTCATTATTGGTTTATAGAACTACCCCCAATAGAACAATTTAGGTAGTTTTAAAGATTGTACAATGCGTTCCTAATAAGAATAAGACCGATTGCCATGTTGTGACGACATGTCGTACTGTCAAATTGCAAGAAATTGGACAAATTTCAAGAACTCAGAGATGAGCAAAATTGAAGAACTGGATTCTAATTAAACTTTTTTCGTTCAATGTTCGTAAATATATTAAATTTTAAAAGTGTCTTGTTTTGCTCAATATAATAATTCTTCGATTTGACAGTATGACGTGACATCACGACGTGGCAATCGATCCTATTCTTATTTGGAACGCTTTGTGTGGAGTTATATTACACACGAATGCTGCTCGCTAGTTCTCTTTTCTTGGCTTGAGGGCCGGTTGTAGTCACTGAGTATTTTGGTATAAACTCGGCTGGCTCTATGTCGATGTCGCGGCCACGTAACAGCGTTTTTATTGAAGATTTTTGATTTAACGAGGCACTTTAAAAAAAAAATTCCGTGACCTTATCTCGTAGACATACAGTCAGATTTGCGATTTTTTTTACTGAGCCTACTAATTTATATCATGTTTTAATTTTCGCCCGGCGGTTGGGCATATAGTTAATTTTAATAAAATAATTTTTCATTTCATTTAATCTTCATGCAACACAAAGTACAATGGCGGACTTAATGTCTTAGGCATTCTCTACCAATCAACCTAGGGTGGTGAAGAGATAATATGGTAGGTGCATAAAAAGAAAATGTTATCTATACTTATAATAAAAATGTAGAAGGGAAAATTCTGTACATTGAAAAAATCAAAAAAATAAATGGCAGGGGGTGTTGCTAGACCGACACCGAACCCAAAAATGTGATTAAAACCATTTTTCTCTGTCTATCTGTTTGTTCTATACATTATCATCAATTAAGTACTTACCTGTGTTTATTTTATTTGTACAATATTTTGTACTAAATAAATAACAAATATCATTTTTTTTCTCTGTAAACTGCTTCAAAATTAATTATAAAATGAAGCACCAATTAGCATTTCAAATATTTGTAAGAGGAAGAGTAAGTAGGAGGAGTAAGTACCTGGTGAGAATATCTCGCTATCTCTTTTCTACGTGCATAATCTAAAGGCGGTGACGTCACAATGCAATTTGTGAATCCTTTTTTTGATGCTTGTGTTTTTCCCCTTCCACCAGATTTAAAAGCCTTTTAATTTACATAATTTTGAACGTTTTTGAAACGTTTTTCTACTTGCAATTTTGTGGAAAAATAGTTTTGATAGAAATAATTTAAAAAAACAAATTTAAGTACCCAATCAACACATTTACTGTTGTGGCGTTAATTTTGTTACTAATCATCAAAACATCGTGTGTTAAGGTTAAAAATCCCAAATCATTGTGTTTCAATCGTTGTGAATTGCAGTTCAAACTAAAAAAAAACGCAGCAAAACATGGCAAAAAAAATCACGTTTGTTTTATGGGACACTTAAATATTTATTTAATTCTGTTTTTAATATTTGTAGTTATAGCGGCTACATCATCTGTGAAAATTCCAATTGTCTAGCTATTACGGTTCTTGAGATACAGTCTGGTGATAGGCAGACGGACAGAGTCTTAAAAATAGGGCCTTTTTTACCTTTTGGGGGCCCGAAAAAACTGTCAAATCGTTCTCAAGCGTATTAACATAAAGTTTGAAGTAAAAACTTTAAGATCACTTTTTACAGCAGTTGAATTCTGTCTGATCTGAAAAATCAACAGAGATATACAATCCGGAATGCGTCAGAGCACGGGTTCACGAGTTCGATTCCATGTCTGTTAATACCCAAGTATCTGTCATCTCAACACCTGTTGTATTGCAAACGGATTTAAAGCATTCGCATCGAACGAATAAAGTATAGTATACAGTAACAAATTGTATTGTATGAGTATTGGGTACCAATTCTAAATTGCAGAAATACTTCCACAAAACATTAGTATCGATAGCATTATGAGTGTAACAATGATGACAATAAATATGCTTAGCCGCTGTCTCTTTCTGGGTCGATAACCGCGGCAAGCCGACTCGGCTCGCGGTCGGCATGCCGAGGCCAACCGAGCGCGGCGCGGCACGGGGCGGCGCGGCGCGGGGCGGGGGGAACGCGGCAAGACTCGGCACGGCAACCAATCGGCAGTGCCGCGTCCGGCTGCTGCGTAGCATAACGCATTCGTGTCGCGCGATAACCCACAACATGGCCGTTGAAATACAGTTGATAAACCAGATAGAACAACATGAATTTTTGTATAACTTCAACCTGCCACAGTATAACAGAAAAGATATGGTCGAGGAAGCTTGGGCCAACATTGCAGCCAACACCAACATGACAAGTAAGTAGGTATACGTGCCCGCAGCGCCGCTTGTTGACGTCACTGTGTCGTACATTGCTTGTTTTGATCCCGAAGTAAAGTTTTGTGCTACAATCCGCCACAGTGAGCCAGCAATGTATGCGGTACGGTATATATCGCGTCTTTGTTGTGTGGCTCCGTTTCAATGTCATGCCGTAATAGTTGAATGACGGGCGCGACATATGTTGCCAGAGTGTAATCTAATTTTGCCATAATGTTGTTGCCATAAGTTACTGATATATATTGTGTGGGTTGTTTCTTGTGAATGTGTTTGTTATCTTTTGTATTGTTTCTAGTTGAGATGATTTCTTTTACTAGATTATACTTGGTACTTCCAATAAAAATATCTATTAGTGATGCCGCGGTATATTAACTTAGAAAAAGTTTGTTGTTTAATAATTATGATGAGAGTTTAAACAAAACAGATTTTTTTTAGTCTACATTGTGTTTAGTTTTTAATAAGAAGGTACTACGTTTTCAAATCTACATAATCATGAAAAAAGGTAGGATGACAAAAACATTCCACAGATCGGTAAAGCTAATTGATTTTATTGTTTTAGAACTTTTTTGTCTACCACACTTATTATCAATACATTTCTTATCAGTATTGTGGCTTTTAATACATGGTTATAAAAGTTAAAAAATTAACGTTTGTTTTTAATTTTTTTTTTCATACCACTGCAATTACCTAATTTTCGAGTTTGATATCGATGTACCCATTAAATGAGTAAGACCCCTTTGATCTGACAACACTGGCCATGTATCGTGAACTATTGGTTTCCGCCGCGTCCAATAGAGGGCGCTGTACTAAATACTCAACACTACATTTAGCGGCAAAATTGGTAAACAGCCAGACGTCTGCTTCTTATCTTATCTCCCTATTAATTACGTTCTATTTTCATTTCAGTTAGCGACTGCAAAGAGAAATGGCGGAACATAAGATCATCGTTCCTAAGAAGTATGAAACCAAGCGGATTTAAAGTGAAAAAGCCATATTATCTTACGGAATACTTGAAATTTATCTTACCATTCTTGAAACCAACTACCGGTATAGAAAGCGCGGATGACAGCCAATACGACTCCCCACAGCACACTAACGAGTCAGATATAGTAGTTAACTTTATAAAAGAGGAACCAACAGATGGTGATAATGAAGAAAATACTGAAAACAACGCAGACAATGGTATACTAAGCGATTTACTAACGAGAAACAAGCCGACAGTCATGCGCAAGAGACGGAGATTCGTGCCAATGAGAAAGAACTACTCAGACTCGCTAAGACCCAGGACCAAGACAATGACGTCAACGTGTTCAAGAAATTTCACGTCCCAAGATTTAAACAGTACTACAAGTAACAATAACAACGCAATGAAAATGTTCCTACTGAGTTTATTACCAGAAATAGAGACGATGACTGAAGATCAAATTAGATTATTCAAAATAAAATCAATGATGTTAATAGATGAAATCAAAATAAATTATAACCAAGTGAGACAAAGTACAGCTTCACTAAATAATGAAAGATTACAGAAAAGATTGATAAATCTACTTTTAAAGAATTTGAGTAAGACAACCAAAGAGAGTGTGAAGGCAAAGTAAATTTAGATTTATAGATTATATTATTATGATTAATTAGGGACGCGGACGCACGGATTGATACCCAAGGTTAAGCAAGGCAAGTTGGTCTGTAAAGTGACTAAAACATATTGAAAATTTTCCGTGCCTCGGAAAACATGTTTAACAGTTAGTCACAGCTGTCATTTGTAGGTCTTTGACAGTAGTCACGGATAGTCAGGGCCTGGCCCTAACATCACAGTACGACATTGTTACCATGAAACCGACACCATAATACGGCACGTAGTCGTAATGTAAATCGCTACTGAAGATTTTTTTTAAATATCTTTTAAATTTACCGGATTTGTTAAGGCCCCTGCTCCCATTTGGTGCTATAAAACTGACTTTCTGAAGCCTACTTCTCGGTAAGGGCTGGGTTAATAGATTTGTATTAAGAAAATTGTTATAGGTTCAGATAACATCAACATAATTATGATTTTTTCGTATGACTAATACTTTACCAAAAAAAAAAAATTAACAACATGATATTTTTTCGCTTGTTTTCCCTACTCCTTTCAAACGGCTTTGATCTTTAGAAATATGTTTACACAAAAAATGCTGGGTAAAAATTCTTCAGAATGTACATAGCATATGTAAATCAATCAATATTTCGCAAAAAAAAAATGGTTTTAAAAGTCAGCGGGGCTCTATGTGGACGCAGGCGGCAGTACGTGTGTATTTAACTACGGCCAGATGTTCAAGGGACTAAACGCCTTAAAGAAAAGCCATCAATTGAAAGTCCAAAAGGCAGTTCCGACATTTTATCGAAACATCGACGTTAAATAGCCAGTCGCTAGTACGCGCGGCTCACAGTTCCCGGCACCTAGCTACGGCAGGACATCGTGCGGTGTTATGGTGGCCATATTAAACCATGGTGTTTGGACCAGGCCCTCATATGCCAAGCAATCTGACACGAGTCTTGCCAAGGAGTATCGTGTTATCCAGTTACTGGTATCCAGTTGCCTCCGGTTTAACTGGAAGTTGTTCCCAACTTGGTTGGTACAGAGGGTACGTAGATTGACTAAGCAGATATATTGATTATATGATTAATTAAAGACTGCTCATATTTTGATATTTGATTGTAATTGTTGATTAAAGTACGTACAGTTATGATAATCGTGTTTACTTTATTCCTTGTCATATATTATGCAACGGGCAAACACACAACTATGAAACATACTTGCAAGGTTATTTCAAACTAGCTTTTGCTTGCGGCTTCGCCCGCATACTTAAAATATAGCCAAAAAAATTTAGCCATCGGACCAGTACTTTCAGAGATTACCTCCTACAAACAAAAAAAAAAACATAAAAACAAACACAACCTCTTTATAACATTACTATAGATAAGTAGGTTCCTGCCAGTTGTTTCTCCCGCGTGTTGTTCTAAGGGAATATACTCCCGGAAAACAAAATACCATTTGTCAGGACATAAATCTGGATGGACATACATCTACCCGTGTGCTAAACATTCAAATCTGTTTAGCTGTTTGAGTGCAAACAATTAAAGAACACACACACACAGACACAGACCATCACACACATGGAATAGAATAGAAATACCTTTATTCGGGACCGACACAGCACAACAGTTACAAACACAAAGTAAAAAGGAACAAAACTACAGAATGGGCGTCAGACACCCAGCTTTGGTTTTCAGTTGGCCCCCCGCAGTGAAGCACGGAAGTGAGTAATCAAAATATATAATGGAACTAAATATAGATCTTCTTCTTTCGATTCGATAGTAAACTCGTCAAACTGTTTTGACCCAATAGGTGGCTACATTAATAGCAGCATCGGTAGCACTCATCAAATCCTCCAAAGTGCAGGTATTCAGACACTTGGGGCATTTCAACATGTGGCTCATATTTTGAACAGGAGCACCGCACTCACATTGACTAAATATTGATATCATCGATACATACAAACTTTCCCTTCATAATATCTTGTTGTGAAATCTATATTATATAAAAGGGGAAACTTACTGACTGACATATCAACGCACAGCCGAAATTACTGGGATTAGGAGCGTGAAATTTTGCTCAAAGATTCCTTTTATGACGTAGGCGAACACTAAAAAAGGATTTCCCAAAATTCACTCCCTAAGTGGTTGAAGCGGAGGTCCAAAGTTTGTATGGAGAAATCTACATTCACGCGAGTGAAGCCGCGGGCAAAAGCTAGTTTGAAATGTTACATACTCTGTAATATACATTAAATCTAAGTTTGACAAAATATAGTTCCTGATCAAGCTTTTTGAAAACGGACCAGTTAAACTGAAAAAAGAAAAATTACGCAAATCATCCATCGTTACTTTACGTCTTCCCTTTGCTTCCTAACCAGTTAATTTCACCTGAACATACTCGGATTTTTCCGCCCCAAAGGCACGTTATGTTTAATAATTTTCCACGTTTTTTGTAAAATATTTTTTCACCCAAAAAGCTCTCTTGTGCTAGAACAAAAATTACTGTTATGGTCCACAAGAGTCGAATAGAAATTTACAGCCTTACGAAATTCACCCCCAGCCGTTTACATTCACGGCTTTGTGAAAATTCGATAACAGGTTGGTAAACCTGATGTTTATACAGTCTATTTTTCTTTGTAAATTTTAGTCTCAAAAACGTCTTAATTTACAGGTGATGTAAGTTCGTTAAATTTCTGAAGCCCTATCACGAGCTTTTAATGCGATTCATTTGACGACCTAAACTTAACTGTTAAAGGAATGGAACTGTTTACGGTGTATTAGGGCGTGTCAGACTTTTAGTAACTAAAACCTACTCCTAGTTTTTTCGTTGCCTTTCAGAAGCGAACCCATGGCATCAGTAGGCCTACTGTTTGCATCTCCTTGAGGCGCGCGTGAAATAATACGCGCCGTCGACGACTTGGCTCGGTCCGAACGGTTACCGGACGGTCGGACGACGAGCTGCCTATTGCTCGCCTTCCGGAAGCCCGCGCCTACAGTTGCCGGAATTCGGGATCGGGATCCCGGCCACTGGGACGTGAAAGCCGTTCCCTCGTGCGTGCGGGTGCGGCCGCCTCCTTTGCTTTATTCCTATACCTGTACTATTAGACCTTGCTTTATACCAAATTTCAGGATTGCGATTCTTCCCCACGAATCCGGTGCAGGAACCTCGCGAACTGACCATGATCGGTGAGAACCGTCACGTCAGGCTGAAGGTGAGAACGCCGTGAGGTCTTTCCAGCCACGCCTCAAAGAGGGGACTTACCGCCATAATCAAGGCGTGCCCAATATTGTACCTATATGTTCATTCGAAATCGATAACGATCCATTAATTTTTCATTCAAGATTCCAAAATCATAAACTGAAAGTTTTGTTTTTCTCCTACGTGTTCGAAATGACAAGTAACTGACAATTCTCAGCTTTTCATTAAATTCGTCTTTAACGCGTTTGTAACAAAATAATAACAGTATTATGTACCACTGTTTTATGTTCTTCTCCTTCATCGCCCATCTTTAGACCCTTTGTCTTTTGTTTCGAAACAAAAGTTATTATTACGGTCGTATTTTGCTCTGTTTATGCTCAACAGTTTGTTTTTGTGGCGTATTCAGTTTGCTGCTTTGTTTGGTCTACTTCCTCATCCTTGCGTTGTATTCCTCAATGCTGAGGGTCGTGACCCTTTATCACTTTCATTTTTATGATGTTCCTCCATATTACTTTCTACTCTTGTCTACTTAGAGACAGGAATTCACCACGTGTCTGTTTGTTTTTAGTATTCAAAAGAAAAAATATAAGGGTTCCGTTATATAATCACTTTGTACCGTCTGTCTGTCTGTCTGTCAAGACCCGGTCTGTCTGTCTGTTAAGATCTCGGGAACGCTTAGAGGTATCGAGTTGAAATTAAAACCATACTACTATACTCAGGTCTGCGGTTTCTTGAAGCTGTGAAAAAATCAAACTTCTAAGTTAACGAAAAAAAGGTACGGCCGTTTGTGTCGCAAAAAACGTATATTTCGACACTCTCAAAAGAATCAAAATTCATAGGGTACTTCCCGTTGACCCAGAATCTTGAAATTTGGCATTAAATAAGGTCTTATAGCATAGGTCTTATAGGAATAAATATGAAAACGGAAAATTTTATGTAAAGTCAAAAAAAAAAAATGCGAAACGGAAAAATCTTCGAAACTACATTCGGGAATTGAAGGTATATACATACATAGTAACATATAGGTACATATACATAGGTAAGTTTGTACGGAACCCTCAGTGCGCGAGTCGAACTCGCACGTGCCCAATATTTTTTTGGTTTATTTGCAACTTTGAATTTACCTATTTAATAATAGCTGATTCAGTAGCCGATTCAGGGGCCTTACCATAATGTGTCAAAATATCAGGCGTCTGGGCCAGAAAGAGGGATGTGGCTATACACACTATATAACTCCATCCCTTTAACAGTTCAGTTTAGGTCGTCAAATAGATCGCGTTAAGAGCTCGTGACCGCGATCGTCGATCGCGTTATGTGCTTCTAAACATATTACTTTCTAGATGTGTGTTTTATTGTGTTTTAAGTTGTATAATTTTTAGAATATAACGCGATTGAAGCCGACGGCAGAATCTAGCGATTTCATAGGAAAAGTATTTCATAGACATGAATGATATCTTTTCAATGACAGTTCGCAGTATTAGACAATACTGCGAATATTGGCGTATTGGCAATTCATTCAAAAGATTCAAAGTATTTTATTTCAAATAAACCATTAACAGGCACTTTTGAAATGTCAAAAAGTCAGTCAGAAAAAAATGATGCTAATTGCACTTACACACATTAATTTACTATGGAGAAGAATGTGCAAGAAACTCCATATTTTATTATTTTTTTCACTGAAGATTCAGACACACACTGTTTGGTACAGTCAGATAAAAAGTTTTAAAATATAATACATCAGGAAAAAAAAAACGTTAAGTACCAAAATTATTTTAGAATAGATTTAAGGCGGCAAATTCGGGTAGTTTACTTTCTTTTTTATCTGACTATACTAAACAGCTTCAATAAATTTGGTGGTATCCAAATCGCCAGTGAAAAAGTATTAAAAATAAAATACGTCGATTCGTACACTGTGTCCAAATATATTGTTTCCAGCAACTCATTAGTATGACCTAAAGATCTTCGCTATTCATCGCAAAACTTAATTAGGTAACCTTTTGTAACTCGGTAAACTATTGTGTTTTCTACTTCATTTAACTTCGTAGTTTTTGCTAGTTTAGTTGGCAGAATACCTAGGCTTTTGTTAGACTAAACTATTAGAAGCTAAGTTAATCTTAGATTTTCTTTTTCAGTTATTTGTGTTACCCACTGATTCACTACTGAAACTAAGACTTGTTTTGTACACATTTCAGTTTCGGGTCGACGGTTCGAACTTTAAGGGTCATCTATATTTAACTATTCTATCTTTAAACTATTTCTTCGTGATTGGTTTCATAGATGAGAGCAATTGGATTCGATAAGATTGATCAGTTACGTAACTTTGTGGTCAGTTTCAAACGTCTGTGTTCACCTCGTTACCCATAGAAGTGAGGCGTGCTCAAATGCTACCATCATTCAGAACATTGGTGAACGAACCTTAGAAATAAAAACAGAAATCATTTCATCATCATCTTCCTGCCCTTGTCCCGTTTTATTTAGGGTTGACGCAATACGTATTTTTCATCCATTCTGCCCTATCACTCGTCAAGCTATCACTAACTTCCTTTTCTTTCATATCACTCTTTTCACAATCCATCCATCTTTTCTTATGCCTCTCTCTTCCTCTCCATCCATCCACATGTAAACCCATAACTCTTTTACAAACAAACAATTTCCCTTCATCTTTTCAGTCACTGGCGCCACTTTCAAACTTCCTCTAATATACTCATTTCTCACTTTATCAATTCTCGTCACACCACACATCCATCTCAACATTCTCATCTCCAGTACATGCAATTTTTTTCATCAGTCTTTTTCACAGCCAAACATTCTGATAAATACAGTATGACAGGTCTAATCACGAAAAATAGAAATCATTTATTTGCCAATAATGTAGGTAACCGATATAGAAAGAAAGAAAATATGTTTTCATATGGTGTTGATTTATGGAGAGTCCCAATACATTTTGCCTTACGGCATGCAAAATTATTTAATTAATTTAATACATTGCCAAAGTTGCTTCTTACATTTCTTTACAATTGAAACGCATAATAAAATAGTATAATCTCTAAGATTGATCGATTATTGCATAATCGATAAAAAAAAATATATTATTTAAATTATAAAAAAATACATAATTATTGGTATAAAAAAAAACTTGACTGACTGACAGTCAAATATATATAAAACCTTGTAAAAAGGAGAAATTGACTGACTGACATATCAACGCACAGCCGTCACTACTGGGACTGGGAACGTGAAATTTTGCACACGGCTTCCTTTTTTTACGTAGGCGAGCACTAAGAGAGGATTTTCTAAAAGTCACTGCCTATAGGGAGAAAATTTGAAAATTAATTAATTAATATTAAGAAAATTCCAAAGTTTGTATTCAAACGAGCGAAGCCGCTGGCAGAAGCTCACACACACACACACACACAACATATATACACACACACATATTATTACAAATAATTCGAAATTAGGCACTTACATACTATACATATAATACAATTATAATTATAATATTACATAAGCAGCATCAAATAATCCAATTAGCAGAAACTTTTATCATCGAGAAATTCTTCAAGCGAGTAGTAACAGTTTGTCTTAGGAGCATTCATTTTACTTTTTTTCCTTTCTCAATAGTAGGTACTCATATTGGATATTTATTAGTATGCTAACTGCTGCCAGTGGCCTGCATGCGTGATAGTAGAAACATATCCCTAGGTAATATACTCCCGGGATTAAATGTAAAGTATTCTATGTCCCAGAAGATAATGGCTATTTCTCTGTCGAATGCGTTCCTCCAGGAGATCAGGATGGCAACAAACCGATTAACTTTCAAAACTAAAGTGAGCGAGCTAATTCGTAAGAATTTGGCAGTAGTATCATCACACAGTTAATGTTTTCCAATAGTAGTATTAGTATCTTTATTCATAACTAGCTGTTGCCCGCGACTTCGTCTGCGTTAAGTTCGTAAAACTGTACAATCACTCTGTGCTTGCAATTCATTCCGAAAGCATCGCAATAATTTATTGTACTTTAACATAAAACGGTTAAAGGTAAAAATATCCGAATTGAGAACCTCCTCCTTTTTTAGAAGTCGGTTAAAAACAAAAATTACCTTCAGGAAACATGTTATGTACTCGTCCAGATCCAGATGTATGAACGTCAATGAATAGAAAGAGTATGGGTCGTAGCAGTTGGCATTTCTGCCTACCCCAAGGGAAAAGTATTAGTTTATGTATGTTTCTGGTTTATGTTCTGGTAAAACAACATTGTATGATTTTAACCCCTCGCCACAGTGAGCACGCCACAATTAAATCGCAGCGGTAATGCCTGTCTTTGAGAAGTGTCTACAGAGGCGTCACGGCATCCTCTTTTTGTGCAGGACTCACCGGTTGTGGGTGTTTCGGAAGGTATCTGTGTCGAATTCAGCGGGAAGAAACACTCGGATCTCACCATTGTGCGAATCACCCGGAGAATATGATGGAGCATACGGTGGAAGTCAGTCCCGCTTGGTCGGAGAGCTGGCGCCGCCTTGTCCTTATGGGGGCGATTGGTGGAGAAAATGACAACCAGTAGCCTCCTTCAGTGACGCACTACGATCAAAGAAGGTGGCTGAAACTATGAGGGATAGGACATCCTGACTCCTCAGCGGTCGCTGCAAGGGACGCTCCGGGTGTTGGAAGCCGCAATGCAATTCCCAGCCATTGCAAACACGGGATTGCGGTGGTGCTGTCCGGCCGTCTGGTCAAAGCAGTCCTGAATCGACGGCGCGTAGTATTCTACGCGCGACTCAAAGAGATTTCAGCAAATGGATAGGGCCCTCTAGGGCCGATGTCTGCTAGGGCTGCAAGATTGATCGAAAGAGTTATTTCCCATAACAATTTTCGCCTCAATAACTTTTCACTGAAGAGTTTAAGCAGTTAGACAGCTTTGATAGAGGTAAACGAAGGAGCATAATCGGGACACCGACCTTCAGCTGGATAACGTGCACTGATAGTGAAAAGCCTTAAGTGAATCCCAAAACTACCATCATCATCCGGCAGGCATTAAGTCCGCCGCTGTACATTTGTGCATAAAGGATTAAATAAATAAATAAATAAATCATCAACTATCTTCTTCCACAACAGTACTTATGAAGAATTTGCGAGAGCATGCTTGCATTGATTATTGCAGTTTGATCATTTTAAGCGTTTTTTTTTTTTTTTTATTGGGTGGGAAAATCATCCTAATGACATCCCCGCTCTTGGGCGGAGCGGGAGATAGTGTCAGACTCTTACTGACTAAAAACCCACTCCTGTTCCTTCGTTTCCTTCGTCCCAGGGCCCCAGGTTCCGCTTTCACACTACCCGTGGCCCCAGTAGGCTTCGACCCTGCTGGGCCCCTACGATTTGCTGACATCTCCTTGAGGCGCGCGTGGAACAATACGCGCCGTCGACGACTTGGGCTCGGTCCGGACGGTTACCGGACGGTCAGACGGCGAGCCACCCATTGCTCTCCGTCTGCAAGCCCGCGCCTACGGTGGCCGGAAATCGGGATCGGAATCCCGGCGGCGGTTGGGGCGTAAGGACCGTTGCCTCACGCGATCGGCCGCCTCCTTAGCTAGCATTACTGCTTCGCAGAAGGAGGCGACCGCCTGCCACTCCTCCTCGCTCCGGAGCATGGCCTGAACCAAGGCCCGGCGCGAGAGATCACCGCCGCCGATTGCCCCCACGAGGACACGGCGTTGCTCTGCCCAGGCGGGGCATCATTTTAAGCGTTAGAATTACTTGTTCATTTACCTAGGATATTTTGGTGTGTACTTAATTGATATCCCCGTATATAAGACAAATGATTTTTCCATAGTGGGAACTACCTAAGAGTCTCCAACTTATGAATGAACTACGGTGAAAACTTGTGCGCGTGTATCCCCGTTCAATCGAACTCGCATATTGATGGCCAAACCGAGAAATTACTGACACCGATTGCCTCTATGAGGACACGGCAGTTCACTCAAGATGGATAGACCTCCACCGCATGCTACACCGAGTCCTCCAGGCGATTCACAAAATGGTAATATCAGGGTACTTTCAACCGAACCCAGAACAGAAACCGTTCGAAACACCCACAACAGTCCTGAGCTTATCCATAAAACAATGAAATTACGGTTAACAAATGTAGCAGCCGATAAGTGTTATCCCTGAGACTGGCCTCCCTTAGAGGGTTGTTCCAGTGTTGGTCACCACTCATTGCAAAGAGGTAACGTCCAGATATCGGCATATTTTACTTCTCGAAAACTTTGATTTCATACCGTTTGTCTTTCATATGCTTTGTTTCATTGCGATGAAACAAAGCCTAAGTAAGACAATTATCAAGTTCCAATTCCAACAATTTAAATGTATAAAAGTTATCTACATCGATTTCTAAAATTAATAATACGCACTTCACTAAACATTTCTACAGATATATTATATACGTAGATTTCTAAAAAAAAAAATTGTAAGCATGCAAAAATATATAAAAAAATCTTATTCACGATGACAAAATAGAACAAAAATTTCTCCTAAGAGAGCCGTATGGGATTTGAACCACCTTCACATTACATGAAAGTCTAGTTACGAAACCACTGTGCTGCGGTCTTCGATGAATAAGTTATAAAATAGACGTTCTTATATAAATGTCATAATTGACTGGTTGGCTCCCTAACGATGATAGCGTGATGATTTTCGTTTTAGAAGTTAAATTTGCAGCTAAATGGAATAATGTAACATTATAGTACGTGATTTTACTCGTCGCTTTGATTTTATTATGTGTTTTGATTCGTTTTTACAAAATATTTAGAAGATATCGAATAGAAATGTCAATTTTATTTTGAAAAAATGGTAAAAGTTATTTTAATACAAAAAAATAAGACAAAATAATGTCAAAATTTTTAACTGTAGCTGGGAATTGAACTCGCGGCAAATGTCGTTCAATACCTACATTTTGGATTATTGCTCACCCCACATAGCAAATAGCGTGATAGTTTATAGCCTATCAGTTGCCCTGACCTATAAGGATTGTGTATGCAAAATTTGAACAGGATCGGTTCAGTAGTTTTTGCGCCAACTAATACCATCACAAAAGAATTTTACTGTTTTATTATATGTATATAGACAACATAATTGTGTCGAACAGTTTGATAATTATAAATGTGTCTAACTATATTAATTTAAATTCTAAAACGAATAAAATCATCACATTGCCATAATTATCACAAATAACATAATAATAAAAATATGTAAAAGATTCTCATAAGTTAAATTATAAAATAATGTCAAAATTATTATATTTGCAAATACCTACTCAAAATACATATAAATTAGGGGTCACCGACTGAGTATAAACATTTTTCTAAAAGAAAGTCTTTCATGAAGTAGGGAATTTGTTATACAATTTTATTGCGTTAATTTGAGAACAATGACTACTTTGAGGTGGGGTGTTATATTTGACGATAGATCAAGTCTTCTCGTTTTCTCCCTTTTTATTCTTTCCTTGTGTGTTTCGACTTTGTCAATATTTTTAGCCAAGTTCATTAACAAAACCATTACATATAAACTAGGCATAGTAAAAAATTTTAATTTAATAAAATGCTCTCGACACGTTTCTTCTTGTTTTATTCGTACCATAGTTTTAATGGCACGTTTTTGAGCAATAAAAGCTTTATCAATGTTATACTGGTAGCTACCTCCCCAGAAAAGTATACTAGACCGTAATTTAGATTCCACAAGGGCATAATAAACAGACTTTAGCTGTTCTAAATCAATCACGGCTCTTAAACTCCTTAAAACGTAACACACCGAACTAATAGTGCTAACTAAGGATGACATGTCGTGTTTCCAATTTAATAAGTTATCCATATAAACACCCAGAAATTTGATTATTTTCATAAGTGTCGATTTTTTCTCCATTTAAGGTGCTACGAATATTGTCGGTGGTTTTTGTTGTTGACTGAAATAGTATTACATTGGTTTTATTGGCATTGATTTTTAGATCATTTACAGTAAACCATTCATCAAAATATTTTAGTGTTCATTAACCATAGAGTTAAGGGGGCTAAAGTTACAATCTGAAACAATTGAATTTGTGTCGTCCGCATAAATAGTCAATTTAATGTCAGGTATTTTATTAAGAATATAGTTAATTATGTCATTTATGAAAATTATGAAAAATAGTGGACCTAGTATGGATCCTTGTGATACACCTAACTTTATTGCGCTCTGTTTGGATTTGAAACCGTTATTACATCGGAATTCCTTGTTACCACTATTTTCTTCGTATTCATAATTAATGTCTACAAACATTTTTCTATTATGTAAATACGATTTTATTAGCTAAAGAGCTGGTCCTGTCACCCTGTAGTGTTCCAATTTAGCTTATAACAAGTCATGATTGACTAAGTCGAAAGCCGAACTGAGATCAAGAAAAATCGCAGCAACCTTTTTTTTTGTCATTCAGTTTTGTAACTACGTCATTTACCAGTGTCAATAACGTCAATAGTTCCCACATTAGTCATATATCCAATTATCGATTTCGTTCAATCGTTTGACTGTATCAGTGTGGGTATATAGTTTATTAATTTGAGTATATATATTGTATAATTATACTAAATCTATAGTTTATTAGTACTTATACCTGTTCTTGTCTCTGCATCACACAAAGGTTGACTGGTAGCAAATGCCTAAGTCCGCCTCTGTACTTTGTGTCCATAAGCCATTCAATAAACAAATGATTTACCCGTATATCTACCAAATTTCATCAAAATCCGTTCGAGCTTGAAGAAGTAACAAACGCATAAATATACACACACACACACTATTAGTTGTTCACCCACAAGAGGACTATAGTCATAAGTCACTATCCGAGGACCTTCTAGAAAACTAGGTTAACGACAATTTACGACCTTATTAACAAAACAGAAAGAAAGAGAAAACAATATTTGGGGTGATGAGACTATTCGTATAGCGCTATCTCAACATTTTTTGGTATCACTTCCTGTGAACGATACGGGGACCTGAATACACTCGCAAATCCACCTGGTTAGTACATACCATGGCCATCCGAGGACGTACGAAAAGGTCCTCGGATGTACCTCGGATGTACTCGGTGTACCATGCACATGTCCTCACATGGTACTTAAAATAAACACACATACTCAGAAAATGTTGCCTTTGTAATTTAGTTTTCTTTTAGGTGGTCAATCATTCAATGGATTCTCCTGCTCTAGGTTGGCGGGGAAGGCGTGTCAGACTTTTACTGACTAAATCCCACTTCTTTGTTCCTTCTTTGTCTTGCGTTTCATGACCCCGGGAATCCCTATCTGAATACCCATGGTTTATAAATTAGCGAGATGTTATGCCGTATTCTGTTACCTAACAGTTATGAAATACCTATCTAGATTCTCGTCAGTTTTGATTACAAATACATTTCGGAATGTTCCCTACAGATTCGCTATCAAATTTCACACCTGCCATCTCGAAGTAGAGCAGTTCATATAACATTACCTCGCTATATTACTCTCGTTTGGAATCTTTCCAGGGAAAAAAGGCGTGAAGGTGAAAGATTATTTGATAAAATCGTTTCGATAACATAAGGGGAAACTGGTACCCGCTAGTTTCTCCTTGATATCAAAGACACCTGTCTCAATGTCTGTATATTGAAGAAGTTAAAATCTCTTTTTCCTTTTTTTTTAGGTATGAGATCATCCAATGAGTTCTCCCGCTTTTGGGTGTGCGTGTCTTTTACTAACTAAAACCTACTTCTGTTCCTTGATTACCTTCGTTCCAGGGCCTCGGGGTTCTCTGTCGCACCACCCATGGCCCCAGTAGGCAAGTTAAGACCTCTGGGGCCTTAATATGATGTGTCAAGATGTGTCAAAATGTCAAGCGTGTGAGCGAGAAAGAGGAATGGAGCTATACACCTTATATAGTGTAGTAGTAGTTTAGTATCACTTGTCTGTATTTTTTTTCTTTTGTTGTATTTTTACAAGTGACACTAGTGACAACGGCTAAACGCGATTATGCGAGCCAAAAGTTAAAACGCGGTTAGTTTTATTGGTGAATTCCGCCCTTAGTGTAGTGTAGTTAAAATTGTTTCTTACTTTCTATGATAACTTCTACTCACCTAAATATAGCACAAGATACAGCATGATGTGTATTCATAGGCTGCAGCATTTTTTTTCCTGAAAATCCGTCCTTTAAATTATTTTAATTTAATCATTATTATTACCTACAACCCGACTTCACCAGCTGTTGAGCAGGCTGCCAGGTTCTACTCGTGACGGTTCCAATATCTTCTATCCACCTCACTGCTGCACCGCTCTGGACGACGAACAAATCTTCCAGTTCTGGAACGCCTCTTGATTTCTGCCTTATTTTGTTTTCTGTATTAATACAAGTAGTGCATTACAGATGTTGCAAATCATAAACTCATTAGAGTTTTACCGTGCATCGTCGACACAAAAATTTTGATTAATTAGATAAGATAAGATAATTTTATTAGTATAAAAGAAACATGTACAACATAACAAAATATCACATTGTAGGAAAAAAACATTTCCGAGGAGGTTACAAGTAAGAAGGGAGGTATACTTATCGGCGCAAATACTTCTAACAATACGCAGAGCGCACGTGCAACGAAACGTCACTCATGCTGCGCGCCCCACCAGACAAAAGTGAAAGGCAAAGAGCTTATAAAAGGCCTGCGAAATGTGTGAGCGGTCATTCGTTCGTCGACACGCGAGTTGGTCGGACGTTATTGTAGTGAATTTTATTATTATATTATTTTGAAATTGATTTGATAACGTTTATGTTATACCATTATTAAGTTTAATTATACAAAAGTGATTTATAAATAAAACGTAATGGATCATAATGGTGCTTTTATTCGTGAAGACACCCCTCCTCTTATATACTTATAAGTAAATAAGACACAGCACTGACGCATGACGGGCGTAACATCCATCAGTGGCCGAGCTAGCCGCTTATCTAGGCACAAAGTATTTATATCTAGGTATGCAAGACTAATGTGGAGAGGTGGGCTGGATAGAATAAGCCTCCCAAATTATGGCCGCCATGGCCTACGCACAATGGTCCACAAACGATTAAGAGTGAAAACCTGACTCCAAAAGATAAAATGTTTTTTTTTTATTGATGTAAGCTAATTGCGCTTGCATGCTTGATTGCGATCCCACCACATGGTAAGCAGTAATGCAATGCTATTCACTCTAGCTTTAAATACATCTTAATTATAATCGGACGCGAAGACAGCAGCAGGCAAATTTTTGTAGTCCTTTAATATAAAAGATAAGGCAAAAACAGGATTCAATAATCCGAAAAAGTCAGAAAGCTAATATGCAAAATAGACATAGCAATTCACTCGTAAAATCTGCATATTTCCGATATTGTCGCATTGAAATATATGGAATTTGTTTATTCCCCCATCCGTTAAGTGTGGTGGAGTATCCGGATGCTTGTAAAAAGAGCAAAAAAATATCGGAAGTACTGGATGGATTTTGATTTCAACTGTTAGGTTCCGTACTCATAGTAATTTTGCGAGATCTTTTGATGTTACATAATTATCGACTTATTATGCGAGTGTGAAAAGGAATCTTTGGTTATTGTTGATTTGATTTCACGGCGGTTACTAGTTTTTATGTTGTTTTCTTCTTCTTTTGTGATCCTTTGAACATGTGTCCAGTAATTTTTTATTTATTTATTACTGTTTCGAAAAATTCGGGATCATTCTACCATAGAATGATCCCAAATCTATCTTTGTCAGTTTATTTTAAAATAGCTTCTGCTAGCGGCATCGCCCGCGTGAAAGTAGGTTTTTCCATACAAACTTTAGACCCCCATTTCATCCCTTTAGAAGGTGAATTTTAGAAAATCCTGTCTTAGTGCTCGCCTACGTCATAAAAGGAAACCTTGTACAAAATTTCACGCTCCTAATCGCAGTAGTTTCGGCTGTGCGTTGATATGTCAGTCAGTCAGTTTCTTCTTTTATATATATAGATTAGTTTGTAGTATATTTTTAAAACATTGCTTCCACCAACGTTCCCTTATTTTAAACTATAATGAATTTCTGGATGACTCCGTCAGGGTGGACGAAGTGGTGGCCGCCGTCGTCAGGGCGGGAGGGTGCCAGGCCGATCAAGTGCGGGCTGGCGCCATCCGTGCTGACAGCACGGGCATGCGAGCCGTTACGGTTAGCTGCCCCGTGTCAGCGGCCAAAGCCATCACGGCTGAAGGCCGAAGGCTCTTGGTGGGCTGGGTCTCCGCGCAGGTAAAACTGCTGGAGCCCAGACCTCTGCGGTGTTACCGCTGCCACGTGGGGCACCACGTGGGGGCCCATTGCGCCGCGGAGGTGGACCGCAGCGACCGCTGCTACCAGTGCGGTCAGGCCGGTCACAAGGCCGTCGAATGCCGTGCAACGCCGCACTGCTATGCATGTGCGGCGGCAGGCAAGCCGGCCGAGCACCGGGCTGGGGGCAGGTCCTGCGACCCCCCTGCCAAGGCCAAGGGCAAAGTACGGAGGCCCATCCACCCGGACGTACTCACCGCCGCAGCCGCTTCCTTGGCTGCCGCCGCTGTCGCCGCCGCACCCGCCGCGGCAGGGCCCTCTCGGGGGGCTAGGGAGGAGACTGTAATGGACTGTCAATAACGACCCCATTACGTCTCCTCCAGGCGAACATCAACCACTGCGCCCCCGCTCAGGATCTGTTGCTCCAGAGCATGGCGCAGTGGTCGATCAATATCGCCGTGGTCTCCGAGCCGTACAATGTCCTGCCCAGGGGAGACTGGGTGCGGGACCTGGACGGCTCGGTGACCCTAATTTCGTCGGCCGCCGCCGGTACCCCGACCCTCGAGGCCGTCACGAGGGGACGGGGTTGCGTGGCAGCACGGTTCGGGGACATTGCAGTGGTAGGCGTCTACCTGTCCCCGAGCAGATCTCTCGGCGATCTTCACATCTCCCTAATGGAGCTGAAAGCCGTCGTCGCTGGGTTTGGTTCCCTCCCCGTGGTCGTTTGCGGGGACTTCAATGCCAAGAACTTGGCTTGGGGTTCCCGGCTCACAAACCAGCGGGGTCGGATGGTGGAGGACTGGGCTCTGGAGACAGGCCTGGTCGTCCTAAACCGGGGTTCTGTCCCCACGTGTGTGCGGATGCGGGGTGACTCAGTGGTGGACCTCTCGTTCGCCAGCCCCGCTCTGTCGCCGCGTGTCGTCGACTGGCGCGTTATGGAGGGGGTGGAGACGTTTTCGGACCACCGGTACATCCGGTTCGACGTCTCCGCCCAAACCTCGATTGCGCCGGTCCGACAGAACCCTTGTGGTCCGCGGTGGGCGCTGAGGCAGATGGACCGGGAGCTCCTCCTGGAAGCCGCGACGGTACAGGCCTGGGTGCAAGCACCGGACAGGCCTGTCGACATAGACGTCGAGGCAGAGTGGTTCCGGGAGGCCATGTCGCAAATTTGCGACGCGGCAATGCCCCGAGTCCCTCCAGGACGTGCTCAGCGCCAGGTATACTGGTGGTCGCCGGAGATTGCGGCACTGCGCAACGCGTGCAATGCCGCGCGACGCCGGTATGCCAGATACCGCAGTCGCCGCATCCGTCCAGCGGATGCGGAGGCCAGAGAGGCGGAGCTGTACGAGGGATACAGAGCGGCAAAGCGCACCCTCCGAGCGGAGATAAGGCGGGCCAAACTTGAGGCCCGCAACGTGTGGCTGGGGACTCTGAATGGGGACCCATGGGGACGCCCGTACAAATTGGTACGGGACAAACTCCGCCCCTGGGCTCCCCCGCTGACGCAGAGTCTCCGGCCCCAGCTCGTGGAGGGTGTGGTGAGCACTCTGTTCCCCACGCGAGGGGAACACTCTCCCCCGCCCATGGCTCCGCCACCAGCGGTGTCCGACGCGGACCACGATGGCGACGACGACGATAATGCTCCAGAGGTGACCGAGGTAGAGATGAGAGTGGCGGTACGAAGGCTGAGTGCCAAAAATACCGCCCCAGGACCCGACGGCTTGCCTGGGAAGGCATGGGTCCTGGCCATGGAGGCTCTCGGGCCTCGACTAAGAGGGCTCTTCAGCGCATGTATGGAGAGGGGCCAGTTCCCACTTCGCTGGAAGACGGGGAAACTGGTCCTGATCGCGAAGCCGGGGCGCCCCGCGGACTCTCCGTCCGCGTACCGGCCCATTGTGCTGCTCGACGAGGTGGGCAAGCTCTTTGAAAGAGTAATTGCAGACCGCCTCGTCGCACACCTAACACGGGTGGGGCCGGATCTGGCGGACGGCCAGTTCGGCTTTCGCAGGAGGCGCTCCACGGTGGACGCCATCATGTGCGTGCGAGCTCTCACGACGGGGGATGCAGTGGCCCAGGGCAGGTGTGTCGTGGCGGTGTCTTTGGACATCGCCAACGCCTTCAACTCCCTGCCTTGGAGTTGCATTGGGAGGGCACTCCGGTATCACCGGATGCCCGACTACCTCTGTCGTGTGGTCGAGGCGTACCTGTCTGACAGGTACATAACCTACCCCGGTCACCAGGGGGTGTGGGAACGTCGAGAGATGTCGTGCGGTGTTCCGCAGGGATCGGTACTAGGGCCGCCCTTGTGGAACATCGGATACGATTATGTGCTGCGCGGCGACCTCCCTGACGGGGTCAGCGTGGTCTGCTACGCAGACGACACGCTGGTCCTGGCGCAGGGAGAGTCGTACCAGGCGGCGGTCGAACTAGCGACACGCGGGGTCGCGACGGTCGTTGGCAGGATCCAGGAGCTGGGACTCGAGGTGGCATTGCACAAGTCCGAGGCCATGTGCTTTCACGGCCCTAGGAACGCGCCACCACCGGGTTCCCGGCTAACGGTGGGAGGAGTCCACATCGGCGTCGGGTCAACGATGAAGTACCTGGGACTCGTTCTCGACAGCCGATGGGATTTCGACGAGCATTTCCGACGTCTGGCTCCCAAACTAAATCGGACTGGGGCTGCTCTCTCGCGGCTCCTGCCCAACCTTGGGGGTCCAGACGCCTCCTGCCGGAGGCTCTACGCGGGGATCGTTCGGTCCATGGCCCTTTATGGCGCGCCGGTGTGGGCGCCGGGGCTGCGGAAGCAGCCGGCGGCCCGGCTGAACGCGTGCCAGAGGGTCATGGCCATACGGATGGTACGAGGATACCGGACGATTTCCCGCGAAGCGGCGAGCCTTCTTGCTTGCCAGCGACCATGGGAACTGGAGGCAACAGTCCTTGCACTCATGCACGAACGGCGCATGGAGATGCAACGCCGGGGCGAAACTCCGCTGCCGCAACAAGTCGCGGCATGGCGGACAGAGTTCCGGCGAGTTCTCATGGAGAAATGGCGACAGCGACTGTCGCGACCCCGTGCTGGGCACGCCACAATTATGGCGGTAAGTCCCCTCTTTGAGGCGTGGTTGGAAAGACCTCACGGCGTCCTCACATTCCGCATGACGCAGGTCCTCACCGGACACGGTAAGTTCGGGAGGTTCCTGCACCGGATTCGTGCGGAAACGACGCCCGGGTGTCGCCACTGTGTGGCCCACCCGGAGGACACGGTGGAGCACACGGTGGAGGTGTGCCCCGCTTGGGCAGAGCAACGCCGTGACCTCGTGAGGGCAATCGGCGGCGGTGATCTCTCGCGCCGGGCCTTGGTTCAGGCCATGCTCCGGAGCGAGGAGGAGTGGCAGGCGGTCGCCTCCTTCTGCGAAGCAGTAATGCTAGCTAAGGAGGCGGCCGATCGCGTGAGGCAACGGTCCTTACGCTCCAACCGCCGCCGGGATTCCGATCCCGATTTCCGGCCACCGTAGGCGCGGGCTTGTAGACGGCGAGCAATGGGTGGCTCGCCGTCTGACCGTCCGGTAACCGTCCGGACCGAGCCCAAGTCGTCGACGGCGCGTTTTGTTCCACGCGCGCCTCAAGGAGATGTCAGCAAATCGTAGGGGCCCAGAAGGGTCGAAGCCTACTGGGGCCACGGGTAGTGTGAAAGCGGAACCCGGGGCCCTGGGACGAAGGCAACGAAGGAACAGGAGTGGGTTTTTAGTCAGTAAGAGTCTGACACTATCTCCCGCTCCGCCCAAGAGCGGGGATGTCATTAGGATGATTTTCCCACCCAATAAAAAAAAAAAAAAAAAAAAACTATAATGAATTTACAAGGTGAGAATCACCAACCCATTTACTTATTGAACCCCAAAAATAAAAATAAAACCATAAACCGTCGGTGTTGTTCGACAAAACATTTTTGCTAGAATTCCATTTGAATTTTACCTACAAAATTGAAATCGCATGGATTAGGGTTAGCAACCGAAACGAATTTATGGGTTCACGTCGATTTTTAGCTGATTTTAATTATTGTTTCGAATGTTTTATATTACCTGTGATGATTCCAGATGATACAACCGCTAAAAAATACAATTTATATTATTTAAGATACAGGTAAAGGATTGAAATTCTAATCAAATTAGCGAAACTTTCCGTAGTAATTTGATTTCTTGTTACATTCTTTTTCCACCTTGATTGATTGAATGACTCAGCCTTCTGCCTCTCCTAAACTGCGGTGCTCAGTTCTTCACCTTCTGCAAACAGTGACCTTTTTTGTCCCAACAATGTTTTTAAGGTCATTGATCTAATAGCTAGCACCACCCTTCAGGATATCAGATATTATTCTTGCCGATACGCGTAGGGTTCAAAATATGTAATTAATATATCTACAGAAATTCAAGAGTATTTCCTGCCAACCCTAGCCACCTTAAATAGACACGTATATATATACATCTGATACAACGTTTTGTTACGCAATACGAAATGTCTGTATTGAAGTAATTAAATTTTACGCATATTGGTAACAGTATAGCGTATTTCCATTACATTCGTTACGATTTTGTTCCCCACAATTGGCAGAACACTCAGTATATAGTATAGTAGCATTCATAGGATGCCATTCTGACTGACAAAGAGATTATGCTTATTGTTATTGAACAATGTGAAATGTCGTCAGCTTCACTATCAGAATGCGTGAATGCGAAACTCCAAATCTTTTTTTACTTACTTTTTATGTTCTAACGGAAAATATCAAAATATATCGAATCTAATTTTTTGTTTGTTATTTCCCTAACAAATTCATATTTCTTGAACATCAATGCATTTTTGTTACTGGCCATTTGTAAAAATGTGATTAAATATCCATTGTAAGAAGTTTTGTAACCATATTTACCTGCAAATAAATATTTTTTGATTATTTTTGACTTTGACTTCAATGCTTAGGGTCCGTGACCTCGATGAATAACTTTGTTATGGACTATAAAATTTCGCCATGTGTCTTTGGCGATGTGAATGGCGTCGCAGACAGTGCTCTAGTAATCGCAAGTAGGATTGTTGTATCCTGGGTCCTGGGATCCAATCTTCGAGCAATTTTGTTTTTTTTTCTTAGATTTATGTCCATCCTGTGACTCCTTTAAATGAGTCTAGCGTAAAAAGGCCTTATATTTAACTTATATTTTATTTTACTATTTTGGGAAATACAGGCACAGTGAATATGTTTGTAATAACATAAAAACGAAAAATTCAAAAACAACTGTTTATTAGACAAGAAGACAGAGGGTATAGAAAAAAGGTTACAAAATGATACATCATGTATTACACGGCTAAGTATATAATATAAACCATGCGAATACAAATTGGCATTTCTCATTTACATTGTAAGCTAAGTATTTTTTGGATTATGATAAGTTGTTATGCGATATTCTTGTGTCGTGACGTCGTTTTTATATTATTTTCATAACAAAATCTCAAGAAAGTTTTTTATAGGTCAGCCATGCATAAATTACCTTTAATTGATAGTAATATAAAAAAAAATATCTGCTTTCTTATAAATGATAATCAATTATTGCTAAGTTTTTGATTTGTTGAAATAATTTAATGTTTTTTTTTATAGTCTTGTGTATAATTTCCTAAATTATTTACACTTTCTAAACACAAACACACACACAGTTGGCAGTAGTGTCATCACAGCGTTAATGTTTACAAATTCTCGATTTGAACCAATTGTTTGACTTTATTGGTGTAGATATATATGTAGATAGTTTATTACTTTGTGTATGTATTGTATAATTGTATGATATTTATGGTTTATTAGTATATCTATTCTTGTACCTATTCGCCTTTTCTCTCTCTTTTATTGCACCTACCACTATTTATCTCTGCATCATTCTAAGGTTGACTGATAGAAAATGACTAAGGCATTAAGTCCGTCGCTGTACGTTTGTGCATAAAGTATTAAATAAATAAATAAACTATACCAACATTTTCTTTGTTGTTGTTTATAATCATCGTCCGTATAAAGAAAGTATCATAATTCCTAACTACCTACTTATTAGTACCGTGTATTCCTGGCCATATGTTCTGCATTTTCTTCGCCATTTTACGTGCAGCGTTGCACGTGACACTATTGGACTTCGTTCTGAAGGTGTGTCTTATTATTTATTACTGAGCAGCATGGCTGGGTTCTTACAAGGTTTTCATGCGAAATTATGACTCAGTAGAAGGTAAATTATGGTTATTTGGATGTAGTAAAATGCAGATGATGTATTTTATGTCATAAAAGCGGCTGTAGATGCATTGGAAATTTTACAAAACAAGAACTTAAGAAATTTTATTTTTTATTATTTAATTTAAGTTTAGCGGCCTTAACATGACTTGTTAAAATGTCAGGCATATGAGCGAGAAAGAGGGATGGAGATATACAACCTCTCTCTCTCTTTCTCTTGAACAGTTCAGTTCGTTAAATAGATCAAGTCAAAAGCTCCAAGTACATAGTAAGAGTATTTTATACTTGAAAAATTGTGTATAAATATATTTTTTAAGACTAAAAGGGTTACCAGTCGGTTGTAAACCACGCGCCAACAAGTTCGGTGGTTGGCAAAACGCGCCTACCAACCAAGGGCGTTGAAGGTCATGATTACAACAGCTGTCTACACGGATTAAAACTAGCAAGGTCAACTTGGTTGGGACGTTGGTTTGCAACCGTCTGGTCACCCCTTTACTATTTAAACGTAAGTATGTAACGACACAAAAATATCGCATGAAGTAGTTATTTGTTCAACAATTAATAATTTGATAATTTAACACGAGACCCAATATTTCATACTTTTTTCTTACAATAAAAAAATCAGCGAATTTTTTGGTCCCATCACAACAATGATATAGGGCGAAAACCTCGATTAGTAGCCATGCCTTATAAATTTATCTCGCAAACAAATATTTTCTAGCTCTGAGCAAAACTTAAAGTAACTAGATTATTTTGAGATAGATAGATCGTCACAGAAAAGGACGAATATTGAAATATTTTCGATGAAGAAAATGTTCCAAAAATAAATAAATAAATACACTGGTATTTACACCAATAGGAAATAATTTTGTATCAATCAGTATTGATAGTAAAATGTAAAATGAATGAACAATGTATTTAATGCTGATTCACAGCTTATAACATAACCAAAGAATTACTTTTTTTTAATTTAAATTACAAAACACATATTCTAAGAACAATAGAAAATAAAAAGACGAAGGAAACCTTTAATTAGTCCATTAAATATTGTTACTTTCAACACATTCCAAGCTCGACGACCATCTCAAATATACAATAAATATTGACGTACTACATAACTTCAAACCTTGGGTAGAAGGACACTGGTTCCATTCACATCATCAACAACAAAGCAAATTTTTATAACTTCATCAATATTCAACCATCTTCATTATGCATCACGTTAGAAACCCATGGAGCGATTGCCGTGCGGTGCCCGCATTCGGGGAAAATCCCGCATGCGAGTGTTAAATTTAGTAACTAAAGTATGTGTGTACGTGTGTGTACGTGTGTGACGCCAAAAGAGAAAAAAGAAAAAGATTGGTGAATCCGGACAGGCAGACTTCATGTCATAAAGAAGTACATTTATCCTACATGCGGTGACGTAGCCAGGTTCTTGACACAGACGTGTAGTTGCTAAGCTTTCGAAGGTAGATTCTAACAATTTTTTTCGTTGAGCATAGTCATGGAATGAGGTGAGTGGCATCATCTACCATAAAGCACACGATAATAGAAGTAATCTGCTCTGCTCCATAAGTTTTTAACGTAAATCAAAATCGTTTATCTTAATTGGGGTTATTGAACCAATTCCAAGTTAAACTAAAGTTACAATTGTACGATTATTTCTGATTAATCCTAAAAGATTAACACTAATGAGTGTTTACAATTTTCTTTGTTTCCATTGTAAACTCCATTTAAATATACTCGTAAAAGACGTTGATTGTCTCAATCAGCCATCACTCCGGCTAGATAAAAGCTTCTGCAGACAGGTGCGACGATATAGCTAAGCGACAACGATTTTTCATAGAAATTGTTCTAAAGGAGCTCAATAGATAGGACAATGTCTTTAAAAATGCGTTGTTTGATTCTCGTGTTACACCTGTGTGAGAGCCTCAGTGCCCTATTACTGCACAGACATTGAGTTTGATAATATTGTTTAAATATTAACATAAAGAACAGTTTCAAACCACATCAATGTAAAATATCTTTTGATTTGAAAGACGTAATTTGTTGTGAATTTGAGCAAAATTCAGAGAACCCAATTTAACAAACCGAAATGGAATATTCAACAAACTTAATAACAACATTTCTCGTGTAGTTTAAATACTTCTTCAATTAATCAAACTCGACGTTTATGCCTAAAGATACAAGTTTATTAGAGACTACGGAGTCTTTAAGAAAAGTGACATGATATCAGCAATATTGACTGTCATGTGTGTGGATTGACACGCGTCTTAACGTCACGTGATCAATCTCTTACATTTCGACTTGAGAATATCACTTGTCTAGACCCTCAAATCATCATGGAACACTGGATCTTCTATAGCACCTGTCACCACTACGATCATATTCCTGAGTCCACTATCAATAAATATCACTGTATAATACACGAACGCTTTTCACTCTGTCCCGAAGATCTCACGAACCTGTTCAAGGTTATCTTCGGACTTCCACTGGTACTCTCCGTGTCTCCTTTGGCACAAGTCTTAGTTCTCATTATCATTAGGTCAGTACGAATGCTAGGCCTTCTAACGTTAGGAGCTACAACTCCACAGGCGTCTGAGAGCCTCCTTTTTATAGAAAGGGTACATTTCTTACTTCTACTGCTTTGGCTACTGGTTGGGGGTAAGGTACAGGGGCTTCCAAACGCCGTACTGACTCGTTTGTGATGGTTCGGTGCCATTTCTAATGGGAGATTGGCTACGACGAATAGTTCGTAGAAAAGATCGTCGACGTGGAAGTTCTTCTTCGCTGAGGTTTCCACGAAGACGCAGGAGGAGTCTTGGGTATTGCAGTAGGCTACTGCTTCTTCGGGTTGGACAGTCCTGTGAGAAAAAGAGTGTTTTGAAATTGATGATTGCGATTTTACTAAGATTAAAATGGGATGCAAAGTTGAAGTATTCGTTGATGACCTAACATCAAATTGATCTCCGCTGGCCCCTAGGGATGTGCAGGGTCAGTGGTCAAAAGACAGCAACAATAAGATACATTATTAGCTGGCCCGGCAAGCGTTGTTTTGCCATGTAGATTATTTCGGGCCACACTTTTCACCAAGTATAAAAAATAGCCCACAAACTATTCTCAGACCAACCAAATATACCCAAAAAAAATTGTAAAAAATTCAGTTAAGCCGTTTCAGAGGAGTTCGGTAGCAAACACTGTGATACGGGATTTTAAACAAGATTAATTTCACCCCTAATTACAATATTCTATTTAAAAATATTTTTTTTTATAATATTCCACAACACAACAACGCCATCTAGTCCCAAACTAAGCAGAGCTTGTACTATGAGAACTAGACAACTGATAAACAAACTTAGGTATATATTTCTAAATACATACATATTATACATAACTTCACTAAAACACAGAAAAAATGATCGTGCTCATCAAACAAACATTTGTCCTGAGTGAGAATCGAACCCACGACCTCTGGCATAGCAGTCAGGGCCACTGACCACTAGACCAACAGGACAGTCACTTTTACAATTGTAAGCACGAACTTCAAATGGATTTTTTATTCGTTTTATTTTTCTATATTTCTATGTCTGTGTATATTAGCTATGGGCAAATTTTCCAAATGTATTTTGAAATAATTACTTATCTACCGATTGAGCTGAAATTTTGTATGTCCATATAACTTGGATGACAGTGCATTAATATGATATCATGGAGCTTCTGACCGATGATGCAGTCGGAGAGTGAACATATGAACTACTACTGGTCGAGAATTTCCATCGTGTTTAAGCTCTGCCAAGCCCCCTAGCCAAGTTACGATCATTTCGTTTGCATCGAACGCCTCGAGTAGGCCACGCCTCCGATTCCTTTGTTCTGACTTCATCTCAACGCTCAGTCACGTGGTCAGAACAAAGGAATCGGGGGCATGGCCTACTCGAGGCGTTCGTTGCAAACGAAACGATCGTAACTTGGCTAAGGGGGCTGAAATGGTCTTGATGAGTACTATACCGCGTAATAAAAGAAGTTATGAAAAATGATTTTGGAGTACAATGTCTTATTTCATACTCCAAACTTGAATAAAATTTTGTAAGTAAAACGGTCCTTAATTAAGAAGACGTAAAATAAATTGCTGCAATCAAGTTTTTTTATTGACTTGTCAGTTACATAGCAATGTCAACTGTTTCCTTTATTACTTTCTAAGTAAATTAAGAATTAATTGTTGTAAAAATACGCCTGTTGAACTTAATTCTATTTCCATTTATTGTTTAGTACATAATTCATCAGATAGTCTATAGATATATTTTTATTGTAGAAGCTTAAAAATAAAGGGGATCAAAATAAAGTTTTTTAGAATTTCCCTTTCCAGGAAAGGAACCTTATTTTTTAGGTTCCAATCATTACGGCCTTTCCCTCTTTTAGAGAGGAGGTCTGAGTCCCAGCAGTAAGGACATTTGGGTACACCATAATTATGGCGGTAAGTTCCCTCTTTGAGGAGTGGCTCGAAAGACAACACCGCGTCCTTACCTTCCGCATGATGTAGGTCCTCACTGGACATGGTCAGCTCGGGAGGTTCCTGTACCAGATTGTGCGGAAAAGACGCCCGGAGGACACGGTGGAGCATACGGCAGAGGCGTGCCCCGCTTGGGCAGAGCACCACCGTGTCCTCGTGAGGGTGATCGGCGGCAACGATCTCGCGCCGGGCCTTGGTACAGGCCATGGTCCGAAGCTAGGAGGAGTGGCAGGTGGTCGCTTTTTTTTGCGAAGTAGTAATGCTAACAAAGGAGACAGCCGCACGTGCGAAGGAATGACCCTCATGCTCCAGCCGCCAGGATCCTGATCCAGATTTCCGGCCACCGTAGGCGCGGGCTTGCGGATGGCAAGCAACGGGTAGCTCGCCAAACGACCGTCCGGTAACCGTCCAGATCGAGCCCAAGTCGTCGACGGCGCGTAGTGTTCCACGCGCGCCTCAAGGAGATGCCAGCAAACTGTAGGTGCCAAACAGGGTCGAAGCCTACTGGGGCAAGAGTTTGTTTCTAAAAGAAAAACTCGGCCCTGAAACGAAGGCAAAGAAGGAACAGGAGTGGTTTTTTAGTCAGTTAAAGTCTGACACGCCTTCTCGCTCCGCCCAAGAAAGGGGGATGTCATTGGATGATTTTCCCACCGAAAAAAAAATCTATTACAGCAGCTTTAGAAGTAATAAGAACTAAATACATCACATAGTAACTATATTATGCAAAATTTACCTAATAACTTGGACATTGGGGAAGACATGTTGTTTTAGGCCCTAATGAAGCGCCTTTAGTTCTGCTATTTTACGACCTGACAGTGTGGCGTTTCCCTTGGGTGTAGTAAAAAGTAAATAAAAGGGAATATTAACTGTAGGATTGCTAGCAACAACCTTTGTATATTGAGCACGAGTAATGGAGTCACTGAACTTGTTAGCAACCTCCGCCTAGAGATCATTTTTCCGGGTCTTTTTTTTATTTGATATACCCTCGATTTCATTTTTTTTTTGGTTCTGGAATGGCGACCACGGATGAAGACGCAGCGATGATGGAAGACGCAGCGTTGGAAGGCCTCCCACAAGGTGGACCGATGACCTGGTGAGGGTCGCGGGAATCCGATGGATGCGAGACGCACAGGACCGGTCCTTGTGGCGACATTTGGGGGAGGCCTATGTCCAACAGTGGACGTCTTTCGGCTGAAATGATGATGATGATGACCCTCGATTTCTGATTTAAGCATTAGAAGTTGAGTATTTCTCAAACTCTACTTTAGCCTGAAAATTTGTCATAATTTGGCATTTAAGTAAGGTTTGAGAAGTGATTAACTCAAAATACTCAATTCAGAAACCCGCTAATAACAAACTAGTGCTTGACTGCGATTTCAGCTGATGGTAAGCAGTGATTCAATCAATACTTGAGCTAAAAGAGCCACTTATTGGGTCCCATTAAACGCAAAGTAACATCGCGGCAGAAAAAGGCGAAGATGGAGGAGCTTGAGTCTTACCGGAGGGAGTGGCCCATAATGGCCGAGGATAGACGTGTGTGGAAAGGGGAGAGGGAGCCATCGCCTTGGGACATAATAGGCTAACTAGATAGCCAATCGAGCGATTACTTAGTGTAACAGTTAATTATGACGTCATTTTGACTATTGGAAATAAGCCTTAGGCATCGTTTACACAAAATATATTGTCCGCCACCGACTGTGAGTATGCTCACTTTCAGCCTAAGTGTGGACGTGGACTCAGTCTGCAATATCGTTCTCACCAAGCCGATAATACCCTATAGCTTAGAATGCGTTACTTGTTTGAACAAAAGAATAGGCTTACTACGTTTGGTACAATAATCGGCCACCGAGAGTTAGTGACAACGCACTACGTTATAGTGTAGTCAGTTCGGTGTGAACGAGAAGTTAATATATATGGAAAGCGATAAACTGCGCAACGAGAGCTCACAGTCAGCGACTGAAAATACGTTTGGTCTGAACAATGCCTTACTGTAACCCGTGTTTTGCTTACCCAGAGATTTGATGACTGATGAGGCATTAGTCATGGTTAGTTAGTCATGGTAGTCATAGCTCCAACTTAACACTAAAGAAAAAAGAATATTATGAAGACTTACTTAAGATCTCTGTCACACTTATTTCCAGCTATAGCCATGGGAACCCTGGGTGCCTGACGCCGCCCTCTGCTGCCCCCGCTGCTGGCACTGGCTTTCGTCTCCAGTATCTGTTCCCGAAGCCGGATCACCTCCTCAAAGGATTCGCGGCTGTCCATCGCGAAGACCAGTACGAAGATGTCACCTGGTAACAAAATAATACATGAATTCAGTAGATGATTCTGGACACCAATTTTCCGGTTACTGTCCGGACCGAGCGCGAGTCGTTGACGGCACGTAGTGTCTCTCGTGCGCCTTAAATATATGTCAGCAAAACCGTAGGGGCCCAGCAGGGCCGGAGCCTACAGGGCCCATGGGTCGAATGGGTCGTTCTGAAAGGAAGACCCGCGGTTCTAGACCAGGCAACTGAAGGAATATAGGTTACACTGGTCAAGTTGTATGTTGATTAATTTACGATTTGAAAAAAGAAACTGAATGACTGACATATCAACACACAGCCGAAACTACTGGGACTAGGAGCGTAAAATTTTGCATAAAGTTTCCTTTTATGACGTAAGCGAGCACTAGAGAGGATTTATTAAAATTCAACCCCCAAGGGGATGAAACGGGGATCCAAAGTTTGTATGTAAAAACCTACTTTCACGCGTGCGAAGCCGCTACCAGAAGCTATTCATCCATAAAATCCTGTCAGTTCATCTAACTCTATTGAATGGCGGTTGTTAGAGCCGTGGGAATACATAGGTGGGTTTGAGTCAGTAAAAGTCTGATAGGCCCTCCCACTCCGCTCTAGAGTGGGCGAAGTCATTGGATGATTGATGATCACCTTAAACAAGGCTGCTTTTTATTTTTCCACGGAAACAGGACTTAATTAGCGTAGAGGAGGGTGGCACGACACGACGTCTCCGAAATGGATAACCCGATTTTGACGGGACTTTCATTAACAGATAGCTTATTTATATCGATTTGTTATAAAAAGGAGGGTAATTTTCTTAACCTCCACGCGGATGAAATCCTGAGTAACAGCTACTCTTTAATATAATATTTCCGTCGCTTACGCCCTTTTGGGTAAAGTAATATATGTGTTAGTTACTTCCTGTGCCCTATCTCGTGTAGTTTATATGGTTGGGTCAAAGTTTCTCTTAAGGGCAAAGATTAATCCTTACTTAAGGGGATGCGTTTAGGACTGCCTTAAGTGAAGATCGTCATTATTGTAAGAGCCCAAGTAAGTTGGTGTTTGGTACTTACATTATGTTTGTTTCATTTTTAGGATTAAAACATTGCACAAATTTTTAGTCCATTTTAGGAAGGTTTGTCGTCTGAAACCTAAAAAATTGGGTAAGTGTGAGTCGGACTCGCGCACTAAGTGTTCCGTACAATCTTATAATAAATATTAAAAGAGTTTAAAGAAATTTTTTCAGAATTGCAAAAAAAAATTTTTTTTTGACGTAACAACAATCTTACCGTTTTCAGATTAATTCTTATGCTTGTGCTATAAAACCTTGCTTTATGCCAAATTTCAGGATTCTGTGTCAACGGGAAGTACCCTATTCCCTCGACAGTGTCGAATACACGTATCTTTGCGATTCAACCATTGTTTTTCTTTAAATGTTTGTTTGTTTTCACAGTTCCAAGTATGTTTTTAATTTCAACTCGATACTTTCACGCGTTCCTGATATAAAGGGTAGACAGTCGGACAACAAAGCGTGTACGGAACCCTAACAATGGACAAAAGCAACAGTGAGCATAGGGCAAACAGTTTAAAAACCATTTCAACGCATGACGTCAGTACGTTCGAATTCCAGTTGTTTAATTTTTTCCTGTCATATGCTTGTCAAGAGATCGAATATCTTCATCAGCACTTGCCAACTAGCTTAGAGTCGGCTTCAAGTCTAACAAGGCTACGAGCTGAATATCCATGATTTACATGAACCGACTGCTAACCAGACCTTCACAACCCAGTAAAGGGCCTATTACACCACTTGGTATCCACTCTTAGTCTATGTATATCTATTTATTTCATCGTTAAATGATAAATGATGAATGACATTTATTTTGCAAATAGGTTAAAAAAAACACTTTCACACGTCAATTTTCTATCGTCGATCACATCATCGCTTACCATCTGGTGGGATGGTGGTCAAACGCGAGCCTATCATTAATAATTTTTTTTTTTTTCATCTGTTTAAACTAGATGAGGCCGGTGTTTCCTAGCTGACTATCCTGAGAAGAAACACCGAAACGAACTCAGGGGTCAAAGTCTCATTTAAAGTCCATACAGTAAATATGTAATGGTCAAATCACATGAAAACCATGCAGATTTGTCCGAGATGGTCTTTTGAAGAAAGAACCATACAGATTTGAGTGGATATGTCCAGTCAGTGCAAGCATTTGTCAGTATTCACAAAGCTCAACTCAGGACTACTAAGGAGCGTTCTGTTTCATTCCTTTACACCACATTGACGTAAGTTGCTCTTTTTCTTTTGTGACGCTACAAAGACTAAGACTGTCTGAATATCGAGTGGTGTAATAGGCGCCTTAATTACTGAGCAATACCCCGCCCCCTACCACCTGTAACGACTGATCAGAGATCGAACAAATTATTAATTTTCGATACACTGAGATTAAAATGCAAACGATTCTTAAAAATACGGGCATAAGCGATTGTCTTGCATATTTAAACTTATTTTAAACAATAGCTCTCTCTTACAATAGCAACGTAAAAAAATAAGATTTTATACGTTAGAATTTTACTCCTGCCCCCCTAGCCAAGTTACGATCGTTTCCTTTGTTCTAACGTCATCTCAACGCTCAGTCACGTGGTCAGAACAAAGGAATCGGAGGCATGGCCTACTCGAGGCGTTCGATGCAAACGAAACGATCGTAACTTGGTTAGGGGGGCTGTCAAGTTAGAATTTGGTTTGGCATACAATTTTACACGTGATTTCAGAACGTGTAGATTAACAGTTGCGTAAGAATATAAATAAGTGCATCGCGTAAATTAATTTGATAGGATTAAAATGATTGCTATCTCTTTCTAGTCTTAACGATTAGTAAAAAAGAGTGATAGTGAAGTTGGTATAGAAGACAATCGGCGCCAATCTAAAACCAAACGATTTTCCATTATAATAGAATACAATTAACTGTTTTACCAACAATAGATTCACAGAATATCAATCAGCCAGAAATCAATTTCGAACAACAGATAATCCTAGTAAAATAACCATCGACACGCAATGCTTTGATTAAGCGTTTACCTGTAAATGCTAATTGAATTGCATTGAACCACAGAACAATAAACGCCTCGGCGAGCATCGGTAAATGCGGCATTGTCAAAATTTTCCATAAAATAATCAAGCGTTAAGAATCACTGTGTACTCATACAAGCTGACGACAGCTTGTACTTGCTCTTAACCGATTGTGAGCAATAGGTAGCTCGCCGTCCAGCAGTCCGATAAGGACTGAGGCAGAGTCGACGGCGCGTAGCGTTCTACAAGCAATCAAAGAGATTCTGATGAAAGCAAAACCAAGGGGCCCGCAGGGCTGCTGCCCGCGGATACCCGGTAAATAGAAGGGTTTTCGTCAGACGTCAGTAAAAGTTTGACACGCCTTCTCACTCCACCATAGAGCTTAAGAAGCTATTTGAAGATTTTCTACCTCAACAAAAAAAGGTTAGCGACTGCAGCTTATTTCTATGAGAGGGAAGTGGCCGTAATCCACGCGGCCCCAGTGCGGATTGGTACATTTTTGGACCGGGTTTGATCTAAACGGTGAGTTAAAACATCCTAAGGAAACAGGCGTATGTATTGAAATAAATGATGATAAAATAAATCACACAAAGGGCCATTTTGAATTAGGACCAAAGGCACATAAGTCGAAGATGTAACCACTATTTAGTCGCTGATCATGCTTTGATATTGTCTAAATTTAGTGTATTATATTATTTAAGTACGTATCACCGGTAAATACCACTACAAAACGGTTTTGAGTCCGTTACGTCACAACCTCAGGTTCAGTTGAAAACCAGCGTCAGGCACTAGTTGTCTGGCAATCATGCTGATCTGGACCTATTTTGGCGCAGCCGTGAGGCACACAATTGTATAATTGTAATTTTTTTTTTGGTTCTCTTTTGTTTGGTTTACATATATTGTTTGTGTGCCTTACGCTGAGACAAAAAAAAAACATATTCTTTTTCTTTCTTTCTTTCTTTATTTCTTTCTTTCTTTCTTTATTTATTTCTTTCTTTCTTTATTTCTTTCTTTATATTATTATCAAAAACCTGGTGTTATCATCACTAGGCACAATTAACTATCTTGAAAATAGAGATCCTTAATAACAGAGTAGTTCTTATTCATTGCCAAACAAAAATATGCTATAATATTAGGTAGACTAAATGGCATTGAACTAGACTCTCCAAGGATGAGAGTTCAGATAACTTAGTTCTGAAATGGTGATAAATTATTCTTCTCTTACTAATCCGATATAGGTACCTATTGTTCGTAATGTACGACTTAATAACTAGATGGCGCTGTCTATCGCTCCCTAGGTGGTTATTTCAAGGAATTAGTTTCAGATAGAAGTGAATAATATTGTATAATACCAAACATGCTTCTCTTCTGCCACATTGTTAAAACTAACAAGTAATAACTTCGTGATAAGGGATAAAGGCAGCTTGCGCCTGGTGACGGGGACCATCACCGGACACTGCACACTGAATAAGCACCTCCACAAAATAGGCATCACAGACAGTCCCCTGTGCAGAGCATGCTTAGAGGGGGGGAGGCAATTGCGCATGTGCTCCTAGACTGCACAGGTGTCACTGAAATACGCACATGAACCTTAGGATACCCGAACTTCCTTGTTTATGCCCTGAAAAACCTGACGGCGTAATCTGTTTTTGAAGAGAGGTGGGCTAGTTGGAATAAGCTCACCTAAGGTTATGGCCGCTATGGCAAACGTACAATGGTCCACATAGGACTAAGTGCGGAAATCATTTTCAGACATAATTACGTGATAAATCAGCAAAAAACAATAAAATATAATTACATATTTTAAGTGGAAGTGAGCAGGGCACATTGCTCGCAGAAGACATGGTTGATGGGGTCGAAAAGTTCTGAAGTGGCGACCAAATACCGAAAGACGCAGCGTTGGAAAGCCTCCACCGATGATATGATGGTTACGAGACGCACAGGACCACTTGTAATGGCGGCTCCCGAGGCCTATCTTCACCAGAGGACGTGTTTTCGACTGAAATGATGATGTTGATGATGAAGACGGAGTTTTTTTGGGTTAAGACTATGGGAATGTTTAAAAACTTATCATGGTTCTGGAACGCAAACGGAAATTGGAGGAACATGGGTTTGGATCTGTATAAGTCTGACAGTCGCTTCACCTGATGATTTCCTATTCATTGGCATTAGTAGCGTTCTTCAGGTCGTGTACACTCGAGGTAGTTTGATTTGCGCAAGCACAGAATAATCAGCTTTTTATGTTGCCAAAGCTGGGACACAGATGTTCGGTCTGTGAGAAGGAGTGGACTGGCTATAATCCAATACCCGCGTATTGGAATATAGCCAGTCCACTTCTTCCCAGTACGGTTACGTGGATGGGGGATTTTATTCGGGGTTTCGGGTCAAGGACATGCAAGTTTCCTCACAATATTTTGCTTCTTTATTTTAAAAACAGTGGTAATTCATTAAAGTTAATGGTGAAAACTTAACCCTAAGATAACTCATAATTTCGAGATATTTATTTCGAAGAACACAGAAATCTCATTACTCTGACATCGCAAGTAGATATTAGAAGGGTTATGAAAGTTTCAGAACTCCTGAACAATGTTCGGCTGTCCTAAGCAATAAGCATCCATATTTTGATAGAGGACAGGATTCGACATCTCTGTACGGTCCGTTTGGTAGCTTTTAGATAAGTAATTTGTTTGTTAATTTAATCTCATTTGTTTTCGAGGTGTGAAATCATACAATGACATCTCTCGCTCTTGGATAGAGTGAGGGCGTGTTAGACTTTTAATGACTAAAACTACACCTGTGTCCTTCAGTTATCTTTTTCGTTCTAGTGCCACCGGTTTCCTTTTCAGAAATTCTCCGTGGAATTTAATCTCATTGAAGGAGATTATAATGTGGCCTATTTTGAGTTTGGGAATAGGTTCCCTTGTTAGCTAACTGTATGTATTATTCTAAATTGTTTTGTTTTACATTGAAATAGTATATGAGTAATCGTTAATCAAATTAGAAAATAACAATGGTATGGTTAAGAATTCGCATAAAGAATGAAGATATCCGTAGGAGAACCAAGGTCGCCGACATAGCCCGAAGAATCGCCAAACTAAAGTGGCAGTAGGTAGGCCACATTTCTCATAGAACGGATGGTCGATGAGGACGAAAGGTTCTAGACTAAAACGCAGGCCGGAAAACGCAGTTTAGAAGGCCTCTTACCAGGTGACCGACGACCTGGTGAGAGTCGCGGGAATGCGGTGGATGTGATGTGAGGGTTCCGTTTTTTCCTTTTGAGGTACGGAGACCTAAAAATGACTTATCACCAATCACAGCCTATTGATTACAGCAATAAATATGAAATGAACCGGCCTGAATCTTTAATGAAAACCGCGTGGTTTTAATTCCATCGTAGCCACTCGTCCGTGGTTACTGGACGGTGATTGGCTCATTTCGATCGCTGTCTAATTACTTAATCATTAATAATTCATAATATGTTCATTTATTCATGCCATTTATTAATAGCATTATTTTTATATTGCTTCTTTTTAGGGTTCCGTACCTCAAAATAAAAAAACGAAACCCTTATAGGATCACTTTGTTGTCTGTCTGTCAAGACCTTTTATCTCGGGAATGCGTGGAGGTATCGAATTGAAATTAAAACCATATACTCAGGTCTGCGTTCTTTTGAAGCTGTGAAAAAGTCAAACTTCTGAGGGCCGTTTGTGTCGCAAAAAACGTGTACTTCGACACTCTCAAGGGAATCAAAATTCATAGGGACTACTGGGATACTTCCCTTTGACCTAGAATCCTGAAATTTGGTATGAAGCAAGGTCTCATAGCACAAGTATAGGAAAAAATCTGAAAACTGTAAATTTGTATTTACGTCACAAAATAAAAACTTTCGTTGCAATTCGGAAAAATCTTCGTAACTCAATTTGGGAAAGTGAACTGTTTCCATAGGTAAGTTGTACGGAACCTTTGGTACGCGTGTCCGACTCGTACTTGCCCGGTTTTTTTTTAATAACGTAAATGTGTGAACGCTAAGCGTAGCGTTCACACATTTACGCGTATTTTTGCGTAAGCGTACGCAGACTGATTTTCTATTTCAATCCGTTTTATTAATATAATTTTTTTGTTTTACTTTTTGGTTGAAACTGGTCCATACTGTCTGTTCATACTATTGATATTGTTTTTATTGGTCCCATAACCTAGAACCGATTTTTTTTAAAGTTGAATAATCTTGGAGTTTCTTCTTTCTTTTTTTTTCAAAATAAAATATTTCGAATTGAATATGTAACTGAATATTTTGAAGATGGATGTGGGGTGTGACGAGAATGGATTAAGTGAGAAATGAGTATATTAGTCCTCTAATAGTTTGAAAGTGGCGCCAGTGACTGAAAAGTTGGAAGGGAATCGTTTGTCTTGGTATGGTCATGTGAAGAGGAGGGATGAAACGCATGTTGAAAAGGGAGAGGGAGGCCAAAGAAAAGATGGATGGATTGTGTCTGAAGTTATATGAAAGAAAGGGGAGTTAGTGATAGCGTGACGAGTGACAGAACTAAATGGAAGAACAGAACGTGTTGCGCCGACCACAAATAAAACGGGACAAGAGCAGGAAGATGATGATGATGATGTAGCTGAACATTTCGAGTGAAGTTCTACTTTAATACGTATTGATTCAATGATTCAATGCGAGTTTATATCGATGGAACTTTCTGTTTTTTGAGGTGGGTAATCTTCCAATGACTTCTCCCTTTCTAGAGTGGAGCGGGAAGGCGAGTCAGACTTGGGTACGGAGGTCGGGGTCTGTCCTGTGACTCCTAACGCCCGGGGTTCTTTCCCTCAAAGAATATCCGTTCCCTCAAAGCTGAGGCCATCTCCTTAGCTAGCACTACTGCTAAAGCAAGCAGCCACATACCATATCCTCTCGCTCTGGACCATGGCCTGGCACAATGCGTCATCCAGGCGTTTCTTCCGCCTGAATCTGGTGTAGGAATCTCCCCCCAGTGAGGACCTGCTTTATGAGGATGGTAAGGATGCTATGACACCTCTTTCTAAACTATATGCATATTATCTTAATTTTATCTATAATGATGACGCTGGCAAATAAATCTTGGGATATTCTCAACGCCACAGCTACTTCAATAAGCTACAATATCCATTTGCCAGCAAACCGCCACGATTTCTCACAAACGAAGTACAGAGACGTTCGGATAAACGTTACAGTAGCTTGTTACATAACATGTGCGAACTGGGCCATGTTAATTGCCCTCACTAAGACACAGAATAGACAGGTACAGAAGGCAAGCTTTACTCAAGTTCCAAAAACACACGCACAATTAGATAAGCACGCGTCCACGTACAGCGAGTACCACCGTACTCGCCCCCCTAGCCAAGTTACAACCGTTTTGTGTTAATGGGTAACGTCTCGGTGTCAGCAATTGTAGAAAACGATAATTTGGTAGCCATGTTGATGCGCCTGAGACGGCCGCTCGTTCTATAATGTCAATCTACAATAACAAAGGATGTAGCGTTGGATATTGTAGAAACTATCATTTTGAACAATGTGAACTTAGCTACGAAATTTCTATTCGTTTCTTCTGACCACGTGACTTAACGTTGAGATGATATCATTCCCATACATTCGATTAGTTTTCGACTAGCGTTAACGATTGCAAATTATCAACTTGGCTAGGGTTGCTGGAATTTGTTTGAGTAGTGTGTAATACCTAAACAGATGTTCCAAATGTAAGCGCTTCGGGAATCATCGTGCATCTTCGGAAGTCCGGTAATGCGCTAGTGTGATAATTAATTTATTGTAGAGAGCTGAAAATATGTTACATACAACCGTGGAATTATTTTTCCATTTTGGTATGGTCAATATAAAAAAAAAATGTTTTATTGTTAGATATCAAGGCCCATAGTGTGTTAGTACTAACTATTGTAGTAATATGTTAGGATATTATTATAAAAACAAATAGGTATACTTGAACTTTCTGAAAATCAGAATGGTTTATCAAGCTCTATGCAGCTTCTATTATGATATAGTTTTTAAAAAAGTCAAATATCGATTTTCATTCTGATACGCATTAAAAAGAATAGAATAGAATAGAATAGAATAGAATAGAATATAATAGAATATAATAGAATAGAATAGAATAGAATTTATTCGATGCAGGTAATACAATAGTCAACGACACAAAAAAATAAAGTACAGATTTACAATATACAACATGTAAGCACTGAGCATGCCCGAACCGAAAAGGTCGCCAACTCAGTAAATGCTGAGCGTCATACACCCAGCACTGATTTTCAGCTGGCACCCCATAAATATAACCTATATAAATATTACCCTTACTTAAACTAAAAATTGATACAAGTGTATTTGTGTGATAATTACATTTTATTTTGAACAATAAAGCATGATTGTTTCTTTGCTCCTGTAGCAGGTTACTAAGTGGCTAATTAGTAAATACGAAGATTTTCAGTCTCCATATATTTTTAGTTTTAACTATAGGTACTACTTAAAAATATCTCTACTAAATCATATAGCACTATCGGAGGATATACTTGGCCAAAACCTGCCGAAATTTTTAGAAGCAGTTCAAATAATTATTGAGAAAGGTCTGGACATTACGTCCTAATTAATTGTAAATTATCATAACTATGTACTTACATACTTGTTATAATAAGTGTTAGTTATAACATCGCCTTGGACTTATCTGTAAAGGTGTTATAATGTAATAAATAAATAAATCTATTTCAGCTCGTATATAGTCGTTCTTCTGTATCTTCTCTATTCAGCGACAGAGAAGTGCAGCGCACGCCCAATTTGAGCTCGTGATTCCGTGTCGCTCGTAATGCAACGTGAGCTAAGTGCTTGGGGTGTAATTCCCGTGCCCTGGGGTGTATTTAGCAACTCAATCTTAATAATCATTCGTCTCGCCCATTCCTTGCTAAGTGAAGGCGGTATACAGGTGTAACCAAATGCCGTCGGATGCCTGCAATTTGGAGACACGGAGTGTCAAATTTTTTAAAAATTTCTTTATTAACACTAGTTTATACTAGCAGCTTTGCCTGCGTGAAAGTAGATTATAGTATATAGTTATATATAAAGAAAGAAAGAAAAATATTTTATTTGGCACACGTACACACAATGTAGGATCAACATGTAAAAAGTTAAGATAAAAAAAATAACTAACATTGTGTGTCTCGCGACTGCACCAAGTAAGTCCAGTTCAGCAATAATGCCAGACAACTTTGTGGTAGTTGCCTGACGTTGGTTTTCAACTGAACCTTATTGAGAGTGTACGGTGGAACAGTTAGATTTTTTATTTAGTTGTTAGTGATAGGTTATTTATCTTACACACAAGACCAGAGGACTACAGGTTCAGCCCCATCAGGCCATACTGGGACTCATGAAGAAGGTGCACGGAGAGTTAGGGGTTGAGTAGACATGAGGGGCATAGCACAAAAGATCCAGAAGGGTCAAAGTGCTCTGGCATAGGACCAGCCCCACAACAAGATAAGATACCTTATATACATATATACATGGTAAGTGGTAATTAACAAATAAATAAATAGAAAGTTGTTCAGTGTACAACATACATAAAACTTTAAGAAATAAAAAATAAAGTAAATCTAAACAAAAATATAACCTATGTCACTCAGTAATAAAGTAGCATTTTACTGGTGAAGGAATTTTTTAAATCGGTCCAGCAGATTTTAAGTTTATTCATTACAAACAAAAATAAAACACTAGGATACAAATCTACATAAACAAACTAAACACAATTATTTGAGTTTAATCGTGTATTTATTCATTTGAGTATGCATATATTACATTGGTGATGAAATAAATTACACAAAGTGCTTAATGCGCCGCCGGGCTGGGTTTGAACCCGCGACCTACAACTCGTAAGTCGGGGCCGTTACCACTTGGCCACCACTGCTCTAAAAACAGTGAAGGAAAACATCGTGAGGAAACCGGTATGTCCTAGAACCAAAAAATTCGAAGACATGTGACATTTACCAACCCGCACTGGGCCCACGTGGTGGATTACGGCCCATTCCCTCTCCTAGAGAGGAGGCCCGAGTCCCAGCAGTGGGAACATTAAAATGCTGATTTTGCTATGCTATATTACATTGCATTTATAATAGATTATTTGTACATCATTATATTTGCGTTTTTTTATTTATTTTTATGACCCCTACCACCCCTCTGCATCACCCAAAGGTTCTACTTGTAATAGAGAAAAACAAGCAAATTAAATGAGTGGAGAAGAACGTTCCAATAATGAAAGTAGGCAAATAAACAAATTAAAAATAAAAACAATATCATCTTCTTCTGTCTTTATGTTATGTACAGCTAAAGGATAATCTCTAAAATAGTCCAGTTACCTTGTTCCATTTTCTTATCAAACTCACCCCAATAAGGAATCCATCTATTCCTCTATCCGCAAAAGCATCACCATATACACTGCAGTGCACACAAAATTACTAGCTTATTTGTTACTAACACATCGGAGGCTGTCGCAACGTAGTTAAGTGGTAAACTGGTTAGTGCAAGGAATTGCACGCCAGTGTAATGTTAATTTTGTCTCTAGTGTATCGGGAGATTGTCTTCGCTAATAGTTTTAGTTTAGCAATTTAGCGTGTGTTGTATAAGATGGTATTAAATTTAGTAATAGGTTCACAATTTATTTCCCAAGCCTTATTTACTACAACGGTACAAAATTACTAAAACAAAATTGAGTAGTTCGATTCACGCGATAAATCATTGCTTATGTGCTAAATTTGACAAACACATAAAATTTTCATTAATTTCGAGCCGGATACCCACTGTCCGGCTCGAAGGACAAAACATTTATTTTGATCCATTCTGAAAATTTGACATCAAGAAATTATTTAAAACAAGTAACGTAATAAAGTAACTAAAGCTTCATAGATACGTTACTTATGTGCAATATTATGCATACTACATATTACTAGTCTATCTTCTAGTTAATTAACACCAACCAACAGCTTGTAAGCAAAATGACCTACAATTTCATGCGCAAAGTAGGTGATTACATCACAATGTCTCACTAAGACCAAGATATTGTGGGGGAGCAGCGGTAAAAATGCGGTCAAGAGGAAGACCTCGGTTTGACACAAAACGTTTTACATAATGCTTTTAATTTGAAGTAATAGCAGTTTACTATTTATGTCAATAGAGGAGCTTTTGTTAAAGAGTTTTTATCCTTTATTATAAGGTTCAATGAAGAGTATATATTAATTACAAAGTCAAAGATTTTTATTTCACATAGGCCTACATGGGTACTTATAAAACGTCAGAAGCTAGTGCATTACGTCTATCTTTACTGGGGCCACGGGTAGTGTCAAAGCGAAACCCGGAGCCCTGGGACGAAGGCAAAGAAGGAACAGGAGTGGGTTTTTAATCAGTAAAAGTCTGACACTATCTCCCGCTCCGCCCAAGAGCGGGGTTTGTCATAAGATGATTTTCCAACCCAGTAAAAAAAAACACTTTTGTAAATATTTCTGACATTTGAGATATTATCCATCCGATTAACATTCAAAGCTAAAGTTCGTGTGCACATTCCTAAGAAGTTTGCTTATTTGTAGGTACTAATTGTTTGAGTATGTTATATTGTTGTAGTATAGTTGACTGGCCTGTTGGTCTAGTGGTTAGGGGCCCTGACTGCTATGCCGGAGGTCGTGGGTTCGATTCCCACCCAGGACAAATGTTTGTGTGATGAGCACGATCATTTGTTCTGTGTCTGGGTGTAATTTATCTATAATATGTATGTATTTAGAAATATATATGTATGTATATCAGTTGTCTAGTACTCATAACACAAGCTCTGCTTAGCTTGGGACTAGACGGCGTTATGTGATAGTTGTGGGATATTATTATTATATTCGTGTATTTATTGTGAATATTTATTGACACATACTTGCACTGGCTGGACAGGTCCACTCAAATCTGTATGGTTTTTTCCTTAAAAGACCATTTCAGACACTAATCTGCGTCGTTCACATATGATTTGAAGATCACATGTTTGCTGTATGGAATTTAAAAGAGACTTTGACCCCTGAGTTTGTTTCAGTGTTTCTTCTCTTGGTCAGCTAGGAAACACCAGCCTCATCTATAATAATAATAATTTATTAAAGAAAACACACACAGTTATTAACACATTCTTGCGTTAATAACACATTAAAATTAAACAATGACTATATAAAGATAGCAATGGGTCCCAAACTTAGGCGCAGTCAGAATTTTGGTGACCCTAACATTACACCAAGTTCATAACAATTATGATGTGGCTTGCCAGTGCTAAGTGGCAATTTAAAATAGCTAAAGACAATAGCATAGCATAGCATAGTCGGCCTTGTAATGTTCCCACTGTTGGGACTCAGGCCTCCTCTCTAGGGGAGAGAAAGGGCCGTAATCCACCTCGCGGGCCCAGTGCGAGTTGGTGGATGTCACATGTCTTCGAATTTTTGGTTCTAAGACATGTCGGTTTCCTCAAGATCTTTTCCTTCACCGTTTTGAGAGCAGTGGAGTGGTGGTAAAGACACAAAACACATAAAATAAAAACAGTCCAGTAAAAATTATAATTTATCTAGTTTTGAACTGACGAAAAAGTTTACGCATACAAGTATTTTGCTAAACCTATTGGCAAAAAATAAATATCTTTTATCATTTTACTATTACCTACACAAGTTTCAGCATGACGATAACATCGTGGACTAAGTAACACCTGCGGTCTTAAAACGAAATGTTCTAAATAATCCTTTACATTTAGAATAATGGCTACCATGCCATTTTAAAGATTATACGATAATTAACGAGGGTATTATAAACGTAGGAAAAAACGGTTTTTATTACCACACGTATTTTACATCCGTAATTAAACAACCGGCCTGTTTAATTATTATCCGTGTTTTAAAAATAAAATTTTACTAATTGAAACCAACATTGTAATATTTACACGAATGAAATAATTCCTGTTCTTATTTTTTTGGAGGTGGACGTTGATAGCTGTGCCTCAGTTTCAAACTATTGCAGCTATCATCGTACTTATATAAAGTATTATACAAGGTGTTAAAAAATTAAGTTTAAGAATTTCGACGGGACATTGTACTCATTATGAACAATTTTTATTATGGGACCAAACCTGAAATAGCAAAAAAAAATCAGCTGCTCCATACATTTTGACTTATGGCGAACATAAACGTATGAAGCAGCTAATTTTTTTTAGCTTACATTTATATCTAGTTTTTAATAAAGATTTTTTTTTAAATATTTACATGAAGTTTCCACACTAGGTGAAAAGTAGGTACTGTGGCTTCCATAGAGGCCACACGAATATTACTAATATTGCAAACTGGTATGTTATACTTTTAAGGTTTATGTGATAAAAAGTTTAGGTTTGATTGATTTTCAAACAATAGATAGGGAGACGTCATACAAAAGTCAAGTCGTAATTTTTATACAAAATTTATTTAAAAGTGCTTAATACAATATAATAACAGTTTAAAACTAACCAGAAGCCTCATTACCTTTCATTGCGTCTCCACTCTCAGAGTACCTATTTACAACACAAGTGTGTCGCCTTATGAAGGAAAATACTAATTAACTAACACTTTGTGAAGCAAGCCTTATGTGAGAACGCTTACTCATTAAGTTTCTCTCGTTTCCTTTTTCAGAACTATTTTCAGCAGGGAATCGCATTTGGTCGATTTCCAATCACCATAGGCGCATGCTTGCGGAGGACGACTAATGGGCAGCTCGCCGTCCAGTAAGGACAACTCTCGAATCGACGAGGCGTAGTGTTCCATGTGCATCAAAGAGGTATTAGCAAAACTGAAGGGGGCCCCTTCAGTAAGGCCGATACCTGCTAGGGCTGTGAGAATTTTCGAAAAGTTACCGAGGCCTTTTAACGCAAAGGGCATCTAAAGGAATGCATGAATGGTTCTAGTAAGTAAAAGTCTGACACGCTCTCTTGTTCCACTCTAGAGCGGGACAAGTCATTGGATGATTTCTCACTTCAAAACAATGTTATACATACAAAAATCATCAATATGAACAGTATATCTCTTCGTTTCACATACTAAAGTTGTACCGTATTACGACATTATGCTTGCATGCTTGCAAATTTAAAAAAGGTCGCTTAGATCTGCCACTTTAGTCCACCTAATTAAGTGCCTAAACACACAATGCCAAAGGTACGCGTCTGAAGTTTGGCATGTTTACGCCTGCAATACAATTTGAATTACCGACGACACATTATGCCGAAATTACGTTGCGTTATAGCATACAGCCTAATTTTGGTCCGGCGTAAGTTCAGCGGCAATTTGGCGGCAACGTATTCTGTAGAGCACGCATTATATGCGACCAAAGTTCGGTTTAACTGCCAATGAAGATCCGAGGCGGGGAGCAGCGGAAGGCAGGCATGCCCGCGCCCCGTTGTGAAAACGCGTAGAACCCTAACAGGATCATTTTTTTTTGCGTCTGTCTGTCCGGCTGTTTATATAACACGACACGACACCACGAAAGCGCTCGATACACTGAATATACACAAAGTTGCGCAACTGAATATCTGCCGCGTAAGTTCGGTACTTATGGTGTATCATGTCAAAATCAGCCGCGGAACTTCGGTCGCGTACCTTCGGCATAGTGTGTTTAGACTCTAAAAATGAGTGTACCTAAAGTTAACATCTTCTAACGAAACGACACTTAAAAAAGAACCCGTTATTCTCATACTTTAAACTTTCGTAGATCCGTCTATCCGCGCACGAGACATCACTTAAGCGAAGATCTACAAACTTAGTAAGCAAAGCCACTTAAACTCGTCCGCTACAGTACTCAAATAAAATACGACTCGATATTCCTGAGAATAAGCTGAAAATCTTTTTGATAATGGCCGTGCATCTATTTTAGATAAATCCTTTACGACTCTGGAATATTAATCGTTTGATTCAGTTCTTAATGGCTTTAAATGGTGCTTGCCTGTTATAACTGGGTGAAGTTGGAAAAACGTCTGGAATATTAAGTGTCTAACTGATAAGGTTTTGAGGTAGTGAGCGACCGAAAGGCGATTTGCAGTTGAAGCCGAAACCGTAACCGAATGTTCGGCTGATCCTTCACTTTCGGCCTTAATCAAAACCGAAGCTAAGGTGGTTACAGAAAAATTGACAAAAAATAAACATAATTTATTTTGGTACAGTTATTCCTAACTATATTCCAATACAGGTATATATTGATTGACCTGGTGGTTCAGTGGTCAGGGGCTCTGACTGCTATGCCAGAGGTCGTCCATGAAGCTGTGAAAAAATCAAACTTCTAAGTTAACAAAAAAAAAGATACGGCCGTTTATGTCGCAAGAAAAGTACATTTCGACACTCAAAGGAATCAAAATTCATAGGGTACTTCTCGTTGATCCAGAATCCTGAAATTTGGCATAAAGCAAGGTCATATAGTATAGATATAGGGATAAATCTGAAAACAGAAAATATGTTGTTATATTACAAAAAAAATTGGGTGATTCGAAAAATCTTCGAGACTTTGTACGGAACCCTCAGTGCCCAGTTTTTTATCTTCCACAGCTCTTTGTAAGTTGATTTACGACAAAGTTTATTAAACTATTAACACGCTAACAGACCCACTTCATTAATGTTTTCAGAAGAAGAGCATCTTAATAAGATACTAGCTCCGGTCAGCGGCCTTGTCGGTAAAACTCATGAAATGAAAATAATTTATGACTTACACTCAGGGATTGTGCAACTACAATATTAGTGAATTAATTTTCAGAATTGGTTCAGTGGTTTCAGTGATTACTCCCTTCGACTTCTGAAAAGGAGACCCGTGGTCCTGGGACGTAAATGACATTATTTTTGTAATGGATTCCTTTCTATGATTACCGCTTAGAAACAATAGAACACTGAATATAAACAATTTTGACCCCTTAAGAAAGGAGGAAAAAAAAGTAAGAATTTTTTTTTTGTGAAATGCGCAGAGCCAACAACGAAATAAAATTAAAATATTACAAATTACCTACCAACTTCAAAAATTACAATTTGTAGTAAATGAGCAAGGAAGTCTTCAAGATGTATAGTGTTGATATGAATAAATTGAAATGTATATCTACTGTTTCTTTTTTTACTGAAAATTCTAATTCTTTTTCACCACAGGGTTTCAGAGCAGGCTTTTGTAGGTCAGTTTTTAGTTAAATCAGAAGTCACATGATTTTCAGTTAGGTCACTACCATTTTAAAAGTACGTTATACTCACACAATACAGTTTTGGAGAGGTAAGATGAAAGTGACAAAGTAGCCATTTCATGAAAAAGTAATTCAGTAGGATTAGACCCACTATTCCTAACCTGGAGGTAATTAATTACCCCTGCAAGGGTAAAACTGGTATTCTGAGGGGGTAAATTATAACAGATCAATACGACCAAATCTAGCTCACCAGTGCATTTCATGCCTTAAAATATTACGCAGTAATGTCTATAAAGATTATAATAATTGTAAAAACAGAAGGTAGTGAGATTGTAAGAAATTACTTAATATTTTTGTGCAACTTTTATATGACAAGACGAAAGGAGGGGAAACAGGTTCCAAGCTAAATCATAGAAGATCGAAAAGGTTAGGAACCACTGGTTTAGACAAACTGAGAGAGTTGTATTGATGATTATAATTTCCTAATTCATGTCACGATCGCAAATCATATTTTAATCAACGTACAACTTGAGACTGACCTGCAAAAGGAAAAAAATATGTTGGCTACCCTGGCGCCAACATTGCTACGAAGAAAGGAATAATGATTGTTGAGTCTTAGCAAGCTACACTTCGTAGCAAGCGTAGCACTACGTCATCACGTAGCATGTAACCGTGTAGCCAAGTTATGCTGGAATGAGTGATTTTTATCATGTTTCTGTGTTTTATTCGCGCTTTTCTAGAACTAAAAATGCCTTCCATTTTTCTATCTTTATTGGACTCAGATTTCAATCTAACCGGATGACTTGGTGGAATGGCGACAGCGGCTATCGCAACCCAGTGCTGGGCAATAGTTATGGTGGTAAGTCCTCTCATTGAGGAGTGACTGGAAAGACCTCACGGCGTCTTCACCTTCTGCATGACGCAGGTTCTCACCGAACATGGTCAGTTCGGAAAGTTACTGCACCGGATTCGTGCGGAAGTAACGCCCGCGTGTCATCACTTTGTGAACCGCCCGGAAGGTACGGTGGAGCACATAGTAGAGGTGTGCTCCGCTTGGGCAGAGCACCGCCGTGTGCTCGTGGGGGAGATTAGCGGCTACGATCTCTCGCGCCGGGCCTTGGTACAGGCCATGGTCCGAAGCGAGGAGGAGTGACACCCCCCCCCCCATTTTTATTTTTTTCCGTTCGAAAATCATTTAATGACAAATCCCTCCTTAGGGCAAAGCGGAAGATAGTGTCAGACTCTTCTCTCTCTGACTAAAAGCCTACTCCTGTTCCTTCGTTGCCTTTCGCACCAGGGTCGAGTCTTCCTTTCAGATTCAGACCCTTGGCCCCAGTATGTTTCGATCCTGCTGGGCCCCTACAGTTGCTGACATCTCCTTGAGGCGCGCGTGGAACAGTACGCGCCGTGAACGACTTGGGCTCGGTCTGGACGGTTACCGGACGGTCGGACGGCGAGCTACCCATTGCTCGCCGTCCGCAAGCCCGCGCCTGCGGTGGCTGGAAATCGGGATCGGTATCCCGGCGGCGGTTGGGGCGTGAGTACCGTTGCCTCACGCGATCGACCGCCTCCTTTGCTAGGATTACTGCTTCGCAGAAGGAGGTGACCACCTGCCACTCCTCCTCGCTCCGGACCATGGCAAACGAGGAAGCCGCACGTGCACGCGCGAGGGAGCGGCCCTTACGCCCCAACCGCCGGGATCCCGATCTGGCCACCGTAGGCGCGGGTTTGCGGACGGCGACCAAGGGTAGCTCGCTGTCCGACCGTCCAGTAATCGTCCGAACCAAGCCCAATTCGTCGACGACGCGTACTGTTCCACGCGCGGCTCAAGGAGATGTCAGCAATTGTAGCCCAGCAGGGTCGAAGCTTACTGGGGCCAAAGGTCTGATTCTGAAAGGAAGACTCGGCCCTGGTATGAAAGGCAACGAAGGAACAGGAGTGGGTTTTTAGTCAGTAAAATTCTGACACTATCTCCCGCTCCGCTCAAAGGCGGGATTCGTCATTCAATGATTTTCGAACGCTCATCGACTACGACGACATCGATTTCGACGTCATCTCAACACTCAGTCACGTGGTCAGAACAAAGGAATCGGAGACGTGGCCTGCTTGAGGCGTTCGGCGCAAACGCTGAAGTGAAAGTGAACTGGCCACGTCGCACGAATGAAGAAGGACGCCTGGGGAAGGTCGACGTCGTCGAGATCGAAGGCATTAAAGGTGGTGTGACGATCGGATCATGTATGCAGGGCAAACTTGGCCAGAGAACGCTCAAGATAGAGAGACAGACAGATAAACATAGAAGTATGTCATATTATTGTTGTAAGTCTTCTTAAAATCTATACTTATAATAAATCTGTAGAAGTAAAATTCTGTACATTGAAAATATCGAAAAAATAAATGGCAGGGTGGCAGGGTGTTAGTAGACCGACACCGAACCTAAAAACGTGATTTAAAAAAAATTATCTGTCTATCTGTCTGTTTGTTTGAGGCGATTCAATGGACTACGATGACTACTACACACGACGAACATAATAAATAATATTTCATATTTTCGTATCTCAAAAAACTTAATAAAACCATTTTCGACTTCTACGCGGACGAAATCGCGGGCAAAAGCTAGTAATAAAATAAACTCTCGTTTAGCCTTCTGTATTGTTGCTAACTCCTCAATGTACTAATCTAAAAGGCTGTTTAATCGCTCTATGTCTAAAAAGGCTACATACTTCGCCCATCCTAAGACACATTCCCCAAGTGCGTTACTACTTACTATCCGACGTACGTAAGCTGAGACAGGGGCTATCAAACAGTTTAGTGGCGAACATTCCAGCCTCACTTAGTGAAAGTGTCCTTCAATATTTCATGTAATGACACCCGGGCTATAAGGACGCGGCCACACTGGTAGAATAAAATAGAATAGAATAAACTTTATTGTATTTTACGAGTGTCATTCTAAACTTCGACAGTTAATAATTCGAAAAACAATAGTTCGACTACTCATTGCTTCGATTGAACATATATTAAATTTGACTGGCATTGTAACTCCAAAATAATAGTCCAATTTTACAAAAACTTAAAACTATGGGTACAATGGCGGTCTTATCGCTGACAGCGATATCTACCAGACAACCTTAGGATGGATTATAAAAGCTTAAACTAAAAAAGGTTGTTAGTCTGCGGTGTTGTTTACATTTAAAATATACAATCTATATAAATAAATCCGAAACTCATTGATTAATCACGAAATCTCAGAAATTAAAACACAAACTTAAAATTTGGCAGGTAGGTTCCTTATAGGGTGTAGACATCCGCTAAGCACGGATTTTCCGAAATTCACCTCCTATGGGGATGAAACGGGGGCATAAAATTTTTATGGAGAAACCGAACTTCACGCGGACGAAGCCACTGGCCGAAGCTAGTCATCATCATCATCATTTCAGCCGAAACACGTCCACTAATGGACATAGGCCTGGCTTAAAGTACCGTGTAAGTTTTGACCCATTTTTTTAAAGGTCGAAATCGTCTATAGACTTCTCCCTCTCGAGGGCGGAGCGAGAGTGCTTGTGTGACTTTTAGGACCATAAGGTTTCCCTTTCAGAAATTGAACCATGGCCCCAGTAGGCTTCCGCCCTGCTGGGCTCCTACGGTTTTGCTGACATCTCTTTCAGGTGCGAGCGGAAGACTACGCGCAGTCGACGATTCGTGCTCATTCCGGTTGGTTAATGGATGGCCGGACGGTGAGCTACCAATTGCTCGTCATCCGCAAGCTGTCAATTATGACCCTGTAATGACAGAGTTCCTATGTTGCCACATAGAAATTTCCTGCATTGCAATTTCAGAGTACTCCACGTAATCAGAATTTAAATAACAGTCCTGAAACAGTTGTCTCGACCAGACAAGACGTCTGATCAGAGAATCCTCCCTTTTCTATGGAGGTCTGTGGGACTTTATTCCCTGTTCCGTATATGTCTAAAGTCCAGTACGGCCGCAGCCTAAGGGCTAAGCGGTCAGCTCTCTTCGTAAAATCTTAATCACATCTTAACGTTGTAAGTTTGGAAGTTTAGTTATCTTGTTAAATTAAGGTTAATGGCACATGTTCGCTGCCGATGAAAAGAAAAAAAAGGAAAATGTTCGATAGGTTCAACAATTTTGGCAATAGATTAGGGATGAATACCTAATTGATTGAACTCTTGCGTGTGCATGAATTATTTGCTATTTGTATGTCATCAGACAAATTAAGAAGAAAATTATTGTTTCATTTATTTGTGACCCCAATGGGACAAATGACTATAAAAAAAAAATGAAAAAAAAAACGTATCTCAGTATACGGTGCGATATTTTAAAAAAGTAAATATTATAGCGCTTTTTCAGATGCTGCTGTAACAAATCTTGCGAGATTCTCGATATACATATTACGTTTAGCATAATCATGTAGCGAACTTCCAAATCGTTTCGAGTGCCTAGGAAGCTCTGTGGATGAATACAACGATGGGTTCGTGGAAACTGTCCATACGGTCGGGTCTAAATTCTTTAAGACTCGTACAAATAAGAGCAAGAGGCTCACAGATCGAACTCCCCAGCTTATGAAGGAGAGGCGTGAGATGATTCTGCAGTCTTCAGACGATGCGTGCACATATCGGCAGCTCAATAAACGGATCTCTAAGTCCTTGAAACGCGATCTCCGTCAGTTTAATACCGGAAAAATTAAAGACGCGATTGGGCGAAATAAGGGCTCTAAGGTGTTTGCAAGAGATCTGTCTATTGGGCAGAGCCAGCTCACGAAACTGAAGACCGACGATGGCAGAGTCATATCCGCCAAATCGGAGCTTCTGGGAGAGATCGAGGCTTTTTATGGACAGTTGTACACGTCAATCACTAAACCCACTGCGAATCTAGCAAACGACCCAAGAGCTAGATTGACCCGACACTATACCGAAGATATCCCGGACGTCAGCCTGTACGAGATTAAGATGGCTCTGAAGCAGCTTAATAACAACAAGGCACCAGGTGATGACGGAATTACGGCCGAACTCCTGAAGGCGGGTGGGAAACCGATCCTTAAGGCCCTTCAGAAGCTGTTTGATTCCGTCATATTTGAGGGAAAAACGCCACAGGCGTGGAGCAGAGGTGTGGTGGTACTTTTCTTTAAGAAGGGCGACAAGGCCCTGCTCAAGAATTATAGGCCCATCTCACTTCTGAGCCACTCGCACGCAGGTTCGACGACTTCCAGCCTCCCGAACAAGCCGGATTCCGAAAAGGCTTCAGCACCATAGACCACATACATACGCTACAGCAGGTTATACAGAAGACCGAGGAGTATAATCTGCCTCTTTGCCTAGCGTTTGTGGACTATGAGAAAGCCTTTGATTCGATCGAGACTTGGGCTGTGCTGCAGTCTCTCCAACGGTGCCAGATTGACTATCGGTACATCGAGGTGCTGAAGTGTTTGTACGAAAACGCCACTATGTCAGTCAGACTGCAGGACTAGACCTCGAAAACTGTCCTCCTGCAGCGGGGTGTGAGGCAGAGAGACCTTATTTCTCCGAAACTGTTCACGGCCGCAATGGAGGATGTCTTCAAGGTTCTGGACTGGAGTGGATTAGGCATCAATGTCAATGCCGAGTACATCACTCATCTTCGGTTTGCCGACGACATAGTAGTCATGGCTGAGAATGCGGAAGAGCTCAGCACAATGCTAAATGACCTCAGTAGAGCTTCCGAAAGAGTGGGTCTTAAAATGAACATGGACAAAACTAAAGTCATGATAAACAACCATGTAGCACCCACTCCTATCAAGGTTGGAGACTCTATACTCGAAGTTGTGGACGAGTACGTTTACGTTGGACAGACAGTCCAGTTGGGTAGAACTAATTTCGAGAAAGAGGTCAACCGTCGAATCCAACTGGTCTGGGCAGCGAAAGGTTCTGGAGTGGCGACCGCGTACCGGAAGACGCAGTGTTGGAAGGACCCCTACAAGGTGGACCGATGACCTGGTGAAAGTTGCGGGAATCCGATGGATGCAAGACGCACAGGACCGTTCTTTGTGGCAATATTTGGGGGAGGCCTATGTCCAGCAGTGGACGTCTATCGGCTGAAATGATGATGATGATGAATCATGTAGCAAAATCATCATCATCATCATCTTCCTGCTCTTGTCCCGTGTTATTTGGGGTCAGCGCAACACGCAATCATATGGCAAAATAAGCCTTATAATATTGAAGAATATTAATATTGATTTGTATTTTTGGTGTCCAATAAAGAATATATCTATCTATCTATATATAATATTTCATTTGCCAGTTGGAACTCAAGCCTTAGACTCACGGGCCCGGTGCGAGTTGGAACGTAGATGTCACATATCTTCAAAATTTTAGTTCAAGGACATGCCAGTTGCCAGTTGCCACACGATATTTTCCTGAACCATTTTTAGAGCAGTGCAGATGTCATAAGATGATTTTGCCACCGAAAAAAAAAAGCCCAGAAAAAGATCCTTTCATGCCCCGCTTACGCCGATTCCTGAAATTGAGCAGTATTCAATGCTAAATTGTTGTATTAAAACAAACAAAAAGGAAAATAAGGTTTACGTCTAGAAGTCATTGTTTCTGGTATTGCTTTTTTGTTTTTTGACACCGACTTCCGAACTTGAAAGTCATCTTACTAATATTGAATTTCGTTTTTTTGAAGTCAAAGGTTGTATTTTTTGTAAAAGGCTTTTTATTTTTCACTTTTTAGTTGTGGTACACCGCAGCTAAAATTAAATGGTGAGCAAGTTATGTAGTGAGTAAAAGATTATCACAGTGATTGATGATTATTTTTGTGTTGGTTAAAAAAAAAAACATCAAAATTAGTGCTTACATAAAAAAGTTATGCGTGAATCGATAACCCTATTAAGTAGCATGAAATTTGAACATAATTAGTGAATTGAGGTTATATTAGAGTGACTTTACACATCTTCGGTACCCTTTCAGAGAGTACTGCCACGATGATATGTTATGATATTGTATTAGCAGTAAACAGACATGCGATTGCAGCATTTCTTGAAGATTTGCTATTTATTAAAGTATTCCAAGGAACAACACACACGCAACAAAAAAAACATCAAAATCCGGAGCGATTAAGATAAAAAATAATAATTAGACCTCTAGAGAACATCCTCTTTTTTTTAAATCGGTTATTTTAAAATGTAAGTAACTATAATAAAAACTGATTTGCAAATAAAAACACATTTTAATGGTTTTATTAATGTCGTAATTGAACTTGTGTTCAATACCGTGATCACGTGATCATTATTGATCACACTAATACCGGTATTAAAATAAAACCGGTATTTGAAAGCCCTAATTGAAGCCAAGAGTGGGCTCAATGAGAAAAATAATAATAACGTATTACGTAATTTCGCTTTACGATTTCAACAAAAAACTCGATCTAAAACTAAGTACTTATGGGTAGCGGTTTCGCTCACATAAGGTCGAATATATAAACACAGTTCCCGAAACATCTGGGGCGATGAAGGTCACGAATCAGAAACACGTTTTAATAAAACTAATCAATCTCTTCAGTGTTTCAATTGAAGCCTGTTCATATTTACGTCACGCGTCAGCATACAAACTATGATGCATCGCCCGCATCTATCATTTTACTCGGTGAATCCTCATGAATACGAGTATACCCTCGCATTAATATATATGCGGCTTTTGTATTAAGCTTTACTATAGCTTTTTCTTGAAGTGAGAAATCATCAATAATTTCTCCCTAGGTTGAACGTTAGAGCGTGTCAGGCTTTTACTGACTGAAACAAACCTATTTTCCTTCAGTTGCCCTTTGCGTCAAAGATCACAGTAACTTTTCGGACATTAATTTCATAGCAGGCATCGGCCCAATTCTGCCCAATTTTGCTGACACCTCTTTGAAGCGAGCTACTCATAGCTCGCTGTCCGCAAACCCGCGCCTACAGAGGCCGGGACTCGCCCTGCGGCTCCTTACGCTCATGGTGTCTCTCTGTGTGAGGTAGCTGGGCGAGGGGATTGCCTCTCTTAATGGTTGTGAATACACTCAATAATTTGTGTGGGCAAAGTTTAAAACAAAACTGGTTCTAGCCATCGTCTTGATAATTCTTCACCTTTTTTCAACGGATTTAAAAGGCGACTTTATTGTTTCTGGACAAACGAATATTTTCAGGCCACTTTTTCTTTGCTTAGATCTTGCCAAATATTTGAAGTTTTACTTAAAACAGATTTAAAATAGGCTGTTTTCAGCCGGGTAGCTTGTTCTAATATTATTTTTCTACCCCCAAAAAATACACAAAATGAAAAAGAAAACCTAATCCGAAACGAACTTCACACTTAGACACTTTTTGATTTGGGTTTTACAAGCAGTTAGATATATTATACGACAGATTATAATCTACCGAAAAATAATGCGTTAAATTGTAAGCAATATAGGTTACGGTGCATAATCTTTCGACAGTTTACAATCTTGTAAGATAGATTATAATCTAACGATATTTACAATTTTACAGTGACAGATACACCATTGCATACTGATTTAATAAGGCATCTTAAATATATATTTATCTATTTCTTACACTAAGCCTCAAACTGAGGTTACGGCCTTCGCACGGCAGAGAAGACTATGTTCATCTTAGCCGTACCGAAAGGACGACATTTACGAGGCATTTTAGACCTCGTTCCGCAATTTTTATGTGATTTTTTTTTAAGACGTATAAATAGATATTTCCCAAGAGTAATAAACCCTGCTTACCGATATACTATATCTAGGGGTTTTTATAGTGTTAAAACGCCTCTAGGTTCAACATTTCAAGATGGACGTTGATAAATGACTCGTTCATCAGGGGCTCCTTAGTTTTTGTACAACGAAATACGGTTATAAATATTTTTGGTTAACATTTGATGTTGATGGAATGAACGTGGTATATATATATATTTTTATGGATGTTGTTTCTCTGAACTCTTGTTCTTATTCTTTACCTAAAGACCTACCTACTTGGTGGTCATTTATAAAATATATATTACTTTATTTTCTAAGAGCTAATACTAAAGAGGGTCCTTTTTCGAGAAAGAAGGGGCACTCTTAATTATTAGGCGAGTGCCTATCGTCAACATCGAGCATGGTTTAAAAGTTTGTTACTTCATCTAACGCAATCGAACGTGATGTTTGACCAAAAGACAACGCGAAAAAAGAAAAATAACGCCTGAAAACTCTGTTAGTATTCGGTAATTCCGTGATTTACTCGAATATTTTACAAAACTTTTTCTAGGAAATACGTGTTTTTTCTAAAAATTGTTTTAAAAAATTGTTGTTATTCAGAATTTTGATTAAATTTGCAAGGCTTCTAATATTACACTTTTTTGTCTTTTTATTTTTTAAGTAAATTATGAATAGTCAAAGTTCATGCAAAATAACAGATTTTTAGAGGTTTTGACAGGATTAGTTTTACAAAAATTTATAAATTGATTTCAATAGAAGCCTAGATAATATCTTCAAGATACTGTGTTTCAAAAATATCTAATGGTAAATGTGTAATAACGTCATAATCGTGTAAGAGCGGTTGTATGAAAAACAGTGAAAATGTATGTCGAGTTGCATCCTATGAGCCTGTTTTACAGTTTTGTAATCAGTTGTTTTTTATTGTGTTCAGTGGAATTATAATATTCTCATTGTTGGAACTCAGGCTTCCTCTCTAGGTGAGGGAATGGTCCGTAATTCTTGAAGCGGGCCTAGTGTAGATTAGTGGATATTGAATTTATACCTACATATAATATTATTATTATTTATAGCCCATTTATGTCCCACTGCTGAGCAAAAGCCTCCCTTTGCCTTTTCCACACAAGTCTATCTTCTGCAATTGCGGGCCAGTCCTTCTGGTATTTATCCAGTTCATCTCTCCACCTTCGTCTTGGTCTGCCGCGGTGTCGCCTTGCGTTTAATGGGACTCAATAAGTGACTCTTTTAGCCCACCGGTCATCTGACACGCGGCAGACATGTCCGGCCCAATCCCATTTCAGAGTGGCAGCTTTTCGGGCAACATCTTGTATCTTAGTTTTGGCGCGCAGCATTTTGTTCCTTACGCGGTCGGAAATTCGAACACCCAAGATACTGCGCTCCATAGCTCGCTGACAAACCTCGAGCCTGGACCTCTGCTGAAGCGTCAAAGACCAGGTTACATATAATGATATACATATATTTATTTACCTCACACCAAACAAACTGATTAACATCCGTAGACTCATAGCAAGGTTTAATTGAAAACCAGCGTCAGGAAACTGCTACGTATTGGCCTGGCATTATGTTGATGTATTTTTAAGTTTTAGTATTTAAGTTTCAATATTATAATTGTTATTTAATTGTGTGTACCTATGTGCCAGATAAACGTGTTTTCTTTCTTTCTTTGGATGTCGCATATCTTCAACTTTTTGGTTCTTGGACATACCGGTTCCCTCACGATGTTTTCCATCATCATTTGGAGAGCAGTGGTGATTAAATAAATTACACAAAATAAATCACCTGCCTGGGTTTGAACTCGCGACGTACGATGCGTAAATCGGGACTGTTACTATTAGGCTACCGCTGTTTCATTCTTTATTGTACACCAAAAATACAAATTACATTAGGAAATTAAAATTAATATGGTGTCACAATGGGCGGTCTTATCGCTAAAAGCGATTTTTTACAGACAACCTTTGGACCAATCTTTTTTTACCATAAATCTAATTTTAAAACTTTTCATCATAATAATAGTTGTCATATACAAATCTGACCACTATTAGAGGACCCTACCCACTAATGAGACCTCGAAGTTCCAATTGACGTCAATTTTAAGACCCAAATCAAATACTGATTACAGAAACTTTCTCCAGATTAGTAACTAATCACACAACTCTAATTTCAACCTTATTGAATAATAATAAGGATGAATTTCCATTGATCTTGTCTAAAACATTGACTTAAGTTAAGCTGATAAAAAATTGCGTATTAATTGGGGATTTTTTACTTAAAGTGATCAGGAGGAAAATTACAGAGTCTTAGAGACGTAGGCACAAGCTCCGGAGATGTGTTTAAGAAGGTAAACTCGAGACTCTCGCTATTTTAATACTTTTATTTTTCAGTAATGCGAACATTCCTATCTAAAAATTAATCCAATTCTTAAATTCAAAAAGAACAACGGCGAGGAAACTGTTGATGAAAATATTAAGTATATACATATATTACCAAAATAATTTACTACGTTTTATCAAAAAAGGTCATGACAAAAAAATCGTCATAAATAAGATATCGGAGTGTAACTCGAGTATAGCAAAATCACCAGAAAAAAAGCATGGCATTAAGACATTTCAACTTTCATTCAGTCTAAAGACGTTCAAAATGCGGTTATTGATTTTTTAAATTTATAAGGCATACGCGTAATAGAACGGAATTCCTCGCGCACCAGTCATCGGAACTGGCAGGCGGTCGCCTCTTTCTGCGTAGCAATAATGCTAGCAAAGGACGCGGCCGATCTCGTGAGGCAACGGTCCTCACGCCCCAATCGCCGCCGGGATTCTGATCCCGATTTCCGGCCACCGTAGGCGCGGGCTTGCGGACGGCGAGCAATGTTTGGCTCGCCGTCCGACCGTCCGGTAACCGTCCGGACCGAGCCCAAGTCATCGACGGCGCGTACTGTTCCACGCCCGCCTTTAGGAGATGTCAGCAACTGTAGGAGCCCAGCAGGGTCAATGCCTACTGGGGCCACAGGTAGTGTAAAAATGAAACCCGAGGCCCTGGGACGAAGGCAAAGAAGGAATAGGAGTGGGTTTTTAGTCAGTAAAAGTCAGACACTATCTCCCGCTCCGCCCAAGACCGCGATTTGTCATTAGATGATTTTCCCACCTAGAAAAAATGTAGGATTAGATTGGAAATCTACATCGCACTTCGTCCTACTGCAGATGACAGGGGTAAACCACCTACCTGCCACCTTGTTATATTACTGTCACAAACTGCACGCCCACCTGCACGAAGTAGATGGCTAAGTATCTAGTCGGTAAAAGAGAGTGTACCCCATATATTCACCTCAGATTTTTAATTAGTACAAATACTTAAAGGGCTTATTAGAAAAGTTCTTGTTATTATTTAAGTAGTCTCAATAAATAATATACATAAACAGCAAAGTTATGAGCGTTTGTTTATATCCCAAAATGTCACTCAATTTATGGAATTATTGTACAGGCTATTGATATTATGAATGAATAGCATAGTATAGTCGGCTTTATAATGTTCCCACTGTCTCAGGCCTCCTCTCTGAGATGGAATGGGCCGTAATCCACCACGCGGGCCACGTGCGGGTTGGTGGATGTCACATGTCTTCGAATTTTTGGTTCTAGGACATGCCGGTTTCCTCACGATGTTTTCCTTCACCGTTTTGAGAGCAGTGGTTATGAAATAAATTACACAAAGTGATGCGCCTGGCTGGGTTTGAACCCGCGACCTACAACTTGTAAGTCGGGGCCGTTACCACTCGGCCACCACTGCTCGCGCTTTTTGAATGAATGAATGAATGCTGGAAAAGATTTTTTAAGAAATAAGCATCACCTGTACTATTCTTCTGTTTCCTTCTTTTCTTTTATTATTGTGTGTACATAAATTGTTAAATAAATAAAAATAAATAAAATCCCATGCATAGCATAGCATAGTCGGCCTTATAATGTTCCCACTGCTAGGACTCAGGCCTCCTCTGTAGGAGAGGGAATGGGGCGTAATCCACTACGCGGGCCCAGTGTGAGTTGGTGAATGCCGAATGCCATATGTCTTCGAATTTTTGGTTCTAGGACATGTCGGTTTCCTCACGATGTTTTCCTTACCTGCAGTGGTGATGAAATAAATAACACAAAGTAATGCGCCTAGCTGGGTTTGAACTCACGACCTACAACTCGTAAGTTGGGGTCGTTACCATTGCAGTTATATTTAAATGCCATATGATTAGGGGTGAGCTAATTCCATTAACTATCAACTCCTGATAAATTTAAAAAAAATCCTAATAATCCTTTGGCCGACCCGGGAATTTAACACAAAACTTTATGCTCATCACTAGCTACGAAGTTTAAAACCAATAGCCATGAAGGCAGACTTCGAGACATAGTATCGAGATAAGACCACCCATTGTACCTACACTTGTTATCTTATAACCAAACAATATTCAATATGAATAAACGTATAATATTGACACAATATCTACAAAAAGGAAATTATAACCCCGCCTGAGTGACGGACGGTCAATATAACCCCGTCTATCAGCTGATCATGAGCCTGTTCTGGCCTGTCAGCTGCCAGCCTCAGTAAAAAGGGTTCGAGTGTAGGAGTTAAAAATATCCTTATCCTCGTTTGCTGCCTGGATACTTTTGTGACAGGTTGTATTTTTAGAATTTATTGGAGATCTCAAGGATAGAAAATTGTCCCGATTAAATAAACTTGTTTGACTATCTGTCCCCCACAGTTTGTTTTTTCCTCGTCTTTAGTTACTAGTAAGCTCCTATTAGTCATAGCGTGCTGTGATATAGCATAGTCGGCCTTATAATGTTCCCACTGTTGGGACTCAAGCCTCTTCTCTAGGAGAGGGAATGGGCCGTAATCCACCACGCGGGCCCAGTGCCGGTTGGTGGATGTCACATGTCTTCGAATTTTTGGTTCCAAGACATGCCGGTTTCTTCACGATGTTTTCCTTCACCGTTTTGAGAGCAGTAACATGTGTCACTTTTCACTTAGCTCGTTCATTCGAGCTTTCATCGACAAATATATAAACACAAATAAGAAAAACAATACTTTAGTAGCGTTTAAGTCTGTCATGTAGTCGTGACCGTGGCGTGCTGGACACATTTTGCTTTATCATATCGATAACAAAAGTATGAATTAAGGTAAAGGATATTTTTACGTTTTGCGTAAAAGTCCCTTACGTTAATTCATAAAATAACTTTAAACAAACACCTTTATGTCCAATGAAGATATCAAGTAGCCAAAAACTTCCGTTAGAAAACTAACCACCAAATAATAACACACATTCTTTCCTACACTTCACTTCTACCCAAAAACTCTCTTCATATTACGATACAGGCGGTGTTCGGGCAGAAATTGAACATAAAAAAACTATTTATTGTCGTATAAATCTGGCAAAGTTTGAGTAACACCGACGCGGGGGGCGTGTGAATGGAGTCTGTGAGTTTCTTTACCGACCGTAAATTGTTTTACGTTACTTCATATATAGGTAGAGTTTTCTTATAGAAGTTTGTGGTAACTGTTTGGGAAATAATGAATTTATTATTTCTCGAAGGGAAAGCCAGAGCGGCAAATACGCTGTGGAATTGTTCGAAAGAGTAACCATGACCTTGGAACGCATAGGGCAATTGAAAGACACAAGTGGGTTTTAGTCCGAAAAAGTCTGACACGACCTCTCGCTCTACCCTAGAGTGAAAGAAGTCACCGGGCCTTGGCACAGGCCATGGTCCGAAGCAAGGAGGAGTGGCAGGCGGTCGCCTCCTTCTGCGAAGCAGTAATACTAGCAAAGGAGGCGGCCGCCCCAGCCGCCGGGATCCCGATCCCGATTTCCGGCAACCGTAGGCGCTGGCTTGCAGACGGCGAGCAATGGGTAGTTCGCCTTCCGACCGTCCAGTAACCGTCCGGACCGAGCCCAAGTCGTCGACGGCGTGTACTGTTCTACGCGCGCCTCAAGGAGATCTCAGCAAACCGTAGGGGACCAGCAGGGTTGAAGCCTATTTTGGCCAAGGGTCTGTTTCTGAAAACAAGACTCGGCCCTGGTACGAAAGGCAACGAAAGAACAGGAGTGAATTTTTAGTCAGTAAAAGTCTGACACGTCCTCGAGCTCCGCCCAAGTGCGGGGGATGACATTGGATGATTTTCCCATAAACAAAAAAAAAGAGTGAAAGAAGTAGTTTGATGATTTCCTACCTCACAAAAAACACCATAAGGTACGTGGCCGGTCTAAAACAACAGTCTTAAATAAAATAGTGTTCGGCTGTTTAAATATCAGAGATTAATATAATTGTATTCAATTTCTAGAAGTAAAATAAAAGCGAAATTAAACTAAAGACAAATTGAGCTCGTATATGCAACGCATTATGACTTTTGAAAACAAATTACTTGGAAATTAGCATACGCAATAATGTCACAAGCTTAGGATAAGAGGTCTGTTTTCAAGCAAATTCATGAACACTGTGGTTAATTTTGTTGTTTTAATTTTCAATAACTTATATCAAATGCGTTTTTTTTTATTTTTGACAGCTCCATAAAATTCGACATACATTTTCACTGTTTTTCATACAACCACTCTTACGCGATTATGGCGCTATTACGCATTTTTCATTACATATTTTGGGAACACAGTATCTTGTAGATATTATCTAGGCTTGTATTGAAATCAATTTATAAATTTGTGCAAAATTAATCCAGTAAAGACCTCTGAAAATCTGCTGTTTTGCATGAACCACTTCATAATTTACTCAAAAATCTAAAAAGTCAAAAAGTATAACAATAGAACAATAGAAGCCTTGCAAAAATCAAGATTTTAAATGTCGACAATTTTTTTCAAAAACTTTAAAAGGTTAAAAAAGACGTATTTCCTGGAACAAGTTTTGTAAAATATTCAAGTAAATCACGGAATTACCGAATGGTAACAGAGTTTTCAGGCGTTATCTTTCTTTTTTCGCGTTGACTCTTCGACAAAGATTGCTTTGGATTGCGTTAGATGAAGTAACAAGCTTTTAAACCACGCTCGATGTTGACGATAGGCGAATGAAAAATGACCCTTTTAAGTTATCAGAGTACGCGGCAACGCTGAAATACGATGACCTTATGTGTGACCCCGTGTGCGATCCCATGTCTGACCCCAATGATGATGCAATAGAAGGAGCGTTCAATTTAGGTTGGTGCATAGATCGCAGCTCGATTTCCGCACAGGAAGCGATAGGCGTACACGTGTAGGCTTCGCTCCCAGATCAGGTTAAAATCTCCATTGTCTCAATTTTCAGTTTAGTTTTGTGAATATACGAGGTTTTTTCTAGTTCCGTATCTCAAAAGCAAAAATCGGAACCCTGTCTGTCAAGACCCTTTATCTCGGGAACGCGTGGAGGTATCGAGTTGAAATTAAAACCATATGCTCAGGTCTACGGTCCCTTGAAGCTGTGAAAAAATTAAACTTGTAAGTTAACGAAAAAATAATATAATTTTTGCAACATAAATGTTGCAAAAAAACGTATATTTCGACCCTATGAATCAAAATTCATAGGGTACTTCCCATTGTCCTAGAATCCAGAAATTTGGCATGAAGCAAGGTCTCATAGCGTAAGTGTAGGTAAAAATCTGAAACAGGACAACAACAATCCAAAACTGTTTCCTGCTCTGGGTGGAGCGATACACCCTGTATCGCACTTTTGCATTGCAACGCAAAAACCAGGATTGTCATAAACTTTAAAAACTGATTTTCTCCAATTTAATATTTCTGACATTTCTCGGAAGGTTTTCAATTTATTTTAACACTATGACGAAAAACAGCGTATGGTAACTCGCACGGGACTGAATAACAGGTGCGAATGGATTAAAACCTAGTCCCTGTCACAGAGGGTAAGTAGTAACGTACATAATAGCCTGCTTTTTAAGCGGAAAATCATCATATTACTTCTCCCGCTCTGGGTGGGGCGAGGGGGGGTATCAGCCATTACTGACTAAAATTTATCTGTGTTCCTTCAATCGCCCTTTGTGTTCTAGGGCCGCGGTAACTCATTCCAATAATTCTCTGACCCTGGCAAGCATCGGCTCTAACGGGCCCTGTAAATTTTACTAACAACTCTTCCAGTCACACCTGGAACGTAACGGGCCGTCAATCCGGACTTTATGCTTATCGTACGCCAAGCTACACATTGCCCACCGTCCGCAAGCCAACTGACTACGCCCGGGGCGTCTCCTGCAGGGCGTGAGGATTATTTTTTCCTTACGTTTTCACACGTAATAGCCCGAATATAATATACCTATATTTACGAATGGTCTTTCTGGGTTTTTTTTTTATTGGGTGGGAAAATCATCTTATGACATCCCCCGCTCTTGAGCGGAACGGGAGATAGTGTCAGACTTTTACTGACTAAAAACCCACTCCTGTTCCTTCGTTGCCTTCGTCCCAGGGCCCCGGGTTTCGCTTTCACACTTCCCGTGGCCCCAGTAGGCTTCGATCCTGCTGGGCCTCTACGATTTGCTTACATCTCCTTGAGACGCGCGTGGAATAGTACGCGTCGTCGACGACTTGGGCTCGGTCCGGACGGTTACCGGACGGTCGGACGGCGAGCCACCCATTGCTCGCCGTCTGCAAGCCCGCGCCTACTGTAGCTGGAATTCGGGATCGGAATCCCGGCGATGGTCTTTGTAGGTTAAATTTCGAACAATTCAATGAAAATATGGACTACTCATCCCTAATGGGGACGGCAAAACAATAAATGAATGAATGGTGAAGGCATTCGGCGCAAATAACATATTTCATTCTCCATCAACAATGCCCCACATTCCCATCTTTCTCACTACTGCCAACACAATGCCCAAATGCCATACATTCCTCGTTTTATTTCTCCAATTAGGTCTGTGGCAGTAAACCCCGGGACACATTAGCCCTTTCGAATGAAGTTGACGTCATAAAGTTGTTATTGACCATTCGCATGACCGTTGACCATTAGATACTTGTCAGACGTGTGAAGAGGTAACTACGTAATGCGGTTTAGTGATCTTTAGAAACCCGCGAAAAAAACGTAACTTTATATATCTTACTAGCGACCCGTTTTAGTTGCGTACGGGTGTTAGAAATCTTTGAAATTCTTTGCTTTTCTCTACTATAATATACATATATACTGGCTTTTACTAGCAGCCGGGTGAAAATAGGTTTCTCCATACAAACTTTAAACCCCAGTTTCTTCCCTATAGAAGTTGTATTTCAGAAAATGCTTAGTGCTCGCCAACGTCATAAGAAGAAACCTCGTGCAAAATTTCACGTTCCTTGTCCCAATAGTGTCAGTCAGTTTTTTCTTTTATATATATAGATTATACATTTAAATCTTCCTCATGTGTCATTCTGTCTATTGATAAAAAAATACACGTAAATTTATTCGTTAATTTTTGAGTTTATAGGTGAAATGTATGTATTTGTTTGTTACTCCTTCTGCTCAAACAGTTGAATTGATTGTGACAAAAGGCACATGGATAGACCCTGTCCTAGATAGCACATATGATACTTTTTTTAACCCGAGTGTATGATCTCTTGGGATATATTTCTACTTTCCCGTAGGCGAAGCCGCTGGTACAAGATAGTAAAGAGCTAAACATAAAAAGCACTATACAGTTACACAAGGCCTTACTTTTTTCAGCAGAAATCTTTTACAGAAAATCTACGGCAGAAGAATTAGATAAAACCGCTATTAACTTATTTATTATTTATATTTATATAAATATATATATATACTTTATTGTACACCAAGATAATAAATGATACATATGAGCCTTATATTAAAAAACATACAATTGGCGACCTTACTGAAACTTACTGAGTTCTTCAACTTTCAAATTCAGTTCCATAATGCAACGCAGAGTTCATCATTGAATCAACGCAGAGCGATATACGCAATATAGTATAACTACAATAGGAATGTATAATTACATATGTACTTGTAGACCCAATAAACACTCTTTAATACTAAAGAAAAAACAATTTTAACTACATATAGTATAGGTAAACGTTGGTTACTTACAACTTGAAATCTGTCAGAATTTTTTCACAAAAGTATAAAGTCACGTTCTACTCTGTCTGTACCACCCCTAAGGGTAAAGGTGAGTGGACAAAGGCATTTCTCGTTTATCTGCACTTGACTACGCGACTTTATTGTAAGAGTTTTCTGTGAAACGCGTCTTTCCAAGGCAAGTAAAATGACCAGTTCATTATGGTTATTTTTACACCTTTGTAGCTTGTACTTTGTTGAACTAATTTTGTTTTTTTTTTTTATTGCATTTTTCCTGGAGTTCACTTAGCTAGGGCACTGTTCGATGTGATGGTATTTTAGAGTGTTAAATTTGATTTTTTTTCAGTAAAAAGGGCTTCAATAAAGCGATATTCTATTAACAAAACGATTGTCAAAAAGTTTTAAAAAAATATGAAAAGAATTGATGTGCAATATCGTTATCGGAAACCTATTCATTTTTTTTTTTTGTCCATTTCCTGATCAAGCTCTGGTTGAAGGCGCGCTATATTCCACGTGCGGCTAATTGGGTATTTACCTGTGCTTATTTTTGTACAATATTTTATACTAAATAACAAATAACTCTAAAAAGATTTTTTTACTGATAACAGCTTGATATTTGGTGCGAATCCGTTCCTTTGACCTATGAAAACATTTCAAATCACAAATTGAGTTACGAAGATTTTTCCGTATTGCATAATTTTTTTTTTTTTCATGACTGCAAATTTACAGTTTTTTTACGGAACTACAAATTTACAGTTTTTAGTTTTTTTTTCTATACTTCTGCTATGAGTTCTTGCTTCATGCCAAATTTCAGAATTCTAGGTCAACGGGAAGTACCCTATGAATTTTGATTCCCTTGAGAGTGTTGAAATACACGTTTTTTTGCGACATAAACTGCAACCTAAGTATATGGTTTTAAACATAAACTGCAACCTGAGTATATGGTTTTAATTTCAACTCGATACCTCCACGTGTTCCCGAGATGAAGGGTCTTAACAGACAGATAGACGGACAACAAAGTTATCCTATAAGGGTTCCGTTTTTTCCTTTTGAGGTACGGAACCCTAATTACAAAGTAAGTGGTTCTTCGCTACAAAAAATGTTAATTCTTCTATATAGGTTTCCAAAGGATGTCAACAGGTCCATGCGTCCATCCGTTTGTCTGTCTGTCCGTCTGTCAGCGGGGGAAACGTTGAAATTTTTACAAAATATGACTGCCACTACAAGAACAAATAATAAAATTAAAATAAAGTTAAAAATTAAAGAGGTTTCCCATACAAGAAACGTCATTTTGTCGGCGTCTTTTTTGCTAATATTGTAGTACAGTAAACTTTGTGTCCAAGTCCGACTCGCACCTGACCAGTTTTTACTACCTTTGCCTCCACAAGATAATCATTACAAAACCTGGTACTTACATTAGTGTGTTATGAACACATTACATACAGAATAATATTATAACAAACAATACACGTTGCGTTCGCACGCCACGTTGTTTGAAACATGCCAACTTTTGTATTAAGAAGTTTGACTGAAAGAAGAATCACAGAAGTTTCAGTCTTACTTGATATTTATCCTACACTGATCAGATACTTCTTCTGTTCACTGATAGTTTGCTTGTTGGTCTAGTGATTAGTAATAAAATATGATATAGTAATAAACCTCTATCACACAACGCCGTCTAGTCTCAAGCTAAGCAGAGCTTATGTTATGAGTACTAAACAACTGATAAACCTACTTATATATTTCTAAATACATAGATATTATAAATAAATTACACCCAGACAGAACAAATGATCGTGCTCATTACACAAACATTTGGCCTGGGTGGGAATCGAACCCACGACCTCCGGCGTAGCAGTCAGGACCATTAACCACTAGACCAACAGGCCAGTCGCAGTGGTCCTAACTTCTATGCTGGAGGTCGTGGGTTCAAGTCTCACTCAAAATAAATGTTTGTGTGATGAGCGCAATCATTTGTTCTATGTCTGGGTGTTATTTATCTATAACTAGCGACCCGCCCCGGCTTAACACGAGTGCAATGCTGATACCACCGCAACCGCTATGTTCCTGCATTTTAAATCTGTAATGAGAGATCAGACTTTTTCGTAGACCTTTTCAAGGTGTACAATACTGTGGTATGTTATTTTGGTCTATTTCGTAGGGTTCAGCCAGCGTTTGCAATGTAAGCGCAAAAAAAAAATGTTTATTTACGTAATCACATTTGTGTGGTAGGTACTCTGTTCCCTGTGCGAGAGGAGCATCCTTTCCCGTCCTTAGCTCCACCACTTGCGATGTCCAACGCGGACCACTACGGCGACGATGACGGAGGTGATCGAGTTAGAGCTGAGAGTGGCGGTACGAAGGCTGACGCCTAATGTAATGGTATAATAATAAGGTTCGGAAACCAAACGAAATATGTATGAGCTGTACTATAAAATAGCTGTGCATGTGATCTCACAAAAAAAGTAATAGATCAGAAACACACAGTAAAATTCAACAAGAATTTCCAGAAAATACTAATCGGAATAGGTTAGACTTTTAATCTGCCGGTGAGAGGCGAAATATAGAAATTAAAACGATAAACACTCTTTGTATTTTCTTTATTTAATTGCTCACAGCTTCATAATAACATGACATAGTCACTTATAATTTTAGGTACTTAACCTCACTTAAAATTGGCGGGATTATAGCATGGCTTACATTAAACCTGGGTCCATTGATGGCACTGAGTTGTTCTTCTGCATTAATTTCTGTTGTTTCACCCTTTTAAGTTTTAAAACTGTGATATGTGTGAATATGTCGGAACCGGCCTGAATATAATTTCACCTTTGAACGTGAAAATATGAATGTTATTTTGTGTTCCTTAGTTAAAATGTTTTTGTTAAGTGTGTTATGTTTCCATGACTTTCATGTAGAAGTTTGATAATTGAAAACCAAATTGTTATAAAGTGATTTCGCTTAAATTTTTAAGCCTTCTTTGTTTCAATATCAGAAAGGATTAATCGACACGATAATAGGTCTTTACCTATGCAATTGCCGTTTTTTAAAACGGAAGGCTTTGATGTGTTATATCTTTAAATCGACTTGGAATTATAAGTTCAAATAAACTTTATATTAAAGATACGTTATTCCTTTTTCGAAATGGGTATTTATTGGTTTCTTTGTGCTTTTTATGTCCCTTTAATATCGCAGTAATATCGTGTCGCCATAACGAACGCTCCTATGCATCTCGCATAAATCTCATTCACGTGACTCTCACCAGGTCATTGGTCCATCTTGTAGGAAGCCTTCCAACGCTCGTCTTGCGGTGCGCGATCGCCAGACTAGAACCTTTCGGCCCTACCGACTATCCGTCTACAAGCAAAGTGCCCTGCCCACTTGGGAGTGGGCAGGGCACTAGCCAATAGGGGAATAGCCAAACTTAAGTGGGCTTAAGTTTGGCTATTCTTCGGGCTATGTCTGCGACCTTGCTTCTCCTGCAGATATCTTAAGAAAACTCCGAGCATAGTCTTTCCCATTTTCCTTTGGGTGACTCTAAGCCTTTTGATGAGGCCAATTGTAAGCGACCACGTTTCAGTGCCATATGCCATCGCTGGCAACATGCACGAAACGAAAATGGAACTGAATAAATGTAGTTACTCCTTTCGACAACCACAGAACACTCACGCAGTTGAATCTGTAGGCTTTTAGCCAGTTGCATTCACAAGTAATAAATACGACGAAGTTGAGTCTCGGAAATCCATTCAAACTCGTATACATTCACAAAGCGACTATTACGGATGCGGCTAGGGATGTAGGCGAGGCAAAACATTTAACTGGTGTTATCGAATGAATAAATACAAATATTTATAGGCTTTGCCCTTTTTTTTGAGTCATCAAATAACTTCTCCCGCTCGGCTTCGGTGGAGCGAAAAGGAGTGTCAGAGTATTATCTACTGACTAAAACCCATCTGTTTTGCTTCAGTTACACTTGGCGATCCACGGTAACACTTTCGAACAATCCTACAGTCCTAGTAAGCATCGACCCTAGTGGGCCCATTTTGCCGACATCACTTAGAGGTGTGCTTAGAACACACAATTCCTTCGGCGTTTGTCTCGTGCTTGCGATGGTTGGACCCAGGGCAGCTCCTGCAGTGACGGCAGGACCGTAAGAATGTCCTCTTCCTCACAGCTTCAATACCTCTCCCTTGCTCGCATTACTGCTTCTGAGAAAGAGGTGACTGCCTCCTAATCCCTCTCGCTCCTTACCATGGGCTAAACCAGGGCCATCACGTCGACAAAACCGCTGACAGCAACTACTTATTCATAATATTGCCACATCTAGCCTGTCTTTGAAAATTCAGGCGAGCCGTCATGTTACGTTATTGAATTAAAATACTATAAAACAAACTTCACGTCATGTCCCATCTCTAAAACGCAGGGTGTATGCACAGGTTTGAGTACACAGCGCCGGTATTGTGATCTCAATGGACACATAATAGCGGACGTCATGCAGCGCCATCCATCAATCGGGATTAGCGTAGTTAGTTCGGATATTGTTTAGAGGACATGGGATATTTTTCATGGGTTGGACGTGGTGATATTTTTGGTCTTGTTTTGAAAAAATGCATGATAGTTTGGGCGTTTTATTTTTTTGGGAGGTGGTAAATTATCTAATCATTTCTTGCGCTCTTGGAAATCATCTATGACATCTCTCATTCGGTAAACGTCCGGACCGAGCCCAAGTTGTCGACGGCGCGTACTATTCCACGCGCGTCTCAAGGAGATGTCAGCAAACGTAGAGGCCCAGCAGGGTCGAAGCCTACTGGGGCCAAGGGTCTGATTCTGAAAGGAAGACTCGGCCCCGGTACGAAAGGCAACGAAGGAACAGGAGTGGATTTTTAGTCAATAAAAGTCTGGCACTATCTCCCGCCCCGCCCAAGAGCGGGGGATGTCATAAGATGATTTTCCCACCGGAAAAAAAAAAAAATCTATGACATCTCTTTGAGGCGAAGGGTGGAACAATATGCACCCTCGATGACTAGGCTTGGTCTTAACCGGACGGCGAACTACCCATTGCTTGTCGTCCGCAAACCCGTGCCTACGGTGGCGGGAGATCGCTCTGCAACTCTCGACGCCCGGTGCGTCTCCTATCGCGGAGGCTGAAGCGTGAGGTTGTATGATAGTTTGGCGTACGAATTCTGTCGCATTCAAACTTCCTTCAATTTAAAAATAAAAAATGGATGTAATAAAATCAACTCGTTCAAAAGCAACATAATAATGTGGTTGGACACAGTTTTACATTCTTAAAATTCATACAATTAATTTAGCTATAATATGTATGTATTTAGAAATATATAAGTATGTTTATTAGTTGTTTAGTACTCATAACACAAGCTCTACTTAGCTTGGGACTAGACGGCGTTGTGTAGTAGTTGTGGAACATTATTATTATTTTATATTATTACTACAGTTGTTTCCTTTTTAATCGAAAAACATAATTAAAACAAAAAAGATAACAAATGATCACATTTAAAGAATTCTTCAGAATTTATCAATAATATATATCTATATATATAAAAGAAAGTCGTGTTAGTTACACTATTTATAACTCAAGAACTGCTCAACCGATTTAGCTGAAAATTGGTGGGGAGGTAGCTGAAAACCGACGGACGGACATAGGATACATTTTATCGAGTAGGGTAGATTAGGGTAGAGTAGGGTAGAGTAGGGTAGAGTAGGGTAGAGTAGGGTAGAGTAGGATAGAGTAGGGTAGAGTTGGGTAGAGTAGGGTAGAGTAGGGTAGAGTGGGGTAGAGTAGGGTAGAGTAGGGTAGAGTAGTAGAATATAGACGGGAGCGAAGCCGCGGGCAAAAGCTAGTATATATATATAATATAGATAGTTAGTTAGATGATCCCGACTTAAGATTTAAACCCAGCCAGGCGCATTACTTTGTGTAATTTATTTCATCATCACTGCTATCAATCAAAACGGCAAAGAAAAACGTCGTGAGGAAACTGGCATGCCAAAATTCGAAGACATGTGACATCCATTAATCCACACTAGGCCTTATGGTGAAAGAAAGAAAGAAAAAATGTTTATTTGTGCCTCACACAATCGTATAAACTAAAATTACACACTAAAAGGTATAATCAGTGCGAGGCCAAAAAGGCACCTAACTCAGCATATGCTGCGTTATTTAAAACGGTTGACGATTAACGATTGACGATTGAAGGCCATAATCCACCATGGATTATGGCCTATTTCCTCTCACAGAGAGGAGCCTTGATTCCCAGCAGCTAAAACATTATAAAGCTAATTATTATATCATATAACTTTTATATAACTTATTACAATATTTTATCATATTTTTTTCCCTAATTGAAATCAGAAAAAGAAGTAATAAGGTAAAAAATGTTCTAATGAAAAATACACCTCAAATAGACTACAATAGAATACATTTAAAGAAATGCCATCGGCATTTATCAAAGAATTCTCGATCATATTAGTTTGAGCCAGAAAACGCTTTTCTTTATTCTCTAAGTTTAATTTATTATTTCTATTTGTATGAGAAGCAAGTTTTCTCCATTTTTTATTATTTACTAGCTGATGCCATCGACTTTATCCGCAGCAAAGAAAGAAACTGTCCCAAGGGAATATACGCTTGGGATAGAAAGTATCATCATCATCATTTCAGCCGAAAGATATCCACTGTTGGACATTGGCCTCCAAGTGTCGCCATAATGAACGGTCCTGTGCGTCTCGCATCCATCGGATGACCGCAACCCTTACCAGGTCATCGGTCCACCTTGTAGAAGGCCATCTGTTCTGCTAGCAATTTGCCCTGCTCATTGCCACTTTAGTTTGGCTATTCTTCGGGCTCTGTCGGCGACCTTGGTTCTCCTGCGGATATCTTCATTCCTGATTCGATATCGCAAGGAAACACTTCGAGCATAGCCATTGCCTTTTGGGTGACTTTAAGCCTTCTGATGAGGCCCATTGTGAGCGACCACGTTTCAGAGCCATGTGTCATCACTGGCAACACGCACTGGTCATAGACTTTCGTCTTGAGTCACTGGTATGTTGGACGACCGCGCAGCTTCCCGAACGCTGGGCTGGGCAGCCGAGTCGGATTCGACGGTTGACCTCTTTCTCAAAATTAGATCTACCCAACTGGACTGTCTGTCCAAGTTAAACGTAATCGTTCACAACTTCGAGTATAGAGTCTCTAATCTTCATAGGAGTGCGTGCTACATGGTTTTTTATCACTGACACATGACTTTAGTTTTGTCCATATTCATTTGACATTTGGGGGAGTCCTTTGTCTAGCAGTGGACGTCTATCGGCTAAAATGATGATGATGATGACGTCCCTAATAGATAGATCAACAGATAGAGCCCTTTTCACGTTTATAAAATTAGCATGTACACCTAACTACATACAATTATATTCAGGACTAGCTGTTGCCCGCGACTTCGTCCGCGTTAAGTTCGTAAAACTGTACAATCACTCTGTGCTTGCAATTAATTCCGAAAGCATTGCAATAATTTATTGTACTTTAACATGAAACGGTTCTGGTAAAAATATCCGAATTGACAACCTCCTTCTTTTTTAGAAGTCGGTTAAAAACGCAAATTACCTTCAGGAAACATGTTATCTACTCGTCCAGATCCAGATGTATGACCGTCAATGAATAGAAAGAGCATGTATGGGTCATAGCAGTTGTAACCAATCGAACTCGCATATTGATGGCCAAACCGAGAAATTACTGACACCGATTGCCTCTATGAGGACACGGCGGTTCACTCAAGATGGATAGACCTCCACCGCATGCTACACCGATTCCTCCAGGCAATTCTCAAAATGGTAATATCAGGGTACTTTCAACCGAACCCAGAACAGAAACTGTTCGAAACACCCACAACAGTCCTGAGCTTATCCATAAAACAATGAAATTACGGTTAACAAACGTAGCAGCCGATAAGTGTTATCCCTGAGACTGGCCTCCCTTAGAGGGTTGTTCCAGTGTTGGTCACCACTCACTGCAAGGAGGTAACGTCCAGATGTCGACGTAAGGCTGCAAGGAATCTGAGATACATCATACGTTGTCGAACTGTGATCAGAAAAACACATTCGATCCCGTTTTATATGAAGCAGTGACTGCAAATAATAAAACACACCATTATTAATCCGCAAGGTGTCATCATGCCGGAGTAAAAAGAGGAGATGTGCCCTGCAAGGGCGGAGCACCGTCGTGTCCTCGTGGAGGCAATCGGCGTCAGTGACCTCTCGCGCCGGGCTCTGATCCAGAGCGAGGAGTAATGGCAGGCGGTCGCTTCCTTCAGCAAAGCCGTAATGCTAGCGAAGGCGGAGGCCGCACGCGTTAAGAAACGAACGGCCTCACGCCGAGCCGAGTTTTCGACCCTGACTAACAATCACGGTAGACGCGGGCTTCCGGACGTCGAGCAATGGGTAGCTAGCCATCCGGTAGTTGACCGGATCGAGCCCAATCCTCAACAGCGCGTAGTGATAGACACAGGTGTAGGTTTAGTCAGTAAAAGATTGACACGTCCTCCCGCTCCAACCAGAGCGGGAGAAGTCATTGGATGATATCCACCCTTAAAAAAGAAAAAAAGGTGCCATCATCATCATTATTATTTCAGCCGAAAGACGTCCACTGCTGGACAAAGACCTCCCCAAGTGTCGCTATAATAACCGGTCCTGTGAGTCTCTTATCCATCGGATTTCCGCGACCCTTACCAGGTCATCGGTCCACCTGGGGACCATCCAACGCAAGGTACCCTGTAACCCCTTCCGAAAATGTGGCCGTGTTATTTTAAAGTGAATAATTAAATACATATAGCTATTTACTTTTATCGTCTTTGGATGGTATCCCTTGAATAATCACGGTCAATTAGCTTGTTACAATAATGGGAAAAATACAATAAAAATAAGCTGTAAGATTGTTAAAAATGCCTCCGTCTAACATCAGTTTAACTATAACTGTAAACGTGGGCGATGGCCATTCTTCTGCCACTCAGAAAATTACGTAAAATACGCAATGCCATCTATCAAATTTAATATGAAATTCAACCGTCATTGTCATCATTATTTCTACTTTGAGTCTTTAGATGGCGTTGCGAGTATCTGAATTGCGTGTGATGTTATATTTTACTTCTGGATTTTTTTTATATTTCATATGCTTTGTTTCATAGCGATGAAACAAAGCCTAAGTAAGATAATTATCAAGTTCCACACAATTTAAATGTATAAAAGTTATCTACATCGATTTCTAAAATTAATAATACGCACTTCAATCAAAATTTCTACAGATATATTATATACGTAGATTTATAAAAAAAATTTGTAAGCATGCAAAAATATATAAAAAAATCTTATTCACGATGACAAAATAGAACAAAAATTTCTCCTAAGGGAGCCGTACGGGATTTGGACCACCTTCACATTACATTAAAGTCTAGATGCGAAACCACTGCGCTGCGGTCTTCGCTGAATAAACTATAAAATAGACGTTCTTATATAAACGTCATAATTGACTGGTTGGCTCCCTAACGATGATAGCGTGATGATTTTCGTTTTAGAAGTTAAATTTGCAGCTAAATGGAATAATGTAACATTATAGTACGTGATTTTACTCGCCGCTTTAGTTTTATTATGTGTTTTGATTAGTTTTACAAAATATTTAGAAGATATCGAATAGAAATGTCAATTTTATTTTGAAATAATGGTAAAAGTTATTTTAATACAAAAAAATAAGACAAAATAATGACAAAATTTTTAACTGTAGCTGGGAATTGAACTCGCGGCAAATGTCGTTCAATACCTACATTTTGGATTATTGCTCACCCCCCATAGCAAATAGCGTGATAATTTATAGCCTATCAGTTGCCCTGTCTTATAAGGATTATGTATGCAAAATTTGAACAGGATCGCTTCAGTAGTTTTTGCGCCAATTAATACCATCACAAAAGAATTTTACTGTTTTATTATATGTATAGATTTCAGGCATTTTGACGTACTTAAAACATGGATATACAGCAATTGGATTTGATGGAAGTGCTTGAATAAAAATGTTTAATGAAAGGTACACCATGCGTTAAACCTGTTATCAGTTTATTCCAATTACAGCAAGAAGGCTTTTTTAGATTTAGTTTCATGTTACGTCGTATACTAGTTAGTGATTGACAGGGAAAAATGGCGTCATAAAACCTTGCATCGTGCATGTAAAGTTTAACACGCACGCACGTACGCTCAAATAATGTCATCAACCCTTAAGCTAGAACTACATTAGACCGACGCACACGTGTAACACGTGTACAACACTATAAAGGTAGAACTACACTGCGCATATGTGTGCCACACACGCCAATCGGTGCGTCAGTCTCCGTACATTTTATATGGAAACTAGACTTGAGAGCTACCTACACTTGATCCACGCCACGTGACGTCGTTCTACGTACAAATCAGCCCTCCTAGCCTAGTTACAACCGTTTCGTTTCAATTCTCTTTTCGTTGATCGCTTCGAGTCGGCCCCCCTCCTATTCCTTTGTTCTGACCACGTGACTGAGCGTTGAGATGACGTCACAACTAAGGAATCAGAGGCTTAGTCGACTCGATGCAATCGACGAAAAGAAAATCAAAAAGAAACGGTTGTAACTTGGCTAGGGGGGCTGATTTGTACGTAGAACGACGTCACGTGGCGTGGATCAAGTGTAGGTAGCTCTCAAGTCTAGTTTCCATATAAAAATGTATGGAGTCTGACGCACCGATTGGCGTGTGTGACACACGTATGCGCAGTGTAGTTCTACCTTTATAGTGTTGTACTTATAGGGTAACACAGATAGAAATCATTTCATATTATTCAATGCAAAAAATAAAAAAGTATTTGTAAAACTGGCAGGCTATTTATTAAAACCCATATAAATGCACTTTTTTTTAGTAATAATTTATGTACGAACAGAACTCAACACAATGGCATAGCTGTAACTCTCTCACAACTTCAATATTTTTTTTGTTTGATTAGTTTTTTTTTGTTTTGTTTATACAACATTATTTTCAGTATGCGTCCCTGACTATAGTTTGTTCAGAATCAGTAACTGAATCGATTTCAATATTTTTTACACCATGTTATATTTTGGCCTAAAAGTATTTAAAAAAGGTCATAAGTTGGACACCACCGACATTAAGTATAGCACAGGTCACGGCAGGTCATAGCGGGCATTAGGTGCCAGCGTACAGCTGGGTGCGGGAGCAAAACTAGCCCTCAGTCGCCCGGATGGCCCGATGACCAGATATTTGTACAAAAAACTTTTAAAATAAGTGATTTTTGTGGACCTCTACAGCCAGTCTCTTTCGGCCATCTATCCCATACAAGGGATAGTTGCCTAATCCATATAAATTACATTTGAGATAGATGACGGTCCACCGAGAAATAAAACATTTATACCACAAAAATTTTGATCGCATCTAACCTTCGTAAGAAATCTACACTAATATTATAAAGAGGTAAAGTTTGTTTTTTTGTTTGTAGGAGGTAATCTTTGAAAGTACTGATTCGATTGCTAAATTTTTTTTATCTATAGAAATCTGCTTTATTCCTGAATGACATAGGCTATATTTTAAGTACGCGGACGAAGCCGCGAGCAAAAGCTAGTCGCATAACAAAGACGAGAGGACACGGTCAAAATAGAAGAGTTTCTCGATAGAAAAATAAACTATCATGCGATCCATCTAGAGTTATTAGATATATAGAGTTAAGAGAGCCTTTCTTGAATCCTATATCTTCAAAGTGAATATTGTTTCATCCAACGCATCCGCTTGTTAAAGAGGTAATGAGAAAAAAGATTGATAGCGTCTAAACGCTCTGTTGATATTTTTGTAATACCGTCATTTGTTCGGATAATTCACAAAACAGAATCACATGAAATATGACAGATACACATATATTTTTTATATTTTACGTATTTCTCTTTGGTTTTAAATCGTTTTTTACGAATATTTTTTTTAGGATAACACTAAATGTAATTTCATTTCCGTTTTAGAAAAGACGAATATCTATGTAGCCAATTACCGCCATTGGCATATCAAAACTCGATTATAGGTACAAAACCTCAGACTCACAGTAAAAAAAAAAAATTGATAGAACTTACCAGTAAGAAATGACAATCTCCTCATTGCAGGAAAGGGATGGTTTCCCGAGGTGTCCAACAAGTCTAGCTGGTACACTTCCCCTCGGATGCGGTACAGCTTCCGATGGAAGTCTTCAATGGTCGGTGTGTAACTGTCCTCGAACTTCGTACCCAGGAACCTGGAGACCAGGGACGTCTTGCCTACACGAGCTGACCTGCGGAAGACAGAAGAGCTTGCTATAGTAAAAAAAAGAACCATGGAGTTTCCCTATTCTTTTCCATAAGAAACGACCAATTGGAACCGTGCACTAGCTTCTGACGGTGTATAAGTGCCCATGTCTATATATCTATATATAAAAAAGGACAAACTGACTGACTGACATATCAACGCACAGCCGAAACTACTGGGACTAGGCGCGCAAAATTTTGCACCAGGTTTCCTTTTATGACGTAGGCCACCACTAAGAGGATTTTCCAAAATTTCTTAAAGGTATGAAACGGGGGTTTGTATGGAGAAAACTACTTTCGCAGATCGATAACAACTTCTTCAACCTACATATCGATGGATTAAGCAGCACCATACCCGCTAAGGGCGGGTTTCCAAATTGAATATTTTGAGTTAAGCATATCTCAAACCCTAGTTACCAAATTTTGACAGGTTTTCAGGCAGTTTGAGAAATTACAGAAACCGGCACGGATCTTGAGCGTTGACTTCTACATTTCCACTTGCGCAGAACCACGCAGAAGTGAAATATCGGGTCTCTTTAGTAGTATGAAAAGAGATGCGGGAGCGGGGAATGCAATCCTTCTACAGTGATTGGCTTGCCGATGTGTACGATCCGCAAAGCGATCCCAGTTCTTTAGCCGAGCGCTCAAGATTCGTGCCGCTATCTATACTTACCTATGTACTCAACTTCAAATGTTTTTATTAGTAATTGGAAATAAGGAACATTTAATGTGATATAGCAGCAACATTTAAGTGATAATCTTGATCTCTATAGAGAGATTCTTTTTTTGTAATACTCAAAGAAACCAATCACAAAACAGCGAACTTTATCCGATTATAGTAAACACAGCTCAGATCCGATATATTGAAATAACCAAAGACATTCGCTGACAACCGGAACTACGGCTTAACGTGCTGCCAGCATCGTGGAAGCTAACGGAATCCGTAATCACGGATCCGTGTAATGCCTTAAAAGGACAAAGTGGTAGAACTTTGCTCTTCATAGTAAACGAAAAATAATCTTACTAAGCCCCTTTTTAGGGTTCCGTGCTCCTGAATTGGAACCCTCATAGTTTTGCAATGTCCATATATATGGTATCTATTTGTCCGTCCGTGGCTTAGATTAGAAAGAAAGAAATAAATTAAATACATTTATTTAGCACACAGACACACACAATGAAGAAATGACTTATTGTTAATATGTAGAAACATAAAAAAAAGCAATAACATTGTTTGTGTCACGGCTGTACCAAATAGATCCTGCCCCCTAGCCAAGTTACGATCGTTTCGTTTGCGTCGAACGCCTCGAGTAGGCCACGCCTCCGATTCCTTTGTTCTGACCGTGCGACTGAGCCTTGAAATGACGTCAGAACAAAGGAATCGGAGGCGTAGCCTACTCGAATCGTTCGACGCAAATGAAACGATCGTAACTTGGCTAGTGGGGCAGTTCAGCATAATGCCCGACAACTACATAGCAACAGCTACGTAGTTACAATCCCTGCTGGTTGTCAGTACCTGGAACGTTTTTCACTATACTATATAATATTAGTTATTTCTATTTGTATGAATGTTAAATAATTATCTTATTGCCTTGTATTGTGTACAATTCATTTGTTTTGTAAAGAAGAAACTTTTTGATACGCCATTTTAAAAAAAATTGTAAAGTTGTTTGAAATAAAGTTATGTTTTTTTTTTTTTAATCCATATTTCATTTACCTATCTAAGTGTTTAGTAGTTACCTTACAATAATCAAATTTATCTAAGTAGGTAATGTTTAAATTTATTAAAATTGTTTGAATATATCTCGTAAAATAAATGTTATGCACACCTGATTCTATGAACCTCTTTTGTCTAATGCTATCGTGAATGAAGTGTAGACATTTGAAATCTTCACAGATAATGTATTTTTGTTGCTGTTATAACAAATACTAAAATTAAAATAAATATTTAAATGGGGCTTACAAAACAAAAAGTTATTTTTTTGCCATTTTATACCACTACGGTACGGAACCCTTTGTGCACTAGTCCGACACGCAGTTGACGGCTTTTTTTGCTAGATGTGTAATAAAGTTCTACAAAACTTATACTTAAGACGTGTCCCTACGACTAATCCAAAGAGATTAAGTATATATTGCCTGTTACTTTACTCTACTTAAGTAAGTAAGTACATATACCCCAGCCCTGGGGTCCCGTTCCCGATTTCCAGCCACCGTAGACGCGGGCGTGCGGACGGCGAGCAATGTAGCTCGTCGTCCGACCGTTCGGTAACCGTCCAAACCGAGCCCAAGTCGTTGACGGCGCGTACTGTTTCACGAGCGCCTCAAGGAGATGTCGGCAAAGTCGGATAGGAGCCCAGCAGGGTGAAGGCCTACTGGGGCCAAGGGTTTTTATTTTTATTTATTATTATTTATAGGCGGAAACAGTAGTGTCAGTAGAAAAACATAAACTAATATTGCACAAACAATAAAGACACAATTACAATATTTATCAGGGGTAGGTACGTTAATGTAAATATCAAACATATGTCAAGATGTAACCAAATAAACAATCAGATAGCTACTGGAACATCTTTATAACTCATAGTATATTTAAGATAAGAACGCGCTATCAGTAACATGTATATGATACCAGTAAAATTCCGCTTCAACCCCTCGCGCGTATATGGGTATTATTATTGTCATGGGGCGTTTTTACGTAAAATCACCAAAAAAAAACTTTTTTTGGCTTTTAGATAAAGAGACCAAAATTTTCATCCCAATAAATTTCGTACACCCGTGTGTACAAAACGATAATTAAGCATTTTTCAAGGTCACTCAAGTTGTACAATCGACCCGCCATGCGCCACCAAGATTGGTAGCGACTCAACTAGCGACCAATCTTGCTGCCTAGCTAATCGTATTACAACGGCATTAAGCTTATTCCACTACTTTATTCCTCGTTACGGTGCAAGAGATAAAATTGAATAATTTCAACTTTATTCCAGTTACAAAGTACTCCCTTCTACTCAAGAGGAGGAGGGGAGTACTCAAGTGGCTCCCTATTCGACTTCGTAGGAACTGTCGGATATCATGTCTGCTATTTAACATCCTTCACAACCCTAAAACGCCCTCCTATTTGCGGGAACGCTTTTCCTGTTCACGTCCTTCTGATGCACCTTGCAGATCGCATCTAAAGAATCTCTTAAAATCTCCTCCCCACTCTACCAATTTCTTTCTACTACTTCACTGCGCACGCAGTACGATTGTAGAATTCACTACCACCTGACATTAAGGGCTGCCAAACTGTTGCAGTTTTTAAAAGAAGAGTGAAAGAACACTATCTTTCTAGTTCGTCATAGTTGCAATAAGTATGTATTATATTATTTAGTATGTATTTTTGTGATATTTATTTTATTATGTGTATGTACCTATATATAATTATAATAGTATTTTTTTTTACTTGTTATATTATTTCATTGTTAACTATGTATTTTTATTTTTTTGTGTGATAGTTGTGGAATATTATATTATATTATTATATTTTGTGTGTACCAATTTTCCTTTTACTTCTACACACAGTGTCTACATCTCTATTTTCTCCAACTCTCCTTTCGCAGGTATGCTGGAAGAGATGTCTTTAGAAATAAGCATCACCTTTGTACTATTTTTCTGTTTCCTTCTCCTTTTCTTTTATTATTGTGTGTACATAAATTGTTAAATAAATAAATAAAGGAGGCGCCAGATAAATATCAAATAACAGAACTTTATTGACATTCTTAATTTCAAAAACGGAAATTAAGACTATAAAGCTGTATTGAATCGAATATTATTATCGCGATCCTTTACATTTTCTAGTAACGAAAAACAGTTTATGGTTTTTTTTAACCGACTTCAAAAAAAAGGAGGAGGTTATCAATTCTGCTGTATTTATTTTTATGTGTGCTACCTCAGAACTCCGTCGTTCATGGACTGATTTGCAAATTTCTTTTCCTCTTAAAGGATATACTTCTAGATTGGTCCCATTTTTGCAAAATCCTGTCTTGATGATGGGATCCATGAGGAATCGAGGAAACTCCTCAAATATTATAGGCAACCATATACTGATTTTGTTATTTTCATCGAGAACTTAAGCATTTACAGTCAAAAAGTAACATTTAAAGAAGTGGAACTGATGAAAAAGACCAGAAATGGTCAACGGAACTAGAACATGCTCACATAGATATCACAATGATGATAGTTAAGCGACTATCATCATCTTCCAGCCCTTGTCCCGTCTTATTTGGGGTCGGCGCAGCACTTTTTTTACGTTAGTGACTATGACAATACGGATATTTATTTATTTGTATTGTCATATGATTCTGAATAGTTATGTTGAAAAAGGTATCATCGAGGTGACCTGATGATGATGATGATGGAGCCGAAAGATAGGCACCTGAAATCTGTAATTAATCAATGTGTCCTAACCGTGTCCGTGGGCTTATTAGAATTTTCATGACATCACTTTGGCTATAATTTACTATCGAACTGATCTGATGATAGAGCCGGAAGGTAGAAGCTAGACACAGGCACTTCATAGTAAAACAATCTAACCTAGCAGTGTTTGGGTTATTAGTGTAGTGTATTGCAACTAAAAAGTGAGAAATAAAAAACTTTTTACAAATAAAAATCACTTCACTAAAATAAAAACACTAAAAGGATATTTTGATCCTTTTAGGTTTTTTTTTTAGTGAAGTCGGTTTTTTTTGTAATTTTTTTATATTCGGCTATCTGTCTAAGTTTATCTGACGCTTTTTATAGGTACGACTAGATTATTTTTATACAAATTTATGTTTTATTTTTATTTTTTTATTTGATGTAAACTGGTGCTTAACTATGATCTCACCTGATGGTAAGCAGTGATGCATTCATTGATGTTGAGGCGCACTAGTTTATTAAGAGCCTATTCACTCTAGCCTCGAAGACACCCAAATTATAATTTATTTATTTATTTAAACTTCATGCAACACAAAGTACAAAGGCGGACTTAATGCCTTAGGCATTCTCTACCAGTCAACCTAGGGTGGTGAAGAGACAATATGGTAGGTGCATAAAAGTGTAATTTTACACGAAAAACAAGATAAAAAAAAAGTATACATATAATTAAAATGCACATACATATATATTTAATATAATATATATACATATATATTAATATAAAGTAAAGAAAGAAGTTTTGAGACGATTCTGCTATTGAAGGAGCAAATGATTCCGCACCTTCCGCTTAAATGCATATCGACTTTCGGCCGTCCTGATATCGAGAGGAAGCGCATTCCACAGAAGAATGGACTGTATATAGAAGGAAGAATGGACAAAATCAGAAGTATGAGAAGGACAGAGCAGAAGAAGATTGTTAGAAGAACGCAGATTCCTTGCGTGTGAAGAACATAGGTATTGAAAGTGACTAATGAGATAGGATGGAGGCGAGGGAGAGTTGAGTAGAGAGAAAAGTGTAGTCAAAGCGCGCAAAGTTCTTCTCTGGCGAATTGGCAACCATTCATTATAATCGGATGGGAAGACCTCGGCAGGCAAATTGTTCCAGTCCTTCGATGTACGCGGTATAAACAACGAGCCGAAATGCTTATAGTCCGGACCGTAGAGGTTTCAACAACGTAAGGGTGGATACTCACCGTACGTCGGGTTGTGCGTTGGTAGAAATGAAATGGCGGAATCAAGTCATGCACTTCCCGCGCACACTCTCCAAAACGCAACCTATAAAACACCGAAAGGCTGGCCACCCTACGCCTGTACTGTGGCTTTGAAGATTGGATTTAAACAAATCTGGATCACCAATTGTCCTCTTCGCATGCCTTTCCAACCTCCACCTTCCTTTCCTTTGCCACCGAGTCCAAAGCTGCCAGGTGGCATTTTGCAGCAGCAGCCCATATGTGGCTGCAGTACTCCACACACGATCGATTATTTCTACAGAAGCCTAGATAATATCCACAAGATGGCTGTGCATCCAAAATATCTAGTGAAAGATGTATGAAAACTTACCTCGAAAAGGACGCTCTTAACGGACTATGCACAGAATATACTCGAGATAAAAAATACATAGCCTGCGATACTCAGGAATATCGTAATTGAGAGAGTGCTCCAAAAAAAAACTATAAAAAATCTTTTTTATAATATAAAATTAGAAGTGGAACAAATGAAAATACTGTTAGACGAAAAACATACCATAACAGCAAAACGTTACCAAAATATTTGATGACAAAATATTACACAAACGATGACTATTTCGACAACATTTCTTATTATGATCACATCAAAGGCTCCAATCAGATCAGAGCTCGAGCATTCGGTCCAGGAAACAGGAAAATGGAGGGAAAAACATTAACTCTCGTTCCTCTTAAGGATCCTGTTGGGTAAGGGCTTTGACGTCATTCTTGTCATCGTTCTTTATTTGTGTAATGACACTAATCAAAACAGGACGAGCTTCAAGTCGTATTTGAGCAGTGAGGGCTACAGTTTTTGTGCTCACCAGATGGTGTAACTGTCGAGTAAGGTTCTTAGGTGTAGTCAAAGGGTCAATTCATATCGAGACGCGACGTTGCGTTATTAGCGACTCGAAATAAAACTTTGTTTACTACTCCAAAAGATACACATTTCATTGTGAAAATTCAAAATACGTTGCACCACGCATCGTTGTGCCGCGAGGGATCTCGATCTGAAGTGGTTATCTTTTCTGCCACGTAACTGAGCATTGCGATGACGTCAGAACAAAGGAATCGGAGACGTGGCCTACTCGAGGCGTTCGACACAAGAGAATCGAAACGAAACGGTCGTAACTTGGTTAGGGGGCTGTAATAAAGCAATATTTTGAATGGCTCTTCGCGCAGTGTCGCGTCACGTCGCGTCTTGGTGTGAATTAACCCTTAAGGGAGATGCTTAAAGGTAGCGCGCGAAATTCATTTTTTTTAAGTTTTATGCATTTTACAGGTCAGTGTCAAGTTATATGATGATAAAATAAAATTGGCGGCCAGAATACATACTTAATTAAGGAATAATGCACTCTCACTTTACCTTACACTATTGAATGTCTATTTGTTGAAAAAATAAGTTAAGGGTTTTATTGAGGTAGGAAATGATCAAATAACTTCTCTCGCTCTAGGGTAGGTGAGAGGGCGTGTTAGACATTTGCTGACTAAAACCAACCTGTGTCCTTCAGTTGATGTTTACGTTCACGCCATAATTATGGCGAGTTTCAAAGTAGTAAGAGTAATATGAGGAGTGGCTGGAAAGACGTCACGGCGTCACATAGTAAGTTCGGGAAGTTCCTGCACCGGATCCGTGTGGAAGAAACGACCGGGTGTGACCATTGTGTGGACCGCCCGGAGGACACGGTAAAGCATACGGTAAAGGTGTGCCCAGCTTGGGCAGAGCACCGCCGTGTCCATAAGAGGACAATCGGCGGCCACGATGGTCCGGAGCGAGGAGCCAGGAGGAATGGCAGACGGTCGCCTCTTTCTGTAAAGCAGTAATGCTAGCGAAGAAGGCGGCCGCACGCGTGGCCCTCACGCCCCAGCCGCCAGGATCCCGATCCCGATTTCCAGCCACCGTAGGCGTAAGCTCGCAGACGGCGAGCAATGGGTAGCACGCCGTCCGTTCGTCCGGTAACTGTCCAGACCGAGCACAAGTCGTCAACGGGCTGTAGTGTTCCACGCGCGCCTCAAGGAGATATCAGCAAAGCGTAGGGGGGCAGCAGGATCGAAGCCTACTTCGGCCATGGGTTAAGTGAAAATGAACCCCGGGACCCTGGAACAAAGGCAATTCGCGTGGTGGATTATGGCCCATCTCCTGTCCTAGAGAGGAGGCCTGAGTCCCAGTAATGGGAAAATTACAAGGCCAATTATGCTATGCTTTATACTACTACAAAGCAGACTTCCATTAACATTTCGCCAATGCATTTTCGCAATCACTTTTGTACTTCTAGTTTTAAACAAAAAACATCGGAGTGCAGGAGTAAAAACCACGATGCGATGCTCATATAAAATTCTTTTAATGTGCAAATAGCAAAAAAATCTTCTGTATACAACCAGTTTTATGCTTTACGTCATAATTAAACTAGAGTTTTATGACTGCACTTTTTAGGTTACTGAAAAGTGAAAAGCAAAGTTAACATAATAGTAGTTTTACTAGCATTTTCCATTAGTTTAGTATTATGTTGACGTCACGTCAGCAAAAGTTAAGAAAAACTAGCCAAGTACGAGTCGGACTGGAACACGTAAGGTTCCGTAGGTACTACAATATTAAAATCGAACAAAGAATGCCGACAAAATAACGTTTAGTGTATAGGAACCCCTTTAATTTTTAACTTTATTTTAATTTTATTATTTGGTCTTGTAGCAGCAACAGAAATAGATTCTGTGAAAATTTGAACTCTCTACCTCTTACAATTAATGTGCTACAGTCCGCTGACAGACGGACGGACGGACGGACAGCGGAGGCTTAGTATTAGGGTCCCGTTGGTACCCTTTGGATACGGAACCCTAAAAAGGCTACCAGATTTCCTCTGATACCATAGTGCCTTTTTACTTAGTATTGGGCTGGTTGACCAGCACAGTCCCCATTTTTTTCTTTTCGTGAGGATATTATTGATAATATCCTCACGAAAAGAAATAAATGGGGACTGTGGCCCTTACAAAGGGCAACTGAAGAAACAGGTGGGATTTAGTCAGTAAAAGTGTGACACTCTCTCTCGCTCCTGCCAGAGCGGAAGGCAATTCGTTCATTTCCCACCACAAAAAAAATGAGTAAAATGATTGCCAAGGCTATGGAATTGGTTATAAGAACGAATAGGAAAACTGAAGGAGCATCGGTGGGTTTTAGCCTGTAAAAGTCTGATATCCCCTTTCGCTTCACTCAAAGTGGGAGGATTCCTTTGATGATTTCTCACTTAAAAAAAGGCGTAAAATGGGACAGCGCTGATCACAACAGTCACATGCTTATAGTGATCACTGAGTAATAGTCTCCATATTATGGTTATCTGAGGATGGACGATATCGCAGAGGCTGGCCTTGAAAGTATGAGCAGGCCACCTGGATAACTCCTGCTGGTTTCTGATGGCTCAAAAAAAAAAACATTTTTTTTAATTTGATATAAACTAGTGCTTGACTGCAATACCACCTGGTGTTGCATAGGCAGTGATGCCATCGTTGATGGTGAGGCGCACTAGTTTATTAAGAGCTTTGAAGACACCCAAATTATAATCGTATAGAAAGACCACCCAGACAATTTTTTCCAATCCTTAGATGTACACGGTATTAACGACGAGGCGAAACGCTTAGTCCCGATCGTAGAGGTTTCAACAACGTAAACGATTGAGCGAACTTTTTTCTTTTTTTTTAATTCATGTAAACCAGTGCTTGACTGCGATCCCACCTGATGGTAAGCAGAGATGCAATAATTAATGGTGAGGCGCATTAGTTCATTAAGAAAATCTGGCGGTGGCCTCTGCCGAGCAGAAGGTTAATGAAGCTAATATATTTTTTTAGCTGTCTCTAATATTATTTCAACGTGTCATGATCTTCCTCGCCTATTTTCCAACTACTTAGGGTTGGCTTCCTGTCTAACCGAATGCGGCTGAGTACCCGTATTTTACATGGAACGACTGACCTTCAAACCTTCACAACCCCGCTACTAGGTAACACGATACTCTTTGGATAGACTAAGGGCTATATTTCACCTAGGCACCATGGCAGCGCGACCAGTTGAGCCGCCATGGTGTCCCGATGAATAGCCCTTACATACTCGTTGGTGAGGGCGTCACTGGCGGCCGGACTAGCGTCCTAGCTGGTCGCGCCACCAATTTGGTTGCGCAACCAAACGGATACAAGGTGAGTAACTCTCTATAGAGCTGCATACATTTTGATGGTGGTGGCGACTGGTCGCGGCGCCATGGTGTCCCAATGAAATATAGCCAGACTTTTTGGCGTCTGATTTACCTGTAACATCTGACAAAGATCTGCGAATGAGATCCAGGTGCTTTCCGAGGCACGGGTAGTCAGTAATATTTTAGGTAAACTTAGAAAAGTACATATGAATTGAAAAATTCACTTTGGTACTTGCCCGATTTCAAACCTGCAACCTCATCATGAGAAGCAGGGACTATCACGACATAACATTTCATAATATTTACATCTTATTTCAACGTATATTGACGTTTAATCTATCATTTTCTAGTTTGTTAAAAAGTATGACAAAATTTTAATGGTTTCATATTACAAATTCTTGGTAACCCCTCAAACTTGAGCCGTGTTAGAGCGAAGTGAATTTCCTTTATTTCAACGGATATTACGTATTTTTTCAACCCACTTGCGTCATAATTTTTTTTAGTTTGTATATTACCTGTGACTGCTCTGTATTTAGCCTGTGATTGTTTTGTATATCTGTGATTGCTTCAATTGTCGTCCAGCAATCTTCCAATGACGTAAACCAGCGTAGGAAATTCGCTGGAAGCGTGATGCCCTCTACGAAATCAGTTCAAAACGACTCGCCATGCGGCCAACCTGCATTTTTGATGTGCTCCGAAAAAAAAACTATAAGTCAAGGACAAATGGTGCATAACCATCTTGTGTAACTTCAGTAGCACTGTTACCTCAAGATTACTCCTGAGAAGACTGTTTAGTCAGCGAGAAGTAAGGTCTTACCTGACTTATTCGTTGTCATTTCTTCAAAGATTGCGTGCAGAGCTCAAAGCAATTTCAGTGCAGAACAACTCATTTCTTATCTACAACCAGCTTAATTCTTACAGTCCACTACACATCTCCACTATTTTCTAGGGTTCTGTACCTCAAAAGGAAAAAAACGGAATCTTTATAGGATTACTTTGCTGTCCGTCTGTATGTATGTCAAGACCCTTTATCTCTGGAATGAGGTATCGAGTTGAAATCAAAACCATATACTCAGGTCAGCTGCTGTCCCTTGAAGCTATAAAAAAATCAAACTTATGTCAGCAAAAAAAAAGATACGGTCATTTATATCGCAAAAAACGTGTATTTCGATACTCTCAATGGAATCAAAATTCATAGGGTACTTCCCGTTGACATAGAATTAAGCATGATTAGGAAAATATCTGAAAACTGTATTTTGTAGGTACGTCACAAAAAAAATTTTTTTTAGATTCGGAAAAATCTTCGTTACCCAATTCAGGAATTGAAGTCTTCTCATAGGTAAATCTGTACGGAACCCTCGGTGCACGAGTCTGACTTGCACTTGCCCGGTTTCGGGCCAATTGGAGCGCCGGACGTCGTAAACGTGTCGATAGCATTAACATAAATTAATAATAATAAATAATTTAAATTTATTTTTGTGTAATTTATTGTAATTTATTGACTACTATTTTCGTTATTGTCTTATCAATTTTAATGTACTTAATTAAGTTTCATTTTGATATTATTTTATTTGATTTTAATGTATTTTTGCATTGTGATGTTTTTTGATTTTGCAAATGGGTATATTCGACCTGAATAAAAAATATTATTATTATTATAAAATAAACTCGCATTAAGACCGGACTTATCTTGGTTACTCCCAAAAATCCTCCTGTCATGTATTTACCCACTTTTTTTTGTACCCTACACCTGTGATCTATCACCATCAAACCTTCCCGTCTCCCATAACGCTATCACACCTTCCTTTCCCATTAAAAACGCGTTAACATCGTTATAAATCCCACAAAGATCACACGATTCTTCACTAATGTGATTTTCAAAGGTCACTTGATCCGTTTGTAGACGAATGTCGCGATAGAAAATCCCCTTTTTCGTTCATTCCTCTTTTCTTCGTTACTAATAGGTACCTATATCGTATCGTGATTGATTGGGTTAGGAGGAACTAATGTTTACCCTTGAAGAGATCACCCGTAAATGGCAATTTATTTCTATCCTTCACATCGGACGATACTTTATGTAACTTCTACGTAAACGTGATTTTCGACTGCTTTTGTGGATTTCGTTGGATGTTCAGTTCGTGCAACGAATACAATATTAGACTTTATGATGATCATCGATAGAGACAGCATTTTGAAATTAGTGCCTTGCTGCTAAATGAAAACAGATTGTACAATGCGTTCCGAATAAGAATAAGATCGGTTGCCATGTTGTGACGTCACGTTATACTGTCAAATCGAAGAATTAATAGGGTGAGCAAAACAAGAAATTTTTAAAATTTAATTTATTTACGAACTGTGAACGAAAAAAGTTTAATCAGAATTCAGTTCCTCAATTTTGCCCCATTTCTTGCGATTTATTATCTTCACCGTGTGTGAAGATATTATATAAATAACTCTACGAATAATTTAATACCTTTTAGGGTTCCTTTTTAGGGTTCCTCAAAAGGAAAAAACGGAACCCTTATTAGATCACTTTTTTTTCCGTCTATCTCTTTGTCTATCTGTCTGTCTGTCAAGACCATTTATCCCGAGAACGCGTGGAGGTATCGTGTTGAAATTAAAACTTGCACTTGCTACTACTTAAGTTTGCAGTCCCTTGAAGCTGTGAAAAAATCAAACTTGAACGTTAAAGAACAAAAAAGTTACGGCAGTCAAAAAACAAAAACAAATATTAATCAAATGTCAAAATGTTAAAAATTGAAAGAGTTGAAAAATAAAATAAAAAGGTACAGTCACGTTTCTAAAAAAAATTAATTCATGCATTCCTTAAAGCATGCAATTAATTATTAATAAATAATCAAACATAATAATAATATTATTTATTTAAAAAATATTCGGTGAATCGTTCAGTCGAAGTAGCGTTCGGCGATAAAATGTTGTTTCGCAATGAATTTTATTCGACCAATCTTTCAGTCGACTTTCCATTAATCGACCATGTGACTCTCGAATTATCATTACGGCCTCATTAATACCTTTTAAATCGCCGTCATAACAATCCATTATATTCTCATAATTAATAAGTATAGAAAAGCGGTCCCTAACTACGTAATGCTCATTAATATTTCAAGAGAACCCGGTAGCTAATTTAAGATCTAGGGTGTACTTCGAATTTAAATTAGGTTTATAATTAGGGTTTTTCATTGCTTTTATTTAGATTTGTGTACCTGGCAGGTATTTTAAGAGTCCTACATTCAGATATCACGTTGGAATATTCTATGAGTGTTTTTTTAATTAGATGTTAAGTGTATTTAGAAATGGTTAATTAACTTAAGAGCTGCGGATTTTGTTTCAGTCATTTTCAATTGTTATTAAAAAAGCCTGGTATTTTTTTTTTTTTACTGTTCGTTTAGTTGAATTAAGGATTTTTTTTTATTCCAGCTGTAGCAGTAGACTGACAGTTCAGATCTTTAAGTCAAGAGTGAATAGGTTACTTCTAGGTAAGCGCGCTCCATCGTCGACCGCATCATCGCTTTCCATCAAGTGAGATAACGGTCAAACGCGGACTTATAATAAAAAAAAGTTATAGAAATAAGGAAAATAAGCAAAATAATATTTCTGTTTATAAATTAATTTAACTCTAACTCTCTTTGCAAAATCTATATATATATATAGGCGAAATACCAATCACTGATTAATCACGAAATCTCAGAAACTATAACACCTACAAACTTAAAATTTGGCAGGTAGGTTCCATATAGGGTGTAGACATCCGTTAAGAACGGATTTTACGAAACTTCTCCCCTAAGGGAGTAAAACAGGGGTTGGAAGTTTGTATGGGAAAACCTACCTTTACGCGGGGGAAGCAACTGGCAGAAGCTAGTACATAAATTTTAATCATTGAACTTACGATTACAAGTACTCGTATATTATTATATTTGTTCTGAAACCCTGTAAATTAAAATATTAGTTTTCTTTTCAAGTTTGTCGGTTGCCAAAGTGGTTGAAACATTGGCTGCTGCGTTGCGTCTGACAGCGTGGTTCCTGGTGTAGATGTCTTGAGTATGTGAGTTTACATGTTTGTGAATGCGCCCTAGGTACTAGAGTAACTGAGAATTACTCTGTGGAGTGGAGCAACATTCAAACTGGTTAGTGGCCCTGACTGCTATGCCGGAGGTCGTGGGTTCGATTCCCACCCAGGACAATTAATGCTTGTGGGATAAGCACGATCATTTGTTCTGTGTCTGGGTGTAATTTATCTATAATATGTATGTATTTAGAAATATTTAAGTATGTTTATCAGTTGTCTAGTACTCATAACACAAGCTCTGCTTAGCTTGGGACGAGACGGCGTTGTGTGATAGTTGTGTGAATATTATTATTATTATTATATTATTATTTTCCCAACTACAAAAAAAAGGTATACGGAGCATCTTTCTGCAGCTCTCAAAGGCGTCAATGCGTTTGCGGTTTGCAGCTTTTAGCGTCCAAGTCTTGGCGCCATATGAAAGGATCGAGAAGGCCAAGGGTCAGGAAATATTTTTATTGTAACATCATTTAAAGTAAATATTTACACCTTAGTAATAGAACCTGCGTTGAAATTCCCACAAACGACGTGAACACGACACAAACACGAATACCTTAGAGAATCAGTAAACATTTCCGATAGGAAATATCGTGTTAGTAGTCAAAGGTAAGAAAATTGGTAGAAACAAACAGTATTTTTCTTGGAAAAGCATATTGGCACGACTACACCTGCAACACTCTAAGGACTGACGCTGCGTTAAGCGGGCACCCGCGCGGGCACTAGTCGCGGGGAGCCGCGCCCTGCACCCGTTTTGCTACGTAATAATACATTAAAGTTCTCCATCGACACGACTACATGCACACCGTTAAAGTTGAAATAGCGATACTGCACAAATAATAATCTGGTTTCCGCAGCGTTGGCTCTAAGGCTATGTATGAACTATCATTATTTATAACACCAATTTTATAAAGGCAAAGGTTGGAAAGTGAGCGTGTGCGTATTTGTTACTTCTTAACGCTCGAATGGCTGAACGGAATTCGATGAAACTTGGTACCCGGGTAGACCATAAATCCTGGAATAGCACTTAAAACTTTTCATCCCGGGAGTATGTTCCCTTGGGATATTTTCTACTTTTATGCGAGTAAAGCCAGCCTAAAATAAATAAAATAAAACAAAGGCAAGCTCATAATGGTATACAAGTATATTGTGATGTCTAGTAACTATTCCTGCCTCCAGCTTAAAGAACGAAACGAAGCTATGTATACAGGAGCTTCTTAAAAAATTTCGCACTGTCATCGGATATTCGACAGTTAATTTAAGCAATATTGCTGAAAAAAATGAGAAATTCCTTCTTCTTGAAGTAGGAAATCAGCAAACAACTTCTCCTGCCCTAGAAGGAGAGAGAAAGAGTGTCTGACTTTTATTGACTAAAACCCACCTAAGATCCTTCAGTTGTTCTATGCGTTACATGGCCGAAATAATTAGCTCTCTAGCCCCTACCCCTCGCGCGTATAGAGGCATTATTATTACGTAATTGCGCGTTTTTACGTAAAATCAACAAAAAAAAAGAAATAAAAAAAGAAACTTTTTCTGGATTTTTCTAGGAAAAACGAAAATATACAGACCAAAATTTTCGGCCGAAAAAATTTCGTACACCCCTGTGTACAAATTGACAATTAAACGTTTTTCAAGGTCACTCAAGTTGTACAGACGTATGTATAATTGGCGCATGATAACAGCCCAATATGTTAACAGCTCTTTAAAGCGCGCGTGGTTCTTATCAAACGGTGAGCTCCTCATTGCTTGCTGTCTGCGAGTCCGCGATAACCACGGTGGCCGGGAATCATCCAGTGACTCGGGATGCCCGAGGAGTTACCTGCGGCGGCTGGGTTGTGAGGACGTCCTCTCCCTCACGATTTCTGCCACTTCCTTCGCTCGCATTACTGCTGCGCAGAAGGAGAAGAACGCTTTCTATGCCTCTCGCTCTGTAGCAACAATGATCTTTTTTTTTACTTGAAAAATACCCCACAGTGTTTCTTCAGTAACTCTTTTTGCGAGGGCTGCGGTAACTTGTTTAAACAATTTTGGTGTGTGTTTCACAGACGATGCTTTAAGCTCATATTTATTTTAATCCCGCTTTAGTACCGAAAAAGTATGTGAGAACTGTGAGACGGAAGCTGGATTTAAGTAGTGGGAATAAGATTTATGTTTGGTTACCTGTGGAATGTGGAATTCAAGATCTTAAAAACAAGTTATATTTATAAGTGCAGAGTAGGTGAGGACTACACTTTTGAGGAATGCGAATCGAATCGAACCTTTCTTTTAGGTGGAAAGTTATCAAAGTGTAAGAGGGAATGTCAGACTTTTACTGACTAAGACCCACCTTTGTTCCTTCAGTTCCCTTTTGAGTTCCAGGACCAAAGTAACTCTTTCAAAGAAGCCTATGCAGAGACCTATGCTATAATCGCTTGCGCACAGGAAATACTAGACAGTGGCACCGGAGGGGACACTTAAGGCACTCATGTCCAATAAATGGATTCTGGGCTAGTACTAAACTGTATTAAAATACTAAACCAGATAGGAAGGCGCAACAAAGTCAGACTGATCTGGGTGCCAGGTCATACAGGAGTAGAAAGCGACGAAAAAGTCGACATTCTGGCAAGTGAAGGATCCAAGACACCCGTATTCGGACCGGAATCCTTCTTAAGACTCTCACCAAGAGTCATCAACCAAGCATTGAAACGGGCTACGTTAGAGATACACAGCACACACTGGCACAAGACAACAGGCCAGAAGCATGCAAAGCTATTTCTTAATGACATAGACAAGGCCTGGAGCCAAAAATTATTATTTTATTAATACAGCAGATCACAGCTCCGAACAATTACAGGAGTCTTCACGGGGCACTATGCCACCAACAAACAGCTCCACAACATGGGATTAGCAAGCGGCCTGACTTGCAAGATCTGTGGAGATGCAGAGGAAACTATGTTACACTTGCTGTGCGACTGTGCAGCACTAGGCTCCAAAAGACTAGGGTATCTGGGTCAGCCATTCCCAAGACCAGAGGAATAAAGGCTCAGCCTCATCAAGGCCATACTAAGACTCATGAAGGAGGTGCACAGTGGGCTAGGGGTTGAGTAGACAGGAGAGACATAGCACAAAAGGTCCAGAAAGATCGAAGTGCTCTGGCCCAGGGCAAGCCCCATAATAAGATAAAATAACATAAGAACTTTTGAGCCTAAGGGTGTTTTTAATATCGTGTGGATTTTATTACGCATGCGGGTTTGCTCCGTATGCGTAACCCCCGCAAATGTCCATTTCACACAAGTATTAATTGTAATGCGTGGAATAAGCACGCGGGACGTGGTTTTTACAAATTGGATATTTTCTGCATGCAGAGCAAATCCACATGCTTGATGAAACCCGCACGATATTAAAAACACCCTAACCTTGTAATTCGATGATCATCCTCAACTTGAAACAGACATGCTCTCTTTACCTGACTAGATACTCAGTTTTCTACCCCGTGCAGGTAAGTTGGTGACTTCAAAAACATACCTAACCAATATCTAACAACATAAACCTTCATGTAGATTGGATCCTATTCCCAATGCAGGTTCGGTTAACATTATATAAGTGGATAAGCATTGCCATACAGCGTGACAATGCAGCCAGTCTTTTATACACATTACAATGATGCAGAGGAGTTCTTAGACTGTTTTAGTTGGTTAAGTGTTTTTTTTATATGTAAATGCAGTGATTGCTCAACCAAAATTTTCCGGTATAAGAATAATTGCTGAGTTTATAGCATATAGCATAGCATAGTCGGCCTTATTATGTTCCCACTGTTGGGACTCAGGCCTCCTCTCCAGGAGAGGAAATGGGCCGTAATCCACCACGCGGGAACCAGTGCGGGTTGGTGGATGTCACATGTCCTCGAATTTTTGGTTCTAGGACATGCCGGTTTCCTCACCATGTTTTCCTTCACCGTTTTGAGAGCAGTGGTGATGAAATAAATTACACAAAGTAATGCGCCTGGTTAGGTTTGAACCCGCGACCTACAACTCGTAAGTCGGGGCCGTTACCGCTCGGCCACCACTGCTCTCGATGAGTTTATAATCGTATTAAAATATACTAAAGAATAATCTAATTCTCCAAAACAGCTCGTTAGATCTTTCTCTTTACAGTTAGCCGCGAAAATTTATTTCCTACCAAAACTAGAACAACAACATCGCGTGCTAAATGCATTTTACGTAAAACTAGCTAAATTGTAGAGACGGCACATCTCGTTATCTCCTTCGCACAAAGACAAAGCATTGCACCACTTTGTACTCCCGGGTGCCGAACAACGGCGCTGCACAATAATCTGGGCGGTTAAGTTTTGTCTTGAGAGTATGAAACAGATAAGGTGGTTTATGTCCACATATACACACATATGTATTAACATGTATTTAACAATATTAATAAAGCAATTATGTTAAAGTTTCCCTCTGAGAGAGGAGGCCTGAGTCCTAGCAGTGGGAACATTTTAAGGCTAAATATGCTATAATTGTATGCTATGCTAATTATGTTAAAGTTTTTATCTTCTTTTTTATTTATTTTGTACTTTCAAAAATTAATTACTTTTAAATCTTAATAGTAATTTTAATTATACAACTATTTTAATAATAATAATGAAATTTTTGTTTTTTAAATCTGATTTAATCAAATATTCCTATTTAAATGTTTATTGTAAAATATTATATGTTGGTCAATGTATTTAATTTAATTTTTAATGAAATTTTAGTATTAATGCAACAAATATTTTGGAGAAGACACTGATTCCTGTAACACTGGTGTTATCACCTAGCAAAGGAGTCAGGGCTTCACTATATTTGTACTTACATGTTTATATGCTAATAAATTTATCTTATCTATCTATCTTAAGCCGTACGCACGTACGAACACGAACATAGCGAACACAAACATCCAACGAAGAAAGTTTCGTTCGTTCATTTTAAGTCCCACTATTTCGGAAGCTATACTGAGGTCACCGAGCATTGTATAGAGCTCCTCCGTAGTCTCAGCCATGACTACTATGTCGTCGGCAAACCGAAGGTGAGTGATGTACTCGCCATTGACATTACCTAGCCCTTTCCACTCCAGAATCTTGAAGACATCTTCTATTGCAGCCGTGAACAGTTTTGGAGAAATGACGTCTCCTTGCCTCACACCTTTGCACCATTGCGTATCATGCAATACAATAAATTTGATCGTACATGCGTACACAGCTTTAGAAGTAAGGCCTACTGTCCACGGACGCGTGGCTTCACAGCCGCGTATCGTCATTCTACGCTTGGTGTACGCCTGCTCACAGCTTCCATACAAAACTATAAAGCTCTGCCGACGAAGCGGCAACATCGTGTTGTTGTATTGTTGCTGCTTCGCCTAAGGAAGAGCTGATAAATAAAAAAACTGGGCAAGTGCGAGTCGGACTCGCGTACCGAGAGTCCCGTACAAACTTACCTATGAAAACAGTTCAATTCCCAAATCGAGTTACGAAATTTCTTCCGAATCGAAAAAAAAAAATTGTGACATACTTAACTACAAATTTACAGTTTTCAGATTTTTTCCTATACTTGTGCTATGAGACCTTGCTTCATGCCAAATTTCAGGAGTCTAGGTCAACGGGAAGTACCCTATGAATTTTGATTCCCTTGAGAGTGACGCAATAATACACGTTTTTTACAACATTAACAGCCGTATCTCTTTTTTTCGTTTACTCAGAAGTTTGATTCACAGCTTTCAGGGATCGCAAACTTAAGCATATGGTTATTATTTCAACTCAATACCTTCACGCATTCCCGAAATAAATGGTCTTGACAGACAGACAGACAGACAATAAAGTGTCAAGTGACATTATGGGAGGCCTTCCAACGCGTTTTTCGGTACGCGGTTACCACTCCAGAACCTTTTAGCCTGTTTACCTACAGATAACCATCTTTTCTGCGAGCGATGTGCCCTGCTCAGTGCTACCTAAGTTTGGCAATTCTTCGGGCTGCTAACTTCGGTTAACGTTTAGTTTATGAGTAACCGAACCGAACGTAACCTAACCTAACAAATCAGGAAACCGCCCTAAAAGTTATAAATAAGAACTCGTCGCACAATATTCAAATTGTATTAAACTCTTGGTTACTTTTAGGCCAATGTGCTCCGTTAACGCTATCATCGCGTAATGTGAAAAAGCGTGGTCAAAAACCCTGTCTATCTTCGTCTTATTAGTTCTCAGTAGTCCAGACGTTTCGTGGCACAACATTCCCAGTACCATTACTTGCTGGAAATACTCCCGGTGCAAACTCTTTATTTGTTGGGAAATATTTTCCGACGCCCCGAGCTCGGTGCACGGTGATTCCAAGCATTATATATCTTTTCCAGTTCTTGTTGATCGGACCGTTTAAAAACCTCTACAATACTGTGATGTTTATTTTTTATATATCTCTGGACGGAACTTTGTTCTGAGAAATGTTGATCTTTTATTTGTTATTGTTTGTGAGGACTTATAAGTATATATATTTTATATATTTTTGTAAAAGTCGTTGTTAACAGGTGATCAAAACGAAAATCATTCGCGCGCATTACTGTTTTCTATTCCCTCTTGCTCCGGACCATAGCCTGCACCGGGGCTAGATGCAAAGGCCACCTCCAGGCGGTATTCCACCTAAGCGGGACAGACCTCCAAGGTATTATCCACCGTGTTCTCAGAGCGATCCGCATAATAATAACAACCGGGCGTTTCTTCCCGCTGGATTTGAAACAGGAACTTATAATAATCTCTGTATCCTGTGAGGAGCTGCCTCAGGCGGATAATGAGGATGCAGTGGATCTTTTCCAATCACTCCTCAAAGAGGGGACTCACCGCCATGATTGTGGCGTCCCACAGACACCTCCAGTGTTAGAACAATTATAACAATATATTTTTTATTACCTGCCAGGGTTGTTTAGGCTATAAATAAGAGAAGACCAAATAAACGATGCATGGACCGAGTGAACGATCACATCGCTAAAAGGGTTGATTACTAAGATGACTATATAGAAGTTATATATAGAAAGAAGATCTCATAACTAAAACAAACATTCATGTATAATGTAAAGCTTCTTTTATTTTCACCCTTTCCCTTTGAAACCTAATTCTAAGACATTTACCATACGTCCACACGCCCACCTCTATATTTACGGATCCCTCAAGATTCAGGCCCATGTTTGTTTAGGTCCAATGCAGGTCGCTTCTTAAGGTGCTGTTCCATCAAAAATGTGCGAGTTAGCTAGGCGGACCGAGGATGCGAGCGGTGCGAAGATGGGTAGGGTACTCGGTTCTGTGTGACATTCGCATCTCTCAAACACATCCTTCGCCCACATTCCTAGCCAGCATCACTAGCGTAATTATTTTCATTTAAGAGTTCCGTACCTCAAAAGGAAAAATATCTTATAGGATCACTTTGTTGACTGTCTGTCTGTCTGTCTGTCTGTCAGTTTGTCAGCATCGAATAAATACTATTCTATTCTATAATGTGTTCCCAGAACGTTTTGTGCGGACAGTATGTTATTTTTACAAACTCGTTATTCCAACACGATCCCATTGTCATTTTGCTAAAAACTAGTAGTCTGCTAAATTCAAAATGATCGATTATTGGTCAGTCATTGGTCTCGTAATAGAACTGTGGTAGAATGACAATATCGAGCTGTCTCAAAGCAATGACTGCACAACGACGTTCTAATGGTACACTATTCCGTAAACCCCAAAAATTGCTCTAGAGATGATGATAGCTCCTTTTTACTAGAGCTGTGCAGACTGTAGAAATGAAGTTATCCTCACTGGTGGCATTTTTCGTACCGCCAGGCTTTTTTTTTTACTTTTACTGACTAAAAACCCACTCCTTTTCCTTCGTTGCCTTCGTCCCAGGGCCCCAGGTTTCGCTTATACACTACCCGTGGCCCCAGTAGGCTTCGACCCTGCTGGGCCCCAACGATTTGCTGACCTCTCCTTGAGGCGCGCGTGGAACAGTACGCGCCGTCGACGACTTGGGCTCGGTCCGGATGGTTACCGGACGGTCGGACGGCGAGCCACCCATTGCTCGCCGTGGCACACCTCCACCGTGTGCTCTACCGTGTCCTCCGGGCGGTCCACACAGTGGCGACACCCGGGCGTCGTTTCCGCACGAATCCGGTGCAGGAACTTCCCGAACTTACCGTGTCCGGTGAGAACCTGCGTCATGCGGAAGGTGAGGACGCCGTGAGGTCTTTGCAACCACGCCTCAAAGTGGGGACTTACCGCCATTATTGTGGCGTGCCCATCGTACTGCCTAGCTTACTCGCACATCTCTGTAAGTAAGAACCCTTACTCACCTACCACTGAATAATTAACTAAACCGTTTCCTTTGACAGCTACTCACAATGTTCAGATGTTTATGACATAAAGTCTTTGAGGGCTTGGACCTTTTCTTGTTTGTTTATAGAGTTAATTGTAGACGCGTGGGTAATGGTGTAGATCTAATTAGTGACTCCCTGTTTTGAGCAGTAGTGGTCCTGTGGTAACGGCTCCGACTTACGAGTCGTAGTTCAAGCTGACAGTTTACTTTGTGTAATTTATTTTGCCACCACTGCTCTTAAAACGGAGAAGGAAAACATTCAACCAAAATTTCGAAAACATGAGACATCCACCAACCCGCACTAGGCTCGCGTGGTGGATTACGGCACATTACCTCGCCTAGAGAGGAGGCCTGAGTCTTAGCCGTGAGAGCTGTGTTGTATTGGGTTAATACCTTTTTAAGCAACTCTTACGAACCTGTATCATCCATCGTCTACCAATCTTTAGGAATTTGAAGACGCTGTCAATACGTTTGCTTCTTTCTTTCCGTTTCAGATATACACGTATATAATTATGTATATGTCGTGGCCAGATCTTAGAATTGATCATTTCGTGATATGGCCAACAAAAACTGGCCAGATAGTTTAAACGTTAACATTTGTTGACGTTTTCATTTTCATATAGCACTAACGGAGGATATATTTGGCCAAAACTTGCCGAAATTTTTATAACATTGCCTTGGACTATTGTATAAAGGTGTTATAATGTAATAAATGAATGAAATAAATAAATTTGATGACTTGTCAGTCCTCGTTTGGCCATATCATTGATGTAGGATTTATATGATAATAAATGGTCTGAAGAAAGTAGGTCAAACGAGGATTGAAATGTCATCAAACTTTAACGTTTAAAACATTCTAGCCAGTTTCACTTGGCTATTTCATGAGTTGATCAATTTCTGAGATCTGGCCACCGTAACATTATACGGTTATACATTAAGCTCTGATACGTTGATCTCGCATATAAGCTCAAATGTCGCGCAACATCTGCTGCGGTCGCCACGTTCACTAAAACAATATTTCCATAGAAATTACACTTCGTAAATCTAAAAACTCGATGTCACTGAAATTGTTATAAAATATGCTAACAGGTTATTTAGGGTTTAGCACAGTTTTGGATCGACTAGCCAGCGACTAGTTTATTTATTTAACAACTAAGCCTTAAAAAATGAATACATAAAACACTTAACTAATTAAAACTATATATACACTTAAATCAAAAACTACTAGCTAAAATATGGCGTCAAAAAACTCCTCCGCATCGCTGTCGACTGGAAGTGTACCCAAAAGGCTGGCGGCATTGCCACGTTGTATGGCAATGCTTAATCTCTGACCGAGGTAAAAGCCAGCCCTTGGGTCACGTGAAGTGTCTACTAAGCGTTAGATAGTTCTTTGAACAGCTTATGAGCACTCGGACCCCACGGCCCAAGAGTTTCAACCCCAAACGGCTCAAAAATATAACTGCCGACGAGGTTGTTATATTTCCGCCGCTTGAGGTTCTCCGCAGCAGCAGCGGCAGCACCAGCACAGCACGAAGAGCTAAGAAGATGGGATGGCGCAAGAGTGTCGACACAGGTAGCGTCCCACACTAAAGGCCTACCCATCTTCCAGGGAAATAAAGACATACCGTCCGGTCTTTTACCATCGTCGCGTGCCAGGCCATGAGGTTCCAAAACAGCCGGAACGCCGACGGTGACAAGGGCTCGTCGGATTATGTCGTTAATATTCGCGTGCCGTGCTATCCGTCCCGCGCTTCGACTGCATGACAGGCCGTGGTGACCAAGGCTGTTGACAACTTCACCACAGTGGCAGCGATGAGAAAAACAGCAAGGAGCACCTAGGCGTAGGGCAACAGCTAGGCGGAAAGTAGTATCGTAGTAGTAGTAGCACACTTTTATCTTGAAAAATATTGAAAAAGAAAAAAAAAATAAAGAAAAAAAATAAAATAAAAATATAAAAAAAAAAATATTAAAAATTAAATATTAAGAATACTTTTCAAAAAAAACATCAGAAATATGTATTTCTGATATGTTTCTTTTTTTGTGTTATTAAATTAAACAATACGATATACATACTAAGTAATATCAGGGTAATGATCACCCAGAAGTATTCAATAGATTCAAATCGACGGAGAATCGATAACGTTCGATGACTAAGGCACAAAGAGTTCCTTTGAGACCTTTCTAACGCCAAAATATCAGGGGAACCTTATAGGTCGCAGGTGCCTACTAGAGGTGTCCGCAAAACTCCCCTAGGGAGGGCAGTAACACGGAGTGGTCACGTAATGTTGTGCACCGCTGCGGTGTTACAGAAAACAAGAACAAATGCCGTAAATAAAGAAATTATTTCTAAAAGCAAGAAAGAAACAGTGTTCTTGTACTGGGTGTCACAGAAATAATTCATTTTTGCAGATGCACAAAAAATTAACAGATACTCATTAATTTACAATATTAGAAAATAAAAATATGGGAAAATTACTTTTATTCTACACTAATATTATAAAGAGGTAAAGTTTGTTTTTTCTGTTTGTAGGAGGTAATCTCTGAAAATACTGGTCCGATTGCGAAAATTGTTTCACTGATAGAAAGCTGCTTTATTACTGAGTCATATAAGCTATATTTATTGTATGCGGGCGAAGCCGCGGGCGAAAACTAGTAAAATATTACTTTATTCAAATGTCAGCCTTTGCAGCTCCTAACATTCATGAAAACGCGCCTCAAATGTTGAGTAGTATTTCTTTGAATTCTTGTCTAATATAGTCCTTCATCCCCCTCAAAGAGCCCAAACGACTCACCTTCGGATTTTTACTCTGGGGTTATCAGAAGAATAACTGTAAACAGTAATCCATTAACCATCAAATGTGAATTGAACACCTTCGCGTGATGTGAAATTGTGTCAATATGTAACACAATTTTCACACAACGCCATCTAGTCTCAAACTAAGCAGAGTAATAGATAATGCTGTGAGTAATAGATAACTGATAAACACTTATGTATTGCTAAATACATACATATTATAGATAAATTACACCCAGAGACATAACAAATGATTGTGCTTATCACACAAAAATTTGGGTAGGAATAGACACTGCTGACCTATAAAGGATTTTCTTCGAACTCTTTTTTTTAGTTGGGAAAATCATCCAATGACATATCCCGCCCTTAGGCGGAGCGAAAGGGTGTGTCAGACTTTCTTTGCCTTTCATACCAGGGACGGGTTTTCCTTTAAGAAGCGAACCAATGGCCCCAGTAGGCTTTGACCCTGCTGGGCCCTACGGTTTGCTGACATCTCCTTGAAGCGCGCATGAAATACTACGTGCCGTCGACGACTTGGACTTCTTCTTCAAAATTCGACCTCTTAACTCGATAACACAATATTCCAATAACTGTCTATATCACAAAGATACTCGTGGGTGTCAGACTGTCAGATAACTACAGCTATGACCTTTCTGTAAACTATTTGATGTCGCAGCAAATTGAGTTGCCTTGTTAAGTAAACGTAGTTGCCGTGTGCCTCGCTTAGGCAAGACCATTCATTGAATTAACTTTTTGAGTGTGTCTTAAAATGTTATGTTGATAAATTCAAAAGGTATTAGAAGTATGCGAAATGGGGTGTAAAGTCCCGTAAACGTCTTTTGTAAAGGCAGAAACTTCCATCCAGGTGGTTGTGGTGTCTAGTCCGGGCAACCGCCCGATAGTTGGTGTTGAGCTGTCGTATATTGCAATCGCGCAGGGAACTCTAATACCGAATTGCAGGATTTTAGTCAGTCACAGATGTTATAGGCAAATTCTAAATAGCATAGCTTAGCTTAGCATAATCAACCTTATAATGTTTACACTGCTGGAACTCAGGCCTCTTCTCTAGGAGAGGGAAAGAGGCGAAATCCACCACGCGGGCCCAGTGCGGATTGGTGGATGTCACATGTCTTCGAGTTTTTGATTCTAGGACATACCGGTTTCCTCACGATGTTTTCCTTTACCGTTTTGTGAGCAGTGTATAAATTACACAAAGTAATGCTGGGTTTGAACCCGCAAGCTACAGCTCATAAGTCGGGGTCATTACCACTCGGCCACCACTGTTCTATATGCTCTGCTCTAATTCTAAATGGAAAAGGCTAATAGAAAAAGTACTTTATTTGACCCAGGAGTTATATTTGACTGGCCTGTTGGTCTAGTGGTTAGTGGCCCTGACTGCTATGCCGGAGATCGTGGGTTCGATTCCCACCCAGGACAAATGTTTGTGTGATGAGCTCGATCATTTGTACTACTGTGTCTGGATGTAATTTATCTATAATATGTATGTATTTAGAAATAATTATGTTTATCAGTTGTCTAGTACTCATAACACAAGCCCTGCTTAGCTTGAGACTAGACGGCGTTGTGTGATAGTTGTGGAAAAATAAAAATATTTAAGATCTTTTGCTCAACAAAAGCATTTGTAGCCACTAGAAGACAGAAGTCCAAAGAACATTTTAGTGCTTGCTGTCATTTACTGTTTCTGACAGTGGCCGAGATTCACAAATCCACTGAAAGAACACAAGATTCTAAAGATCTTGCTTGGAAAAGCGATCAGGAAAAGAATTATTTAATTCAAAATTCAAATTGAATCTTTTGTTACTAGAAATAAATGAATTTGTGATTGGTTTCAAGTTACAATAGACTCATTTTCCGGTGCTTACTTCACAAATAGTATGTTTTCCAATTACAATGACATTGTGTGGCATAAATTAAATTTCATGACAATTTTTTTTATCAATCTGTGTTAAGTTATGAATGTTAATCAATTTTTTTTACAATGTTTATCAATTGTTATGGCCTGTAAAGACGAGGGATGAAACGCATGTTACTAAAAGAGTTATGAGTATACATGTGGATGGATGGAGAGGGAAAAGGAGACCAAAGATAAGATGGATGGATTGTGTGGGAAGTGTTATGCAAGAAAAAGGAGTTAACGATAGCTTGACGGATGACAGGACAGAATGGAAGAAAAAAACGTTTTGCGCCGACCCCAAATAAAAGGGGATAAGGGCATAAAAATGAAGATTATGTTGATCAATTTACGCCACCCTGCAAACCGCAGCTCTGGAATGTTAAAGGCAAATCAAGAAACTCGGGAGGGTTTTAGTCAGTTCTGACACTCCTTCTCGATCCACCCAGAGTGGGAGAAATCATTTACGGATTTACCACCTTCGAAAAAAACGTAGGGCATTTTTTTTTTCTTGATAGATTCACGCTTGACCACTATCTTACCTGATGTAAAGCGACGATGCGGTCGACGATGCCCTCTTACCTAGAAGTGACCTATATTCACATTTGTAATTAATATCACTACTGCGAGACCTAGTTACAGCAGTTAAATGCTAAAATTAGCCTAAATTAAAGTAGAAACATTATGCAAATGAACTTAAGCTAGCCCGCACTGCTCTCAACTCCTAACTTGAGCAGAAAACTATACCATTAGGACTTGAACAGTACATTTTCTTACTTAAACTTGAATATATTTAACAGTACCCTCGCAGAAAACTAGGGTAAAACGGTTTTGGCATGGATACCTTCGTGGAAGTTCGGTGAAAGTGGTTTAATTAGCTAATTGTTACATTCAAATGAAATTCCTTTGTTTGTTAAAGAAAATTGTGCGTTTTTTTTTTTGTTCTAAGCTTAAGATTTTAAAGCTATTTGAAAAGAGCAAGGAGGTTCTCTAGTCAGTAAAATATTTTTGATGAATTTAGAACCTCTTCTTTTTTCTAAGTCGGTTAAAAGAGAGAACACAAGGGTAATATGAATGTAGGCGCGGGCTCGCGGACGGCGAGCCATGGGTAGCCCGCCGTTCGACCGTTCGGTAACCGTCCGGACCGAGCCCAAGTCGTCGACGGCGCGTATTGTTCCACGCGCGTCTCAGGGAGATGTCAGCAAATCGTAGGGTCCCAGTAGGGTCGAAGTCTACTGGGGCCATGGGAAGTGTGAAAACGAAACCCGGGGCCCTGGGACGAAGGCAACGAAGGAACAGGAGTGGGTTTTTAGTCATTAAAAGTCTGACACTATCTCCTGCTCCGTCCAAGAGCGGGATTTGTCATAAGATGATTTTCCAGCCCAACAAAAAAAAAGGTTAATATGAATAGTCTACCTGCTGGGCAACAGCCTTCGTGGTCTTCCACTTCTCTTGGTATGCTGTTTTCTCCAGTAAATTATAATAATGTAATTATAATAATGTTCCACAACTATCACACAACGCCGTCTAGTCTCAAGCTAAGCAGAGCTTGTGTTATGAGTACTAGACAACTGATAAACATACTTATATATTTCTAAATACATACATATTATAGATAAATTACACCCAGACACAGAACAAATGATCGTGCTCATAGCACAATCATTTGTCCTGGGTGGGAATCGAACCCACAACCTCCGGCATAGCAGTCAGGGTCACTAACCACTAGTCAAACAGGACAGTCAAAAAAAAAATTTATAACTAGCTTCCGTCAGCAGCTTCGCCCGCATGATAGTCGGTGTCTCCATACAAACTTTGGACCCCAATGTCATCCCGTTCTTTTCTTTTCTTAAATCTCTTGTACCTAAACCCAAATGAACATTTTAAAATTACTTCTATTGTGGTCTTGTAAAAATAAGGTAGCCAAACAATACACCTATAGATCTGAATATCTTCGACGACAGAATATATGAAGTTACATGTAAGTATGGATGTTTTAGGGTTCCGTACCCAAAAGGTGCAACAGGACCCTATTACTAAGCCTCCATCATCCGTTCGTCTGTCCGACTGTCAGCAAGCTGTATCTCATTAACCGTAAGAGCCACAAAAGAGTACCACAAAATATGACCGCCCATTGTGACACCCTATTTATTTTAAGTTCCTAGTGCAATTTCTATTTTTGGTGTACAATAAAGAATATATCTATCTATTTAAACATCTAAGTCAATACAATCTAAAAATAAGGCCGTTTATGACGCATGTTTTGTCGTACCCAAGGGAAACAAAACCTGTAAGGAAGTTCCCATTAACCTACAATCGTTAAGTTTAGTAAGAAGTAATGCTAAGTAGCGTGAGTAAAGGAACAGCCCCCCCTAGCCAAGTTACAACCGTTTCGTTTCAATTTTCTTTTCGTCGATCGCCTCGAGTAGGCCACGCCTCCGACTCTTTTATTCTTACGTCATCTCAACGCTCAGTTACGTGGTCATAACAAAGGAATAGGAGGCGTGGCCGACTCGAAGCGATCAACAAAAAGTGAATCGAAACGAAACGGTTGTAACTTGGCTAAGGGGGCAGATCCGAACTCGTTTCGTAACTAGTTACATCACAAAATATATTTTTTTTCGATTATAAGCTTAAGTTTGTAGAGAACCCTCGGTGAACTAATCCAACTCGCACTTAACCGGGTTTAATATTCTGTTGATAAAAAATTCTTTTGTCTTTTGTACAGGTTGTCAAACAAATGAAAAATATACTGAAATATCTGCCCCTGTTTGTGAAAGATAGAAGTCTGTAATAGCAAAGAAATAATAATCTCGGAAATCTCTTGCAAAAGCCTAGACACGGAACAATTATCGGCCGGCTTTCAACAAAGACAAATTAAAAAAAGCGAAATTGTACGAATCCAAAATACGTTTCAGCAACCACAAACAGGCTGTGGTCCTTTGAAATATTATCGTGATGTGTAAATAATGATGAAAGCTCGCAATGTGTTCAGAAATGCATTCTCGTTTAACGCTCTACGGACTGGAAAATAAATTTCACATTATTGTTTATCATTTAATCTGTTTATGGTAGCATGCAAGTGTGGATTTCAGTCAGGTGACGTGAGGTCAGGATGAGGTAGGCAGCTACTCTTCTCTTCCTTCTGCTTCTTAGCGTCTCGAATGCAAAACTAGTTAAATTCCTTGCCTGGACCAGTATTCGGCTACGGTAATGCCGTCTGCTGATGCTGTCATTAGGTATCTACGTGAACAGATAACAGGGCATGTGATGCAAGATGGAAAGTGGGACATAGTCTGCGGAAAGACACCGCACAAACACTGAAGATCGGAACCGTCGAAGACAATCTTCACAGATGGGGATTTTTGTCTTTCCTGCGTCCAACTTCTTTCCATCTTTTATTCAGCTACCTCTGTTTAGACTGTATCGAATCAGTCTGCATAAAAGGCTAAGCAAATTGATATTAGATCATCATTACTTAACATCATCATTTCAGCTGAAAGACGTTCACTGTTAGACATAGTCCGTACAAATATAGTGGCATGGACGTCGATGTCCATCTTTTAGGCAAATTTCTAACGCAGCGTCTTCCAGTACGCAATCGCCACTCCAAAACGTTTCGGCTTCATCGAACATCTGTTCTGCGAGCAATGTGCCCTGCCCACTGCCAATTAAGTTTAACGATTCATCAGATCCTTTCCAATTATTTATTATTTATATTGCTTTGCGTGAAAATATAAATTAAAAAAAAAGTACGTACAAAATAGTTATCAATAAAATAATATAACAAGCAAAATATAGTATAATTTTAGTAAGCATCCTTATTTCCTATTCTGGAACAAAGTCTACCTTTGTTACGTCTAGACGTTTGACTAAAACATACACTCTTAATAAACTAGTGCATCTCACCATCAACGATGTCATCACTGCTTACCATCAGGTGGGATCGCAGTCAAGCACCAGTTTAAATCAAATAATAAAAAAAATAATCTTTTATTTCTTTAGTATACATATTAATTAAATTTATAAATACTTTTTTAACAAAATCATATAAAAAAAAAACATAAAAATATAAAAAATAGTAGTCCGCCGGTGTCGAGACAGGGTCCAAGCTACCGGTGTTTAAAGCTTCAGAGACAGGAACCTCCTCACAATGCGTGCCGTATCGAGGAGTACTGCCTTCTATATCAGGCCCATGATCCAACCGCGCACTGACAACTTCGACAGATGGTCGTCGAAGCTTTTGGATATAAGGCCGTTGGCGGTCACGACAATCGGCACAACGACAGCCGAGTCCACATTCCACATGTCTCCAACTTCGTGTGCTAAGTCAAGATATTTAATTTATTTCTCTTTCTCAGCTTTCACGAGATTCTCGTCATGTGGGAAGGTGACATCAATATTATAATTATTATTAATACAAACTTTCACCTTAATAATATTCATGTAACAGACTCTGTATTACATTGTTTCTAAGAAAGCAAAGATGTATGCGTATTTTCTCATCTGCTTCCATAGCTAAAGTAAATTCTAATTTTCGTATTCGTAGTCGGAACGGAGCCCTAGTGTGTGATTACCGCGTCAGTCTTAGCATACCTAACATCCTGTCTGTGTTACCCAAGCGAAGGCTAAGGTATATGTATAGTAAAGCGTATCCACATTTCGCTAGTTATGTTGTAAGTCCTATGAAAGGATCACTGTCTGACCTACTTCATCAGAAATGATAAATAAATGATAAATGATATTTATCTTGTAAATAGTTTTAAAAAAACACTTTTACACGTACATTTTTTTTTCGTCATTTTAAACTAGATGAGGCCGGTGTCTCCTAGCTGACTACCCTGAGAAGAAACACCGAAACAAACTCAGGGGTCAAAGTCTCTTTCAAAGAAAGAAAGTATACATGTTAATTTAAAGAGAAAAAGAAGTTAACATAGTTTATTTGTAATTTGCGCAGGACAAATAAAAAAATAAAATTTATTTATAACGAATCATAAAATAAATACTTAAAAAAAACAAAGTATTTATCTTAGTAGCTGCTGCGACATTTGAAAAGGTAAAAGTGACGCAGCGCTATTTGGCACACATACACATAGAGTAGCAACAATCACACTAATTTTAAGAGTATGAAAAAAGCATCCCTCCCAAAAGGCTTTAAATATATCGTTCTGCAATTCCAAACACCAGGCGCACCTTGGACACTAGCACTCTGCAACGCAGAGTCTAGCTGACTAATCCTTTTACCACAATGGCTCTTCTTAAGGCCATTTAACAAAAGCAATACCTCTAAGGAGACTCACGATCGACTTTCCAACCCACACTCACTGTTACGGTGTTGCCTCAATTAACATTGAAGGTTTATACTCAATGTGAAACGCGTCGCCCCAGTTCGAAACATAAGACACACTTTGGAGCGCCCCAAGTGCCCATACACCTGCACTTTGGAGGACTTAATGAGTGTCACCGATGCTGCAGTTACGTACGTACGTAGCCATATACTGGGCTCAAACAGTTTAACTAGTTTAGGATCGATCCAAAAAGAAGAATAAGAAACAATAAGAAACTTTCGCCCGTAGCAGGTTAGCGTTTAGTAGCATTATTTCTAACTGTATTCTTATTTGCGGATATACACCTTGCCGGAGTTATATTAGGAGCAGTGGTGGCCGAGTGTTAACGGCCCCGACTTACGGGTTGTAAGGTCGCGGGTTCAAACCCAGCCAGGCGCATTACTTTGTGTAATTTATGTCATCACCACTGCTCTCAAAACGGTTAAGGAAAACATCGTGAGGAAACCGGCGTGTCCTAGAACCAAAACTTCGAAGACATGTGACATTCACCAATCCGCACTGGGCCCGCGTGGTGGTTTGCGGGCCATTCCCTCTTCTAGAGAGAGGAGACCTGAGTCCCAGCATTTATGCTTATGCGGAGTTATATGCCTTTAATGTGCTTTCCTTCGACCCGTACATCTGTATTTACCACCATTCATCTCAGCAGTCACCTCCTGCGGGTCAGTCTTGTGGGTTGTCTCAAAAAACAACCACAAAGTGAAATTGTGGCTACCAACCGGGAATCTTTAAGTCAAGAGTGAATAGGTTACTTCTAGGTAAGCGCGCTCCATCGTGAACCGCATCGTCGCTTTCCATCAGGTGAGATAGCGGTCAAGCGCGAACCTATCAAGAATAAAATAAAAAAATATTACTGAATAACGTTTTAATAAAATAATGAGATAATCAGAATAATATTTCAACAAACACGTCCGCTCGGTGCGAACTTCAATCATATAATGCCCATTCTTCCAACGGCCGCGTCCAAGCAAGACTCTGTCGAACTCATCGTGTGACGTCACGACGCTAGCGTTCGGTAGTGGGAGTCACTTCCCCGACATATATATTTTTCACCCGTGCAAACCCGAGCGGGTTACTACTAGTCCGGCACATTTTCAGTATTTAGGACTTACTCACCTAATTTGTTTTGTAAAACGAAACAATTAATCAACGTCCACGTCAACCCCGTTAAAGGCGTTTAATTTGAAAGGCTAAACATTTTAATTTACATGTTTTGTAATGGTGACCAGTAAGAGAATAATAGCACCAAGTATTTTGATACATTACGACGGATTATGAAACCGACTTCACGGAATTTCAAGTAGTTGCCAAGATCCTTTGTGGTAAATCTCATCCGGGGGAGTACTACAACTACGGCTTATTCTACTTTCAGGCAACGCTAAAAATCCGGTTTAAAAGACTTGTACTTTACTAATAATGTCCTCTGATACAAAAGGTATTTTGTACTGCACGTAAATATCTGAAAATCATTTTTTAAAGCCTTTGCCCCACACTAGGAATTGTTTCTGTATCGTGGGTGCGTTCACAAACATGTTTTTCTTATTTATATAAACTAGAGCTTGACTGTGATCCCACCTGGTGGTAAGTAGTGATGCAATTGTTGATGGTGAGGCGCACTAGTTTATTAAGAACCTATTGACTCTTGCCTTGATGACACCTAAATTATAATCGGACGGGAAGACCGCAGCAGGCAAATTGTTCCAGTCCCTCAATGTACGCGGTATACGCTTTTCAGACCGTAGAGGTTTTAACAACGTAAGGGTGGACACTCGCCATTCGTCGGGTTGTCCGATGGTAGGAATGAGATGGTGGAATCAAAACATGCAATTCCTGCATCCTTTAAACTCACTTGACGAGACACCCAGATCTATAACAATTATATGTAGGCCATAAAATATTTGTTCCGTGCGGGATTCGATCCCGCGACACGCAGCAATGAAGCCAATCATCAAAAACGTAGTGGTCCACACGTGCCTTAAAGAGATGTCAGCTAAATCGTAGGAGTCTAGTACGATCTGTGCCAGTAGGGATACCCGTTAAGGCCACGAGGATTTTTTTAAAGGGCCTGTCCTGGAACGCAAAAAGCTACTGAAGGACATAGGTATCGGAAGAGAAAAAATATGTAATGGTTTCTCAAACTAAAACAAACAATCGAATTAACTGCAACCATAAAATTATTCTCCAAAAGTTAATTCGCCATGAAAATTTTACATATTATATTCTCTAAAAACAAAATCACACGTACACAATATTTTGATAATATCTACAATACGATATTAGCTCCATTTGATATTCAAAATCCTCGAATTAATTAGACCCAAAACAACATTGGAGAAACGTGCGGAACCTGACTCATTCACTAGCCTCTGTAATCTCTTCTAATGAAAATCCTCGATTCTAAATTATTATTTACTAGCTAGTGTCAGCCATTTTATCCGCGTCTAACTCGTAAAACAGCAAAATGCCATTTGGTTTTAATTTTAAGAAGATTTTTTGCGTGGAAACTAATTAATAATAATATTCCACAAGTATCACACAACGCCGTCTAACCCCAAGCTAAGCAGAGCTTGTGTTATGAGTAATAGACAACTGATAAACATACTTATATATTTCTAAATACATACATATTTTAAATACATTACAGCCAGACACAGAACAAATGATCGTGCTCATCACACAAACATTAGTCCTGGGTGGGAATCGAGCCCACGAGCTCCAGCATAACAGTTAGGGCCATTAACCACTATATCAACAGGTCAGTGGACTAACACAATTCTTGTTCTAAAATAAAAGTAGCCATCAGCTATCTACTAGTAAGTCCCACCAAAATCAGTCCTCCAGTTTCGGAAATTAACCAGAATAAACAGACAGATAGACGAAAATGTTAAAAATTGCATTTTGTTATAGTTATCGAACATACCATATGCATTTGGTAAAAAAATATATTTTGATTTCACAAACAAGCGAAATGAAACATCTTTTACAAAAGCAAAAGAACAGAAGGTACTATTTCAAATAAGACATGCATATTAAAAAACAAACACACTTAATTTTATTTATTTGTATAGATGTATAGATTTCAGAAAACATTCTATGTAAAGCTTGTTTCATAGTTAAAATATAGTCTCAACTAAGACAAAAAAGATTATATAAATTACTGGTTCTGCCCCGCTGTTTCATTCACATCCTTGGTTACTGCTCCGCTCCGACGCAAACGATCGTTTCGTCTGCGTCGAACGCCTCGAGTAGGCCACGCCTCCGATTTCCTTGTTCTGACCACGTGACTGAGCGTTGAGATGACGTCAGAACAAAAGAATCGGAGGCGTGGGGGCTTATGAGGTTTTATAGCACCACGTTGCGAACGCTGCGATATATTATTATTATTTACCTTACCTTTCAAGAAAGGTAAATAAAATATTTTAGTGTCGAATAGTGTATTCTATATTACACTAAAAGATTTTTTAAATTCGAACCGGTAATTCCTGAGATTAGCGCATTCAAACAAACAAAACAACTCTTAAGCTTTATAATATTGTATAAGTAATAGATTTATAGCTAAATCCTTTTGATAAAACAATGTACCTATTAATAAATATATAAAAAATTGTTTTACAAAGGCTCTCGCGGGATTTGGATTAAAATAAAATGTCAAACACCTGAAATGCCTCGCCCGACGCAATTTGTACCTAATCCTAAAATATTTCTGGATTGGCTATTTAAATCAGGTGGCTTTGTAACGTCATCCATTTAAATTTTAGATACTTTATCTTGATTGAAGTAATTTAAACGTGTAATTAAGAATTATTTCACGATGTTGATAAGTTAGTACCAGAGATATAGGTTATATTATTCAAATCATTTGTTAAGCGAAAACTTTGCCAGAAGGCTTTTTATACTGTAAAAGAGTATCTTGAGGACAAAACGGCTTGGGATTGACCTGCTCCAGTACTTCTTCTAAATTACCTGTTTTTGAATTATTATGTACTATGTATTTATTTTTTACATTTTTTTTTATCGGTTTTATTGTTATTTTACAATTATAAAATTGTATACATATATATTTTTATTATTATTTTTAAGTTTGGCCTTTGCGATGTCAGTCAAAGACCAAGTCTGAGTACCACAGAATATAGGTGTAAAAAAAATTGTTACTTAAAGTTTGAAATAAAAAATAGAACAATTACGAAGGGGGGTGACCCCTTTACAGTCTTTTCAAGAATGTATCCCTTTCAGAAACTTCCCATGGCCTTAGCGTGCATTGGTCCTAGCCCCTACGATTTCCTGATATCTCCCTGAGGCGCGCGTGGAACAATGCGCGCGCTCGACGACTTGGGCTCGGTCCGGACGGTTACCGAACGGTCGGACGGCGGGCTACCCATTGCTCGGCGTCCGCAAGCCCGCGCCTACGGTAGCCGGAAATCGGGATCAGAATCCTGGCGGCGGTTGGGGCGTGAGGACCGTTAATATCAGGCGGGTGAAGCCGCTGGCGAAACTAACTATAATCACGATCGACGAAATCGATTAGTCTTCGTTAAAACTCTGCAGCATTTTAACCAAACAATTATAGAATTTTTGTTTAAACCTGACCTTTTTCCTGTGGTTGCTTAAAAGTGGAATAAAATTGCTTCGTTTTCGTTTCCCGCTGCGCTGCGAAGAGCTTCAGTGGGCGGTAAGAGCCGGATTAGCAGATTTTATAGTATTTCATATTTCAACGTGAGCTTTCGTACTATTGTGATAATGTTCTGAGGTTAAAAGGTAGCTTTAGCATTCGATTTTAGACGTGAATTCGTCTTAAGAATGTGTTTCCTTGTAGCTACAACTTAGGGGTCTTTAAGTTATAATAGAATATATTTATTTTTCACATTTTTGGAAAGCTTACAGACTAATAACAACATAATGACGATAGTAAATTACTAAATTGCTAGTTACGAGCATTTCAAAGTTGGTCCTACAATACCTTATTATACTAAGATCCCAGAGCTGTCTGATATTATTGGTCACTACAATTAGTCTAACTACTGAAATATTACTATGTAATAGTTACCTTAATAACATATTTAAAAAACAGATATGTAAAAATAAGTAAAGTTCATTTTTTTTTTTTGAACTTTGTAGTGACTGACAGAAGTTTTGGTCCATGGAAAGCAGACACTTTCCATGGACCAAAACTTCTGTCAGACCAAAACACTTGTGAATATTATTCTTCAAAACATCTATAAAAATAAGTCGTAAAAATATAAGTTAAGTTACTCTTATTTTTAGTTTCCTTTTTCACCTGGTACCTGCCCAGGGGCTCCAAGGAGGAGCTCCACAAGCACACAGGTATTCAAAGCACACGAGACACTACTGAAAACCTAAGGTTTCATCCATGTAAAAATAAGTTATGTCAGACAGCTTTGGGATCTTGGTTTATTAAACTGTTAGTATCTTTAAACAAACAATAATAATATATGTTTCAAGTTAGTATTTTTCAATAATATATCTCTCAATATCTGAATTAAGCATTAGAAGTTGAGTATTTCTCAAACTCTACTTTTGCCTGAAACTTGTCAAAATTTTCTAGAGTTTAAGGCATTCTTAACACATAATAAAATAATATACAAATATTTAATTAAAATAAATATATAAATAATACTCAATTGACAGGCCTGTTGGCTTAGTGGTTAGTGGCCCTGACTGCTATACCGGAGGTCGTGGGTTCGATTCCCACCCAGGACAAATGTTTGTGTGATGAGCACGATCATTTGTTCTGTCTGGGTGTAATTTATCTATTATATGTATGCATTTAGAAATATATGAATATAATATAATTTATCAGTACTCTTACCTCAAGCTCTGTTTAGTTTGGGACTAGATGGCGTTGTGTGAAAGTTGTGAAATATTATTATTATTAATTCAGAAACCTCATCCATGTCACTGAGTGCTTTCCTTACTGACATGCTTTACTTGTGTCAGTAAGGCAAACTCAAACACTCACAATTTCTAGAAAATATGTTTAAGGACCTTTCCTCTTGAACGTCGTCATTAAGTACATAATTTCTTTGCTTTCATAATTGTATATATTATATATTGTTTGTATTATATGCAATTTATTAGTTTATGTATTGTTTATATGTAAATAGTACACCACAATCTACCTGCATATCTTTTTTTCTCCTTCTCTGTCAAATCCATCCTTCCTTCCTTTATTCTTTATTGTACACACAAAACTTAACTACAATACATGGATTTGACAATTTATGTACAAAGGCGAGCTTAACTCAACAATGAGTTTTCTCCCAGCAAACCTTTGAGTGACAGAGAGAGATCACAATCGAGGGTAGGATCCAGTGTACAACATAAACATACATAAATACGTCTAATATATATATACATATATACATACATACAGATATAATACATATAACAATATATACTAATACTATGTCAATTGAGAAAGGAAGTGCTCTTTAATTTTCCTCTTAAAGACGTCCAGAGAAGGGCTGTCGCGAAGGGAATATGGGAGAGCGTTCCAAAGACGCACTGCAGTTACAGTAAAGGAGCCATCATAGCGGCTAGAAGTATGACGCGGAGTACGAAGGAGAAGAGAATTGATAGTGCGACAGAGTCCATCCAAAGGTTGTCTGTAAAAAATCGCTTTTAGCGATAAGACCGCCCATTGTGACACCCTATTAATTTTACGTTCCTAATGTAATTTGTATTTTTGGTGTACAATAAAGAATATATCTATCTATCTGAGTGAGAAAGTAGCTTTCTACTAATGAAAGATTTTTTATAATCTGTCCAGTGGTTTTTTAGTGTATTCATTAAAAACAAAAACTCATATTTTTTATTTATTTTGTAGGCATAATATTAATATAGAGTATAGATTTATTTTCAAAAAATACTTGCTTGTAAACTGGCTCAGATTGCACAGCTTTCAGGTTTACTGAACGGCGTATTTCACACACCTGTGATCTACTTTTCTTGTAAAGTGTTATATTCAATACTAGCTTTTGTTCGCCGCTTCGCCCGCATACATAAAATATAGCCTATGTCACTCAGGAATAAAGCAGCTTTCTATCGGTGGAAAAATTCGCAATCGGACCAGCACCCCTAGCCAAGTTAACCAAGCTAATCGAAAACTAATCTAATGTATGGGAATAACATCATCTCAACGTTAAGTTACGTGGTCAGAACAAACGAATAGAAAATTCGTAGCCAAGTTCACATCGTTCAAAATGATATAATGAATTGTTATCGTTTCTACAATGTTTAACGCTACATCTTTTGTTATTATAGAACGACATTGTAGAACGAGCGACCGACTCAGGCGCGTCAACATGGCTACCAACTTAACGTTTTCTACAATTGCTGACACCAAGACGTTACCGTTTGGAGAACGGAATTCGACACGAAATGGTTGTAACTTGGCTAGGGGGGCAGTACTTTCAGAGATTACCTCCTACAAACTAAAACACAAAAAAATAAACTTTACCTTTTATAATATTAGTGAAGATTGCACAGTCTACCAGTATTTGTTTTGGTATTATCCAAAACTTACAAACATGGGCTGATGCTGCAAAATGCCATCTAGCAGCTTTGGACTCGGTGGAAAAGGCATGCGAAGAGGCTAATTTGAACAAAATTGCTTTGTTTAAACGTGATAATTGGCTGCAAGAAAAGGAGGAATTCATCGAACTGATCTGATGATAAAGCCTGAAGTTAGGCACCGGAACTCTGTAATTAATTAGTGTAATCTCACAGTGTTTGGGATTATTAGAATTGTCATGAGATGCACTCTGGCTATACTTAAGGTATTTAAGTTTGGCTGACGGGTACTTTTTAGTGGTGGTACCATAACTCAAAAGTGTAAAATAAAAAACTTTTTACAAAAAAAAACATACAACCGTCTTCAAAGTAATAAAAAACACTAAACTAAACGTTAAATAACGAAGAAAAAAAACTATTATAGAAACATCGACTTCCAAAATTACAGTTATTTTGCACTTTTAAAGTGTTTTGTTTTTACTTTGAAGTCGGTTGTATTATTTTTTTTTTTGTAAAAAGTTTTTTATTGTGAGCATAAATAAAATAAATAAATAATCGAAGTAACCTGCAGCTGCAGTGTATGAGACGCCTCTAAGGAAATAACGATAGAACGTTAATGAAGTGCCGCAGTTAATAACGCACCACCTAGTCTAACACCCAGGTCGGGCAAATAGATCATGACATAGTTGATAGATGGCGCCCCTACCACGGTTCTCACAGCATTAAGTGCATAGTCGACGTACCCTATAGGACAGTGGCCCCCAATCTTTTTCTGACCGGGACCACTTTGGTTTCTTTATTGTTAGAGACTACAAGTCCAGAAGAAAATTGAACTATGTTGATATTCAAATTAAAAGTAACAAACACTACTAACGACCATTTCTAGAGGGATGCCTGAAAGAAAGTAAGAAAACGTTTATTCGTGCCTCACACAATCATATAAATTAAAAATACGTAATGGAAAAACTAAATTAAAATCTGTGTGAGGCCAAAAAAGCGCCTAACTCACTCAGCATATAATCTGGTATATAGAATCTATAGAAAGCTCAATATTTATGATAGATACTTGAAATTAGTTCGCAACAATTATTGTTTTATTAATGATTAAAATATTTAACTTTTCATCTAGTACCATAATTATATTGGCACTTGCAGACCACCAGTGGTCCGGGAACCACAGATTGATAACCACTGGGGGAATCTTGGCTTTACTGGATTAATGCAGGGTATTAATCCTTAACTGGTTAATTTAGTTAAGTAAGGTAACTTGTAAATATTTTTGATTTTAAGTATGTAATGCGAAAAGAAGGTATTTTCTGGTGAGAGTGCCTTACCAGAGGCGTAGCGTGGACTTATTTAAACGTGGGCGAAGGCACATCAGCAAAGCCTTTTTTTTCTTTCATAAATTCAAAACGAGGCAGCTACTATCGCAAACCAGTGTTCGGCCGTATCATCGCTTACCATCAGTGAAACAGTGGTCAAACGCGAGCCTATCAATTATAAAAAACTCTCGTTTATAAAGAGCCCTCGCTTGTACAAGGCCCCTTTGAATGCGTGGACGAGGGCCCTCTTCGCCCACGGAGGAGGTTATATGTTCGACTGTTTGTATTTTGTGTTTGATTGTAATAAATCCGCAGACCATGCTCTAATCGCTCCAGCCTCTCAATCACAGGATTCACATTTTGGCGAGTGCTAATATAACTTTCAATTTATAATGTACGTACTAGTTTATATACATTAAGTTAATCTGAGACATCACTGATATCGGTGAAATAAAACAAACTGTGTATACCAATTATTATTTATAAGTCTGAATTTGTCAACTCGCCTTGAGCTAGGCAACTCAAGCATTTATTTCAAATAAACCGTATACTTTAGGGTTGCCAAGGTCAGCCAAAAAAATGATGCTTACTGTATATTGCAAAGCGTACATCTCTATGAAGAAGAAGAAAGAGGAGAAAGAATGGTCATAACCCTGTTTAAATTTTGTTATTAACCGATTTTCAAAAAAAGAAAGAGGTTCTCAAGTCGTCTAAACGTTTATTTTTTTGTATCTTGTTCAGCGATATCTTCATCGTGCGATATGAGTCTGTTTATTGTTAACACCATTTCATAGCAAATTATGATTTAATAGTATCTAATGTCAAAAAACGAAAAAAAAGACACGAAAAAAACAAAGCTTTCCAAAAACACCGACTTCCAAATGTGAAAGTTATTTTGCAATGTTTGTTTTTCTCAAAGGATAACCTAATATATTTTTGTAAAAAGTTTTTTGAATTACCAAAATCCTGGGTACATACATCTTACAGAGCCCATGACGACTAATGCCGGAGTTCCTCAGGGGTAAGTTCTCTCTGCAACTCTTTTCCTGCTGCATATTAACGATCTGCTGATGCCCGATATCTATAGGTATGCAGACAATAGTGTCTTCAAGGCTAGAGTGAATAGGCTCTTAATAAACTAGTGCGCCCACCATCACTGATTGCTGCTTACCATCAGGTGGGATCGCAGTCAAGCTCTGGTTTAAATAAATTTTAAAAAAAAAACTTGTCGAAAAGTGAGGTGATAAGTGCTTATTATGCCTTTCCTGTAGGGTTTTAGATCAATGCAGCATTGGGATAGTTACAGGCGTGTATTATCTTACAACACACTGTACACAGAACTAAAATTCCTTCACTCATTTTCGGCAACAGAAATGACTCAACACCAAAACTTACAACTGTCCAACTCAATTATGACAATCTTCTCAAACCAAAATGACTACAAGTATTGTATAGAGCGGTAGATTTCCTTTAGATGGTAGAGCAATATAATAGAGATGGTTTCTTCAACTCTTAGATTGCAATTTCGCTCGAACTTTATTCGTAAATAAGAACAAAGGACTTTTTTACATTGTGTTTTCATTTGTTCGTTACATGCATTTCATTTCACTGTGATATGAAATGGAATTATCAAAAATGTTTGACCAATACGATTAGCAATGGGATAGTTACTATGTTTAAGGATAAGAGTTAAATATGGTTAAGGATCACTACCTTTCCTCTTGAAAGTCGTCATTAAGTACATCATTTCTTTGCTTTCATAATTATATATATATATATATTATACTGTTTGTATTATATGCAATTTCTTAGTTTATGTATTATACTATCTGAAGCTGACGGCATTGCCAACTTGATACGTTTTTAACCGATTTCCAAAAACTGTGGAAGTTCTCAAGTCTTCTGAATGTTTTCTTTTTTGTATCTTGTTCAATGATATCTTCTTCAAATGGTAAGCGATTTTTTATAGACCATGAAACACTTCTATAAATTATGGGACCGCATGTCTCATAAGTAAGGGTTTTATGGGTATTTTGTCAATCCTATAAGCCTCACCAGAAAACTTGCTGTGTGTTTATTTTAGGTTTATAACTTTTTTTTTGAGGGAAAGGGAGACCAAAGAAAAGATAGATGGATTGTGTGAACAGTGATATGAAAGAAAAGGAAGTTAGTGATAGCATGAAGGTTGACAGGATAGAATGGAAGAAAAAAACGTGTTGCGCCGACCAAATAAGATGGGACAAAGGCAGGAAGATGATTATGAACTTTTTTTTTGTATTTAGCCTATACTTTCCCACTTTTGGGCAAACTTCTTCCAGGTATTCTTGAGCCACCTCGAACCAGCCCTTGTGGTAGGCATCTAGATCATCTCGCCATATCTTCCAAGGTCGTCCACAAATAAAAAGTGAAAATAAACAGTAATAAAAAGTCGGTGTATCTGGTATTTTATTTTCGTTTTTGGCACCAACTACCGAACTTGAAGTAAGTTATTTTGCAATAAATTATTTATTGTTTTTCGTTTTTGAAGTCGCTTGTATTTTTGCCATATTTTTTTACACTAGTTCATTCAGCCGTTAAGGACTGAAAAGTTGATTGAAACAAACAGATTATTTACTTTAGCATTTATAATATTACACAAGTCGACTCGAGTACCTACCCATTTTAGAAAAATCACTCACTGTTGTATCCAACAACGGCAAAATAGATACGGTATTAAATCGACGGGTGTAAAGTAAATAAACTTACTAAGTATTCATATTCTAAGACATAGAAAATCGTCTTTCTTACTACTCTTGAAACAAAAATGACTAATTAACTACTTATTATTCACTTATTAATACTAATTATCAGAAAATTGCAAAATTGCAGATAACTTTATTTACTTTCCACACGTCGAAATGTCGACATAAATATTATTATACTAACGAATTTCCGTCCCAAACCAACTCGAACCACGCTAACAAAATTAACGCAAATCTAATCCGAAAATTGCTCATTTCTGTCAAGTGTAACTCTATTACGGTAACAGCTATTTCGATTACATAAATGCCATTAAATATAGCATAATATGTAATACCTGTGACTGCTTTAGGTAAATATTTGAATAGACGTTAACGCCCCGGGGCGGCTACACTGACATGCATGGAATACGGGCCAATTCTAAATTTATAAAGCGTTGAATTTTAAAGAAGTTTGCTGTAGACACAGTTGCCGTGCTAGACTTTTGTGAATCATTGGATGTTGAGCCCGTGTTGCATCGTGTTGACGGCAGTGCATTTATTTTTTACGCTCCCTTGTTCTTGCATCTTTTATTGCAGTCCAAAGACTAGTTCACAGAAAGCTCAATCTTATTTTTAAAGTGCTTTACAGCTAACTTTTCACTTACAGTTATGCACAGTATATAGTTTAGCGACATCTATGATGCGCTACGAACTAAAATTCAAAAATCCTCTACCGCGGTAATAAGAGTTTTCCGCGCGATTCGAAAATATAAAATAGCCCACAATCAACGTGCGGGCAGCTGCCCAGACCAGACATAACATCCATCTGGTAGAAGGGTACTTCCTTTTCAACGGAGGTTTACGGGACTCTAAACTCTGTTCCGCATACCTAAAAATATACGTCACAGTAATATCATCAAGGCGAAAGTTTGTGTTTATCTAGATACGTGTGAATATATATGTTACCCCTTCATACTCAAACAGCTGAATTTGGATTGGATTTGTATATGTTACAACAAATTTTAGCACACGGGTAGATCATGACTTGAAAAAGCATACCCTTGGGTTCATTTTCGACTTTCATGTGGGAGAAACCGGTGGCAGGAGCTGATAGTACATTATAGAGGTAAAATTGTATGTAATTATGCTTATACAGGGTGTCTTTGATATCGACGTACAAACGAATACCACGGATCCAGTACATGTTTCTGGACCCCCCAGTGGTAAAATTTTTCGTCAGTTTTTTCCTATTTTCTTTTTTTAAATTCTGTATTTTTTTAATAAATTAAAACCTATCTGTGTCCATCAGTTGCCCTTAGCTTTCTAGGGCCACAGATAAACTTTAATCAGTTACAGTCTGAAACTTCTTCTTGATCTAACCAGAGCGAAAGAAGTTATTCGATAATATAGCACCTCAATAACAAAAAAAAAAATTGTTTTAGAAAAATACATCATTTTTATGGGAAATAAATAACAACTTAGTTGACATTAAAAACCACAAAGCCGATAAAACTATTCATCACCTTTCAATTCAGGCTATAACTGCTGAATGTGTCAACTTTCCAACATCACGAGTGTTCAAAAGCGATATACAATATCAGTTTTATTTCAATGAGGGATCGTAAATATCAGGGAACAATGTTTGTGCGTTGACATTGTCACTTCAACAATGATGTATGACTGTTGTTACAAACTGAATAACATTAATGGCACTGTCGTAATGTTTATTTCATAAGAACTTGTTGAATTTACATTAAAAAATAATAATAATATTCTACAACGCCATCTAGTCCCAAACTAAGCAGAGCTTGTGGTATGTCCACGGGTAGTGTGAAAGCGAAACCCGGGGCCCTGAGACGAAGGCAACGAAGGAACAGGAGTGGGTTTTTAGTCAGTGAGAGTCTGACACTATCTCGCGCTCTGCCCAAGAGCGAGATTTGTCATAAGATGATTTTCCCACCCAATAAAAAAAAATGGTAACTGATAAACATACTTATATATTTCTTATTATAGATAAATTACCAATTTATTAGACCCATTGTGACACCCTATTATTTTTTAGATCCTATTGTAATTTTATTTTTGGTGTACAATAAAGAGTATCAACGCACAGCCGACACTACTGGGACTAGGAACGTGAAATTTTGCACAAGGTTTCTTTTTATGATGTAAGTGAGCACTAAGAGAGGATTTTCCAAAATTCATCATCTAAGGAAATGAAACGGGGGTCCAAAGTTTGTATGAAGAAACCTACTGTAACGCGGGCGAAGCTGCTGGCTGAAGCTAGTTTTAATAACAAAACATTACTAGTAATTTTTAAATACTTTTGAAACTCAACTTACGTATGTTTCTTTACTGCATTAATTCATTTATGTCGTTTTTCACATAACCATGTCATGTAAGTACTATTCGTCGGAAAGTAATAAAATTTTTGGAGAGCAGTGTTGGCCGAGTGGTAACGGCACTGACTTATGAGTTGTAGGTCGCGAGTTCAAACCCAGCCAGGCGCATTACTTTGTGAAATTTATATCATCACCACTGCTCTCAAAACGGTGAAAGAAAACATCGTGAGGAAACCGACATGTGCTAGAACCGAAAATTAGAAGATGTGTGACATTCATCAACCCGCACTGGGCCCGCGTGGTGGATTACGGCCCATTCCCTTTCCTAGAGAGAGGACGCCTGTGTCCCAGCAGTGGGAAAATTAAAAGGCTGATTATGCTTAATAAAATTTTAAATCCAATGTTTTGTGATCAGTTTTCTTTGAAGTATCTAAAAATGCAATAATGGGTTTTAATTACAATTAACGTTATTTTTCGCTCCTAAAATAACACATTAGGTGTAAAATACAATTAGTGTAAACATGAAATGACAAAATCAAATATTTGTTAGGGTAAATGTTTCGGATTTGTGCCACCAGGCGACAGAGCTTTCGTCGTGCACGTACCCTATAATTCTGAAAAAAAAATACGTGTCGTGTCTCCAATCATATTTTAATCAACATACAACTTGAAAAATGGAAAAAACTTAAGAAAATTTGAATTTTGTAGGTTATCTTGGAGCTCTACCTTAAGCAATGAGAGTGGTATTTTAGTAGGCATTTTTATTGACACAGTACTTTGCATAATGCATAATCAGCCTTTTAATGTTCCCACTGCTGGGACTCAGACCTCCTCTCTAGGAGAGGGAATGGGCCGTAATCCACCACGCGAGCCCACTGCGGGTTGGTGAATGTCACATGTCTTCGAATTTTTTGGTTCTAGGACATGCCGGTTTCCTCACGATGTTTTCCTTCACCGTTTTGAGAGCAGTGGTGATGAAATAAATTACACAAAGTAATGCGCCTGGTTGGGTTTGAACCCGCGACCTACAACTCGTAAGTCGGGGCCATTACCACTCGGCCACCACTGCTCGCTCGGCCACCACTGCTCCAGTACTTTAGGTCTTAGTATACATAACATGATTGAAAAGAGTGTCTATGAAGTTTCTTGGACATTCTTCTCCATAGAGATCTATGCTTTGGAATGTACCTACAATTAGCATCCTTTTTCTCACTGACATCATCAGAAGTCAGTCGACTTCTTGACACTTCAGAAGTGCCTGTCAATGGAAAAAAAATTCTTTTAATCTTGAATCTTAGGTATACCTTTTTTAAGGTGGGGTCATCTAATGACTGCTTTCGCTCTTGGTGGAGCGAGAAAGCGTGTAAGACATTTAATGACTAAAACCCCACCTTAGTTGCCCTTTGCGTTCTAAGACCACGGGTTTCCTTTTCAGAAAAGGTTCGCGGCCCTAACGGGCATCATTGACCCTTCTGTGGCCCACCTCCACCTCCTCCTTCTTTGCTTTACAGTGTTCTGTTTATTCCTACAACTCCATCTTATCTTAAAGAACGTTTCAAGTTCCTTCATGACACACACTCTAGACACTTGAGATCATCGGAGAATTTGAAACTTTTAATGCCCTTGCATTCTACTAAGTTCAGTGACAAATCGTTCACGGTCCAAGCGGTGCGACTGTGGACCGCGTTGCCGCTGCCAATTAGACAAGCCCAGTCACTAGCTTCTTTCAAGACTGGTTAAAAATCATTTCCTTTCACTCTAATTGCTATCCTGCCTCTACTGTTTTGTTCTGTTATTGTTCTTTTCTTTTTCCATATCTTTGTATGAAATTGTGTAACTTATAATATATATATATATATAATATTTATATATTGTCTTTTACATGTTACTGCTATATTATTTCTATGTATAGTCTAGTATATAATTTAAATTTAATATTTACATTATTAATTTGCTGTACACCGCAAACTACCCCCCTTTGTTTCTATTTCAAATTCTTACATTCCACCCTAAGGTTGTCTGGTAGATATCGCTGTCAGCGATAAGACCGCCTTTGTACCCGTAGATTTAAGTTAATGTAAAAGTTTTTGTTACTATTTTGGTGTACAATAAAGTTTATTCTATTCTATTCTATTCTATTCTCCACCGTACGCTCTACCGTGTCTTCCGGGCGGTTCACACAATGGTAATACCCGGGCGTTACTTTCGCCTGAATCCGATACAAGAACCTCCCGAACTTACCATTTACGGTGAGGACCTACTGCGCGAGAATAAAGGGATATTCTAGAAGAAAATAAACTCTGGATGCTCAACATAAAGTTTTTTGAACCATTGAATAATCATAAAGACCGAACAAATTACACGCCTTTTTTTATTCTCTATAGGTTTGCGCTTGAACGCCATCTCACTTGATGGAAAGCGACGATGGAACGTGACGATGGAACGCGCTTACCTAGAAGTAACCTATTCACTCTTGATTTAAAGATTTCCGGGTTGTAGCTATCAGGAAACACAGATTCCGGCAAGGAATTCCACTCTTTAGCTGTACGCATAATGAATGTGTTGCCTTGCAGCTATATGATTTATATAAGGCGTTTCAAAGATGAAAAGTGGCTGTCCATCTGTGGATTGATGCAGGCTGATGATGAAGATGATGCTGATGCTCCAACATGCAGAGGGTAAGGACGCCGTGACGCCTCCAGCCTTTCCTCAAAGAGGGGATTTACGGCCATGATTTTGGCGTGCCCAACTTTAGGTATACCTACGTATATATAATGTTTTAAAGATGAACACAATAACAGCCATTAAATCTTCGTATTACAAAGTTATAACGGCACATAATGCAATCGCAACATATAAACACATGGAACACTCTCATCGCATATTGATGGTCGAGCCACGAGAAACAATGTGGATGCTGCAGGGAATACCGACATTATGATACATTGTAAGATATACTGAGATACCTACGTAGTAGAGTATACAGTAACCGAAATTCCTCAAGCTAATTTGTAGGAAGTTGGCAGTAGCATGTGCATGATGTATTTATGGTGTACTAGCTTTTACCTGCAGCTTCGCTCGCATACATAAAATATTCATAGCCTATGTCATTTAGGAATAAAGCAGCTTTCTATCGGTGAAAAAGTTTTCGCAATCGGACCAGCCCCCCTAGCCAAGTTACGATCGTTAAGTTTGCGTCGAACGCCTCGAGTAGGCCACGCCTTCGATTCCTTTGTTCTGATCACGTGACTGAGCGTTACGATGACGTCAGAACAAAGGAATCGGAGGCGTTGCTAACTCGAGGCGTTCGACGCAAACGAAACGATCGTAAGTTGGCTAGAGGGGCAGTACTTTCAAAGATTATCTCCTACAAACAAAATACAAACTTTACCTCTTTATTATGTTAGTGTAGAATTGTATATCTTTTTTTTGTATTCGCCTTTTTTTCTCTTTTATTGCACCCACCACTATTTTTCTATGCATTAGCCATAGGTTGACTGGTAGAAAAGGCCTGAGGTATTAAGTCCGCCTTTGTTCTTTTGAGTGCATAAAGAAAAGTGTTCTAATAAATAAAAATAAATGTTTTTGTCTTGGAATTTATACTCAAAGACGAGCCAGCTAAAACATTTTGGGGCCAAATTTAGGTATTGTGCATAATTTTTTTTTTTTATTATTTCCTAAACTTTGACAGTTGGAAATATCTTGAAGGAGATACATTCACTCTGAACAAATTTTAGAGGAGGTAAAACTTATTTTGTAGTAGCTTATCTAGAGCATAAGGCATTGTTACAATCTAAGGTGAAACCTAGATAATATTGGTACAGGAAAAGAAGGGTCTACCAAACAGTTGGCGAAGTCAGTCCGCCTCTGTACCTTTATGTGCATGAAGTATATGTAAATAAATAAATCAGGCTATGGATGATGATAATATTAGGTCACTAGGTCAATTCACAAAAACGATCTATAGTTGTAAATCGATTAAAAAATCGATTTACTTGACCTATAATGTGTAATATGTTGTGATTTTCGTTGTGTGAATCTTAGTGTTGTATAAATTGTTCATGTACTGAGTGTATAATGTGTACTAGCCTGCCAAAGTAGTTAGGTAACTACTCACGGAGGGAACGCCAAAGTGTCACTAAAACGGTGGTTGTTGAAAATCAGCATCGTACATATCTGGATTTGCCCAGCGTCACGGTATAAGCTGAGCAACAACCTACTTTTGCCTAGATGCGACGCACAACTTGGATTTATATATTGTATTTGTTTTTCTTATATTATTGTTTATATTTACATGATAGGTTAGTCTCTGTCGGTTTCGGCCTCGTGCAATAGACAATAGACATAGACAACTTCAGACTAAGCTGTAGACATCGGACAAATGTGTTTTATCTAGTGTCTATGGTGCAGCACAGTTATGCCCGGTTTTTACATGGTCCGACAGATTGCTGTATTTTATTGTGCGTCTATTTGGGCAGAATAAATATGTTTTCTTTCTTTCTTTCTTTATAAAATCGACTTAACAATTAATCAATTTAAGATCGTCATCCCTAGTACCAACCAGTTCTACGTAGGTTGTGCACGGTGAGATTCCATACAATAGCTTCTACAAGGGATCATTTGTTCGCCAGCTTCACATAAATGGAGTGTGTGATGATCTGGCCTATATTTCTAAACAATGCGAAGCTAATACATGTACGTACTCGTAGCTTACACTTGGGTAGCTATGACGATCAGTTTTAGCGTTTTCTGAATGTACCTCATTGCTCTTTTTATATTATTCAATTTGTTTATTTGTATTTATTTATTGTTATGTTTTGTCTATGTATTTTAAATGTCAGTTATAACATCGCCTTGGACCTGACTATAAAGGTGTTATAAAATAATTTTACAAATAAATAATAATAATAATTTCAGAATTCGTAGTTATGAGAATGGGATCAGTTGACAAATGATTATCATTATTTTATCGTTGTAAATAATATTACTATTATACCAAAATAGTAGTATCTACTGCGTTGAGAGATCCTGTTTCGTTTAATTCCGTTGGCACTGGTGAAAATAGATTTTATTACTAATATTTATTGAATTACTAAAAACACGCCTAAATAAACAGTCAAACTTCTTAACATAAAAACTAAACTGAAAACAAACTAAAATATGACGTCAAAATATGTGACAAAAAATAAACATTAGTTATTACTCACACTACCCAGTCAAAACCAATAATCACTCAACCCAAAAATAACGCAATTGACATCTGCAAAAAGCAGATAAGTGATACCACTTTGATAAATGAACGCTTTGCAAACACCCGCGCGAACAGATTGTTAGGTAATGTAATAGAAAACCTATTGGTTGGCGGGTAATCTATCAATTTGCCGGGCGAACGATCAAAGGTAGATGTGAACTACACTAATCTCACACGTAGCTATACCACGCTCGTATAATTTGTGTTATAACACCTCTACTGGTTGTTTTCGACAGTGATTTGGGCAAAGTAATCACTCTAATGTGAGTAATGTTGTAGCAAAAGTAAGAAAATTACAATATCCTTTGAAGATGATTTAGTACTTAACCGAATGGATATGAAAGTTTTTCACTGTATGCTAATTAAAATTCTACTTCTGCCCCGATTAACCAAGACCACGATTCACAAAGAAAATGCTTTGAAATAACAATTACTGTTCGACGTAAAAAATACTTTTTAACAGAGCGTAAAATCACTTTGTATCTGTGTGTAAAATTAATAACAGTAAAAAATGATATGCATTTTGTTCACCGAGTCGAGTAACTGTAAAAGCAATATCCTTAGAAATATGTATGAAAAGTGAATTAAAAAATATATATTTGTGAATTTTATAGCTACTAACATAGTTTTATGTAAATATTATTACTAACCCTTAAATTCGTGCAACTTTGAAATAAATAATATATTATTAGCATAGCATAGCATAGTCGGCCTTATAATGTTCCCACTGTTGGGAATCAGGCCTCCTCTTTAGGAGAAGGAATGGGCCGTAATCCACCACGCGGGCCCAGTGCAGGTTGGTGGATGTCACATGTCTTCGAATTTTTAGTTCTAGGAACGGCCGGTTTCCTCATGATGTTTTCCTTCACCGTTTTGAGAGCAGTGGTGATGAAATAAATTACACAAAGTAATGCGACTGGCTGGACTTGAACCCGCAACCTACAACTCGTAAGTCGGGGCTGTTACCACTCGGCAACCACTGCTCTCTGCTCTGATATATTATTATTAATAACATTTTCTAGTTTCTACACAAAACTAAGTATCTACATCAAGAGTTTAACATAAAACTATAATTAGTTATGCTTTGTCCCAGGTAGGTGATAAATTTAAAAATTCAGAGATTAACAACCTAGTTAAAAGTTGGCACATTTTAACTAAAACATCAGCTTACTTCGTTCATTATTTTTACTAGCTACCTGTCCTAACTTTCCATGGGTGTGAAATCTTCAAAAATGCACATTTTATATTCTTGAACCTTCCTCATGAATCAATCTAGCTATTGGTGAAACCGCATGATCAGTAGTTTTGAGTTAATATTGCGAACATACAGACAAATAGATAATTTAATTATATATGCTTTAACCATATCGTAGTAATGGCTATTTTATGATATAGTTGACCAGTTCATAAATGACCACATTAAAACTAACCTAACCTAACCATGGCCATATTATGAAATGCCTAATTCTACAAATTTGCTATGACATAATTATAAATTATATATTTTTACATGTGTAAAGTTACAAACCTTTTCTTCTCCGGCGGTTGTGTATAGGTATTCAAGAATTTTTTTTCCAACCTACCGTTTCCAAAACAAGTGACATTTAACAAATGAGATAGTACGCTATAAATAACTTTTCTATGAAAAGATTATTGGAAAATTACCTAAGATCACAGCTGTAGGTCAATATCTTATCCTAACACTCACGACAAAGCCTTTGTCAAACCCAAATTAACTTCATGAAGGATTTTTTATAAGTAGGTAAGTAGTGTTCTCAAAGGAAAGTCTATGAATGGGCACATTTTCTTTCAGAACAGGTAACTACCTACGCACAGTAATTCTTCCATCCGTCGACTTTATGAACTTGCGTGGGCTTGAAACAGCTGACTGTCTCCAGGTCCTTTTTATCCTGATAACTGTATAAAAGAATCAAGTTTTCACAATTCGAATGAATGACTTTTCCACGTTTTTTTTTCAGACGTGGATTTTGGATGAAGGATATCTTATTGGAAAGTGAAATTTATAAAAAAAAATACAAAAAGAAATAACTTCACATAAAAAAATACACTAAAAGGATCAAAATAACTTTAATTTCGGAAGTCGGTGTTTCTCAGTATTGTTTGTTTCTTATTTAACATCGACTTCATTTTCAGCGTAACCGTTCAGAACCATTCATTTATTTGTATTGTCATAATCGCTTAACTATCTTCATTTTGATATCTATGTGAGTATGAAGTTCCGTTGACCATTTCTGGTCTTCTTCATCAGTTCCACTTCATCAAGTGTTACTTTTTGACTGTAAATGCTTAAGTTCTCGATGAAAATACCAAAATCATTATATGGCTGCCTATAATATTTGAGGAGTTCCCTTGATTCCTCATGGATCCCTTCATCAAAACTGGATATTGAAAAAAATGGGACTTGAAAATTGCAAATTGGTCTATAAACGACGAAGTTCTGAGGTAACAAACATTACAAATAATAATAATGATAAAAAAATACAACCGAATTGATAACCTCCTCCTTTTTTTGAAGTCGGTTAAAAACTTTGGATAAGGGGCTACAATGCCACTGCGGGAACATTGAAAGAGTTACCGTGGTCCTAGAATGCAAAGAGTAAATGAGAGACACAAGTGGGTTTTTACTCAGTAAAATAACAGTACACTTGATACAAGTGAAGGAAATTTGTGACTGCGACCGAGGCGGAATTCGCCCGAGCCGTAGGCGAGTGTGTTATGGAGCAGAGTGCTATAGTGAGAAATTTCCACGTGTATCAAACGACATTCTTCAATACACTTATGAAGATATGAAGCAATGGGAACTCCCATTGCTTGCGACGCGCGACTCGTGGGAGTGCACCCAGCCTGATACGTTAAATAGTGGCTGGGACGAGCTCACGCACTTTTCTGCACTAGTGCAAAAAACTGCAAATTGCGTGCCTAAAAGCGTTGGTATAAGAGCGGGATTTCGAGTATGTGTATTGAAAAATATTTGATCGGTATCCAATGGTAGCGGCTGACTAGCGCTACATGCAGCAACAGAGATAGTTATCAGCACGTCACCGCTTCGAGTTCGACACGGCGCGGTATTCGCAATTTGTACCGTTGCGATTGTCACCAGGCCTGATTTATTGATACAATGTTGGTACAGCTATGATCTATATGCGTTAAATTGATATACGAGACAAAATTATGTCATCCGATTTGTTTAATGTTGATTGAGAATTTTTCGTTCTTTTCTGGAGTTCAGGACCTTAGGCTCGCAAGAGACGCCTCAGGAGTTAAAATTCACAGCTCAATTCCCGGCTACTATAGGCACAGACTAACGGATGGCAAGCAATGGGTAGCTCGACGTCTATTAAGGACCAAGCCCGATCCGACAGGGCGTTGTGTTCCACGCTTGCCTCAAAGAAATGTCAGCAAAATAGATGGGCCCCACTAGGGCCAATGCCTGCTAAAGCTTCGAAAAGTCAACTGAAGGAACACTAGTGGGTTTTGTCAGTAAAAGTCTGTCACTCGCTCTCGCTCTACCCAGAGCGGAAGGAGTTATTTAATGTAAACATAGGAACATTCCACAGCGATAAATATGGTGTAGTACAAAATAATAATTAGCATTTTTTAAAGTTTTTTGTTTGTCTATTTCCGCACAGACAAAATTAACAAGAAGATAAAAGGATATCATATTTCGTTTTGGGTGTACAAGGTCAAACTGTGGAGTAATTAAACCCCCCCGGAAATTTGTATACAAAAGTATCGACTAGTATAACCTTAACCACGTGATTTGCAGTGATGCAGAGCAATTGTGGGCACGACTTACGATTTGTACGTCGACTGTTCGAACCCTGGCAAGCGCTTTATTTTGTGTAATTTATTTTCACCGTCACTACATCCAAAACGATGAGAAAAACATCGTGAGGAAACCGGCTGTCTTAGAACCAAGACATATGAAATCCGCATTGGGCCCGCTTGGCGTTGATGACGGCATGTGTCCCAGCAGTGGGACTATTTTTATAAGGCTGATTAAGTAAGTTATGCTTATGCTACTTGATTTGGGAAGAGCATGTCAATCTCTATACATTTTTTACCTTTAGAATTAGATTATCAAATTTTAAGAGAAATTGATGCCGTAGTAAGAAATTAAGCCAAAGAGTTTAGCTACACAATAATGTAATGGGGGGTCTACGCAGTAAATAATGAGTAGCTCGCCATACGAATAGGGGAAGCCCGAGTCAACAGCGCGTAGTGTTCCATGCGCGCCTCACAGAAATATCATCAAAACTGAAGGGGCCCAGTAGGACCGATGCCAAGTAGGGCTGCAACTTTTAAAAGAATGACCGAGGCCCTAGAACGCAACAGGTCACATGTGTGTTTTTGTCAGTAAAACTCTGTCAGGCCTCATCGCTTCTTCTTACCCCAAAAAAGGCTTATACTGAGCAATCCCAAAAGGAAAGATTATAAAACTATACGATAATAGCTTCTAATTTCAAATAAGATATTATATTATAAATATGTTATGTGAAGCCATTTTTCTTTTGTGCATGTGGTGTTAACCTTTAATTAATTGTTGCAATTGTTAATGTTACCCAAATCATTAAGTTTGAAATGTATATGTGTAAATAATTGTTGGTTAACCATAAATAAATAATTATTTACTAGAAGTAACGATATAAATACTTGTGATATTTTCAGAAACAGACAAAATAGTCTCGCGGTACATCAACTCGGCTCGGTATTTGCAATTTGTACCTCTGCTCTGTCGCCAACCTTGATTTATTGATTCACTGAGAGCTTCCTCGACGTGTTTGCACCACGACGATACACGAGCGTGTTAGAGATCATGTAACACCGTGTTTATTTATTCATCTTGTTTTATTTCAGAACTACTGGAAATATTTCCAAACTTATATGGCAGTTGGCGGTGCTCATTGTGTTGGCTTTGATTGTGGAAAGATGTAACGTTGGTTGACCTCCCACAGGAGAACTGAAGACCTAGTGAAGAAACGATCCGCTGGATGAAAGGAGCGGGCCCAGTAAATGTGGCGATACTTCGAAAAGGCTATACACAGCTTCGGCCAGTGTACAGCTAAAATGTTTATGAAGATTGAGAAGGTGCTAGCTGTTTGGCTTAGTGCTTGAAATCTTGAGGAAGTCGCGATGTATGTGTGTACGAAGTAGAAGGTAGCTGCACGAAAGCTGTGCTCTGTGCTACCACTAGACGCCTCATGCTTGAACTAGCGCACCAAAATAATTCTGTCAACCAGCCGAGGTACGGGGAGCGGGGTACTAGGTTCTGATTGATTCGATTGGTACGGGGGAGTGGGGTACTGCTTTCTGATTGGTCGAGACATCAGATCTATAATCATATGTGTTGACAAACGTGCGTCGCCTTTTATTAGACGTCTAGCAGCTATAAGGTCGTTGGTGTAAAGTCTCGCACACCTTCTTTGAAAAAGGAGGATCCTCAAATCAAACGGGTGTTATGTCTGGTTCGAGTAACTACCCGATAGATGATTTCGGGCTATTGTACATGTTCAAATCGCGCGGAGAACTAATTGCGCTTTTGCTATGTGACGACGTAGATATTGCTACAGGCTGACGGACTTTTGTTTTCTTGTTCTTAGTGAAAAATCATCAAAAAGGTCTCCCGCACTAGGTGGACCGAGCTGTTTGAACAACTCGACAGCCCTGGCAATAATCGGTTAACCCTAGCGAGTACCGTCAATCATACTGACATCTCTGTGAAGCGCGCGTGGAACACAAGGCGTCGTTGACCCGGGCCTGGTTGAACCTGGTGGAAGCCGGGAATAGCCATGCGACACCCGACGCTCAGGGCATCTCATGTGGCCGCTGCAACGCTAGGATTTCCTCTCCTTCATTCTTTCGACCGTCTACCCTACAAACTAAAATCAAGCTAACATCTAAGCACCATTGGACGAGACTCCGATCAAGAGCTGGTTGATCTCTAAAAACTTGAAGGTGTGTTATATTAAATCTTAACAACCAAGTGGCACTATACAAGTTTCAAAAAGGAAAGTTTCATTGGGAACAGGCGATCCTTTGAGTAAGTTTTTTAGTGAGAAGTTTTGAGTGTGTCACGGCACTTAACCGAAGAAATACTGGAAGAATTCTTAGTGCTCGAGTGTATTACCTGTAGGAAACTATTGAAAACCTCTCATCATTTATCTGATTTCATCATATCGCTTCAAACAGGTACGATTTATTGCCGTCAGGACAAAACTAAACCACTTGGGTCTAAACGAGGTTGACAAACTATTTCTCTTTGGAAAAACCGAGCAAGTGCGAGTCGGGCTCGCGCACTGAGGGTTCCATACAAACTTACCTATGAAAACAGTTCAATTCCCGACGGAATTGAGTTTCGAAGATGTTTTCGAATCGTTTTTATTAATTTTGTTTTTTTTTGTGACTTAACTACAATTGATAGTTTTCAATTTTTTTCCTATACTTGAGCTATGAGCCCTTGCTTCATGCCTTAGAATTCTATGTCAACGGGAAGTGTCGAAATATACGTTTTTTGTGACATAAACAGCCGTATCTTTTTTTTTTCGCTAACGTTGACATGGATATATGGTATTTATTTGAACTGGCTACCTTCACGCGTTCCCAAGATAAAGGGTCTTGACAAACAGACAGACGGACAACAAAGTGATAAATAAGGGTTCCATTTTTTCCTTTTGAGGTAGGAAACCCTAAAAAAAACAGTAGGTACTAAAAACCTGCAAATAATTACTACTACTAATAATAATAATTAATACTTGTGTTTTAGTTGAGTACCAAGTATTTTATGGGTACAGCAAACTCCACGAGTTTTGAATTGAATAAACAATTAGGAACGTAAGTTTAAATTTATAATTAGCTCATCTTTTCTTTTTAACTTCAATAACCTAACATATATTTTATTTACTTCTAGCGACCCGCCCCGGCTGAGTTGTAGTAGGTGAAAAATAATCGAATGACTTCTCTCGCTTTACGGAAGAGCAAGAGGGCGTATCAGAATTTTGCTGATTAAAGCCCACCTCTGTTCCTTCATTTTCTCCTACGGGTTTCCTTTTCAGAAATTTCCCGCGGTCCTAGCTGGCATCGACCCAGCTGGGCCCCTACAGTTTTGCTGATATTTCTTTGAGGCGCGACTGGTGCTCAGTCCTTAAAGGGCGGCTGAACGGCAAGCAACCCTTGCTCGTCATCCACAAGCCACGCCACGCCCGGTGGGCTGGAGCGAGGATCGTTCCATCACGCGTGCAGCCTCTTTTGCGAGCATTATGGCTTCGCAGAAAGAGGCGACTGCAACCCAATCCTTCTCGCTCCGGACCACAACCTGAACCAGGGTCCGGCGCGAGAGGAAGAAAGAACACGGGTAGGTTTCAGTCAAGTTCTCGCTCATCGCAAAGCGAGAGAAATTATTTAATGATTTCCTACAAAAAAGGCAAATAATTAAACTTTATCGATCTTTCATTTACCTCAAAAAAGTCACATAAATAGATACCTACAGAGTACCATAGCGTGTTTATAAGTAAAAGTATCGGCAAAACAACACAAGCGTGTGAAGCGATTCCACAATTCTGAATTTATTTTCCAATTCAATAATCAATCTGAATGAGAGCAAAACATCGGAAGGGAACAAGTTACTTCAGATATCAATTCCACCGCATTATTGTTATTCTTGAAAAAAGGAATATATATAGTACAAAAATCACTCTGTAAAATAAAGAGATCACTGTTTTGCAAATTGTTTGCGTTGCGCAGAATAAGTACTAGAAACGCATGTTAGTAAATAAGTTGACGCTATATAATGACAAGTGAACACTTATTTATTTTTTTAAACAATACAGTAGGACTACGTGTGTGTATGGCCTGCGGGCATGTTCGAAAGAGTTACCCGTGGCCTTAGAACAAAAGCTGAAGGAACACGGGTGGCTTTTAGTCAATAAAAATCTGTCCTCCAGCTCCTTCCAAAGTGAAAAAGATATTTGATGTGTTCCCACCTAGAAAAAAAGTAGGTGTACTATGTAAGTTTTTTTATCGGATCAAGTTTTCTTTTTTTTTTTATTGGGTGGGAAAATCATCCTAATGAGATCCCCGCTCTTGGGCGGAACGGGAGATAGTGTCAGACTCTTACTGACTAAAAACCCACTCCTGTTCCTTCGTTGCCTTCGTCCCAGGGCCCCGGGTTCCGCTTTCATACTACCCGTGGCCCCAGTAGGCTTCGACCCTGCTGGGCCCCTACGATTTGCTGACATCTCCTTGAGGCGCGCGTGGCACAGTACGCGCCATCGACGACTTGGGCTCGGTCCGGACGGTTATCGGACGGTCGGACGGCGAGCCACCTATTGCTGCCGTCCGCAAGCCCGCGCCTACGGTGGCCGGAAATTGGGATCGGAATCCCGGCGGCGGCGGTTGGAGCGTAAGGACCGTTGCCTCACGCGATCGGCCGCCTCCAGGACCCGACTTGCCTGGGAAGGCATGGGTCCTGGCCATGGAGGCTCTCGGGCCTCGACTAAGAGGGCTCTTCAGCGCATGCATGGAGAGGGGCCAGTTCCCACTTCGCTGGAAGACGGGGAAACTGGTCCTCATCGCGAAGCCGGGGCGCCCCGCGGACTCTCCGTCCGCGTACCGGCCCATTGTGCTGCTCGACAAGGTGGGCAAGCTCTTTGAAAGAGTAATTGCAGACCGCCTCGTCGCACACCTAACACGGGTGGGGCCGGATCTGGCGGACGGCCAGTTCGGCTTTCGCAGGAGGCGCTCCACGGTGGACGCCATCATGTGCGTGCGAGCTCTCACGACGGGGGATGCAGTGGCCCAGGGCAGGTGTGTCGTGGCGGTGTCTTTGGACATCGCCAACGCCATCAACTCCCTGCCTTGGAGTAGCATTGGGAGGGCACTCCGGTATCACCGGATGTCCGACTACCTCTGTCGTGTCGTGGTCGAGGCGTACCTGTCAGACAGGTACATAACCTACCCTGGTCACCAGGGTGAGTGGGAACGTCGAGAGATGTCGTGCGGTGTTCCGCAGGGATCGGTACTAGGGCCGCCCTTGTGGAACATCGGATACGACTACGTGCTGCGCGGCGACCTCCCTGACGGGGTCAGCGTGGTCTGCTATGCAGACGACACGTTGAAGCACTATAATGCACTCTACAACCAGGATAGCTGATATGCTGCCCAACTTAATTGGGACTAGTCAAAATATGTCTACTAAACTAAAAACTTAAACTACGTATCTATCCTTATATTCATAATAATATAAACGACGCAGCTGCCACTATACGCCGGTCTCCAAAGGCGCGCATTAATTTATTATTAACCTGGGGATTACATTACCACATCCACGTTCCCCGTTATACGGTAATGAGTTTTACTTGAACATTCAAACCAGATTGAAAGAGATCAGAGAAAATCGTATTGTACTGAGAATACAGTTTAAAACTGGGCAAGTGCGAGTCGGACTCGCACCCTGAGGGCTCCGTACAAAATTACATAAGTACCTAAATAGTTCAATTCCGGAATAGAGTCTTGAAAGATTTTCCAAATAGAAAAAATAAATTGTGACGTAACAAAAAATTTACAGTTTTCAGATTTATTCCTATACTTGTGCTATAAAACATTGCTTCATGCCAAATTTCAGGATTCTGAGTCAACGAGAAAGTACCCTATGAATTTTGATTTCCTCGAGAGTGTCGAAATGTACGTTTTTTGCCACATATACAGAAGAATCTTTTTTTCTCGCTAACTTACAAATTTTTTTTTTTACAGCTTCAAGAATCCACAGACTAGAGTATATGGTTTTAATTTCAACTCGATACCTCTATGCGTTCCCGAGATAAAGGGTCTTGACAAACAGACAGACAGACAGACAGACCAAGTGATATTATAAGGGTTCCGTTTTTTTCTTTTTGAGGTACGGAACCCTAGAAAACGAAAGTGTGTTTTTATTATTTGTTTGTGTGTATATATTCACACAAATGTCACACAACACCGTCTAGTCCCAAGCTAAGCAGAGCTTGTGTTTTGAGTACTAGACAACTGATAAACATACTTAAATATTTCTACACACATACATATTGTAGATAAATTACACCCAGACACAGAACAAATGATCGTCCTCATCAAACAAACATTAGTCCTGGGTGGGAATCGAGCCCACGACCTCCGGCATAGCAGTCAGTGGGCCACTAACCACTAGACCAACAGGCCAGTAAAAAAGTCAAAAGTAAAAGTCATTTCTTACTCCTTTACGCTCAACGTCTGAACGGGTGCAATTATAAAACCTAGGATATTTTTTTTTTCTGGGAGTATGTTCCCTTACGATAATTTCCTACTTACATGTGGGCGAAATCGCTGATAGAAGCTGGTATAATTAAACTAACTTCATCTTATTGCAATTTTCCTATCACCTATAATAATCATAGACCCCTCTATGTTCATAATCCAATACATATTAAAACAATCCAATACCCGAAAAAGAAGTGCTTAGTACACCTCCCACGTACCTTCGCACCATACCGACCCTTGTCTCGAAAATACGGCGACACATACATACATATTAAGTAAGGTCCACTGTCCATGGACGCATAGCTTCATAGACGCGTATTCTTTATTATACGCTTGGTGTATACCTGGTCACAGCTTACATACAAAACTGTGAAAATCTGTCGACGAAGCCTAGCGTCGTGCCGTCGTGTCGTTTTATTGTTTTGTATATAAACTTAACGAAGACATACACCAAGCAACAATGACGAATGTACGCGTTTATGAAGCTACGCGTCACCGGGTTTTTAACGCGCCGTTGACGCGCGTTTTAGAAACGTGCGTCGACGGTGCGCTTTTATCCTATTAAATGTCTACAGGTTGCGTCTGTATCGCTACAAACGCGCATCAACGGCGCGTTTAAAAACCGTGGTGTGCACAGGCCCATATAAATATCTATACCATAGTTGTAAAGAACTGGACTGAGCATTACCAACACAATATTAACTAGCCTATAGAAAGAGACAAACTGCAGCTTGTATACCCGTCTTTTTCCTACAAATTTTAAAAACGGAGGTATTACTTTTTTTGAAGTGGAAAATCATCAAATAACTCCTATTTTTCTGCGTGGAGCAAGAGGAAGTCAGACTTTAACTGTCTAACACACAACTGAGTTCTTTCGGTTGCTTTTTTCATTCCAGGGCCATGTTTCATGCCATGGTTCATGTTTTTGTCTTGTCTCTTTCAACCAATTCTACAGCCCCGGCAGGAAAACCAAACAGAATTTTAGAAAAAGACAATAACTGGCCGCACGGTTGTATTATCAATCACACTACTGCCCGTATTCACTTGTTAACCAGAAAACGGTAACAGGGAACGCTTCTGAGCTAAGCATTCTCTATGTCTATGTTCTGTAACAACAGGGTTATTCTACAATCCAATAGCCAGAATGATCGTGATCCTCAATTGAACCTTCATCGAAATCGCTTTCCACATTTGTCGAATCGAATCGATTTATATGAAGGTTAACTAACCGATCGGATCTCGTGTTCTTGAACAATTTGTTGGATACTTCAGTTAGGAGATGTGAATCGATTAGATCGAATGTGTCTCGATTTTGTCTTGGCCTTCCAAACATTCGTTGGTTTATCTTCTGAATGACAACAGGTAACTTTGAATAGAATTTCAGAGGAGCATACTTAGATAGTACTTACCGAGTACACTAAGTTTTCTATTATTAACCGAAAAACTTTTTGCACTAAATACAATTAATTTCAATATAAAAACCGGTCAAGTGCGAGTCGGACTCACGCACCACGCACTCACGCACGGAGTTCCGTAAAAACTTAAGCTTACCATCACAAAAAAAAAGTAATTATTTTGTGACGAACTACAAAATTAATAATTCTAGGCTAACGAGAAGTCACCTATCGATTTTAAATTGTAATAGAAGTTTGATTTTTGCACTGCTCCAAGGAGTAGCAGACCTGAACCTTGATTATAATTGCAGTTTACGCATTCCTGAGAAAAATGGTCCTGATAGAGACACGGACAGACAGACGGACAACAAAGCAGATCATATAAGGGTGTCACTTTTGCCGATTGAGGTACGGAACCCAAAAAAACACTATAATTACAATTTTATTTATTTATACTAGGTTTTGCCCGCTAAAATATTATTTATTATCGTCGTCGTGTCCATTGAATTGTATGGCAAGCTATATTGTATCTTAAGATAAAATATTATAGTATCTTAGTCGTGTGCAGCGCCCCTTAGTGAATTCCACTGCGGGTGACGGAACCTACGACAAACTTATTATTTACGGTTGGTACAGTAATCGGGTCTAGGGATCTAACCGCAAAATTAAGTTTGTTTTTTATTGTATATACTTTTCGGGATAAAAAAACCCAGTGTGGTGCCCAGGATATTAAAGAATAATTATACCAAGTTTTATCGTAATCGAACTGGTAGTTTTTGCGTGATGCCTGAACAAACAGACAGACAAACAGACAAAAAATTTTTTTTAATCACATTTTTGGGATCGGTGTCGGTCTAGTAACACCCCCCTGCCATTAATTTTTTTAATATTTTCAATGTACAGAATTTTCACTTCTACGGATTTATTATAAGTATAGATAACAATTAATTAACAGCTTCCTTTCTTATAGGACTCTCTCATAATCGCAGAATATCGGGAAGAGAAAAGACAGAAGGGATCCCTTGCTCTTTAACAGAACAAGCTCATAAAAAAGATTCAAGGAGAAAACTAGGATTTGATATGAGTTATTAAGTAGCTACGTAGTGCCAAATGAGTAGATCAATTTTGTATTCCCCAGCAGAGAAGCAAAGAGCTTTAATCAAACGTCAGTCAAAGTGATGAATGCTTCACTTGAATCCGTCACGTCAGAAAATCTTATATTACAAGTTTCTTCAAGACTAGATTAATTTCATTTACGACTCCAAATAATTAATAATTCTAATGACTGGTTTTGAAGAAAGTATGAGTAATTTAATTGAAGTATAAAGTTGGTACGTATTTTTTGCAGTGTATCTAAGATCTCGTAGTACCTATATTAGAAGAAGTTAAAAAGTGGCGCCAGTGACTGAAAAGTTAAAGGGGAATCGTTTGTCGTCATGTAAAGAGGAGGGATGAAACGCATGTTACTAAAAGAGTTATGAGTATACATGTGGATGGATGGAGAGGGAGAGGGAGGCCAAAGAAAAGATGGATTGATTGTATGAAGAGTGATATGAAAGAAAAGGAAGTTAGTGATATCATGACGAGTGACAGGACAGAGTGGAAGAAAAAAACGTGTTGAGCCGACCCCAAATAACACGGGACAAGGGCAGAAAGATGATGAATTTAAAAAAATATAAATAAAATATTATGTTGCATATAAAGAATATACGGAAACTATAACGATTAGTATTGAAAGCAGTACGTGTACTTTATATATAAGTAGGGTGAAGTAATAAACACTTGGAAAATTCAAGGTCAAATTTGAAACTCTAAGTTTCAAATGTTCACGGCGAATTTGATGAAAACTATAACGGTATGTCTTGGTATTCATCAGCTGTTTGAATAAATATTCGTGTGTACTATTTAATGAGGTAACAAAGCATTTAAAGCCACTTACCCCAACATAACCAGCCTGTAGCAGTTCTTCGGCGGAGGAACAGACTCGTCACAGGCCTGCAACACAGGGGCACTCGGCCCCGGTGACCTTTCGGGGTCAGACTCCTCTCCTATCCCCGCACCCCGTCGACACAGCCAGGACGCTCCACACTTATCCCTTGCATCTTCCACAGGTGCGGCGAACTGACATCTTCTGGGCGATCTCCTGCCACTGGCTAGGGAGGACTTTAGTGGGGACGGAGGGGCCCGAACGGGGCTCGAAGTAGCCCTTACTGGTGACGTTGACACTTTCACTGGGGATGACTGCAAGGACAGTCCGCCCCGTTCGGTAGTTCCGTTCAACATTTTGGTCTATTTTTAGCACTTTATTTTACATTATTGATTTTAGTTTCACTTTTTAGTTTAGTTTTGGAGATATTGGGCTATGTTTTCTGTATAAAACCAAAGAAAAAAACATATAGTATTACTCTTCGCGTCCAGCACAATAATGCACTCAGGATGCTGTTGGAGCTGCCACTTCTGTAGTGTGTCTAGGATGTTCACAGATGCCCAGACTGACAGCTTCACTGCGGTCAGGCGCAAGCGAGCAGCATTACTTGTTGCACATGGTGCGCGCAAATACCAACGGCCATCTAAGTATCATTGTCAATAAACTAGATTGTGCTATTATCTGGTTCTTAAGACAGCTACATGCTCCTGTAAGTACTGTCTACTAACATATTGTTAATTTTTATAAGTTACTAGCTGACTCGGCAAACTTCGTACCACCTAATAATATGATAAATGAAGAACCGCTCGACCGATTTTGTGCAAACTTCACATAAACCATCTACTAAATAGTCCGAAAAAAACCTGAACATTTATTTGGTTTGGATAGGTGAGCTCGTTCTTGAGTTATAAAATTACAACGAAAAGTGGCATTGATTTATATATACATAGATTATTGTATAACTATGGAATCGACAGTTGGGGGAGGCCTATGTCCAATAGTGGGCGTCCTTCAAATGATGATGGTGATGAAGATGAATATTATGGAATTCAATTTTGAAAAAAAGACTATTATAATTAAGAAGAAAAAAAAGGAATGTGCTTAAAAAACCACTAGACAAAAGTGACAGGTTTACCAAGGCGAAGTGAATACAAAACCGTCATCGTTCGGGTAAGTTCGGCCGACTTGACCCGACTTTACCCGAACGCGCATTAGATAGCCGATCGTGACGGCTCAGTCTCATTCAATACCTAAAACTCCTTTCCTTTCGAACCACCTATTTTTTTTCTGTCATTGTTTCAAAGCACCCACTACGTTTATAAAAATAAAAATTCCTCTCGCCTCTCCGTTCGTATCGAGTTATTTCGGGTATCTATAACTTAGACGAATAAAGTTATGATCATATTCTACTTTTGTTTTTACTACGCGAAAAGTCTGGGATGACTTTATGTCCTAATCTGGCTTTACACAGCCAACACACGAAACAATTCATGAAGCTGATTTGTCCCGTTGAAAGCGGAGCGGATTCTTAAATAATTTTTGATTGAACATGGGACGAATTTTTAATATTGGCATTCATGAAGTGTCTTCATTAAAATATGTTTTTTTTTAATCAGTAGTTCCAAACTATCAGGGTTAGGGAAATCGTAAAATAGATTAAATTTTTATTAAACTATTTTTAAATGTTTATTTGATTATACATATATTCACATTACACAAATTAACATAAATACACATTATCATTATGAAGATGATAATGTGTATTTATAATCGTCACGACGTCTTTCGACTGAAATGATTTTCAGTCGAAAGACGTCCACTGTTGGACATAGGCTTCCTCCAAGCGTCTCCACAACGACCGAACCTGTGCGTTTCGCATCCACCACATTCCCGCAACTCTCACCAGACATCAAAGCACACACCTTTTATTATTTTAGTCTGTTTCATTTGTTTTTAAATAATGGCGCTCATCCTACAACTTTGGCTTATGTCCTTTGGTCCCAAGACCAGCAAAGAGCAACGGCGATTATAAGTTACCGTGATATATACTTGCGAAATTATTTACTAAGTATTATCAAATCACGCTAATGGCCAGTCTAAGGATAGCAAAAAAATCGTCATAATTGGAAACTGGATTAACTAGATTTTTTACGATAGTTAATAGCTTAGTTTTTTTTTTTACTTTTAATGTTGCCACTAATATAAATCTTGGTCAAGTGACATAATATGCTTTGGTTTATGTTTTGATAATAAATACTTAAGAAACACATTTCCGCATTAAATAATAAACATGAAAATAAAAATAACTGTTTTTGTTCAGAGTATAGTGGCTAAATTGACACAATATGACATTGTCACTACAATAGATACAATATCGAGAATCACATCACCTACCTATAGAAAAAAAAACATAATATTTGACATGACATCTTGTCGTTCGTTCAAAAATGCGTTTTTTAAATTAATAAGGAGGTACGTACGTATAATTGACATAATATACGTAATCTCATCAACTATAAACTGGAATTCCTTTAATACGCGGTTTCTATTGATAGTAATTTCTACGACAAAACTTATTTGAAAATGTAGTATATATACTTTTATATATTTTTCATCACTTACGCTAAAAAAATATGCCAGCAAAATTTTGTTTGGGATTTTGCCAAAACAATTTTGGAATAAACAATATAGTCTTGTTTTGGAGAGGAATATCATCATCACTTCTCTCGCTATGGGAGGAGTGAGAAAAAGTGTCCAACTTTTAATAAGTAACCACAAACCAACCGTATTCCTTCCGCTGCGTTCCAAAGCCACAGTGACTTTTTCATATCATCGAAGCCCAGTAAATTTTTGTAAATACCTCTTGCACTACTCTAAGCGGGAGGAACCGTATTTTGGAGGTATTCGAAACAGAGAGTAAAATCCCAGAAACATCCGTTGAAAATGGAGGATCCTCCGACCAGACAGGTTTTATGTTTGGTTTAGGCAACTGCCCGAGAGATTATTTCGGAATGTTGTATAATATATTATGTTCAAATCGCGCGAAGAACTAATTGCGCAATGCATGTTTCGTAGTTTATTTCATATATGGCGCCATAGATGTCGCTACAAGGTGATGATTACTCACAGAAAAAAAAATCTCTAAGCAATATAGCCGAGCCTTAACATTTTTAAGGAAGGTACTCAATTTAACGAAAATAAAATACAAAACAAGGGTATTATTTTTACTCGTTTTCACGATCCGACATTTGTTAAAGTGTGCTTCTAATAAAAGGTGAGACGATTTTTATTTCACGTACCGTTGTTATCGTTTTTCATGTCGAGTTGACGACAGGCGGCCATTATTATTGCCAGTGTTATCTTAATAGGATGAATATAGGCCTCGTGTGCTGGAATAAAGCTTTTGAACTTTGACATCAGGGGTCTAACTATGACATATTAAAATAATAAAGAGGAATGGAGCTTTACACCCTGTATAGCTCAATTTAACAGTTCAGTTTAGGTAAAAATGGATCGCGTTAAGAACTCGTGGTAGGATAAAAAATGTGACTGAAATTATTGTAACTATTTGTTGGGGTAACCGTCTGCAGGAACTTAATATTAGACGGTAGTCTGCGGAACCGTTTAAAAGAGTTACCGCAGCCCTAGAACGCAATTAGCAACTGAATTTTAGTCAGTAAAAGTTTGACACACACCGTCCTAGAGCAAGGGAAGTCATTGGATGATATTTTAAAAAAGGCTGCTACAGAGTAGTTCCTAATGAGAAATCCAAGTAGTAATTTCCTGATTAGTGAATCTATCCTAGAACCTCACGCTGCCGCTCTGCAGTTGCGATTGCAATCGCGATACCAACGCGGCAGTTCTGTGAGGGGCGTATGGAATACTAACATTCAACTGCCAAACATCATTTTAGCCAGAAACATGTCCACTGTTGAACATAGACCTCCGATAACTGTGACTAGAACGACCGGTCCATATCGAATCTATCAGATTTCCGTGACCCTCACTAAATCATCAACCCATCTTATGGAAGTCCTTCCATTTTCCAACGCTGCCTCTTCCAGTACACTATCGCCACTCCAAAACCTTTCAGTCTCATCAACCAACTGTTCTACGAGCAATGTGCCCTGCCAATAACGAGACCATATCTACCGATATCCTAAAGCTATACGCACCAGCTGTCAGGACCTCTTAAGACCACAACCTACATTCAAGACCAGGGCCTCAAGTCTGCTTTTACAATAGTGTCAGAATGGTCTATCATTGATTTCATAACTGTTGATTTTGACCAAGTTTGGTAATCTACTAATATAATAGCGTCATTTATGACTTTCCAATGGTCAACCACTGACACATCATTGAAAGAAATGGCATGGAATGGTAATCTCGTACATAATGACAAATGAATATTTGACATAAGCGGATAGCTGTCAAAGTTTTGACATTGCCTTTGATCAGTAATCTACCATTAGATCGTCATTGAGCAGTCATTGCTTTTAATTTGTTTCGAGACAGTCCGATATTGTCATTATATCACAAGATCATTGACCGATCAATGATCGACCATTATGATTTATTAGATTACGAACTTTTAGCAAAATGACAATGGAATCGTGTTGGAATGACGAATTTATAAAAATAGCAGACTTGGGCCCCAGATAGCTATCAGCGACATATGGAGTACCTACCTACGTCTTATCCACCAGTTAAGACAGCCTCACCTTGATGGTTATATTATATCGTACCGTAATACGGGGATTTGAGTGCGTATCTCACCGTATCCAAAGTCATTAGGTCTCGATGGAAATAAGATGAAACTTGAGCGAGGGCGCAAAATCGATAGTTCATTATGTGAAAAGGAAGTGAGGGTAGAGTACATGAAGCGGTTTGTGGAATATTTTTTGCATGATATTTTAGAAGTTCCGTTGGATCTCCGCTTATTGGAGTGGTTTTTTAGGTGGTAAATCATCGAATGACATTAAGTTCGCGAGCTAATTTATAAGAAATTGGCAGTAGTGTCATCCATGGAGTTTCTTGAACATTCTTCTCCATAAAGATCTACACTTTGGAATGTGCAATTAGCATAATTTTTTCTAACTGACTGACTTCTTGACATTTCAAAAGTGCCTGTAAATGGTTTATTTGAAATAAAATGCTTTTGATTTTGAAAGGGTCTTGACAGATAGATTTCCATTTTTCACACGGAAAGGTTTCCATTTTTCCTTTTGAGGTACAAAACCCTAAAAAAAATAGTAGGTACTAAAAACTTGCAAATAATCACTACTACTAATAATAATTAATACTTGAGTTTTAATTGAGTATCAAGTATTTTATGGGTACAACAAACTCCACGAGTATTCAATTGAATAAACAATTAGGAATGTAAGTGTAAATTTATAATTAGCTTATCTTTTCTTTTCAATTTCAATAACCTTACATATAATTTATTTACTTCTAGCGACACGCCCCGGCTGAGTAGTAGTAGGTGAGAATTAATCGAATAACTTCTCTCGCTTTACGGTAGAGCGAGAGGACGTGTCAGACTTTTGCTGATTAAAACCCACCTATGTTCCTTCATTTTCTCCTACGGGTTTCCTTTTCAGAAAGACTTTGACTTTGACTGCGTTAAAGTTTTCCAATTGTCAATTTGGAACAATTATTTGACTATTTTAGAGTAGTTTATATTAATTTGAGTTATAATTCTATTATATCTATAGTTTTTAGTATTCTTGTATTCGCCGTTTTTCACTCTCTTTTATTGCACTTACCCCTATTTTTTTCTGCATCACCCGAAGATTGACTGGTAGAAAATGCCTAAAGCATTAAGTCCACCTCTTTACTTTTGTGTGCTTAAAGCATTTAATAATGAAATAACTTCTCTTGCTCAAGGGTAGAACGGGAGGGCGGGTTAGACTTTTACTGACGTTTTTAGGCCACTGTTTCTCTTTCAAAAAAATCCCTGTGGAATAATAATAGCGTCCTGCGCGTGAGTGAACTTAATTAAAAAGAACTCCCATACCTCACTGCATCATAGTTTCAGCTCTAACAATCTTCAAAACTGTGTAGAATAAAATCGATAGATTCTTCTCTAATTGGACGAACAACACAACATCGAGAGCCGATAGTTTTCATGACTTTCTAGGGATGCCTCGGATTTATAGCGCGCGATCCCGGGAATTGATGCGGGATTAGTTCGTTTACTGTTCAGAGCCCGGACTTGAAAATACGAGGAAGAAATAAAATGATTTAGGAAGCAGTTATAATTAATTATGTTTATGTTTGTGGTAGCACTCCTCCGAAATGGTTCGATTTATTTTGGTTTTTTTTTTAATGTTTTCACACAAAAAACTATAACGTAACTAAAGACTTTAGTTTAACAAGGCGATCTCGGGCCGCCGTAAGCTTGGGCTTGGAGACGCCGAGCAATAGGTAGCCTGCCTTCCGGTCATCCGGTAAAGACCGACCCCGAGTCGTTGATGGCGCATAGTGCTCCACGCTCGCCTCAAAAAGATGTCAGCAAAGCCGTAAGGGCCCAGCAGGATCGAAGCCTCTGGGGCCATGGGTTCGCTTCTGTAAGGAAAACCCGGGGCCCTGGAATACAAGGCAACGAAGGAACATTGGATTGGGTTTTAGTCATTAAAAGTCTGAAACACACCCCCGCTCATGATTACGGGACACGATTTTTTTTATTAAGCGGGACCCAATAAAAAAAAATATCGTGTCACGGGTATCGGCCCTACTGGGTAGTAGGACCGATACCCGCTAGGGCCACGAGGAATTTCTAAAAGGGATTCCGAAGTCCTGGAACGCAAATGACAACTGAAGGACTCGCCAAACCCTTCGAAATAATTAAATGATTTCATACGTCAAAAAAACAATGTCCTGCTCAAATAACATTAGATCATTTCAACGCATCACATTCTCAAACAAACGTTCATACTATGCATAAAAGCCCAAACATCAATAAAATATTAGATTTAACTCGCCGTCGCATAATAGACAAGCCTAGCATCGAAAGCACTTCGGTATCTCCGTTCCTCGCATCCCTCAATTTACCTACTTACGATGAAAAGAAGTCGTACTCTAAGCTTTGTTCATTTCTAGGTCAACATCAGAACCTGAAAGAATATTTCTATTCAAGATAGACTGCATGACAGCCACATACATAATAATAATTCTCTAATTTTCGTAATATTCTTTTGTATTTTTATGCACCTGCCATATTTTCTCTTTACCACCCTAGGTTGACTGGTAGAGAATGCCTAACGCATTAAGTCCGCCTTTGTACTATTGTGTTGCATGAAGTTTTAATAAATAAATCATAATAAACTAGTGCGCCCGACCATCAATGATTGCATCTCCGCTTACCATCAGGTGGGATCGCAGTCAAGCACTGGTTTATATCAATTAAAAAAAAAAAAAAAAATGTTTACTTAGGAAATTATCGTTTTATGAGAATGCACACTAAACTATATACATGTCTTCAGATTGACCTGAAATTAGTTTTAAGTTCGAATAAATTTTTATTCATAGTTTTTAAATTGGGTAATCATTTCTTCAGATAGAAATGAGTATTTCTTTCTTTTGGTTTGGTTGCCTGATGAGTTCTCTTGATTTGTCGAATTTAAAGTAAATTGTTTTCAAGTTAATGTATTTTATTTAATTTTCATTTTCATTTTAAATTATATTTTCATTAAATAAGTTGAAAATCGGCGTGATTTCACTAAAATGGAGCTAAGAGTTTTCTTTTCTTAACTCAGAATTCTAAAGGACTTCAGCTTTAAGGGACCGCAGACCTGAGTATATGGTTTTAATTTCAACTTGATACCTCCACGCGTTCTCGAAATAAAGGGTCTTGACAGACAGACAAACAGACGGACAACAAAGTTATCCCATAAGGGTTCCGATTTTTACTTTTTAGGTACGGAACCCTAAAAATGAGCCACGGGAGTAGGTAATATCGAATAAACTAGTAAACTCTACAGTAATTCGTTAATTGATAAGTCCTTAATGAATCTTGAATAAATCAACGTCAAAACGTTTATTGCAAACTAAGTGTACAATGTTGGCATTATATTAATAATTATTTAATTGGTATTCATTTAAAGCAGCACGTCTCTCAAAATAATCTCGCTGTCACACGTGGTCAAAAAGTGTACGAAAGCAAGAACCTCAGCGATCGAAGATAACCTTTTTTTACTAAACCAGACTCTTCAAATTCCGAATCAGATAGACAATCGCGTCGAAAATCTTATTCGGCTTGAACAAACTCAATATTTACATAATCCTAACCATCCTAATTCAGTTTTCGGTCCGCAACTAACCGTGGCGTAATTCCAATTTGGGTTCGGTTTTCAGTAAATTCGTGCGTGGTACAACACTATGACCTGAGTTAGGGTGAACGTGCGTTGACAAAGGCGGAAGCGATCGCGATCAATTTTCTGTCTTTCTTTCTTTAGATTTATTATTATTATTATTTATAGCTCATTTATGTCCCACTGCTGAGCAAAGGCTTCCCTTTCCACACAAGTCTGTCTTCGGCCATTACGGGCCAGTCCCTCTGGTATTTATCCAGTTCATCTCTCCACCTTCGCCTTGGTCTGCCGCGGTGTCGCCTTGCGTTTAGTGGGACCCAATAAGTGGCTCTTTTAGCCCATCGCTCATCCGATATGCGGCAGACATGACAAATGGTTAGACGCGCAATGAGCAGCTCCATCTAAAGGCATTCAAATGTGAAAACCGCCAATTTTCGACTTTACAGGAAACGAAAAAAACTGTACGGTGTTGAGAGGCCAGCCAATTTGCACGCTGTCACTATTTTTCGAATTATGGGTTCTGATTGGCTGAAATCTATATCATCTGACCAATGGTTAGAAGCGCAATGAGCAGCTCCATCTACAGTCAAATCAAATGTGAAAACGAACAATTTTCGACTTGAGCGGTATTGTAAGCTAAGGGACGAAATGCTTCACTAATTTTCTTGAGTTGTTATTATGTAAAACGCTTACAATGTCGTGGTTGCTCACAAAGAGCCTCATTAGAATGCTTAAAGTTGTTCAAAGGGAGAAGAGGGCTACACTCGGAGTTTCCTTGCGTAATTAAATCAGAAATGAAGATATCCGCAGGAAAACCAAGGTTACCCACATAGCCTGAAATGTCGCCAACCTTAAGTGGAAATGCCAAAGAAAAGCAATGTGCCTTACATTGCTCACAGAACAGATGGACGATGAGGCCAAAAGGTTCTGGAGAGGTGACCACGTACTGAATGGTACAGCGTTGAAAGAACTACCACAATGTGGACCAATGACTTGGTGAGAGTCACGGAAACCCGATGGCGCACAGGATTGACCGTTGTGACGATACTTGGGGGAGGGCAATGTCCAGCAGTGGACATCTGCAGACGGAAATGATGATGATGATGATAATGATAAAACAATAGACGACCTCTCGCTATTTGGTCAAACTGTGTGTGCAAAACAACAAACGTTTCAGCAGTCTCTTGATTCAGTATTCTTAACATTTTATATGATCTGTCAAAATACACAGTCAACAATGGCAAGTTGGCCTCACAAGTTAGGACCTTGGGTCGTTCAGTAACTGAGGTACACCTGATGGCAAAAGCAATCCCAATATTATCAGTATTCTATTATATGCAGTCAATGGTTTCATGTTTGACATTACGCACCCGCGCAATCACCACACTCTGTCCGAGGTCTACAGCGTCGGTGTTAGCTCGATTGTAGGACATTGTCGATGACAGTTCGCGCGGAAACAACGATGGACTTACCAGTGAAGTGTGCAGCTTTGTCATCACTGTGTATGCTGTTTATTCAGCGTAGTCGGGCCGAATTTGGGAATAAACAAGCTTTGCTCTCAATTGTTGTGTGATTTCTGGTGTGTAGGGTATTTGGCGTATTTTCTAAAATGAGAAATCGCATCGCATACAACACTCTCCCGAAAATCACTTCAATTTCTTTCATTTTCAAATCAAGACAGAATTCAAATCTAGACAGGCAATTTACTTTGTTTAATTTATTTCATCGCCACTGCTCTCGAAATGGCGAAGGAAAACATCGGCACGAAACCGGCATATCTTAGAAACAAAACATCGAAGACACGTAACCTCCACCAACCCGCACTGGGTCCGCGTGGTGGCCCATTTTCTCTTCTTCAGAGGAGGGCGGAGTCCCAGCTGTATGCTTATGTCATAGGCTTCTTTTTACACCATAAATATGCTCGACTCCTGCGAGACAGCAATTTCTAGTATAATAATTATAACCAAGTTATGAACAAACACGATATGTCCTTAGTTATCTCTCTGTGCAGATTTTAAGCCTAAATATTCGCACATATTCACATTTGGCTAAAACAAACGCCTATTTGAACTCGGTAGATACGAAATGAGAATGTAAACAGTGCCCGCAACACCGCGCTTATCGAAAACCGATTATTGTAGTGGTCAGGTAAAGAAAGTTTGGTACAGAGAGATAGGCTATAAAAAATTATGATGGCTGTGGAATACTGAATACTTTGAAACTGCCAATTAGGAAAGTGAAATATGGACCTTCTCCTTCTTTTCTATGCTGTGATAATAGAACAACTAAATAATGTGTGAAAGCGAAACCCGGGGCCCTGGGACGAAGGCAACGAAGGAACAGGTGTGGGTTTTTAGTCAGTAAAAGTCTGATACTATCTTCCGCTCCGCCCAAGAGCGGGTTTTGTCATAAGATGATTTTCCCACCCAATAAAAAAAAACAACTAAATAATTAAACTGTGTGTGGAAATAAAAATAAAGAAATACATCACAATAATATTACAATGGAATGGAATGGATGGTATAATTATAATAGTATATCTGTTTTTTGCATGTTGTATTATTTCATTGTTAACTATGTATTTTGTGTGTACCAATTTTCCTTTTACTTCTACACACAGTGTCTACATCTCTATTTTCTCTAACTCTCCTTTCCTAGGTATGCTGGAAGAGATTTCTTTAGAAATAAGCATCACTTTGTACTATTCTTCTGTTTCCTTTTTCTTTTATTTTATTATTGTGTGTACATAATTTTTTAAATATATAAATGAAGAAATTTGTTAGTGTGTATGATATGTCTTCTTCACCATCGAACGGGTTTCGATGAAACTTGCTACACGGATAGACCTTATCTTGGAATAGCACGTAGCATTTTCTTTCTTTTATCACGCGGCCACTGGCAGCTGCTTGTCGTAAATACTTCAGAACTACTCTGCTAAATAACGACTGATTTTATAGCCCTTTGTAGATGGGTTGAGGGATGGTTCTGAAGAGTCACGACGGCTCTACGCAACGAAGAAACACGCTTAAGTAGATTTTAGACAGTAACATCTGATACTTCCATAGAAAAAAAGAAAGAAGAAACTTTTTACAAAAAAATACAACCGACTTCATTGTACAAAATAACTTTAATTTTGGAAGTCGGTTTTTCTATAATAGTTTTGTCTCTTCGTCATTTAATGTCGACTTATGTTTTTTTTTTAATACAACCGACTTCAATGTAAAAACATTGAAGTCGGTTGTAATTTTTTTGTAAAAAGTTTTTTATTTTACACTTTTTAACCATCACTAAAAAGTATCCCTCGTGGGTAACTGTTTTAATGTAGTATTGTATTTCAGGAACTCTCAGTAGAGTAGTATTTATTTATTTATGGTAGGTACGAAACAATTACTCTATAAGTATAATAAGCATAATCAGCCTTTTAATGTTCCCACTGATGGGACTCAGGCCTACTCTCTAGGATAGGGAATAGGCCGTAATCCATCAGTGCGGGTTGATGAATATCACATGTCTACGAATTTTTAGGTTCTAAGACTTGTTGATTTCCTCACGATGTTTTCCTTCACCGTTTTGAGAGCGGTGGTGATGTGGTTTAAAATAAAAGAATAAAAATTGCTAAGCTATTCTGTCCCACCGTGGACAGAGGTCTCCCTCCACTTCGTACACTTATAGCAAGCCCGTAATTCTATTCTACCTTCCAGTTCATCACGTTATCTTCCGAAAACAGTCTAGTTCATCACGTTATCTTCCGAAAAGTGTCTATTTCATCACGTTACCTTCTGAAAACTGTCTAGTTCATCACGTTATCTTCCGAAAAGTGTCTATTTCATCACGTTACCTTCCGAAAACTGTCTATTTCATCACGTTACCTTCCGAAAACTGTCTAGTTCATCACGTTACCTTCCGAAAACTGCCTAGTTCATCACGTTATCTTCCGAAAAATGTCTATATCATCACGTTACCTTCCGAAAACTGTCTAGTTCATCTGCTTCGTTTTCTACCGCGTATCCTTATTCTTAAATATTATAAAACTAGCTTCTGCCAGCAGCTTCGCTCGCGGGAAAATAGGTTTCTCCATACAAACTGTGGACCCCCGTATCATCCCTTTATGGGGCTATTTTTGAGGAATCCTTTCTTAGTGCTCGCCTACGTCATAAAAGGAAACCTTGTGCAAAATTTCACGCTCCTAGTCCCAGTAGTTTCGGCTGTGCGTTGATATGTCAGTCAGTCAGTTTCTCCTTTTATAGGTATATATACATAAAGTCTCCCACAGCGTCTGTCTCCAAAAGGGAACCACAGGGTCCTAGAACACAAGGCAAAGAAGGACCGTAGGTGTGGTTTTATTCAGTAAAAGTCTGACACGCCCTCTCGCTCCACCCTAGTGTGGATGAAGTTATTGGATGATTTCCCACTTTAAAAAACAAACGTCAGTCTGCATGAACGCGATAAACTGAAAAACTACTGAACTGATTTTCATGTAGTTTTCACCAATAAATAGAGGATTCATAAGGAAGGTTTAACTGCATAATAGATTCATTTTATAGTAGAGAAAAGCTGATAACTTCAAAGATTTTCGATGTGACACCTCTGCGAATCTGGGGCGGGTCTCAATATTAAAAAAATGGTATTGTATCAAAAATATCTTCGCATTGAACTCTTTGTGTCTCACAACCCCAAGTTCCACAAACATTGGTCGATTCGTTCTCACACAAGTTTTAATTGGGTCATTCTGTACAGATCCCGCTACCAATGAAATTAATGTTCGCCAATGTTGGGAAATTCCCTAATGATTCCGGGGATTCGCGAAAGTAGCCATCAAACTATTAGGGGTGTCAAAGTATCAGGAATTTTCAGAGAAATTGAGTTAAGGGTAAAGTGGGCGACGTACTTAAATTAATTGATTAAAACTTGACTTTTTAATTTTTTTTAGAGTTCCGAACCCAAAAGGAAAAACGGAACCCTTATAGGATCACTTTGTTGTCCGTCCGTCTGTTCTTCTGTCTGTCAAGACCCTTTATCTCGGGAACGAATGGAGAACTCAATACGAGTTGATATTAAAACCATATACTCAAGTTTGCGGTCTCTTGAACATGTTAAAAAACCATATTTCTAAGTTGACGAAAAAAAAAGCCGTTTCTGTCTCAAAAAACGTATATTTCAACGCTTTCGAGAAAATCAAAATTCATAGAGTAGTTCCCGTTAACCAAAAATCCTAAAATTTTGCATAAAGCAAGGTCTTATAGCACAGGCATAAGAAAAAATCTGAAAACAGTTTCTTGTTACGTCACAACAAAAAAAAATTGTGATCCGGAAAAATCTTTGAGACTCCATTCGGGAATTGAACTGTTTACATATGTAAGTTTGTACGGAAACCTAAGGGTCACGAGTCCGACTCGCACATGCTCGATTTTTTAATTCCTATCACCATTAGCATAGCATAGCATAGCATAGTCGGCATTATAATATTCCCACTGTTGGGACTCGGGCCTCCTATCTACGAGAGGAAATAGGCCGTAATCCACCACGCGGGCCCAGTGAGGGTTGGTTGATTTCACATGTCTCCAAATTTTTGGTTCTAGGACATGCCGGTTTCCTCTCGATGTTTTCCTTCACCGTTTTGAGAGCAGTGATGATGAAATAAATTACACAAAGTAATGAGCTTAGCTGGATTTGAACCCGCAACCTACAACTCGTAAGTCGGGGCCGTTACCACTCGGCCACCACTGCTCTATCTATCACTATTAAACAGGTCCAGATCAAAATACTACTGAGAACTGCTAGATAAAACCGAAACACTACGCGACTTAGGAATCAAACTTAATGTCGAACCGCTGCCGCACATTTACTGTGCCGCTGGTTACGTCCCGCAACCGGCACCGCTGGGTACGTCCCGCAACCGGCCGGTTGCAGTACTTTAGCAGTCCGACAACAAACGCCTAAATTGAAAGCGTATCTGACTGCAGTGCGTTTGTATGCCAGTGATGCGACATAAGTCAAGCCATGGATTCTGACGAAGAAACATCATAAACATCATCACATCTTATTATGTATAAAAATCTCGTGTCACAATTTTTGTTATCGAACTCCTCCGAAACAGCTTGACCAATTTTTATGTCATTTTTGTGTATATTTGGTTGGCCTGAGAATAGGTCATAGGTTTTTAATTTAATTTCTATTATAGTTTCAATATAATAATCTGTGCATATGGAATGATTTCCGAAATAAATGAATTTATTATTTTAAATGGCTATTTTTTACTCTCTCAGTTTTTTCTTTTGATAAATAATTTATACAGCAGAACAACATATACCGGGTCAGCTAGTGAAAATATATTTACTTCTTCATGGAAGTAGCTTAGTTCAGGGATCTGTCATAAGTTTCTCTAAACTATGATATATTTTTGTATACTCGTAACATAAACCAGCTAGACGAACTAGCAAAATAACACCTTCACGAAATGAGAGAATATCTACTATCTTTATATATCATCGTAGTTTCATATACAATAAAGAGTATATCAATCTATCTATTATTTTATAATATTACTAGCTTCTGTCCGCGGCTACACTCGCGTGAATGTAGGTTTCTTCATAAAAACTTTAGACCTCCGCTTCATCCCTTTAAGGAATGAATTTTAAAAAATCCTTTCTTAAATTAATAAAAAGAACTCTTGCGCAAAATTTCACGTTCCTAGTCCCAGTAGTTTCTGCTGTGCGTTGATATGTCAGTCAGTCACTTTTCCCTTTTATATAATATAGATTTAGTATTTATTTTGACATTTACTTCACTATATGTATTTATAGAATTATGATAGTATCTTAACATTGTACGTTATATTATTTTAATGATAACTGATTTGTTTGTATTTATTTGCCTATTACTCTTATAAACATTGCTACATCATTGACAGGCCTGTTGATTTAATGGTTAGTGGCCCTGACTGTTATGCCGCAGGTTGTGGGTTCGATTCCCACCCAAGACAAATGTTTGTGTGATGAGCACGATCATTGGTTCTGTGTCTGAGTGTAATTTATCTATAATATGTGTGTATTTAAAAATAAGTATGTTTATCAATCGTCTAGTACTCATACCACACAAGCTCTGCTTAGTTTGGGACGAGATAGCGTTGTGTGAAAAGTTGTGAAATATTATATTATTATATTATCATCATCTCTTTTTTTCAAACTCTTTTTCAATTCTTTTTAAAGACGAAGATATAGAAATATCTTCGTCTTTTTATTATATATATATATATGTACATGAAATGTTGAAATCTGATGGATGCGAGACGTAAAGGACCGATCTTTATGAGAGACCCGAAAGACGTCCACTGTCTGGACGTCTTTCGGCTGAAATGATAATGATGATAATGATGACATGATTTATGAAATAAATAAATGCAATACAAACTTCTATTACCAAAAACTAATTTAAAATAAAACCAGCGATTCAAAGTATATAATCAATTTGACATTATAAAATATTGTTTTAATTAAAAATTGTTCAATGTAATAGCGTCAAAAATTAATAAGTTCTGCCATTATCAAGATATTAATTATTACTTAGCGAAGTAATTAATAGGTTTAATGTTGTAAAATTAGCCTGGGGGGAAATCTCTCGAGTTTATTGACCCGCATGATTAATATAGAATCCATTTAACATTTAGCTAGTAACAGTGACATAATTATGCTAGAACTACACTGCGCACGTGTGCCACACACGCCGATCTAGGAGCGTCGGTCTCCATACATTTTAGATATATGGAAACGAGACTTGTAGAGCTACACTTGATCCACGCCACGCAACGTCGTTCTACGTACAAATTTGGCATGTTACACGTGTGCGTCGATCTAATGTAGTTCTAGCTTTAAGCTTGTAAGAAACCTGCCCCCCTAGCCAAGTCACAAAAGTTTCTTGTCGAATTCCGTTCTCCAATCGGTAACGCCTCAGTGTCAGCAATTGTAGAAAACGATAAGTTGGTAGCCATGTTGACACGCCTGAGTCGGCCGCTCGTTCTACAATGTAGCGTTTGTATAACAAAGGATGTAGCGTTGAACATTGTAGAAACGATAACAATTTTTGGCTACGAATTTTCTATTCGTTTGTTCTGACCACGTGACTTTAAGTTGAGATGATGTCATTCCTATACATTTGATTCGTTTTCGACTACCGATAACGATTGCTGATTATCAACTTGGCTAGGGGTGCTGGCTCCTTCTCGACTTGGCACACGACGTTGTCGACTGTGAAACGTGGTCTCAGCTATCATTAAACCGATTGTCATTACCACCAACACCCTCCAACACTTTCAATACTGACATGGTCTGATACACAAGGCAGTAGGCTGGTGCTCCTCGATACGACATGAGCAAGTCGTAACTCGCATTTTGAGGAGGTTTCTGTCTCTGGAGCCCTAACTACCTGAGTAAATATTTGTATGGCCTACAGATATTTTTTCCGGGTCTGCGTGTCTTGTGTTTGTAATTTTACCTACATGTTTATAAATATACTGGAGTGGCGACCGCGTACCGGAAGACGCAGTGTTGGAAGGCCCCCTACAAGGTGGACCGATAACCTGGTGAAGGTTGCGGGAATCCGATGGATGCGAGACGCACAGGACCGTTCTTTGTGGCGACATTTGGGGGAGGCCTATGTCCAGCAGTCTATCGGCTGAAATGATGATGATGAATGATGTTTATAAACACACCCACGCTTCAGGAGAAATTCCTAGTGTAGCGTAAAATAAAAAATAAAAACACTTTTTGACAACACAAACAATTCAGCTAATAGTAAAGTTCCCAAAATCGTTGTCAACTAACAAACTAATATAACTTGAACTATCTTCTTAAAATCTAATTTGTAACAGCCGAGCAAACTACAGGAGTGAATCGGACGTGAAAGGTCATGGGGAGTTTAGTTTTCGACAATCCGATTTAGACAATACTTACAAAGATTTTCTTTTCTTAAAAAGTTTTAGGAAACTAAAATGGGATTAGGCTGATCTGCCAGCTGCATTCATATTCACCGCTGTGTAAGAGTCTGCATAAAATGGGTGCCGCTCGGAGGCCGCAGAGGCCGATCTGGGAAGAGGTGACGAAACGATCTAAATGCCTACAACAAGGGCTGGTTAAGTTGGGTCGAGAAAAGAATACCTGGAATGATTTTGAAGGTAGGTATTTACCCACCAATAGGGAAGTATAGGATTAAGTATAGGAGGGAGAGGGAGGCCAAAGAAAAGATGGATAGATAGTGTGAACAGTGATATGAAAGAAAAGGAAGGTAGTGATAGTATGACGGTTGACAGGATAGAATGGAAGAAAAAAACGTGTTGCGCCGACCCCAAATAAGATGGGACAAGGGCAGGAAGATGATGAGGGAAATAAGTAAGTAAGTTTTGCGTAGTATCTGCGAACTACGAAACCATGAAATACGAGATCAGTCTATACTGGTTTTGTTTCCACTGACATACGTACTACTGTAGCTCAGATGGTTTCAACAAACAAAAAAAGTTTTTCATTGAATTAAATTATGTGATAAAGATAAAAACAATTACTCTTCGATGCTCAGTTTATAACCTAACAAAAGTTGTTCTATTCGAAAGCATTGAAACTTTTTTCAAACAAAACCTTACTGAGAATATTTAGAGGACTTAATAAATCAACATCATAATTTCAGCCGGAAGACATCCACTGCTGGACATAGACATAAGCCAGCAAGTGTCACAACGACCTGCGAGTGCGGGCTGGTGGATGTCACAGGTCTTTGAATGTTTGATTCTAGGACATGCCGGTTTACTCACGATGTTTTCCTTCACTGTTTTGAGAGCAGTGGTAATGAAATAAATTACACGCCTGGCTGGGTTTGAATCTGAGACCTACAACTCGTAAATCGAGGCCTTTACCAGTAGGCCACCATTATTCCCCCTCGAATAAACAGAGTAAAAAATAAACGCCCGAACTTTCAATTCGAACCAAACGACCATCTTCCGGAAGTTCATTACGCATTGGCAGCGGAAGTGGACTTAAAATTTTAAAAAGACGGAAATTGAAGGCGATGAATGAGTTTGAAAGCGAAATGAAATCCGTTCCATTATTGTTGGCATTCAAAATGAAGTGCAGGACCTCTTCAAACTCTGAATTATCATATTAGAAGATTCTAAATGCTTTTCTCATTAGACTGCATTTGAAAATCGTTTAATGCTTGCTTTCTTTGCAAGTGATAATATTCCCGATATTAAAGGCTAGCCATTGCCCGCGAATTCGTCCGCTCTACGCGAACGTGTCGCAGTCGAAAATGTTTCTATTAAGTTTTTTTGATTGATTTTGTTTTATTATAATCAAAAGCTCTTGCCCGTGACTTCGTTTGCGTATAAGATGAAATATTCGTAAAGTCTAAGTACTGTGATATCAAAAGGAGATCGCATGAGTTAGGTTAACGTACGGGCAAGTAAAATATACTTTTAAGGATTTTGTTGTTCTAGAATAGGTTTGAAAATTGAGTAGAACAAAGAAATGTCTAGTTTTTTTCAGTTTGGACATAACCATTGTAGTGCGATGTGCTAATATTAAATATTGAAGAAAAGTATTTAAGGATTTTTACATACATCAAGTATTTCATTGAAGAATAGTCCGGTACCTCAAATCAAACAGTCGCAGAGTGCGACAGTACATTAGAAGGATGGTTTAGTTGCATCACGCACGTTATTATAAGTAAGAGTGGACAAAAGAACATTGGGTGAAAAACAAAAATAATCGTGAAAGTAAACAAAAATAAATATGATTAAAATCTAAAGAAATAAAATAATTACAAAATAGTTGTTAACCAAAATCAAATAAATAGTCTTCACATTCACATCATGTACTCATAAGTACAAAAATGTTTCAACACTCGAACTAACCTTTCATTTCTTACGACTAAACAAGTTTTCTATCAACAATATTTATTTTGGAAAATGAAATTATCGCCAAGTTTACCACCTGTTCTCGCTAAACTGTTAGATTTCCCTGGTGGCCTGCGTTCATTGCCCACCAACAAAACATGGTCCCACTCGCAATACGGGGTGCCATTTCGATTTTATATGAAAAAGTTGCCACAGAGCAATAACATACAGTGCACCCTTTGACGTCAGCCTTCATTGTGAAGTGTTGAAAAAAAAAAAATGATCATGTTTTTTTCGTTGTTCGCGCAATCAGTAGTACTTCAGTAGCACGCAATATCGGTGAAAATGAAAAAAAAAACTTGTTCTACCTTTTTTTAATTTTGCTTTGTTACGGTTTGTGCATTAAGCCAGTGTCAATTTTAAAAAGTATAAAGTTTTCAATCACTTTAAGTTACTCTGAGTTTCATAAGCACGCGGATGTAACACATTCTAGTGATGTGTTCAGACCTAGCGAGCCGCTTGCGACCGGCGCGCATGCATTTTGCGCACGGCTCGTTCATACGAAGTCCCCGCACCGCGCGCGCATCGGGCGGACATGATATGCACGCGCACAGTTCGCAAGCGGCTCGCGAACGGCTCGCGAGCAGTACGCACCATGCATCCAGATCATAATATTTTTTACTTGGATACTAAGTCCTTTAAGTTATGTCTTCCTATGAATAATTAATTCATTGGTTTACCAGTAGACTATGAATCTACATATTCTAATGTTTTTTTGTAGAATTTGGCAGCGTTCTATCTTGTTAGCCTTCTCGGTAAGCTTCGCTGTGGTAGTCAATACTACAATCATTCTCAGCTACATTTTACCAAAATAGCGCCTATTTCATTGAATAACTGCGTAGACTCTTAAGGCACAAAACTACACCAATTTTTACAGCACAATGTCCACCAGGAATAAATTTCCGAATAAAAAAAAACAGCCACTGAACTTCATTCGAAAAAATCCCGCCAAAAACTCCGTTCTACATTTGAATTAGACTATTGTGAGCTGAAATAGTACAAATGGACAATTAACCGTACATGTGTTGCATTTTGGAAGAGCTCCAAATCTTAGGGTTATGTTTTCTCTTAAAAAGATCTTTAAGGAGCTACTTTGTGTTTTTAGTACTCGCTGTTAGCACTCCAGTTCAACGATAATGGTTCGAATAATAAAATTAACTGTAAGCGCGAACACGCTGTGAAATGTTACGGCGGAGTTGGAGAAACACATTGATCGGCTGTTCTATACAATATCTATAGAGTGTGGCAATATTAAATCTTGCTCGTGACTTGACGTCTTCAGGAAATATAATGAAAATAAGAAGCTACGGCAAGACGGCGAAAATAAACTTGCAAATGCGTATGAAAGAAAACGAGACATTTTGGTAATGGCGTTATCTATCGTGTTTCGTACGTGTTTACATTGATTTATGTTATTAAATGCGACTCTCTTCTTTGTTTTTTGTGTTTATTTACAATACTAGCTTTTGCCAGTCGGCTTCTCCTGTGCCGTAGTCTAAAAGGCTGGCCAATTGCGAGTCGGACTCGCGCGTAAAGTGTTTCAAACAAACCATATTTGTTTAACATACTTACCTAGGCTATTACTTTAAAACCACAGATTTCTTAATGGTTATTCTGTTATCTATAAGTAAACTACTTTCTGCATATTTTTTAAATTTCATTCCCAGTAATTTTGGAAATATTTTTTTAAATAACCCTAAAATTATTTTGCTAAAAACAATTTGACTTCCATAATAAGCCGATTTTTGATGTGATCACAATAGAGATTATCAAACTTTAATATTCATTTTTCTTATTAGCCCCCCAATAGTAACCCCCAATTCTAGAATTTATTTACTTACATCACGCTTTCTTTTTCGAGTCACACAAGTTCATAAGTGTACCAGTTGACTAGAAGCAAATTTTCTGTGATAGACGGACAGACACACAGACACGCTAGTGATCCCATAAGGGTTCCAAGTTTTTATTCAAACATACATGCCCATAATAATCCCACGGGAACTATTCCCGTGGGATTATTATGGGCATATATGTTTGAAAGAAAAAGAAAGAAAGAAGAAAAGAGTTATTTTTTGCACCGCGATAAAAAAAATTATGTACGAGTATATGTATTGTACATAAACTTTTATCATAGGAAAGCCCTGGTCTATACATGTTTCAAATCCGTTTATCTTTTGAGGTGAAACGTTAAGATTTTCTGAGGTACACGAAGGTTGAAGAATACTTTAAGCGGGTAGGATTAATGCATACATACACCAAATACCTGTATTATTAAACATTCTTTTAGAATATTTCGTTTTTATCGAATACGAAAATATTCATAAGAATTCTTCCGAGGACTTTATATTGGTTTCGAATTCTTGGAATCTTCAAATATTCGGCTGCTTCTAAAAATTTCATATATTTTTGAAATTTCACCTTTTTCATCCGACGACATTGGTTTTGTATTATGAGGATGTCGAAACCAGAGAGTAAATTGACGCTCGTTTTCAATTTTACTTTAAACTGAGTTCGATAATTTTTAATTCGGTTTTAAAATTAATTACGTTGTCATGTTAGCTTAATCGCAATTTCAGAAACTTTTAATTATTATACGGAGAACGTACCGAATTAATAAATAGGTACCGTAAAGCTTTGTATTAACAAAACCGTCTTAAAAACACTAATGTACCGTGTACACTGTGTAACGTGTTTAGAAATTTAACTTGTGTCAAAATCCAGAGTAGTTTTTTAGAGTCGGAAAACCATCGAATGACATCTTTTGTTCTTGGGTGGAGCATGAGAGAGTGTCAGATTTTTACTGACTAAAACCCACCTGTGTTCCTTCAGTTGCCCTTTGCGTTCTAGGGCTCTCAGATTGCGCGAGTGCGTTTCAGGTAACTCTTGTACTAGGTGACCATGGCGGGCATCACAACCCTAAAGGACCCTGGCAGGCAGGAGCTCAAAGAGCTGCAATAAATGCAGCTCTTTGAGGCGCACCTGGAACACAACACGCCGTTGACACTGGCTTGGTTCTTATCCACGGCAAACTACACGTTACCCGCTGTCCTGAAACCCGTATCTACGGTGGCCGGGAATCGCCCTGCGACTCCTGTGTGGTTAGGGTGGAAGGATGTCCTATCCCTTACGCTATCCGCAAGTTCGTTTTGGGAACACATTAAGATAGACAGATATATTCTTTATTGTACACCAATAATAAAATTACAATATGAACTTAAAATTAATAGGGTGTCACAATAGGCGGTCATATCGCTAAAAGCAATTATTTATAGACAACCTTCGGATGGATTTGTCAGAGAAAGAGAAAAAGATACGCAGGTTATTGTGCGTTACAGCTGAGGAGTTCCCTGCTGAAGTCTGAACTTCTTGATAGCTACAACCTAGGGGTCTTTAAGTCAAGAGTGAATAGGTTATTTCTAAGCAAACATGCTTCATCAGGTGAGACAGTGGTCAATCACAAGACTATAATAATATAATATTTAAAAAAAAAACGCGGGCCTCCTTGGAGCACATTTTGAAGCAACTGTATTAGAAAAAAACAAAACCATTTTAGAAAAAGACAAAACCATTTTAGAAAAATATAAAACCATTTTAGAAATAAAGATGGGTATTTTCCCATTTCTTATTCACAAATATCGCCCACGCAGTCGTTTTGTGTAATGACATACGTAACAATGATTTAACTTCAGTTTTTATGTGATCTTATCTTTTTAACTACACCCTGAAGGTATATACGAGTAGCTACAGCAAAGGAATGGTACACGCGATTATCATATTTTCTAACAGAAGGGTCTCTTTGAAGTAGTTTGAAATTAGTTTTTCGATTCCTTTTCGAACCATTTTTTTATCCGATTTGAGAACAAATGTAAAAGTTCTTTTTATTTGAAAAAAAAATCGTTCAAATGCGGGTCGAACTCCTTTATGCTTATAACAGCAAAAAAAAAACATTATTTTGTGATTTAACTACGACTATCGGATTTTTCCCCTATACTTGTGCTTCATGGCATTGCTTCTAAGATTGTGTTGACTTGAAAGTTTTAACACTATTCCAAGGGGTAAAAGACCTCAGAATTTGATATTACTTTTAGCTTGATAACATTACGAGATACTGAGAAAAAGGGTTTTAACTGACGGAGAACCAAGTCGAGGCTGCGTTAAGCGTGCGCCCGCGACGTGCATCCGTCGCGTGACGTCCCGCGTGTGGCCTGTGCGACGGTCCCCGTTACGGAAACCGGATTATTACCTGCGCAGTGTCACTAGTTCAACTTTAACGGTGTGCATGTAGTTGTGTCGTTGTCGTCTTAAATGTATTACGTAACAAAACGGGCGCGGGGAGCGGCTCCCAGCGACGGGTGCCCGCGCAGCGAGCCGCGGCGGAACACTTTTGTATGGGCCCGCTCGGGCGACCGCGTAACGCAGTTTCGGCCTTAAGGGTTCCATTATTTCCACAAAAACCTATAAATACGAAAACTAAAGAGAATAAGATGAATATTATTATAGTTTAAAAAGCACAAGTTTCAGACACATGGGTAAACCATACCACTAGACTAGTAGGCATGGACTTGTAGAAACCCGGTGTCCTGTCAGTCAGTAAAAGTCTGACACGCCCCCTACCAGTCCGCCCTAGAGCGAGGGAAGTAATTGGATGAATTCCCGCTTTAAAAAAAAACGGGTAGACCATGCCAGAAGGTAGTGTATTCGCAATATTTTTATCGCTAGTATTTAATATGATGAAATTTTAGAAAAAGCGATATCAAAAAAAGAACCATCAAAAAGCGTTACAAATAAAACCTCTGCATATTCTCAAAGCCTTTTAGTTTAACGAACATATCAATCACTTGATACTCTGGTATAACATACATTTGCAGAATGCATGTTGTTTTGGTCTCAACCGGTCAGAGCTAAACGGAGCTGTCCGTCAAAAAGTTAGGATATTGAAGTTTTAGTTTCACGAGTTCGCGTTCTAAAAGTTGAAAATAGAGGTTGTATACAAGAACGAAGAAACGAAAATATTCGGAGATTCACACCGTCGTAAGCTTTTGAAATGACTGGCCTGTTGGTCTAGTGGTTAGTGGCCCTGTCTGCTATGCCAGAGGTTGTGGGTTCAATTCCCACCCAGGACAAATGTTTGTGTGATGAGCACAATCATTTGTTCTGTATCTAAGTGTAGTTTATCTATAAAATGTATGTATTTAGAAATATTTAAGTATGTTTATCAGTTGTCTAGTACTCATAACACAAGCTTTGCTTAGCTTGGGACTAGACGGCGTTGTGTGATAGTTGTGTGTGTGTGTAGTGTGTAGTTATTAAATAAGAACTATTTTGGATTATTCTAGTTAGATAGACAAGCACTCCAATATTTACAACATATAACATAAACACACATCCTTAAAGTAGTACATATGTTCAGAATCGGCTACAGAATCTCGCTGTTGTAAAGGAGCTTCATCGTTGTTTTACGGTTTCAAAGAATACCTACTATAAGGATAGATAGAGCCAACATATGAAAATATATATTTATGTTATAAATTGGAATAAGTAACATATTGTGATTTAGGAGAAATCAATGGACTTCCAAAATACAGGCATTTCTTGCCTGGTCTGGGATTTAAATGGTCTCAACTAAATATATGTACTGACTAAACTAAAAGATACAACAATTTTGCACACAAGATTCTGTCCACAGTTTATATTTACTATGTTACCTATAACCCGAGATTGTTTAGCTCTTGTGTGTTAGTTGGAAGTTTTTGGATCATAATTTATTATTATTATAAAAAAAATCTATTTCAGTTATTTTATACCAAGTATTTTTTTTATTCTGAAATAATTAAGAAATATTTTAACATAAAAAATAAAATTCTAAGATAAAATGCTTGATAAGTCTTGATTGCATCACTAGCGTGATCATGTGTACGTGTGTAGATACTAGATACCTATTTCGATGCGTTACCAATGTAATGCGTCGATGCCCATATTTTTTGCCTATTATTAGGATAACTACATTTTATTAATTATTGCATGACCGTATAATGTAGAACAATTAATTTAAAATGTAATTATTATTAATTTAGCAAACTTTGTAAGTGCTGTGCACACCTTTAAGTGAAGACTTCGTTGGGTTAATTGTATATTAATAAGACTTTTTTTGTAAATGTATCGGCGAGCTATTCGTTGGAGTGTCGTAATAAATAAATAAAAACAAAAAATAAACTATTTTTTTTAAATACATTTAAAAAAAATAGTTTAAGTCATTAGCATTTAAGTCAAATTTCAACGGATAAATTTAATTATGATTGCAACTTAATTTTTCTATTTAGGGTATCTATTATTCCAGTTACATGTTATACACATACCTATATGTATATCTGTATAGTATATCTGTACTTCATTACATACATTCACATAATAAAACATTAGCAATATAATGTGATATTTTAGATTAGCACAAAAACCACTGAGACACTACTGACTGCAGATTTTCAGATTCTGTTAAAATTTTGCATCAATAAAGTTAGAACTACATTGCGCATACGTCTGCTGCGTACGCCGATTTGGGCGCTTCGGTCTTAATACATTTTATATAGCAACTAGACTTGTAGAGCTACATTAAATCCACGCTATGCGACTTCGTTCTACGTACAAATCGGGCGTGGTCCACGTGTGTGTCGGTCTTGTGAAGTTCTAGCTTAATCCCTATTGGTCTGGTCAATATTCAGGCTATAAATTATCACGCTATCTCCCATGAGGATGAGCTCAATGCCCAGCTACAGTCACTATTTTTTGGGTGCGTCTCATAACGTATAAACTCATTTGGTCTAATTTCATTTATTTATTGTTCATAAGATATAATCAACGTGAGATATACAAACTGTTGATATAATTACTTTACATATAACATTTATTTATTCTAAAACTGAATTGGTATATCGTTCTTTGATATAACGTTTATGTAATCGAAAATCATTAGATCTAAAGTTTAATATATATAAAAAACGTCATTATGGTCAACGAAGGCTAAGGCGGTTATTTTTTTAAAACCACCCAGAAATAGGAGCCCGCAAAGCGGGACCCATTAAAATTATCTAGACTAAAATCATTCCATCTAATATGGGTCCCGACTGTTGCAATCTATATGTTTCGTATTAAGATTAAAATTAAATTAATGCAATTAAATTGGTTTCTACACCACTGGACTCAACTTGTTTTCTTATTTCTTTTCAGTTTTTATTTAAAGATATTTTTTTCGCAGTCGGATTTTTTTATTTTTTTTTATTAATGAGCAGACACATTAAAAAATTCTTCGCCTGGTTTTGTGACAAAAGTGAAAAGTTTCATATCATTTAAATCCAATGTTACTTGGACACAAAAACAAAAATCTAATGGGCGCCATACACGAACTAGTTTACCGTCAAGTTTGCAGCGTACTTGAAGCGGGGCGTCCGGCAAACTTGAGCGTATGTGGCGTCCATATGGCAGCAGTAAAAAATTGCTCCAACACTAATTACAACCTACCCAATATCTTTACAAAATGCCAGACAAAAATAAAACATCCAGCTAAAACTGCCGAAAACCAACCGCAAACATCTGACCTCACTTACACGGCCCTAACTTAATCCTTTACTCGAAAAAACCGTAATAACCGTAAAATATATATTAGCAGTGGTGGCCGAGTGGTAACGGCCCCGACTTACGAGTTGCAGGTCGCGGGTTCAAACCCAACCAGGCGTATTACTTTGTGTAATTTATTTCATCACCACTGCTCTCAAAACGGTGAAGGAAAACATCGTGAGGAAACCGGCATGTCCTATAACCTAAAATTCGAAGACATGTGACATCCACCAACCCGCACTGGGCCCTCGTGGTGGATTACGGCCCATTCCCTCTACTAGAGAGGAGGCCTGAGTCCCAGCAGTGGGAACATTATAAGGCCGACTATGCTATACTGAACTGTTAATATTCTCTTAAACATAAGGCTTAGGTTAGCTGGGTATGGGCACCTACTTAAGCGGAAGACAGTCGTCAGACATTCAAAAATTGCTTGTGTTGTATTTTTAACCCTCGCCGCAAAAAAAAGGGTTACAAGTTTGACCACTAGATACGTGTGTGTCTGTCTGAGATACCGTAACTCTTAAACGGATGGACTGATATGGATGTGGTTTTCTTTATTTGAAAGCAAGTTTTCTTGCAATGCTTCTTAGACACGTTTGATCTAAATTGGTTTAGTCATATTAAAAAAATAGAAGGGGGTTAAGTTTAAGTTTAATTTTACCTATATGAGCCCATGGAAAATATATGTTAATCTTGACTATATTTCAAAAAAAATTATGAACGGTAAACATACCTCTTACTTTGAATAATAAACTGAGCAATTGCGAGTTGGACTCGCGCACAGAGCGTTCCGTACTAACTTACCTATGTAAATAGTTCAATTCCGGAATAGTGTCTCGATGATTTTACCGAATCGCAAATAAGTTTTTTTTATGACGCAACAACAAATTTACTGTTTTCAAATTAATTCCTATACCTGTGTTACAAGACCTGGCTTTATGCCAAATTTCAAGATTCTGCGTCAAAGGGCCGTATGAATTTTGATTCTCTTGAGAGAGTCGAAATCTAAATTTTTTGAGATATGAACAGTTGTATCTTTTTTTTTCGTTAACTTAAAGGCGAATTAAAATCTTTCACAGCTTCAAGGGGCCGCAGACTTGAGTATATGGTTTTAATTTCAACGCGTTCTCGAGATAAAGGGTCTTGACAGACAGGCAGACGGACAACAAAGTAATCCTATAAGAGGCCCTTTTTTTTGAGGTACGGAACCCTAAAAACAATAGCGAATTTAGTTGTTTTGATTTATAAAAGCCCAATGTATTTTAACCAGCGATGCGTTTTCACACCATATGCTGAGATAGGCGCCTTTTTGACCTCACACAGATTTCGACTCTAAACATAGAAGCAATCTGTTTTATTTGTATGTATGTATATGGAAACAATCTTTTTTTTTTATTTCTAATAAGTTCTGTGAGGCAGAAACATAATTTTTTCTTTCTTTCTTTTTAAAAATCTGATAAAATTCTTCACAGTTTTGCAATTAACTGGACACGTTGTGTCATCTTGCATCTCTTTTTTTCCTATGCAGTCCAACAAAAACCGCGCTTTTTTTGCCCTTGGACGTGGCCTTAAACATAAGGATGAGCAATACTTAGGACGCAGTTCTAAATCACTATATTACAAGGGCAATATCGATGGCCCTCAAAGAAGGAGACAAAAGGTGTTGGCGATAAATTTTGAAGGCAATCTTAGTTGAATGTCTGGCCCGTACCGTACCTTCCGCCCGGGCGGTAATAGAATATAAAAAGAATATGTAAGGCGGTTACAAAGAAATTTTTGACAAAACCTTCGGGAAAGTGCTACTGTCACTTTTTAACCGACAATTATCCAGTACAAAAATGTATGACGGGGAACTCTGAAAGGGATGCTGTGGTCCTGGAACGAAAAGGTTAACTAAAGACACAAGAGAGTCCGTAAAAGTCTGACACGCCCTCTTGCCACCTAAAGCAGCAGAAGTCATTGGAGGATTTCTCAACTCAAAAATAAGGCATTTACTGTCATTCAAAATGACAGAAAAAAAATATGACAAGTCTAAAATCGATCTTATCATTTATTCACTATTCGTTGTCCACAATACTCCCTAAATATTATTCATTTCCAAACATTCAACTAGTAACAACAAAAAGTGTAGATACGAGTGGTTCGCAAGCGCCACCGAAATAATTAAAACCGTGTCGGCTCCCATGTTATCTCTTATCACGGCTTAGGACGTCAAACTGATAACTGATCGCTTTTTATTATAAATTCATGGTTTTTTTACGGTTCTTACTTTTTTTAATGTCTGAATAAGTTTTCAGGGAAATACTGTAACGGAAAATTACCTATAGGAATTCTTTTATGTAGGATTTTATTTTTCCGATTTCCATCTAGTATTTCTTTTAAATTTTAATTATTATTCATTGGAAGTTTGAAAGTAGCCAGTGATGTGCAAAGTTGAAAGGGTATCGTTTATCAGCCCTGGAACGCGAAAAGCAATTGAAAGAACAGGCTGGATAGTGGCACGAAGGAGGGTGAGTCTATGTACCTACTGGTACTACTACGGCAACCGTCAAAACTGGAAGCTCACTCCAGTATAGTTGGGAACTGCCATGGCAATGTACGAAAGAGTTACCGTGGCCAAGGCAAAGAGCAAATGAAAGAACACAGGTGGGGAGGTGGGTAGGTGATTGGTCAGTAACAATCGTGAGTCTGATACTCGCGAGCGGGAGCTAGCGCGGGAGAAGAGTTAGAGGGATCATTTAAAATCCTGCCCAAACACTCAAAAAAGGAGGTAATCGAAATGTGTTGTCGTTCTTGGTATCTTTAGCCCAAGTTTTGAAACAGATCTGATTGAAATGACTGATTATAATTATTATTGAGTGACTATTTATATATTATATTATTGGTGAGTTATTTCAATGTATAAAAATATAACCTCCACATGCCATACCGCAGACTAAATAGAATATAAGATTGTGCTGATTGAGCTATTATGCTAAAGTTAATAATATAATAGTATATATAAAAATCAATAGCCGTTCGTTAGTCTCGCTAAAACTCGAGAACGGCTGGACCGATATGGCTAATTTTGATATGGATAGTTTTGAAATATTCGTGATAGTCCAGGGAAGAAAAAAATCGAATACAACGCCATCTCTAACAAAATGTCATTTTAAAATGAATTATGCTGGTTCAGGTAATGACAGTAGATGTTATTATCCTATTGACAGTTTAGTTAAAATGTATCACAATATTTATTAATCATTGACTATTAGGCACGAAGTTCACCGAGTCAGCTAATAAAAGTATAATTTATAGCACGCCCGAGCAGAAGGCGAGGTCATTTTGGAGCCAAAAACTGAAACTGCAATACCAATTATCCACGTGAATCAAACTGTTTTCAACATAATTACTCAAAAATAATAAGTAAGTAAAACTTCATAAGCATAATATTTAAGAATAAATTATTGTGAAAAATTGCTCGCAAGTTTGATAAATATACCTACCTAATAAATTGTGGTTAAGGCTAGCCGGTGCAGTTTTATCATACTTGTGCGAAATAAACTAAATGCAAAACTAAAAGCGGTAGTGTTAGGACCGAATTTTCCAGTAAATGTGTTAAAAAAGTTACTTTTTTTTCTTTAAGAACTTTGCCCATACTAGGAATTACTCCTGTATCGTGGGTGCGTTCACAAACCTGCAAACTCACACACGCACAAGACACCCGGACCCGGAACAACTATGTGTAGGCCTTATAAATATTTGTTCCGTGTGGGAATCGAACCGGCGATACACAGCGCAGTAGCCAACCGTTCAACAACTGCGCCTACTTAAACTTTAAATACAATGAGGTTATCAACTTGGCTAGGGGTGCACCTAGCCAAGTTGATAATCTGCAATCGTTAACGCTAGTTGGAACTAATCAAATGTATAGGAATGACATCATCTCAACGTTAAGTCACGTGGTCAGAAGAAATGAATAGAAAATTCGTAGCCAAGTTCACAACGTTCAAAATGATAGAATGAATTTTTATCGTTTCTACAATGTTCAACGCTACATCCTTTCTTATTGTAGAACGAACGGCCGACTCGGGCGCGTCAACATGGCTACCAACTTATCGTTTTCTACAATTGGTGACACCGAGGTGTTACCGATTGGAGAACGGAATTCGACACGAAAGGGTTGTAACTTGGCTAGGGGGGCAGTACTTTGAACCGTGCCCAACAATTTTGTAAAGGGAACAATACCTTTCCTCCGAACCCGCGTAATCAAATCAGTAAGGTTTTCATTTTATTTCAAGTGTAAGATAAAGCTTTTTTTGACACCTTTAACAAAAACCTTGCGACCTTTGTGACCCCAAATTATATCTACAACTACCTTTTACCCGCGTTTTCGTCTGCATCAAAGTCGTAAAAAAGCACGAATGCCACTTAATCACGATTTCTAGGGCTTAATTTTGTTACGTGGAACCTTAATCCATCTGCATTAAAATTAATACTGACTCCTTTCAATATCAACTATCTGACAGTAAAACGATTTCGACGGGACCGTCGAAATCGGTCCAGCCCTTTCAGAGATCAGCCGGAACAGACAGAAAGAAAAGTATTTGTTTGTAATGTATGGAACTCAAAAAACTACTGAATCGGTCTTAAAAAATATTTTATCAGTAGAATGCCATTTTATCACTGATTGACATAGACATATATTATTTTCCCGCAGGCGTAGCCGCTGGTAGAATCTAGTATTGTATATTTCTGTACTCTGCTTCTTTTTAGGGTTCCGTACATCAAAAGGAAAAACCGGAAACCCTTATAGGATCACTTTATCGTCCCTCTGTCTGTCTGATTGTCTGTCTGTCTATCTTTCAAGACCATTTATCTTGGGAATGCATAGAGGTATCGAGTTGAAATCTTTACTTAGGCCAGCGGTCCCTTGAAGCTATGAAAAAATCAAACTACTAAATGAACGAAAAAGAAAGACGTTTAAGTAGCAAAAAACGTATATTTCGACACTCTCAAGAAAATCAAAATTCATAGGGTAGGTTCTTCCCGATGACCCAGAATCCTTAAATTTGGCAAACAGTAAAGCCTTTACAGGAATAAATCTGAAAGCAGTAAATTTGATGTTACGTCGCAAAAAACTTTTTTCGAGAATCGAAAAAATCTTCGAGACTCCATTCGGGAATTGAACCATTTACATAGGTGGTTTTGTACGGAACCCTCAGTGCGCGAGTTCGACTGGCACTTGCCCAGATGTATTTTTTTTTATAACTATACAGGGATATACAACACAACCATCTGGTTAATAAAAAAAGTGATTTTGAAAGAAACAGCAGTTTCTGCACGTGGAAATGTACAACTTACACACAACCAACTACAAAAAGATACTCCTTTTGTAAATACAGCTAAAAGAAAGGTACTCCTTTTTTTAAGATAATCGGGTCAAGCTCAAGGATCGCAGTCAAGAATTAGTTCTCGACTGCGATCCCACCTGATGGTAAGCAGTGATGTAATCGTTGATGGTGAAACGTATTAGTTTATTACAAGCCAATTCACTCTAAAATATGACTACCCATTTCTGTTACACCCTGTATATAAAATAAATTTTTCGCATACACAGTATTTATTGATACGAACATGAGTAATTAAATATCGGTTTATTATCGGTTTATTTGGTTTTGTGTGTGTGTTCTGTTTTGTGATTGTTATATGGGTGCTATTAGTTGCCTGAAATAAATGCTTTTTTTTTTTTATTAACAGAGAACTTTGTTCACCACAAACAATAACAAATTTGTCCAATCAACGAATAATCCAAATTACAATGAACACTAGAGTGTCGGGGTACAACGGATGCCATTTTTGCTATACGCCAGCTGTGCGAGAAATACAGAAGTGCGCATAAAAACTTGCACATGGTATTCATTGACCTCGAAAAGGCATACGACCGAGTACCTCGTGAGGTTCTGTGGTGGGCCCTTAAGGAGAAAGGTGTGCCTGGGAAGTATGTGCAGTTGATCCGAGCGATGTACAGTCGATGCAGTACCCAAGTCCGGTCTACAGTGGGAAACACCGGCAGCTTCAATGTGGCTGTCGGCTTACATCAAGGGTCGGCTCTCAGCCCTTACCTCTTCCTGATGATAATGGACGCTCTGACGTCGGACATTCAGGAGGAGGCTCCCTGGTGTATGCTGTTTGCCGATGACATTGTGTTGGTTGCCGAGAGTGGCCTAGAGGTCCAGAACAGATTGGAGGTGTGGTGGCACAGACTGGAGAGTGTTGGCCTGAAATTGAGTAGAACCAAAACGGAATACTTGTTCTGCGATTTCGGTGGTCTCTCCGGTCCTATGCCCTTAGCTCTCGCTGGAACGCCCATACCAATCTGCTCCGACTTTCGGTACCTCGGGTCGGTGATCCAATGAGATGGCGAGGTAGACTGAGACGTATCACATCGGATCAATACAGGATGGATGAAATGGCGACAGGTCACTGGAACAATTTGTGACCCACGGATGCCCCCCAAGTTGAAGGGTAAAATCTACAAGTCCGTGATAAGACCTGTCATACTGTATGGATCAGAATGTTGGGCTGTGAAAAAGACGGATGAAAAAAGATTGCATGTAGCGGAGATGAGAATGTTGAGATGGATGTGTGGTGTGACGAGAATGGATAAAGTGAGAAATGAATATATTAGAGGAAGTTTGAAAGTGGCGCCAGTGACTGAAAAGTTGAAAGGGAATCGTTTGTCTTGGTATGGTCATGTAAAGAGGAGAGATGAAACACATGTTACTAAAAGAGTTATGAATATACATGTGGATGGGTGGAGAGGGAGAGGCAGGCCAAAGAAAAGATGGATGGATTGTGTGAACAGTGACATGAAAGAAAAGGAAGTTAGTGATAGTATGACGGTTGACAGGATAGAATGGAAGAAAAAAACGTGTTGCGCCGACCCCAAATAAGATGGGACAAGGGCAGGAAGATGATGACTAGAGTTCCGTTAAGTATTACTCAGGTCGTTAGGTAAGATCACTTAGGTATCGCACTCGTTTCGCAGTCGCAAACAAACAAACTCACTTCCGGTCGGGAGCTCGTATTTATATGCGAAGCCAGGAACATTTTAGATACCGGCTTTTCCAGAAAATTGTCGTCGAATCGCGGGGTAATAAATTATTTTTATTACTCCCTCCTTTCACGCGAATTTCAACTCTATTGTTGATTACGGAAGGTACGAATTCCGTTATCTACCTACGTACCTACCTACGAAACATTATTCATTAATAATAGTGGTAGGTACTTTATGTCTTACTTTTCTGGAAATTTCCAGGCCTGGGTTTCTACTCCATTCTAGAAGTTTCGTATAGCAATGCGTTTTAATTATTTGATGTTAATATTTATTCATCGTTGTTTCATCGAAGATATGGCGTGTTCAAGTTTCACGGTGTAACAATATAAAATCTTATCTTAAGAAACCTTCACACAAAATATGAAAAATACAATAACACCTACACAATACTTAAATCCAGTTTTGTCCCTTTATCAGTAAACCGTAACGGCGATAAGTCGGCCATTCGTCCAGGATTACCCACAGTTTTTCACTTTATTTGTATCTCTGTTAACCATTAGTAAGTCATGAAAATGGATTCCTCCATTTTCATGACTTACTAATGTTTTGAAAACCGTTTTTTTTTTTGCAAAAAAAAAAAACGGTTTTTTATTGACTTTATTGCCTGCGATCCCACCTAATGGTAAGCATAGACACGCCATAACTTTATCGATAGATCCCCTCTGAGGAGTAGCTGAAAAGACGCAGGTCCTCACCGGACATGATAAGTTCGGGAGGTTCCTGCACCAGATTCATGCGGAAGAAACGCCCGGAAGACACGGTGAAGCATACGGTGGAGGTGTGCCCGCCTGGGCAGAGCTCCGCCGTGTCCTCGTGGGGGCGATCAGTGGCAGCGATCTCTCGCGCCGGGCCTTGGTACAGGCCATGATCCGGAGCGAGGAGGAGTGGCAGGCGGTCGCCTCCTTCTGCGAAGCAGTAATGCTAGTAAAGGAGGCGGCCGATCGCGTCAGGCAATGATCCTCACGCCCCAATCGCCGCCAAGATTCCGATCCCGATTTCCGGCCACCGTAGGCGCGGGCATGCGGACGGCGAGCAAGGGGTAGCTTACCGTCCGACCGTCCGGTAACTGTCTGGACCAAGCCCCAATCGCCGACGGCGCGTACTGTTCCACGCGCACCCCTTGGAGATGTCAGTAACTGTAGGTGCCCAGCAGGGTCGAAACCTACTGGGGCCAAGGGTCTGATTCTGTAAGGAAAACTCCGCTCTGGTACGAAAGGCAAGTGGGTTTTTAATTAGTAAAAGACTGACTATCTCCCGCTCCACCCAAGTGCAGATGATGAGTGGAGATGATTTCCCCACCGAAAAAAAAACAAACCACTCGTAATCTGAGGCCGTTACCCTGTGGTATAACAACCAACTACATGTAGTTATTTACACAACTATTATTCTATATTTATATACTCATTAAAATCATCATCCTAACTCTCTACCATTTAAAAAAAAAAAAATGACGGGTGTGCCAAAAGCCGTCTTATCCAAATGTTTCTTTGTGATGTTTTCCGATTGAATAGTAATCGTGGACTTAGCTAGAACTGGACTTAATCTCTTTGGATTAACTGAGAAAGTAATAAGGCGCCTTGTCTAAGCTTTATCTAACGGAGCCGACTGTGCAAGGCTGAGTGAAGTTGGAGCGACTTAGAGAACATTGATGAATAAAATAAATGATGTAATTAATGAGCTGTCCTACCTAATAAATTATAACTGTAGGGGCCCAGCAGGGTCGAAGCCTACTGGGGCCAAGGGTCTGATTCTGAAAGGAAGACTCGGCCCTGGTTCTAAAGGCAACGAAGGAACAGGAGTGGATTTGTTTTTGGATAGTCAGTAAAATTCTGACACTATGTCGCGCACCACCCTAGAGCAGGGAATGTCATAAGATGATTTTCACACCGAAAAAAAAAAACAACTCGTAATAAATCAGCTGCTCCATACATTTTGACGAGTTATGCGAACATAAACGTATGGAGCAACTGATTTTTTTCGCGATTTTAGGTTCGGTCCTATAGTAAAAGTTGTTCATAATGAGGAGTACAATGTCCCCTCGAAATTCTTAAAGTTAATTTTTTATCACCTTATATAAACGTATTAACAGGGCCCTTTTCGATCCGTCTATCGTCAACATGAGCATAGTATGTAAAAGTTTGTTATTTCATCTAACGCAATATTTGATAAAGAGGTATCGCAAAAAAAGAGAGATAGCGCCTGAACACTTTCTTGGAATTCGATAATTTCGTCACTCACTCAAAGGAAATACTTTTTTTTTTAAAGCTTAAGGTTTCTTCTCGAATCATGATTAAATATGCTACGTTTCTGTAAATAGATTTTCTTTACATTTCTAATTTATGTTTACAATAAGAAGGGCCAAAGTTCACGCAAAATAGAAGATTTTCAGAAGTCTTTATTAGATTTGTTTTATACAAATTTATATTTTGACATTAACTACAATATGACTCAAAATAGATAGGTACGAAAACTAGGCCAGATGAAAGAGACGTTCTATCGGTTTCAAAGAAACACCCTTACAATATTAGTAGGATTTAACACTTTATGCACATTTGTAGTCCGCCTCTGTACCTTACAGAGGCGGACTTAATGCCTTTGGAATTTTTTTCCAGTCAGCCTTTTGGTGATGTAAAGAAAAATAGTGGTAGGTGTAATAATAGAGAGAGAAAAATATGATGAATATATCAATTCGTATTTTCTGTATTTCTGACAACGTTTTGCCATTACCGCAGACCGAAATGAATGCTTAAATATTCATTGTATCTGGCATGAAACTATTCGGTTATGAAAACTAATAATCATTATAGCCAACTGTGGAAAATAACCGGCTTAGGAAATGTATAGGAACAAGCTCTCGCAGTAATGACACCTTAACATGCGCATAGGCTATAACAATTTACCATATTATCTTTTTTATTTGGACTGATTTACTCGACCATACCTTGGTTAAGGTTGTGCCTAGCTTGTGTTTAGAGTAGCCCGCGAAATTCAAATTTTCTTAAGTTTTTTTGCACTGATTTATTGGTATCGAATTCAGGCGGAAGAAACGCCGGGTTTACACGTTGGCGGCGACCTCTCGCACCCGGCCCTGATTGGGGCCATGGTCCGGAGTAGTGTTGCAACAGAACGATGCTTCCACTTCCGCTCAGCAGAAGTTCCGCAAGCTTTTTCACTTCCGTTTCTGCTTCTGCTTCCGTAAAATTTATAACAGAAGTCTAAACGAAAGAATACAGCTCGGGGGTGGGAGACGCGTGGACGACTGGACACATCGGAAGATGCGCGGGGGGGGTGACGACGGTACACAAACGTGTCGGAACGAGTTTCTTTATTACTATATTTTTTTTTGGTTCATTTTGCGCATCACCACGCCTCGTGACGTGAATACGAAGTAAACCTTCTGTTGTTTTAAAATAAATAAAATTGTGCTTTTTCTGCATAGTACACTCCGCTTCCGTTTCCACTTCCGCATCCGCAAAGTTTTAGTTTTGACATCTGTTTCCGTTTCGCTTCCGTTAAGACACTTCCGTTGCATCACTAGTCCGGAGCGAAAAAAGGGAAGCGGTCACATCTTTCAGCAAAGAAGTAATGGAGCAAAGGAGATGGCCCCTACCATGACGGAAAGGACATACTCACTCCCCAACCGCCGCTACAGGTGATGCTCCGACTGACAAGAGTCGCATGGCGATTTTCGGAGACCATAGGTGCAGTCTTGCGGACGACGAGGAATGGGTAGCTGACATGTCGTCCAGTAAGGAAAGAACCCGAATCATCGACAGCGCGTAGTGTTCCGTGTGCCCCTCAAAGACATATCAGTAAAACCGTAGGGCCCCAATAGGGCCGATGTGGGTTAGTGGTTCTGTAACGCGAATGGCTATTGAAGGACACAGGTGAGTTATAGTCAATAAAAGTCTGGCACGCCTTTTACTCCTCCCTAAGGGTGTTTTTAGTATCATGCGAATTTCATCACGCATGCGGGTTAGCTCTGCACGCGTAACCCCAGCAAATGTCCACTTCACACAAGTATTTATTGTAATGCGTAGAATAAGCACGCGGGATGCGGGACGTGATATCGGGCAGCAGCCCCGCATGCGGAGCATCCCGCATGCGTGATGAAATCCACATGATATTAAAAAAATTATGTAATGATTTCCCAACTTAAAAATAAAAGCTGTTTTCTATATCTTCCCTTGTTTTAAAAGAAATAAACTTATAACAGTAAAATGCTATCATTTTATTTTTCTAGACCTAAACAAGTATCAGAAAGGCCAACAGCTGTTCGAGTGGGTTAATTAATTTGGCAGCAAGTTTAACGGGTATTATTTTGTCTAATAACCTTGGAAACTGTGAATTGTATTTCATTTATCTAACTAACGAAGCTAGAAAAAGGATTTTGTGTCCACTAGTCCACATATTCATGGTTTCTTTTGCGTTATAACCTATCTAAATTGTGATGGTGTCACAATTTAGGAAGAAAGAAAAAATGTTCATTCGTGCCTCACACAATCTATACGTATAAAAAATCTGTACATGTTTTTAGTTGTGCGTGCATCACGTAAAATATAGGAATTTGATGTAGATAGTAGACTTAAATACTATAAATTTGTGTGTAACTCGATAATATACTTAGGCTTCGTTTCATTCCAATCGGTTGACTATATGAAAAGGTATAGTCAACCGATTGCATTAAACAAAGCCAAACATTCATTGACTGTTAGGCGGTACGAAGCTGGCCGGGTCAACTAGTTGTATATAAACTAAATATATTTTATACATAATGTATGTATAAAAAATACAACTAAAACTGTGCGAGGCCAAATTGAACATATTTATTACTGATCAGCTTGATAGCAGGTTGCTCCATACAAGCTTTGGACCCCCGTTTCATCACCCAATCCATCCATCTTTTCTTTGATCTCTCTCTCTCCATCCATCTACATGTCTACTCATAAGTCTTTTAGTAACCTGCGTTTCACCCCTCCTCTTTACATGACAGTACCAATACAAACGATTCTCTTTCAACATTGCAGTCACTAGCAACAAAAAATATAGACCCAAACAGCAAAATATATTTACTTTATTCGGAAGAAATTCTAGGAAAGTGCTGAGTCTTTGTCTTCGGGAATTGATTTCATACGCTGCGGAACTACGGATACCTTTTTTAGGTTCAAAAGACCTGTCTTTTTTCTGCGTTAGGGATCCTTCTATAAATAATAAATATAATAGGCATAAGATTTCTAATTTCATAGGGCTTTATAGGTTAGTATCGAAAATTGATAGAATCAACTTAGTCGGCGATCTATTCGATTATATTACCCACTCGATAAACGTATTTGATATCTCGTATTAGTTAGAAATCGATATTTATTCGGATACTATTTATTATTTGTTTATTTACTCGTTTAGTTTCTGCCTTTAGCATCGCCCCTCATAAAAGTAGAATATTTTCTCAAGGGAACATACTTACATAGGAAAACTTTAAAAGATAAGATTCGCATGCAACCCAAAACATTTAAGGTTTTTTTTGAAGTGGGAAATCATCGCGTCCGCTTCGCTTCACTCATCGCCGTACCGCACCCATGTGCGATGGTCACGTAGCCCACCGCAATAGTATCAATTGTTTGTTCCATCGCGCCACATCGCTTCGCGTTCACCATCGCGTTAAAACACATACAAAGGACACCGCGAAAGTCTTACACTCCCACAGACCTGGAGCTGGTTTAACATCCTAGCTATAAAATATAAGCAGGCTGATAGAACGCTCAAAAGTGTTGCCGTGACCAGAATGAACACAGGTGGGTTTTAGCCAGTAAAAGTGTGAAATGCCTTCTCGTTCCACCCAGTGCGAAAGAAGTTATTTGATAATCTTCCATCATAAATTAGGTATTAAACCATTTCGATATCGATCAAATCATCGTACATCTAATGAGACAGTATACAGGTGTTGTCACCTACCGTAAGCCTAATTGGCCAGGTTTCAATTAGTACAATCGTGGCCTATATCTCTGATGACGTGGCTGTTTTAGTATTCCGTAATGGATTTAAGATAATAATGATTGAATTATGATGATTGGTATCAGTCTAATATTATGAATGAATGATATATTTATTGAGTTGAGCAGTGGTGGCCGAGTGGTAACGGCCCCGACTTACAAGTTGTAGGTCGCGGGTTCAAACCCAGCCACGCGCATTACTTTGTGTAATTTATTTCATCACCACTGCTCTCAAAACGGTGGAGGAAAACATCGTGAGGAAACCGGTATGTCCTAGAACCAAAAATTCGAAGACATGTGACATTCACCATCCCGCACTGGTCCTGTATGGTGGATTACAGCCCATTCCCTCTCCTAGAGAGGGGCCTGAGTCCCAGCAGTGGAAACATTAAAAGGCTGATTATGCTATGCTATGCTTATGTTCAATATTATAAAGGCGAAAGTTTATACGAGTATGTTTCTGTGTGTATATTTATTACTGTTTCACACTCAAAAGGCTCAAAAACACTTTTGGATGAAATTTGGATCACGTTTAGACTATGTCCTGGAATACGACTTAAGATACTCTTTAGGGTTCCGTAACTCAAAAGGAAAAAGCGGAACCTTTATAGGATAACTTTTTGGTCCGTCTGTCTGTCTGTCTGTCAAGACCCTTTATCTCAGGAACGCGTGGAGGTATCGAGTTGAAATTAAAACCATTTATTTGCGGTCCCTTGAAGCTGTGAAAATATCAAACTTCTGAGTTAACGAAAAAAAAGATACAGTCGTATATGTCGCAAAAAAATTATATTTCGACACTCTCAAGGGAATCAAAATTCATAGGATACTTCCTGTTGGCCTAGAATCCTGAAATTTGGTTTTGAAGCCAGGTCTTACAGCACAAGTATACAAAAAAAAATCTGAAAACTGTAAATTTGTAGTTACGTCTTCGTAACTCAACTCAGGAATTGAACTGTTTTCATAGGTAAGTTTGTACGGAACTCTTAGTACTCGAATCCGACTCGCACTTGGCCGGTTTTTTATTTTATTTCGGAGTATATTTCCTTACATTAATATTCTTTCACGCGGGCGAAGCTGCTGGTAAAAGCTAGTATAGGATATATCTAAAGCTATAAAGAAGTAAGATTGATTGTTTGTAGTGCGAGAGACAACGTCTTAAATTCACCATAAATTTGGTGTGAGTAATGAATAGTACTCTACGGAGTGTATAGCTCCATCTCTTTCCCACACTGGAATTATAATGAGTTTTGGAGGTCATTGTGGGGAGGCTGATGCGACAACGAAAATTCTTTCACGGACACCTATAATATCGTTGAATTTTAAATGATATTATATTGACTGGACTGTTGGTCTAGTGGTTACTTGGTTAGTGGCTCTGACTGCTATACCGGAGGTCGTGGGTTCAATTTCCACCCAAGACGTTGTGTGATGAGCACGATCATTTGTATTTAGAAATATATAAGTATGCTTATCAGTTGTCTAGTACTCATAGCACAAGCTCTGCTTAGTATGGGATTAGATGGTGTTGTGTGAAAGTTGTGGATTATTTTTAAATATTCCAATAAAAAATAAAAAACATTTAAAAAAAATAAAAAAAGAAATAAAAAATATTATTATTAATATTATAAAGCTGAAGATTTTGCTTGTAATCTCAGGAACTACTTGTTCAAACTGGTTCAAATTCTTAGTGCTGGATAGTCCATTTACCGAAGAAAGTTATACGTTACACATAACATTATTCTACAACACACGGGCTCGGTACAGTAACCAAAGATGCGGGTGAAAACGTGGTAGAAAGCTAGGTTTATTACTTAATACAATTACCTCAATCTCTAAACTTATTTAAAGCACACGCCATCTAACTCTGCTTAAACATTTAATAAGAAAACAGGTGCTTATATTTACTTTTAAAAACTCCTTTTTCTTCAGAAGTGGACAAAGTTTGAAGCGATATCGATTAAAAGTTTGTCGGCACCAATCGAATGGAACTCGAGCAATAAATAACGTCCAGGATGTCAAAATAACTATAAGTTTGAATGGGTTTGCAATAAAAAAAAACACTAAGAAAGTGGTGAGCCGCTTCCTGTCAGGCCTGCAGGATTATACGAAAGATTGCCAAAGGGCAATGGATTTCAGTCAGTAAAAGTCTGACACTCCCTCCCACAAATACATGGTCGCCGAGCCATCTGGGTGACAGAGGGGTTAGTTTGCTCCCGCACCCAGCTGTACGCTTAGTGTCCAACTTACGACCTTTTTAAAACATTTTCGGGAAAAAATATAACATGGTGTAAAAAATATTGGAATCAATTCAGTTACTCATTCTGGACAAAATAGATTCAGTATAATGGAATAGTAGGTACCTATTATTCCATTATATTGTTAAGTACCTACTGTCTTATTCCGCGGCCTAATTTCCAAGAAAAAACAAAAGACAATTTACCTCTAAGTGTCTTTCCATTTCATTTTGCAAACTAAATATCCTCCTTGATTACAAATATCGTGTTTCAATAAAGCGACACCAAAAACAATTCATAAAAATAAGTGAATTATGAAGATGTCTGAGTGAAATTATTTTATTACGTCGCAAAATTCAGGATATTGAACGATTAATCTACGAATCAAAATTCCAATCCGTCTTTTTTCCGTCAGCGTGTATTACGAAGGGTCTCTTGACATAGAGCAATAAGAAAACAGAAGGGCAACTTATGTGCTACTTCGACACAGTGAATTTGTGAAAAAAAAACGTAATTGTTTAAAGCAGTAGAGGGAGGCCTTAGCCCAGTAGGGGGAAAATAAAGTAATAATACCAAATATGAAAGGCTAAATGAACATTCCTTTGAACTATTTATTGAACTTTCGGGAAGTCTCTTATGATGACAAAATTGGGAAAATGATATGCTCACGTTTGAGTACTGTCACACCGGATGCTAAGCGATGATGAAGCAAGCTTTTCTAAATGTAATCTTGTACTATTTAGCGCATGCGATGTTGCAACCTTAGGCCTTAGCCGAGGCTGTGGAACGCAAAGGGCAACTGAAAGAACACGAATGGGTTTAAGATGGATCGGGGTGAGTGAAATAAGTTATTAAATGATTTCCCATCCTCAAAAAATAGAGCCAAATCCTAGAAACATTATTGGCACTAACGATTTGTTTGAAAATGTTTTTATAACCAATTTGCAAATATAAGAACGTTAACGGCAGTTATATTTTTGAGCCGTTTGGGGTTGAAACTCTTGGACCATGGGGTCCGAGTGCTTATACGCTTTTTAAAGAATTATCCAAACGCTTAGTTGCCACTTCGCGTGAAGTGAGTTGAGTGAGTTGGCTTTTGCTGCCTGCCTTTTGGGCACACTTCCAGTCGACAGCGATGTGGAAGAGTTTTATGACACCATATTTTAGCCAGTAGTTTTTGCCTTTAGTGTATGTATACACATAGTTAAGAGTTTTTATTGAATTACATAAAATTATTACCGTTTAAAATTTACAAAATAAATATCTTCTACTTTCAAACTAAAACCCCGTCTAATTTTTTCAATAGTAAGCATAAAGGCCGCGGAGAATTTCTGACAAAGTAACCAGCAGTCCTGGAACGCAAAGGGCAAAGGTGTGGTTTTAGTCAGTAAATGTCTGACACGCCAACCCACCCCACCCTAAAGCGAAAGAAGTCAATGGATGATTTCGCACCTTAATAATAAAACAGAAAACGTTCAGAAAAAGAAATTCACTTCTGTAGTTTTCTACTCTTTGGCCTCATTTATACGTAAGGAGAGGCGACACCTGCGAGGGTCGACTGAATCAACTAAATCCAATTGTGTACAATAATTTATGCTATAGGGACCTTTCCTTGGAGGAAGATTTCGAGTTTAGTGTATTTTACTTAGAGGGTGTTATGGAGTCGACCGAGATCTACTTTAAAAACATTGTTTTTTTTCTCTGATAATGATTGGGATTTAAATTGGCGACAACAACACCGAACAGGGAACGACTACCAGCTACCGGCATTGCCGAGAAACTGTCTTCAAACTGTTAAGTTGAAAACTTTGAACATGCCATGGTCCAGAGCGAGGAGGAACGGCAGGCGGTGGTCTTCTTTTGCGAAGCAGTAATGCTAGCGAAGGAGACCGCACGCGTGAGAGAACGGACTTCCTCACGCCACAGCCACCCGAATCCCGACTCAGATTTCCAGCCACCGTAAGCGTGGGTTCGTGGACGACAAGCAATGGTAGCTCGCCGTCCGGCCGTCTGGTAACGGTCCGGACTAAGCCCGAGTCGTCGGCGCGTAGTGCTCTACGCGCGCATCAAAGAGATGTCAGTAAAACCGTAGGGGCCCAACAGGGCCAAAACCTAATGGGGCATGGGTTAGCTTCCGAAAGCGGAATCCGGGGTCCTGGAACGCAAAGCAAAGAAGGAACATAGGAGTGGGTTTTACCCAGTAACAGTCTGACATGCCCTCCCCGCACCGCCCTAGAGCGATTTTCTCGCTGTCATTGGATGATTACCAAACTAAAAAAAAAGCCTAAATCTGTAACCCATTATTTACGGGTTAGTTTAGAACATATACGAGTATATATTTGAAGAAAAAAATCTGACAGCCTACAACCACTTATGCCAAAAATGTGTCAAGTGTTCCAAGTCCACAAAAAGCTACTTTCAGCCCCTTATCATATTCCTCTACTCCAAGAATTTCTCTCTTCGTACCCTTCTTTAAAGACTGTCCACTCATCAGGATTTTATCGCCCAACCTTTCATTTCTGCGTAAATTCTAAAGTAATAAGAACTCGCATATGGCTACTATTTTAATCAAAACTTCAATATTCAAATGATCTCAAACTTTAAGCTACATTGTGGGGATGGCGAACATAAGGCACGCAAGGTATGGATAAAAATTTCTAGTTACATTTTTATATGAGATACAAAATTGTGCATCGTTTTAAATTATCATCTTTACATTTATTTACTAGCTGAACCGGGAAACAGTTTTCTACAATATAAATTATCAATGAAAAAAATGGGGGGTGGGGATAGGAGGGTGAAAAACCTCGCAAGTGCGAGTCGGACTCGCGCAAATAGAGTTTCGAAACGATCGTAACTTGGCTATGGGGGCAGATAGCGATATGTGATAGTTGTGGAATATTATTATTTTATATTTTATTTATATTACGATATCAACGGAGCACTCAAGAAAAAAAAGAATATAACTTTTTAAAATGTTCACCACCCCTGCTCAACAGCTAGAAACTCGTCTACATAACACTAAATTGCCATTACAAGAAGTATTAAGTTCACAGGCTTATGTATGACGCCCGGAGGGACGACTTCGAAGTCTCTGGCTTATTAAAGAGTAAGTCGGGCTTCTGATTTGATTCTTGACTTTATTTATATCTTAAAATACTTGAGTGTTGGTAATCCCATACGTGAGGACTTGTAATTGGTTAGCTGTCGTCTATGATTGTTTTTCTTTTATATGAGTTTTTTTTTGATAAGCTGTAAGTTTTCCAAGCTGTAATAATCAAATAAATCGCCACTAATTAAACTTATCAAGTAAAATTAATTACTTAGTAACCGTTTGTAGGCCATTAGCCATTGTGGTTTGTAGGCAGCGTTGGAAGGCCTCCCATAAGGTGGACCGATGACCTGGTGAGGGTCGCAGGAATCCGATGGATGCGAGACGCACAGGACCGGTCATTGTGGCGACATTTGGGAAAGACCTATGTCCAACAATGGACGTCTTTCGGCTGAAATGATGAACCGTTTGTAATTTTTTAGTTCATAGATTGTTGGTTTGTTGGCTTGATATACACTTTGGTGCATACTGTAAGTATAGCAAGCAATGGATAAATAAATAAATAATAAACCGGTTACGTGTGAGTTTGACTTAGTACTTACTAGGTGCAGCCAGCGGCTTCGCCTGCGAAAGCAGAAAATTTTCTCAAGGGAACATACTCCCGGTATAATCTACTTCTATGCTAAATTTCACGCAAATCCCTTCAGTAATTTTAGCGTGAAGGAGTAACAAATATACATACACACTTATCAACTCTTGCCTTGCCTTTGTAATATTAGTGTGATTAGAAAAATCGGGAATACATATTTTGTTTATTTAAAAAAATATCAGATTTATAATAAAACAAGAAAAATAAAAACACTTATCTAATTAAAACTATGTATACACAAAAACCAATAACTCCTAGCTAAAATATGGTGTTAATAAAGTTCTCCGCATAGCTGTCGACTGGAAGTGTGCCCAGAAGACTGTCGGAAATTAATTTATCTAAGGTAAGCTTCTGGTATGGGATGCAACCTGTGTCGACACCATTGCGCCATCTCATATTCCAAGTACGGCGGGCTATGCTGACGCTGCCGCTGCAGCTGCTAAGACCCTCAAGCGGCGTAAATATCTTATAGGTAAATACAATTTTGAGCCGTTTGGAGTCGAACCGCTTGGGGCCGAAGGGTCCGAGAGCACGTTATTTAGTTAAAGATATCTCACCGACTGATCAACACTTCATGTGACCAGAGGGCTGGTTTATTCTTTGCCCAACGAATTATTATCGCCATTTAACATGGCAAATCTGCCAGTCTTCTGGGCACGATGTTGGTGTATCGTGTATCAACTTAAACGTACAGACAGTAAATACAGTGTTACGTTTTTAGTACTTTGATAGAAAAATAATTGGACCATAATATATTGTATTTTTTATATGCTTCGCCTTCTAATAAGATTTGAACTCTATTTATTTTTAATACTTTTTTTGGTTTGACATCTTTGACTGACCTGTTGGTCTGGTGGATAGAGGCCCTGACTGCTATGCCGGAGGTCGTGGGTTCGATTCCCACCCAGGACAAATGTTTGTGTGATAAGCACAATCATTTGTTCTATGTCTGGGTGTAAATCTATATATATAAAAGGAGAAACTGACTGACTGACATATCAACGCACAGCCGAAACTACTGGGACTACGATCATTTGCATAAGGTTTCAATATTTAGGACGTAGGTGAGCACTAAGAAGCGGTTTTTTGGAAATTCTACCTTTAAAGGGATGAATCGAGGGTCTAAAGTTTGTATGGAGAAACCTACTTTCACGCGGGAAAAGCCGCGGGCAGAAGCTAGTTATCTATAGTAAGTATGTATTTAGAAATATTTAAGTATGTTTATCAGTTGTCTAGTACTCATAACACAAGCTCTGCTTAGCTTGGGACTAGACGGCGTTGTGTGATAGTTGTGGAATATTATATTATATCTTGTTTTTTTTTTTTCATACTGGTTCGACATTATTTAATGATGCAATTTTTAACGTTTATGTAATTTATATATTATTATGACTTGTGAAAATCCCTTACTAACTACTACGTACTGAAACTATTCGTGAAATACAATCATCTGAAAAATAAAGCTTAACAAAAACTTTCAACCGACTTCAAAAAGAAGGAGGTTCTATGATCGGCTGAGTGTATTTTTTTAATGTTTTTTCACCGATATTTCAGTCAATGGTTTACCGATTTTAATTTTTTTTTTATTGAAAGGTTAAGTTGGTCCCATAAAAATAATGTCATGATCTGATCATGAACTTCGGAGATATGGAACAAAACTCAGAGGATCACAGCATACTGTCGTAACAAAAAAAATGCTTGGTTTATACGTGTAGTCGATGAATGACTGAAAGAAAAGGGGGAGAGAAATCGAACTGATCTGATGATGAAGCCTGAAGGTAAATCAATGTAATCTAACCGTAATTGGAATTATTAGAATTGTTATGAGATGCACTCTGGCTATAAGGTATTTAAGCTTGGCTGAGTGGTACTTTTGAGTTGTGGTACCATAACCAAAAAATGTAAAATAAAAATCTTTTTACAAAAAAAAAAATACAACCGAATTCAATGTAAAAAAAAAAACACAAAAATCTGCAAAATAACATTAATTTCGGAAGTTGATGTTAAATAACGAAGAGACAAAACTATGATAGAAACATAATATTGAAATAAATAAATATTGGGTATTTTTGTAAAAAAAAAAATCTTCTTTTCGTATCGACAATACTTCTGACAACGAATACTGATACTTTACTGACAGAAAAGGCCGACTAGCTCAGTAACTGACCCCGTGTAGTGTCAATTGTATTGTGGAACTTTTTTATTCCATTAATATTTAACCACCTAACGTGCACGTAGACCGCAATCATTTCAACTACGGTACGAATTAATTAAAACTTAAATGAACTTCATGTACAGAGGTAGTACATAGGACTTAATGAAAAAAAGGTATTGTCTTGCAATCAACCTTTGGGTTAAAAATACGAATACTAGACTGAACCTAGAACCATTGTTGACCTGGACCTGTTTTAATGCCCAGGACCCGACTAGTGAAATCAACTAAATCTAAGTATACTAAGCTAGCCACGGGTAGTGTGAAAGCGGAACCCGGGGCCCTGGGACGAAGGCAACGAAGGAACAGGAGTGGGTTTTTAGTCAGTAAGAGTCTGACACTATCTCCCGCTCCGCCCAAGAGCGGGGATGTCATTAGGATGATTTTCCCACCCAATAAAAAAAAAAAAAAAAAAAGTATACTAAGCTAAGCTAAATAAGCTAAGTACTTAGAATTTTTAATTTTATTCTTTGTCATAATTCCAATTCTAATTTATCGCTCACATGAATACAATACAATTTAATTTAATAATTTAAATATTTCGAACTATATATCTTATAATTGTCAAATAATTTATTTAAAATTTAAATTAATTAAAATTATTATATTAGTGCTGAATAGAACGTTATATTGCTATAATTATTCGAAAGCTATTTTTATTTTCCTACAATGTATCTTATAAATTGTGTGCCCTCAGAAACTCATCCATGTGACAAATCCAAGCAATATTGATACGCAGTGGCGTAGCTAGGCGTGGGTGAAGTGTGCCCTTGCCCACTGCCTTGCGCCCAAAAATTTATAAGTTCGCTTTTGACCACTATTTCACATGACGGTAAGTGACGATGTGGTCGAACACTGGGTTGTAACAGTCGCTATCTCATTTTAGAATTTATGAAAGAATAAGGCGTCGCTCATGCGTCTTTGCCCACGTCTAAATTAGTGCACGCTACGCCTCTGTAGAAAATATACTGTTTTTGTTAAGTACTACAGTATTTTATCTTCAATAGCCACCGAATCAAATGATTTCATAATGTTGAAGTCTCCTTAGTTCCCAATAGAAAGACAAAACTGATGATTTTTGTTGAACGTTTTGTTTTGTGTCCTAAAAATTTTTTTCATATCCTTAATAAAAATAGAGACCTCGCAAAAAGATATATTGAACTGGCGATGTCATAGGTTTTTAGATTTGGGAAATAGGAAATATCATGACTTCTCCCGCTAAAGGGTGGAGCGAGAGAGCGTGTCAGACTTTTACTGACTAAAGATTACCTATTTTCCTCCAGCTGCGTTAAAATACTGAACCGGTTTTAATGAAATTTGGTACGGAGTAAGCTTGAACTTCAAGGTAGGACATAGGCTATTTTTTAACTGGCTTTGACTTCATCTCTTCATCTGCATCCTCAATCACCGATATTAGCGCGGTCCAAGCCGCAGGCAGTACCTAGTTACACACAAAACTCACCATCGAACCCTCACAGAATTTCCATACACATACAATTTATCGCTTCAATGAAATACATTCAGAAAGTCGATAATATCTTTTGTAGCGGGAAAGTGCCTTCCTCAAAGATAAGCTCAGACAAGCTCACGTAAGCTACGTGAGACTTACTCGAATAATATTACAGTTTGAAGACTTTACCAGGCAGTAGTGACCCTGGCTGCAGCATTAGTTCAAGGTCTAACTGTTGGACTGCTTATGTTTAATGATAGGCGTTGGCAGAACTGTTCTGAAGCACTATGTTTTTTTAAAATTAATATAAACACTAGTGATTGACTGCGAACCCACCTGTTGGTAAGTAGTAATGCAATCGCTGATGGTGAGACGCAATAGTTTATTAAGAGCCAATTTAGTCGAGCCTCGAAAACACCCAAACTATAATCGGACTGGAAGACCGCAGTAAATTGTTCCAATTTGCCTCCTTCGATGTACGCGGTATAAACGACGAGGTGAAACGCTTTGTCCGGACCGTGTGTCCGTGTGTCTGCGTGTTTGTCCGTTGTGTGGTTTCAACAACGTAAGGATGGATACTCGCCGTACGTCGGGTTGTCTGATAATAGAAATGATATGCCGGAATCAGGTCAAGTAATGTGGAGAGAATGGTCAGGTAGTTTACACCTTGGTATGTCGTTCTCTACATATAGTGAAGTGGGTGTTTGAGGCCAGATGTGTGCCTCAAACACCCACTTCACTGTATGTTTCCATTTTTTGTATCCTTGTTTGTGTAACTTGCATGATTGACAATCGAATGAATTCAAATGAATGATTAGTCATAATTATTATTTAGTTTCATTAATTTAAGAACCAACTTCAAAATCATTTTATTTCACATAGGCTTACATGGGCGCTTATAAAACTTCAAAAACTAGTGCACGGTTCCAATTGATCATTTCCTATGGATAGGAAACGACAAATACCTCCATAGTTACTTTAAAATAAAATAAAAACTGGGCAAGTGCGAGTCGGACTCGCGCACTGAGGGCTCCGTACAAACTTACCTATGTCAATATTTCAATTCCCGAATGGAGTCTCAGAGATTTTTTCCGATAGCAATTTTTTTTTTGTGACTACATCAAATTTGCTATTTTCAGATTTATTCCTATACCTGTGCTAAAAAACCTTGCTTTATGCCAAATTTCAGGATACTAGGTCAACGAGAAGTACCCTATGAATTTTAAATCCATTGAGAGTGTCAAAATATACGTTTTTTGCGACATATCCGGCCGTATCTTTTTTTCTCGTTAATTTAAAAGTTTGATTTTTTCACAGCTTCAAGGACTGGAAGGGACTGCGAACTTGAGTACATGGTTTTTGAACTCGATACCTCCACGCATTCCTGAGATAAAGAGTCTTGACAGACAGACAGACGGACAACAAAGTGATTCTATAAGGGTTCCGTTTTTTTCCTTTTGAGGTACGGAACTCTAAAAAGATTGATTTTACAATATTTCCAATATTACAATTAAAATTGTATGAGAGGACAGTGTAGACCGATCAACATTATACCAAAAAGTACAATAAAAATGAATGTCTATGAATCCGCAAACTTATCGAAAAAGTATATCGATAGTTAGTATGTATAACTTGATCTCCATGCAATAATTATTTTACCTTTAAGTAATGCATACATTAAGGCATAGTCCTCATATGATGGATCTGATACATACAGATACTTACGGCTTTTCAAAGAGGCTACTTATAGTTAGTCTCATAGGATTTACTGAATTTATCTATGTTAGTACATTTTTTTATAATAATGTATCGTTTTCTATATTTATTATATGTGTGTACAAAAATTATAAAATAAATAAATAATAAATAGATAAAAATAAAACGTGTTCAGCTTAAGACAATAAAGTGTTTTAAAAAAAAGATTCGACTGAAAAATAAGTGGGCTACACTTTGTTATTTATTTATTATGTATTAAACTTCATGCAACATAAAGTACAAAGGCGGACTTAATGCCTTAGGCATTGTCTACCAGTCCACCTAGTGTGGTTAAGAAACAATATGGTAGGTGCATAAAAAGAAAATTTTATACGAAAAACAAGAGTAAAAAAAAGTATACATATAAGTATACATATATATATATATCTTTGTCCTTTTGTATAAACATTTCAAGATGGTCTTAACTACTTATTACAATCATAGCGTATCTCAACTTCCTCCAGGATGTTAATACCTGAACAGAAGCAGAATTCTGATGTGTTTCCGATCCCTATTCCATCAGCGCCTTTTACGATTCCCGTAAGGCGGAAGGAAGCTTCCTCTACCACATACATGTAGAATTTTTATGTCTCTTTGACTTCCCCCGAATATCTTGGTGACTTTGATTTAAGGCTTTTTATAGGTTATTCATGGGATATCCGCCATACTCTTGGGAAGGATTTATTATTTATTGCCAGGACTTGATTACAATGTATGGCAACAAACGCGCATGTGAGTAATATATTAATAAACTTGAGTGTCACGCGAGCTTTTTGTCTAGCTAGAGTTTTTATCGTCGTGTGTTTGCGGCATAAATATTTAATGGAAATAAAACACTTTAGTCTCTGTCACTTACGGAAATGCTTTCACCAACAATAAGTACTTATAAAAGCACAATAACAGATGTTCCGGTACTAAAACAATACATAAAACATAGCCCAAATTACTTTTACACTCGTTATAATATCGTCATAAAGGCCAAATTCCTGTAAAATGTATTTACACTGACAGTTTTATAAAACCATTCACTGCACTAACAAAAAAAAATGTGTCAAAATGAAATGGGAACATTCACTGCATTCAGATCGTAGACACAAAAAATAAATCTCGTAGCGGTCTCGTAGCCGTTGCTACGCCGTAGAGCTACGCGGGTGCTCGCTCCCGATTCTCGCCCAACACTGGCTCCACTCGCTCCGCTAGGGATGCCAGATGCGAATCAAATTACCCAATAACTTGCTAACATCTAAATAATAGAGTGGGGAGAAATTTCGCCCAGCTGCGTCATAGCGCTAGTCTGCGTAAAAGTTTGCTCTCGATTTTTGGGAATTAATGAGCAAAATGTGGTTTCTTGTTACAATGAAATTTTTATAAGTTGAGCCTTTTTTATGAAAACTGGGAATATGGAAGTGGGTTTGTATTAGAGAATTCTCTACTATGTAAGATTTTCTTGAGCTTATTTACCAATATGTAATTTAAACGAAAATTGTCTATGCATACAAATAGCTGTTATTTTTATACGTTTAAATATTTTCACAGACAATTTTTTACACATTTTATTCGTTTTAAATTAAAAAAAAAATATCTTCCAAAACTTCTCTTTATTTTTAAGCAAATGGAAATAGAACTGTTTTTTACAAAATATTATTTGTCTTTGTTAACTGTGCTTATTAAAACGTGTTACAACGTTACATCTTCCCATTTTCGTGGTAGACTTCCATAGGCTGGTCACCCCTCTAGCAACAGATATCTGTTGCGCCCCCATCACCCCATACAATTAATATCAGGGAAGTATAGTTTACTGCCCCATTTGTCACCAATATTACAAAAGAAAAAGTATTTCATAAAAGTTACGTTATCGAGAAGAAAGTATGCGTTGGGCATAATTTGATAGTTTGTTAGGACATTTTTGTATAGAGATTTATGTAAATGGAATTATGATAAAAAGTTATGGGTAAAAGGTTATTTTTTTTTTTACTGGTCTGTTGTTCCAGTGGTTAGTGACCCTGACTGCTAAGCCGGGGGTTGTGGGTTCGATTCTCACAAATGTTTTTGTGATGAGCACAATTATATGTTCCGTGTCTGTGTGTAATTTATTTGTATTATGTATGTATTTAGAAATATATAACTATGTTTATCAGTTAAGCAAGATCTGCTTAGTTTGGGACTAGATGGCTGTGTGTGATAGTTGTGGAATATTATTATTATTGCTATTATTAAAAGTAAGCCTTTATTTGAGGTGGGAAATCATCAAAGAACTTCTCCCGCTTTGGGCGTGTCAAACTTTTACTGACTAAAACCCACCTGTGTTCTTCCAGTTGCCCTTTGAGGTGCGCGTGGAACACAACACGCTGTTAACCTGCACTTGGTCCTAATCGGACGGCAGGCTACTAATTGCTCATCATCCGCAAGCCTGCGCCCACGGAGGCCAGGACTTGACCTGAGCCTCCACGAGGACATAACGGAACTTCGTCCAAGCGGGGCAGACTTCTACCGTGTGCCCCACTGTATTCTCCAGGTGATCCGAACAATAGAACCACCCAGGCGTTTCCTGCCGCCAAAGCCGTGTCCGATGAAGACCTGCATCGGGCACAAAGGATTTACTGAAGAGATTAATTAAAAACTTATCGCCACGCCTCAAGGCCCCGATAAAATTTTCGTTGATCGGTATAATATTATCTAGATTCTTTAACTGCATTGTGGAGATTAGATAGACAGTAATCGCTTCATGTAAAATACTGGTATCTGTTTAGGTTAGACTGGAAGTAGACCCAAACTTTGTTGAAAACTGAAGGGGCCTAGCAGGGCCGATGCCTGCTAGAGCTGCGAGAACGTTTGAACGTGTTACCGTGGCCCTAGACGCAAAGAGAAACTGTTGTAACACAGGTGGGTTATAGTCTAGCTTGCCGTCCGACCGTTGGTAACCGTCCGGACCGAGCCCAAGTCGTCAACGGCGCGTAGTGTTCCACGCGCGCCTCAAGGAGATGTCAACAAAACCGTAAGGGCCCAGCAGGGTCGATGCGAAAGAAAACCCCGGGGCCCTGGAACGAACGCAAAGAAGGAACAGGAGTGGATTTTAGTCAGTAAAAGTCTGACACGATAAGGGCGGGAGATATAATTAGATGATTTCCCACCTAAAAAAAAGTTGGGTTTTAGTCTCACTCGTGAAAAGTGATTATTTTGATAAATTCTAAAAATACTTTGTTGAAAAGGCTTAGCATTATGGCTTAAATCTTTTTAAAAATCAATAGGTCTTATAAAGTTATGTGTTCCACATGTTATATTCAGCCATATGCGAGGATATAAAAACGCTAATCCAGCCCGATTTATCTCTAAAGTAAAAGTTACAGTACCAGACTGGAAGTTAGAAACAAAATTCCAACTGTCCCGAAAATTTTCGATTTCCAAAAGTTCGATAAATCTAAAGGCTCGCCTCACACGATACGGTGAATTGCAGCGTTTTAACGTGCAAACTTTTATTGGTTGTCTACATAGATATTTTGTTTTGTATAGATACTATTAATAACTATAAATGTAAGAGTTCCTTTGAGTAATAGTGGCCCAGTATCAACGGCCCGGCGCTTTGCTTTGTATAATTTATTTCATCACCACAGCTCTCAAAACGGTGATGGAAAACATCATGGGAAAATCACGGAAAAATTTAATTATTCAAAAAAAATTAATTATTATTAAAAAGCTGAAAGTAAATTTTCCTTCAAGCGTAAAATTCGGAACTACTACTTGAAGTTCTCTCAATCTTAGTTTGGTCTTCGTCATAATTGCTATATTTTAAGTTCTCTTAATTAGAATGTTTTCTTATGTATCATAGTATTTATTAGTTTATTATATTAGCATATATACGTATTTTATTATTATAAGCCACTTAATTTAATGTTACTACATTCTGTTTCAAAAATATCTGTTATTTATTTATTGTGCACACCTACCACAGTTTTGTCTTTTTAACCCAATGGTTGACTGGTAGAGAATGCTTTGTGGCATTAAGTCCGCCTATGTACCACCACTGTACATGAAGTTTAAATAAATAAATAAATAAATAATTATTTATATTTTTATTGACTCTTTAATATTTTGACACACGTTATATATTTCATTTTTTAAGATAATTTCACAATTAATACTCCTAAAAAATTTTTTTGCCATGCCTCACGGTAGAATGTCTGAATCCTTCTCTTACTTAACATTATAACCTACTCGTACACCCATAGCAAACAAATTATTTCATTTCATCTACCAATCCGCGGTCGACGACCGACGGCCCATTCCCGATCCTAAAGAGGAGAACTCCAATGACTTCTTCAACTCCTCCAATGACTTTTACTGACTAAAACCCACTCCCATATTTCCTCTTTGCCTTGTTTTCCGGAACCCCGGGGTTCCCTTTCGGACAACCTATGGACCCAGTAGGCTTCGGCCCTGCTAGGCCCCTACGGTTTTACTGACATCTCTTTGAGGCGTGCTTGCGACTATGCGCCGTCGTCGACTAGGATGGTTACCAGACGACCGGACGGCGAGCTACCTGTTGCCCTTCATCCGCAAGCCCACGCCTAAATTGGCTGGTAAAGAGACTAAACTTAAGGAATCCTTGGCACATCGAAAAACGCCCGTTATAAACTTAAACAGAAATACATAAGTCAACCCCAAAACCGACTTATTCCACAAAAATTCGGAGCACAAGAAATTAATTAACAAATAAAACTCAAGTTTAATTAAAATACTGTGACAGGGACGCGTTTTGTGAATTTAAAACGAAATTAGTACCTACAGTCCTTTCCAAGATGATTCTATGCATTTTTTTCTTTTTGTTTCGAAGAAAAAATGTTTTGTTAAGAAAGTATTCTCGTGTTAAAAATTAGTCCTAATTGCTTTTTAAGTCAGGCTATAAAATTAATTACGTTAAAGGTAACTTAGAACGTTAATAATTTATTAAAAAATCTTTTGAAAGTGCCTGTAGACATCAAATTGAGTTGGCGCTAATATAATCTGTTCAAATTGAGACATTTATATAGAGTACTAGGTTCTGCCCGCGGCTTCGCCCGCGTCAAACTAGTTTTATCCATACAAACTTTGACTCCCGTTTCATCACCTTGGTGGGTGGATTTTTTGCAAAATCCTCTCTTAGTGCTCGCCTACGTCATAAAAGGAAATATGATGCAAATTTTCACGTTCCTAGTCCTAGTAGTTTCGGCTGTGCTTTGATATGTCAGTCAATCAGTTTTACATTTTATATATGGATAGGTTAATTGATAGGCATAAAAATAAGGATCGATTTCCAAGGTTAAGCAACGTTTGCCGAGGTCAGTTTGTGGATGGGTGACCATCTTAATATACCTGTCGGAGAAGTCAATAGTACGGAAGCTTGAAAACGAATGAACGAGCTAAGTGAAAAGTGACACATGTCAGTTTCACAGAATCCGCGCTGACGTTTGCACGAAACGAGCAGGTAAAAGTGCCGACCGCAGAGGTGCGGTGCTCTTTCCTCTATCGGCAGCCGTGCAAATAACAACGTCTATTCTCGAGGACTGTCTCACGGCTCGTTGTGTGAAGTGAATACCTAAAGCTTGCGTCATAATAAATCAGTTGTGTGATCTGGAATAGTTTTTTTATTGCTCGATACCCAGCTATCGCCCGCAAAACAGAGTCCCTGGACAGAGCTTCAATGATGATTGGCTTCCTTGCGCCGACATACCTATATTCCTCCATCACGACTGTTATTTGTAGACCTTTGACAGTCTTCACGTATAGCCGGAAACCAAATAACAACAAACTAAATATAATACCGATCTTACCAAGTGATACCCTTGTTGAGGAGCACAACGATGTACTCTCCGGTCGTGTGATCGACTACAGTGATGCTGCAACGCAACACCAAGGCAAAATGGCACACACAACAAGCGGACAACGAAGTGCCGACTATCTTCGGAGGAGGGTCAAATACGAGGCTGAAAGAGAGCTAGTGCGCCTGAAAGAAAACCTCGTGAGAAAGAAACTCGAAGCAGAATTGGCTGAAATAGACGCCGCAGCTGACGAAGATCTCGTCAGATGAAGAAAGAACGACTCGCCGAGTTGAAGAGTGGATTACTCATACCGCACCCAGTGATCAAGTACCATCAGTGTCGCAAGTGCCGTCAAACTCAGTGCCAGTGACAGTGTCCGCGACCGCGAAATTGCGCGTAGTGCCCGTGTCCGCGCCCGCGACCTCACACGAAGTGCCCGCGTTCGCGCCTGCGACATCTTGCGGAGTATAAGTCGTGACGCCAAAGACTTAGTGCGCAACACGCCTATACCGAGTGGCAGTGTACCGTGAGTACAACGTGAAGTGCCCGACTAGGATCAAACCTTCGCTGAAGATATGGATAGAGGCCGGTCGCGAGACAGGAAGATAGATCAGCTAGCAGATGCCATTTCGAACCTAACTCGTCCGCGACCAGTGCCCAGACAAGCTTATGAGTCGCCGTACATCAATGGAGACCCAGCTGATTGGCTGTCATACAAGAACATGTACTGGGACACTACAGCAATGTACAACTTCAAGCCGCATGACAACGTAGCGCGCCTGAAAACATCGCTGCAGGGAGAGACCAAGAAAGCAGTACAAGTTCTGCTCAGGACATCTACGAATCCTACGGAGATTATGAAAACCCTAGACGAAGAGTTTGGACACTCTAACCTAATACTGGAATGTGCATTAAGGAAAGTGCGTGCGTTACCTAAAGTGACGGAAAGTGGTCGTGAATTTAGGAAGTGTTCTTCGATAGTGCGTAATTGTGTGTCGCTGCTGAGGAATGCGCATGCAACTGAATATATCAACAATGTACAACTGGTGAGTGAATTATTGAATAAGTTAAAACCTGTACAGAGAGCTCAGTATGGCGACTTTGCTATGGACGTAGCTTCAACTCAGGGAATTGACGTGAGGGTGTCGCCTAGTTTGGAAATATTGTCAGACTTCCTAAGTCACCTAGCCCGAGCTACCTCTTATTATGTGCAAATGGAAGTGAGCGCTACCGGAGCTCCGGTTTCTCTACCACAGAAAAGCGCACCAAAACAAGTCTCATATAGAAATGACAATTTACCACCGCAAACAAAAGTGTCTCAGTGTACAATGTGTGAGGGAGATCACAATCTCATCAAATGTGAAAAGTTTGCTAAGTTAAGTATAGATGACAGATGGCAACACGTAAAGGATAAACGTCTATATTTTAAATGTATAGTGAAACAACATGCGAAGAATTTCTGTCGAGTTAACAAGTACCCGTCATGCAACTATGCACACCATATCTTATTGCACGCAGAGAAGAAGACCACTGAAAGTGTCACGAACGTAAGTGAGTACCACGGCAAGTCACTTCTAAAATATTACCAGTGTGTGTAACGATAGGGAACAACACACACGAATGCTACGCCCTACTTGATGACAGGACCACGATATCACTGATAAATGACTCGTTGGCAGAGAACGCTGGAGGCCAGGAAGAACCTTTGTTGCTGGGACAAGACAATTGGGAGTTGCTGGTCGGCCAGGATATACGCCGAGGAAAATCTGATAAGCCCGTTGCTTCCTTGACCAAGCTAGGTTGGGTCGTTCATGGACCCGTAGGCAAAGGACATAGGTTGGATGAAGAGTCTGTAAATTGTGTTGCGGAACCACTCTTAGATTTGCACGTGATAGTTAAAAATCAGTTTGAGCTAGAGTCTATAGGAATAGCACAAATCCCTAGATCACATAAGGATAATGATAGAACTTTAGAAATCTTAAGAAATACCAGCCATCAAAATGGGGATGGCCATTGGGAAGTGGGGTTGTTGTGGAGGCATGATAACCCGCAACTCCCTGTATTATGCCTACGCTCGCCATCGCTTGGCGGGGATAGAGCGTAAATTAAACCGGGATCCCGAATACGCAGAGACCTATAATAAACAAATAAATAGGTTATTTGATCAGGGTTACGCCAATAGGTTGGAGAGTGGCGTCCAAGATCCGGTCTGGTATTTACCCCATTTTGGGGTAAAGAATCCAAACAAGCCTGGGAAATGGAGATTAGTCTTTGACGCTGCTGCCACTTATCAAGGGACATCCCTAAATGACAACCTATTGACGGGCAACGACCTACTGAATTCACTTCTAGGAGTGTTGTTTAAGTTTAGACTAGGGCCAATAGGATTAACGGGAGACATTACAGATATGTTTTTAAGGATAAAGATTAGATAGAAAGACCGTGGGGGGCAGCTATTCTTGTGGCAGTCGGGAACCGAGAAAGAACCCCAGATATATGTATTGAGTTGTATGATATTTAGTGCAGTATCGTCTCCAATCTCGGCGATATACGTTTTAAATAAGAACGCATCGCGTCATGAGGAGGAGTACTCCGAAGCGGTAGCAGCCGTGAGACATAATCATTACAATGATGACTACCTACATACCACGTGGTCTGTTGCTCAGGCCAATAAATTAATAAATGACGTGACCCACATCCACGCCGAGGGCGGTTTTCATATACGGGGGTGGGTCACGAACTCCCAAGAGCTAAAGAGCAAACTACAGTTAGACATGCCAGACCGCATATTTCTAGAAATGGGGACAACGCGTCCGAACGAACATTAGGAATGATATGGTCACCAGGAACAGACCTCTTAGCCTTTGACCTATCTTTTAAGAAGATACCCAAGGCTATCGTGGAAGGGGAAATAGTACCCATGAAACGTAAATTTCTAAGATTCGTAAAGTCGGTGTTCGACCCACTGGGTTTCCTGTACCCATGCGTCATTCAGTCGCGCATTTTGATGCAGAAGATATGGCGTACAGGTATTCAGAGGGATGAAAAACTGGGTGAGAGGCTAGGATTTGGTTCGAGTGGCTGCATAACTTGCAGCATCTTGAAAGGGTAACCATCCTGAGATGGTATGGCTTAGTCCTGGAAAACGTAGAACTCCACGTTTTCGGGGACGCAGGCGAATCCGCCTATGCCGCAGTCGATTATATAGCGGGAAACGATGAACTCGGCAACAAGCGAGTGAGCTTCGTTCTAGGTAAAGCCAGGGCGGCCTCTCAAAAGGTAATTTCGGTTCCCCGCCTGGAATTACAGGCGGCAGTATTGGCCTGCAGGATAGCTTCAACCTTAGAGTTAGAGTTGGGGGTAATAATAATAATAATAACCAACAATTTTAGAGGCTCGCGTTTGGCAGTTGGATCAAGGGTTGATGCAGAACGAGGAGTACTCCTGGACACGGCTCGTATTGTCAGGAGATTTTTCTTTCAGGAGCCCTAATTACCGGTTGGTTGGACCCTATTCCCGATACCTATTTATACATTTTTTTTTGTTACGTTCGCACTTAACTGTAATTTCACCTGATGGAAAGCGACGATGCGGTCGACGATGGAGCGCGCTTACCTAGAAGTAACCTATTCACTCTTGACTTAAAGATTCCCAAGTTGTAGCCAACATAATATTAATAAGAGGTAAAGTTTGTATTTTTTATATTCGTAAGAGGTCTCTGAAAGTCCTGGTCCAATTGCTAAAAATTTTTCTTCGGTAGAAAGCTGCTTTATTACTAAGTGACATAGGCTATATTTTATGTACGCGGGCAAAGCCGCGGGCCAAAGCCAGTATTTAATATTTTTTTATGTTAATATTTCAAAATGTAAATAAAATTTTGTAAAAGAAAAATAAGTTGAATAATAATATTCCACAACTTTCACACAACGCCATCTAGTCCTAAACTAAGCAGAGCTTTGTGATACTTAACTGTATACCTTCAAAAGTGTATGAATACGGAATGAATGCACTCATCGACATTACAAAGAGAAAAGAGTACACGACCAACAATTTTAGAAGCTCTTGAAATAGCACGTTTTTGTTACTATTTTGGTGTACAATAAAGTTTTATTCTATTCTATTCACGTGCCTAAAAGCGTTCGCTCTACTTCCATAAAGAATAGAATCTGAATCCCAAAAATTTTGATATTTCTTTTCACGTATACGCTACTATGAGATTTCATAGAAATCTGTAGCGTATTAGAGAGCTACTTACGTGTCCTCATAACATTTTGGAATATGTAGGAATACACGTGCCGTTTTTTTGTTTTCTTCTTATTTTGCGTTGCAGTTTTTTTTCTTATTTGATACGTGCTGGATTTGGACAATTTTGAAGAGAATTGGTTAAGTAATAACATACGCATACTTGCTGAGGTCGACCCGTGGATGGGTGAATAGAATACGAGACTATTCCATGCTTTCCGAGGCATGGAATAGTCTTGTAAGCACGTTAAGGGGGGTTCCCAGTCGGTCGACGTTATCTCTCTTTTTCGCGTTGCCTCTTCATCAAAAATTGTGTTGGATTGCGATGGATAAAACAACATGCTTTCAAACCATGCTCATTTTGACGATACACAAGTGGAGTTACCTGTTAAGACAAAAAACTAGTTCGTATTGTTTTTAAAATAAAATGAGGCCTTCGTTCAGTAAATTTACCTATCTACAGCATTGAAGCGGACATATTAGTAAGTAAATTAAAATAAGAGCAAAATATGGCAATCAATCAATAGACTTGAGTGAAATGGGTTGTCAATGCTCTAGGATCTCCTACTGACCTGTCTCAAAAGACGTATAAAATACAGTGAGTACAAGTCTTATAAAAAAAAAACTATTGAATATACTCCCAAGAGTAGTTTTACCTCAGACTATAACTGACGCCTCGGATTCCAAAACGATTTATCTAGATGAGTCGCCTCAGGTGTGCATAGTGGAATTACTTCGCAGACACTTCCAGCGCACGGGTAAACCGACTCGACGTTATTGAGTCTAGGACTAAACGAAGAAGCACGGCGGGGAATTGTTTTTTAATTGTTTAAAATCTTCTTAATTTAGTGTAAAGGGGATTTGTGGCGGGTTCTTTCACTTGATGGTTAAAATAAAAGAACTTTTTATTGTTGACTGTCATTAAAAACATTCGTGTGAGTGGATAAACAAAATACACATTATGTGATCACTGGTTACTGGACATCAAGAATGGAATGAGCATTCTCTGACTAGATTTGTATACTGGTATATAAGGCCAGTACTTAATTTTGTAGAATTCTGATTGGTTCACACAATAAGCTTGCATGATCACCTTCGTCACTATAACCTTTACTTTTTAGACGGAAGACGTCCACTATTGATCTCATCGAAGTGTCGCCACAACGACAGGTCCTATGTTTCTGGCTCTGGCATCCGTCTGATTGGTTCACCTTATAGGAGGCCCTCTAAACCTGCTTCTTGCGGTACGCAGACGCTACTTCATAACCTTTCGACCCCATTAACCATCTGTGTAGCAATTTTTCCAGCCCTCTACCACTTAAGTTTGGCGATTCTTCGAGCTATGTCGGCAACTTACCTGCGAATATCTTAATTCCTGATCTCCACGCTGTATCTCTGGTCACTACAACATAAGAACATTTGCAATACCCAAGACACCAAAGTTCTCACTTAGAGACTACTTTTTATTTACTTATTTATCTTTTTCAGCTTTCCATTTATCTTAGTTGGTTCTGTTTAAGTCACAGCGGACAGAATTGTCACAAAACCTTTTTAATTTTTTAGTGGCCTATACTTTGTCCCACTGCTGGGCAAAAGCCTCTATCTTCTCCTTCCAAATCTATCTATCTTGAGCGCTCTCTGTCCAAGTCACCCGCGTCACCCGCGAAAATACAGATTAAATCGTCACACCACCTTCGCTGCGGTGGACCTACCTCGACGATCTCAGGCGTCCAGTGAGGCACGATCTTCGCCCACCTATCCGGGTGCTTTTGCATCGCGTTCCGCATAGCGTTCGGCCGGCTATTTTTTTCCCATTTAGCGCATTGGCCACATTTGAATATAATGGTATTAGTATTGTGAGTTCTGAATTTGAAATGTATTTTATGTACAGCAAGAGACATGTCTCCGAGATTCGTGCAAATTTCATTAATAGCAGTATTCGTGTATGTTTAAACCCAAGTTTATGTTTGTCTTCACTCAATTAGAGAGTTTAGGAATCTCCAGTGCCCCTCAAACTTGCCTATGTGTTTGGCTTGTCCCGGGGGCAATGAAGTCTCTTCTAACACTTGTGGTGTAAGATATTACAATACGTGTTGCGGCCCTCCCCACTTTCTGGAGCCGTTTTGCGGATGCCTCAAATTTATGTAGAGCATAACAGAAGAATTAAAAAAATATAGGATTCTCTGCAATATCCTAATAGTGATTGCTGATCCATTTGCTGCTATGCTCAGATTTTCCTTGCGTGATCGCATCAGGATTGAAAATATCTGCAGGAGAACCAAGGTCACCGACATAGCCCGAACAATCGTCAAATTCAAGTGGCAGTCTGCAGGGCACATTGCTCGTATAACAGATGGTCGATGAGGCCGAAAGATTCTGGAGTGGCGACCGCGTACCAGAAGACGTAGCTATGGAAGGCATCCCACAAGGTGGACCGATGACCTGGTGAGAATGGAAGAAATGAGAATGAGAAGCATAGGACCGTTCGTTGTGGTGACAGTTGGGGGAGGCCTATGTCCAGCAGTGGACGTCAATCGGCTGAAATGATGATTATTGATCTCATGCCGAGCTTTGCTATACCGCGTCTGAATGTAAGTTATTAAAAAAATTACTAAAAGGATCCCGACTGTTGCAGTCAATATGTTCCGTATTAGAATTTATTATTTGTTTTATTTTATGTGTTTAAATTAATGCAATTGAATTGGTTTCTACACTACTGGACGGAACTAGTTTTTTTCTTTTTAGTTCTTATTTAAAGTTATTTTTTACACAGTTGGATTTTTTTATGTTTTTTTTTTATATGCATTTTCATTATTTTCTATTTGAACCCACACTAGGAATTATCCTGTAGCATGGGTGCGTTCACAAACATGTAAACTCATTATACAAGACCCGGAACTACGTTATCTGTAAACAATACAAATACTGGTTCCACGCGGGTATCGAACCCGCAATGTTGTTGTTTTTATTTTTCATATAAGTTCCTATGTACTTTTTTCTTCCCAGTGTTCGTCTGTGTGCTAAATATACGTATCTTCGTTTTTCGTATTTCTTTCTTTCTAAATAGCATGTCTATCATCCTGTCCAACTCATTGCACATCTACACTATTATTATAAAGAGATAAAGTTTGTTTTTTTTTTTGTTTTGTAGGAGGTAATCTCTGAAAGTACTGATCCGATTGCTAAATTTTTTTGCACCTATAGAAAGTTGCTTTAATCCTGAGTAACAAAGGCTATAATTTATGCACGCAGGCGAAGTCGCGGGCAAAAGCTAGTAATTTATAAGTAGTATAATACCTACCGCGCACCGGAAAACGCAGAGTTGGAACTTGAAAGGCCTCCCACAAAGTGGACCGACAACCTGGTGAGAGTCGCGGCAGTGCGGTGGATGCGAGACCTACAGGATCGGTCGTTGTGGCGTCGCTTGGGGGAGGACTATGTCAAACAGTGGACGTCGTTCGGCTGAAATGATGATGATGATAACACACATTTTCTATTTTTTTTAAATCGTTCCACTTCATTAGATATTAATCCTGTATCGTGGGTGCGTTCACATACATGTAAACTTACATAGACGAGACATCCAGATCCGTAACAACTATCTGTAGGCCATACAAATATTTGTTCCGTGCGGGAATCGAACCCGTGATACGCAGCCAATCGCTCAACCACTGTGCCAGCCATGCCGTTTGGCCATCCATTTTAAATAATTCGAGTCTTCACTCACTCTTCATAATGAATATAAAAATCTCTACCAGAGCAGCAACCCTATAGACTTACCTAGTATCAAGTTTTGAAATCCCCCTTTATATAAAATAAACACATATACAGGGTGTTGAATAAGATCAACAGATGAAGACGAGGTGGAAGCCAGATCACGTATAAAATGTCAATAATTTGCAGCTTATCCTTCATCCGTAAATTCATTCATAAATACTTGTCAAGTTATTGATTATAACTTGGGGATCGCAATGTACTTTGGATAAATTTTGGGGCACCTAAAATGTTCTAATAAACTACACGATATTAAAAATTAACTGTCCCCCGCGGTTTCACCTGCGTCTATATACTGCCACGCTTCCGTGGGTCATAGTATAATATTGTATACTCTATTCTATTTGTCATAAATGTGGTTATCCTGTACAGAAATATTGTTTTCAAAACACCTACTCGAAAATCCGCTCTTATCCCTACCGCTTTTAGGCACGCAATTGTTTTCCGCACTAGTGTGGAAAATTGAGCTCGCCACTACCACAATTTATTGTATTTATCGTATCAGGCTGGACACTAAGCGACCCTCATGCATTAACCCTAGCTTATTTATATCTTCGAGAATCTATTAAAAAACGTGGTTTGATACACGTGGAAATTTGTGACTGCAGCTCTCACCTGCGGCTCGGGCGAATTCCGCCTCAGTCGCGATAACAAACTTTCTCCATTTGTATCAAAAGGTACCTGTCCAATAAGCCTAGTAGTTACAGAAATTACCGCGTTTAAACAAACAAATAAGCTCTACCGCTTTATTATATTTTTATGTAGGTATAGATAAACCTTTTCATATTTATTGTACTAATAAGTAGATATAAAAGGGTATTCGGGAAAAGCAATTTCGGTGCGAGATTTACAGAATGTGTAGCGGTATTCAGCATAAATATTGGAAACAAGGAAATATTATTATATGGAACTATATTAAATTGTAATCCATTTTTGTTTTGCGTCGGAGAGTGAACAAATATACAACAATGTCAGCTACCAAGTAGCAACAAGTTTTGACCCATTGCCTACAGTCACAAACCAAGACAAATTACCAAATTTCCACTTCGAATATTGTTGTCGACCACCTACCGGGTGGTACCTCTCAAATACACAAAAATTGTTCAAATCGGTCAAGTCCTTTAAGAGACAGAGAGAGGTGACAAACACACGTACAGAAGAATTATTTATATAAAGATGTACAAAATTATGAGAGCAGTGGTGGCCCAGTGGTAAACGAGGCAGTTTACCACTGGGCCACCACTTCAATTCCGAGTTTTAAGTCGCGGATCCAAACCCAGCCAGGCGCATTACTTTGTGTAATTTATTTCATGACCACTGCTCCTAAAATGGTGAAGGAAAACATCGTGAGGAAACCGGTATGTTCTAGAACCAAAACATTCGAAAACATGTGACATCCACCAACCCGCACTGGGCCCGCGTAGTGGATTACGGCCCATACCCTCTACTAGAGAGTTGGCTTGAGTCCCAGCACTCGCGCTCACACTGGTCCTAGCGCTCCGAGATATCATGTCCAAGAGCGGTGTCTATGTGTGCGTTGTTCGAGCGCGCTTTGTATGTAGATTGACTTCTGTACATCGTATTCTGTGGCGAAAGTCCCTGACTATTTCAATAACTCCTGCACAATTTTACTTAACAAAGTAACATTTTAGGGCTCCGTGCAGAAATATTTCAAATTTCAAGAATATTTGAAGTCGGCTTAACTTTCTATTTGTTTGGACTCTCTCGTAGTCTGTTTAATCGTCAATACTACATCTAAGTATGAGGTAAACGTAGGTACTTCCATAAAGTACTTTTCAGATCGTTTTTCACAGCTCTTTAGCGTTCTAATTGACTGTTCTGTTGGTCTAGTAGTTAGTGGCCTTAACTGCTATGTCGGAGGTCGTGGGTTCGATTCCCACCCAGGACAAATGTTTGTGTGATGAGCACAATCATTTATTCTGTGCCTGGGTGTTATTTATCTATAATATGTATGTATTTGGAAATATTTAAGTATGTTTATTAGTTGTCTAGTACTCATAATACAAGCTATGCTTAGCTTGGGACTAGACGGCGTTGTGTGATAGTTGTGTGAATATTATATTATATATTATATTATAATGGAAAACCATATACTAATTTGAATAAGAAAGCTACAGTACTGTTCTGCCTAAAATTAGATTTTTTTTTTAATAATATAAACTAGTGCTTCACTGCGATCCCACCTGATGGTAAGCTGTGATGCAATCATTGATGGTGAGGCGCCTTATAAAATGACACCTAAATTATAATCGGATGGGAAAACCGCAGCAGGCAAATTGTTCCAGTCCTTCGAAGTACGCGGTATAAACGACGAGGTAAAACTCTTAGTACTTTATAAATTTGTGCAAAGAGAAAAAAACTGAGAGCAATGTTTATGAGAACGTGTGTGCATATATCCTCGTAACTAGCTTCCTATGTAGATAGGTATATCTAAAAGGCTAGATTACAAAAGCTAACAAAGGGAAGACTACCGCCTCACAGTTTATGAGTATTAATATAAGCTTTGAGCTCAATTTATTTGCGGTTACATCACTAAGCGTAAGATAGCGTTCTTTACTCACATAATTGGGGTTAAAGTGAACGTATACGAGTATATGAGTGAAAAAATGTTAATAGAAATTCAGTAGGTACTTTATTTAATCAATAGCATTGAGTAAGAAATAACCAGAAACTCAGTTTACCATTTTACTAGTTACTGCCTTCGGCTTCGCCCGCTTGGTAGCAGAAATTCATTTCAAGGAAACATGCTGCCAGGATATATTCCTGGGAGTACGTTTCCTTGGAAATATACTCCCGGGGAAAAAAAGTACATTATGTGATATTCCAATTCCATGATTATACGTCTATCAGTGAGCCAAATTTTATCCAAATCCGTTCAGCAGTTTTAGCGTGAACGAGTTACAAATATACACACACATATGCATACATACAATCTTTCACATTTATAATATAAAAGTGCGATTAGAAATGGTCTTTCAAGCTTTTCAAGCTGAAATCACTCACGAAAATCAACAATAAACCAACCACTGCCTATTATAAACCCAACTTAGGAATAACGAATCATCATCTGTTTCGTTTGGTCCTGTGCCGTAAAGAGCAACTGCGTTCCCTCCACAAGTGGGTTTTAGTTAGTAAAAGTCTTATACTCCCTCTCGCTCCACCCGCGCGAGAATCATTTGATGAATTTTCACTGAAAAACAAACCATCTGTGCCGTAAATTAAGTTATTGCAACAAAGTAACTGAAACTATTTTCGTCTTGCGTTTGAGTTTTTTGGTAACCTTTAAAGTGCAAAATAAATAACTTAATTTATTTTATTATTCTCATTTTTGTAAAAACTAATCATTTTTAGTTTACATAAAAAGTGAGATTCTACATTTACTATAGAAAACTTGTTTTTTAATCCTAGGCGCACTTATTTTAATGACGATTCCTTGACACTTTTTAAGGCAGACGTTTAATATTTTAGACCTACTTTACTCAAGTAATTAAAAATACTTAATAATTTAAAAGCTTTTGATAAACAGAATACGTGGGGTGGTATTAAATATTTTAATTGCATTTCTTAGAACTTTGCAAATGAATGAATTTGACAAGCCTGATGAAATAAAAATATTTTCTATCGATCACATACGATACGATATTAGCTGATTAGGCAACGCTTGCATGGCTCGATTAGCAGTGGACAATAAAAAGAGGCCAAATAACAGCTAAATAGGAACTAAACAGGAGCTAAACAGGGGCTTAACAGGAGCTAAACAGGGGCTAAACAGGAGCTAAACAGGGGCTAAACAGGGGCTAAACAGGGGTTAAACAGGAGCTAAACAGGAGTTAAACAGGGGCTAAACAGGAGCTAAACAGGAGCTAAACAGGGGTTAAACAGGAGCTAAACAGGCGCTAAACAGGGGCTAAACAGGAGCTAAACAGGGGCTAAACAGGGGCTAAACAGGGGTTAAACAGGGGCTAAACAGGAGCTAGATAGGTGTAAACAGGGGCTAAACGGGAGCTAAACCAGGGGTTAAACAGGGCTTAAACAGGGCCTAAACAGAGGCTAAACAGGAGCTAAACAGGGGCTAAACAGGGGTTAAACAGGGGCTAAACAGGAGCTATACAGGGGTTAAACAGGGCTAAACAGGAGCTAAACAGGGGTTAAACAAGGGCTAAACAGGGGTTAAACAGGGGCTAAACAGGAGCTAGATAGGTGTAAACAGGGGCTAAACGGGAGCTAAACAGGGGCTGAACAGGAGCTGAAACAGGGGTTAAACAGGGCTTAACCAGGGCCTAAACAGAGGCTAAACAGGGGCTAAACAGGAGCTAAACAGGGGCTAAACAGGGGCTAAACAGGGTCTAAACAGGGGCTAAGCAGGAGCTAGATAGGTGTAAACAGGGGCTAAACAGGGTCTAAACAAGGGCTAAGCAGGAGCTAGATAGGTGTAAACAGGGGCTAAACGGGAGCTAAACAGGGGCTGAACAGGAGCTATACAGGGGTTAAACAGGGGTTAAACAGGGGTTAAACAGAGGTTAAACAGGGTCTAAACAGGGGCTAAGCAGGAGCTAGATAGGTGTAAACAGGGGCTAAACGGGAGCTAAACAGGGCTTAAACAGGGATTAAACAGGGCCTAAACAGCAGCTAAACAGTGGTTAAACAGGGGCTAAACAGGGGTTAAACTGGGGCTAAACAGGAGCTAGATAGGTGTAAACAGGGGCTAAACGGGAGCTAAACAAGGGTTAAACAGGGGTTAAACAGGGCCTAAACAGTGGCTAAACAGGAGCTAAACAGGAGCTAAACAGAGGCTAAACAGGAGCTAAATAGGGGTAAACAGGGGCTAAACAGAGGCTAAACAGGAACTAGATAGGTGTAAACGGGAGCTAAACGGGGGTTAAACAGGGGCTAAACAAAGGCTAAACAGGAGCTAAACAGGGGCTAAACAGGGGCTAAACACAGGCTAAACAGGAGCTAAATAGGGGTAAACAGGGGCTAAACAAGAGCTAAACAGGCGCTAAACAGGAGCTAAATAAGAGACTCTCTTGGCTTAGTATATCAGCTGTATGCGGCTAAAATGGGCCAACCCCAATAAAGTTGGGTAAAGGATGAGCTCATTGATTGATGGTTGATATTTTTTTACTTAACCTTTAATAAAAAAAAGACTCCCCAAATTCTGCTAGGTATTAATTTCTCTAACCACTTCGAGCTAAACCTAGCGGTGGCGTCCAGGTCGTCTCTCCGCCTCTTTCTGGATGAAATTAAATATAAATAATTACCGATAGCATACGACATGACATTGATATTTTTTTTTAATAATTAAATACTTATATCTTATAATTTTTGTTTATAGCTTTCTACGGAATAACGCATTAAAAGGGTTGCCAGCTACAAATCCGTATATAACTCAATTCGGTGCTGACACGTAGGGGCACCATGATACCAATATTTCCGGGTAACAAGTTTCAAAGAAAATCTTGAGCTTTGATAGTCGCGTAGCTATTTATTAATATTTTTTTTTTTTTTTTTTTTATTGATCAGTACATTTATAATTTACACTCGTTACAATAAATAAACTTGTCTGAAACCTTAAAAGGTTTATGTGACAAAGTGGAGATAGCAAACTCGCTCACAGCATGTTACATAAAAAATAAACAAGCTTTTACTATGAACCTTAAGATGAAAATAACATAAAAAATATACACTTCTGGACACATCTATTGGCCCACCTTAGAGTTTAGGTTTCGATGGCCCCTACCGAAATATGATTGCTAGATTGAACAAAAACTGTTGATGCAGTTTTAAACCTGATACATTTTACCATCTTTTTCGATCGTATTGTTTTAAATTTGAATTCAGAATACCATACGACATGGAGCTACGCCTAACAAGTCGGATATGCGTCTTGTTAAAGGCAATTGATTTTTGAATAAAAAACATGTTTTATCAAATAAAGGTTTAATTTAATAACGCGTGTTGTCTCCATGGGCATCTACCACAGCTCTCATACGATTAGGCATAGAGTTTATCAACCGCTCTATGAAATTTTGAGGGATCATCTCCCATTCCTCTTCTATGGCAGTTTTCAACTCCTGCATCGTCTGGGCAACTGGCTGACGAGCCCTAACACGTCTTTTTAGCTCGTCCCACATGTGCTCAATGGGGTTCATGTCTGGGCTTCTGACTGGCCAGTCCATAACTGTGATGTTCACATCCCGAAGATATTCCCTGACGATGCCGGCCGCATGGGCTCTTGCATTATCATGCATAAAAAAGACATTTGGGCCCACATAGTCCGCGTATGGTATCACGTGAGGTTCTAAGCACTCACGAATGTACCTTTCAGCATTTAATGTTGGCAGCCGTGGTCCTGTAACAACCTCAAGTTGAGTTTTGCCGCTCGCGGATATACCGCCCCAGACAGTCCATGAGCCACCGCCATAAGCAACCCTCTCTTCAAAGCAGCATTGCGCGAAACGCTCTCACTTACGTCGGTAGACCTTCTTCCTTCCACCATTGCCATGTAACACAATTTTAGACTCATCAGAAAAGAGTACACGACTCCAATCTTGCTGTGTCCAATTTAAATGACTGCGTGCGAAATTAAGGCGCGCTGTTCGGTGGGCTCGCGTTAGTTTGGGCCCATTAGCTGGCTTGTGTGGTACCATTATCGCGTTCTTTTAACCTTCTCCGAACAGTTCGAGCGCTCACAGATACTCCGTGGAAGTCGCGAAGTTGGTTTTGTATCTCAATGGAGGTAAGGTGACGATTTCTCAAGCTGGTCGTCACGATGAATCGATCCTGCCTTTCAGTTGTGACCCGAGATCGTGGCCTTCCTTGGCGACGAACAAAGCCGCCAGTCTCTAGGTACCTCCGATAAACATTTCGGACCGCAGATCGACTTAAATTAAGTTGAGCACTCACGTTTCTTTGGCTGTGTCCGACCTGAATAAGTGCCACAGCTTGGGCGGCGACTTCAGGTGAAGTATCCATAGATTATTGATAGAACCTCACCTTAATGTTAAGAATAAGTAATGTTTGTTGCAAAACCAAAGATATCAATCACTTTTTCAAGAATTAAATCCAAGTAAACCAATAAAACCAAGTTTTCTTAGTATTCGATTGTTTGATATCAACAAACAGGCTCCAAATTGTCTTTTGTTTCTTTAAATTCTGTATTCGAAATTCAAAAAAAGACTATTGAATGAAATTGTGAATGTGCCAGGTTCAAAACTTCATAAAAACTTTTTGCTCGACCTAATATAAAATTTTAGCTAGGAGCAAACGAAACTGAAAATACAAGGTGGGCCAATAGATGTGTCCAGAAGTGTATTATCTTTTTATACAGGTTTAAGCTACGATTTATTTGCTGTGCGTATTTTCCTTTTCCATAATAATAAATGGACGAGAGACGAGGCATAGAATTAGTACTTACAACTGTGTATAAGACAGACTAGACAATGTCCCAATCTTTAATGTAGGTAGCATAAAAACACTTTGGTTCACTAACTATTAGGTATTCGATTCTATGGTCCGGAGCGATGAGGAATGGCAGGCGGTCGCCTCCTTCTGCGAAGCAGTAATGCTAGCGAAGGAGGAGGCTACACGCGTGAGGGAACGAAGGCCGTCGACTACCAGCCAAGGTAGACGCGGACTTGCGGACATCGAGCAATGGGTAGCTCGCCGTACGGCGGTTCGGTAATTAACCGGACCCAGCCCAGTCGTCAACAGCGCGTAGTGATCCACGCGTTCCTCAAAAAGATGTCAGAAAACCGTAGGGGCCCGGCAGGGCCGACTATTGGATGATTTCCAAATTAAAAAAAAAAACCAGATATAAAAGTCTAGCCAAATCTTTAATATCGACCAATATACTAATATAATAAAGCGGAAAGGTTTTATTATAAATAGCCTTTTTCAAAGAATGGGCTATTCACACACCAAATAAAACAATTTTTCAATTCAAACTAGTACTTCCTGGGATTGTTGCATGTAAACAAACAAACTCTTCAACTTTATAATATTAGTATACGCATAGACAGAGAGCAGTGGTGGCCGAGAGGTAGAGCAGTGGTGGCCTAGTGGTAGAGCAGTGGTGGCCGAGTGGCCCCGACTTACGAGTTGTAGGTCGCGGGTTCAAACCCAACCAGGCGCATTACTATGTGTAATTATTTCATCACCACTACTCTCAAAACGGTGAAGGACAACATCGTGAGGAAACGGACATGTCCTAGAACCAAAAATTCGAAGACATGTGACATTCACCAACCCGCACTAAGCCTATTCCCTCTTCCAGAGAGGAGGCCTGAGTCCCAACAGTGGGAACATTATAAGGCCGACTATGCTATAGAGATAGACAATATTTTACACTTTAAAAAAAAAACAAAACAAACGCCTACTCATTCCCAACATTCATAACTCATTCATAACCGACACCAAAATCATTGAATTTACTGTCCATCATAAAAATTATCGTAAAACAAAACAGAATTATCCTAGCAACACCGTCAGTATGGTGTAGCCAGCAATCGACTGACGACGCCGACCACCCGTCGCCTCTAATGGATAAATCTGAAAACCTTTTAGATTAACATTTTCAAACTAAATGGGTCAGAGCTTGCTTATTTACTTAGGATGTTTCAGCCTTTTTTGGCAAGTTTTTTATGTTTGTCCATTATTTTTATCCGTGACCATTTGATCACGAAATTGCGTTAATCCAGATTAGGATAAATATGGAAACGGCTTTTTTTACTTAAGAAGGTAAGGGTGGTAGGCCTGCCACCTGCCACACACTAAACTAGAATAGAATAGACATTTTTTTATTCGAAACAGCCCCCCTAGCCAAGTTATAATCGTATCGTTCGCGCCGAACGCCTCGAGTAGGCCACGCCTCCGATTCTTTCTGACGTCATCTCAACGCTTAGTCACGTGGTCAGAATAAAGGACCGACCACTAGGTTAAAAAATATTGTTATACCGTGGTCCTGGAACATAAAGGGCAACCGGACGAACACCGGTGGATTTTAGTCAGTAAAAGTCTGACAATAGAGTGCTGTACATTGCAAGGTGGCTCGCTTGAATTTGTAGATGGATAACTATGTCCTAGAACTAAAAATTCGAAGATATATGACATCCACCAACACGCACTGGGCCTTCGTGGTGGATTACGATCTGTTCCCTCTCCTAGAGAAGAGACTTTAGTCCTAGCAGTGCAAGTCAACTTTCTAAGTTACTAAGTTCAACTTTTTGAATCATTACATCTCAAAAACGGTTGCTCTTAGGAATAAAGTATTGAGTCATTTTTGTAGAGTAGATCTGATCTACAATTTTTGTCTGATCTAATTTTATGATAAAACTTACCGCTTTACTGAAAATCGCGAAAAAAAATTTGTAATGTTCCTCCTATTTTTTGGTTTAATTTGACTGGACTATTTGTCTCTGTCTAGTCTATCTTATACAAAGTTGTTAATACTAAATCTATGCCTAATCTCTTGTCCATATATTATTATGGAAAAAAAAATACCCACAGCAAATAAATCGTAGCTTGTAACCTGTTTACAAAGAAAATTGCACCGAAACCTTTTTTCTACTTCGTCGCCGTATGGTGAGTTCATTGTAGTCCGTGCTGCGTTTGAAATACATTTTTTTTTCGATCATAATATTGCTGTATAGTACAAGAAGTACTACGCGATTCTAATAAGAACAGGATCGACTGAGCGCCATGTTGTGACGTCATACCTGTCAAATCGAATCTAACTGATTCCAAAACAAACCGTATTTTTCAAGTAACATTTGCCAGATAGAGGTCAGTCATTGACGTTCCTATTCTTATTTGAATATCATATAAGTATACAAGTACACTGACCACATCATAGCTTGCCGTCAGGTGAGAATGGTGGGATGATGGTCAACCGCAAGCCTATCACTCTTCACACTAATATTATAAAGGTGAAATTTTTGTGATTATGTATTGAGTGTGTATGTTTGAATGTTTATTACTTATACATGCGCGAAAAGCGGAACAGATTTGGATGAAATTTGGCACACGAGTAGACCAGGTCCTGGAATAGCACATAGGATACTGTTTATCCGAGTGTTGCTTCGGGACAATTTTCTACTAGTTAATAAAATCTCCTACCGAGCCTACCCTTGCAGTAAAGATTGTAAAACATTTACCATTGTTTCATATGGGCACGCCACAATTATGGCGGTAAGTCCCCTCTTTGAGGCGTGGTTGGAAAGACCTCACGGCGTCCTCACATTCCGCATGACGCAGGTCCTCACCGGACACGGTAAGTTCGGGAGGTTCCTGCACCGGATTCGTGCGGAAACGACGCCCGGGTGTCGCCACTGTGTGGCCCACCCGGAGGACACGGTGGAGCACACGGTGGAGGTGTGCCCCGCTTGGGCAGAGCAACGCCGTGACCTCGTGGGGGCAATTGGCGGCGGTGATCTCTCGCGCCGGGCCTTGGTTCAGGCCATGCTCCGGAGCGAGGAGGAGTGGCAGGCGGTCGCCTCCTTCTGCGAAGCAGTAATGCTAGCTAAGGAGGCGGCCGATCGCGTGAGTCAACGGTCCTTACGCTCCAACCGCCGCCGGGATTCCGATCCCGATTTCCGGCCACCGTAGGCGCGGGCTTGCAGACGGCGAGCAATGGGTGGCTCGCCGTCTGACCGTCCGGTAACCGTCCGGACCGAGCCCAAGTCGTCGACGGCGCGTATTGTTCCACGCGCGCCTCAAGGAGATGTCAGCAAATCGTAGGGGCCCAGCAGGGTCGAAGCCTACTGGGGCCACGGGTAGTGTGAAAGCGGAACCCGGGGCCCTGGGACGAAGGCAACGAAGGAACAGGAGTGGGTTTTTAGTCAGTAAGAGTCTGACACTATCTCCCGCTCCGCCCAAGAGCGGGGATGTCATTAGGATGATTTTTCCACCCAATAAAAAAAATAAAAAAAAAAAATCGTTTACTTATGTCTTGCATACACCTGACCAAGTGACCACACGCACATCCCTGACCAAAAGCAAACACATAACAACGTCTATATATAGGTACTGACCTTATCAAGCAAATCTCCAGTTTAAACGCAGCATAAGACAGGTAACCGGCCCCTCGAGACACTTCCCCCTATCTACGTATAAAAGTGGGTAAATATGTTTTACTCGGATTTTGTCTGTCTTCTTAACTGTAAAAGTTTTCTATTGGACCTATCGAAGTGAGTTTACCCCATGACAATACTAAAAAGATATTATCTGTCAATGTGTTCGTAGCCGTATGTATTTTTCAATACATTTATTCGAAAACTGGCAGGTTTACAATAACTCTTTCAAACATTCTGAAGTGTGTGTGACTTAACACAATTGATTCTCTTTTCACAATGATAAGTAAAAGATGCTATTTCAGCTTGTAACTATACTCAATTTTTTAGATAGTTAACTAAACGTAAACAATATTGATACGTCTTTTTGTTTTTTTTATAAATCGTATAAAATACATACAAAAATTACTTAAATTTAGTTAATTACCAAACATCGGTATTGGTAAATAACAAATTGTAAACATTACTAGATAACATTTTTAGACAACTTTTAGAATAAAAGACATGGCAAGATTGTTTACATGTAGTTTTTTTTTATTATTATTGATAGGCTCGCGTTTCACCACTATCTCACCTGAAGGTAAGCGATAATGTGGCCGACGATGGAGCACGCTTGCTTAGAAGTAACCTATTCACTCTTGACTTAAATACCCCTAAGTTGTAGCTATCAAGAAACACAGACTCCGGCAGGGAATTCCACTCTTTAGCTGTACGCATTATGAATGTGTTCCCAAAACGCTTTGTACGTATAGGTATTTGACTGGCCTGTTGGTCTAGTGGTTAGTGGCCCTGACTGCTATGCCGGAGGTCGTGGGTTCGATTCCCACCCAGGATAAAATGTTTGTGTGATGAGCACGACCATTTGTTCTGTGTCTGGGCGTAATTTATCTATAATATGTATGTATTTAGAAATATATAAGTATGTTTATCAGTTGTCTAGTGCTCATAACACAAGCTCTGCTTAGCTTGAGACTAGACGGCGTTGTGTGATAGTTGTGGAATACATATTTGGAGGTAGGCGGAACTGAGAGTAAAGTCCCGCAAACCTCCGTTGAAAAGGGAGGATCCTCCGGCCAGACGGGTCTTATGTCTGGTGGGCTGCAACTGCCCGATAGATGATTTCGGGCTGTTCTATATGTTCTAATCGCGCGGAGAACTTTGATTGCGCGATTCAGGATTTTCTTATGTGACGCGATAGATGTCGCTACAGCACTCCCCTCCGGAAATCGGAGATCGATGGTTCTTAATGCTTCTTGATGCGTGCCAAGCCTGTGGTAAGTTGGTTCCAGTGAGTCGGAACCGAATGCCGCATAGTTCTCGGTGAGTCGGTACTGTCTGCGGTGATGCCCCAGTGAGTCGGGGTGGTGCTATCCCAGTGAGTCGGGATGATGCTGCAGGCTCCAGTGAGTCGGAGTAGTGCTGCTGGCTCCAGTGAGTCGGAGCGGTGCTGTGCGACGTAGTGGCTTGACTGCTTGCGTCGACCAGGAGAGGTTCTTCATTGCTCTTCATGTGACTGGCCGAAGGTGCAGTGTGCTTCGCCAAGGTCGCTGATGAGGCTGAGGGTGATGACCAGGTATGACCAGGTAGGCATGCTGGTGGTCAGGATACCCTTTATAGCCGTGGGTGCTGGCTGTATGGCTCGCTGCTCGAAAGCTTGAGGAAGTGATGATGACGTCACGAGGTAGTAGCTGCACGAAGGCTGCGCTGACGTTCTTTGTCGAGGGTCACCAGTTTGGAGGAATGTGGAACAGAGAGTAAAGTCCCGCAAACCTCCGTTGAAAAGGGAGGATCCTCCGACCAGACGGGTGTTATGTCTGGTGGGCTGCAATTGCCCGGTAGATGATTTCGGGCTGTTCTATATGTTCTAATCGCGCGGAGAACTTTGATTGCGCGATTCAGGATTTTCTTATGTGACGCGATAGATGTCGCTACACATATATTATATTATATTAGGTGGGATATTCACCATGTACCGATGGCGCAACGCCATACGTCTAGTGGTCCGATGATGGAACGGACTTAGTGGAATTAAATTGTGCTAAATCCCCGAAGTATAATAAAAGTAGTAGTGTGTGAGTAGTGTGTAGTTAATTACCTAAACAGATAGAGTATAGGTATAATACAATAAATTCTTGTAAACTTCGTAAGCGTTGAATTTAGCTAAGTTAGTTGAATGTAGCTCCTAAATTACTCGTGTATCAAAGACCTTCCTATATGAAATTCCACACGTCATCTAGGTATGTACAAGTAAAATACCTCAAATAAACACTTAGCATAGTCGGCCTTATAATATTCTTACTGTTGGGACTCAGGCCTCCTCTGTAGGCGAGGGAATGGGCCGTAATCCATCACGCGTGCCCAGTGCGGGTTGGTGGATGCCACATGTCTTCGAATTTTTGGTTCTAGGACATGTCGGTTTTCTCACGATGTTTTCCTTCACCGTCTTGAGAGCAGTGGTGATGAAATAAATTACACAAAGTAATGCGTCCGGCTGGGTTTGAACCCGCAACCTACAACTCGTAAGTCGGGGCCGTTACCACTCGGCCACCACTACTCTAAATAAACACTTATGTCTATGAAATAGGCACTAACGATTCGTTTGGCGCACTAGTTGAGAAATGGACTGCTGTGCTACGTATTGCGGGTTCGATTGCCGCACGGAATAAATATTTTTATGGCCTACAGATATTTTTTACGGGTCTGAATGTCTTGTATATGTGGAGCCACGATACAGGAGGTATATTACTAGAGTGGGGTATCGCAATTAAAAAGAAAACTAGGCAAGTGCGAGTCGGACTCGCGCCCTAAGGGTTCCGTACAAACTTACCTATGTCAATAGTTCCATTCCGGAATGGAGTCCTGGACGATTTTCCGAATCGCAAAAAAAATTGTGACGTAAAAAGGCTCGAGAAATTAATACAGGTGGCAGAATTTGGGGAGTCCTTTGCCCACTATTGGAAAAGTAAAGTTTAAATAAAAAAGTCGGGCAAGTGCAAGTCGGACTCGCCCACGGAGGGTACCGTACAAACTTACCTATGAAAACAGTTCTATTCCCGAATTGAGAAGATTTTTTCGAATGGTAATTTTTTTTTTTGTGACGTAACTCCATATTTACAGTTTTCAGACTTTTTCCTATTATTGTGCAATAAGACCTTGCTTTATGCCAAATTTCGGGATTCTGGGTCAATTGGAACTACCCTATGAATTTTGATTTCCTTGAGAGTGTTGAAATGTATGTTTTTTGCAACATAAACCGAAGTATCTTTTTTGTCGTTAACTTACATTTTTTTTTACAGTTTTAATAGTCCGCAGACTTGAGTACATGGTTTTAATTTCAACTCGATACCACCACGCGTTTCCGAGATGAGGGGTCTTGACAGACAGATAGACGGACGGATAACAAAATAATCCTATAAGGGTTCCGCTTTCCTTTCGAGGTACGGAACCCTAGAAAAAAGAAAAAGATAGGTACACAGGTTTCATAATATGGTTTCCGATATCTAAAGGATCGAAGAAGCCAAAAAAGATAAAAGGAATGTTTAAGTAAATGTGGCCTGAAATAGGTTTTAAATTCGAATGAGAAAAACCAATTAAAGAGACTTAGAAGAATTCATTTCAGCAACATCGGTGTCTACAGTTTAAAAAAAAGTCAACGCTAAATTGGGAAGGGTTTATTGTCGACTTTAACGTACCTACTGCTAGCACTATATTTAACTACCTACCTACTGCTAGCACTATATTTAACTACCTACCTACTGCTAGCACTATATTTAACTACCTACCTACTGCTAGCACTATATTTAACTACCTACCTACTGCTAGCGCTATATTTAACTACCTACCTACTGCTAGTGCTATGTTTAAAACCTACGTACCTACTGCTAGCGCTATATTTAACTACCTACCTACTGCTAGCGCTATTTAAGTACCTACCTACTGCCAGCGCTATATTTAACTAGCTACCTACTGCTAGCGGTATATTTAACTACCTACTGCTAGCGCTATATTTAAAACTAACTTTTGCCAGCGATTTCATTCGGATGAATATCGACTATTATGGACGCAAAGTCAAAGTCGAAACCAGGTAAAAATTATTTTCCTTCGTTTTAATTAATATATTATACAATAAATAATTAATTATCGTTCCTTGGGGTTTAAGCTTACTCCGTGCCAGATTTCAACTAAATCGGTTCAGTAGTTTAAGTGAATGCGTGACAGACAGACAGAATTACTTTCACATTCATAATATTATGGATTTCAGATCTTTTAGGTTAGATATAGTCATTTTTTATTAAGTTAGGAACTCCAATTTAGTAACTTAGCTAAGAAAGGCTAGACTAATTGATTGATTTTTAACTAAAGAAAAAACGTAACAAACTTAGTCTTATTTATTCCTTTGGGAAAATCAACAGTTACACAAACTTTCTTAATTAATAAATCCTTAGATAGATACTTACTATCTAAAGTAAAATCTATATATTATATATATAAAAGCAAAATACGATTCACTGGTTAATCACGAAATCTCAGAAACTAACACCTACAAAATTTAAATTTGGCTGGTAGGTTTCTTATAGGGTGTAGACATCCGCTAAAAACGGATTTTACGAAACACTACCCCTAAGGAGGTAAAACGGGGGTCCAAAGTTTGTATGGAGAAACCTACTTTCACGCAGGCGAAGCCGCTGGTAGAAGCTACTTTTTTTTTACAAATACTATCTAAGCATGCGAATGAATTTACATTCCATTTTATTTAAATTACAGTTACTTTATTTCGTTTGTTAGATATTAAATGAAAATAGGTCTATGCGTCCGAAAACTCCTCAAATAAATATCTACCAAATCTTCACACACACACACACACGCACACACACAGAAGCACTTGAAACGAAAATATAGAAGCGAAACGCCGATTTCTCGGAAAAATAATCTCCTAAAGAACATATGAGATCTATTGCAAGCACCCCAATCTTTTGATGTTCACGTCCTTTGCTTTTAAGCCCACATAAAACGATCGGGCATCCGATCCTTTTTATATCTTTTAAGATAATTGACTTCCAATCATGAATTTCCTATGAATCAATTCCACTAAACATGATTAGCAACTGCTTAGAACCTTTTTATATAAGAAATTTGCCAATGAAAGAGGTTTTTGGCGGGATTTCTTCGGATGAGGTTCGGTGGCTATTTTAATATTCGCAAGTTGATTCCTAGTGGATATAGTGATGTAAAATTTGTGTAGTTTTGTATCTCAAATGTCTGCGCAAGTGGAATAATATGTGGAATCATTGAAATAGGCGCGATCTCGGTAAAATGGAGCTAAGAATTCTATTGTAGTTTTAGCTACCTCAGTGAAGTTTGCTGAGAAGGCTGAATCGATACATTTGCTGCCAATGCGCCACCGATACATGGTGGACGTCCTACCTATACCATACCACCACAAAACCAACACAACTTAGGGGTCTTTAAGTCAAGAGTGAATAGGTTACTTCTAGGTAAGCGCGCTCCATCGTCGACCGCATCGTCGCTTTCCATCAGGTGAGATAGCGGTCAAGCGTGAACCTATCAAGAATAAAAAAAAAACACGCGAGAGAAGTTATTGGAAGATTTCCCATCTAAAAAAATAAACTATTCTCAAAACTTAGCTTAGTATAAGTCCCTGATTCACCGCATCGCTCTCTAAGGCAACAAACCCTATTCCCATTTAATTAAAAGCTATTATTTTATAAAGAAAATGCTTTTAATTATATTATATCTGAAGGCTAAGCCGCCTGTAAAAAGGTCCAATATGAAAACAGATGACGTGATCCTTGCTGTTACGAACTGCGATATTATTAATACCGAGTATATGAAGTGAATATTATTTAGAACTTCTCGAGTTAACCCCTAAAGGTACAGAGGAACTGTTCGTCGATTTGTCCTAATTTTTCCTTTTATTAAATTAGACATATTTTCGTCGAACCAGGCTTAATCAGGAAAGAATCTAAAGATCAGAACTTATCTGATTGATTTTAATTAAACCTAAGCAAAACTTTTTTATGGACTGGATTCATTTCGGCAGGGTTCCTTCCTTTCAGGCAAAGCAGGTGGCCAACCTAATGATAAGTGGTGAAATAAACGGACCGCCCACCTGATGTTAAGTGGTCTAATAAACAGACGATCCACCGGATAATAAGTGGTCACACAAACAGGCAGGTGGTCATACAAGCAGACGGTTCACCGGGGGCCCAAGTCTGCTATTTGTATAAATTCTTCATTTCAACACTATTCCATTGTCACTTTGCTAAAAGTTCGTAATCTGCTAATTCATAATGATCGATCATTGATCGGTTAATGGTCTCGTACTAGAGTTGTGGTAGAATGACAGTATCGAGCTTATTAAAAGCAATGACTGCACAATGACGTTCAAATGGATATGTCAAAATTTTAGCAGATTATTGCATACGTCAGATATTCATTTGTCAATATGTACGAGATTACTATTCTATACCACTTCTTTCAATGGAGTGTCAGTGGTTGACCATTGGAAAGTCATAATGACGCCATTATATTAGTAGCTTACCAAACTTGTCAAAATCAACAATTATGAAATCAATGATTGACCATTCTGACACTATTGTAATAGCAGACTTGAGGCCCAGATGGCAAGTGATCAAACAAGTAGGCGACCCACCTAAAAATAAGTGGTCACCACCACCACTATGGACACCGCGGTCACTATGGACATCTCACCGAGGAAGAAAGTAGGTACCGTTTGTTATTTATTCCCCTGTGGTACCTTTTCCATAAGATGGATAACTAGATAAAGAAGTCAACTGACGATAACCTGGAAACCTCGTGTAGATAATTGATACATTCGTTACCAAAAAGCAAGCAGAACCACATCAAAAGTCCTAGTAAAATATATTACAAAACAAACGATTCCTAGCATGACTTTATAACCGACGTGACTGGTTTAACGTCGGCATAAAACATAAGCAGACGGCCTTATATGAATTCATCGTGTGTGCGATACACAACGCAATATGTCGAAGAAACTTGATTAGAAGGGAGGATTCCCGCGTTTTTACGCGTAAAGCTGCGAGCATATGTTACCGCTTACATGCTATATATAAACAGTTACCACCCATATGTTATTACAACGCTGAAGTACCGTTTTTGTGCCAATCGTGATGCTATCTACTTTAATAGATGTCCATAAATTGTGAAATGAGAAAGACGGAGGACTGGACGTTTGTGGGAGAAACATATGTCCAGCTATGGTGAAGGTATGTGTATGTATAGGCTGTCTTGATTAATTAAATGGAACCAGTGGCAACCTTAGGTGGCGAGCAGGGCAAGCGGCTTTTTTTTCGGTGGAAAATCATCTTATTCTCTTCCCACGCTCTTGGGCGGAGTGGGAGATAGTGTCAGACTTTTACTGTCTAAATACCCAATACTATTCCTTCATTGCCTTTTGTACCAGGGCCGAGTTTTCCTGTCAGAATCAGACCCTTGGCCCCAGTAAGCTTCGGCCCTGCTGGGCCTCTACAGTTGCTGACATCTCCTTGAGGCGCACGTGGAACACGCGCCATCGGCGACTTGGGCTCGGTCTAGACCGTTACCGTACGGTCGGACGGCAAGCTAAGGGCAAGCGGCTGAGCCTCGCATACCTACTCGAATAGAAGCTTTTTATTTATCCTACCTTTTATTTAATAGCAAAATTTATATTACTAGTAGATAGGATAAGTTTCAAATTTATCAAATTCGAAGATCGATTTTCAACAGCTGCAATTCTTACAATTGAAAATGACGACATTCACTGCATTATTGAAAAGCAGTGAACATCGGGTTTAATAATTTTCTTGATATACGTAGGTTTATCACCATTGTCGTGATATTTTTTATAAATCTTATAATATTAAACTTATAATTTATGTAGTGGCTATTGATTTGTATTTCTCAAAAAAACACCCAGGTTTTTTTACATAATTTCCAAAATGGACAACAGTTTCACCCAGAATCTCGTAACATTTAGGGGCCCATTACACTATAGGTTTTGCTGTCAGTTTTGCCAGTCAAATATTTTGTTGGACGAAAAACGTACCGTCTAATGCGATGACTGACGTTTGCATGACGAAAACATAATGGCAATAACATTCCGTCATTCAGACATCATTCATGATTGATGGTTTTTGATTGACGCTTGTATGAACGTGTAATGAACGCCTTAAAGCGTGTCCGTTACCCAGGCCAGATGTTGTCGAAAATGGTCATTTGAATCATATAGATAATTAGTTTTGCGGCTTCTGTAATTGTTGCGCACATTTTTAAATTTGTTGCGCTTATAGTTTTTTAATTATTTCACAAAAACATTTCCTGCTGGCGTAACGTTACGCCAGCCAGACCTTTTTCTTTCTAATGGGAATATTTAAATAAATATTAGCTATAAAATTAGTTGTCTAGATGAAGTAAATGTTGTGCCTTATTTTTTATTTGTTCTTTCTTCGGTTGCGAAGTTATTCGAGATTTTGTTGGAGTAACGTTTTTGGTTTTGCTAGATCTTTGAAACGGTTAAGCGGATTCTTATCATATTTTGTACATGACTTCTTAGGACTTAGTTTAAATTTGTTCTACAATAATAAAATCAAAATATTGCATATCTTAAAGGTTATTTCATTAAACAGAAAAACACTTCAATTGCTCCCAGCACTCTCAATAAGCTGTCTAACGACTTACTTTAAACGTTATTTTAAAGCTTGTAACTGCCTTCAAATGTATGTGAAGTTTCATTAGTATCCTGTAAGTATTTAACAAGTTATGATGATATTCAGTTCTTCACGAGCACGGTCCTGATGCGCGCGGTGTTATTTGGCCAATGGATTAGATATATGAACTGAATGTTATGTCAATTATTAGTTTTTTAGATCAGTTGTATATCAGTAAATTTTCAGCTCAGTACATTGGATAATTAATGAAATAATACGATTAAAGTCATTAGGAAGTGAATGACCGTGGTAACCCGACCAAGTTTAGGTGGTTACGAAAAAGCGAAAACGCAGAACATTATGGTACCTTCTAAAATATGTAGGATAGTGTTAGAAAATTAGTACAGACATGTACAAAAGTTTTTTAAAAAAACTACATGATTATTAAAGAATTTTTATTGACAGGTAAAATAATGATTTCAATTGAACTTTTAAAATATTAATATACTACTTAAAAACAATCACAGATTAAAATTACAGATAGTAATTTTGCTTTTTTTAAATTTTCTATTATATACCTTATTATAATATACGCATAAAGAAGACAAAAAAGAATACATTATCAACAAACTTATAACACCCCTCTTTTTGCGTCGGGGGTTAAAAATTATATGTTGTCGTCGTCACTATCAGCTAACAAACAAAATTGCTTTTCTTGGTATTAAATTAAAAATGACACCTAAGAAATATATTTAAGTAACACTAATATAACAACTCGTAACAAAAACTCATAATAACAATAGGTATAATTTTGTATACGCCCGAGACGTATACGGGGTGCAGGGGGCAAAAGTCGTAAGTGACACACCAATCGCGCGCTCTCGGCGCTGCCTCATAAAAACGACTTTTGCGCATCTAACAACTTTTTGAAGATAATAATAATGTTTTCATAGTACAGATAATATTATATTATTATTATGTATTTAACAGTGTACGCGTCTGTACTGAAATTGTAAGGTGTATTATACTAAGCATTTCAAAAGATAGTATAATGTTCTGCGTTTTCGCTTTTTCGTAACCACCTAAACTTGGTCGGGTTACCACGGTCATTCACTTCCTAATGACTTTAATCGTATTATTTCATTAATTATCCAATGTACTGAGCTGAAAATTTACTGATATACAACTGATCTAAAAAACTAATAATTGACATAACATTCAGTTCATATATCTAATCCATTGGCCAAATAACACCGCGCGCATCAGGACCGTGCTCGTGAAGAACTGAATATCATCATAACTTGTTAAATACTTACAGGATACTAATGAAACTTCACATACATTTGAAGGCAGTTACAAGCTTTAAAATAACGTTTAAAGTAAGTCGTTAGACAGCTTATTGAGAGTGCTGGGAGCAATTGAAGTGTTTTTCTGTTTAATGAAATAACCTTTAAGATATGCAATATTTTGGTTTTATTATTGTAGAACAAATTTAAACTAAGTCCTAAGAAGTCATGTACAAAATATGATAAGAATCCGCTTAACCGTTTCAAAGATCTAGCAAAACCAAAAACGTTACCCCAGCAAAATCTCGAATAACTTCGCAACCGAAGAAAGAACAAATACAAAATAAGGCACAACATTTACTTCATCTAGACAACTAATTTTATAGCTAATATTTATTTAAATATTCCCATTAGAAAGAAAAAGGTCTGGCTGGCGTAACGTTACGCCAGCAGGAAATGTTTTTGTGAAATAATTAAAAAACTATAAGCGCAACAAATTTAAAAATGTGCGCAACAATTACAGAAGCCGCAAAACTAATTATCTATATGATTCAAATGACCATTTTCGACAACATCTGGCCTGGGTAACGGACACCCTTAAAGCCGCCCCTGAATGGAGCTTACACATCTTATCTACTAGTGTGTACCTACTGTAGTGACTAGGGACATGGGATAAACGTGTGCTTCTGGGATCTGGTGTGTATGAAGAGAAACTCTAGACAGTATTTATTCATCATCATCATCATCATTATTTCAGCGAAGACGTCCTCTGTTGAACATAGGCCTCCCCCAAGCGACCGATTCTGTGTGTTGTGAAACCACCTCATATTTAAAGTTGCAACACAGGTTAATAAAGAAATAATATTTTATTATTTATTAGTAGCAACACTGTTCTTTTAAAAACTAGTTGTCATTTTGACTCTGCAAAAATAAAAATGAACGAACGCCCTATTCCTCGAATTCTTGACTATTAATCTCCCTTCCAAGACCTGAAAACCCCATCATTTTATACTGTGCGTCTCGCATCCACCGCACTCCCGCGACTCTCACCAGGTCATCGGTCCACCTTGTGGGAGGCCTTCCAACGCTGCGTTTTCCGGTGCGCGGTCGCCACTCTAGAACCTTTCTGCCCCATCGACCATCCGTTCCACACACGACAGTATTATTATTTGATATTTATTTCCTGACCTGTTACATGATCTACAAAAAACTGAGTGACTTGATTTAATTATTTTTTCTACCAAATTCAAACCATATTCTGCAGAATCGTTTTGAAAGCATACCTACTTGTTCAATCGACTAGCCTTGCACGCTAACATCGTTAGTTTTTCTAGCGATTTCCTTCTTTTATTTTTGATGTGAGAAATCATCAAATCATCATCATCATTTCAGCCGAAAGACGTCCACTGTTGGACATAGGCCTCCCTCAAACGTCGCCACAACGATGTCAGATGATTTCTTCAAATGATTTCTCCCGCTCTAAGGAATTAGAGAACGTGTCAAACTTTTACAGTCTATAAAACTGGTAGATTTTAGTTAGTAAAAGTCTGTAAAGTTCAAAAGTTCCCGCAGCCCTAGCAGGCATCGGCTCAACTGGACCCCTTCAGTTTTGCTGAAACCTCTTTGAGGCGCGCTTGGAACACTGCGCCTACGACTCGGGCCTGATCCTTAGCGGATAACCGGACGGCGAGGGCGTCTCTTTCGGCGGCAACTTAGGGCCTGAGAATGTACCTATATTTCTTCACGGTTGCAGCCATTTCATTCGTTTATTTTATTTATTTATTACATACTTCATACACATAAAGGTGCAGAGGCAGACTTAATGCCTCCTAATTCGTTCGCATTACTGATTCGCAGGAGGTGGCTAATGGATGCCATTGATGGCCTGAACCAGAGTGGACACGAATAGTCGCTGCCTTCATCTCCATAGATGTGACAATAAATAGGTACTTCAGTAAGTAAAAGCTAAGACATATCAATATCTAACATTGACAAAAATTTGGTTCATATAAGTTTATGAAAGTTACTCCGATAACTGACGGCAAGGTAATGTAAATCCCTCATCGCAATCTTATCTCCAAAACATTATTTTATAGGCATGCAGCCTTATATAATAAGACTTACCCAAATACCTGTAGACATACCTATAAACCGTGTAGGTAGTTACCGAGATGATATTAAATGCTTACAGAATATCTTAAACAAGTTCCCGTTATCAATTCAATATATTTTTATTTCACATAGGCCTACAGGGTAGGCGTGCGTAACTCTTTACTGCACCGACTCACTGTTCCGAAACATTTTAGTGTTCCGAAAGATTGGAACAGCATTAATGTTTTAAATGCATCATTTGGAACAATTGGAGCACTTAAACACTTTACTTTAAGCGAGTCTTTTTAAAATTCAAATCAAAACGTAAATAGTGTAATTTTTTTATGAACTGAACTAAAAATATCTGCTTTAAATTATTCTCAAATCAAAATTCAATTAAATAAAACTGTTGGTGTACATGGCGCAACGTAACAGACCACGATTCATAACAGTCAGTGTCTGTGTTTGTATCTTTTGAGCCGTTGTTCCAAATGTTCCATTTGTATCTTGTGAGCCGATGTTTCAAATGTTCCATTTGTATCTTGTGAGCCGATGTTTCAAATGTTCCGTTTGTATCTTTAGAGCCGATGTTCCAAATGTACCGTTTGTATCTTTAGAACCGATGTTCCAAATTTTCCGTTTGTATCTTTAGAGCCGATGTTCCAAATGATACATATCACTGTTTCGGAACATTTCAAAATTCAGATGCAAATTTTCCAATCGCAAAGACGACACACTTTGCCCACACCTACTACAGGGGCACTTATGTAACGTCAGAAGCTAGTGCAGCAGGTATCGACTGATTTGTTCAGTAGAGAGTTAAAGATGTAGATACAAACGTGTTAAACAAGAAACAAACAATACCTACCAAGAAACACCGACTTCCGAAATTAAAGTGATTTTGATCGTTTTAGTGTTTTTTAGTGAAGTCGGTTATATATTTTTTTTAAGTTTTTTCAAAGTGGGATATCATCTAATGTCTTTTGCCAATTAAGCGTGGAGCAGGAGGGGCGTTCAGACTTACTGACTAAAACCACAAATATGTTCGTTTAATTACCTAAAATAATTAATTTACGTTCTAGGACTAAGGGTCTCAGAAATTTCCCCATAAAAGAGTGGATATTAAAATAATTTTATCAATAAAATACAAACTATTTCAATAATCATTTTATTTGTTTACAAATTGCTTATTGCCTGTATCTACTGTCAACTAACTCATATTAATTCACCATTGATAACTGAAATAACATCCTACGCCGGTCAAATTATTAATCTTTACAATTTACGCACTGTAGTAATAGATAAAATACGACTTAAAGCCAAGGAATAGGAAGGACAGCGGACTACCAAGGAGGTCTATGCCCAACGACACCTTAAAGCAAAACATATTAAGTAGCAATAGAAAAATCACACAGGCGAATGATTAAAACCACTTTTTAAGTCGTTTTTTTTTATATTTTTTACATCTACATTGTTGATTTTGTAGACCTATACATGTAATTGTACACAGTACTAATCCTTCAAGAAAAAATAAGGATAGGCCCCGGTGTAATAAAAAAAAAACAAAACAACCATTTTAAAAAGAATAAAACACATATAAGATTGAGCAGTGTACAATAAATAATGCTTTTATAAAACTACTTAATACTAGACGAATTAAAATATTTTATTTTGTTTACTAATTTCACCACCTAATAACTTCGTTTTGTAATTAAAGGCAGACATTTTTTTTATTTAGCTCAATTATTTTTTTCATAGAGTAACACTATAAAATTCACGAATATCTGACTGGTATGCTCATTCCACTTTTGAATGCATAAAAAAATAATATTTTTAACCGAACTCTATTCGCTAGAACTATAAAAAGTGGTATAGAAACAATATTTCTATCTACAAGTGATAAAAACAGTAACATTAAAATTGCAATGAACGCGGGTTTTCGAGACGTTATATTAAAACCCTGCAAGGAGAATGACCACATACACAATTTTTTTTTACCGCGTAAATAGGTTACAAAAATATTTATAATTCGCGACTGCTCTTGTTCATCATTTTCATCTCTCTTACACCCATTCTTCGTGAGCGAGAGGCAAATAATTTTTGTTCACGAAAACGATTGCTCACGCTGCGAATAGAAACACAAGTTTTTGGCACCCCTGCTTATCAATTCCATCCAGTATATAAAAATGCCTTTAAAATATATTAAGTTTCAACAGGCCACTCTCCTTTCTCATGATACGAATGAGTTATAAGGTGTTGCCAGATAAAAATACCGTTGTTTTTTTTTTAAGCTGGCAGCAATAATTTTAGGGGTTCATATTAAAGGATTAACTTGCATATACTAAGATGGCTCCTACGGCTAGCTCAGACTAACTTATAGGTGAATAAAATTCAGATGGTCGTTTTAAATTTATGCGTATAACATAGTAGAAATTGTCTCGAATGATTTGTCTGGAAATCGGTGTTCATAGTCCCGACTTTGTTACACATAGGTGCGTTTTGTTGTCATTTATTTCTCAGTTGTTCCAGAAAAGTCAAGTTCGTCAAATTATGAGTTTCATCTCTTAAAACTTGCTCTAATATCCTAAGGTCGCCATTTTCTCGTTGTCTTTACATTTAGCAAGATGGCTACTCTCTACGATTAAATAAATATGTATGGCAACAGTAAGTCCGCTACAATGACGGAACTATGAACTAATTTTCGATATCAAAATACTTTGTATGTTTTCAAAGACTTGTCGAACTGTGCAAGTAACATTTACACAAATAACCAACGCCCAGGATATGAGTAATAGTAAGGGAATGATTACAACAAAAGTCTTTATCATAACTTTATAATAATATTACAATATACATTGGCAAATTAACATGTAGGCCTTTAAAAAATTGAAGACCACAAAATTACAATAATAGTTAATTATTATTATATAACAAGTAAAATAAATCTAAGAGACTGTGATTTAATACACTGGCGTGCTAGTTACTTGCACAATGATAAGAGCCAACAGAAGAAGCGTGATCGTCACTGACAAACAAATATCAAACTTACGCAATGTTGAAATAGAGTTTAAAATAACTTCAATGACAACATCAACTTTGTCTTAGGTCACATAATTAATTTTCGCCTTTATTTCAAGGACGAAACTGTTGATATTTGTTTGGCAATTACAACTGCTTCGTCATTTGTGTGCCGGCTGATAAAGTGCCTTATAGAGAAGAAATGCTGCGAGTTCGGGAGCGAGGGCGTTACACTGCTTAAAAACGCTTTACAAAACAGTCATATTATCCTGTAATGTATGAAAGTGACGAACGAATTACAGAATATTGTGACTGCTTCAATAACTTCGGTAAATAAATACATGATTGTATTGACTTGTGCCATTCTAGATCTCTATGTGGTTCAGATTTATTTAATAACAAAAAATTCGATTTGAAACTTGGTTTTTTTAAATCGCGTTGCTTACTATTTACTGTCAAGGAAAGTTATTGTTTAGCGAATTGACTTACGACTTTGAATGTCTGTAAATTCAAATGTCATTATTAGACTATAATAAGGAAATGTAATGAAGATTGTCAATCTTCTGAAAAATTAAGTTATCTTAGTGTTACATTATATAAATACATACATAAGCCTGCACCCCGCTTCCCTTATTTATAGTACTTAAAAAAAAATACATGTGACGGTAAATGTATCCAATCGATATAAACTCCAATTCTCTCACTTTCGCGTCTATTAAAATATAATTTTATAATTTTTTTTACGTAAAAATAAATTTAATGCCGATTAACTATGAATGTGAACAATCGATATTCAATCGAATAGACTTTAGTCGAATAAACGTATAGCTACCAAGAATCGATTTCAAATCGATTTTTATCCGATGACAAACTACATTATCATAAATCGACTAACTGCATATTCGATTAGTTACTAATCGTATCGCATTACTAACATTTAGTGTTTCTTTAGCCCTTTTTTGGTAAACGTTCCACATGTTTTAAGAGTAGTCAAAAAATAATCGAATGGGTATCGATACTTAAACTTAAACAAACTTTCGGGTTCGTGACATAGGCGGTGAAGACTTCCAAAATGCTATTTATTTAGCTTGGCTCCAAATAGCTGAGATCTAATATTTCTATACAAGGAATGCCAATATTACGTGGATTAAAAGGTAAAGTTTAGTGACTAAAACATTTTTATTTACAAGTTATAGTGGATATCGACTAATTCAATAAACTTCGTACCTTGATAGATACAGTACTTAGATCAGCATTTTTCTTGCAAGCATTACAATGACGCTAAAGTGAAAATTACTTTAATCATTATAACATTTGCCTACCCATTTGATCAGTAAAAATAATTTACTGGTTCGAGATTTTAAAAAAAAGATTACCTCGCTATGAAGATCTCTATTTAAAAACAAGTTTCGCTTATAAGAAGGGTCATAATTATAGAGATCATAGTAGGTAGATTGATTTAGGGTCAACGATTCGAGACTTATGTATGTGTGAATTTGGACATGCCTCTGAGATATCTGAATTTAATTGTTTTTTAACGTTTCATTCCGGAATTTTATATAGACTGTGGAGTAGAATAGATTAGAATAAAAAAAAAAATTGTATTCCCTTTAAGAAAATAATGACTCATCGTTGTCACTTAGCTTAACCCCTTGACCAATTAGAATATAGTAAATTAGAAAGGCGTGTCCACATTGAACAGTTGAAGTAAGCCCTTCAGACAGCACGGACGCGTTTTATTTATCAATTTTGAAAATTAATACCTAACATATTCATAAAAATAAAAATTTTAAATCTGACTATCCTGATTAAATTTTATAATAAATATTATTTTTTATTGATAAACTAGTGATTGACTGCGATCACACCTGATGGTAAGCAATGATGCAATCGTTGACGGTAAAGCACACTAGTTTATTAAAAGCCTATTAACTCTTGTCTTCAAGATACCTAAATTACAATTAAATTATAATCGGATCGAACAAATTATAATTAATTTGAATGTTAATTAATTATAATTTATTCGATCCGATTATACTTTACTGTTACAGTCCTGTTTCGTGTGACGAAGACAGAAAAACAACTTCAAACGTGTACCTTCTACATGATTTTACAAATAAGTATCAATTTATGTAGGATTTACAACCTGGAAGTATTTAAGGTTACTTCTGGGCACGCGTGCTCCTTCGTCGATCACATTATCATTTTCCATCAGGTGAGTGTTCAAAAGCCTGTACACCTGCACTTTGGAGGATTTAATGAATGCTACCGATGCTGCTGATTCAAAAGAAGATCAATAATAAAAAAAGGAAATGTTCGACTGCCAAATAACTTATTAGGGTACTATACGCGCAACCATTTTAAAGAAGACATGTCCATATTGATCGTATGACCAAAAAAATCAATCTGCTTACTCCAACCTCTAGTGATAGTTACAGAGATCGGTCGGTATCACGCGCCTAGTCACGTGGTCGCGCGGCGATGACGTCACGTGGTCGCGCGGCGATGACGTCACGCTCAGTTGGCGGGCAGCGAGCTCTGTTGCTGTTTGTGTCGCCGGTGGTCGTAGTTGACGAGGCGCTGCCCCACGAGGTACTTGTCGTTCTTTATGTGCTCGTAGAGTTTGCGGAACTGTCGTATCTGCGGGAGATAAATTTAACCTTTAGAGTAGTGTAATTAGAGACACAATAGAAAGACAATGATCTTGACCATTAAACCCCGAGCGAACGCCGGCGTTCACTCGGGATCTAATGAATTAAGTTAGTTCTGTTAGACAACATTATTTTTAGTATAAGCGAAACCTGAATATAGTTTGGTAAGAATAATAAAATATTTTAGACGCCATGAAAAATATATAATATTTTCCCAACATTATATAAAAAAAGTTGCAAGTGGACAACGAGCGACACTAAGTAATTATCCGCAATTATACATATAGCTCACAACAAAGGTCATAGCGGGCATTAGGCGCGAGCGCACAGCGGGGCGGAGATAAAACAACCCCTCAGTGGCCCGTATACTACAACTTGATGCGCACGTATCACGCTCCCGGTTCACTTGCATGACGCGATCATTAACACGCGGCACCGTGGGCCTAAAAGTTGTTTTGGTTAATGACATACCTATAGTATGCAAAAAGTATCGTGTGACTGAGTAGAGAGTGATTAGGAAGTCATTTTAAATATTGATCAAGACAATGATTGTAAATAGTGATGATTAAATACGCCAAGAAGGTGAATAAAGTTATTATTTGTACCTATAATACGGTCGTTCTAACTTGGCGCCCGTGAACATAGGCTCTGCGAACTTTAGCGCATGTACAGTCGTAAAAAAAACTGTTATTAACGTTATTTTTTTAAAACTTAAACACGAATAAAATTTTACTAATACAGGGACCAAGTACAAATAAAATAAATATTAAAACACTTTGAGACAGAAAGCTACAAAAATAACTTATGAATTAAAGAAACAAACCTAACACTACACAAAAAACTTAACAATGTATTAATAAAAACCAACGAAAACTTTTGTCACCGCCTGTGCTCAAGACAGAGACAGCGACACGAACACGACACCAATGCTAAAGTGTGAGTGAGACACATTACCGCGTCCCGAGCATTGCCGATTATGCACGAAGTTTTACGGAGTAAAGAAAAAGGGATGTCCAATATACGTGACTGAGGGTGTTGTTTAATCGATTATTTTTCATATCGATTGAAATCTAATTATAAAAATATATTTTATTAAATTTTATAAGGAGGTTTAAAATATTCTCAAACAGTCGTTATTGTAGTAGTCGTTTATAATTAACTGATATTTAACTAAATCATATCTTTCAACCAAGAAAATATAATATTATTAGTTTTTTTTTATTATTAAAGTCGAAGTCTCGTTTACTAACGACAACATTTACTATGTTTGTAAATCTATTTCGTTCAATATGTCATATAAACAAAAATCAATAAATTCCAAATCGATAAAAATCGATTGCGATATTTGATTGAATAAAGGGTCGATTGTGTTTACATAGAGTCAATCTCTAGCTTACACCTCCGCCCCGCGCACGTCGCCTCATGCCACCATTTTGTTCCTAAAAAACGTTCGTGCGCAGCCTTCTGCGCAAACTTCAGGGCCGCCAAATTAAAACGGCCGTATTATACAGACAGCTTAGATTAAGGAAAGTGATGTTTATCACTTTTCATCTACTTTGAACTTTCGAGTCGTTTGCATTTATTAGATTTTTTCACTTATTTATTTATTACAGCTTGGAGGACTTACAGCTAAAACAAACTAAAAATAAAAACAAACATAGACGACAGCAAGCCAATTACAAGTCCTCACGTTAGTGTCAACCTTAAAGTTGAGAAGTGAGTACGCCTTTTTTATTAAATGGAAAATCATTCAATGACTTCTCCCGCTGCATGGCGGGGTAGGAGCTCGTGTTAGAATTCTACTGCCTAAATCCACATCCACGTTCCTTCTTTACCTTACGTTAAAGGTCCCCGGGTTCCCTTTCGGAATTCGACCCATGACCCCAATAGGCTTCGGCATTACTGGGCCCCTACTGTTTTGTTGACATCTCTTTGGAGCGCGCGTTGACTCGGACTCGGTTCGGACGGTTACCTGATGACCGGATGGCGAGCTAGCCAATGCTCGTCGTCCGCAATCCCTCGCCTACGGTGACTGGAAATCGGAGACGGGATCCCGGCGGCTGGGGCGTGAGGATGCGCGCCAGCAGGCTGCGCTGCGTCGGCGCCGCCACCAGCAGCGGCAACACCGAGTGCGCCAGCGCGTACGGCACTTAGTTTACCTGGAAGACAGTGAGCGCCAGCACCAGCGCAGTGAGCAGCAGCGCGGGGTAGACGCGGCGCGCCAGCAGGTTGCGCTGCGCCGGCGCCGCCACCAGCAGCGGCAACACCGAGTGCGCCAGCGCGTACGGCACTTAGTTTACCTGGAAGACAGTGAGCGCCAGCACCAGCGCAGTGAGCAGCAGCGCGGGGTAGACGCGGCGCGCCAGCAGGTTGCGCTGCGCCGGCGCCGCCACCAGCAGCGGCAACACCGAGTGCGCCAGCGCGTACGGCACTTAGTTTACCTGGAAGACAGTGAGCGCCAGCACCAGCGCAGTGAGCAGCAGCGCGGGGTAGACGCGGCGCGCCAGCAGGTTGCGCTGCGCCGGCGCCGCCACCAGCAGCGGCAACACCGAGTGCGCCAGCGCGTACGGCACTTAGTTTACCTGGAAGACAGTGAGCGCCAGCACCAGCGCAGTGAGCAGCAGCGCGGGGTAGACGCGGCGCGCCAGCAGGTTGCGCTGCGCCGGCGCCGCCACCAGCAGCGGCAACACCGAGTGCGCCAGCGCGTACGGCACTTAGTTTACCTGGAAGACAGTGAGCGCCAGCACCAGCGCAGTGAGCAGCAGCGCGGGGTAGACTCGGCGCGCCAGCAGGTTGCGCTGCGCCGGCGCCGCCACCAGCAGCGGCAACACCGAGTGCGCCAGCGCGTACGGCACTTAGTTTACCTGGAAGACAGTGAGCGCCAGCACCAGCGCAGTGAGCAGCAGCGCGGGGTAGACGCGGCGCGCCAGCAGGTTGCGCTGCGCCGGCGCCGCCACCAGCAGCGGCAACACCGAGTGCGCCAGCGCGTACGGCACTTAGTTTACCTGGAAGACAGTGAGCGCCAGCACCAGCGCAGTGAGCAGCAGCGCGGGGTAGACGCGGCGCGCCAGCAGGTTGCGCTGCGCCGGCGCCGCCACCAGCAGCGGCAACACCGAGTGCGCCAGCGCGTACGGCACTTAGTTTACCTGGAAGACAGTGAGCGCCAGCACCAGCGCAGTGAGCAGCAGCGCGGGGTAGACGCGGCGCGCCAGCAGGTTGTGCTGCGCCGGCGCCGCCACCAGCAGCGGCAACACCGAGTGCGCCAGCGCGTACGGCACTTAGTTTACCTGGAAGACAGTGAGCGCCAGCACCAGCGCAGTGAGCAGCAGCGCGGGGTAGACGCGGCGCGCCAGCAGGTTGCGCTGCGCCGGCGCCGCCACCAGCAGCGGCAACACCGAGTGCGCCAGCGCGTACGGCACTTAGTTTACCTGGAAGACAGTGAGCGCCAGCACCAGCGCAGTGAGCAGCAGCGCGGGGTAGACGCGGCGCGCCAGCAGGTTGCGCTGCGCCGGCGCCGCCACCAGCAGCGGCAACACCGAGTGCGCCAGCGCGTACGGCACTTAGTTTACCTGGAAGACAGTGAGCGCCAGCACCAGCGCAGTGAGCAGCAGCGCGGGGTAGACGCGGCGCGCCAGCAGGTTGCGCTGCGCCGGCGCCGCCACCAGCAGCGGCAACACCGAGTGCGCCAGCGCGTACGGCACTTAGTTTACCTGGAAGACAGTGAGCGCCAGCACCAGCGCAGTGAGCAGCAGCGCGGGGTAGACGCGGCGCGCCAGCAGGTTGCGCTGCGCCGGCGCCGCCACCAGCAGCGGCAACACCGAGTGCGCCAGCGCGTACGGCACTTAGTTTACCTGGAAGACAGTGAGCGCCAGCACCAGCGCAGTGAGCAGCAGCGCGGGGTAGACGCGGCGCGCCAGCAGGTTGCGCTGCGCCGGCGCCGCCACCAGCAGCGGCAACACCGAGTGCGCCAGCGCGTACGGCACTTAGTTTACCTGGAAGACAGTGAGCGCCAGCACCAGCGCAGTGAGCAGCAGCGCGGGGTAGACGCGGCGCGCCAGCAGGTTGCGCTGCGCCGGCGCCGCCACCAGCAGCGGCAACACCGAGTGCGCCAGCGCGTACGGCACTTAGTTTACCTGGAAGACAGTGAGCGCCAGCACCAGCGCAGTGAGCAGCAGCGCGGGGTAGACGCGGCGCGCCAGCAGGTTGCGCTGCGCCGGCGCCGCCACCAGCAGCGGCAACACCGAGTGCGCCAGCGCGTACGGCACTTAGTTTACCTGGAAGACAGTGAGCGCCAGCACCAGCGCAGTGAGCAGCAGCGCGGGGTAGACGCGGCGCGCCAGCAGGTTGCGCTGCGCCGGCGCCGCCACCAGCAGCGGCAACACCGAGTGCGCCAGCGCGTACGGCACTTAGTTTACCTGGAAGACAGTGAGCGCCAGCACCAGCGCAGTGAGCAGCAGCGCGGGGTAGACGCGGCGCGCCAGCAGGTTGCGCTGCGCCGGCGCCGCCACCAGCAGCGGCAACACCGAGTGCGCCAGCGCGTACGGCACTTAGTTTACCTGGAAGACAGTGAGCGCCAGCACCAGCGCAGTGAGCAGCAGCGCGGGGTAGACGCGGCGCGCCAGCAGGTTGCGCTGCGCCGGCGCCGCCACCAGCAGCGGCAACACCGAGTGCGCCAGCGCGTACGGCACTTAGTTTACCTGGAAGACAGTGAGCGCCAGCACCAGCGCAGTGAGCAGCAGCGCGGGGTAGACGCGGCGCGCCAGCAGGTTGCGCTGCGCCGGCGCCGCCACCAGCAGCGGCAACACCGAGTGCGCCAGCGCGTACGGCACTTAGTTTACCTGGAAGACAGTGAGCGCCAGCACCAGCGCAGTGAGCAGCAGCGCGGGGTAGACGCGGCGCGCCAGCAGGTTGCGCTGCGCCGGCGCCGCCACCAGCAGCGGCAACACCGAGTGCGCCAGCGCGTACGGCACTTAGTTTACCTGGAAGACAGTGAGCGCCAGCACCAGCGCAGTGAGCAGCAGCGCGGGGTAGACGCGGCGCGCCAGCAGGTTGCGCTGCGCCGGCGCCGCCACCAGCAGCGGCAACACCGAGTGCGCCAGCGCGTACGGCACTTAGTTTACCTGGAAGACAGTGAGCGCCAGCACCAGCGCAGTGAGCAGCAGCGCGGGGTAGACGCGGCGCGCCAGCAGGTTGCGCTGCGCCGGCGCCGCCACCAGCAGCGGCAACACCGAGTGCGCCAGCGCGTACGGCACTTAGTTTACCTGGAAGACAGTGAGCGCCAGCACCAGCGCAGTGAGCAGCAGCGCGGGGTAGACGCGGCGCGCCAGCAGGTTGCGCTGCGCCGGCGCCGCCACCAGCAGCGGCAACACCGAGTGCGCCAGCGCGTACGGCACTTAGTTTACCTGGAAGACAGTGAGCGCCAGCACCAGCGCAGTGAGCAGCAGCGCGGGGTAGACGCGGCGCGCCAGCAGGTTGCGCTGCGCCGGCGCCGCCACCAGCAGCGGCAACACCGAGTGCGCCAGCGCGTACGGCACTTAGTTTACCTGGAAGACAGTGAGCGCCAGCACCAGCGCAGTGAGCAGCAGCGCGGGGTAGACGCGGCGCGCCAGCAGGTTGCGCTGCGCCGGCGCCGCCACCAGCAGCGGCAACACCGAGTGCGCCAGCGCGTACGGCACCGCCAGCGCCAGGCCCAGCCAGCACACGCACGGCGCGGCGATCTCGCGGAGGATGAACCTGGGAAGATGCATCGATCCGAACTTAGTAATAAATAGGTAATAATAATTATTATTATTTTAAATCAGATCGTGTAGATCTGCCATTGCTATTTTCATATAAAAATATTACAACGCCAATAACACAATTAAATAGAATAAAATAAAATGACAATAACACAAAATCAATTTAAAATCAAATATATCAATTAATTTAATGTTTTAGCCTTCTCTCTATATGTATATTTCAATCCAACTTGTTTAAAAAAACAAATTACAAAAACTGGGTATAAACAAAGTCGAAGTCTCAGTTGAAATAAGGTTCAAAATTGAAAGCCTTTGAACCACAGTTTTGTTTTCAAGTTTCATATAGATAATTAGCTCAGAAAGTCTCATTAATAGGAAGGAAAAGTTGAATATATGATGCAGGAAAAAATGCATACTTGCAAATAAAAAATACATACTTGAGGTCCATCTCTCTAATTCCATCACGGTAAGCCTTCTCTATGGCGCGTCGCATGGCCCAGTCGGGGCCCATCATAGTAAGCGCGCACACTATCTTTGTGTACAGAACGCCGAGCGCCCAGTCTTGCCACACGAAGAGCACAGGAGACTGCTCGATTGGCACACGGAGAGGTATTACTAACACCTAACGAAGAAAATCAAATATTTAGTTATTTCATAAAAAATATTATTTTTCACACAGTCGTGAAAGAATGCGAATGGGTAAGTAATATAAAGTACAATAACAAAATCTCTAATGTTTACAAGATTGTAACCACTGAATGTATAATTTTATTTGATATAACGATCAGTTAATATAATAAACGTATATAATTTTCAAATAACTAATTTTTATAAGCATAACATACATTGATTATAAAATCTTTAGATACTCCACCACTCAAAAGACATAAAACTTAGTCTAATATGAAAGAACAACAGCTTTTTATAAAAAATAATGGCGTTTAACTTAACCTAACCCAAATAATTCACTAACATTAGAAGGGGATCTGGCGCTTTAATGGTCACTGTTCTAACCTAACCTAGCCCACATACATGATTGCTTCGTTCGCTCGCCATCGCATTTTAATGGTCACTACTCTAACCAGACCTAATAATAATAGTTATTTATATTTATTTACATATACTTTATTGTATACCAAGATTACAAATTAATATAATGTTAGTTATTAATTTATATAGTTATAAAATAACTCACCAACTCCAACAGCAAGCCAAACATGAGCGGCACAAGGCCCAGCAAGGCGAGCGCGGCCAGCGCGGCGCGGGCGGCCACGCGCGCCCACAGCGCCGCGCGCGCCGCCAGCATGGCGCGGCCGCCGCGCGCCCAGCCCGCCGCCAGCGTGCCGCCGCGCCCCAGCGCCCAGCACACGTACATGCCTGACACAATAGCTATATAGGGACGTGCAATACACACTCCACGCCTGCCACCCTACCGCGACCTCTTAACGCGATCCATTTTACGACCTAAAGAGATTGGATAAGTAGTTCTATCATGTAAAATACTGATATTCTTGATGCAGCTAGCATTCGATTAGAGTAACGTAGTTGGAAAAATGATCTTGGTACTTGAGTTTCATTTCATGAGAGCAGATCGGCAGAACTTGCGCATCTTTTTTGTTTTTGTGCTAAGGTAGTTCAGTAGAATTACAAAAGTTATAAACACAACTTATGTATAGAAGGTGCAGTTTTGAATTTGCACAAAATTTCAGGAGGTTGTTATAAAACTTGTAGATAATCATATAAAAATATGATATTCCTGATGCCTGGTAAGTATATAATAATATATTTCATTTGAGTTTTTATTTTTTTTATTTCGTGTATTATTCAGAATAACTGTCATAATCAAGTTCCTCAAAAAAGATAATCAGAATCACCCGTTGTAATTTATTGCGCGTCATGTCACTGTATGCGTGAAGCTTCGCCCATTTATCCTACGAAACGCTTTTACCGATTACCGTAAATGAGAAAATATTGTAAAAAAAAATACCTAATCTTTGTAATGTTGATTTCGGTCGTTAATCACTAACATAATTGCCCCCAGTTTTTTTTTGCAGATTCAAAACTGCACCTTGTAATAAAATACATTACGCGTCTCAAATGACCGAATACAATAAAATCTTCATTGTGTCCTGGACATAGCAGCATTCCAGCGGCATATAAAATGTAAAATGTCAGTGTTTAATGTAAATAAAAACTTTAGAGCTACAACATACCACAAGCGGCGGTGTAAAGTTCATGAACGCCATCAGACGCCTTAGGTAGCCAAAGCGCCATCACTCGTCTTCCAATAGCGACGGGGATCACCTACAAAAATGATTGAAACCAATAACATATTATTGTACAGATTATTATTATCGTAGATCCATCAGTCCAACTAAAAATCAAGAGTTATCATGAAAATCAAAAAGTTATTTAAGGTGACTTACTAGAGTGAGTGCGCTGGCCAAGACGAGTGATATAGAGACTAGGACCAACAATGCGCCCAGTCGAACAGGGAACCATGACACGCGGACATAGGGCTCGAAGCCGGCTGGACCGTCGCGACGCATCAACGCCTGAAACAAAAAATACAAATACAAAATTGTTTATTTGAGAAACCAAACATTTGTAACAATAGATTGTGATTGGAGTCCCTTTTAGGTAAATAATACCTGTGTTAGGAGACTCCGCTCTTCCATAACTTCGCAATATTTAAATAGTTTTTGGTTATTACAATTTACAGTTTTGTATTACCTATATTAATATTATAAAAATCTATTTGTATATGTGTGTGGGGTGCGCGTGTATGTGTTTGGTGTGCGCGTGTTTGTGTTTGGTGTGCGCGTGTGTGTATGTGTGGTTTGCGTGTCGTGGTGTGGTTACGTGAGTGTGTCAGGGATGGTTTATTTTACGTATTGCAGCAGTGCTTCCGTACTTTCATATGTTAAGGTTTTTAACCATTCTATTAGCAATTTCTTACATTCACGTAGTTGTTTAGTGTATATATATATTTCTTTGTTTACCTTATTATATATTTGTGCAGAGCGTTTATTGTATTGTATAGCAGCGAATTTAGTTTTTGTTTGAAACAATAAAGAAACTAGCATCAGAAAGAAACGAGAAGAAAAAGAGAGGCGTTATTTACGTCGATGTTTGTGCAATACTGACTCTAATTAAACAGTGTGTTATTGCAAGACAACGGTCGTGATGTACGTATCTTTATGTGTTACATCGACATAGTGTTTAAACAATTTTACGTTTTCGGTATCCTCTAGGTTTATGCAGTCTTAGAATGAAATAAGTAATAATATAATAATAGTATTCACACATCTATCACACAACACCGTCTAGTTCCAAACTAAGCAGAGCTTGTGTTATGAGTACTAGACTGATAAACATACTTAAATATTTCTGAATACATACATATTATAGATAAATTACACCCAGACACAGAACAAATGATTGTGCTCATCACACAAACATTTGTCCTGGGTGGGAATCGCACCCACGACCTCCGGTATAGCAGTCAGGGTCACCACCGACCACCGACACCTAGGCCAATAGGCCAGTCATTGTCGCAAAGTAACAAACAGTTGTTTCTTCTTCACGCTGAAACGGCTGAATGGATTTAAATGAATTTTGGCACACCGGTAGACCATATTATCCACATTGGAAACCTGGACTATTTTAATAGAAAAATGTTCGATGAATACTTGCACACAGTATCAAATTTTACTCACACTAGTGTTCTTCTTTTTTTGTTAAGTGTTAGAGTGAGATCGGAGAGATTGAGCTCAGAGCGGCAACATTGTATAATACATGTCATAGGTATCGTATCTTATGAATGAATTTTAATTTCGCATTGAACACGAAATGGCAACTTAGCGTAATCGCGTAGGCGCACGAAGTTTAAACTTGAGATTTTTATTCCATCATCATCATGATTTCAGCCGAAAGGCGATAGGCCTCTCGCGGGACCGACCGACGACCTGGTCAGGGTCGCTGGAATCCGATGATTTTTGTTTAATTTTATTAATTTGTTGTGTTCTAGCATTTAGATGCGAGGTATTATTTTCACATAAAGCTCGGCTTATTTACTTGTATTGCTCGCACGTCCCTGATTATTATTATTACTTCTTTATACTGAAACGGCTGAAGGGCGACAAACATACTCCTGTGGTGTAAATACACAATATATATAAATATATATACGTTGATTATATTATTATAACACCAATGGTGTATGTTTGTTACTCCTTCACGCTCACACACATAGATCCATACAAACTTTCGCCTTTATAATATTAGTCTTCCTTATGATGTTACCTGATGTGCCGCCCCAAGTTGATGCGGCGGTCTCGGCGGGTGCGGCATCGGTTGGTCGTGTCTCATCTCCCCCAGCAGGTATGAGCGCAGCCCCAGGGCTCCGGCGGCGCAGGCACACCATGTGCGTACCCCTGCCTTAAGCCAAGTTCGAGTGTGGGACTGTTCCAGTAAAGCTGGTAGGATCACCTGTAAACAGATATATAATGATTATTATCTATTCTATACACATAATAAATCTGTAAAAGTTTTTAGTTGTGCGAGCATCCCGTAAAATATACGAAATCGATGTACATAACTTTTATACATTAAGATTTTGTGTAAATTGACATATTACTTAGGCTTTGTTTAATCGCACTCAGTTAACTACATCGAAAGATATACTACATTCATTGACTGTTAGGCAGTACGAAGTTCGCCGGGTCAGCTAGTTATTGTGTAAAGTTGTAGAAATTTCGCAGTAATTTCGGGAATTTAAAGGTTTAGCTTAGCTTTCACTGTACAGTTTAACTTTTGCCAATCATGACATTAAATAATCATGAAGATGTGTAACGTAACAGTAAATTAATGCGTGCTGAAAATGTCATATGGTAAACCAGGCAATGGCGTACATACCCCAGTCGGTAATGTGCCCCACTTGTAAAACCAAGACACGTATTTAAAATTTGGTGCTTATTTGAGCTTATCTAGTTAGTTTATAAGATTGCATTTAACTTATTGGATTTTTATTGTATTTTTTGGAATTATTATATATTGGGATTTTAATACCTAAAATGCTACTATACTTACTATACTTTTTATTATTTTGTAATGAAATACAATGTCTTAATTTATTGAATTTTGTATTTTAAGCTAATTATTTCATATGGATGATTTCTAATATGGGTTTTTACTTCAAATAAATGAATTTTATTTATATTTATAAGTATGACGGCGATGTAACCTATGTAACGCTAGTTAAACTTGCGTCGTATATTTTATGTAATTTTAAATGCGTGTCTTAGATTTGCAAGTGAGGTACGTTACCGACTGGAACACGTATGGCTGGTTTGCCCTAGCTCTTGCTCTAAATCTTATGGTCGAATAAAATTGATCGTAATTAACTTGAAGTGGCAACTTCGCCCCGGCGTCACGCGCAAATCGTGCATGCGTGCATGGACTGTTGCCTCCAGTTTCCATGGTGGCAGGCCAGCAAGGAGTTCAACAATAATATTAATTCATCTATTTCAGACATAGTCCAAACATTAGATACAAGTCAGATAAAACAATAAAATAATCAAAAATAAATAACATTAGATGTCCAAAATAAAAGACAAATAAAACTTTAAAATAATCAAGAATAAATTATAATACATTTCCTAAATTAAAGTCAAATAAAACATTAAAATAATTAAGACCACAATCTACCGAATAAAACATTAAAATAATCACATTAAAAGTGCAAGTTTAAGAATAACATTACACCTTTGCTCCCGGAAATAGAATAAAAATAGTTTATAAAGCAAATACGCTACTAGAATCACTGCTACGCGTTATTATTTTTACACTGACTTACTGAAGTTGGCATTTGTTATCAGACTACCACAAAACAAAATTGCAGAAATAAACTCAGGGCACGAGGTATCTTTTCAGCCATGAAACCACCATATATATCAAGTTTTTTTTTTAATTGTTAAAAACCAGTGCTTGACTGCGATCCCACCTGATGGTAAGCAGAGATGCAATCATTGATGGTGAGGTGCACTAGTTCATTAAGAGCCTATTCACTCTAGCCTTGAAGACACCTAAATTATAGTTGGACGGGAAGACCGCAGCAGGCAAAATGTTCCAGTCCTTCGATGTACGCGGTATAAACGACGAAGCGAAACACTTACTAGGTGGTTGTCTGATGGTAGAAAGGAGATGGCGGAATCAAGTTATGCAATTCCCGCGCACACTCTCCAAAATGTAACCTGTAAAATACCGAAAGGCTGGCTACCCTGCGCCTGTGGTCGAGGCTTTGTAGATTGGACTTAACCAAATCTGGATCCCCGATTAGCCTCTTCGCACGCCTTTTCACTGAGTCCAAAGTTTCCGAAATAGGCATGTTTTAAACGTTCTCCCACACTATAAGTACCTTTTATATCACGAGCGGGTTCACAAACATGCAAACACACATACCCGTAGCAACTATCTGTGCGCCATACAAATATTTGTTGCGGGAATCGAACTCGCGATACGCAACTACGCTTATCGCTTAACGACTGCGTCAACCGTGCCGTCAGCAAATTGAAACTATTTGGAAAAGTCTGCCCTAATAAGTAGTATGCCGAGAGGTTGGCGAAATGAACTATTAAAATTATTGTATTAGTAATTTCAATAATTATAATCTCCTGTCAGTTCAGCTAACCCTATTGAATGAACTTTTCATTAAGAAAGTAAATAAAGCATCTATTTTACCACTCGATATTCAGATAGTCTTAGTCTAAGTAGTGTAGTCTAATAAGAGATAGACTGTCTTACTCTGAATTCAGACAGCAAGATTGGGTTCGGCGACGCTTACTGTCTTTGAATCAGAATATCGAGTAGTGTAAAAAGAGTTAGACGGTTCAGTCAGCGCTCGCGTCTTAAAGAAGCGGTCGTGCGCGTGCGTTACATATATTTTATTCGTATTAGGTAAGCCTTGTCTTGTTTAGCACAATGGCGAGCAGTAAAGAAAAACCGTCTTAGAGTTGTACCGTGTGATGCCATATTTATGGCACAAAAAAGTCTTGTATAAAGACAAACAAAATTTAAGTTTAACTGAAAGTATACAAAAATTTCGATGAAAAAACGACAAAAGTGCAGGTACCACTACATCCGCCAATGTCGATGTTTTGCGTGTTAATGGGCAAGTCCGGGTTTTTCAGACTGGTATAATAGCGAGCTGTCTAATTAGACTCTAAGAAAGTCTGAATATCGTGTGTTGAATAACGCGTAGTCTAATAGGCGCTTAAGTAAGCAAATATTTATTTGTTTGAAAAACAAGAGTACATGAAATATTAAATATTGCTGGTGAGCCTAGCGTTTTTACGTTTATTCTTAGATACTAGCCCTCCCAAACGAATTTCGATCACGTTGGTTAATCTCACCAGAGATTATTGGACGGGACTGCAATCTGACACGACCGGAGAGATTTGAGGCACAGGACCAATGACTTTACGTGTTTTAGTAACGTACCACCAAATTCCAAACTACAGGCAGTTACAGCGTAATTCCTAATGGAAAAACCCAATAGCACATTTTTGCCAGACCTGGGAATCGAAGCCAGGACCCCACGCTCAGAGGTCGCGCTTGCGACCACGAGACCAACGAGGCAGTCATAATAGGAGACTATCCACCAGTCCTAAACCAATTGTATATATAATCGTGTGACAAGTGATAAATAATCGGGCACTTTGAAACATTGACCTGATTGCATAGCTTATCTTGTAAGATAGGCCACAATCATAATACTTAGCAGCCAAATTGAAACATGGATTTCTTTCTAAAGTACATAATGGAATTTAGATAACACAAAGTAAAAGTGTCACATGTAAAATGGGGAGAGGTTATTAATTTATTATTACTCTATTGTACAATCACCTCATAAAATCACAGGATAAACATTTATAAAAAGAAGTGTACAATGGGAAGTCTATGGATGGTTATTTAGAAGTATGCGGCCCAGGATGTGTCAAGTCCCGCAAACCTCCTTTAAAAAGGGAGGTTTCTCCACCCAGACTGGTGTTGTATCTAGTTCGGCAACTGCCCGATAGTTGATTTTGGACTACGGTATATATTATAAACCCCCAGGATTTCTCTGATACCATGATGTAGAATTTTGAATTAATACACCATCATCGTCATCAACGTAAGCGTCAAATCCCGATTTTCAAGAAACGTACGTCGTAGGTCTTGAAATGCACAATGCAGGCATGCGCTTTATATGTATAATTTATTTCAACACCACAGCTCCCGGTGGTGGAACGGTAAAGGAAAATATCGTGAGGCAACCGGCATAACCTAGTATCAAACTTTCGAAGACATGTGAAAGAAGAAACAAAACGCCGAACGCTCAGCATAATGCCGTGACCACACGCAAAATGCGACGAGTCAACGGCGCTGGTTTTCAGCATGGGCCGGTAACGGTATCGACATAAAAACGTCGGTACGGTATAGTGTGCTAATCGATTTGAATAAGATAGATAAATAATATCACATCCATCAACCCGTACTGGACCCGCGTGGTGGAATACGGCCCATTCCCTCTCCATGAGAGGAGGCCTGAATCCTAGCAATGAGAACATAATAAAGTTCTAATACAGATAGTTTTACACAATATTTTGAACACATATAGCTAGTTTCTCGTTTTATATAGATATGCAAACGATTACAAGTAGAAACTCTGTATAACAACCTTCTTAGCATATGTCGATTCACACTTCCCTCGTTGCGTATTGTCTGATGAAAAAAACAATGCATGTTTTGTTGGTGTGCATAAATTGAAGCTATTTCTAGTATTTGCAAGACTAATGGAGTGACTACAAAATGATTTATGGTTGAAAACTGAACGTTATATCCTGCCTGCTTCCCCGAGGGTTCCGGTAGATATTTTAATAATAATGCAATATTATTTATGATGCAAATAAAAGATATATATTATATATCTTTAACTATCCAAATGCCTTCAAAAATACGTGGGGCATACTGAAAGTCTCTGAATCTGGCCACTTACAATAAAAGAATGAAAAAACAATTATAGAATTCGAAAATGGAACTATTTGCGAGCATGTTACTTTTTAATTTGCGAGACTGTCACTTGTTTTTTCATTGAGAGGTCCTTTCGAAGACTGTGTGTCGCTATCAAAATGAATTTAACTCGTGAACATTTTCGTTCAGTGATTTTTTTATGATTTTCGTTGTGGCTTAACTCAACAAGAGAGTTGCCAGAGACTTCAATTAGCATTTGGTGATGAAGCACCATGTCACAGCACTGTGTATTCGTGGTTTGGAGAATTTAGACGTGGACGTGATCATCTCTATGACGAGGAAGAAGCTCGTGAAGGTCGGCCGGCGACTGCGGTTACAGACTCGAATATTGACACCGTACCACAACTTATTGAAACTGACAAAAAAATTACTTGCCAGTAAATTCGTGCATTGTTAGGCATTGGAATGAGCCAAGTGCAATGCATTTTACATGTGCATCTGAAGGTTCGGAAGCTTTGCACTCGGTGGATACCACGTGACTTAACGGAAAACCTGAAACAACTGCGTGTCCAGTGGTGACGTAAAATGATTAAAAAAATATCGGAGGACAGTCATTGGCTGTCTATAATATCGTAACAGGTGACGAAACATGTATATTCTGCTTTGAACCCGAAAGAAAAAGCCAGTCGGCAGAGTGGGTCTTTTTTTTACGATTTGCCGTCGAAAGTTAAGAAAAGTCAAAGTGTTGGTAAAAAAATAGGTTTTTTTTTGTGCAAATCAGGACATTACACTACAGTATCGCTTGAAGATCAAAGGACACTAACTGCAGATTGGTACGTCAATACTTGCTTGCCCAGAGTCTTAGAAAAAATTCGCGAAAAGCGTCCTCGAAGCAATGTACTCGCTTTTCACGAACTTTTCCACCACGATAACGCATCCCATAAAGCGTTCAATAAAGCCATTGAAGAGGTCCCTAAAGAAGACTGGTCCAACTGCTTTGTAAAATGGTTTTAGCGAACGCTAAAATGCATTAATTGCAAGGGAATATACCTTGAAAAACGATAAATGTATCGTAAGTCTTATATCTAGTCTTATTTATCAGAATCCAGAAACTTTCAGTATACCCTAAAAAACAAACTTTATTTTTTGAGCGTGTGATGAGCGAAAAATGCCTCTTATAAACACTCCTTCTTATTGATGGTAAAACCCGATAACACAGTACCTTACCGGGGAATAAGACCTAGGAAGTCATGTTCGCCATTAGTGCTTGCGACAAATATACCAGCAAAGAAGTAAAAAAAAACAACGCACATCTTTGTAAAGGTTCGATTACACCTCTATTAGCCTCTATTAGCGGCTCCCAAGGGCCGGAATCGTACACAAGGGTGGCCCCAGTACCGATCCCTGCGGAACACCGCACGACATCTCTCGTCATTTCTACTCTTCGTAATGACCGGGATAGATCACGGATTTGTCCATCAAATAGGCCACTTTCACACAACGAAGGTAGGTCGACACTGTAGTTTTAAATTCGTCCCTAAATAATAATCCATGTTCCATTCAACCTGTCCCTTCCCCAGCGACGCCCTAAGCCAAGGTCCGTACCCCACAGACGGCGCCCTTAGTATGTAAGTCCTAGAGACTTTTGGCTTGCGAGAGGCACAAAAAAAACACACTGCATCCGGATGTGGACATATTCCACTCGAATGTGCTTTTGTTTTTTTAAAAAATTAATTCCAATTTATCAGCTACAATATTAGCTGATAAATTGGAATTAATTTTTTAATGTCATTGTGAATTAATCCGTAATAATATTTAATTTATCTGCGATCATAATGTCTTTTTGTTTCTTTCTTTATTTGTTTAATTTTTACATTTTTATGTTATTATGTATTTTCAATAAATTTTAATATTTAATTATTTCTCAATAAATATAATTATAATTGGCCAACTGCACGTGTTTATATAAACTAAAAAACGAATGGAGAAAGTAATAAATAAATACTGAGAGTTTCTGGTCTGTATTGAGGTAAACATTTAGTAAGCATGATAATACCTATCACGCGATTGTCGCATTTATGAGTTTACACGTAAGGCTTATTATTTGAAGCGAATATTTTGTTTAATAGCAACAAGTCGAGACTCCTTGTTAATGAGTCATAAGTAAAAACTGGGACACAGTTTCTTCAACCCTGTACAAACAACAGTTACTAATTAACATAACCATTGTATTTTACAAATTAATATATCTTTGGTGACATTCAAACTGTTTTAAATTAAAGTGTCATTGTTACTGATTAATTTGAAAAACATAACAGTAACCAGATAATTATTCTGCAGTTTTGATCATGAAATACAAAAGGTGAAGTACCTATGTACCTACATTTATATTCAACCAGGCATGTTTTGTTAATATCAATGAACATACTTCTTTTTCAATGCATGACTGTACTTGACAATATATTTGTATCGAAGATTGCATGGGTTATATTTTTCTCATTAGCTGGTGGACTGGCTAAATGTACTTTTTAAGGATTGATATTGAAATTAATAGATAAAAGAATCGTTTTTAGTTTTAAAAGTGAAACTCGAGTTGGGTAAATTATCTAATGACAAATCGCGCTCTTGGACGGAGCAGGAGATAGTATCAGAGTTTTACTAGCTAAAAATCCACTCCTGTTCCTTCGTGCCAGGGCCCCGGGTTTCACTTTCATACTACCCGTGGCCCCAATAGGCTTCGACCCTGTTGGGCCCCTACAATTTGCTGACATCTCCCTGAGGCGCGCGTAGAACAATACGCGCCGTCGACGACTTGGGCTCGGTCCGGATCGGAATCCCGGCGGCTGGGGCGAGAGGACCGTTGCCTGCTAGCATTACTGTTTCACAGAAGAAGGCGACTACCTGTCACTCCTCGCTCCGGATCATGGCCTGTACCAGGGCCCGGCGCGAGAGATCACTGCCGCCGATCGCCCCCACGAGGACACGGCAGTGCTCTCGTGGGGGCACCTCGGCACCTCTACCGTATGCTCCACCATGACCTCCGGGCGGCCACACAATTGTGGCACCCAGGCGTTTCTTCTGCACGAATACGGTGCAGGAACCTCCCGAATTTACCATGTCCGATGAGGACCTGCGTCATGCGACTCCTCAAAGAGGGGACTTACCACCATAATTTTAGTGTGCCAAAGTGGTTGCTGGGTTCGTTGGAAAGTTACGACGGTTGGGCAGGATTTAACATGACGACTCATGCAGGAAAATTTGAGGTTGGAGGGGACTTATAAAGTCTATCACCGTCGTCTCCAAGCACAAGTGATACCTTATAAGATCCATCAAACCCAGAAACAATTCCAAACAAAATAAACCATTGAAATGTAAGCTTTATATTTAGTCATATAGAGTAAATTTTTGGTAATTTTCAACATGTCAATACAGCTTAGTTGAAACATCTTCTATAAATCATTTCATTTTGGAAATGCAACCTAAAGCTCAAGACAAAAAGCTCTCATTTTAATGTCTTTGAGACAATTATTTTCGAATTTCTTCTTTGTACACAATAACTAAAAGTATCCTTACCTGAAGCAACAGCAACTCCAAGCTAAGTTCATTGACCGGTGCATCAGTGTGTACCGCGACAGCATACGGCAGGAAACCAGGCAGGACGTACTTGATCACCCTGATCGGCAGCCATAGCATGAAGAGCACGGCTGTACCGAAGATCATAGCGGATACCACAAGGCGACGAATGTGCGACCATACTGAGAGGTGGATCATTTCCTGCGGATCAGAAATGGTGGTATAAAATAACAATTTGGGTTACACTTCCATATTTCTTTGTCATTATTTAGCTGGAATACTACCACTGTTAGATAAACTAACACATATATGTGTTTGTGTGTGTGTACGTGTTCGTAGATCTTTGACAGTTGTTACAGGTAGTCAAACATTAGAAAGTCTGACCATTAGTCTGTGCAAGGAGTATCATGTTGCCCAGTTGGTTGTGGAGGTCTGATAGGCAGTCGTTCCATGTAAAATACGGGTATTCAGCCGCATCCGGTAAGACTGGAAGCTGGCCCCAAAGCCAGTTGGGAAAAGGTTAGAGAGATGATGACGATGTGTGTGTACGTTTGTTATTCTATACACGCTACGACTTGGATAGATTTCGATGAAATTTGGCGCGCGAGTATGACATGTTCTGGAACAGGACTTAGGATTTTTTTTATCTCGGGACCATGTTTCCTTTGGTTATATTCTATTTTGAAGCGGGCGAAGCCACTAGCACAAGATAGGAAATGATAAGGCCTTACTCTTAAGAATTTTTTTAAAGAATTGACTGAAGGAGAGTCAATGCAGGCCGCTTTTAGGGTTCCGTACCTCAAAAGGAAAAAACGACACCCTTATAGGATCACTTTGTTGTCCGACCGTCTGTCTGTCTATGTCACAAAAAACGTGTATTTCGACACTCTCTAGGGGAATCAAAATTCATAGGGTACTTCCCGTTGACCTAAAATCCTGAAATTTGACATGAAGCAAGGTCTCATAGCACAAGTATAGGAAAAAATCTGAAAACTGTAAATTCGAAGTTAGGTCATAAAAAAAAATTACGTTTGCGAAATTGCGTAACTCAATTCGAGAATTGAACTGAAACAGTTCAATTCGAGAATTGAACTTAAACAGTTCAATTCTCGAATTGAGTTACGAAGATTTTCCAAATCGCAATTTTTTTTATGACGTAACTTCAAATTTAACTGTAACTTCATAAGTAAGTTTGTACGGAACCCTCAGTGCGCGAGACCGACTCGTACTTGCCCAGTTTTATAAAATTCTTTTTATTACTTTATTATATTAACCTCAGAATACTCGCGCTCTGAGCATTTTGGCACCCTCAGAAAACTAACGTTATTATTTAAAAACCTGCAAAATTGACAGTCAAAAGCAGGGTAACACAGCCAGTAGCTTGCCCCCTATCCTTCACCCACCAGCGTCGCAAGTTTGAGTACAATTAGTTTGCAGACGACTGCGATTGGAAAGGAAAGGATTTCTACTGCGAGGTCAATGATTCCCCAGATCAAAAAATAAGTCTTTTCCTACTCAATAAAATATACTATTATTAAATCCACCAACCTGTACAGGACTAAAATCAGGGTCATTCAAATTCTTCAGGAACCAGAGTACTCCAGGCCTCAGTACTTCCCTCAGAAGAAGAATAAATGACGCGAAGTAATACACATAAACCATGCCGACGAGCCAGTGAATAAACATGAGGGTCCATGGTGCCGCCTGCAGGCTCGACTCGCGGTCTTTCAGAGTAGCGTCGAACATTGATAAGGAGCATAGGTCAAGCCACCAGCCACATACGAGAGGAATCACTCCGATCTGAAACAAAGGTGTAGTAAATAAATAATTTTGCAAGTTAAAGCTCTGGGGCAGGGTCGATTGCGATCGGTCTGCTAAGAAGACTATAATGTGATGCGGCAGATAACCAACTATTGGGTATATTCCCAGTCGCCCCGCATGGCATGCCGCATAGTGGCAATCGGGGATTCAATTCCCGCCGATGTTATTGGTCCCACTTCAAGTCGCTGTACAGTGCGGCGTGGATCATTAACACATCATGGCTGTCTGTCTTACGGCCGCAAGGAAGGGGTGGCGGTTAGACTTTCCCAATGTAATTTTATTAGTAGATAAGTTATATTATTAGGATTGTATTTGATTGTATTTGGGGCAGATTCTTTAAATTATTATTTATCATTAGGAGTCAATCCTAATGTGGGGCAACTTTTGATTTTATTAACAAGACACACAAGATATTCTCTGCTACTCAGCCTTTGCATTTAAAAAAAAATTACCACATACACATATATACAAAATCAATCTACTAACATTAAAAAAGTAAAGTTTGATATTTGTAATTTTGTATATTTTTTTGTGATCAATAAAGTCAAAAACCACTGGATTAATATTTTCAAAAATGTTTACTAGTAGAATACTAAGACTTCATCACTGAGTGAAGCCGCTGGCATAAGCTAGTATTGGATACTAACCAACCAAATATACTATAGCCTATAATTGTGCGTCTATTTAGGCAGAATAAACATGTTTTCTTTCTTCTTTTCTTTTCCTATTGTATCCTTCTTTGTATATTTTTGTGTGAAAGCAAAGAAAAAGATAAACAACATTCAGCAGTATTCTATTGGGAAAATTCAATCCAACATTTTGTACAGATTTTGAATTTTTGTAAAATTTCATATTTTCAGTACATAAATACAACTGGGATTAAATGTTTTAAGCCTTCCATAGTGTACGTAAAGTTTTAAATAATAGAACTCACCTCAACAACGGACAGCAGAGCCACCTTCACAACCACATAACAGAATCCCAATGCCTTTTTAGCACTTCTCAGACGCAGCAGAGAAGCCATGCCATGCAGCACTGCGAGTATTGCCCCCACCAACACATACCCTGCCAAGGCAGTCAGCGGCCCAGCGAATGGGCCTTCTGCCGTCAAACCAGCCATAGCAGCCCCCAGCCTTCCAATATGGTATGGACAAAATGCAAACACCACTATAAACAATGTATTCAAGGACACAACCCAGAATACATGCTCCAGAAACACCATGGAACCATCTAAGCCAAGCAGCCTGGCCCAAGTGAGCTCCTCAGCAGCAGCACGGTCCCATTCCATCGGGTTCCAGTTTGCTTCATCCCCAACCAAAGGGTCTTCACCAACTTCAGCATTTACTTCATCTCTCAAGCCAACTTCACCATCCCCTGCCCCATTGTTCACACGATCATTATTATTATCTTGTAGAGGCAGGTCTTCGGGGGGTGGAGCTGGCAGGTTTTCTCTTTCCATCCAGTCGGGACCTCCACCATGCATGATTTGCTCTCTCAGCCACACAAGCCCGATGAAGGAGAACAGAGTACAGGTAACAACGAAACAACCAGAGAACACATCTTTAGCAAGATTTTCTGCTGACACTATGTCGAATGGTAAAGAAATCACTGGATCTAGGGACCCCGAGAACAGACAGCGATAGGTCCTGCAGGCAGTCAGCGGCACGATGCCGAGCCAGGCGAGCGCTACCAGAGTGTAATGCAGCCAGTCTTTAACCGCAGATGCGACGGACGTAACTAGCCCACCCACCACATCGCGGATAGGCAGCCGCCGCGGCATGTCCGGCGAATATATCGGCATAAACGAAAACCGATGACCACATAACTCGCAAATCTCCTTCCTGGAGTATCGCATCCACTGCACTAAACACTCCTGGTGGATCCATTTTATAGAACCCGTACAAATGCACGGATGGAACAGCGGCCTGTCAGACGAAGCCTCCGAGCGACAGAATCGGCAGAAGTCCGCGCCGGACGAGTCCGAATCCATCATTTTCTTCAATCCAGTTTGCCTGGTTGATTATGCGATCTGCGAAAGTTATCATATGATTATGGCATGTATCTGGAACGCACAACACTAAAATTTGGATGATAATAATGTAAACACACACCTTGACGCGAAAAAATAACAGACAGCACGAAATACAATAGATTTATAGGAAAAAATAGGTATTTTCTCTTTGTTTGACAACCAGACAGCCACAGCAATCAAGTGTTGCCACAATTACGTTTGTAAAAAATCTACCAAGGACGGTTAGTGATAGCACACTGACAGCTGTGCAGGAAAATAAACCGGATACGGATGGTAAGAATACTTTTATATACAGGTTTTTAATTACAATGCAATGAGGTAGTGATGTTTCATAAATTATTCACGAGAATGTAAATAATTTAATATGTTTATTAATGTGTACTTAACTACCTTTTTTCGGACAAAATAATTTTATTTTTGTACCATTATGTATATTTATTTATTTTAATGATTACTAAAATAAGATATTAGTACCTACACAAACATATAAAATATAGACAAAAAGAAGGAAACAGAAGAATAGGTACAAAGGTGATGTTTATTTCAACCGAAATTTCTTCCAGCGAAAGACGAGATGGAAAAAAAGAGATGTAGATATAATATGAAAATTATATTAGTGGTAAATTTATTTATAAATAATCAAAAACATAAATATTTGAGCTAGTTTAGCTAAAGTTTTGGTTTTAATGATTTTCATACTGAAATCATATGGATTATTGATTAAAAAGAGAAGTGGACACAGTCGAAGAAAATTTAAATAATATTGTGTGATTCTCAAGTTCGGTAATGACCTTCAGAATTACTTTCTTATTAGGCTTTCATCAAGTAGGTACATCTAGTTGATAGTTTTTACACATTATTCGATTACTTTGCAGTGATTTTACAGCAGTGGTTTTAACACTTTGATTTCTTAAGAATCAGGGACCGCAAGTTCAAAAGAAAACTTGAACTAAAATGAAAAAGAAAAAACAACTTTTGTCATTAATTAGCTGCTGCCAGCGACTTCGCCCGCATCATGCTGTGGTATAATATGTACTGCTTTGTATTGTTCATGTTTTGATAGCCATTTATTGTTACTTTTCGTATTGTTCTGTTTTCTTAATCTCGTATCTTTGTTGTATATAGGTACCATCTGCATCATTTTAAAGTAATAAAGTCATAATTCTATAAATGGCTTTCTTATTTATCGTGTCTTCAGAAAATTATCCCAAGGGGACATACTCCCGAGATAAAAAGTACCTACCCTATGTGCTATTCCAGAACATCTTTTACCTTTGTACCAAATTTCGTCGAAATCTGTTCAACCATTCGAGCAAGTAACGAACATATACACACCCACTCAGAAACTTTCACATTGAAAGTAATAATATGGTTTGAAACTTGACTGAAATAGAAAACAAAATATTTGTGATAGAAAAATAAAATGTGTTAATTTCCAGTTGCAGACTTTTTGTGGACCACAGGTTGGGAACTACTGCTTTAGATTAACATAATGTAGGTATTGGTAATGTTTAGGACTTGGAATGTATACCTACTAGTATAATATATTTATAAGCACCTAAACAAACTTAACTTTTTTTAGTACTTTATAATCATAATGTTGTTGAAGAACGATTGGGAAGGAACGCAGGTGAAGATTATCAGACTGATATTACAAAGCCAAAAGTTTGTATGTTTGTTACTTCTTTAATCTCTAACAGCTGAACGGATTTCGATTACACCTGGCACACGGCTGGACTCGAAAAAGCAACCTATGGGGTATTCTAGGACAAGTCCTAAAATAGCCCATAGGAACCTTTTATCCGAGGAGTATGTTCTCTTGGGATAAGTTTCTACTATCACGAGGGCGAAGCCGTATGCAGCAGCTGGTCACGCTTACATTATAAGGGCGAATGTTTGTGAGTGTGTCCTCATCATTGTATCTGTTACTTCTTCACACCCGAATGGCTAAACGGATTTGGCACACGGGTAGACCATGTCCTGTAATAGCACATTGTAGAACAGTATGATACTTTTGGATCATTTTCTATTATCACGCAGGCGAAGCCGCCGGCAGCAGCTGACCTATTTTTTATTAAATAAAATGAGATACTTACGTACTAATAAAATATAATATGCGTCTATGTTGAAAAAAAAACATTTTATAAACTTTAAAGGTCTAGCGCGCATTGCCTTGCAGTTGAGCCACGGGGCCGCGCACTGCGGCGAAAAAAAGGCAAGTTTTGTCATTCGAACTCCGGCTGTGGTGCTCATATATCATAGTTATGGACTACCATACAAGAGTAATTTATTATAGCGTAAAAAAGAGTCTCCAAACCAAACGGTATCAGGTACATCCCTTGACAACCTTAAGGCCTATGAAGGGCTTCTTCTTCCTAAGTTATAACGATTCCGATTGCATTAATTAAAAGTTAAACGTCTAAAGCGATCGACGCTCGCACCGCCATCAGCGCAAAAACACCTGCGACATATCTGTATCGCGTCCCAACAGCAACTGAGTGCCTCAGTGCGTTTTTTTCTTCCTAGATTTCTATGCGAAACAAAAATATGTACGATAGATTTATTGCAAATTTGCAGCGAGAGGCCAATGATGACTTTACCGCATGCGTTTATTTCTCCGCAATGCGCGCACTTGAGACTTAATACTACACAGATTATGCGTTAAAAAAACACAACGCGATGCGCGCTAGGCCTAACTAATATGAGATATATACCAATAGGCGAATCGGCTCCCAGTAATGACAACTAATTGAATATGTTCGAATAATCGCACCGCCTGTACCATAAAAGATTTGTCACAGAATTTTGGTGAATGCAAGGGTATCAAAAGCTTCAAATTCTACGATGATCACGAGTGTCTAGACTGTGTGTCACGAAAGAACTTAAAACATTATTTGAAATAAGAGGGGGTTGTAATAATAAACAAGACACTGTAAAGCAACGATAAAATAAAGGTATTCTGGTGAAGGCAGATCGGCAGTACTTGAGCTTAAAACGGAATTCAGACACATGATTATATTTTCGTAAACCACGTATGAACCTAATACAAAAGTTTTGGAATCCCTCAAGCGTATCTAGCTGCACTTCGGTTTGATCTAAATAAACGACATCGGCTATAATCAATAGCGTTTTTACTCTATATGAGAAAAATCTAAAAATATATTATTAAAATAGCTTAGGTAAAATGCAGTCGGTAAATATTGGTTTTAGTTCATAAAATAACAAAATAAATTTTAAAATTCAATTCAAAGTTTTCTGTTTTAAATAGTAGCCACCATGTTATTACGTCATTCGGCTGTGTAAAATAAATTTACAGCTGTCAACTGATCGGCCATACAAAGCGCATTTGTTTACATATATACAGCCAACTGACGACCGCAGAGTAAATACGGCGTGTACTGCTTTCTACATTTTCGACAAATACGCGTGCGAAATTTGAAAATGTAAATTTTAAATGCATTTTAGGGTACTTCACGACTGAATAAAAATATTGTTTTTTTTAGCGGTTTATTAGCACTATAGAATCTAATAGTGACACTTTCCAAAAAAGATTAAGATAAGAGAAAGAGGGAATACCCTATTAATAAGAGTAGAGAGAATTCGGCGAGTACAGTTTTGGTGGTCGTTGGGAGAAAATTGCCCAGCTTCCGTAACCTTGCAGTTGCACACAACTTGCGGCTAACTACCTGCAACTGACCCGACGAAAAGTCTTTGTCAATAAAAATAACAAGATCTTTCACTGAATCACTGTATGAAATAGTTGAGACATCGAAAACTATTGGTGGGAGCTGCCTCCAGTTAGTTTTTGAGCGCAACCTAGGGCTGTCGACAACAATAACTTGGGTCTTCTTAGGATTGACCTTCAAACCATGAGCCACACTCCACTCGGAAATACGAGCTAAATCTTTATTGATCATTTTAACTGCTTCATATAGTTTATCTACTGGATTTTTCGAAAATATTTGCAAATCGGCAGAATAATGATTGGAAGAGAAGTTTTTGGAAATAGAGTTTTTTACCTGCGTTGGCATAACAGGCCATCCCTATAGCTGTGATGCAGAAAAACCCACGAATAGACGTACGAACAAATAATGGAATGTGGAACCGCTGAAATACCCATTATTGGTGCTCCGTTAATGTTACCGAACCCAAGAAAAGGGTTTCAGTGTGTACGTAGGCTGGCATTGTGGGTACCAGATCCGAGGCCCAGGTTTCTTGTTCTTATTTCGTGTAAGTGATTCGCAAGTACAAGATCCTACTGTATGCCTGTGACGTGCTCAGAACGCGCGCGGCGTTTTTCCGCCGCCTACACACAGTACACACACAGACTCAATCAGTTGCGCACTTTACATTGCGCTCGATAAAAACATTAATTTATTTAAGATGAAAAGAAAAAAGTTATTTTGCAGCAGTAGTTTTTGCTCAAAGTTACATTATATATATAGAATGTGTAGTTAACGGGTATGTAATCGGTATTTTTACACCCCGTATAAGCCTATTAATATGAAAATGCACTTTGTTAGCAAGAAATAAATTTCTGACAAGAAATTAAAATTTAAACCTCAAATATATAAAAAGTAAAATGGGTTTTAAAAATGATCAGTTATTATGAAGATTGTATTTATATTTAAGGCACCTTATTTGATAATAAATTCTCGAATTAGTAACCTGAGCTTCTAATGATTTTGAAAAACCACTTTGTGAACTGCCTTCCATTTAGTAGTAGGTTCATTTAATCTACAATAATATTATAAAGTGCTAGTTTATTATGATTTCAATTATAGTTAAAATAGAAAGTCCGAAAGTAATCAGATACTCAAAATATTCCTAATTTATTTAAGTTCTTCCAAAACTTTCCTATTTTTTATCAGTGGCTTATGCACTGATAAAAAATAAGCACGAATCACGACTTGCTACTCTTGCCAGTATATAAAAGTTTTGTGACTCCATTTTTTAGTTTGTAAAAAAAAAGATAAAGGCTATGTTGATGGAATCGAAAATATGCACTACCTCGACACTACGATAAAAGGGAAGAGTGTTCTCTTCCCACAAGAGTGTTCTTCTCTTCTTGTAGTGCATAGAATTTACATAAAGCACATTTTCAACTCTAAGCCTTATTTTAGCAGCAGTAGCCCAGCCAAAGAGTATAGTAATATCTATGGGACAACCCAGCTCACAAATCACAAACATATTGACAATGTCAAACAAAATTGACATTGACAAATGACAGCCCACTAGCGATGGACCAACTCGCAGTTTCGACAACTTGTATTAATCGAATTGGAAAGGTGACTGATTCGAATTGCGATTCGATTCAACTTTACTCGATAGGCAAAAGCCCGGCCTTAAGTCTGCTATTACAATAGTATCAGAATAGTCTATCATTGACTTCATAATTGTTGATTTTGACCAAGTTTGGTAATCTACTCGTACTTTTTTAGCTTTTAGCTAAATGACTTTTAGCAAAATGACAATGTGATCGTGTTAGAATGACGAATTTATAAAAATAGCAGACTTGGGCCCCAGACTTGAGGCCCAGCTCGGTCGGCCGAGTCAACTTGGTTTGCCGAATTAACTCGTTCCGTCGAATCAAATCGGTCCGCTAACTCAACTTGTTCCTCCGTGCACCGATACAACAAGCAGAGAAAATGCAACTTGAATTGACTCGTTTGTGGTTACTCGATTAATATTACTCGATTCACCCAACTCTATCCATCCATGACATTCCCATTCCTCTGGACCGGAGGTGTCGTGGTATAGGAGGATTGGTTACAAGAATGTTTTTTAATTTTATTTCATACAATCGACACCGTAAATGAATATGAAGTGAGTGTATAACTGAAGTTTCTTCTACCACAAATTCCATCACGGTAGGTTTCAATTACATCCTGTTGTTGACGTACACAAAGTTTCAATTATAATTTCGTAACACAACACAAGTGTTAGCGGCGATATAAATCGGTGAGCGCCTATTTCGTGCTATTTTTTTTGTGCCGTAAACTTGTAAAACTTCATTATTATTTACGCAATTACACCGCTATAAAGTGTACCCAATAATATCAAAAATTCACAGAAAAATTATGTGCGCTTGAAGAATGCGTGTACGTAAACAAAAATATAAATAGTACTGGTTTGCAAAGAAATTAGGTTTATTGAAGCAATTTAAATGGTATAGTTGTGTTTTATTTAGTCTTAATCTTCAAATGGGCTCTATCAGAAAGAATTTGTAATTACAATAATAATAATATTAATAATATGAATAATTATTCTTACCTGTTAGAATCCTGTTGGTATGAACATTTGTGGAGTTTTGGAATGGACATAGCTGGTCCCTCACAACAACATTCTTTAGCACATTGCTGTAGCATTGTAGCAATCACAGAAAATTAAATCCATAGTTAACATTCATGGAATTACACCCTGCATCATTCTAATTTTAATTATTCTAATATGGTGTAGTAACATATTTTCCTACTGCACTGACAGCACACTGACTGAAATACTGAACTTAATCAAAGTATGAACATGCTTGTCAGGCAATATTGTGTGGGCATTGATAACAGCATTTGTCTATAGTGATAAAATACTTTGTATAAGTGCCAGTTATAATTTAACAAGGATTTATGCCTGTAGTTTTGGTTGGCTTAAAATTTTATTAAATATTTGATTAAAATCCTGTGTTGTTAATAGAGATTTGGCCATGCCCAAGTATCCATTGGATGATTATATCTCAACCCATCACGTACGTGTGAGTAATCATAGTATTAGCATTCATAATCAATGTGTTGATGGCAATCACACTAATCGGGCGTTATATAGGTGAAAGTTTTTGTGTATATTTGTTACTTCTTCACACATGAACTACTCAACAAGTTTGGATGAAATTTGGCATAAGGGTGGACCATGCCCTGGAATAGCACATAGGATACTTTTATCTCGGTAGTATATTTCCTTGGGATAATTATCACATGGGCAAAGCTACTGCCAGAAGCTAATTTATAACAAAGGTTTTTTGACTGATGTCTACTAGTTTACTCATCTGCCAAATTTCATCCAAATTCTTTCAGCAGTTTCAGTATGAAAGAGCACGAAACATACAGATTTACAAACTTTTTCCTTTAAAATATTAGTGTGATTGCCATCATTATTGGGTTTGTTATAAATTCTTTTAATAGGGACCAAATGACTTCATCAGTTATGCTTATCATCATCCTTGTGTGCATTTGACTATTTGTAAATATGAAATGGATTACAAAAGACAACAATGTAAATGCCTTTTCTGTTTGTTATCTTCTCCAAATGCCTGCATGTATCTCAAAATCACATTCTTTTTTCTTTTCAGGAGAACTCAAGTAAGCTTCCAGAAAAGCGTGATGAGTCTGAACTGATGGCATCTCAAAAAACTGTGATAACCATGAATCAACCAAAAGACGCGATAATACGCATAGATGTGCCAAGTACGAGTAAAAGCATTCCGAGGATTGAGCCAACAGAAATTAATATATTATGTTTTAACATAACGCCATACAGTGAACTAACACAGTTCTTATGCTGTTCAGTCTTCGTATTTATATGTTATCTAGCTTATGGATACTTTCTAGAATATATATTTTCTAATGCAGAATTGAAACCTGTGAGTTTGTACATAACGTTAGTTCAATTTTTGATAACAATGGCGCTGAGTTACTTTGAGTCTTTGATAAGGAATCCTATAAAACGGAAGTGAGTATATGTTTTTTCGTACTATTTTATAGTTACAAATTTTATAGCTTTGATAACATGCTTTTTGAGGAAATTCGCTACTCAATCAACTTTTCAAATTATTTAGTTTTGAAATTAATATTCCTAACAGTTTTTGATCTAGTAATTTAATACCAGCTTAAAATAGTTCTTTGGTTTAAATATGGCTAAAAATATTTTAATAACATTTAATGTCCTTCAAGCTTTACTTAATATATCAACCAATTTTAAGAAGAACTATTTAGTTCAGTTAGCATTTTTATGCTTTTTCTTTCCTAATTTAAAAGTATTTTGTAAAATCTTTCTAAAAAAAATATTAATTCCTATTAAAATATTGTCATAATTTTTTGTTTATTTATTTTATTACTCTTAGGAAAACTTACAGTTCTTCTTGAATAGGCTGGATCCATTCATATGACCCCAAACAATAAATATTAAGAGATTGAACGCACATCTTTCCTATCAATTGATTATGTTTGTTATTTAGTTTTAAGATTGCGTCATTTCGCGCGAATAAACTAAAATTCTTTCTTTCTTTCATTGATTGATATTATTCTCTGGAACAGGAACTTAAAATTAATAGGGTGTCACTATGGGCGGTCTTATCGCTAAAAGCGATTTTTTACTGGTCACTGGATCACTATTTCCATGCTAATTAATACACAAAAGGCCATCTGATATAAACATTATTAATTTATTTCACTAATGAGAGTTATGAGTATACATGTGGATGGGTGGAGAGGGAGAGGGAGGCCAAAGAAAAGATGGATGGATTGTGTGAACAGTGATATGAAAGAAAAGGAAGTTAGTGATAGCATGGCGGTTGACAGGATAGAATGGAAGAAAAAAACGTGTTGCGGCGACCCCAAATAAGATGGGACAAGGGCAGGAAGATGATGAATTTATTTCACTGATAAAACTGGAATAGCAAGCCACAGTAAAATACTAATAGACTCAATAAATTCTAATTAATTTTACAGAGTACCACTACGAACATACGCGCTTTTGGCAGCCCTAACACTTGGAACCATGTCTCTCTCAAACCTTGCCCTGAGCTATCTCAACTACCCAACGCAACTGATTTTTAAGAGTTGTAAGCTGATACCGGTTATGATCGGTAGTATTGTTATAATGCACAAGCGCTATGGGTTCCTGGATTATGTGGCAGCTATCATCATGTGTATTGGGCTCACTATGTTCACTCTTGGTAAGGTTTTTGCTAATTTTTATATTACTAATGTAAAAGCACGGACACGCAAAAGGTGAAAGGAATGTAGTGAAGCTTTTGCCCCAGAGTGGTATGAATTAGTATATTAAGAAAAAAAATATTTGAATTGATGAAATCGACTTTTTCAGTTAGTGTCTCGAATATATGTCGTTGTTGAACCCTCTACGGTCCGGACTAAGCGTTTCGCCTCGTCGTTTATACCGCGTACATCGAAGGACTGGAACAATTTGCCTGCTGAGGTTTTCCCATCCGATTATAATTTGGGTCTTCAAGGCTAGAGTGAATAGGCTCTTAATAAACTAGTGCGCCTTACCATCAATGATTGCATCACTGCTTACCATCAGGTGGGATCGCAGTCAAGCACTAGTTTATATCAAATTAATAATAATAAATTAATATCTCATATCGATCATAGCAAACTGACCGCCAGCTTGAATCCGACGGAATAAGATTTCTTATCAATTTCATTACAAAATCCTTCGAATATTAACACTGTTGCATTTGCAACTCTCGTCACTGAGTCCGAGCGCTGAAAATTCAACAGTGCATCGTTACTTAGGCTTTTACCAAGTGCTAAATAGGCATAACACTTTTTTACGTAGGAAGTCATCACATGACTTCTCCCGTTCTGGGTAGAGCGAGAAGGAGTGTCAAACTTTTACTGACTAAAACCAACAGTGTTCCTTCAGCTGCCCTTTGCTAAGGCCACTGTAACTCTTTCGAACAATCCGCAGCCCTCGCAGGCACCGGTCCTAACTGACCCCGTCAATCTTGTAGACATGTTTTAAAGGCGCACGTGGAACACAACGCGCTGTCGACTCGGGCTTGTTTCTTATCGGAGCGAGCTACCCGTTGCTCGCCGTCCACAAGGCCGCGGTACTGTGTCCGGGAATCGTCTAGCGTCACCCGACGGCCGGGGCGTCTCCGAAGCCAGGAGAGGCAGCCAGGTCGTGCGGCTAGTCTCCGCCTCACGGTTTAGGCCTCCTTCTTTGCTTGCATTACTGCATTCACAGAAGGAGGTTCCTTCTCGCTCTGTACCGTTGCCTGAACCAGGGCCGGACGCGAGAAGTCGCAGTCGCCAATCGCCTCCTGGAAGACATGGCGGTGTTGCACTTAAACGGGGTGTGAGAGAGCAGACCTCAACCGTGTGGTCCACTATGACCTCGGGGCGATCCACACAATGGATCACTTGGGCGGAGTTTCGCCCCGGCGTTGTACCTCCACTCACCACTCGTGCGTGTGTGCAAGGATTGTTTGCTTCCAAATCCCACGGTGTTCAGACACCAGCTAAGCTGTTTGTCGGCCAGCCGGCAAAGAGGCTCGCCGTCTCACAGGAGATCCTGCGGTATCCCCGTACCATCCGGATAGCCATGACCCTATGGGATATATTCACTCGGAGGGCCGGCTGGTCGCTTGGAAGCGACCACGCCCACACGGGAAACGGGCATAACTGTAAAGTATTCTTTTGGCGGCCACAATCAACACTTTCCTTATAAATTAAGATAACACCATTTACTCGCTCTCCACTCCGACATAAATGCAGATTTTACGCGCACTTTAGAATTCAAAAATATTGTACGTAACTACAAAGTGTGGCCGTGTGTTCCGCGTTCTGTGGATAAGTAACTGAGGTGCCGCTCTTGTCATTTGTTTTTAAATACTATCATATAATATGTTTAAAATCAAATGTGAGTGTTAAGTGTTCAATCATAATATTATTAAAAACATTATTCTATACACAAAACAGTGGTTACGCACAATACTTTAACTAGAGCTACTGTTTTAAAGAACTGGCATATTATAAAACAAAATCTCCATCACGTCAGTATGTCTGTGAGCCAAAACTCAAATATTACTCACTGGTCTTTCATACGATTTTCACTAATAGATAGAGTGATTCATGAGAAAGATTTAGGTGTATAGGATAGTCGGCCTTATAATGTTCCCACTGTTGGAACTCAGGCCTCCTCTCTGGGAGAGGGAATGGGACGTAATCCACCACGCGGGCCCAGTGCGGGTTCGTGGATGTCACATGTCTTCGAATTTTTGGTTCTACTACTAGGACAGGCCGGTTTCCTTACGATGTTTTCCTTCACCGTTTTAAGAGCAGTGGAGATGAAATAAATTACACAAAGTAATGCGCCTGGCTGGGTTGAACCCGCAATCTACAACTCGTAAGTCGGGGCCGTTACTACTCGGCCACTACTTCTCCCTCTTAGGTGCATATTACAAGCATATTATAGAGAAAACTGCAAAGCTTGGGCAGGTCGTTACTTTTTAAATAAAAGTTCTACAATCCTCTGTAGGTCATACATAAATCATCTGCCTAGCCTAAGCTTCTAGTCCAACCGGATGCTGCTATTTTACAAGGAGCAACTGCCTATCTAAAGCTCCATAAGCCAATTATTGGGTAGAAAGATATGTTGGTAACCTTGGTTCTCCTGGAGACCTGCAAATATCTTCATTTCTGATCCGACCACTCTAGGAAACTCTGAAAATAACCATTGCCTTTTGGGTAACTTCATATCGGACGAGATGAGATGATGATAATGTGAGATTTCATAGAAATAAGGTCAACTATTTGGTATGTAAGAGTAACGTTATGTTACGTGTGTTATGTAATTAGGGGTTATTATATCTCAGAACTTTCGTCCTGGACCTTTGGAAGGCGTACGAGGACTCGAAACCAACTCGCAGAGGCCCCTTAGATGCTTTTAATGAAACGTGGTACCATGTGTTTTATTATTATAAGCACCTAATTTTAATGATATTTCATGCTATTTGAAATATCTAGTATTTATTTATTCATTGTGCACATCTACCATAATATAGTCTTTTTTAACCCAAATGTTGACTGGTAGAGAATACCTTGTTGCATTAAAAGGATGCAACTCGACATACATTTTCACTGTTTTTCATATAAACGCTCTTACGCGATTATGATGTTATTACACATAATTCATAAAATATTATCTAGGCTTCTATTGACATCAAATATTTTTATACTGTTTCAGCGGACTCAAGCACATCACCAAAGTTCAACTTCTTGGGCATAATAGTGATATCCCTAGCGTTACTCTGCGACGCTATCATCGGCAACGTCCAAGAGAAAGCGATGAAGCAGCACAATGCTTCCAACAACGAGGTTGTCTTCTATTCGTATGCTATTGGATGCATATACTTGGGGGTGATCACCGGTTTCAGCGGAGTCTTAACTGAAGGCTTCAATTACTGCTTGAAAGTGAGTTTGAATTGTTTAAAAAAAATATTTTATTACCAGGTGTCAAGGCCCATAGCGTGTTAGTACCTATTTACAAATTAATATACTTAAACAACCATATTACTTGGATTACCCAGAATGGTTTATCAAGGTCTATGTAAAACATACAGCTTGATAAACGCACCCATTGTAGGCCCATCCATCCTTTTCGCAAATGCCTTCAGGATGTCCTTGATGCGTTCCCTCACTCGGCTTATTATTACAGACAGCGTTAGTATGGAATATGTAAGGAACGCAAATGGCGTTCTGGAATTCTGAATTTCATTTATGAGGTCGCGTGTTTTCAATAATAATTTTAGATTAGATTAGTTAAGTCTGCTTTTTTTGTCTCTCTCATTATGCAACTTATCCTTAAAGCATGCGGAGTTTACCTATAAGTGAGTTTACCTATGAGCAATGGGTGGCTCGCCGTCTGACCGTCCGGTAACCGTCCGGACCGAGCCCAGGTCGTCGACGGCGCGTATTGTTCCACGCGCGCCTCAAGGAGATGTCAGCAAATCGTAGGGGCCCAGCAGGGTCGAAGCCTACTGGGGCCACAGGTAGTGTGAAAGCGGAACCCGGGGCCCTGGGACAAAGGCAACGAAGGAACAGGAGTGGGTTTTTAGTCAGTAAGAGTCTGACACTATCTCCCGCTCCGCCCAAGAGCGGGGATGTCATTAGGATGATTTTCCAACCCAATAAAAAAAAAAAACCTATAAGTGATTGTTACACTATTGTACTCTATTTTATTGCATGTTACCTTTAGCATAATACCAGTGTAAACAATTGTTGGTGAACCAATAAATAAATAAATAAAAATGTCTGCCTTTTGCCCATTAGGGTTAATGGGCAAAAGGCGCGGGTTTATGTAATAAGACAGTATAAAAAATATATAAAACGAAAAGACATGATGATGAAGAGCAGTCAGTCAGAGGAACAATTAACATTAAGAAAGTTTGGTAACACTTTCATAATTTACTAAAGAATGGCTTTAGACACAGAATAGATTTGTCAAACAATCAAGTGGATTACCTGATACCTGTTTTCATAGCAATTACACTATAAGTACCTGATTAATAAAATTTAATAACATCGTAAACTGGTTCATTATGAACTAAATACTCTTTGAATACATTCTACTTTATATCTATGGTGGTTACCGATAATTTTATGAGCCATGACCAATACATAATTAGCGATAACGTTTTATTAATAAACCATTGTGTATTTTGTATGCATTTATGAGCCTCCATACGTGGATATTACGGCCCGAATATACAGAGTATGTGTAACGAAACCCAAGGGGGGTTTCGTTTGTTTTCATGCGAGGAAACACTCAAAAGGCATGTGAAATTTTGTGATCAGGTATTGTAGGATGCTTACATCACTAAAACTAAAAAAATCATCAGCACATGGTGCTCCCATGTTTTTTTAAAAGACCACCACCACCACTTCTTTATATTTGGGTATTTGCCTGTGCCCGTCTATGCATATAATATATCTGTAGAAGTGTTTTAGTTCTGCACGCATCACGTAAAATATACGAAATCAATGTAGATAACTTTTGTACATTAAAATTGTGTGTAACTTGATATATTACTTAGGCTTTGTTTCATCGCAATCGGTTGACTATAACGAAAGATATACTACATTCGTTGACTGTTAGGCGGTACGAAGATCGCCGGGTCAGCTAGTTTTATACTAAACAACAAATAACAATAAAAAGAAAACTATTTTTTTTTAATTTGACGTAAATCAGTGCTTGAACGCGATCCCACCTGATGGTAAGCAGTGATGTAATCATTGATGGAGCCTATTCATTCTAGTCTTGAAGACACCCAAATTATAGTCTTTTCTGAGAACAGCATCAAAATTGGTTATCTATTAAATGAAGCACCAACTAGCTTTCCAAATATTGGTTTGAGGAAGAGTGGGGGTGTGGTGGGAACATTTCTTTTGAACACAAGTGACTGTTATTTGACAGTCTCCCCTTCCACTAGATTGTAAAGGTGTCTAACTTGATAAATATTGAACGAATTTGAAAATTTCTTTCTACTTGCTATAAAGTTACTTTTTGATACAAACAATAAAAAAATTGAATCTAGTGCCCACATCCCTAGGGAGACTGTAAACGGGTCTCTTCTGAGCCTGGCTATGCATGTCAGCACTTGAACTCTGCTGTTGTCATCCCTGTGATCCCTGCCTTTTCTATCGACTTTGCCCACTTCCTAAACTTTTCTTAACTATTTAAATAGTTCTCACGTCTGCTTGTAAAACGCGATAAAAAAGAAATAAAACATTTTTTAGAGGGAACAAAACTTTACAATAATATTTTTTTTACCAGTTTTTAAGAGCTGCTCAAATGTCATGAAAAGATAGTTAGCATATCATAGTATAGTCGGCCTTATAATGTTCCCACTGTTGGGACTCAGGCCTCCTCTCTATGAGAGGGAATGGGCCGTAATCCACCACTCGGGCCCAGTACGGATTGGTGACTGTCACATGTCTTCGAATTTTTGGTTCTAGAACATGCCACGATTTCCTTACGATGTTTTCCTTCACCGTTTTGAGAGCAGTGGTGACGAAATAAATTACACAAAGTAATGCGCATGGCTGGATTTGAACCCGTGACCTACAACTCGTAAGTCGGGGCCGTTACCACTCGGCCACCACTGCTCTAAAAGATAGTTAATTAATTAAATTATCTACGATTTTATTTACGATAGCCCTATTTCGTCACTACCTAGTGATATGTACTAAAAGATAGATTAGATTAAGATACTAAGATTAAAATACTACAAAGATCCATTTTGATATTATTCGCGTCGATGTTATTAAATTAGAAAATTCGTTATCGATTTCGGCGAAAGTTCAAAGAATTATGTCCGGTTTTTGCAACGGAAATTCATTATTCTTTATTGTACACACAACTTATTATTTCTTTATTATTACAAAAGTAATGTGAGAAATTGTCAAACGCCTGTTATTTATATTTATGTACTCCAAGACAATAAATGTTACAATTTGAGCAATTCAATAAGCATAAAATGCCATTGTAATTAAAACACAGTACTTTTTTTCGGAATTATTTTCGGTTTTTTTTTTACTATCACACAACGCCGTCTAGCCCCAAGCTAAGCAGAGCTTGTGTTATGAGTACTAGACAACTGATAAACATACTTAAATATTTTCTAAATACATACATATTATAGATTAATTACACCCAGACACAGAACAAATGATTGTGTTCATCACACAAACATTTGTCCTGGGTAGGAATCTAACCCACGATCTCCGGTATAGCAGTCAGGGCCACTAATCACTAGACCAACAGGCCAGTCATATAATTAGAAAAAAATCTTATTTCGAAATAAGTATTTAACTCAATTTTGAAAAAAAAAACCGCGGTTCTTTTAAAATAATTGTGATAAGCGTAACAGGTACATAATTCAATTAGCTGAATCTTTAAGAAATATTTAATTACTATATACACCCTAGTTATTAAGTATAACAAAAAAAAATGGGGCTCTATCCGCACCAGTTACTCTTATCGAGGGTATATGGGCGTTTCTAAAACGCGCGTCAACGGCGCATTTAAAAAACGTGGTGTGCACAGGCCCTAAGAAATCCCGCTAAAAAATCAATACTATTCTTTATTTCCAGAACCCAGTGTCAATGTACTCGAACATCTTCTTCTTGAGCGTGAGCGGCTACATGGGATTGCAAGCAGTGCTCACCCTCGTCAGAATATGTGGCGCCACCGTCGCGGTTACAGTCACGACCTTTAGAAAGGCGTTGTCCATCATCATATCGTTCCTGATATTCAACAAGCCTTTTGTTTTCCAGTAAGTATTGTTTTTTTTTAATTGTGAGATACGGTTAGAGAGAACATGACTATTGAGACGACGGTAAACAAAGATGTACGCAAGAAGAAAATATTGACCTGTTGGTTGTGACAATCGCGTAGGACGGTAGGTTGTCACCATTGTGTTGACCGCCCGGGGGACACGGTGGAGCATACGGTAGAGGTGTGCCCCGCCTGGGCAGAGCACCGCCGTTTCCTCGTGGGGGCGTGAGGCGACAGCGATCTCTCGCGCCGGGCCGCGCGTACAGGCCATGGTCCGGAGCGAGGAGGAGTGACAGGCGGCAAAGTAGGAGGCCGCAAGTGTACGCGTGAGGCATTGGCCCTCGCGCCCTAGTCGCCAAGATTTCGATCTCGATTTATGGCCACCGTAGGCGCGGGCTTGCAAACAGCGAGCAATGGGTAATTCGCCGTCCGACCGTCCGATAACTGTTCAGACTGAGCCTAAATCGTCGACGGCGCGTATTGTTCCACGCGCGCCTCTGGGAGATGTCAGCAAATCGTAGGTGCCCAGCAGGGTCGAAGCCTAATGGGGCCACGGGTAGTGTGAAAGTGAAACTAGTGAAAATCATCATATATATCATCTTGCTCATATAGAGTTAAAATACCCTATTGCAAAAAATATTCATATTTTCATCTCATTCTTTCAGATACGTGTGGTCGGGTATGCTGGTCGTGCTTGCCATATATCTGAACCATTACAGCAAAAAACATCCGAACTACGTACCTGTCGCGGTGCTGGGTTGCTGGCATTACGTGCAGAGTTTCTACGAGTCGGAGTATCGATATCTCAGAATTAAGAGCAAGATGTATGCTGATACTGTATAATATAGACTTAATTATTATTTATTTAATTATACCATTATAAGTATTTATATATGGTGACGAATGTGGAATATTCTAGGAAGTGTTTTGGCCTTGATATGGCAATTACGTGGAACTGCACATACGAATATTGCCGTTCTCGAATAGGTAAAATGTTCGATGTTGGTAAGCGATTGGAGAGCGTGCGCGTGTCGTCTTTGGAGATCGGTAGCGAAGTGAAGTTTCGTACGCCGCGCATCTTACCGCCGTTAGCCGCCTTCCGATGTCTCACGACAGCAGCCGAAGATTGCCGAGTGACTGAAGGCTTCCAAACACTGGTGATTGTAAGAATGTCACCGATGCGCGTTCTTTTGACTGTGGTTCATAAATAGGTCGTACTGAAGCAGACTAACGAAAAACACAATCAGCGTTACTGATCAGCGGTCCTTGTCCTTCAAGCCTCAGATACATTACAGGACAAAATGTCCCCCAATGATACGCAACTCTGTCAAATTGTCCAACAATATGTCCCGCGTCGTGACGCGGGACGTGATGCCCAAAATTTCACAACGCAATCACGTGTGATTGCGTTGTAAAATGTCGGGAGGCAAGTTGTGGGACACTTGGCAACGTTACAGCGTCACGTAGTCTGAGCGTTGCGAGTCATGTTGGCGGATAATTTGTCCCGTATTATGTAACTGAAGCTTTAATCGTTCAGCGCACAAGCACATATAGTCGATAAGTTTGGACAAGTAGACCGCTGAAGATTGTGTCGATAATGTAAAATTCCACATATTTATTTTATGGATAGTAGAATTGCCCCGGCTCCGCATGGATGCAAAATATATACACAAATCTTCCTCGTTCATCGCTCTTTCTATTAGTGCAAATCACATCATAAGCTGTTGCGTGGTTTAGGAGGAGTTATAGCAACTGAAAGACAGACACGGAAAGCAACTTTGTTTTACATTATGTAGACAAGTAATTATAATTCTGTAAAGGTTAATTTACATGAGTAGCATTTCTTGCAGGCTTCACGCAAGGCTCAAAGCCTTGCTCGAACACATTCTCTAGCGTGTAATCACACTTTAATTTTACATTTCTTGTTACTTGATTTATCTATACGTAATTTATATTTCTCTGGGCAAGCTCCTAACTCCCGATTCAATAGTTAATCGCTCAGAAACGAATCTAAGATTTCACGTCAGCGTGTTCAGGCGCCCATTGTGTGACAATTTGAACTCAAATAAAGATGCAGTCTGATGCAATTGATGGAATATTTTAGTTCATTCGTAGATTTGACGTCAACTGCGCAGACTGCTTAAAGTGACTTGTTCCGAACTTTTAAATATTTTTTTTTGTGATCGGCTTTTTATTAACAACATGTCCCAAGCTAAAATGTAACAAGCTTGTTCAAGTTCTGGCGCAGTCGGGTAATAATTTTCATGGGTAAAGTGAATGACGTCTTCATATTATTTTCAATTAACCTATTCGAAGCGAGAATATCTTCTCGTGTAAATTAGCCATAAAGAGCCTAATACACCACTCGATATTCAAACAGTCTTAGCCTATGTTTATCTATGTATCACATCGTTCTGTGCCATTCCATTACATTACATTGGCGTAAGTTGCTCTTTTTCTTGTGTTACGCTACACAGACTAAAGCTAGAACTACACAGCGCACACGTGTGCCACACACCAATCTGGGTGCGTCGGTCTCCATACATTTTATATGGAAACTAGACTTGTAAAACGACGTCGCGTGGACCTAGTGTAGTAGATCCACGGCACGCGACGTCGTTCTACGTACAAATCAGGTGTGTTACACGTGTGCGTCGGTCTAATGTAGTTCTAGCTTAAGACTATTGAGAAAGATAAAGATATTCAGATAATATCGAGTGGTGTAATAGGCCCTTTACATTTAGCTAAGTGTTTAGTTATTTAGACATTACTGACAAAGTCGTGGTGTCTCGTAATTTTAATAGTAAATCGTAATAATAGTATTTGTATGAATTGTGATTTTAATTATATATCATATCATAATTTGCTGCCTATCACTTGTAAAAATCTTTTTTATAGTTTAGCAAAACAAACTTTTTTGGGTTGTTTTTAAAATTGTTATAATGTCGAGTCGTTTTTGGGTATTTTAATTAGGTATAGATTTTAAACTTATTGACTTAAATTGTTATTATATACATATATGAATTCATTGAAAGTCGTCCTTCATAACCAGTGATTAAAATATTTACATACTAGTTGACCCGGCGAACTTCATACCGCCTAACATTCAATGTATAGATTGGGATAAAGAAATGGTCATAAGAATACGCTTATAACACAATCAGTCTTATAATGTTCCCTGTCTGAGACACAGACCTCGTTTCTTGGAGAGGGAATGAGCCGTAATCCAGGGCGAGATTTCGGTAAAATGGAGTTGAGAATATTTTTGTAGTATTTGATTACCTCAACGAAGCTTACCGGGAAGGTAGACTCGATACATTTGCTGCCATAAACATTAGAATGTGTTACATCAGCATTCTTCATTAGAAAAGAAAGTAACTCTAAAAACGAAATATTTTCTAATATTGATGACAAAAGAAAAAGAATTGAGATTGTGAGAAGTTTTTAAGTGTGCATTAAATGTACATTTAGCTTGAAATGGTAAATAGAGATGCATACATAGATCAACGGGTGCAAAGTCAAAAATATGATTGTTGTAACTTATTAAAAATATCTTATTCCACAATATGGCAATTTTTTCATAGTAAAAATTGAAAAAAAATTCAACAGCGCAATTTTTTTGTAAATTACTGCAATAAAGAAATAATAAAAAATTGGGAAAAAAATAAAACACCGTTTTTCACCTTGCACCCGTCAACATATAAAAATGTGTGAATATTATTATTGTGTTAATTGCTGATTGCATTTATGACATGAACTCCAATGTAATTGTTTTTTATTTATTTAGTAAGTAAATAAAAATACATTATTTATATCAATGACATTTATTTTCATTGTATGTACAAAATCTTATAAATCTAAACGTTTTCATACAAAAGTGTCCAAATTTAACGTGTTTGAATATTTGGAATGTTATTAAGACACTATTTTCATTGGCTTTATACATGTTCTAGGACGACAAAACGATTAATTTGTTAAAGCATTTTAATACTTTTAGGCGAAGAAAAATAAACAAATTTGATGTTAAAATTTCGTGGTTACTTGAATAAACAACGGATCGATGATCAGTCGATATTAGAATCCAATTATATTAACAATTAATATTTCTTTAAGTTTAAATACATGCGTCAAAAATTGGAATATTGGTCAAAATAATTAACATTATACAGGTCACAAGGTCTAACTACGCTATAAATTAAATACGCTCCTCTCTACATCTATCATTCGCTCTTAATGTACAATTAACTCTTTGGTATATGGCCCTAAAGCTAGTATTATTTGTCTTTATACAGGTAGGGTAGTTGGCCCCTTTGCAAGTGTTGTACGGGATTATTGAGCACAGTTTTATCACAATGAAGTACTTACTAGACAATTTTGATTCAGGGATCTACTTGGAAACTAAAAGGATTTATTAATTTATAATGTTTCTTTCTACTTATAAATCATTCACATGATATTGCAAAGGAGCCTCGACTTTTATCAGTTCTGTTTGTTTGTCATTTCCAAGGGCAGTTACATTTTGTAAGCAAAACAAAACATAAAGTGGGATTGTGCGTGGGTTTAGAATTACTTGGAGTTACAAAGCACGAGTGAAGCGAAGGACTCTGAGATCTTAAACTTACTCCAGTGTCGGGCCTTAAGTGATAAAAAAATATCACATATCACTTTAGAATATGAAAATATCATGTTACATTTCGTTTTAAACCTTATTGCTTATGCCATAGTGAACAATGTAGTTTGTACAAAATGCAAAACAACACTACTAGTGCTTATAAGCTACATAAATAATATGATTGAAAGTGAAATCTGCTCAACACTATAAATACTTAAGTTTATTACAGTGGACTTAATCGTACATCAGTTTCTGTGTTTTCTCATTGACTTAGGCTAAGTATTTCGTACCAATTTTGACTCACAAAACAGAAGAAAAAAGCCGTCGACCAATAAAAAAGAAGCTCACACATTCCTGTATTGTTTAAGTTCAATAATGCTTTTGAGTATAAAAATACTAAAAGGTGGTTTTATAAGTGTGTGTGGATACGGTTCTAGAACGTTCGTTGTACGTGATCCACACACGAATTATAATCCCAATATTTGCTAAGAGGACCCTACACATCGTCTCTCACGCTGCACATACAAAGTTATTATTTCACTATATCACAGCACTAGTCTTGCACTTCTCTGTACGGTATCTCACTGGTCACTGTGAACGATTCAAAGTAGTGGTTTAGAAATTCGAACGTGGGCCGTTTTTCGGGAATGGCGTCCCAACACTGTAGCATCAGTCTGTAGATATCGTCGGGGAGGTAGTGGCCAACTGGTTTGGGCATTCTGTATCCTCGCTCCACTTGTTCGATCACGTCCTTGCCGTGTAGACCGGGGTACGGTATCTGACCGTACGTGAACAGTTCCATTAGCAGAATACCGTACGACCAGACATCACTCTTGATGGAGAATCGTCCGTAAATGATAGCTTCAGGCGCCGTCCACTTGACAGGGAACCGTGAGCCTTGCTTGGGACAATACTCGTTGTCCTCGATTACCCTAGCGAGTCCAAAGTCACATATTTTTGCTACGTTATTTTCACCTATTAACACGTTCCTAGCGGCTAAGTCTCGATGTATCAACATTTTAGATTCTAAGTACTCCATGCCGGACGCGACTTGCGCGGCGACATACACGAGGTCCTCGAACTGGAGGAACTTGCCCTCTCCGTTTCTGAGGAACTCTAGTAAGGAGCCCTTGCTCATGTACTCCTGGACGATGTAGACGGGTTCTTGTGTTGAGCAGACTGCGTATAACGCTACAAGGCGCTTGTGGCGGAACTTCTTCATGATGGCCGCCTCTTGAAGGAAAGCTTGTGTTGACATTGTGCCTTCTCTTAAGGTTTTTACTGCGACCTGTAATGTGAATATTGGTGTCAGTAAAGTTCATGTAGAATGATGTGGTATATATGGGGATCGGTGCCGTTCTATAGATCTGACACATTCTATGGCAGTCAAGTCAATTTATTTGCATTAATTTTATAATATGATTAAGCTTAATTGATTTTAATTTTACAAACTGTGAATTTAATTGTGACTGTTTTGATTATTATTTTTTAAATTTGTTTATGAGTCAATGTTACTTGCAATAAATAAATTATTATTATTACATATTTGCACTCGTTTGCGAACGTAAATCTCTTAAATAAATATTGCCTAAAAAGGTATCAAAAAAATAAAACAATACACAATCTATTTAGTGCAAATAATTTACTAATCAATGCTAAAAATGAAAATTTGAAAGAAAAATATGAAAAGATAGGTTTATTTGCTTTTAAATAAATCTTTGGAAAAATGAAGTAATCATTACATTGAAGTAAATATGTCCAAAATATTGGTGGTTAGGATCAAGTTACTGTAAGAATATTACAAGTTTAGTATTGATGTACAACTGGCCACAATGCACCCATTCAAATTTATTATTATTTATAGATTCTGTTGGGTCAAAACAGCAGCCCCCACGGTTTCATCCGCGTCTTTGGTCACTGCTCCGTTCCTTTTGGTCGTAGCGTGATTATACATTAGCCTACAGCCTTCCTCAAGGAATAGGCAATTAGACCAAGATCCCACAGCTGTCTACATAACTTATTTTTACATGGATGAAACCTTAGGGTCTCAGTAGCGTCTCATGTGCTTGAATACCTTTTTGCTTGTGGAGCTCCTCCTTGGAGCCCCTGAGAAAGGAAACTAAAAATAACGAGCTACTTAATTTTTTATGGCTGATTTTTATAGATATTTTGTAGAATATTATTCTAAAGTAGAATCATAAGTGTCAGACACTTTCCATGGACCAAAACTTCTTTCAGACGCTTTAAAGCTCAACAAAAAATAAATGAAGTTTACTTGCCTGATTTTTAAATATGTTATTAAGGTAGCTCAGGGGCTCCAAGGAGGAGCTCCACAAGCACACAGGTATTCAAAGCACATGAGACGCTACTGAGGACCCAAGGTTTCATCCATGTGAACCAGTACTTCCAAAAATTAGCGCGTTCAACCAGTAAAATAATATGCAGCAATAAAGAAATCACCTCAATATTATTTCGCCACTTCCCATAGTAGACCTCTCCAAAGTTCCCCTGCCCCAGTTTCTTGATGAGCTGTATCTCTGCTCTGGGGATCTCCCACTTGTCGCGCAGCTCGGGCCCGAGGTCCCACATCTGAGGCTCGGGCTTGGGACACGGCCGAGCGAGTACGTGGCACAAACCTAGCGCATTTTCTGAAATAACATAGTATCTTTTATTTAGATAGGGTTGTGTTAATGTTAGTAGGGAATATGAAGTGTTATTAACCCTCTAATCGCCCGCGTCATATTGGTCCAAAGTGTATTTTCGCGTTTATTCGCCAGGGTCGTATGTTTGCGACTGGGTACTCCATCTCATATAGCTCTTCAATCCCCATAGGTGACAGAAGAGCTGACGAGGTGGAGTATTCGGTCGTGGATGTGTGACCCTGGCGGAATAAACGTGAGAGTGTTTGTCGGATATATCCGAAGAAGGCGGTTAAAGGGAAGGAGTTATTGTGACGGTGCGAAAAGGGTATGGGGTTATTCGTGTTGTATAGCTCCGTCCCGTTTTCGCATCGAAAGAAGGAATTTTAAACAACAATTATTGTTTTAATATATCGTGATCATGACGACTCATGATGTGGTGGATGCAAGTACCTATGTGAGTTTATGTTAAAAACCGCACTTTTAAGCGCGTATGCTAAATATTTTGACAAAGTAAAATGTGTCCAGCACGCCACGGTCACGACTACATGACAGACTCAAACGCTTCTATATATCTTATAAGAAATTATTATTTTTCTTATTTGTGTTACATAAGTCAATAGTAGCAAACGTTAACGTTTTTTGGACATAATTCAGTTATGGACGGCATTTATGAAAGGCAATAGTAGAGTCCTCATCTAGTTTAAACTAACCAAACCATGTTTTTGCAAAAAAAATATCATTTATCACACTGTTAATATCTCTATAGTAAATTGCCTCTAACAACTTGGTAGGTCTATTGACATTAAAATAAAAATCCAACTCACTCGTATAAGACATGACGAGCGCTGGCAAGCTAGGAAAGGTCTGATTCGTCGCGATGTAGAACCCTCCATTATCCAGTGGCTTGATCTTGTAATGCTTCACATGATACCCTCTTCCCTCCTCCCAATCCTTGACACTGAGGCTGAAGCCGTGAGGGTTGTGTTCAGCTGGCCTGACGAGGAACGTGCCTCGAGGGTTGATCTCGGCTAGCAGCAGCTTATCCGCCTCTTTCCGGGATACGTGCGGAAAGAACCAACTGCAACATGATGGTGGCCTTTAGCGGAAAGTCGCCGATTAATAACATGAAGAGGGTTTTGAACCCGTCACCAGATTGTTACCGTCAGTTGTTGAAGCTGCAAAAGATTAGTACTGTTATCTGGAACTGGTCCGAGGGTTGTCTGTAAGAAAGTGAGTGGCGGAAGGCTGTTGTTACATTTTGCGTTGAGTTAGCCTGCAGATATGTACAGAATTCTAAATTAGTCTATCTACGTTAGGTTATACTTATAATAATTACGGTAAACGGGGAGAAGAGAAACAAAACTTTGGGTTGGTTTTTCACTTTGATACCATATTATCGGCTTCTAACTAAGCATTGACTTTTTAGAATAAGAATTCATTAATAAATTGATATAGTTAAATGCAGCAAAAACTATTTAAACATTGTGATAATACCCTTTGAAGTTTTGTTTCTATTCATCCCAGTTGACTTACTCTTATACTCTTTTTAAATAAATGGAGCGTATAAAGGTATGTATCGAAGTTAAATTTCAGTTCAGTTTAATTGGACAATATTGCATCTTGATATAAGTGACCAGCTTTTGCCAGCGTCATCGCCCGCGTGATAATAAAAAAATATATAGCATAAATGTTACTCGGCGATAATGTAGCATTCGACTTGTGAAAGAATTTTGAAAATCAGCAATTCCCAAGTTTATTCAGCAGTATATTTTTTTTTTGCTTTTTTAAGCTAACGATGTCGATATTCCAAAATCACAAGAAAGTGAGCAGACACACATCACTGAGCAGCAAAAATCCAATGTCACTGAAGATTTAGTCATGGATTCGTGTACCAGGGACCGTGGATATTAATTTGAATTAATATGCCAAAATTGTAATCATAAATTAATAACGAAACCAACACATTGACAAATGCTTGTAACAATGTTTACGTAAGCATGGGGGGCGGGGCGGTGAGAGCTTTGCTTACTTTTGCTGATAAGGGGGAGGGGGGAGTTAATTTTTGCAAAAAATCTGCTTACGTAATACTTGAACGGCAACTTACAAACAAAAATCCAAACATACAAATCTTTCCTCTATAAAATATTAGTAATACATAGATTAGTATTGAGCAGTGGTGGCCGAGTGGTAACGGCCCCGACTTACGAGTCCGGCTGGCCTGGCTGGGTTTACTCAAACCCAGCCATTTGAAGTATTCTCATAAAAAAAAAGTGTAAGTAGTGTTACCGCGACCAACAACTAATTAAGTAATAACAGCCGGCGAACTTCGTACCGCCTAACATTCAATGAATATAGTATAGATATTTTTCGATACAGTCAACCGATTACGATGAAACAAAGCCTAAGTAATATATCAAGTTACACAATTTTCATCATCATCATCTTCCTGCCCTTGTCCCATCTTATTTGGGGTCGGCGCAATACGTTTTTTTCTTCCATTCTATCCTGTCAACCGTCATACTATCACTAACTTCCTTTTCTTTCATATCACTGTTCACACAATCCATCCATCTTTTCTTTGGCCTCCCTCTCCCTCTCCACCCATCCACATGTATACTTATAACTCTTTTAGTAACATGCGTTTCATCTCTCCTCTTTACATGACCATACCAAGACAAACGATTCCCCTTCAACTTTTCAGTCAAGTTACACACAATTTTAATGTATAAAAATTATCTACATCGATTTCGTACATTTTACGTGATGCGCGAAAAAATAAAAACTTGTACAGATTATTATGTGTATAGATTGAATGCTAGCTACGTGGCTCCATTTATTTAAAACCTGTTCTAGTGACAGAAAACACTCACTCTTCACATTCCACAGAGCTTTCCTCCGCTACGAAGTTGACCGGCACCAGTCCTTCCCTCCTCGTCGTGAGATGTAACACTCGCCACCAGTCAGGCTCGGCATCACTCAGGACTTCCATGCGGTCGCCCTTGCGAAATGAAATGTCCGAGTCTGCGCGGGCCGTGTACGCACATAGCGCCTTCACTACGCGACGACCACCGTTTGTTATACCTGGAATTGATGAAAATTTAATTAATGTAAAATTTTATACATAAAAGGAAGATTGTGAGAATGATATAACTTTTTGTATTTTTTTTTTAAGGTTGGAATTCATCCTGGGTGGCTGCGAGAGGTCTTGTCAGACCTTTACTGACTAAACCCCACCTGTGACCGTCAGTGTCCCTTTGCTTTCCAGGATCACAGTATCTTTTTCTGAATTTTTTTGCGTCCCTAGCTTATGTTATGTATGTGTTCCCGTTATGTTTTGTATCTATGTGTTTTCATTGATTTTGCTCCTTCCATGTTAACTTTTCACCACCCTCGGTTGAATGGTAAAGAATATCTTTTACATGTGTTTTTATTTTTTAGGTGGGAAAATCATCTTATGACTCTTGGACGGAGCGCGAGATAGTGTCAGACTTTTACTGACTAAAAACCCACTCCTGTTCCTTCTTTGCCATCGACCCAGGGCCCCGGGTTTCACTTTCACACTACCCGTGACCCCAGTAGGCTTCGACCCTGCTGGGCTCCTACGATTTGCTGACATCTCCCTGAGGCACGCGTTGAACAGTACGCGCAGTCGGCGACTTGGGCTCGATCTGGACGGTTACCGGACGGACAGACGGCGAGCCACCCATTAATCGCCGTCCGCAAGCCCGCGCTTACGGTGGCCGGAAATCGGGGTCGGAATTACGGCGGCGGTTAGGGCGTGATGACCGTTGCCTAACGCGATCGGCCGCCTCCTTTGCTAGCGTTGCTACTTCGCAGAAGTAGGCGACCGCCTGCCACTCCTCACTCCGGACCATGGCCTCTACTAAGGCCTGGCGCGAGAGTCTTTTTCATGTCGGAAAATAATCAAATAACTTCTTCCGATCTAGGCGAAGCAAGAGGTAGTGTCAGACTTTTAATGACTAATAACCTCCGGATTCCTTCCGTTGACTTTGCGTTATAGGGCCGCAGTAACTCTTTCGAACAATTTCGCAACCCTGGTAGTGGTAGAGAATGCCTAAGGCATTAAGCCCGTCTTTGTACAGTCAGGTTGGTGTTTAAAATTTCTTTCATAAAGTCTTGTGCACGAAATCAAAAAAGTATTCAAACATCAGTCTTGCCGAAGAGATATCGGTGTTACCCAGTGTTGTGGAGGTCAGATAGGCAGACGCTCCAACAAAATACTGGCAGGCGTACAAGCGAGAAAGAGCTATATAGGGTGTATAGCTCCATCCCTTTAACAGTTCAGTTTACGTCATCAAATGGATCACGTTAAGAGCTCGTGCTAGGGCCTCAAGTATCCGGTTTGACTGGAAGCCTGGAAGATATGTTATATACTCACATTTGCCGGGATTTCGTGTGCGCACGATATCAGCAGGCGGTCGCGCCAGAACTCTAGTGTTTGGCTCTCCGGTGTACCGCGTCTCCAACGACGACGGGCACGCTGTGAACCCCGCCTCGTTCTTGTACGCCGGATATACTAGAAACAAACAGGCTTTAAGTTAGTGTCTGTCATGTATTTCTACTAAGAGTTGGCATTGGCAAGCTAATCTTTACTAACAAATAAATTTAAAGTCACCCTTAGTCGTTAGTTTCCCTCTCCTAGAGAGGAAGCCTGAGTCCCAGCAGTGAGAACATCAAAAGGATGATTATGCTAAGCTTAGTCAAAACCGAGTTAGATTTCCATACAACCGCTCTATAGATGAGTGATTGTTTTTAAATACGGAGATTCCTCTGTGCCTCGGAAAACACGATAAGCCGATGATCCCAGCTGTCATCGTAGACAGCCATTAAGAATTTAGAGAAGCCAGGAAATCTGACACCAGTCTTGACAAGAAATATCATGTTATCCAGTTACTGGGTTATGGAGGTCAGATAGGAAGCTACACCCGGTTGGACTGGAATTTAATCCTAACTTATTTGGGAACAGGTATGTTTAGAATATGATTATACTAGCCATATACTTAGGTATAGGCTTAGTCCTGAACTAGTTTAGTATTGTTAACAAGCAAGACGTGTGTTTGATTGGTGTATTGATATTTGCATGGTGGCTAAGAGCGGATAAGAGAGCTGGATAAGAGTTTAAGAAGGAGGTGGCTATGACCAGTAGTGGGCATCTATAGACGGATGATAATAAAGCACCAAGGAAGGAAAATAAAACGTTTGTTCAGGCCTAATGCTATTTTACACAAACGTATATTCGTAAAGTAAATCGACCGAAAATACCCCAAACAGGAAGAGGAAATATACTGGAGTCTCGGAGTATTTACGAAGGGAATATTTACTAAATCACAGAACTTACGGACCAACGCTAGTTACTTATTAATTTAAAGTAGACTCGAGGACCTGTCATCAGGAACCATAAGAGAATTTATTTCGTACGAAAGTTACTTCGCACTACCATTGGTTTAAATATTGACAAAGCATTGAAATATTCTCACAACCCTCCTCTGACTTTTACGAGTCTCTCAAACAGCTGGCACTTTTTATGTGTTTCGTTTCTCAAAATAAAAGGAGCGGAATATCTTCACACGAGCCAAATCTAGCAAAGCTATGAAGGTCTGTTTAAGCAAAACTTTTGGGCAACCATAATTATGTTCTTAACAATTGAATTGACCAACACGTGTACAAAATGGCTCAACACATTTCTTAAGTGTTATTGCAGATTAAATTCTGGGTGTTTAAATTACCCTTGAACTTTCAGACTACAGTACATTCAGTTATTAACAACGAATCTGTAATTGGCGTTTGATTCATATGACCATTGAGCTGCAATTAATGTTGTTTCCAAACAATGCATGCGGCCTCAAAATGGCGTCTAAACAGTCGTAGAATAGTAACGAATGAACGCGAATTGCGTCTAATTGTTGGTTTTTAACATCGTGCGAAAAAATCTAGCACCATTGTTCTTTTCAAGGAAATAGGTTCCGTTCGGCTGTTCAAAAGGAATCTGTGTTTGTTGCTCACAGTTTTGAGATAAAATACACTGGTCTAGAAGTTGTTTATTTCGAGTCCTTGGTGAAGATTGTTTTTTTAATTTTATTTTGTGGTTAGGTTTGAAGCAGTTTGTAGCAATTAGCCTATCTAATGCTATATTGTCCCTTAGCTAACAACACCGCATAAGTCATTTTTAACAACTTTACAGGAAACGAAAAAAACTGTGTGGTGTTCTGAGGCCAGCCGACTTGCACGCTGTCACTATTTTTCGAATTATGGGTTCTGATTGGCTGAAATCTATATCATGTGACCAATGGTTAGACGCGCAATGAGCAGCTAGCTCCATCTAATTCAAAGGCATTCAAATGTGAAAACCGCCAATTTTCGACTTGAGCGGTGTTGTAAGCTAAGGGACGATATGAGACTTATATCAAAGATGGGTTCTGATTTCTATTACACCTATTTTATGTAGCATATCCTCTTAGTGTTGTACACCTAAAAGGGATCGGAGATCTAATAAATAAGTTATAGAGGCCTGTTGACCGGGAAACTTAGTTTAAAATCATTGAATATTCATCACCCTTGTCCATTTAGAAGTAAGCAATCCCAAAATACTTGTCTACAGTGAAGTTTAAGTTGTCACAGTTCTGTTAAACCTAAACTTAGCTAGCTGATTGTTTCTCCAATTTCTACAGGGTATTATACTAATGTAGGTACAATTAAATAGCGATAGATTTGAGTAAAAATCTATATAGAATTTTTGACTTTTTGAAGAACAAAAAAATGTTTTTACTAGTGTTGGGAATAGCGTCGAGACTGCAGATATACATAATATACATGAGAACTACACTTAGCATTGAGTAAGAAAGAGATATATGGACTAGACAAATTCTACGACAAAAGACGTTCGCCTTAAGGTCTTCGCGGCAACCACAAATTATGTGGTACAGTCAACCATACGCCTGTGGGGACTCTTAGAGACGTTGGACTGGCCTAGCGTAGTACAGGAAATCACGTATCACGTTCGAGGGAACACCGGGATGGTTTTAGTTAGTGCAAGTTTTACAGATCTCTCCGGCTACCCCAACGCGCAAACGATCAATGAGGATTTCTACTCTCAAAAAAAACCTTAGTATAGGTATACTTTAAGCAAGGTGACTTCAAAAAGATGCCAACTACAGATCAATAAGATTTAACCCAACATGCTTCTATTTACCACAAGCTAAGCTCCGTGGGTTCAGTCCGAAGCCCCAGATGATAAAACGTATTAAAAAGCTCGCTCGCACATAAACCAAAACCTTATTGCTATTAAAATAAGAAGCATGTATGTTAAGTATCATCGTATAACTCACTAAACTCACCCAAAGGCCTATCTGGGTCATGGCGGCGGCTGCAGCACTTATTACCCATGGCGCGGCCCGCCGGTTACGCCGCGCCAAGCCGCTCCTGAAATTAAAAGAAAAATAATGTTAGCTTTATAGAAATATGGCGGCCAGTAAGGATATAAAGGGTATCCCAAAATTAACGCAAGATTTGAATTAAATAGAAAACATAGTTTTTTTTTTTGGGGGTGTTGCCAACACTTTACTGCACAAATGGCGGCGAATGCAAATTTTGCGTTAATTTTGGGACATCCTTTAGTTTATGGTTCAATAAAAAAATTACATTCTGAAGACTAACTGTTTTGTATTACTACAATATTTAATTTTGTGACACCCTATATTATAACCATTTCTCATAATGGAGAAAAGGATCGTTGAAAAATTACGACGACTGGATGAGTTCAGCAATGTTTTTTTTTTTTAAATAAAAAACTAGTGCTAGACTTCGATCCCACTTGATGGTAAGCAGTGATGTAATCGGTGATAGTGAAGCGCAGTAGTTTATTAAGTGCCTATTTATTCTAGCCTTGAAGATTATAGGACGGGGAGACCTCAGCAGGCAAATTGTTCCAATCCTTCGATGTACGCGGTATAGACGACGGTTTAGTCTCAGCTCCCCTAGCCAAGTTACGATCGTTTCGTTCGCGCCGAACGTCTCGAGTAGGCCACGCCTCCGATTCGTTCTGTTCTGACCACGTGACTGAGCGTTGAGATGAGTTCAGAATAAAGGAATCGGAGGCGTGGCCTACTCGAGGCGTTCGGCGCGAACGATACGATTGTAACTTGGCTAGGGGGGCAGCTTACTCACTAAACCCTTGTCTTAGTAGACTCAAAGTTTGTAGCTCTTCCATACTACTAGTTCAGCCATTGTCTAACTACATATAGGTAGGCAACTCATCACCTTCCTTCCCTTTCATGTGATATGAAAATCCAAAACACATTAAGTATAGTCGGCGTATAACTTGTTATGCCATCATTTTTTCCCCGGTCAATCGTCACGGTATCGTTCACCCCCATTTCTATTAAACAGCTAACTGCGTATATTTTTCATATTATCACTCAACTGTTTGTTATTAAAGTTTATGTGACTATCATCATCAAGAAGTAAGTAGGTTACATTTACATTGTTATCTGCACTGATAACAGTTAAAACAACGCCCCAGTTTATGGGAACGAGTTCTGTTTTGGTTTGTTTATTTTGTAATTTATATTTTTGTGGATAATACATAAATATATACAAAAAAAAACATGTTTTTCATTTAGTCTTAGATACTATTAAAATATCATTGCTTACACCATATTGCTTTTCTTTTTAACATATTGCTTGCTTCATAGAAAGCAGGATTTGCCAAAATGAACCAAAAAGGTTTGTGGTTCGATAGCTAATTGTACCCTAAGGCAGGACCTCCTTCTGCGAAGCAGTAATGCTAGCAAAGGAGGCGGCCGATCGCGTGAGGCAACGGTTCTCACGCCCCAACCGCCGGGACTCCTATCCCGGATTCCGGCCACCGTCGGTGCGGGCTTGCGGACGGCGAGCAATAGGTGGCTCACCGTTCGACCGTCAGGTAGCCGTCCGGAACGAGCCCAAATTGTCGACAGCGCGTACTGTTCCACGCGCGCCTCAAGGAGATGTCAGCAACTGTAGGGGCCCAGCAGGGTCGAAGCTTACTGGGGTCTGATTCTGAAAGGAAGACTCAGCCCTGGTACGAAAGGCAACGAAGGAACAGGAGTGGGTTTTTAGTCAGAAAAAGTCTGACACTATTTCCCGCCCCGCCCAAGAGCGGGGGATGTCATAAGATGATTTTCCTAACGAAAAAAAAAAGCCTAAGGTAGGAGCACAAATCATATCTCTAAGAACCCTTTTCTCATAAGTCTTCAATTTGCCATCCATCATTTCTTTCTTCTTCCCTTACGTATATACTCGACATTTGACACTATACATGTCTCCAGTATCTGTAGTTTTTTTTCTAAGATTACATGATTACTATCGCATAGATTTATTGCAGACTAATTACCGCCACTCTTTTAAATTTCGCACGTCACACATTTAAAAGGCGTTTCCCATAAAAATTACAAACTTCGATTTTTCATTTGTTTTTATTGGATGTCATATTTTGTTTTCTGTTAGTTTTAATATAGGGAGGTGTTATATTAAAGAAAGAATCAAATTACCTACTAAATATACCTAAATAATTTCTAGAACAAAATAAATTACCAGATATTATGTACATTTAATTAACTTAAATATACATAACGGTATACTTAATTAAAACTTTGAAATCAGTATTTCTCTTTCAGCAACAGTTTACAAATTGTTCAATATTTGTTCTGGTTATGTCTGAAATAATACAATCAAGTATGAAAACTTTCTAGTACTGCTTTTAACAAACAAGCGTACGTTGTTGATACATAATTAATTTGAATTTTCTTATATTCAGAGGCAATTTTTTCAGGCTTTAGTTTATAAGTTACTTTGATCTCCCTTTTAACTTGTTTTAATTTTAGATTTTTTTTTTTTTATTTTTATATCTTTAACTCCGGTCCCTAAGATGCAGGCGCTGCCTAGTTTGGGGACCACAGTATATTACACTAGCGGTCGCCCGCGGCTCCGCCCGCGTGGATGTCGGTAAGATCTACAATTAATTAGAACATTTTATGGATTTCTTTTATAGTTTAGGCAGCGTACGCAAAATAAGTAACTTTTCTTGTTGACTTTTTACACCTTGTGTCCGAAAAACTCAAATATCTTACGGAACCCAATTTTTTTTCAAAATAAAATATAGCCTATGTTACTCGTGGATAATGTAGCTTTTGAATGGTGAAATAATTTTGAAAATCGGTCTAGTATTTTTGAGCCTATTCATTACAAACAAACAAAGTCTTCCTCTTTATAATATTAGTGTAGACAACTGAAGCCCGCAATTAGTTACAGACCTATAATACATTAAGATTATTTAATTTAAGGTACCGTTTGTAATAATGTTTCAATAATTTTATTATTATTATTATTAATTATTCATATCACAATTATTTTGTTCTAAAAGCATGTCTTATTAACTTGACTGAGCGCTAAGTAATTGGCAACATATACGACTAAACCAAAAAAGGGGCTATAAAATATGTTGGGTTTTGCTAGATCGGAATTCATGGTGTGGGTTTTACCTTTGAGTCCCCGTTTCATCCCCATAGGAAGTGAATTTTGAAATATTAAAATTTCACGCTCCTAGTCCCAGTAGTTTGGGCTCTGCGTTGGTATGTCAGTCAGTTTCTCTAACCAACTCTCTAACTAACTAAACTATTATTTCTCTTTTTATAGCTATAGCTATAAAAAGAGAAATAATAGATTAGTTGAACAACAACAACAACTGCATTAGTTAATACTAATATTATAAATAATGTATAAGCCTATTATACATGAATAGATTAAACAGCTAACAAGCTGAGCTTTCACCAACTGTTCGGCAAAGGGTGTGAAAGCTAAACCCGGGGCCCTGGGAAGAAGGAAACGAAGAAACAGGAGTGGGTTTTTAGTCAGTAAAAGCCTGACACTATCTCCCGCTCCGCCCAAGAGCGAGATTTGTCATTAGATGATTTTGCCACCTAAAAAAAAAATATAATAAAAAAAAACTGTTCGTCAAAGGCCAAAGAAAATGGGAAGATTGGGAGCCGATTCTTTCATTCACCCGATACTTGTGACGGCCCGTGAGTATCATGAATACTGTTTGTTGTGGTAGATTACGTAATATTATGATTGTGTCTCTGTTTTAATTCTTATGTAATATCTATTGTTACAAACATATTATTGTTTATAACTGTCGGTCAAGTATTAGCTGTTGTTGTTGTTATCAAACAAGCTGTTATGAGACTTGTGTCTCTGCCTCTCTTCCGTGTATTATGATTATGAGACTCACGAGAACGTAAGCTAAAAGAAAAACAACAAACATTTTTAAAGAAAGAGCAGCAGCACACCACTTACATTATATACGTAGTATGTACAACATATATACTTATATATGTTATGCTAACTGCTGACAGTGGCAGCCACGTTTATAGTAGAAAATTATCCCAAGGAAATATTAACTCTCGGGATAAAAATCCTATGGGTTTTTCCAAGACATGATGATCTACCCGTGTACAGGTCTCCCAAAGTGATAATGCGTATAGAAATCTTCGTTACTGTTCGGTATCGGTCGTATTCCCCGAGCGTCGGAAGACGATATGTATATAGAGTGGTTAAGTGCATTTTCTTCATGCATAATTTAGTAGAATTATGTGTTTTGTGCTAAAAGAGATAAATATTGATTTATCAGTAACGAAATTTGATTCGATAATTCCATGTAAATAAATAGCGAGGAAAACCACACGATTTTTTTTTTTTTTTTATTGATATAAACCAGTGCTTGACTGCGATCCCACCTGATGGTAAGTGGAGATGCAATCATCGATGGTCAGGCGCACTAGTTTATTAAGAGCCTATTCACTCTAGCCCTGAAGACACCTGTATTGACACGATTGCGAATATGCTACAATATTTGTTGGATTGATTTACTTACTTTGAAAATTTTATAGTACTTTTCAAGTGTCTTACTGAAGCTGGTATAATGATGGAAGAAAAGAAGGTTTAAATAACACAAGGTCTATATTAAAAGAAGAAAAAATGGTTTACAAACACAGGTTTACATTAAAATCTTAGAAATCTAATCAATAAAATTGTACCTTTCTTTTAAATACATTCAGCCCTTTTATCGTAAAGGAGTAACAAATATACACACACATACATACAAAGATTCGACGTAATAACATTGGTGTGAAGGGTATCAATATTATTTACCAATACCTCATCAAAACTCAAGTGCAGATAAACGGAAAATGCGTAGCTAGAGTGATTGATGTAAATTAAAATCATTGCTCATTTTGAAATACGCATGAGATTTTTATTAGAAAAAAGTATGAGTTTGTGCTTCCCGATTTGGGGTTAAAACGGCCACGTCACGTTATCAGCTGGTGCTAATGAACTTGGGTTGTTATGCTGTTACCCGGCGCTTGATAAACGGTGGAGCGATAACTTTTATAGCACAGCCGTAGTTTAATAACGATATGGAATATGGAAGCTTCGTAGAATTCAGACGGGAATGTTTAATTAAATGCGCATTTCGACTTATGCAGTTTCCACTAGGTAATATTGAATGTTAAGTTGACAAGAGAGGAAAATGTTAAAGTTTTAAATAACTGTTTTACAATACGGTCGATTTTAACCGCTTCGAACTTCGAACAATTAGCTTTGCAGTAATTCTTTTTAAGAATGATGTGGCGATTGTGTATTTTTTTTCGAATATGTGCGATAGTTGCCAATTTTAGAATGGGTAACATATTTTGACTCTACTGTAGGTACCTTTAATGAATGACTCTCTTCATCAATTTATAAATAACCGAAGGGAAACGTGAGTGTTGCTTGCCTAACTGGCAATGGAGAAATGGGAACCTATTGTAAATAAAAATAGGGATGTTTCAACTTGTTTATATACTTGACTTTTTCCACACAAAGTTAAAGAAATATTACGAAAATAAACACAAAATCTTTTGTTATTACGTTTTGAACTGAAGAGAAATTGAAACCTGGCGATAAAATTTCACATCGTTATTATTATATAAATAAACGACTAACTGGAAAAACGCTGTTATTGACAATAAATGGCGACATATATATCCGACGTTCATTACTGAGAATTGTTTGATATTATTTTGTTTTTGTATCAAATCATTTTTATGAAATTAGCTTCGTTAATATTAGTAACTAGCTGTGCCCCGCGTTTTCACCTGTATCTTTCGTAGATTGCGTGCGGTCGTAGCGTGATGTTTATATAGCCTATCCAACATATGAAACATTATTATAGCGTTGGATGAATGGGCCAACACTAAAAGAATTCGAATAGAATAGGCATATTTTTATTCGGGATAGACACAGCACGCAACGGTTACAAACACAAAGTAAAAAAGAAAAATAAAATTCGAATTTTATTTTTCTTTTTTTCCCTGTGCCAGTAGTTCCTGTGATTCAAGAGAGAAATATATTAACGAAGTTCTGGACTTCGTTAATATATTTCTCTTCAGCTGTATAATATTAATGTATCTATACTTATAATAAATCTGTAGAAGTGAAAATTCTGTACATTGAAAATATCAAAAAAATACATGTTACTAGACCGACACCGAACTCAAAAAAGTGATAAAAAAAAATATCTGTCTGTCTGTCTGTTTGTTCAAGCTTCACGCAAAAACTACCGGTTCGATTAGGATGAAACTTGGTATAATTATTCTTTAATATCCTGGGCACCACGCTGGGTACCAACCACAAATAATAAGTTTGTCGTAGGTTACGTCACCGGCAATGGAGTTCACTATGGGGCGCTGCACACGGCTAAGATACTATAATATTTTATCTTAAGATACAATATCGCTCGCCATACAATTCAATGGACTATCACACACGACGAAGATAATAAATAATATTTCATATTTCCGTATCTTAAAAAACCTAATAAAACCATTTTTGACTTCTACGCGGACGAAGTCGCAGGCAAAAGCTAGTATATAATATAATAATAATAAATCCTAGGTTACTAAATTGCCGTCTCACTCACAAATTTGAGAAAGCACTTTATACATTCGGAAAAAGATATCCTACAATATTCAGCTGTTGAAGCATTATTGAGGAACACATTAAGCCTTGCAAATTTATAATAAAGACTACGATTTTGTAATCTGACATCATTTTCGAAGCCAAGCGTTATATTTAACCTAATTAAGGATGTAATGACTCCGTTATAACATTTGTTAACTACTAACTGAAACTCAGGATATCCTCCTAGGATTTCCGGCCCTTTTATAGCGAGGAACAGAATAGGAACGGAGAACCCTCTTAGAGGCCCATGGGTGTTGTTAGTGGCCGTTGAGTGTTTCCCTACTGCAAAACGGTCAAGAGGATAAACAGAAATATTTACCTCTTAAGTAATTTTGTGGATAGCTAAAAAGATATTCGTAACAGCAAAGTTATCAAATCATGGCTGCGAGACGAACGCTAGGATAGTCAAGTGCTGCGGGATTTGTCGAAGGAGTTATTGGCCCTAGATCGCAAAAGGCAAATGAACGCCACTCAGAGTGGGAGGGGTTTTTTCCCACGATTTCCCACCGAAAAATACCGGGCATATACGAGTCGGACTCGCGCACAGAGGGTTCCGTAAAAACTTACCTATGAAAACAGTTCATTTCCCGAATTGAGTTACGAAGATTTTTACGAATCACAAAAAAAGTTTTTTTTTTTGTGACGTAATTACAAATTTACAGTTTTCAGATTTTTTCCTATACTTGTGCTATGAGCCCTTCCTTCATGCCAAATTTCCGAAATCTATGTCAACGGGAAGTACCCTATGAATTTTGATTCCCTTGAGAGTGTCGAAATATACGTTTTTTGCGATATAAACGGCTGTATCTTTTTTTCCTTAACTTAGAAGTTTGATATTTTCACAGCTTCAAGGGACCGCGGACCTGGGTATATGGTTTTAATTTCAACTCGATACCCCCAGGCGTTCTTGAGATAAAGGGTCTTGACAGATAGACAGACGGACAACTAAGTGATCCTATAAGGTTTCCGTTTTTTGCGTTTGAGGTACGGAACGCTAAGGATAGTCAGCTTTAGCATATTGTAAATTACCTCGTCTTTTACTATACCATAAGCTTCTTTAAGGATTCGCAAGGAAAATTAATATATGTATACCTATTAGGTACGTCATTTTTTATTTTACTATTTTATTAAAAAAAACAGAAATCCGTTGGTAATAATAGAAAAGCTAAAGTTTCGCCTTTGGGTTTCGTCGAGCGCAGCATTCTGGGTGTTAAAAGAGCCGACAGAATAAAAAAAAACGTCACGTCACGTTCAAAAACAGGGATCCAAAGCCGTAGGAAAAATGGCTGCCCGGCTAAAATGGGATTGGGCGGGTCATGTCAACCGCATGCACATTGACTGCCGGGCAAGTCTCTACAAAGTGGGTGTCTGAGGCTAGACAACGCCGCCGAGGCCAACCTAGACGCCTAGCGCAAGGATTGGTTCGAGGTGACTCGCGAAAAGAGTATTTCGGGGAGGCATTTGTCCAGTAGGGGGGTATAATTTATGTATTCTAACGGGCTATGTAATTGCTATATGTATCGAGAAAAACAGTCCTGAAAATGAAATCTTTCAATATTTAGTTAAACCCCGGCGTTCGCTCCCTTATTGTCTTTCTAATGCGTCTCGAATTACGGTATTCGGAAGGTTCGAAGAAACATAGTTTGGGAATATTAAATTAGTTTCTAGAATATAATTATTATGTTCTTTGATGGTTTAATAGCAACAAAACCTATGTAAAGATTGTGATTGTGTTTTTTTTGTGAGATTAAGAATAACTAGTACCTACCTAAAATCTTTTAGATAATACGCACAACAACACAAAAAAAAAACCTGTTTGTTAGCCAAACCTAAGTCTAAGAAAAATCTTAGATCAAAGATAAGCACAGAAATATTGCTAAGAAAATAATATAATTGAAATCATCAACATTCTTGCCTTCATTACATTTTCCTGTTCCATTATTTGTATAATAGTTTAAACTAAACAACAAATAACACTTAAAATAAATATTTTCTGTAAATAGAATTGAAATTGGTAATTAAAAAAAGCAGAAATTAGCATTTCAAATATTGGTATGAGGAAGAGTGGAGGCGTGGTGGGAACATCTGGCTATCTCTTTTGTACGCACGATACCTAACGACGATGACGTCACATTTCAATTTGTGCATCCTTTTTCTGTTATTTGACAGCTTCCCCATCGACTAGATTGGAAAAGTTTTTAACTTATTTAATTTTGAAGGGATTAAAAAAAAAATCTTCGTTACTTTTTAGACGACTGCCCCAAAAAAGGAGTGTACAAAATTTTTCATCGCAGTCGGGGGCCTTTTTTTATATAGGTAAGAAAGTATTCTACAAACTGGTCCCACGACGGCGGTGAAAAATTTTGTTTTGTAGATCAAGTAGTTTTCGAGACATCGTGTCATTCATCATTTTTATTGATACAGTTTAAGTAACATCTTGTTTTTTGTTTTTTAGTTCATTTTTTTTTTTTGGCACGGCAGTCGTGTTTTTTAATTTATTTATTTTTTAATATAGCTTGCCGATTGATTCATATCTATTCTATGACTGAAAAGGTTTGACACTGAAAATACTCAAACATTTCCTGAATCGTAGGTACCAAAGGATACATTACCTAATTACATGAAAGTTCCATCAAGCTTTTGATGATAGTTATCGCTGGCCTAGTTGAACCGGTCGGACGGTGTTCCCACGGCTTGAAGCCCATGATAACAGGTGATGTATCGACGTGATCGGTGTTAGTCGGTGATAACAGTGATTTATAGTGCCAAACACTTATCTAGATAAGCATGTGTGTGTAGTGACTAGTAGGGGAAAGTTGAGTGAGAAATAAAGTTTTGTGTTATATATACGGAATGTAGATAAATATTCATACACGTGTTATCGTTGACACCATTTTGTCAGACTCCTGAAACTTATAATAAGGAATCTAAACTCAGATTATAGGGAATACGAGTGCGAAATAGTCAGTAAAAGTCTGTTTAACTCCCTCTCGCTCCACCCAGAACTGGTGAAGTAATTGGAAGATTGATGACCAGGTGAGAGTTTCCATAATTATAATATTGATTTTCGTGGTTTTTTTAGCCTGAATGACTTCTATTTAGTTACGAAAAAAAAACCAAGTCTTTTTACTACTAAATCGACCTCGCATCCTAATTTATCATGAATACAGCCATGCTCGATCACAGGCCGTTATAAACGACTAAAAAAACTAGAATAAACAAGAAATAACGAAGACATGTGTGGTTTCGATACAGCCATCTTAGAGTTCCGGTTTTTTGTTAAATAATGAAGACGGTTGCCACCTGACGAGGTAATCATATGTTTTCATTAAATGCTACAGGCAGGTGACGTTTTCGGTATTAATGTAGTTCAAGTATTTAGTAATGTAGAGTCGCCAAACTCAAGTGGCAGTGAGCAGGGCACATTGCGCGCAGAACAGGTGGTCGATGGAGCCGAAAGGTTCTTTAGTAGCGATCGCGCATCGGAAGATGGAGCGTTGAAAGGCCTCCCATCAGGTGGACCGATCTCTTCATGAGGTTCGCGGGAATCCGATGGATGAGAGACTCACAGGACTGTTAGTTGTGGCGATCATTGGGGGAGGCCTGTCCAACAGCGGATGTTTTTATTATGATGAATAAAAAAGGAGCCTATTTTAGTTGCTAAGGATTGTTATAAACGACGTCTTTTTGTTTAATTTTGTTTTTTTTTTGTAGTGAATTATATTTTATAATTCAAGTTTTAATTAGTAAGGTAGGTCGAGGTCCTAAACTTTATCTACAATGAAATGCTTTATCTCGTATAAAACTTTGTATTTTCCTTTAAGAATTCAATATTAGCCCATCTTGTTACAACAGTTATGTCCGAACCGCCTTAAACTAAACATTTTTTTTTCTACTTAATTTTTAAAGCTATTCTAGAACAACAAAATCCTTACAAGTACATTTTACATACTAGGTTCTTTAACCTAAATCATGCGATTTCCTTTCGATATCACAGTACGTATCTCTGTACGAACGTTTAACAAGTCATAACTCAAAATCATAATTCAAACTATACGAACACAGTCTAAAACTATTTGGTAAGCAATATTTGTAAGCCCAGCAAGGCAGCACAGTGAATTGATATTTTGTAATTAACACTATGTACCTACATTATACCTATGGGTAACAAACAAAATACATTTGACTTTGCCTTTGACCTCCTAAAGCTAAGTGGGGATGCTTATAACGACCGTCTGAAAATGCCAGGAGTGACAGATTAAGGATTTCATGACATCATCCGCTAGAGACCTTCAAGAACTATCAATGACAATTTATTTGACACTGACGGCTCTTCAACTCGGTTTAGATATGCTGACCGCGTTCATTTTCATTGGTGAAATTCGTTGTTTGCTATTTCTTTCGCTTAAGGGTACCGGCGGGGGGCGGTTCCAAATCGGTAATGGGCGAGGTTAAAATAAAATACATGCTATCTCATCATCATGTGCGAAAGTTAAAACCCTGTGATGAGCAATGAAAAGCTAGTGCACATAAAAATACACACTCCCATGACATAGGTATACGACGATTTATAATGAAAAGAGCACGTAAAAGGAGACAATTTTTTTTGGGCCCACTATTAAACGGTAACGTATATTAATGAAATTACACATGAAGGAAGTGATCATCTTATTATAATTAACAGACCAAAAATTATTTAGAAATCCAACCGGAATAATGAAATAATTGTAAAAAAGTGTTACGGCAAAAAATGGTTGTTTAGGAGTGTTTTTAGGTTTATTTTAACGTGAAAAAAAATGTTTCTACGATGCGCAGCGGTAATAACATCGGCTTTAAATGCGTTTAAAGAGATAATACCTAATTAATTCGTAAAGTGAACTAGTTTTTTACGATGTTATTAACGTTTAACACAAATATGAAGTAACGTACTTTAAAAATCACCGTGGAACGAAACGTAATTAATAGCCCGTTGCAGATACTCTGTGGTCCAGTTTCAATCAGTTTGACACTAACAGACAACATTATTATTGTTTCCGATTATTAGATAGTTGCATGTTTCTTCTGTTCGTATTTTTATTCGAAAGATTTTATGAAAATGGCATCCATAGTTACAGTGCGTAATCCACAAAGCCATTGTATCAATTGTTACAATATGGTTACAAGGCTTATATGCCTGAATCTAAACAGGCTGGTGAACACCAATTATCGATCATTGCAGCCAATAAGATCCGTTGTGACCTTGTGTAGGTGGGTGATTGAAGTCGTGAATTGCAGATTTTAACCGGACTTCAAATTGTTCCGTCAGGAATATTTCAATACAGCATCATCCCACCTCATACATGACTTTAAAAAAATAGCTGCAGCATTAATAAATCGATTTCATACGTTAATCAGATACTTTTGTTATGCTGAACAGATATTAGCGATTGCCCAAGCAAAACTGAACACTCCAAACCGTTTAGCCTCTTATATAGAAATGCACAATTTAAACAGAGTGAGAGTGCAATTTGCCAGTATTGATGGTAATCTTCCAGAGGTGGATAATTTTCCTGAATTGACATTTCCGGACCTAATTTTATTTTCTCTAGGAATTTATCAAATCAAACAATCTCATTCGTACTATGGAGAGTATGTCAGGGCCACCGGACAATTCAAAATCGAGGTATACCGACAAACTGACCATGATTTTGGTTCAAACAATTATCTTCTACGAGGCAGGATACAATCTGGGCACGTCATAATCATGGCGGTAAGTCCCCTCTTGGCGGAAAAGCAACACGGCGTCCTTACCTTCCGCATGACGCAGGTCCTCACCGGACATGGTAAGTTCGGGAGGTTCCTGCACCGGATTCGTGCGGAAGAAACATCCGGGTGTCACCATTGCGTAGACCGCCCGGAGGACACGGTTTAGCATACAGTAAAGGTGTGCCCCGCTTCGGCAGAGCAACGCCGTGTCTTCATCGGGGCAATCGGCGGCGGCGATCTCTCGCGCCGGGACTCAGATCCCGATTACCGACCACCGTAGATGCGGGCTTGCGGAAGGCGAGCAATGGGTGGCTCGCCGTCCGACCGTCCGTTAACCGTCCGGACCGAGCCCAAGTTATCGACGGCGCGTATTGTTCCACGCGCGCCTCAAGGAGATATCAGCAACTGTAGGAGCCCAGCAGGATCGAAGCCTAATGGGGCCAGGGGTGTGATTCTGAAAGGAAGACTCGGCCCTGGTACGAAAGGCAACAAAGGAACAAGAGTGGGTTTTTAGTCAGTAAAAGTTTGACACTATCTCCCGCCCCGCCCCATAGTCGGGGATGTCATAAGATGATTTTCCCAACGGAAAAAAAAGGGAAGGATACAATCAAGGCACACAAGTAGGAAAGCTTATTATACATTAGTTGATACCACCCCATCAATTACAAAAACCGAGAGCTGCTCATGCTGGATACTGTTGTAACTGTTTAGTGGGCAGACGCACAGTTGGCTGCTGTGCACATGTGATGTGTATAGTGTGGTTTTTATCTTGGTCGCGGCATCAAAGTGAGGTTGAGCCACCTGTATCTTATTCAGATCAAATACTGCTTTTAAGAGATGACTTTGAAAATGATGATGATGAACAGAAATAAATACTTCTTGTGACGTACCTATAATGTGTTTTTTTTCTCCTTACACAACTAGCTTATACATCTATATATAATATGCTAATTGTGTAAGTAATACATCACATTATTTTAGATCTACAGTCAATGGCCGGCAAAAACCGCGTTATTTCGAAATGAATACATCTAATCAATTTTCACGAATAAGTCTATCAAATCGTGTAAATCACATCAAAATCTGTCACGTAGTACAGACTTGACTTTGTTTTATACTATATATTATTAAACAGTGCACTATTTTAACTTATAATACCAAGGAGACCTATCCACTCATTTGACAATCGCTCTTGTGAGATTTTAGGAGTCATGTTTTGACTGTCGTATTTAACAGTATTCCGGTTAGATAAAGTTTTGCTGATATTACCACTGTAATCTAGAGATTATAAGGAATAAAATAACGTGCTTTTGATTGCTATATGCCACAATTTGTGGTGGGCCTATTCCCCAAACAAAAAAAATTGTCTCCTTTTATTAACAGTCCTTTGGGCGTACGATATTATGAAAAACCTGGGCTGCAGAATTTATCTGTACAAAATAAAATTAGTTGAAGTTTCGAACAAAAGTTCTAACCCTGTATGGTAACTATTTTACAAATTTATACTCTTTTTATTTAGTTATGTATATACGTGAGATGCATAAAATATCGAAATGGACACTCGTAACTTAACTACATATCAATATATTTTTTACTGTTTTGCTTCCTTGTAGGACCTAGATAATGACGAAACAAATCAATGTCATTCTTGAAATGACACTGTCAAACAGTGAAGTAATCGTCTTAGACTACATACGTTTGTTTAGAATAAAGACCGATTGGGGCATCCTTAAAAATTAACAAACCAAAAGAGCTCCAGATGATTAAAATATACACGATGGGCAAAAGATGCCTTTGATTGCGATTGCGACCTCGAAATCGTTCCCTACTGACCGAATAACGGGAAAACCTGATGTTAATTGATTCCGAAACCGCTAATTTAATACATCACTGTTACCAACAGAGGTGAGATACTTGTTGATTTTATTTCCACTGGCTTTCTAAATTACTCTTTTAAGAGTTTGCCCACCTCGTCGGGCTAGCGAAGGAAGCAGTCACACGCGTATGGGGGCGGACTTCTTCACGCCCCGGGACCCGGGATGACGAGCAATGGGTAGCTCTCCGTCCGGTCGTCCGGTAACCATCCGGACCGAGCCCGGGTCGTCAAGGGCGCGTAGGGTTTCACGCGCGCCTTAAAAGAGATGTCAGCAAAACCATCGGGGCCCAGCAGGGCCGAAGCCTACTAGGGCCATGGGTTGCAGAGCAAAGAGGGAACATAGGAGTGGGTTTTGGTCAGTAAAAGTCTGACATCCCCTTACGCTCCGCCCTAAAGCGAGAGAAGTCGTTGGATGATTTCCTAACTAAAAATTAACCGGCTTTCTAAAAACTGATAAAAAGTATAATAATTTTTCAGCACACAAGCTTTTCCGTGTAAACTTTGGGAAACATTTCCAATTAACGTGAACGTTGATGAAACATTGATTAGTTAGTTTAGTTTTCAGTTTTAAACGCGTTTTTGATGGTAGAAGAATTGCGGAGTTAAAACTTTTTTATGATCGTTTTCATTTTAATCGTTCCCTATTTGCGAACCTGTTCTCTAGAGATTCTGTTCAGTTTTACGACGTAATATTTTTAATTCGACACGGATGATACATTTTGCCTACATATTATGACGCTGTTGATATTGCTTCCCTTTTTGGTAAATAATATATAAACAAAATGGAATTGGTCTTAGGGTATTATTGTTTTTATTATTTATTTATTTTTTAGTTTGTAAGTTTCTACTGTACAACGCCTTGGACATTCTCTGTAACGTTGTACAAGTACTTGTAAATAAATAAATAAAATAAATAAACAATCACTTTTTTGAATAGCCTATTATGCTAAACTTACGGTTAGGTGAGATAGTGGTTAAACGAAAGCTTAGACATACTAAAATAAGCTCTTTGAATAGCTCTGTTTTGAAGGCTTTTGTCATTCCATATATTTTATTCAGTGATATTTTCATTTCATTCAGCACTTAATTGAGGTTTATTCAAGTGAACGTACTCTTTACCAAGGGCTTTTGAGCTGAAGTAGTTCGCAAAGAAAACTTTATATCTCTCTCAGGTGTCCTTTGTAGACAAATGCTCTTTGTAATAAAACTAAGAATGAGTACATACTTTTATCTCTAAGTTTTTTGATGTCTCGTTTTTGTAAGTCCTAGAAAATATTATATGTAAGTTAGGTTGGTACTCTCCGAAATTGGATATCTAAGTAGTAAAACGTAGGTGTCCTAAATTTGTCTTGAAATAATTCTCATATATTTCTCGTGTCATTATTTTCATGGCCAACTCTCAAAACAATATAATAACAACAACAACAATAATTAGTATTAATAAGTTGTGTTCATTTTTTTTGGTGTACAATAAAGTTAATTCTATTCAGTACTGCCTAGGCTATGGGATGGTTCGAAAGAGTTACCATGACCGTGGAGCAGAAAGGGCCACTGAAAGAATACAGGTGGGTTTTAGCCAGATTAAACTTTTTCTTCGTCAACGTCTGATATATTTTTGATATTATTATTTTGTGGCCAAATCCTAAAACAATCAACTGTATAGTATTGTTGAGTTATTCTGTATAATATCACCGTGAAAATTTTAGATTTTCACACAATTTTTTTCCGTTGATCTAGAATCCTGAAAGGCATGAAACAAGGTCTCATAGCACAAGTATAGGAAAAAAACTTTAAATTTGTAGTTAAAATATTCGTAACTCAATTCGGGAATTGAAATGTTTTCATAAGTTTGTACGAAACCATGAGTGCGCGAGTCCGACTCGCACTTGCCCGGTTTTTTTTTATTATTGTCAGGCTCGCTTTTGATCTCCATCTCATCTAATGGTAAGCGATGATGTTGCCGACGATGGAGCACGTTTATCTAGAAGTAACCTAATCACTCTTGACTTAAATAATCCCTTGTAGAAATTTCATTCTTTAGCTGTATCTACCTACGCACAATAAATATGTTCCCCAAAACTGTTTTCTATCGTGTGTTTGGGTGGGACTCAAAATCTCCTCGCGATTGTCTTCAGAGTGTCTACGCAAGATTCTACAATACTTCGGTCACATTGCAAGGAAAGACGGTGGCAACCTCGAAAGGCTCATCGTGACCGGTAAAGTGGATGGGAAAAGGCCTCGTGGACGCAGCCCAATACGTTGGTCCGACCAGATCCGCACCACTCTTGACTCTACGGTATACAATACCGTAGAGACCGCCAGAAACAGAAACAGATTGAAGAATATCGTACGAATGAAAATGATGAAGCAGGGAGGTCACAGCCCTCAGAATTGAGAAGTGCGACGCAAGGACCGAGGAGGTTTGGGTGGGGTGACACCATTTACCGGTGGCATATGGTGCATTAACATCTCACTTCGCTTTAGTTTTCATAGTGAGATTTTTATGTTCCAGAATAGACCGTCTGTTATTGTTACTTGTAACTGAGTATTGACAGCTAGTTTACCGTTTCGTATCCGCTCTTCGTAATCGTGATTGGTTGTTATCAAAACGTTTTCCTTATAAGTACGGAATTCGTAGTTAATTCTGAAAGCACTCGACATCGACGTTCGACGTTTTGTCAACACTCGTCGCGTATGGAATACAGAATAACATCCGCCCATTTGATACAATGCAATGAATAGAAGATTAATATCCTACAGTTATCGTTAGACTCGACAATTCCAATGCTTTTCTGTGGTAAACATTTTAATTTTCACTGGTGTGTCGTTTACATTCCCGACTTTACATACATTTATTTCAATCCTACGCATTTATTATTTTCCTTGGACGAATAAGGAAGGTACCTTCGTTCATTAACTAAGACAGAGTCTAAGGACAGCAGAAATAAATTTTAATTAAAATCATTCTCGCTTCTAATATAAATAAGTAAGATTAAGAAACCTGAATAAATGAAGGCCCAAAATTAATAAACATAGACGATATGGAAGACGATAGCATTAAATGTACAAGACGATAAAACCAACTTAGACATGGCTGAGTGAATTCGTACGTTTTTTTTTTTCCATTAAATAAGCGGAAACTTAAAATAGAATAATGGAAACCACGTATTTAGGTAAAAACCATGACAAAGCTAATCACAGAACCACTTAACGTTGATGTCAGACATAATTATCCGTGACCTTCAAAGAGGAGTATGCAGGTGCCAATGGCTTGAGTTTCAACATTTTATGGTCCCCAAGTAATATAATAACAATTCATTTATCAGCGTCATCACCTCGTTGCCGACAAATAGGGAGTGTACAGGAGTAAACAATAACAGCTTATCGATAAATTGCAACCAACGAAGTCGGTCGTAGCGCACGGGAACCGATTTACACACAACACACCAAACAAATTGACTGCGTGAGATTGATCGCCGGCAGATAAACACGCTTACGCCGCTATCGACTGAATACACCAATCAAGATACAAGAAACAACAATCTCGACATCATAACAGCACTAGAAGGAACAGCTAAAACGCAATTCTCACAGATTTTAATTAAGCAACAGTGTTCCATTAGCGGACAGCCGTGTCTTTATTTTCATTATTAAAATACTTAGCGTCAATTGTCATTTTTCTTTTGAATTAGCAATTCATATTTTATTAACGGGGGTTAAAAGTCGTTCATCATAAAAGTAATTAGGTGACAAATAATAAAATACTTTACGAAAAGCTTTATAATGAAGATTTACAGCTCAAGACAAAGGTAGGACGAAGAAAACAAATAATTCAGTATTACGTGGCTGTCAATAATGGATGCCTTTTGCAGGATGTTGGAGATTTCTTAAAAGCTTTGTTTGGTCTCCGAGAAGAAAGTGAAGGTGATGGTGCGGAGCAGTAAGCGGGGGGGACGCCCCAGCCACCTGTTGCTACCAATCAATAACATCACCAACGCACCATTGTTCCCTCAAAGCGACGACTAGTCGCCACCATAGCCGAACCGTTTGAAACAGTTTCAAACTACCACCAAGTTTCGATATAACCGACAACGATACAAACAAGCTTTGTGGTCATATCTAATGACAGTGAAATAGCTTTTGGTACAGTTACCCAACAAATATTGAAGATGGGAAACTTTTTTACTAGAGAGACATAACGCTAAGCCACAGAACCGGACGCAAACAAAGAATTAAGTAACCACTTTCAAAACCAAATCAATGTCCTCCATCGATTGTAGTTAAACCTCAAAGGGCAATAATAGGGATTAACGAAGCCTTGTTCAAACACAACCGCTTTAGATAAGAGGATAATCAATACCCCAAAATGTAGAATGAAACGTGCAGTTAAGACCTTGTTGTCGAAAATGAATCGAGTCCGAAAACGCTTAAAACTAGATTTAACCTTGGGAGTATAAAAAAATCCTGGGTTTATCATTTCATAGCTAGATTTACAATTTTGTGGGTTTGGGGGACAATCGTAGAGAAGTGAAAAATTATTTCACCCGTGGCGCATGTACCGAAGCCGGTCAATAACCCAAGCGGGCTGAATCTTGAACTTGAACCACAAAGCGAATACGGAAACATCGATATTTTTTATCCGCTATCCAATTTCGAAAGACAAATGCGAAGTCTGATCACGAATTGATACACTCAGGTTCCAATATAAATCACGAAGGCGAGCAATCCGTTGACGTCGACAATAAAGGAACTATAGAGACAGAGATATGTGACTGGCAAATCGACGGCTTAATTGGCCTTTGTTTATTAAATGAACAAAAACATGTCGCGGGAAATTTATGTGTAATCCCAAAACATGAAGTTAATCTCAAAACCTTGCACAATTAACACCGAAAAGATGTTTTCTCAAAACAAATTTAATATTATTTATATTTTAGCATGCATTATAATCATCTGAATTATTCATTAATGATATTTCCAGTTGGAAGCGGAGTGTGTGACATTGAAATGAATTTTCACACGTTTAAAAAATTCGAAGCGTGTGATCAAATTGAATAAGTTATAATACGGAATACGAACTAAACTCGAGGCTGCGCTAAATTATTTTTGCATGTCTCAGAAATCTTCTGATAAGTCCCGCATACGATGCTATTATGTGGGTTTGCGTGAAGCCGCAAATGTAGGAAGTAACTTGAAATCTAATAGTCGTTAGTTTCAAGTGTGTTCAACAGCATGTCAATCTCTTAGGTGTGCATGTGTATATCAATACTGAACGTAGTCTTTATATAACACGCATTTCAGATTACAGGTTGCAAAAATAACGATCATTGTGGATATTTTTTGTTGTTCAGTACCGTCAAACGGGTGAATAAGAAAAAAAAAATAAAGGGGTATTTTCACGTTATTATGAAATTGTTTGCAGCACTTAAGTACCTACTGTAATTATTTCTTGCATTATAATACAAAAATAATGGAAGGTTGGTGGGGAAGAAACCAATATTAGGAAAAATTTGTAAAAGTCCTAATCAAAGTTTTGTTTCTATTCTCTCCTGCATTCCTATTCACCCCGTTTGACTGTAATACGAAATTGATCGAATAAACGACTATGACTTAGACATTGCATGTTTACCGTTTCTTAAATTTGAACATTAAGACAATGCTTTAGATTCTGTTAAGTTTGCGGAAACTTAAATTTTATGTCAGTCTATTTCAATAAACTTAAAAGCTTAGTATTACGGAGTCTTCACGCGTTATTTCTGTTGAACTTGACAATGATTTGTATTTAAAGGACGTCGGGTCGTCAAGCACAGCTGTGGCCAACACAATGGGTTGTTTGCCTGCGCTGAATGTTGTTATGATTAAAGTGCTCACTATCTTTACAGAAACAGACGCTGTCAGGTGAAACACGAGGATAACAACGGCTTTGAGAGACCAAGGAGAAAGCACAAAAATAAACACTGAAAGGAACTGGAATATAGAGCTATAAATTCTTGCAGGTGTTAATAAATTCGATGCTAATACAATTACCACACAAGACCACTATTACGGTTAGTAACAAGCAGGCATTAATTTTTATTGCATAACGCAAATTCATGGCGTAGATTAATAAATTCTGCAGTTAACTACTTTATTGATCGGTTACTCAATCGAAACGAGCTAAAAAGTGTGACGTTTATGCAACAATCCAGAATATCGAATGCGAAAATTTCAATTCCAAACAGGCAATAAAGTTCGAAACAGTGAATTGATTCACGACAGTGAAGTCATCGAAAATTACCTCTTGAGAAAAATCTTGGCGTGAGCCGCTCTGAGTACCTAATTGAGACTTTTTAACTAGCATAAAAGCTTTTAGGTCAAAGAAGTGCTGGAAACGAGCAATTTATCCGCGAACGGCGTCGCAACTGGCCTAAATTATTTATCAAACTTGGCTGCTACTTTAGAGTTGAAACTTTATACAGCTGCAAATAGGGCCATCCCATTTCTTTCATCGAGTGTTTCGAATCAACTTTTAAGACCACAACTGTGAGAATAGTGAAGATCTTGCTGGAACTCTTGTAAACTATTGTCTTGAACAAAGCAATCAAGAACTTGCTAATTAGCTAGTAATTCCGTTTAACAAGCGGTCTCTACGAAAGCAGTTAACGAAGATTTCAGAGCATTGTTTACATTTTGTGGTGCTCAAGTAAGTTCCACTAGACAATCAGCTCAGCGGAGCGTGTAAACACTAACTATGAAATAGGAAACTCGCGAAGCAGACGACTTTGATTATGTAGGAAACAATCTGTTGCCGTATGGTACTAGTTTATAATAACAGATGTAATGAGGAAGGATCGACTTCGGTATCTTAGTGTTACTGAACTTTCTGTTGATTGATAGTTCGATTACGGTGATAATTGATACAATAATTTCTTGAGAAATTGTACACATTGATTCCATAATAACTAATAAACTACAAACGAAAATATACCTTTCTCTCCGGAAATGAATATACATACTGCACATTACAAAACATGAGTCAGTCTGTAATGATCTCTTATCATTCATTTGGTATCATTTTCCCTATATTCTTTATATCAGTAGTATCAAGACACCAAAAGCTTTTGATATGCCGTAATGACCAACCAGATATTCGATAAGGCTGAAGGTTTAACATATCTGAAGCAATTGGAGTCAGATGTCTTTCTTGATATGGGTAATATATGTATGTATGCTGTACCTATATGTAGCTACATGTGTATTCCTAACGCGTTTTGCCTTTAGATGGAGCTAAGAACGTCGATATCAGGGTGTGTCAAGTCAATGAAGCATGAATGACAATTATTGAATGTGAAAGTCTTACATGGCTTGAGGCAGCTTTTATGCTGTTGCTGGTTTGAGCTAAGTTACATGTCAGGGTTAACCCCAAAGTAAGATATTTTTTAATAGATTGTAATATTTTTTACGAAAGTATTTTCAGGATGTTTTATTCGGTGGGAAATCATTAAAACCCGCTCTGGATGGAGCGAGAGGGATTGTAAATATTATAATTTATTGTTTTCTTATAATTGTAGTCTATTGAGATTTTAATTGTGTTCTATTATTTAAATGATTTTAGGCTGATCCGGACTTTTATCTGAAAGATTGGGAACATTTCAGTTGGCTATAGACGACCACTCACACAATCTATCGACAAAGTTTGTATAATGCATGCAATTTTTTGCCAAACTGTACAGAGACAGGTAAGAATCTTTGAACGTTTAATGAGTCCTTTTATTACTCGGGGCACGTTTGAATGAAACAACGAAGAAGGTATTGCGAGACGCTTTCCGGCGGAAATCTTCCCTGAGACACATAATGCACTGTACATCGATCATTCGAGATTATATTACGTGCTTTAGATTATGCTGGTGGCGTAAATAAGCGGGTATTAAGACCCTGATTATAGGTCCCTCGGAACTGAAGGAAAAGTATACAACACGTGTATGAGACACGTGGGGGAGGCCTATGCCCAACAGACGTCTTTCCGTTTAAATGATGATGATGAATAGACTAGCGACCTGTAAAAACTGAAGATCTTGGTGGTACTGTGAAATTCAAAGACATTCTCGAAGTTCTTAAAAGCTTTGAAAACTGTTAGGGAACAAATTTTAAAAATTCAGCTAAAACTATTGAGAACAATGCCATTCCGTCGTTGGTTTAATTGCACTCGATTGTTCAATAGTTCCAACTTATTACAAGTTCTAGCAAAGTTCACTCGTCGCGATAATGTGAGTAGCGTTTAGATTTGTGCCGTTAAGCGTTGTGTGTTTCAACTCCGTACACAAACGTACAATATCGTCTGTGACAATAGTTGTACAAACAATAGAACAGATTACCGAGACGAACGTGCGATTACGTACTGAATACACGAATAGATGAGCTTCCGTACGACAGTGCAGCGTTTTGTTTAACTATCAATAAAATAAATCACTTGCGATTAGAATTTTACTGGAAATCTAATATAACTGCTGATAAATTCTATTGACTCGAGGGTAATCATAATGAAATTCTGGACCCACACTGCCAAAACGCTCCGATGAAGATCCAATATATCAACGAGCTCCCAGCGAAGACAAACATGGAGGTGCCTTCTATCTCACGCCCTAAATCTTCGTTCCCCTACAAGAAAATATCTTGGATATTTCCCCTCTGCCATAACCCTCTCGGGTTGAGCAATTTCCGCTGACCGTCCAGATACTCCACGACTCGTAGATACAGGTAGGCGTTAACTGTACATTTATCTTGTTTATCGGTTTCGCGGAACCACTAGCTGTGACATCAGGGCATAAACGACAGGATGACACCACAATGCACCCGCATTCACGCTTGTTGGATAAACAAAGATGGATTCCATTCCGGTAACAACAAGATATAGGTAGATCCTCAACTCTTTTAACTAACGGATGGTAACACGATAAGGGTGAAGCAATCCGTGTGTGTCGAGTAAATTGAAACAACGGAGCAACTTAATCGTAAAGTGATTAAATTATATTTGGTTAACCTACTTCCTTCACTCACGGGATGTTTGCGTCCGAGCGGCAACGCAATGTTTGTATTGAAAACACTGGACTACAAACTGGGACAAATCTCCGGTTCTTTAGATACTTGTGTTCAAAAGAAACACAGTTCCATTAGGGAGATTATACCGGTATAGCAAATAAACAGATTGATTAAAGACAACACGGCGTAGGATAAAGTAGAATTGTAGAATACATATATAGTGTAATAACAGATTGTAACTATTTCTTAGCAACGGCAATAACCATCCAGATTCACTGCCGACTTATCTTAAAGACAAAATCTTCGTATTTTCGCAGTCATAAAATAACCACAGGAAACAAATTTTAGGTTTGCGTAGCTATTTACGTCATTTGATTGCATTACGTCGAGCGCTCGACAATTTGTATGAAATTGCCTTCGGTACTTTATTCACAGGAGGACAATAAACTTTCAGGCTCAGGGTCGGCGATTAGGCGCAGGGCCATTGGTACAAAGACCTTAGGATTCAGGTCGTGGAGGTCGACAAACGGACGGGCGCCCTTCAGACAGGCTTTTATTAAATCGAAGTAAGCATTAAGCTCACTAACATAATTAATTCACTATATATTAAAGTAACATTAATTAAAGAGTACGAGCATATTCTTTAATTATCAGTTTGTTTATAGGCTCTCTTGAGATGATTACCGATTCTCAGAAGTCCCGAATTAGCTCGTTGCCGTGGAATATTTTTTCTATTACACATGTTGAGCCCATCGGAGTGTTTACGGGAAGCCGGGAGCGCCCTCCTGTCGCCGATGGTCATAACGCGTGGGGCGCGAGCGATCAATACACAGGACTTCCCTACTGGCATGCCGCCGACTGCGTAGCCCACTTCCGAACGACGCTCACGCAATTTTCTACACACCAATTGTTAAGTACTTTTAATTCTTCGAGAAACAATTAGCCCTCGACTCGAAAGTTTGACGTGCCCTCAAGTCTTTATGAACGACGTTAATAGACGGTTGAGCTGATCAAAGCTCGCCAAAGTTGGTAAAATTAAGCGTTCCGTCAGCGTTAATTGTGACTGCGTCTGTTATATGCAAATGAAGGGAAATAGCGGTCTATGGATGCAGATGAGAACTAATTTGAAACAGCCCATGTACAGATAAGTGGTATCTAAATGAACATTATATCGAAAATTACGATAAGTACATGTACTGTAGACTGGGTAGGTCGCCCTGTGTGTACTGAGCGATATTTATCTTCCGTTTTGTGGCGATGGCGTGCGTATACGTGACTCAATGAATTTAGCTATGGATATGAGGTAGTTTTATATGTCGTACAGGCAATTTGAGGGTTTATAACGAACCGCATGAGGGAGTGTCGGGCCTCGGGACTCAATGTGGGTGACACGGGAACCGACATGCCATATATTATGTATGCAAAATATTTTTGGCATCAAATACGAATTCGGTTCAAAAATAAAATCTTGCATTGAATTAGAATCAAAAATAAAAACTAAACGATTGAAATCAGAATAGCTTTTTGTGTTTGTTTCTTATTTTCTTTATGATAAAAGAAACTGTATTTTACTTTACACGTCTCTTTAATAACCTCTTCTTAATTTAGGTATACTTGAAGCTCTAAGGAAAGCCGGGACATGGTTCTTTCATGAAGGTAAGTACTTGTCGTCGGCTGCAATTTATAGTCTCATTCCGGAGAAAATAACCGTCTGCATCATGGAAACTTTCCTAAGGTGTAAGCTAAAGTACGTTTTATCATACCAAAATAAGAGCAGTCTTAAGATAAATCTTGATTAATATTACATGAATGCTATTATAAAGCTGAAGAATGTGTTTAGTTGGACGAGCTAATTTCAGAATTTACTGGAGCCTAAGCATGACGTGTAAAATTGTCAGGCGTACGGCTATACACCCTAAACAGCTCCATCCCTTTACCAGTTCAGTTTAGAGTGTCGGATGGCCATATTTATTGAGGATATAGCATATATGCTATTTAACATCATGCTACGATCAATAGGAGCGGAGTAGTAACCAAAGACACGTGTGAAACCGCGGAGGACAACTAGAAGGTATACTGTATGAAAGTTTTAATAGAAAACCTCTAGGTGGCAAAAGGGTGGAGACGGAATAATCAGATGAAGAGCACCAATATGCTTTTTCAAACTTAATTTTAGGATAATCGGTAAAGTTTTAGCAGTCAATAACTTAGATGACTTTCCCAAACGAAAACTTCCAGAGTTGAGCCATCTCGATAACTTTAATTCGAAATTTAGAATGGTGATGGAAATATCAACGAAATTATACTGTCTTAAAGGAAATCGAATACTTGTGACATTTTCTTAACAGAATCCGTTTTAATTTAACGAAAGGAAAGATAATTAAATTAACATTTATTCAAATTAGTCCCAAAAGGGATCTCAGGAGTAAGCAGTTTATTCTGTGATTAAAAATCGCAAAGTTGAATAAGCTGGTATGTATATGAAGGAAAGTGGAGACTAATAACGACGGCAAGATTGGCGCAGTGGGTGTATTTTGGGCTGCTGTGCTGCGTATCGCGGGTTTGATTGCCGCGCGAAACCAATTTAATACATATTAGTATGGCCTGCAGATAGTTGTTTCGGGATAGTTGTGTTTTAACAAGTTTGCGAACGAACACACTGTACCGGAATAATTCCTAGTATGGGGTAGCTTTTTTCCCTAGCCCTTACTGTCCCACTGCTGGGCAAACGCCTCCCCCAAGTCCTGCTAGACATTCTTCTCTCGCACCGTCTGAAACCAGTCCTCGTGGAACGTGTTGGTTGTCGTGGGACAACGTTTGAAAAACTAAAATGTTTACGTGTAGACGACAGTGCTTTATGAGATTTTAGAAATATGGAGGGGCGTATCCACCCAGGGTTATTAATAGGAAGTCAGCTCGAACGTCAAGGAAGCAACATTCGAGGAAATGCTTCAATGTTTCTGTGTAACTGAGAGTCTCCAGACATAAGTCTTCAAAGGAGTATAAGTTACAGGCGTATATTGAGAGTTGTACGTTTCCATCTTAGATACTAATATATGCACCTATTAATATTATAAAGGTGAAGAGTTTGTTTGTAGTGGTTGGATAGTCGAACGACCTTTAGTGAAGGAAGAGGAAGACTATATCCTACTTAATTATAAACACGAAAGTTTGTACGTATGGATGTATGGATATTTGTTATACTACAGAAAGGATTTGGCTGAAACTTGGTACACGGGCAGTCCATGTCCTGTAATAGCAAATAGGATACTTTTTATCTCGGGAGTATGTTCCCTTGCACGCGGGCGAAGCCGCTAGCAGCAAGCTAGTGCTATATACAACGACACACCTCACACTACGACCAGTGCTGAAAACTATCCTTTCAAACGCCCGGTGCGAGCTTCTAATAACTGTCCCTCTTAAAAAAAAAACTTGCTCGGTCCGAAAAAATAATGTTTAGATACACGTGACGTGATGCTTCAAACACGATACCCACCACCACATATTATTTACCCTTCTTGTAAGTGCTGGAGTCCTGAACACCTACGGGATTGGCTCTATTGGTAGGGCGCGTCTACAATCTATGTACACGATAAATAACAGGAGTTGTATGTAAGGAACTAAATACCAAGCCCCATCCAAATCTTAACTCAAGTTTGATACATTCCCATTCCATACCCTAGTTTGTTACGGCAATGCCTACGACCTACGGGAGCGGACCAGTAACCAAAGAAGCGAGTAAAACCGTGAGGAACAGCTAGAGATACTTGTGAAGCTTAAGTGTTGTTACCATTTCTAATTTAGGTTATTTCTGGAATTTACCAAATGATTCATTAACAAAATTGCTCTGGCGAATCTTTATTGATTTACAAGTCACCATAGTAACCAAGTATAGAGCCATAATAATTTGGGAGTTCTAGGAAAAATCCAAGGCTTCATAAACAACCATCGTTATCAAGAACGTTTATTTGATATAAACATAATATGGTATGGTATAAATAAGCTGGCAAGTTCTTTTTCTTGAAAACGAATGACCCGATTTTAATTGTAACTTTGTAAGTAGGCGTAAGGTACTGGTACTTAGGTCTCAGTTAGCTTCAAAAACTTAAAATGGATTTTACAGTCTGAAATACCGTGAGGATTAAAGAGTAACTTATAAATTAAATAATATCTATTGGAATTTGGTAATTAAAAGCTAGCCAATTAGACCATTTCTTGAATATTGAAAGAAAGAAAGAAAAATAAATTTATTTGAGACTCGATCAAACAATAAATAAAATACTCGTAAAATAAATTTCAACTTATCTATAACGAATAACTTAAAATAAAAATACTATAATCACAGCATTATCAAGAAGAAAAAATCCTATGAGATGCCAAAAATGCTCTTTATATCCGCATACGCTGGTATTAAAAAAATAAAAATGTTCAAAAGTTCTATATAAAAAAATATATAATTTCCTAAAATTTCAGCCTACATTTACAAAACACAGTTCATCATACCATACACTAGTTTAATTAACAGAACTATAGCTTAAAAGCTGTTTTATAAATTTATTGTTTCCGACCGCACCCAAACAGCCTTTAGTCGGTTGGCATCCGTTTCGTGACACCTGCCTCAACGGACGACTACAAAAATAGCTCGAGTTGTATTATCTGAACTGAATGCCTAATTATTGTAAATGTAGGTACCACCTTATGCAAAATAGAACACGTTTTTAATTTAAATATTTTGATTTTCTGCTCAAAACATTGACTCTTCTTATATTATAATTCTTTCTCTAAATAGGGCGTAAAGACCATTTCGAAGAAATACACTGGTTACTTAGCGTTTTACGCTCTTTCAATCTGTGTATTTACGATGAAATGAATATAGTTACTACACAACATTGCATTCTAAAACACTTATTTGCAATTTTTTTAATATTTCCTCATTGCCAAAATTTGTATGAAAAGAGTTGGATCGATATGAACTCCAAAACCACAGCCTGCTTTGAAAACACGAATACGTATCGGCCATTGTGTCCAATTCTGTTATTCTCGCCCAACTGGGTATAAGTACTTGTATTCGACTTTACGGTTCACAATATCTACGAACCCGTCACCCCTCAAAATTCGATGTCTGAATGTTTCGAAACTTCGCTCTCCCCTTGCGATTTAGCTGTATGTAAATACAATTATATAGAAAGTGAAGGTACTTTTAAGTGTAAACCAACGGTCGTCTATAATTTGCGCTTGTATGTAGGTTTGAACATAAAACACCCTATTGTTGTTCCCTGGAGCGAACACCTTTGGCATGTGGAAGAAAGTAAAAAGATTATAAAGTATACGTATGGAAGTTGTGTTTACGACTTTTGCCCGATGTCAAATCGCATAAGATATTCCGTCCTTGACAAAAAAGCTAGCTTTATCGCCACGATTAACATAATATTTAGAAAAGATGTATGCCATTACTGAAACATGTTACATTGCAAATAAGAGAACATCTGGCGTCGAGTTCTTTGACCTACACGAAGTTCAGCGTATGTTTGACAATTGAAGGACGATCGCGGGTCTGTGTGGCGAATTTAATATATTTGTACAACGAATTCATAATAATGCTATCTTTGAACCGAATTTCATAAATTAACGAAATGATATCATAGCTTACTCATTACAGAAATAAAAGTTTGATCAGATCACACTAATCTACACTAATATTATAAAGAGGTAGTTTTTTTTTTGTTTGTAGGAGGTAATCTCTGAAAGTACTGGTCCGATTGCTAAAACTGTTTCACCAATAGAAAGCTGCTTTATTATTGAGTGACATAAGCTATTTTTTATGTACGCGGGCGAAGCCACAGGCAAAAGCTAGTACATATAAGAAAGGCGAAAATTTGTGTGACTATATTTGTATGTTTGTTATTCCTTCAAGCTGAAACTGTTGAAGGGTTTTGGATGAAATTGGGCACACGGGAGAGTATGTTTCCTTGGGATAATATTCTACTTGCAAGCGGGCAAAGTTGCTCGCAAAGCTAGTAATCAATGAAGCTACAAACAACGTAAAACATTTCTCAAAGAAAGCCAAATTTCAAACTTGTCTCTATAAGGATCATTGGTGAAGACAAACAGACAACACTTCGAAAGAATCAATCATATCGGAGCACAGATCAAAATTTAAACATCAGATGGAGGAAATTGACAAAACAAATATTCATGCTAAAAATAATACAAGACACGAAGGGCAAAAAAAACAAACCATCGCGATCAATCACAATATCTACTTTCACAATTTGGAATTAAAACCGTCCAATAAATCATGATAATTAATAAAGAATGTTATACGCAGAGCAGTCTAGAAGAAATTAAGAAAGCTTTGATAAATTTTAAAAGCAAAACTACGTCAAGAACACACCGTTTTAAAAAGAGACTCCGAAGGTTGAGGACTAAGGTCTTTAGAATCTGACGACTGAAGAGGACGTTATTGAAGAAACTGAAAATATTTCTAAGCAAAACCACCCTCAGTAAATGAGAGTTAAAGTGTACAATAGCAATTGAGATTTGAAAGAAACCGTGACGATTCAGCGTTGATTATTTATCGTGAGTAACGCTACATCGAGGGGCCACGGACGAACATGAGCTGCACGATAATCGCATATGACTTCACACTCACACTGTAACCGCTACGGGAAATTTAATCATGACACACGTGTTGAATAGGCAATAAGGACGACCGAATAAGAATTGAGAATTAACAATTTGGAGTGTCACGAATAATGATATTGACAACTTTGCTCATAAAAATTAGGTTTTTGGCGGGATTTCTTCGAGTGAAGTTCAGTGGCTGTTTTAATAATTCGCAAATTGATTCCTAGTGGATATTGTGATGTAAAATTGGTGTAGTTTTATATCTCAAGTGTCTGCGCAACTGGACAATATGTGGAATCATTGAAACAGGCGCGATCTCGTTAAAATAGAGCTGAGAATTTTATTGTAGTTTTGGCTACCTCAGCGAAGTTTGACTTCTTGGTTGACTCAAAACATTTGCTGCCAAATAATACAAAAACATTAGAATGTTTTGCACCCGCATTCTAATGTGATACATAAGTGCAGTGTTTTGAAAAATAAAATAAGACTTGACTTTCAAGGTCTAAGTGACCAAGTCATTAAAACAAAAACAAAAACATGAAAATTATGAGCAAGAACAAAGACCTGGATTTGTAGAAAATAATAATAATATTTATTTGTTTCTCCCATAAAGGTGCAAATGTTGATAATAACAATAAATTGTGTTGTAACAGGCAATTCTTTGTGAGAGCTGGAGTCTAAACTGCAATAGGCAGACTGCGAAAACTGTGATAGAAAAGATCTGTCATTGATGGGGAAATCGAGACCAGATTACAAGTATAACCTAATTGAACAGAGCTGCGGGATTGTTAGAAAGAGTTATCGCGGCCCTCGCAAAGGGCAGCTAAAGAAACATGATTGAGTTATGCCAGTAAACGTCTGACACTTCCTCTCGTCGTACCCAGAGCGGGAGAAGTTATTTAATGATTTCCCACCTCCTCCACCTTGATTAGGTTGTCGGTCAGGAAAATGAATGAATGAATTTCAAAGAAATCAGATGTGAATGAAATCATATGATAAATATACACCGTATATACCGTGGTATAGATGGACGATGGTTTTATGATATTGTCGCAAAAACACGGAATTTAATTTAGATTCATTTTGATATACTAAATCGGATTCAGAAGATAGTAATATATCTTTTGATTAATCAATTAGTGGATATTAAAACTTTAGGTTTCTTGGAATAGTAAACATCAGATAGCATCTCTAGATATGTATCTATAATTAAAAACAATATTTTATGGTTCTGTTATAATTATTTGTGTTACTACGTTTTAAGAATATTTTCAGTCTAATGCCTAATTGCAATAATAGTAGATATAATAAATAATGAAATAGTACAGTTTAAAAATATAGTGAGAGTGATGACACATACTTTAGAATTGAATCACGTTCAAAGAATTGTTACATTAAAACAGACGTATTGTTCAATAGAACATCATTGTAGGAAAAACATGATTATTGAATTTCAAACTACTAATAGTACAATTGTCCTACTTTCCAGTTTCAAAGGACCGACAGTGGTAAGCTAGAGGTTGTTTTGACTACCTACTAATAAAATACTCACTGCGACCACTTTATCAATGTTGAGTAGTTTTGTAATCTTATGTTTGCTTTGATATGCTCGTTCATACTTATGATAACTAACACCAACAACGTTTGCTTTACTCAAATTAAGATATCGGTAGTTTTTTCCGATCTTTTTCTCAAACAAAAACGGCTAAAAAAAGGACTTTAGGTGCTTCATAAAGACACAAACATTATTTGAAAAAACCCTTGTCACAAAATTTCTAAAGCCGCACCTCGAGCAACTAGTAAATAATATACTAAGATATTCCACGATGTTGAAGTTCAAAGGTACTCCGGAGAGTCGTCTAGAATATCCGAAGCGTAAAAAGCCACCACTAGATAATAAAACACCGGGTGTAGACCATTTAAAAGGTCGATATTATTCAACCAACGATCATGTAGATAACGAAGAGAATAAAAAACAGTATTTGCTTGAACATAAATATTCACTGCAGTCCGTACAATGGTAATACGTGGGTGTTGAACCTTTCTACCCACGTCGGGTGATTATTTTAGTAAATTCTCATATGTAAAATCATGTTTATTGTTTACATAATATCCTGTTCAATAGCAACGCAGTCGTGGCTAATCTCTAAATCTTCACAACGGCAAAATCCAATGGGTTCCTAGATACTACAGCTCTTTGTTACTCCAGGGATTTGTTCGTTATGGGTTTCTGTCATGTTTCCGTGTTAGGTAATGCCGTGATCGATGTAGCGATACGGGCTTTTCTTTGCTTACATTACTAGCCATTACGCTTTCAACTTATGGCTCTTATCGCCACTTCCATTTATGTGGAGTATAAGTTACTGAGAAAACTAAAATAAATGATAATACACTTTATTTTGTCATCGGCGTTTCTGTACGTTTAAGTAAACAACAGTAAATCGGGATTAGCGTAATTCTTTCTGGGTAGGAATATCTTTGTGATATTTAGATACGATATCTGGTGCGATAAAGGTGTTTGATCATTCTGCAAATAATTGGCCGTGACGAAAATCGGGATTGAAGGTTTTCTAGTGTGGTTTACATTTGTCCACTTTTAAGATTCTGATGGTAGAGCGATTTATGGTTTTTTGTTTATTATTATAGGAGCAGAGATTGGTACGTGACCATAGATTCACGTTTGTGAAATAGACTGAAGGATCTAAAACGTGATCGGCTGCACGTGTTTTGGTACGGTCAGGTATAATTGTACAAACAGTGCTAGAGGTGTGTGACGTGTGTGTGTATGTTTTATGTACTTTACGACACAAAGCGCAGCTGCAGATTGACCACACGCCTCGGCCCGTCTGATATGTGGTCACGTACATAGCTGTTTAGATATAGGATATTCCAGGGTTACCACTTTCATTGGCAAGTGCAAACTGTTATTTATTGTTACGAAATATAATAAGTTCATTAATAAATCCGTATAACATGTGTTAATTACACGTATCATGCTGCTGTCAAGATAGAGTCTGATACAATCAATTTAGCAGCTGATAAGTGTACTTACTTCGTTTATCGAGATAGATCATCACAATCAATTAGTACTTCGTTGGAATCATTAATCCGTGTTAAGTGGTATCATTTGCTTGTTTTGTTACGATTCTTTTCTTATTTATATTTTTTTTCCCATTTCGGCAACATTATTTCTCATGTATATTTTTTCTTCCCATCTCCAACATTACCTGGTTGAGATTCATTCAAATAAATCTTATTGTTTGTGCGAAAAATAAACACAGTCTAAATAAACTCGTGGAAGCGTTATAAAACCTATTTTACTTGGAAATCTGTTTTGATTACCTGATAGAACTCAATTGTTTGTGTTCTGGTTTAAAACAGAATATTCACGGCAAATATTTTCCACAATGTATGCGGCTCATTTAATTTTAAAGCAATTAATTACGGTAATAATCAGATAACGCTGGGTGGTAAATAGGTATTTAACGTTAATATATCGAGTTACAGAGGCCAGCCCTGTGGAGTTCGTTCCCAGAGAATGGACACAGCCGGTCAGCGCGCCACGTATCATATGCTCAATTACACCGCTCTGCGACGGAACGCCAGTTCCCAGCGACCGTACCTCCTAGTTCAATGCTACTTTTACCTTTATCCAATGCTTGCCTGGTACTTCGATCGAAACTTAAATCAGTGGTTGAATTTGGGCAATGGCAATTCAAATATAATTTGCAAGCTGCGGTAGAGGCATTGTTCCCAAAACAAAACAATTTTATACAATTGTTTGGATAGAACGCGGTTTCAGGAATCTAAAAATAAATCAATGTCAACGCTTCCATTCATAAATCGTGAGCGGAACGAGTGTCAGCATTTTCAGCATCTGTAATTTAATTTTGCTTTATGGGAAAATTATTTTATTGTCTCTAGCCAACATTGGAGTTTTTGCAACCGAATGGGTTTCAAACAAAATATGTATGCACTTTTTTACACGATGTTTCTCCGCCAAAGGAGCATCTGGAATCACTGCAAATAACTAAGGACTCCGTTTATAGCCTAGCACATTCTTGAGATCCGTTTACGAGGAATGTTCGATATGAGAAGTCAACCAATGCGGGAACATTTTATGAGCTATCTTGGAATATTGCATTATACGGTAAACATAACTTCCATAGAGCACTATATTGCAGTAAACATATTTTTCTAGCACATTAATCTAAAACTAGAATAAAGGAAAGAGAATATCAATTTGTAAAGCTATTTTCTAAAGTGGTACCTACTGATAAAGGCGAAAGAAGCTGAATTTGTAACGCCGAGCGTCTCACAATTATCATTAAGAAGAACTGTAAAAATAATAACGTGTTTAACCGACGAATGAAAATTAAAATGTTCAGACTAGCTGTTAAACGTGGGGGAGAGTTTACTCTGTGAAGGGAGGAGTGAGAACGTTTCAGTTTCACGCTGTCAAAGGTTTGAAGTAGCTCGGAGCGCGTTCGTTTTGTGTGTGATTATGACATTTATTAATTTTCACGCACACCCTACGCTGCTCACACATATTAATGTTTCGTTCGTTGGTATTTAGGCGTTAAAATTAAACAAGGAAATGAAATAGATAGATATCTACGCTACTATAATAAAGCAGAAGAGATTATTTGTGTGTTTACGGGACTTGAAAAACCTTTCTGTATGTATGTTTCTGTATATGTGTATTGCCAGATTCTTAACCAATAGTATTTTTTTTTATTGGGTGGGAAAATCATCTTATGACAAATCCCGCTCTTGGGCGGAGCGAGAGATAGTGTCAGACTTTTACTGACTAAAAACCCACTCCTGTTCCTTCGTTGCCTTCGTCCCAGGGCCCCGGGTTTCGCTTTCACACTACCCGTGGTAACCAATAGTATAGGAAAATCACATCGCAGCACGTGCCACGGAAGCGGAGTAGTAACCAAAGACGCGGGTGAAACCGCGAGGGACAGCTAGTATACTTTAAAGAGACTATCCGTAAATTCAACAACACATACTACCACATTTAGGTGATGTTGCTTTTATTTATATTCATACTACTAAAGGCATTATTCTCTGTTATATGCAACTTGGATTTCTCTACTATCATAAATGAGTTAAAACAAATGACGAGGACAATATATTACACGAGCTATGTAGCCTATAATATTCGTCATAAATCTGGCTGTCCCATGCAGAAACTGTATCTTCTAATTCAACTGAGATGAGCGCATTTAAACAAATAACTCTTCTGCTTTATTATATTATTATTGGTTACAACCTATGATATCGACACGTTCGCCTAATCTTGAAAGTTTCCAATGTAAAAATGTGTGGCAATAACATAATCATTCTGGGTAAGAAGAAGAAAAAATATGTATTGTTTTGTGGTGCTTGCCCTGCGTGCTAGACGGAGCGGCACAGTAAATACATTACCAGGTCCATGAACTTGGGTCTCAAATGCACATTATATTTTTAGCTTGGCGCGTACTAAAATTGTCCGTAATGCTACAGTTGTGTAAGTAGCATTCATAGAAGGTATAATAAAAGATAAGATTAATGTAAGCTGCAAGCAATCTATTAAATAATAACTGTATCTGAAGCAGTAATGAATATCATTTCCGAAATAGATATGAGAAACTGTAGAACTGGTGATAAACAAAGCTACTATTCATACAATGATTTTGATAGAATACTGTCTGAATATTTCGATAATTTTTATAGAATATCCTGTGAATGTGAGTTTGTTACGCTTTCACACCATAAAGCCTGAACGGATTTGGATAATGAAACTTGACAAACGAGCAGACGACGTCCTGGAATAGGACATATTTATAGTAGTAGTTGAAGAGTTTCCTTGGAATAATAATTTTTGACTGTCACGCGGGCTAAGCCGCTGGTAAAAGCTAGTTTAACAATAAAATTGTAACCATCTACTAGAAGCTACATACGAACGGCTAGATATCATTGACAACGGATGGCATTATGAGAAATCGTCACGAACATGTGCATTGTAAATCGTGACCAACACATTCGCGATACTAGATGCACTCATCTGTACGTAAACGTCCAGATTCAATTACAGCAGTCGGGTGAAAAAATGAATTAAGTAACTAAATTCCACTAGTTTAGGAATTCCGTTCGTCGTCGTCGCGTGTAGCAGTAAAAATTCATCGTCGACGAAGGAACCGAGTTCCAGCACAATTTGCTTTATGCTGGCTAGACTAAACCCGTTGGCTGTATGAAATTACAAATGAAATACGTCATATTTCACTAAAAATGCAAGTCTTTCTGCTGGTCTAGTAGGGAATTTAAAATTGCTCTAGTTTTATTTTCACTTTTTTACTCATGTTTATTTTGCATTTTTACATTACAAAAGTCAACTGAAGGAACACAAGATTAAATCAGTGGCGGGTGAAGTTATTTGATGATTTCCCACCTCAAAAAAAAAGTTTATTTGTCGATGACTGGTAGATTCCGTTTCTAGCTCTGGTACTCCGTCATCAGCGGACTGTGTATGACAGTATCAGGCCATAACGTGGGGAAAGCGGACATCATAATTAGTCATATTTTTTTACTTTCACGCTACAAAGAAACGAAAGAATTCAACAGCTGACTGCATTCTCGTATAAACACGGTGATGTAACAAGGCAATGCCTACACAACTGCTTGCTGACACAATGAGGTCCGTTACGACATTTCAGCTTGCTAACCTAGCTTGTAAACAAATATTCAACAATGTATTGAATCAAGACAGGCGCGGTTACTTTTCAATCGTTTTGAAGTCAGGTATGCAAACAAATCTTTATAAACGAACAGTTCTACAAAACCATGGAACGGTTTGAACACCTTCATCAAGTATGGCTTCTGGTTTGACTTCATCCAATTCATATAAATTCAGGACTACAATTTCCATATTATTTATTTGATTGCACGAACTTACTCCGTCGTCCGACGCATGTGTTACCGTCCTGAAAATTTCATCCCAAACCGAGTAATAAGGCAGTCGATGTGCCCTCCGCGCCTCGTTTTTCGCCAAACGAGTCCCATCGGGCTTTCAGAAACCCTAATGGTGGTCGGTACTCGACCCGAACCGATCGTTTCTATATAAATTGAAAGCATACTTGAAACAAAGAGTTACTAACTTGGGTACGAACTTCCACTTACATTTTGAGAACATTATGAACTTTTTACTCTTTTGGTATATACATTTTATTAAATTTTCGGGTTCGATTCCCATACGGAACAAATATTTGCATGGTCGATATATAATGGTTCCGTGTTTGGGTGTCTTGTCTATGTGAGTTAACTAACATGTTAACTCACATACACAACGCACTCACGATACAAGAGTACCTAACTCTTAGTGTGCACCAACGTTAAAAAAAAAGTTACGATATTATTCTGTCAGTGGCAAAAGTATGAAATATGACGGAATTTCCCAGAATTATGCAACTTGAAGTTCTAAAGTAGTTAAGTATTCTGTGGACAGTTTTTGTATTTTCAACAAGGCCCTCGTGCTAGCCTCGGTGCGAGGAATGAGGACTATTTACTTGCGAAATTTTCAACATTAATACTTGGAATTTTAGAAGCAATAAGAGTAATAAATAAATTGACCATAAAAGCAGATAAATGGACTAAAAAGTTAATGAAATTATGATAATTAGAAGTTTTAATATATGATCGATAGTAATTTGAAAACAACATTGCATGTTAACCCAGGTTATTTTCAAATAGGTCATTGTTTTGCAAAGAAAGCAGTTCCTGTTTATAATGAAGTCTTTTAACTTAATCATCGTCCCGTCATCCATGGCAAGAAAATACTTAAATTGTTGTATTGCTGTATATTCCCGTGTTTACTTCAATCATGTCGTTACTCTTGTTAGACAGCGAGGCGAAGTGTAGCAGACGTGAGAATCTTTCTGCGGCGTGTTTCGCGGCCACCCGCTCATTGGTCTGTCGACCTAATGAGCGACCGGTTGCATAATAACTGCAATTAAATCGCAACTGATCCCCCGGGGTGAACCATTGTCAATCTTGACAACGTTTCATTACAAGCAAGGACCGGCTTAGTTGTGTTATTATTACGCGCCCTACTTAACAAATTCTTGTTACGCAGTTCCCATACATAGAAACGCGTCATTATAACAAAATAAAGTTCTCTATTAAGAAATTCCGGGGGTATTTCATAGGTTTTTATTGAAATTACAGCATGCGATTCAGTAATTGAGTTACAGCCTGCGGGCAGAAAAATAGGAAAAATTAGTTTTTTAAATCCATTTAAAATTCACAGCGTTTGTTTGGATAAAACCAACGTTGAATAAAAGCGTGGAAACTGATTAATCGAGGATGACAGACAATGAAAAATATAAGTACTTCAAATATTTGTTGAGGACTATAACGAAAATTGATTACAATTCAGTCGAATCTACTCAATAATATACATAATCTCAGTGTATTTAGATTGTCAGTTTTTTGCTCTTATTGAATTCAGAAATGGATTCACCGATTCATGCACCTTCATCGAACATTCCTGTAATAGTTTTAAAATTAAATATGCCGCTATAGGTACTATGTTATTATAAAGAATATGTTATTTTAATTAAATTCCAATAATAATGCGCACTTTTGGCAATTGAAATGGGTGAATTATTTCTTGACTATAAATCATGAACTTATTGAGGGTCAATCAATCGTAATAGGGTTGATAAGTACCCATAATATATTTTATACGGCGATGGGTATCAATATTTGTCGGATTTTCCTATCCAGTAGCGGTCAACAAACCTCAACAGGGTTGTAAAACCCGCTTAAACCTATACTTCCACGGTTCAACGATCCGATACACGCAGGGTAACAATGTAAATGAAATTCATTGAAATGTTGGAGACCATAAAAATGATCGCGAAAATACATAACTGTGCGGTAAAATAATACGGTATTAGGGGGTTAGGCTCAAGGAGTTTTCTTTAAAAATAATCTTTGCTTTCCCGATTACCAAATGTAAACTGAATTACAGTTTGCTTAGGGGGAGCTTCTGTTAGGTATCTTTACGGTTTAATAATGATTGGTCAAATAATAATAATAATTAATTAGTAAGTACTGTCCCCCTTTATAGATATAGCTATTCTGAGGTATACATAAACTACTTCTAAGTTTCATCAAAATCCATCCAGCTCCTACAGCTTTGTATTTATAGTTTGTATGAAAAAGTAATAAACATCCATACATCTATCCTCACTAACTTTCACATTCATAATATTAGTAGCATAAGGTAAAGCCCTTTTTTATCTTATAACTAGAACTTTGACGAACAAGTCAACAAACATTCGCTGATTCTGCATTAGTTCAGAAAAAAAAAAACACTAGAGAGTGCAAAATTACCAAAATTATTTACCAGCAGATTACACAAGTAACTAATGGAAACCATAACGACAAAATTACTTTTGTTATAATATTTAAGATTATCTAAGTATGCATCATATAGCATGTATAATGCTACTGTAATGGCCCATTCTAAGTACGTTTAATTACAGATTTCACGTCTTTATATAATGACAATAGGAAATAAAGAACAATACGGACAAAGAATAACGCGATGACGGTATAAATAAAACTTTTGTTTGAAATCGATTACATAACGAATTCAAAATGGCGGAACAAGATGGCTGCTTTTGATTCATTTGTGAATGTTACTCCAGTGAAGTGTTTATAGAAATACTAGCAATTCAGCCCGGCTTCGTACGGGTTCAAATTGTTTGAACAAACTTTCCTCTCTCGCTCTTTTTATTGGTGAAAATCGCATCAAAATCTGTTATATGGTTTAGGAGAAGTTCGCGGGTAAACTGACAGCCGTGGAAAATGGCTTTGTTTTTATAGCAAAAAGAAAGAAAAATATTTGGATCTCATACACACAACTTATTAAGTAAAATCAAATAAAAAAGTAATAATTAAAAAAAAAAATGTGAGGGCAAAAAAGGCATATAGCTACGATATTTAAACCATAAATATTGTAGCCTTGTTAGATTTGTTTCCAGATACATTTTTTTCTTGTAAAAATATGAAACACTCAAACACGGTGAATAAACTCACCACGTTTAACCGGCTTTCACTACATGTCTCGTACCTGAAAAGAAAAATATTATAAAGGCATTAATTCAATGTAAATGATTAAAGTGGTCAACTATTTCAAAGCCACATGTGACTCATAAATTGGCCGCAATTAGTTAGAGAATAATGTATTATTTTAATTTTATATATTGTACTCTTTATCCAGCCAACACGTCTATGTGGATTTTGGGAATTAAATAAATTTAAAAGCTAGCCATTAAGTTCTGTCTAGACACTCAACATTGCTGTGTTCGGCTGTATATATTCGTCGAATGTAGGTACATCATGAAAACGTTAAATTCTCATTTTCAGTAATTTTAAAATGTATTTAATATGCGGTCTTAAATTAGGCACTCCATTACATGAACCGTACATCCTGTAAAACTGTCATATCACGCCAAAAACGGGTTTTAATAAAAAAAAAACACCTTTTAATGGTTTTGTTTTCGTTTACGTTCCTATTAACTTATTAATGTTATGTTAGGTGTTTTTATGAATCTGAAGCCCTACCACGAGCACTTAACGCAATCCATTTGACGACCTAAACTGAACTGTTAAAGGGATGGAGCTATATAGGTTGTATAGCTCCATTCCTCTTTCTCGCTCGGACGCTTGACATTTGATCAGATTTGACTTGAGAATCCAAATTCGAAATTGGCTGAATTTTTGTCTTATTTACTGTGTTATTATATTACAATAGTTTTTAGAGGATGTGTGGTATGTAGACATAGACTTTATTTGCTAAAATGAGTCTTAAGTACTTGTGAGAGAGAATAAAATTCTCCGTGTATGTATTTACTTAACAGCTGTCAAATCGTGAATGTTTTCTCTGCCTTCCGAAGTAGGCTAACAATCACACAACAATCAGAGTTTAATAGAACGATCGCTTTCTAATATATTCGCTTCCATCCTCAATCTTCGCTACTGAGAAGACATGGCTGAATAACCATATGATTCGTGATAGTGTTGAGATCCGTTGAAATTTATCGTAAATTAAAATTATTCATCAAAATGCTTTCAACGATTTCACCAATCGTAAACGCAGTTTCCTAAGACGCAATTTACTCAGCTGTTTATAAATTTGCATGGTGCTTGCAAAAATATTCTTGCAAGCACTAATTAGGTCTATGTAGTTGGCTTAATAATGACCCAATTTATTTAATTGATTTAGCATCATAATTAGTTCCCATTTCCCACTGTAATTAGTAAACAAATTACCTGCAGTATCGTAATGAGGTTTGCTAAAGCAATCTATAGTAATAACATATGAGTTTATTCGTTAAATAATGAAATTGCTGATAGAAAACTCTACAATAAATCATGTTTAAATGCTGTTCCAGTTTATGGATATATATATAATATTAGACATACTAGTAAATATATTTATCACTTTGACAGACACCGGCCTCTTGTTTGGGCTTCGAGCTGCTCAACTGTTTCCGATAATACGTCCCTTTGTGTGACCAGCGCGTACTACTGCAAAGCTTCTAAACCAGAGGTGTTTTAAATCTTGTCGAGTGAAGCTAAAAGTAACGAATTGATCGGAGCATGATGTCGATTTCGGTTAACGGCCACTCAAGCGAGGTCAGCGCACCACAAACATCGGAGACGCACTGCCATTCCGAGTTTTATGGTGTTTTATCAAGGTACCGTTGAGGCAACTTCAGTTTTACTACTCGACAACTCAACTTGCTACAGAATATCTTCCAAACAAACATTTGTTAAAACAATAACGTCAGGTTCACTTGGAATACTACCAAGTTCAGTGTTCCCCTAAAATTCTATATTTATCTTTACTATTTTTGTGTTTTCAAAAGGAGTGTTCACATTTCAATCATCGTAACAGTGAACGTCAATTAATAACTAGTTTTGAACCAGTCCTTCTTCAAATGGTTGTAACTGAGCCCTTTGATGTTCTGCTCAAGAATATGATATATGGCAAGACAAGTCTTCTTCGACATCGCTCACATCGGTTGCTTATCCTATTCATATTATCACTTTGAACACGATATTTCCAATAATACATTTCCTAGAAATCTAAATAACCTGAAAAGGGATTATCGATTTATGATTTTTCATACATGTTAAATATTTATTAGCTTCCTAATTACCTAGGTGCCTTGATATATTGAAGAGTTGATTTATTACTAGTTACTTGGCAAATTAATGCCGACGGCTGTGATCGTAATAACAGAATTGACATTATAATTGGATATTAAGCTATGGATGTACACAGATAGGCTATGTATAGCCAGGTCAATGCTTTTATCCCTAGACACTTGGGTCACGCACCACTAATTATATTACTCCTTAGGGACGATACTTTATGGGTCATAGCTAATTTGAAAAAGCAAACAATCCAAACATGGAACCCCTCCTGCATCGTGCTTCTTAAGATTTTTTTTTAATTGTCCCAAAATTATTGTAAACTTCATAAGATTATAAAACTTGGCTCGCCGTCCGACCGTCGGGACCGAGCTCAAGTCGTCGACGGCGCGTACTGTTCCACGCGCGCCTCAGGGAGATGTCAGCAAATTGAAGGGGCCCAGCAGGGTCGAAGCCTACTCGGGCCACGGATAGTGCGAAAGCGAAGCCCGGGGCCCCGGGATGAAGGCAAAGAAGGAACAGGGCCGGGTTTTTAGTCAGTAAAAGTCTGACACTATCTCGCGCTCCACCCAAGAGCGGGATTTGTCATTAGATGATTTTTCCACCTAAAAAAAAAGATTCTATTTCAAAATTCTTATCAACTAACTGTGACTTATTGCGATATACTCCTCAATTAATAACATGGTTCAAGAGGGTGTTAAATTATATCTATGTACATATTAATACTATACCTTCATCCAAATATAAATAAAAAATCATATACTGATAGGATTTCCAACACCAAGCTTAGCAGAGCATAAACAGACCCGCTTAAACTTAATCACCCGAACAATACGATTCTATAAATAAATGTTTTATGTGCTATATCTCGACCCGCATACGTTCACCCATAACTTGGTAATCCCATATAAGCTACAATTTTATTACCCTGTGATGATAGAGCAGATTAACTAATGGAAGTCTGCTGCGTTAATTGGATTTAATTTAGTAGGTACTGCTTACACGCCCATTGAGAAATCTCGGCTACAGCCTCTAATCTCACCATGAATGTCGATACTTTTATGACGATTGATGTCTTGAAAGTTGAATATCATATTATTGATGGCGAAAACGTGAATTTCTATGCTAATTTGGTAATGGGGGAAATGGAATGTGAGAATTTTATTTCTTCCCTGACACTAGTTGAAACTTGTGACTTGTTTTATATGTAGATTTCAGAGCAACCGATATTTTTTTTAGACCTGGGAGCATCAAATAACTTCTTCCGCTCTGAAACCCACCTGTGTTCTTTCTGTTGACCTTTTCGTCCCAAGACCACGGTAACTTTTTCAAACAATATCACAGAGCAAAATGGCTTCTTGGGAAACTAAAAGTTTACGACGTCGACCCTTATCCAGTAATTGCGCTTATTTATAACAAACATAGCGCTACATATTATTACTACTCCTACAAGAGAAACAGACACCAAATGGTCCACTCGACCTGGAGAAAGAACCCATGACCCTTAAAGCGAAAGCGTTTCGATGCAGTGATAGTAACCTACTACTAGGTCAATAAAAGCTGAGACATTAATTGAGAAAGTTAGTCCAATCTCTTCAACATTAAGGTTCTAATATCTATCGGCTTTGGTGAAGCGTTATTGAATGAACTGCTATAGTTCCAACTAATGATCCCGAACTCAAGTGGTACTTTTGCCATTAATAATATCAATGAGCAGCCCTATAAGTATTTAAAGATGACCAGTAATTGAAATGAAATCAGGTTTATTACCAGTCCAATCGTGAATTCGTGACACTTAGCAAGTTTTTACTGACCCATAAGCGATTAACCTTTAAATACTTAAGTATCCCTTTTAAATGCCACGAGAATTAAACATGTCACAGATAATGTTTCTGATACATATTCGGTAAGCTCTAAAGATATTATCTTGTGGTTTATGCAAAAATGGTAATGAATTATATTTATATGTTGGTGTTGCAAAAACTTGAGCTTTAAAACATGGCTCTGATAAGAATCAATAACCCTTGCTAACCCGATCCTGAGAGGGTAAAGATGTGGTCTCATAGCTTTCTAACGGACCAACCCCCAAATCCGTGTCCCGTCTATGTGTGGGTCTCAAGAGAGATCCTTGCGGTTTTAACCGGTAGAATTCCAACATAACCCTCAGTCGACCGTAATGGGGAACTTATCAAAGCAATAGAGAATATGCATGCCAAACTTATATTTAGCAAACAAACATAAAACGAATTTAGCCTTGAAGCAATCGCATAATGAGAGGCAGTAAGTATTGCTGATGGGCCCGACCTCCGTAACACCATACTTAGGCACGAAGATTACGTGCAATAATCACATCGAGTTCCGAAAGTCATCACTAAGCTACCATCAACAAGTGTTTTAATGTCGGTAATCTTCTGAGCCACTCTCGTGCGCAGTCTATCAATAGATAACGCTTCCGTTCATATAAACATAGGAAAAAAAATTTCCTGTACAACGGCAACGTGGTCACGACTTGAATTACTGTAATTAGGTATACACATTTGTTTTGTAATACCATATTGTAAATATTAACTAAAGAGAATTTTGATTTGGCCTGTTGGTCTAGTGGTTAGGTTAGGTTAGGCTCTGACTGCTATCATCTCCTCCCAGGATCGAGTCTTCGACTTGCCGATGGCCAGCCACAGAGCCTTCTTGATCATGATGGATGGCGTATCAGCTTCCACGATTCCCAGTCCAAGTGTGGGAGGGAACACCGGGGTGGTTTTTAGTCAGAATAAAAAAGGCTCTGACTGCTATGCCGGAAGTTGTGGGTTCGATTCCCACCCAGGACAAATGTTTATGTGATGAGCACGATCATTTGTTCTGTATCTGGGTGTAGTTTATTGATAATGTTTATGTATTTAGAAATATATAAGTATGTTTATCAGTTGTCTAGTGCTCAAACACAAGTTCTGCTTAGTTTGAGACTAGACGGCGTTGTGTGATGGTTGTGGAATATTATTATAGAATCTTATAAGTTTTGGTTTTGTTTGTTTGTATTTGTATCATCTTCATCGTAGTTTTCGATCAACACGTAATGTTTAATATCAAAACAGAAGATCAATATTACGGCCTATTTCTATTCGCGATAGCATTAGACAGAAGATAAAAAGGTTGTTTTAGGGTACACTTTGTTATAAAAATACTAGATGACCCGGCAAACGTTGTTTTGCCATATAAATAATTTCTTTAAAATGGCTATTAAAAAATAAGTGTTGATCGTAGAAGGGTGAAAATTGAGGATTGTATGTATTTTTGTATGTTGTATCATAAAAAAATAGAAATTAAAAATTTTGTCTAAAAAAAAAAAAAAAAATTTACCCCTAACATTTAGGGGATGAAAAATAGATGTTGGCCGATTCTCATAGATACCGGATAAGCACAAAAAATTTCATCAAAATCGGTCAAGCCGTTTCAGAGGAGTATGGCAACGAAAACTGTGACACGAGAATTTTATATATTAGCTAAGGTATGTATGTAGTATTACAGTTAAGATTGATGCTGAATTTATTATAATCAACTTATATACCAACTGTTATACTTAAATGAATTCATTTGAACTATCGATCTTCTGAATTTATGAGGCTTTTAATAAAATAAATTATTTAGTTTTTACTTATACTACTAGTGTCCATGTTAAAAACCTAAAAGAAGCAGGGGTTGTTGTACCTGGAACGTTTTTCATTATACTATTATAATACTAGTTATTTGCATGGTAAATAATTATCTTGTTGCCTTATATTGTGTACAATTCATATGTTTTGTAAAGAAGGAAACTTGTTGATACACCATTAAAAAAAATGCAAATTTGTTTGAAATATAGTAATATTTATTTAAAAAAAAATCATTTTCATTTCACTTACCTAAGTGTTTAGTTAAGTACTAATACAATAATCAAATTTATGTAAGTAGGTAATGTTAAAATTCTATATTGAAACCATTATTTATTAAAATGGTTTCAATTTATCTCAAAAAATAAATGTTGTGCACACCTGCTTCTATGAACCTTTTTTGTCTAACGCAGAAGTGAATAGCACTAGTTTATAATAAAAAAAAGATTAGTTTAATATACCCGTCTTAAAATAGAATACTATTTATTTATTGTACGCTAACACAGTAACAACTTTATGCGTACAATGGTGGTCGTATCGCTGGCAGCGATATCTACCTTTGGATATATTTTTTTTTATTGGTTTGGAAAATCATCTTATGACAAATCCTGCTCTTGGGCGGAGCGAGAGATAGTATCAGACTTTTACTGACTAAAAACCCACACCTGTTCCATCTTTGCCTTCGTCCCAGGGCCCTGGGTTTCGCTTTCACACTACCCGTGGCCCCAGTAGGCTTCGACCCTACTGGGCTCCTACGATTTGCTGACTCCCTTTGGATAGTAAGAACTCAAAAAGGGGTAAAGGACTAATCTGTTGCGTACTGCTAACAAATTAAATAAATATTAGTTTTATACTTTTGCCCCACACTAGCAATTACTCCTGTGTCATGGAAGCTTTGAAACATGTAATCTTATATACAGAAGACACATTATAATGTGTCTTGTGTATATGAGTCGTATAAAGTAGTATGAGCAAACACAGATTTATAAAATTATGTAGGTACCTATATAAAAAACCATAAATAAATATATAACTTTACAAACGCAATGTTATTAACATTTCGTTAATTTATTATCCTGTTTTGTATAAAATCATCAACAGTTTGTTACTTTAACCAGATAATTTGTTTACAAGTATAGATATAATTACAGTTAGATTAGTACATAGATCAAAAATACAGTTATTTTATAATTATGTAAATAGTATGTACAGATAGCGGCACGAATCTTGAGCGCTCGCTTTGCGCATCGTACACATCGGCGAGCCAATCACTGTAAAGGATTGCACTCCCCGCGTCTCTTTTCACATCACTAAAGAGACCCGATATTTCACTTCTGCGTGCTTCTGCGCAAGTAGAACTGTAGAAGTCAGCGCTCAAGATCCGTGCTGGTATCTGTAGCAATTATTAAATGTAGTTGTGAAAAAAAAATAACACCGGAAATTTTTCTCAACTTCAACAATATCAAACTTTGTTTTAATTTCACAATGCGTAGAATTTCTCAAGGCCTCATGCATTTTCTACGGACATATTTTATTCGACATGCTTGTTGATTGCTTTATGACATAAGCATAAAAGCGTGATTCTTATCTTTCAAAGACATTACCATTATGAATTATATCAGAATATTCTCATCAAATGGGTACTACCTTCAAACAATGTTGTCAAGTTTTATCTTGACGTCTTCATCAACTGATTGCCAGAACTATTGTGACCAGCTGTATTAGATTGCAATATTATTAATAGTTTGTACGCAGTAGAACGACAGTAGATAAGTTATCTTGGAGCCTTGACTTGATTTGTAAACTCAAACCTCTTCCCGAAACCGCAAAGTTAATATATTATCAGCAGTATTTACAAACTTTCTTGCAAAAGTTATCGCTCGATTCGAGTCGAACTGTCGAACCCAAGAATAATTTCACTCTCTTCGAGAATCTACCATCGCTTGGGGATATAAGTCTGTAATTACCTTGTGGGCCTATTCGTGTAATTCTTTGGATGTATTAGTGTCAAGATTAGCGATGCTGGTGGCGTTCGAGGGTCATGAGTATTCGTGGAAGCTCTCAAGTTTCGCAACAACCGACACGTCGGCCCACGTCCGTTCGTCAATGTTTTCTTGGTTTTATGATAATGATCTGTTTGCTCGTGAACGTACAACCTAACTAAATGTTCGTCTTATTTAAGCCCTGTTATATATGGTTTCTTATTTAAGCTCTGTCGCTTAAATCCACTGGACATACATACTCGTAGACATACAAAAGCCAAAGTCACCAGTCTTAAAAAGGACCAAACCTGAACACGATTGTTCACTTCGGTTGCATGGTGCAGCGCCATCCATTTCCATATAAAATTGATGCAAGCCACCGGCAGGAAATGGTGACTGCGATACCAGACACTATCTCGTCGTGAGGTGCATTCGTCAGACTTCGGTCGCATTATATCACGCGGTACGACATTGTTATACGTACTGGCTAGACAGAACAATAAAGAGCTCACAACCAAATGCAAGCAAACAATTCTACGTTAACTTGTTTGCTCAGCTTGGAATGATTATACTATACACGAAGACATAGGCATGTATGAAAGAAGCGATCTAAGACTTTTGTAATTTACACGTATTCAAGCAAGTAGGCGGATGGTGTAATGGACAAACACACTCAGGTGTCTACTTCCCCGAAGCGCTGGGTGGAAGAGTGCGCAGGCCATAAATATTAATGACAAACACCGATTCAATAGCCAGGCGGCAGACAGGTCAGCGGCCTTTGATCAGATTGTTAGATGCTCATTCTTAGATGTAATTAGAAATGCCTTGCAGAGCTAATATGCTCGAGAGATGAAACGGGTAAAATTAATAAAACATGACCCACTGAAGTTTTGCAATGGTAAAGAAGAGATAATATTGAAGGAATTAAATGAAATAATAAGTAAGACACACTAAATAATGTGATTAATCAGCCACATCATGACATGATTTCATATTCACAATAAACATCGTTAACCCGAATACATTCGTACATTTCAGTGCGTAGCTTAAATTCTCCAACTCGTTGGGTAAGCCTTCAACAAGTCAGACAGCTTTGCAAGCAATATACTAACTAGATTACTGAAATAAAGAATGGCGATAAAAATAAAATCGAGAATATGGGGTCAATAAAAGAGCAATTAAAAGTAGAAATTATTTAAATAGTATAAAATGTGACCTTTACTGTAAACTTGATTTATTTCGGTTGTGATTTACTAAAACAGTAAGATTTGTCATAAGAATGAAGCACTTACCAAGTAGATATTTGAACAAAATTTGTGAGCTACTAATATGGTGAACGATTGTCTTCGTCGGAAGTCACAAGTGACGGTTACATCCCAATAAGAGCATGAATCACCACTCAAAAATTCAAAGATAATTTAAATTTTAAATTCGAGTCAGGTTTATGTGGACCATCTAACAGAAAAGTTTTATAAGTCGGCCTTGTAACCAACAAATACCAATATCTGTTATGAAGAAGAAGCATATACAAATAGGACATACAAGACTAGTGAGATACATTACATACTCGTAGATAAGTGATGTCAGCAAGACTATAAATCGACTACTAAGTGATCGAATGGGTCAGTGTCCTCTACATTGATTGTGAGCGAACGTTGCAGACAATAAAGCAAATTATACTCTCGTAGAGATACGACTAACCGATTTCAACACATCAATAAGACGTTTAATAATAAACCTAAGTCAATTGAATATGTAATTGTAAATCAGAAAGATTATCAAGACGAGATTACTTTAAAAAGTCGTGCGTTGCAAACACAAATGTCACTGTGGTATATGTGAATGAATGAATTAAGTGATACAAAATTACGAACAGTACAAAGGCTTGGTTGTTACATTGACAGCTAGTGACCCTTGTTAGGTCGCCGGACGTTTACGTCTCGTTAAATAAATGTGTGTGAACATCATGGACAGCCATGTCGCAATAAACACTACTTACATGGCTCAGTGGCCATATTCGAATTTGGGAAACATGAGCTTTATTTTCATACAATCAATGTGAATATTCTCGGAAGGATTGCGATGAATATCTTTCGATTTCAGAATGATCCACTAAAAAAACTTGTACAGGGAATGTTGTACAGATACAGTTTTATTTCATCAGTGGCTAAATCGAAATATGTGGTTATATTCGATATTGTCTCAAAAGTCTCATGCAGATGTTCATGACCAATGTGTTAATCCAGTCACCATGCATTAATTACAATTAAAAAACACAATCTACTACTTGCTAAGTAGAAAGCGTGATCGCAACCAGTTTTTGTGAAGCAAATCGTCGAAATTGTACGCTAGCACAATGAGTTCTCTTTTTAAGTTAAAGCTAATGTGTAAACGAAAGTATTGTCTCGTGTGAAAGTAATCTAGTTATGAAATATAATTGTGTTTCGGTTACATAAAACAATAAATGTAAATTAATATAATGAACAAGGGTTTTTAAAGATGAATTCAGCAAAAAAAAAAAACAAGCTTTAACAAAAGCAGACATGTTAGAACTTGTTCGCAATATGGGTTCTACACTCTTTGTTATCATCATCAACAGGAAGCAAACACCAACGTTCTATTATGTGGTAAACTAGGTCATTTTTAAAAGATTTGTAACTCAAAATAAATAATGCTGAAGGAAACTAAGGCAAAGTATGGAATAGAAACTCAAAAGCTGCTAATACTTTTAATTCCATATAGAAAACGAATTCCATAAACTGACTGCCTGCCAGTATTCACACGGAAATCCCTATCATGTAACTGTATGGACTTGGCAACCCCTCTCTAAAGGATACCACTGTCTCACTCGCGCACGATGAATTCACCCTCCGTCATAGGATCGTGGGATAATTTAATATTTATGTCATCACAAACGGCATGATGAACTTACGTTTCTGCTAAGAACTGCAGCTAATCAATCAAAAAAAAAATAATGACAGCTAGAAGATACAGAAACTCACTTAAAAGATTTCAGTGAATTGATTCTTAAATAGAAACAAAGCATTTTCTCAGAATCTCTTATTTTTAATACATATAAAGCTTTTAATAAGATACCAACCTTTATATTTATCAAGATCTTAATTCACCAGAAACATCCCGTAGATGAAAAGAAAGCACTGTCACGAACTTAGTTAAAATAAACTATGCTGACACTACGGTAAACGTTTACAAACACTATTCGGCTTAAAACTAAACTTAGTAATCTTTGAACACCAATCCACAAATATCAGATTAACAGATGCTCGAGAATGAAACCATATGACAAAACAGAAGACACATAATTATAAATTTCTACAAAGCTCGAACTCGTGAAGCTTTTTATAACGAAACGACGTGAGGTTCCTACGAACGTTCGATACAGACTGCATCACTCAGAACGGAGGGAGACGGCTGCGGTGAAGGACGGGGGAGAACGCAGTAGGGGGCGCGCGCGTCGAACGCTACCTAGTAGAGCCGTCGAACTAGCCTATGTCACTGTCGCTGATATGATAACGAATGTACACAGAGCTAACGAAATATCACAATTTACGGACTTGTGAACGAAAGAGATGACAACTGGACCTGAAGGCGGTAAGTATCAAAGGCCGACCGAGACGTATTTAAAACTCAAACCGTCTGACGATAAGGAGCAACCAAAACAGATGTCTATTGACAAAGCGGGTAACAAAAACAAATAATAAATGGAGAACACGCGGAGAACAATAAATCTCTTCTAGCAGAGGGTTGACTTACAGTAATGGTGTCTATGGATTGAAACAGTCCTGAGCTCTAATAAAAGTTTAAGTTAAAAATGTCAAACATGTATAAACATCAATAAACAAAATATGTCTTTAGTAGAGATAAAATCTAATTTATTTAAAAAAGAAAAGGTTTCAGTTAACGAAGCTGTAAAACTTTGGGAGTATCTCAGAACTCAAGTCTGGGAGCTTTCAAACTGAAATAGATTAAAATAAACTACTCGTTTTTGTAGCGAGTTAAAAAATTATCTCCTCTGCCCTTTTCACTTCGTGATGCATCTAAATCCAAAATAAACATTGTCAAGAACGTGTCTCGTCTTGCGTAATTTTAGTCACGTTTGGTAAACCTTTAACACTATTAGAAGTGTTCTGTTCAACAGAAAGCTAATTTAGATGGGATTAAATCTGACAAAATTACATCAAAAACAACATGAAGATAAACATTTTACGTTGTTTCTTATTCAGGAAGGAATGGGAATGGCAACACATCAGAGTCATAAAGCTGAATAAAGCAGTCGTAAACAAGCAAAATCTTTTACGATTCGCAAAAAAGCAGAATTTAGTTAATAATTCAGAGTTAAAATTCAATTATAGAGCAAAGTAGTGGAAATATGGACTCAAAAAGTTTGATGAATTTCCCCGATGACACTTTAGAACCGATTGCATAAAGTGGCGGAAAAAGAGGACTTACGAACACCACTTTTTTGATAAATTCTCTCGTATGCTGTTAAAAATTATGTTTGCAGTTCCCGAGTGAGTTTAAAAAATAGGCATATCTTTTTGCCTCAACGCTTTTACGATAAATTGGGAAACTACACTATCGTACTAATATTTGTAAAGGTGAAGTTTGTGTGTATGTTTGTTACTCCTTTACGTTCAAACGGCTTAAAGGATTTAGATAAAAAAATTGGCACACGTTTCCCTGGTATTATGTTCTCTTGAGATAATTATCTACTTTCACGCGGGCGAACCCGCTTGCAGAAACCAGTATATTATATTTTTAGAAACTAGTTTCTAAATATAACTTCACATGCACATTCAATGTGTGTCGAATGTGATCATACATTTTCTTTTTTCAATTTGGTATTGTCACGCTAAGCCTTCATGCATTCCTAACTAGAACTATTTTATCTCTAGAAAAAAACAGTGTTAATTGATGCTGACTATTCGAGTTAACTGTTTTATTTCTGTTTTTTTTTATTTTTTTATTATAATTCATAAGTAAGCTATGATGTGGCAAACGATAGAGCGCGTTTGCCTAGAAGTAACCGATTTACTCTTGACTTAAAAACCACTTAGGTTGTCTATGAGAAAACACGACAACAGATTTTGGTAGGGAATTCCATTCCTTAGTTGCTCACTCACTACTGTATTTATATCCATTACACTGATGTTAAATGAGTATGCCCTACTCTCCCGAAAATGTTATATTGGTCATCTAAATATGTTTAGTATATCTAGCTACTATTGGACTTACTTAAACCGAACTTGTACACAGTTCGGTCCTCGTTAGTAGCTTCATAAATACGAACTTTGCGAGCTTACCCACAAGTTTCTGTTTCAGTTTCCAGTGAAAGTAATGTAGAAGTGTCTGTCGTCAATTTTGGGGCGTAAAAATACCATCGTTAACTGCAACTGGGATATACAATACCTTAGTCATGAGAAATAAACGAAAAGTCCTGTTACACACATCCACATCCCGTTGTAATGAATGCACTGTCGCTGATTCATACGCATCGTAAAATCAGAGTGCAGTCAACCGGCCACTAAGTTCACAGCCAATAAAGAGCTATTAAGTAGAACCCTTCTAAAGATTCATAGAATAAAATATAGCCACTATTTAGAGAAGGTAGAAGGAGTTTGCTAAACAAAGGATGACCATTTAATTAAATAGAACAAATAAGAAAAGTCAAACAATACAAATCATTCAACGATATTGACTCATCCATACATTGGTGAGTAGAAATTCTGGTGCAGATGCTACGAAAACGGTAATAAATTACTTCTCGCACGCGGCGAACGTTTGGTTGTTCCTCGTGATCATTTATATAACTTTAACTCGATTAAAATTTAGAGCTGGAAGGCTTCCGGGGGTAAGACGTTTACTTATAAATCCAAATCGTTCAGTTTTTATCCTAGATGTTGAAAAAAAACAATAAACGTGATCCTTAAGAATTTGATAAGATGTAACGAGAACAAATGGCACGTTACGCTGTGCGAAAGTTAAGAGTCCTTTACACCGACAAAGTGAGGCAATAAAAATATATGAGGACCACGCCCGAACGCTGGAAGCGTGTCGATCGGCACCGTCCGAGTTCGCTTGTTGTACTTTGTATTTTCAGGCGACATTTGGTAAGCAAACATAAAAAAGATTTATTGCTTACGGCGTGTGTGGCAGGTCTCTTAAACTTCACCCGCTCCATCATGTGTATTGATTTCTTTTGTAGCTTCTGCAGCTTTTAATCCTCCTTAATTTTAGAACTTCAAAATTGTTACGTCAAGTTTCTCATAATATTTGATTCTATTTGCACAAATAATAGATCCTACTTCACGTTTATTGTTCTAGTTATTTGCTTTAGTCATCAAATTACTGGTAAGCTTGGACTTCGAAGATGGATCTTGTCAATTAATCAAGATTACTATTAGCTTTGCCATCACATTAATTCGGTTTTATTTACATCTTATCATGGGATTATTAACTGAAATTGTTGTAAAGATCTTACGATATACATATTACACTGGTTTATGTAGTGATTGCAAAAATGCAATAATTATTTTGCAACATAACACTTGTTCGTTGCATGATATATGTAATTGGAGTAGATATCATAATACAGTAATAAAGATAATAGTGAAATAACATAAAAACAAAAATTTCGTTTCGAAACGAACAGTGAAACATAATATAAATCGTATTTACGAAGGGGTGTATAGGCTCTAAATCAAGTATTTGCAATAATGATGTAAGATAATGAAATTGAAATCGTAGATACACCAAAGTATTACAAACCAGTCACATCAGATAGTGTTAGTAGGTGATACGGTCAATTACATACTAATAAAATTATTTAGATTAGTAAAAGTGGAAAAACAGAAGACGTCGAAGGATATAAAAACAATTGAATGCAAATAAACTGGCCTCAAAGAAAAGTATTTTGTAATCATAGAATGGATCAAACACAAAGACCTTATTTCAGTAATTTCTTTGACACGAGAGTTTTCACATCCAATGGATGAAAGCACAAAAATCTTTCACTCACAAAATGAGCCGTCGTTTTTCGTTTAATTTTACGAACAACTGTGTCACTTTGAGCAAAATTGTAATAAGCTTCTCGACCTTAACATTTTCATATTTGACGTTTGTAACGGGATAGGTTTTTCGACACCGCAACGACGTAATCAAAAGAAAGTGGTGTTTCGGATATGTGAAAAGCTATTTTATCAAATGAGACGTCACCTGCCTTTCGTATAATGAGGTCTTACTCGAAAATATTTTCATTAGCTAACCCAGCTTTTATGTTTTTAGATGAATATAGTTCTGTTTAATACATCTCAGTCAGCGTTGGCCTAACTACTTTTTTATTTCCCATTTTTGTCTACTTCTCTTTATGCATTAGAATCATTTGGCTGTTCAAATGTGAAAACTTTGGCTTTATGGCAGACAAGAGTTTAGATCGTTTTGGCTTGTGCTCAGGGAGATGGCCCCTCAAAGTGTATGCAGTGCTGCATTCTATGGAACAGCAGAAGTGGGTGGGGCACGGCATTTGTGTAACGGTCCTGGCATTCCGGGAACGAGGGATGAGGAATCGCTTTTAACCCCCGTCATTATACCTACTAACGCAAAATTATTTAACGAATCAGCAAACAACTGTTCGAATCTTCGCGTGACCAGAGGGCTGGGCTTTCCTTCGGACAACGAATCAGCATTGCTATCCAACGTGGCAATGCTGCCAGCGTTCTGGGCACTTTTCCTATTGATATTGATGTGGATGAATTTTTTGATGCCCAATAATTTCTTTTTCTACCCGTTTGTAAATATTATTATTTTTAGTTTGTATTTATTCCTATTAAGTTTATTAATATTTATTAGTTTTGATGTTCATAAGCAAATAAATACCATATATTTCTCACCAACAATCGAACATTATGTCCTTCTGATGTTAATCTCGCTTACGTTAACTTACGTCATTAAATATTTCGTCTTTTTCTCATAATATAAGGCAGAGTAGTTATAGAATGCAGCTACGATCCGTACATGCTTCTTTTGCTGCATTTTCATTCACAAGGTGAATGTGTACTATGTAATTGATTAATAAGCAACTCACTGCATCATTAAAAATAAAGGGATTATCTTAAAAGAACTATAAGTAGCGTCAGCTTCAAACCGAAGCCGACTTTTTGCCGAAATGACATCATGTTTCATTCACGGTGCTGTTCAAAAGTAACAAAACGAAGAATTCAATGCGATAATAGTCCGTGACGGTTTTGTTAAGACGTTGCCATTATTATCGATTCCACGGCAAGTCAAAATGAATAGGTACCTATCGGTAGAATATTTATTTCATTGTCAATTAATAATCGCATTTAGACTTTAGCCGCTGATAATCCAATCATTCTAATGAACTTCTTAAGTGCCAGATGTCTTCATCTGCGTTCCATATCGGGGAAATTTAATTGGTTGTAATAATAGACTTACAAAATGTTGAACTGATAAAATGCCTAATTCGAAGTGTTTCATAAGTAGATACTAACTTATTAAGTAGTTAGTGAACAGCACCCACGTTAATATTGAAGTACCTAGAGATGAGCGAATATCTTTCAGAATAATAATTGTTTTGAATATCAATAGGTTTATTCGGTCACTAGCTCTCCTCCGCTCGTGTGAGTTGAATGGCATTGATTTTCTTTAGAACTTTTACCAATTGTTCAGTGAAAGTTTTTTTTTACTTCAAACCAGTTTTACATTTATTTTAGGAGGACAAATTTTTTCATGGTTGTGATGAAACTCTTTAGTTAGGATTGCGAAAAATTCAGTCCACAACTTCATGTAAACCAGATCGCAAATTTAAAGATGAATGAAATGTGATCGAGCTCTTGCGCATGAATGAGCGCACGACTAGTTCAGCTTTTAAGCAAACTTGACCTCGGCAAAATTACTGCAGACATGCAGAAAGATGGTAAGGATATTTCTATTCTATTTATTTTTACATGCAAGTAATAGCTCTAAGCAACCGTTTTTTTTTTTTTATCAGACGATGAACTTAAAGCCGCAAGCTTGATTGACATGAAAAATTCACAGAAAATAAAAATATTTATTAGAAAATGAATATTATGACATGATGCTCGCTTAAGAGTAAACACCAATAACTGAATTTCTAGACCAGACTGACGGTTCAGTGAGACGTATTCGCTGAGGCAACGCAAAGGGCAGACGGTGCACTGAACTACCGAATCTTAGTAAGGGCAAACATTATTATTACTAGTCTAGACGATTTACTATAATTTGAAATTGAGGTGTAACTAGAATAACTTGTCGATAAACGTGATCAAATTGAGGTTTCATCAATCTATGTTTTCAGAACTAAAGTGGTGATTAAAAAAAAATCCTAGTTGCCTAGAGTTGACCTTATAAGGAAAATACAACTCCTAACTAAAGTAACACAAGTGTTTAATTTTAACATTAAATGCAAAGGTTGAATGAACTAGGTCATGATTCATGAGACACTTGCGAAGAGCTTAATGACGTCATACATGGAACTTGTGAATATTCTTTACGTATGAGGTCTACGACAGAAATATTGATAGCAATCTCTTGTTTATTCAATACTGACACGGAACCACGAAAGTGAAAACCGTGAATCATACCTCCGTGGACGACTAAGTCGTTAAATCATGCGAAATTTCAAACACTGACATTTATAGTACTAAACGTAGTTTCAACAAGTGTTTTCAAACATCTTAACGATTGTGATATCTCTGATAATGTAATCGATGAGTATTCATAAATTGATGTTGATACAACCAACGTACACTCAAGATGGTGATTTCCAAACGGGTTAGCTCTAGCTCGCAGCCATTCGGATATCAAAACAAAAGAAAAACTTTGCGGCAGACCTTGACGAACCTGTTGATTGGTGTCATTCCAATAATTGCCTTATCCAAAGATAGTTAGGTTACTGAACTTGCCGAAAACGTTCACAATAGAGTATCAAATCTATTGAATTTGATTCTATGTAAAAGGGTCGAAGGCTAGTGAACTTACAATAAGTGTCAGTCAATACAAGTTTATACAGGGCTAATATCATTCCGATTTCAAAGAAATTAAGGAGTATAAAAAATAAATCGAAAAGCTATAGAAGATATAAAAGTGAATGAACTCTTTGCTATTGATGACATCAGATTTTGTCGAATCGTCACAATTGCTTTCATACGTATACAATCGTTATTTGGATTTAATAAGCGCCGTCTTTAACAGTGATCAAGTACTTAGCTGAGAAATGATGATACGCCACACAGAGAGTAAGTCTGTCACGTTAACAGGGTGATCGATACCTTCCGCCCCTTAAATTACCAAGTAATCTTACTCGGTAATTACTCAATTTACTCAAGACAGGAGGCGATACCATCAAAGTGCCGCGGCGGAGATTAACTCGACTATAACTCGCCTCCTGAGAGGTAAGAATTGATGAAAGCTGTAATATTTTTAATAACAAGCCAAACAGAGTATTAATTATCATTAAACGTTACTGGAGCATGAGTCATTATTCTAAATTGAGCAAGATTAAGTGATCCAGAAATGCGCTTCAGTATAATAATGTAGATATGTAATCTTATACCAACCCCAGATGGGATAAGAAAATATACTATTCGTTTTAGAGTACATATTCCATTCAGACACATAAAGGCGATAGTACAAAGCACAAATAGAAAATTAAAAGCATGGTATTCAAACACCATAGCAATGCCACGCCTAATCGTGAAATGGCACTTTGTGGGTGATGAAGCGACGCATCAGCAAAGATAATTATAACTGGAGCGGACGCGACCTAAATACATGCACACGAGAACGACGACTATTTCCAGACAACGGAAAAGTAAAACAGGTAGATTTCGAAATAGCGCCTTCACAACAGGTATAAACAAAGCTCCAGTTTATATTTGGTTCGAAGGTAACAAAGCTATCATTAATGGAAGACTACGTTAAATCATTACGTATTTAGAAGGGTGTGGTGATTACACTAATTACTTTTCGACGTGATAGCGTCAAACAAGGATGATATTCAGTTATTTTACAACATTTACTAGACGAATATATCTTGTATCAGTTTTGATTTGAAATGAAGATTTGAAGTTTTAAGAACCAACTGGCAACTGACAGAATTATCAATGATTATTGTCAAAGATAATTATGTTGACTTCACTCAAGCTTATGAGATAATTTTTAAGAGCATTACGTCAGCCTAGTAATATAATGGGGTTTCTATAAATTCAACACAGTATAAACACAATGCAACACACAAACAATAGAAGTCCAGTTGCCTAAATGGATACAATCGACGTGAAACAGACTTCAGTTTAAACTAACTCTATCTATTCTCTACACCACGGAACAATAAACACATGTGTAACAAACGGTAACGTATTGGCAAATATAGATTCTATAATAGTTTCAACATTGTCAAAAAATGTTCTGTATATTTAAAGGAGCCATATAAATGACTATTCATCCAACAATAGCCGCAGATGTACAAGAGAGCAGACGGGATGCAAATAACAAAAATCAATACGCCGAGCGGCGAACGCAGCATTCCCAACTTGCATAAAATTATCCTCACAATTTTAACACACTTCTGAATCGACGAATTTAAAAAATGAAAACTACAGAATATTTACAAAGTGCAAAACCATCAACAATCATGACGATGATGATAGAATACATACAAAGTAGGCACGAGCAGCGAGGTCCAGACAGAATTCTCAGACAGTGTCACAAACATAACTAAACAAACAATAGAACTTCCGTTTGGGGACGTCAACTGCCTAAGAAGTAGAGTGCAGTACCTAGAAATCAAAACTGCATCATAAATTCATGCTGTTGGGAGCATTCATATAATGGTCTCGCAAAGCTGAATTCAACGTGACTTTGTTATGTGTATAGCACACATGAAACCTCTAAGTAAGTGGCTGAGAGACTTCGCGTCTCTGAGCTGGTACTCGAGCGAACCTGTTGACCCAGTGCGCAACGCTCGCGGCAAAAACTTCGCCTGCACCTGCTTTGGTGTTCTAGGCGCCTAGTACATCATAGCTGTGGCTATTCAGATGAAAACCATTGTTTGCGACCTAAAACCATGGTGGGAGCACTCGCATGTAAGAAAAAGAAAAAAAAAGGTTGAGAATATCATTGCCTTTCGGACCATATGTGATTTTCAGGCCAATTAAGGTCAGCAGTGACGTTTTAATAGCGTTTATGAATTACATTTGAGTTAGAATTAGAATTGATATTCATTCATACAATAAACAATAGGAACGATAAGCGAGTACTAAGAACATAATTTTAGATGAAAATGGCTTCAAAGAGAGGCACAATAGAACCAAAGGCGTTTTCGATTGTAATCAATACCCTACATTCGATCATTAGCTCCTTTCTAATACAGGTCTGCGTGGGAGGATTAGTAAGTAGTGCATAGTCGTCACAGAAGCTTCTAGTCGGAACTAGAAAGTTATGGTAGGCGAAGTATTTACTTTAGTTTACCAAATATTAAGACATTGTCATCCATATCTAAAACTCATTTCAATCTTTACTATTTTACATATTAGAGACTTCTCAAGTGTTTTCTATTTAAGCAAGAACAAATCACTAAGTTAAGAACGTACCGTTGAGTGTTCTTTTGAACATCGTTACGTTTTAATAGTTTTACATAGTACAATTACTTACGACTTTACGAGTGAACAGTTAGAACTATCTAGCAAAGCATCATTCAAGTGTATGAATTTTATCTAGAACTAAATGTGACGTCAAAGCAAAGCCACTCATCATTATTGCATATTTCATTAGTCATGATTAAAAATGATAAAATAAAAATTCAAAGTCTGCTTCACATCATACCTTATGTAAATAGAGCTAGGTTTATGAATAACTATTGAAACAAATAGCGATGATTGAAAAATATGCCAACTCAGGCTTGCGGTTGGCGTTTCATTTTGGGGACAAAGAGCCGCCAGGAAATTTGACTGTGCCCAAAATGTAATTTCAATTCTGTCACTTGAAGGCTCCGGACCGAATTCATAACAAATGTTCAGGATAAAAGAAAATAATTTCAATCTTAGGATTTAATTATACATACGCATAACAATATTATTTGCATTCTTAAGATTTAAATCATTAACAAGATCATGAAATAACGAAATGTTTTGAAAACAAATCACTAAATCCAAAAACAATCAACATAACATAATCTCGAATAAAAACAGTCAATGGCGGCGGAAAAATCAAATAAGTGGGCAAATACGTTACTATAACCCAATTTTCATCCTTCCGTTCCCACACCAACGGATCTCACGAATTTAGGCAACCGAAATACTCTTAAAAGGGTCTGTCATCGGGTCATTGACAAGTACATGAATGATGTACCTTATCTCCACTCCTCGACCTGTGTCAAACTCGTTGACCTACTGCGGGATCACCTCGGCGCCGATTACGAACCTCTTGAGCCTCCAATACGCTGACGAAGGTGGGGCAGGTATAAGAACTCTATACTTAGAAATATGATGACCAAGTACTTTCTCATTTAAGTCGATGGTTGAAATACGTATTGAGGTAATGATAACAGGAATAAGGAACCACTTATGAAGCTTTCTTTATTTATCAAAGTGCAGCCATTTTTTGGAGTTGGATATTGTGACCAAAATTTCTATCAAATACATAACTCAATTGTATTGGTTTTGTTTTATAAAAGTTTTGCTTATTCAGGATACAAAAACACTTCAGAGGATCATATCTAATAAATTATTTTAGTAAAATAACTGACCGTATAATAAAACTCTACACAACCCATTTTATTTGGGAAACATAAAAGACCATAACAAATAACATTTGGGCAGTTTTCACGTTTATCTAAAACCTTTGCAAAACAAGACAGCGCTGTTGTTAGAGAATACATAAAACACAGTTTGATATGTCTCTGTATAAGTAGGTACACGGGTTAAACCCTCGTCAAAACAGGCGTTTCCATAGCAAACGATATACTTTTCAAGGGTGCAGACTGTTTGAATCCCATTGTAAGCTAGACACCTCTTTCAGGATACGTTTGAGTGCATCCATTTCATAAGGTTTTTTGTAACTAGAACTGGTGTGTTATTTGTTTTGCTGTTGTTATTTGGTATTTGCTTATTTCGAAGGATCACGGTTAAAGAAAAGTGCAATTCGAAAGTTTGGACTATGGAGACACTACGATATTAAAACGAGATCCGTTTTTTAAAAAACAAAAATGACTGTCAATGTTTTCGATGCGAAAAAGAGATGATTTGTTTTGGCAACAAACACAATGGTTTTAAAGCAAGGGACTGATGTGACTTACAGCGTGATCTATTACACGCTGTGCTAATAGTAAACCGGCTGAACAAACTACGAGGACCACTTTAATGAAAGAAAAACCGGCCAAGTGTGAGTGGGTTCATAAGATAGAGCCTGGTGACCGTCGGACAGACAGACGTACAGAGAAGTCTCAGTAATAGGATATCGTTTTACCCTTTGAATACGGAACCCTAATAAAACGTTTTGAATCCAATTTTACAACGATGAAAAAATATGTCACGTTAGAAAAACAGAATGGTAAAGCGGCACACATACCCAATGATGCACAAAAGAGAAACATAACCGGAAAATGTACTGCACACCAGTATCTTTAATTTCACGCTCCACAATTGCATTCTTACAGATTGATACAATGTGGGTACATACTTCCTTCGGCACATTTGTTAAAAACTGCTTCTAAGCTAATAATAATCTTTATTTATTTTGTACGTTTAACACACACAGTAACAGTATATAATGACATGAACAGATATAATAGTAGTACAAACACTGATCAGTGGAAAATGAACATTTGACTCCTAAACTAAGTAAAATAAATACTTGTATCTCAGGAGCCAGTTCCTCCGTAGAAATGATCAAAAATAAATGATGTTAGGTACAATTAAGATATGATTGTTAGTAATGATTCGGTATAATCATAAGAGATCTGCAACAATGATGGAATAGTTTACAAACTTGACTCTATACGGCACCATCTCTTTTCGAAGTTATAAGCTGGTTATAACTGTTGAAAGACACGGTAAACTTTCTCCAGTTCTTGAGTGAATACCATTCAATCTTCTGTTTTACTGCCTAAGGCCAACTTATGGTCACTCAATTATTAACAAAGCTTTAATTTTTCTAGAATAAAATACTTCCTGACTTGTACTGTTCCACGTTAAACGTTTGACCAGAATGGTCTTCAATAGTTTAAAGTTAACAACTTCGTGTTATAACATCAAATTTGAAGTTTTGATCCAATTACAGGCATGTTAATTCAGCATTGTTATTTTAAGAGCTAAATGGTTCCGATTACATATAAATCGAACTAAAACGTGTAAATAGAAAACACGAACATAATTGGCACAATTGTAAAGTAACGTTATTACACGTGAAAATCTATGATCTACATTAATTACTGCGAAAATTGATGCGCTGAACAAAATCAGCATAGAATTTGGGCGTGAATGGAAATACATTTCCATCGCTCGTCTCTATGTAAATGCAGCACCGAAACGTAACGATGTTACTGGAACGTCGGATAATGGATTATCCTATCTACAGTCGCAATCGCGTCCTATGAACGTAGGGTGCCGTATTGCACTCCGGCTGCAACGTTTTTAATATGCTGTAAAATTTAGAACGCTCCCAGATACTTGCATTTGCGGAAATGAAGTAGAGCGCGCCTCGAACCAACTATATCAAGAAATGAAGCTTATATAAACGAGACTCAGAGTTGTGATTACTTTAAACATCTTCTCTTCCAGTCAAGACGATATTTTCGCCGAACGGTCGAAAATACACCGACGATTGATCACATAGGAAATCAAAGCTACGTGAACACACGATTTCTGACTAAAAGCCTCCCGTTACAGATAGTCGTGATGCCGTCTGCGTTGTGTATTACAACAGTTTATTGACTATCCGTTAGTTCCGTTTGGCTACAGTTAACGTGAACAATGATTGTTCACATTCGGAGTCGGTCACCCCCAAAGAGTCCATTTCTCTACGCTATACGCTCAATAAATAGCATTGAGTCTGTATTACCTTCACTGTTTGTTGTTCACAGATATGTTCCGGTTTCCCTGATGTCGTTCCGATGCTCGGTAATTAATAGCACTTCACTGCTTTTATAAGGTTTCGTATGTTTCACAAAGCTTTCTAGTATTCGCCAGAAACTGTGACTAAAAATGCACATTTAACACACGATATTAGTATCGAAACATCATTCAATTTTGTCTATCATAGTAAATTAATTAGAATTATCTAGTTTAGTCGTGTTAACATAATAACTACTGAACCAGATTCAATTTACGTAAGTGTTATTGCGTGTTTAATAAGGCTACCAAGTACATATTTGCATCTTACTTCATCGAGTCAACGGCTTTGAATTCATTAAACCCAAAATGGTGGAGCGGCGACATTCGTTCGCCCATATTTGGATTACGCAGAACATTGCCCTATAATCTTTAATCTGTTGTTGTCATGGAATATTTTTTATCCATAAATACTTGGCAAGTTCTTTAGGCGTTTTCCAAATAAGAATAAAAGTAGCGGTTCTAAAATGAGTTGAACTCGTTCGCCGTGTTTTTCTTCTTTTAGCAAAATAAATAAAAACAGCAGTTCCATTCTGGACATCAATTATTTACGGCTATACAGTTATTTTGTTGGGTCCTTTAGTCATCCTTCAATTAACACGCCGTTGTTTTCGACGTTTTACAAATGGGCATTAGTCAGGTTTTTATAGAATGCAGATTGTTTTATAAAAAGTAGTTTACATAGTTTTACCAACACGAGGTAGGTCGGCTAGAGATTAAGCCAGGCGCGAACAGTAACTTTGTGGGCAAAGTTTAACTCGTTGAATAATTGCTAAGCTAAATGTTAAACGGTGTGCTCCGCAGATGTGCAGATGCCAGGAGAGTTTTGCAAAAGATTTCCTTCGTGGAAGTGCCTAAATGTGCATTTGTTGCCGCATTCCGTACATTTGCGCTCTTCTCTAGTCCAATTAAATAAGCTTTCCCACGTAAAAGTTTTAGTTTTCTGCTGTAATTCATGCTTTTGAAGTAGTCTTGAAAATGTAATCTTTTCATACGCATTCTCTCGTAATGAATACGTCCAAAACATTTACTCGAACGAACAATCCACGTCCGATGTTAATTCATGGAGCAGACACCTTCCACGCGTAGGAAGGCTTCCATTATAATGTATAATGACAAGCTTCGCTTCTTTCGAAATTCACACTCACAGTAACATCCTTTTGCCCTTCGAAAGCTTTAGAATAAATTACAAATAATAAGGGAACACGGCAACACATACTCCATTGTTTGCGAGACATTACGAAACAAAATATCAGCTTAAATTAGATGGTAACTTGATAAAACTCCGGTCTTAATGCGCCCACACCATCTCACACTGCTGTAGACTCGAGCCTATCTCTTATTTTTCTTTTTAACCAGCTTTAATGGTAATTGGAAAGCGTATTCTTCACGATGGCGCATAAACCCATGATGTCATTCGTAATGAACACGGCAGCTTTCATCGTTCGGTATTAAGGGCGAAGTATAAAACATGACGTTACGCATTGTGGATAGGGGAACCCTTGTTCAGTGAATTCGAACGACTTGCATCGTTCACTAACAATCTCTTAGGGCTCGAGAATTCGAGATATAATTTTATCCATGTCCCACATCTTCACACTCTCTTCCATATTTGGCAATCGGTAACGATTTTCGCTTACTGCCTCGACCCGTGATTGGACTCCACTAAATGCATAATAGATGAGGTCTATAATAAAACCATTGAGTTTCCCGGCCGTTGCTCCATAATGATATTTTCGGAGCTTTACAGTTGGTAACTGAATGAACCGTTCGAAGCGAGGTGCTTCGAGTCAGTGCAATATTTATCACAATCCTATTTAAGGTTCGAAAGCAGTTTAAAACGAGAAACTATATTTTGAAGCTATAACTCTCAGTAATTAGTGGTTACTGTTACAACATTTACGTTAAGCTATGACGTAAATACTCTTAACGATTTTACTTAAATAATAAACCATGTTTAATGTATTTAGAAAGTCAAGACTGTCTTATTTAGATAATGAAAAGTGAAGGTACCATCGCTCAAACAATTGTTTTCTTACAAATCCTCGTCTCCGTAGTAACATTCACGTACGGTTCAATAAGTAAACATGGGAGCTAATTCTGGAGCTATTAGCTGAAATATACAATGGATTTCACTCGTTTGTCGTTTTAGACACGAACGGTTGTTTAAGCTTAAGTAGCCCGTAGACAAATGGAGCTTTTAGCGATTTACAAAGTGCGTTGCATGCAGCTGATGAAGTCGAAAATGATATTTCGACAGTATCGAACAAACATTGCGCTATGGGAAGCTTTCGTGCGTTCACCGTCATTTATTTTCAGATATTAATGCACAGATTACACACTGCGCCGAAGTAAATAGGTCACCATAACGCGGGGTTGAGCAAGATAACCCCCTTAGCCACGACATAAATTTGACTTTAAAAACACTGTGCTGTAAACCAAGATTTACCATAATACCGGGTATTATTTTATTGGTAATTCATGATTCTGTAACACACTTTACTGCGGGGTGTCAGGCCTATTGTTCACCAGAAATATGTACGGCAATTAGTAAACTGGGTTTAATTTCAGAGCAAATAATGAGCAAAGCCCGAACTCTGTAATTAAGAATTTCTGACAGCTTTCCACAACACGACCCGTTAGATATAATGCGAATTTTAGGCAAATTAACATGGCGTGGGGCCGCTGAATCACTTCGCTTTAATTAGAACCGGAATCTTGATACCGTTCGGACACTTCTGGTGAACTCATGTAGATGTAACAGTATGCGTTCCGCGAATGCAACATTTAAACGTGACGCGTGAATCAATGACCAATCCGAATCCATTGTTGCGAGAGCGAGCGCTCGTGGAGATTAGTTCCAGTCAATCAAAACTCAGTGGTGCTTGGTCCATCGGACGCTTAATCATTAACACCTTCCGTAATCGATGCATATTTTATTGGACATCGTCACACCTATCGTTGATCTCTAGTCACGTTGCAAATTTTTCACATTCTTAGATCCACTTAAATAAAAGTGATATGTACTGACTAGTGCATCTTGTTCATAGCTCAACTTTTATACAGCCATTAGTCAAAGGGCATTTGAAAGATTTTTCTTTATCGTTACAAGTCACATTTTAACATCTTTGGAAAATAAATTAAGCGATTCCCTAATGGACTGGCAATTCTTTGATTCCGTAAGATTAGTAGATTATGTCAGTCAAGTATTGTGTCAATTTGAATCTAGTGATACAATTGGATTATAATCCCAAGAAGGATCCAAAGAAAATTGCAAATGCAGTGGAAAATATTCTAGGCGAAAATATTCAGGCAATATGCTTTCTTGGCCCAGATTTGCCGGTTCGCCGACCGATTTCGTGTTGGAAACGCGCGGCTTGCATATCACCAGGTGATGCCCGCCTTAAGCTGGCGTTTCCGATGCGGGAATGGATATATGTATTTTTAGAGAAACTTAAATTCTATTTCTGCAACAAGCGGTGTGCCGTCGAATATCGTTAGAAAATTGTTTTATGGCACAGAAAACACGATTGCTTGGTAGAAATCAATCCGATTCCGATGTCGTTGACTTAATTTACAAAACTTGATTATTTTATCTTTGGAAGACTTCAAAGGTTTGTAGCATCTGCAGGTTTTCAGATTTCGTCCTACCGCATTCTCTCTTTTCACATGAGCTCTTGGCTTTTGTATGACGGTTGTGTCCTTTCCTTTGGGCGCTTGAATACGGCTTTCCAGCGACGAACCTGGTAGCTAGATCTGTCAATACAAGGTGTAGTCCTTGTTACTAAACCTCCGCCACAATTACCAAAACTCAATCCTATTGAACGAATGAAATTCCAAATGAATTATGTCTGAGGCATCAAATTTTTAATTTTTATTTTAAGCACTTCATTTCTCGAATACATAAGAGAGCTGTGAACTACGAATTCAAGGGTTCAAAGAGGTTACAATCGCAAGTAACTGGCAAAAAACTCCCAGTTTCAAAAGTAAATTATAGGTCTTTGAATTTTGCATTTTGATACAAAAAATATGACCGCCAAAAGCGAAGCAGTATGAAAACTTGAGCATTTGATTAAGTTGCCTTTTTTTATATAATATTCCCAATGTTTTAAATTCATTTAGCAAAGAACACTAACACTAGTAAAACTTGCATTATGCCTGGAATGTTATCTGATAAATAATTAGTTACGCGAATATTATACATTGGAACGAATAGGCGATGCTGTTTCAACTTTGTCAAGGTTATTTCGCGTAGTGAGGTGTTTAGATTTTTTGCATGTTATTCATATAGGTTGCGTAAAACAAAGTTCCATGGGATACATCTTTTTTTATGCCTTTTAGTATTGATCTTTGTATATTCTGTCCCTTTCTGATGGGCCACGTGCACACAAAGGTGAGGTTTACCAATCATAGCTATAAGATACTTGACCTAATTACCAGAATGATATTTTTGAAGGGGTCCCTTCAGTTCTTGGCGACATTAACTATAGGCCGGCAGACGTCGGCGCCACGAGGCGCCAGGGTGGCGCTGACTATGAATAGGAATGTTGATGTACGTATAATATTGTACTGTACACGAGAAAGGTTTCATCATATTTTTAGGCATTTGTTTTTGTTGGTCGTAATACCGGAAAATATGATGTTGGTAAATACTTAGGTATCCATTGTATTTCAAGGATCCATATATAGAATATTGCTGTTATTGTCTAGGATTACATCGAATTTCAAAGAATTTGGTAGAAATTATTGAATAGGAAATAAAATGGGCGTCGCCACCGTGTGGACCGCCCGGAGGACACGGTGGAGCACACGGTGGAGGTGTGCCCCGCTTGAGCAGAGCAACGCTGTGTAATCGTGGGGGCGATCGGCGGCGGCGATCTCTCGCACCGGGCCTTGGTACAGGCCATGGCCCGGAGCGAGGAGGAGTGGCAGGCGGTCGCCTCCTGCGAAGCAGTAATGCTAGCAAAGGAGGCGGCCGATCGCGTTAGGCAACGGTCCTCACGCATCAACCGCCGCCGGGATTCCGATCCCGATTTCCGACCACCGTAGGCGTGGGCTTGCGGACGGCGAGTATAGATGGCTCGCCGCCCGACCGTCCGGACCGAGCTCAAGTCCCCGACGGCGCGTACTGTTCCACGCGCGCCTCAGGGAGATGTCAGTAAATTGTAGGGGCCCAGCAGGGTCGTAGTCTACTGGAGCCACGGATAGTGTGAAAGCGAAGCCCGGGGCCCCGGGATGAAGGCAAAGAAGGAACAGGGGTGGGTTTTTAGTCAGTAAAAGTCTGAAAAACACTATCTCCCGCTTCGCCCAAGAACGGGATTTGTCATTGTTTTTATAGGTTTTTTTATTCGATTATATACCTACCACAGTTACAGCTCAAATAGAGTTTATATTATTAGTTATGGTAGATTATTTATTTATATCAATAAGGAATGTGAATTATTTGTTACTAAAAGAGTTATGAGTATACATGTGCATGGGTGGAGAGGGAGAGGGAGGCCAAAGAAAAGATGGATGGATTGTGTGAACAGTGATATGAAAGAAAAGGAAGTTAGTGATAGTATGACTTTTGACAGGATAGAATGGAAGAAAAAAACGTGTTGCGCCGACCCCAAATAAGATGGGACAAGGGCAGGAAGATGATGATGAAGGAATGTGAATTATTATTAGTTATTTTGTTATGCACTTAATTTTATAAAAATTACTTGAATAAATTGCAGCCACTTGATCATGGGTATTATATAAATATTTAAATATATATTGGGTATTATAGGTATATAAATTCTTTTTTGCCCTTGAGGGTAGGCCGAAACTATGGGTGAGATGTCCACCATGTACCGGTGGCGCTTCGCCATACCTAAACATAGATATCATTTAAAAGGTGACCTTGTTAGTTTCAATCCATGTAGACAGCAGTTGTAATCCATGACTTTCAACACCCTTGGTTGGGAGTCGCGTTTTCCCAACCACCGAACGTGTTGGCGCGTGGTTTATATACATGCAACCGCTAAACAAACCAAGGTCACCTAATCACCTTGGTTGGCATGCTAGTTTGCAACCATCTGGTCACCCCTTAACTGACAAGATTTTCTAAACTTTCAATCAGTTATGGTATGTATTTACATAAAACATATATAATATATACCTATCTATGTTTAATAGCATAGTGTAGTAACACAATCACACAATATAATCAAAATCATAGAAATCATTCAACTATTTTACTTAAACAGTACCTAATTATGTCATACATATTTACAATATTTTGTCACAATAAGGATATTCAATTACATGACAGGAAAATATTAGATTTAGACACACATACCTACTGTAAAAATTGGTCTAAATACTTATATGTGTGTAATAATAGGTCAATATTTTATTTGTTTTGCAGATGCTATGCACATGACCAGACTCATAGCAGAATAATGATAATAATCTAAACAAGTTGTCAACATAGTGAAGGATAACATTGTAGAGGAACTAAGCGTGCTTTAGAATCAATCAATCTTGTTCTTGAACAGTTTTAACGAATTTAGAAATTGTTTGTATAAATTGTAATTACATTAGTTTCATTTATTAACTTCTCCATTATACTTCACCCTTCTGTCACTAATGAAGCACATTAAGCATTGAATGCTATGTACAGTAATAATTGGATTTCAGATTTATGTACTGTATTTTGTATTAACTGTCCAAATTGTCTTAGTCTGTAGTCTGTCACTGTACTTATTAAAATAAAATAAAATAAATAAATCATTTGAAAACTTCACATCCACCAACCAGCACAGAGCCCATTTGAAAGGCCTCCAAAGGGACTACTTGACACCGAGAGGCCTACATTTCAGTATTGCAAATGTTATCTGATTATACTTATTCTATGCCCTTGTGAGGAAAGCGAAGAAACCAGCATGTCGTGGAACCAAAAATTCGAAGACATGTGATGGCATCCAATTCACACTGGGCCCATTAGTTTATGTTATGTTATGTTTCCACACTTAGTCCTATGCAGACCGTTGTACGTGGGCCATGGCCGCCATGACCTTAAGTGGGTTTATTCTAACCAGGCCACCACTCTCCAAAAACAGATTAGGCTTCTCAGGTTTTTCAAGGCATCACTAAGTGAGTTCGGGGATCCTAAGGTTTGTGTGCATATTTCAGTGACACTTGTGCAGTCTAGGAGCACATATGCAATTGTCTCCTCTCCCTCCAAGCATGCTCTACACAGGGGACTGTCTGTGATGCTTATTGTGTGGAGGTGCTTGTACAGTGTGCAGTGTCCAGTGATGGTCCCCATCACCAAGCGTAGGCTGCCTCTGTCCAGTCTCATGAGTTTTTTGTTGAGGGCTTTATTAGGGTGTGGCATGGCCCATTAGGTGGATTACAGCCTAATTCATCTCCTAGAGAGGAGGCCTGAGTCCCAGCAGTACATGGAACATTAAAATACCAATTATGCTTATGCCCTTGTAAACTCAATTAACTCTGAGAGTCATCTTAAGGTTCATGTCGAAACAGTTTTAGATATCAACTTGATGCGCTTGAGTCAATTGCCTAATAATAATAAATAAAGGTAGTAAACAGACCTTGACTATATCTGGTGCAGTGCATCCTGGGAAGTCAAATCCTTTTAGGTGTTCAATGTAACTTGAGCCAGTACAAGAAAAAAAGCCTCCAAAGTCCAACCAACAACCAACCAACAGGAATACTGCTTTTCTTTCGTATGGTAGTGGACCTTGGTCACATTGACCATGTTTTTATAATATTGAACAGGATTTAAAAGACATAAAATTAAATATTTGTAATAAAAACAACTACAATAGATACCTACTTTACCTTAATGATCTAAGAAAATAATAAATTAAAAGGCTCTAAAATAAAATGCAATATAAATGAAAATTTAAATAATATCTATTTTATTTTGTTTTTGGTCGGAAATTAACTTTATTTTTGGAGAACCCGTGATCCATACTGATAGTATGGGTTGTCCACCCTACCCAAATGATTAGGAACAACTTGTTCTTTTGTTCAGTTGTACATACTTAACTAATTGGTACTATGATACACAATAGTGTACGGAACAGTTAAAATATGAAACAAATTAACAATAACTTTCCGATTGCAATGATAATAATTCTACAAAGTAAATGTAAAAAGTATACTTACTTACCAGCTAATTATTATCTTCAACGCCGGTATTAGCACAACAACTTTGTTTTAAATGCAGAAACGACTAAATCTTCATTCAAATTAATGAAAACAAAACAATATTAATTGGATAATGTTCACAATCAATAGATGTACGATTTTTAAATCTGATTATTCTGAATTAATTTGTACACAACAGAAACAAACGACAATCGCGTCCGTTGACCCTCGCGAGAAATTTCCCCGTACTTAGGCCTTTGTTATTTTCCCGTGTTGACACTACATTTCTAATTGTCTGTTGTCCTTTGGCCAGGTAATTAAATAAAATAATTAAATTAGATAGTTACTTTGTTTATAACATTTCCAAATGTTTATTAATTTCGATTATTGCAGTTTCCATTTCCATAAACATATAAATAAAACACAGTCGCAAGGCTGAAAACGTTGCGTTCACAATAAATTAATTGGCCTGTGCATGTGCCAAAAACATTTCTACTTTATTAATTGTAAATACAACAATATTTTTTGTTTGTTCAGAATCAGTAACTGAATCAATTTCAATAATTTTTACACCATGTTATAATTTTTACAAAAATATTAAAAAAGGGTCACAAATTGGACACCACCGAAACTAAGTACCTACAACACAGGTCACAGTAGGTCATTAGGCGCCAGCGCACATGGTGCATGGGTGCGAGAGCAAAACAACCCCGCAATCGCCCGGATGACCCGGTGACCATGTATTTAGTTTTAAGAAACGGGTAATAAAAATAAATTTAAAGAATGGATCACATTTAAAGTGGTTAACTAAAGGAATAAAAACTTCGAGCAAAATGAAAAGAGTCTTATGCACAAATACTACTAATGTTATTCATGAAAGTATAATCAATTATAAAAAGAAATATATTCGCATATATAGAAAAGTCATGATCATAGCCAAAAAGATGGCGATTACTGAAAAAATTAATAATTCTAAAAATGTAAGCAAAGAAGTCTGGAAAGTAGTTAATAACCACAGAAAAAGTCTAAAAAAAGTACAGTAGGAACCACTTTTACTAAAACTTAAAGACCAAATCGTAGACTCACCAATTGCTGTAGCTAACATTTTAGCAGAACAGTTCAACCTTAATTGTGTATGTGTGTAACGGAGGAACAACTAAAGATTGCAAAGGTTGTGCCAGTTTACAAAAAAGGTTCAAAAACGGACCCTAAAAATTACAGACCAATTTCACTTCTACCTACCATTTCAAATTTTTTTGAAAAAAGATTGAATCTCGGCTATTGACTCATGTTCGTTTTAATAAGGTTCTACATGACAGACAGTTCGGTTACCAGAAAGGAATTGGCACTGGGGATGCAATTTATAAACTTCTAGATGATGTGTTGGGCAAATTAAATCATAAATTAAAAGTAGCAGGGATTTTCCTAGATTTATCTTCCGCATTTGATACAATTGATCATAATCTACTTATTGCAAAATTAAATTATTATGGTGTTAGAAGGCACAGCCCTGCAATTATTTAGATCATATCTAAGAAACAGGAAAATGTATGTTGAAACCAGCCTTATAGAACAAAACGGACAACGAAAAACTTACCAATCAAACATGATTAATATTACTACTGGCGTGCCGCAGGGTTCCATATTGGGTCCCATTTTGTTTATTATTTTCACCAATGATTTAATAAATTATATTTAAAAAATCATACCAGACATTAATCTTGTAGTCTATGCTGATGACACTAATGCCGTAGTAGGAGCGAAAAGTATTAGTGAACTGAGAGACGTGGTCAATTCTACTTTGGCAGTATTTCAGTTTTGGTTCGATAAAAATAGATTAATAATAAATATTAAAAAAAAAACAAACATCATGTTATTTCGAACCACGGCAGGCAATAAAGATGATATGGATATAACTTTTAACAATGAAAAAATAGAATTAGTGAGAGATGTCAAATTTTTAGGTATCTATCTGGATGATTTGCTGAATTGGAAAAAAGAACTAGCACATATGGACTCCACTATATCATCTGCATGTTTTGCGTTAAGGACATTGAGAGACGAAATAAATGTGGACCAGTTAAAGATGGTATATTATGCTCTTGTCGAATCCAAACTTCGATACAGTATCCAATTTTGGGGGAAAAGCTACGGTTATAATTCTCAGCGAGCCTTCATTCTCCAAAAAAGAGCAATACGTACGATTGTTGGAATCTCACAAAGAGAAAGCTGTCGACCTCAGTTTCAGCGTTTAAACATCTTAACAGTGCCCAGCCTATACGTGCTAGTATTGTTAGTTAACTTTAAAAAATATATCCATGAATATGAGTCTGAGGACGATAGAATAGCCAGGGAAAATACTCGTACAAAGGACTTTAAAAATAAATTTGTGCCTAATATTAACATTGCCAAGCATAGTCCTCATTACCAAGCTGTACAAATATATAATAAACTGCCAGCGGATTTGAAGGATTTGTTGTACACTAGCTCTTTTAAGAAAAAGCTCAAAGCATTTCTGTTGGAGAGAGTCTTGTACTCTTTGGATGAATTGTAATTTAATATTATAATATCCAATCTCCTATTTTTAAATATTATTTTCGTTTTAAGGACGTATTCATGTTTTAATTTTATTTTTTTCCGTTTATCGCGTGTTTGTATATTAATAATAAATCAAATACAATGTAAATTGTTCCTGATAAATAAATAAAAAATAATAAAAAATTTGTGCGGACAATCAAGTAACATAGCAAGCTCATAATTTTGTGATTTTTCATCATACAGTTACGAAATTTTGTACATAGATTCATTATAGAAAAATACTAGACACGTGTTTCGGGTTCCACATATACTATACATACTAAAACCAATGGGTTTCATATATACTAAAACTGATATTGTATATCATTAAGATATTAAATATTTATATCTTGCGGCTTGCCTATGCTGTCTTGATGTAAGAGTACTTGTCTACCAGAGATGTGCTATGCAGTTATGCTGTGAGAATGTGAAAGTATGTGACCGTCTTCACTGATAGACATAGCGGGGCATGTAAAATGTGCTAGCTGCGCCGCTGCGAGGCAGCTGTGCGGGAAAGGTGTGCAGCTCGAGCTATGCAATGTATCGATATAATAGTAGGGAAGGCTCTGCACATTGCTACACCACTATTTACCTACCATAATACGCATCCATAGTACGCATCCAGAGTAGCATCACCGTCATGATTAGAAAAACATAACTGCATAATTAGTTTTAGCGGGACATTCTGTATAACATTATTGGTTACGACTTTTGTATAGATTAAGTTAGTGTTTCCTATTGTTTAACTTCTTAGTCCGTAACATCGAAAATTAGTATAAAAGGAGCATGGTAAAAGTATATATATTCAGTTTTGGAGTCAAGATCATTATTTTCCACCTTGTACTACTATCCCCAAAGATGCGTTTGATATCCAACAATCATATTCATTGGTCCATATAGTTGGTCACAAGTGGAACGAGTTCAACAAAGCTATGTTTTTATAAGGATGGATGCATACTCTGAATACATACTGTGGCTGTGTTCTATCGATACGCATTATGAATGCTAACCTTCCTTACTGTCAATACATCGCATTGGATCGCAAAGCTGTGCTGTGCATCTTTCTCGCACAGCTACCTCGCGGGAGAGCATCTTCATAGCATATCTTATTCACCCCGCTAAATAGCTTATTAGCATGAGTGGAGACAGTTACAGTTTTGTAGCTTAGTTTTTACATCCTCGTACCATAACTGCATAGCAGATCTTTGGGGGAAAAGCACCCTTAGGCAATGACCTCTTTACTTCTTCCTTTTTTCCTGACTCCGGGCTATTTCTTGCTAATCCCTAAGGAAGATATGAGTCATTCCACTATTTCCTTTTTGGTTTGATACATTTTATATTTTACGGGCTTATCTTATTACTCGATCTACGTACATCAACAATCTGTTTTCCGATCGACCGAATCGTTAAACAAAGCACATTCACACCTTCGCGCTTGTGGCGATTTGGCGAGGTGAACTACGAATACGCATTTTGCGTATTTTTTAACATTGGAAACTGTATACGAATGATTCGTCGAACAATGAGGCGAATGGCGAGCACTGATGTTTAAATGAGTTATAAATAAGTTAACACCTTATCTACTGCGCGACTCAAGATTTACCAACATGCTATCGAAGTAGATACGTGGGTAAAACTCGATTTTAAACTTTTGAATGTTAGTCAAAGATGAAGTTTATGCATGATAAGTCAAAATGGGGAAAATACACGTGTAATATTTCAGTAAGTAGCTCTTTCAAGCAATTTCTGTTCAGCTTATTATAGCTTATTATGGCCTTGTCCAATGCCAAGCCAGGAAAAGGGACTAGCAAAAAAAAACGGCGTTTAAGAATATTTCCATAATTGAATTTATTATTCGTGAATGCGTCCGTTTTAATAAGCAACGGGAAAATAAATACCTATGTCAGACAGATGTTTGTCACAAACCATGACGTAATGAAAATACGTCAAGTTCATTCATGTTTATTTCATTTCGGCGCCTAAAACTTTGATACTGGTTAATTTTTATTTAGTGTTTTTTATTTTAGTGTAAATGAACTAAAAACAAATAAAATGGAAGAAGAAAGTAAGTTTATAAAACATAAACAGATAAATGACTCCATTTTTAGGTTAGTTCTTTGTTGTTTATTGATGAGAATGTTAATTGTAGAACTCCTTCGAAGAAAGAAGAAAGCTTTGAATGGGAGTAATAGACGCGCTTTAGCTGAAGCTCATAATGACTTGGCGTCGTTTTACTACAAACACAATCGTTATAACGATGCTTTGGACGAGTATAAAAGTGAGGCAGCTATCTGCAAAGAGTTGGGACTTCGTATGGAATGGGGGACGTGCAATCGGATGATAGGAGAAATGTACATGCTGTTGGCCGAATTTGACAAAGCTCTGAAATATGAGGAGCGACATCTAGGTATGTAGTTGAAAATTCATTGATATGCCTCTAAGTAATGTTAGTAAACAATAAAATTGGGTCATAGTGAGAAGAAATTACTACCTACTCTAAAGATGAATTAAAAAATGGTCTCAATAAGATGCAAATGTATAAAAACAGTCATTTAACTATTGCATTGTAATATATATATGATATAGTAAAACCTCTATGTGGAACATGGAGATTCCAATAAACTCTAGCTTCATATAAGTTTTTGACATAGTGGATTTTAACTTTTTTTCCGTTTCTCTGTACTATCAAATAATAGAATTTGTTTAATTTTATTCAACTACTAACTGTTCCTTTCTCAGCTGTAGCAAAAGAGCTTAAAAACTTAGTTGAAGAACAGAGAGCCATGGCAACACTCGGTAGAATATATTTATTACAAGGACAGAGCACTACTGAAGAGGATGAGGCTAAAACCTCACTGAGAGCAGCTGAGAAGGCATTCATGAAAAGTCTTGTGTTGTGTGAGAAGTAAGTGTAAATACTCCTTTGTATGAGATGAGAGAAAATACCATATTGTTCTTAGATCTGGACTACATTAATCTTCTATTGGATCCAGATTAACTCCTTCAGTATCAAGAACAGACAATGAATTGTTTGTGTGCTGACAGCCTCCTTCCTGAGTCATTGTTATAATTAGCTATTGTAGACTTGTGTCTATGCCCTAAGTAGTATACTTATATTTTTTAAGATTGTTTGTATGGTTGTTGTAGAGAACAAGGGAGTCACCTTTGTTCTCTATACTGAATGTGGTAATGTAGGCCTAATGTAACATTAAATTAAATTCTAACATTAAGTTTGACAATGACCATTACTTTTAAAATCATTATTTTATATTAAGTAATTTATTGATTTATTTTAATTTCTTTTAGTTTTCAGACAGGTTTTTAGGCCAGTCGCACACAATGTAAACAGAGCATTTAGGTTTCTGAATCTGATTTCCTAATCAGGAAACCTAAATAGAAAACCGAAGGTTTGCGGCTGGCCTTAGACAGCCATATAGAAATCTGAACAGTAAGCCTCATAAGCCTCTGAAAGCTTTCAGAGCTCTACTATTCAGCTCCAATACAGTTCTGGCGATGATTGCTGGGAGATTTTACCCTTATGTAAGATGTTGCTGTAGCATCTGCTACAGCTAGCAACATATCTATGTCAGCCAGCAACATATCTATGTTGCTGGCTATGTCCGATATTATTCATTTTATTTGTGTTCTGTTCATGGTTGCTGTGTGGGTTTTATCAGTTACCTGAAATAAATGCTTCTTTTAAATATTTGTTTTTCAGTTAGTATAATATAAGGTAACCCATACCCGTTAATATTTGTTAAATTTGTGTGAAAGTACGATGGGATTGACATTGTCACTTATTGTGTACAAAAATCCCTTAAATAAAGAAGATTAAAAAAAAAAATGTTTTTCAGCCTAAACGGTAAAATAAACAAACATGAACTAATGGACATGAGAGCCCGTTTGCTTCTCAACATTGGAGTAGTCCAAGAACATCTAGGAAACCTCGACAAGGCCTTAGACTGCATCAACAAGGCCATATCAATATGTTCAAGCCAAGATTTGTATGAAGTACTCCACAATTGTTATACTACGGAAGCTTTACTTTATTGTAATAAGAAGAAGGATTATGCTAAAGCTTTGAGCTGCTTGAATAAAGCACTGGAGGTTGCTAAAAGGCTTGATGATAAGGTAATGTTATGTTAAGGTACTGCTTAAAAGTAATGTGAAAACTATTGCCATGCACATCTTTTGTAGGTGAAAAAAAAGTATTACAGACAGACTGACCACCTAGCCGTTACTAGTTAAAGTTAGGTTTACCAGAAACTCAGGCTGCGGTGTTGTTCGAAAGAGATTCCATGGCACTGGAACGCAAAGGCAACTCCCCCTCACTCCATGCAAAGCGAGAAAAGTTATTCAGTGATTTTCTACCTAAATACAAAGGTTTATCGGAATCCTGTATGGGCGAAACCACATCATTTCACACTGAATTCTGTTTCAGTTTTTTATATATTTGGTTGACAGTGTCCATCAACTGACTTAAAAAAGCAGCATTTTGAAATAGATGCAAACAGAAATACGTCACAGATAAAGAATATTGATTTGATTACTTATAAAAATACAACCAAATTCAGAACCTTCTCCTTTTTTGTAGGCAGTTAACAAACCATATAAAATTATTATACTTACAAATGAAATGCATTAAAATCTTAGTCTTACTCATTATTTCCAGGTTCTGAAGACATGTGAAACGTTATCATCAAAAGCTGATATATTATGCAAGATGTCAGACTATCAGAGTGCCAAGCAGGTGTTGCTTAAAGCTTGGAAACTGAAGTCTCCTGATGAGGAAGAAAGTGAGAGTATTGAGGCTAATCTGAGAGTTGGTAAGTATTTTAGATTTTACTATCTATTGCAGCACTAGGCTCCAAAAGACTAGAGTATCTGGGCCAACCATATCTAAGACCAGAGGACTACAGGCTCAGCCCCATCAAACCCATACTGGGACTCATGAAGAAGGTGCACAGAGGGCTAGGGGTTGAGTAGACAGGAGGGAACAGCACAAAAAAACCTGACGGGTCGAAGTCCTCTGGCCCAGGGCCAGCCCAACACAAGATAAGATAAGATTTTACTATAAATCATACCAAAAATTCAAAGACATGTGACATCCACTCCTGCCGGAGGCTCTACGCGGGGATCGTTCGGTCCATGGCCCTTTATGGCGCACCGGTGTGGGGGCCGGGGCTGGGGAAGCAGCCGGCGGCCCGGGTGAATATTTGTACATACTTAGGCTATGCATACAATTGGGCTTGTGTTGGCTAATAAAAGTTTTATTAATATAATTTTATTGTAAAATTATAATTTGGGTGTTCTGAGCGTAAAAAAGCATAGTATAAGCATAATCAGCCTTTTAATGTTCCCACTGCTGGGACTCAGGTCTCCTCTCTAGGAGAGGGAATGGGCCGTAATCCACCACGAGGGCCCAGTGCAGGTTGGTGAATGTCACGTGTCTTCAAATTTTTTGGTTCTAGGACATGCCGGTTTCCTCAAGATTTTTCCTTCACCGTTTTGAGAGCAGTGGTGATGAAATAAATTTCACAAAGTAATCCGTCAGGTTGGGTTTGATCCCGCGACCTAAAACTCATAAGTCGCCACTGCTTCTAAAAAAGCATTTCACCAGTAAAAACAACCATTTTGGGCTTCCCCCTAATTAAATGATATTTATTTAGCAAACACGTTTTAAAAAAATACTTTTACACGTCAATTTAAACTAAATAAGGCCGGTGTCTCCTAGACTATTACCCTGAGAAGAAACTTTTTAAAGTCCATACAGCAAACTTGTAATGGTCAAATTATATTAGAACCATGCAGATTAGTGTCTGAGATGGTCTTTTGAGGAAATAAAGTCTACTGTTTATTGTGAACCATAGGGTGTTATAATAATCATTTCAATAATTTCATTAAAAATTGCTTTAATTCATTAAACCCCAAGCGAAAGTTGGAATTCGCTCTCTCATTGTCTTTTTATTGTGTCTCTAATTATGGTATTCGAAAAGTTAATTTTCTACATTCATTTTGTTTTCTGATTGGAATTTATATTGTCGAAATTAAATAATATTTACACTATGTAAACGCACTTTTTGGGACAGATCGAAACTCGAACATTACAAAAAAAAACGTTTATTTTTTTGGCAAATATCAGAAATCAGATAAAGTGAGAAATTAATATATTAGAGGAAGTTTGAAAGTGGCGCCAGTAACTGAAAAGTTGAAGGGGAATCGTTTGTCTTGGTATGGTCATGTAAAGAGGAGAGATGAAACGCATGTTACTAAAAGGGTTATGAGTATACATGTGGAAGGGTGGAGAGAGAGAGGGAGGCCAAAGAAAAGATGGATGGATTGTGTGAAGAGTGATATGAAAGAAAAGGAAGTTAGTGATAGTATGACGGTTGACAGGATAGAATGGAAGAAAAAAACGTGTTGCGCCGACCCCAAATAAGATGGGGCAAGGGCAGGAAGATGATGATGAGAAACGTTTATTTCAAATAGACTATTTACAGGCACTTTGAAATTGTCAAAATGTTTGTCATTAATAAAAAAGTAAAGCTAATTTGCTTGTTTGGAATGTGCACCTCTCTGGAGAAGAATGTGCAAGAAACACCATGGATACTCTTTTAAATCATATTATGAGTTACATACAATCTTGGTTACATATTTCTTGCCGCCTCTGTTATGTGAGCACAATATATAATCTGTGTATATTCATACTTATTTTTTTCCGAACAGTGGCAGCACTGTGCTACACAGAAGACCTGCTAATATCTACAAACCCATCCGACCACGTGACCTTTAAGAAGCACTATGAGAAGCTAGGAGACGGCGCCTGTCACTTACGCAACTACGCGGGCGCGGCAGAGTACTACCTCAAGATGTTGGACCACGCGGAACTGGCGGGCGAGTGCGGGAAGTCGCTCATACCGATCTATGTTAGGTAAGATCTTAAGAGGTACTGTAAATATGTATAGGTTACTTTGAGAAGTAAGCAAGGGCTAGCTCACCGGCCGGTATGGACCGAGCCCGTGTCGTTGACGGCGCCTAGTGTCCTCCTCAAAGATATATCATCAAAACTATAGCAGCCCATTATGGTCGTGGGAATTTTTTTAATAGAGCTACCGTGGTCCTGAAACGCTAAGAACACAAGTGCACGCCCTCTGGCTCCATGCTAGAGCGAGAGAAGTAATTTTGAAGATATCCCAACTAAAAAAAAAACATGCTTAATTTTTTTTTGTACAATACTAATACGTAATAAAATACATTTTGTCTTATCGTTCCATAAGATTTTGTTCTTGGGACCCGTCGAACTATCACATTCATAAATAATATTAGTGTTAACATAATAATTCTTTTTTTTTCAGCTTATACCAAACCTACAAAGACATGGGTGCTTACAACGAAGCCCTGGACTACTATGAGAAGGAATACGAACTGATAAAAGACGTGCCGAAGGAAGCTTTCACGACGATGTACAATATTGCCGAGACCTTGTACTTGGCTAAGAGGCCCTATGGACAGATTGAGAAGGCCTGTCTGGAAGCTAGGAGAGCAGTAAGTGTTTATTTTATTCACCTCCCTTGATCTCAAACCCATGTGATGGATACGTAATAGATTAGGTTTATGGAATTATCGCATCAAAAAAAGGTGAGATTCTTACTTGAAAAAACAAAATGGGTTATAAACAGACACTGAGGCGTAATCGAAATAGAAAGCGATTATACCACGAATACGGGACGTTCGCGTTCATTTGTAGGTACGGTAAAGCTGGAAGACGCCCTCTGTCGACACGACACACGTAATTTTACAGTCAGAGAGTTTATTTCTGAGTTATCAGGTACTGACTGCGAAAATGTTCCTAAGGTAGTCTGATAGATATCGCTGTCAGCGATAAGACCGCCTCTGTACCCATAAATTTAAGTTAGTGTAAACAGATTTGTTACTATTTTTGTGTACAATAAAGTTTATTCTATGTTCGAAACAGTTAACGTGACCGGGCATTTGAAGGAACACAGGTGGGTTTTAGACAGTAAAACTCGGACACTCTATCGCTCCGCTTAGAGCAGGAGAACTTATTTCGAATCAGGCATTCAATCCGTTCACCCTATCACAGTAAAAGGGTGGATTTAGGGTCGTCCAAATTTACCGAAGAATACTCTTTTTTTTTTTCATGTTTGAAAATGTCAAATATTTTCTCTTGCTCTGGGTGGAATGAGAGGGCGTGTCAGACTTTTACTGATTAAATCCCACCTGTATTCCTGTTGTTGCCCTTACTGTTCTTGGCCGCAGTAACTTAAACTACGCGGGGGTATTTCAGTAAACTTAACGTTTACTGAAATACCCCCGCAATATTGGTTTCACTGATTTCTGCTCGGTGTCGACTTTTCGGATTTTTAACGACATTTATGCCGCCACATAGAAATCTAGAAAGGTGCGGTAAAGCCCTACAGGTGGTGGTAGGACTAGCTTTTATAAAAAACTCAAACAACTTTAGCGGACTGTATAATAAATTGTTGGAAATACAAGCGCCACGGCGAGAAAACATTAATATAGATTGAAAATAAAATGCGCGCGCTCGGTGGTAAGGTGGGGTGACCAGTGCCGAGCGAGCCGCCTGGGGTGCGCCCGCGGCGAGCGCCTCTTCCCGCGACCTCTACTGTCGCCCGCGACAGCCCCGGCACCTAGTGATATCCGCGCACGTTAAAGATTTCCAAACAAACCAAACTACAAAAATCCCGCGTTGCGGTATTAGAGTTCCTCCCCGTGATTAGAATAGGTATATATAAAAATCTGAAATCAAATATCTGGCAGTTGCCCGGACCAGATACAACACCCGTCTGGCCGGAGGACCCTCCCTTTTTCGACGGTGGTGTGTGTGACTTTACACTCGGTTTCTTATACCTCTAAAGATTCAGGTACACAAATAAATATCTTTTCATTTTATTCTATTCCTTTTTAGGCTCGAGAATGGAATAAAAGAAAGTACGAAGTCAGAGTACTAAAAAGCCTACTAAAATATCAAGAGGAATATGGCGAAACAGACAAAATGGAGCAAACCAAAGACGACTTGAGAGATTTAGGGTACGACAATTTGGATAACCTGGAGAATTCTGAAGACGAGCAGAGTTCCGCTGGAGGGGGCGATGAAGATACCACTCATATTGGCGATGATATATGCCTTGAAGACCTTACAGGTATACGAGTTGTGAAGTGTGGAGTTCAGATCAGTAGTTGTTCCATATAAGATTATTTTAGAAACCAACCGAAGGTATGGTTTCGGCTGAAGTTTAGATTTCGGCCAAAATGATTGAAATTCAGTCAGGAGGATTATTATTTCTTCTAAAGCTTGACCTTTTTAGATTTGTCAGATACAAACGAGGAAGAAGTGAAGGAGACGAAACATGAGACGCGTAAGCGAGGCAAAGGATACACGATCAAGAAGAATATGAAAGGGGAAACACAGTTGCATGTTGTAAGTTTAACTATTATATTTTATGTTATTGTAAACGAGCGAGAGGGCCAACTTATGTGTATATATGTTTATGGTCAATTTTAAAACTAGTCGTATTACTGCTGAGAAATCACCAAATGCCTTCTCCCACTCTAGGGTGGGACGTGAGAGCGTGTCAGACTTTTACTGATTAAAATCACAAAATAGATAGGTACAGAAGTCTAGAATCTACATACAAAGCGCGCTCGAGCAACGAACACATAGACACCGCTCACGGACACGATATCTCGGCTCAATTCAGCTCACTGCGAGCTCGAGTGCTATCCGTTTGAGACACGCGTCTGGGAACTTTTTTTGTGGAAAAATGGACCAACAAAAAAACCTTATTCTAACTGTTCAGTGGACGGTTGTTTAAATTCAGCATTCAACAGTGAATTGACGTTTTTTAGGCTACCAGTTTTTTCAGATAGGTAAGTAGATATTTGCTTGTATTTTGATGGTTTGTTTTAACGTAACACAGAACAAGAGAAGATGATTTTGTGGCCATGTAATATTTTTACAATTTAGATTAGGTAGGCATTTATCACTGCGCCCAGTCGCACTCGGACAGATCGGCGCCACGCGCTGACCCTAGCACGATCGCCGAGCGTAGATATGAAAAGTGAAGTACATACATGAGATTGACTTCTGTACTTATCTATACATATTATGCTAAAACCCACCTGAGTCCTTCAGTTGCCCATTGCGTTCCAGGGCCACGGTTACTTTCAATAAATCCTATTGCCTGTTCCGTTACTATCTAATTCAGTGTGTCAGTGTTTTGGGTGTTGTAGACTGGTTTCATGTCCCAGTAAAACGTTATGGGTGTCGGTATAGCATCCAAAGCGTCTTAGGCAGGCGTTTTACATTGTGTCATTTGTTTCATTACCACTGCTCTTAAAACAGTGAAGGAAAACATCGTGAGGATTGTCGTGTCCGTCATGTGTCACTGACATGTCCGTGAACCAAAAATTCGTAGACAATTATGTGATAAAATCAAAATCAAAATAGCATTTATTCCAAATAAACCATTTACAGGCACTTTTGAAATGTCAAGAAGTCAGTCAGTCAGAAAAAATAAAAATAAATGATGCTAATTGCACATTCCAAAGCGTAGATCTCTATGGAGAAGAATGTGCAAGAAACTCCATGGACACTCTTTTCAATCATATTTTGTAATTACAAATATCTCTGTTACATGTTTCTTGTCGCTATCATGTGAGAACAATGTAAATAAAAATAAAAACTAAATATAGATATTAAAATAGCAACTGGCAGCTAAGAGATGACCAGCCTCAACTGACAGCGCCCGTTCACGGACATGACGCTAATATTAGCACCACTCAGCTCAACCATTTTGAAGGGAACCGAATGATCCAACACCCGCGCCACCATCAGTGAGACATTTGAGTGAGCATGACAAACTCTCAACTGCCATGCTCATTTATGTCAAATAAGTCCAGTAGCAACATAAAAACTATTAAAAGCTCCATGGTACTCACATTTACAAACTGTGGAAAAAATGCTTCTATACATATAATACAATACTTATATTTTACAATTTCAAGAAAAAAAACATTAGAAAATAATTTCCATACTAATCAATTTGTACACCCCGGTGGTAGTGGAGCTGGACCAGCATTGAACCAAGCATTTTTATCCTGAATATAATCCTCCAACTTATAATATGCTTGCCTGCATAGTGTGCGTTTAATACAAGATTTAAATTTCGTTTCATTGAGTTCTAATATTTGTGAAGGTATTTTATTGTAACATTTCAAACAGTACCCCATAAAAGAAGAGGCCACTTTTGCTAGTCTGAAACTTGGTTGAACTAATTGGTCCCTATTTCTTGTAACATAATTATGTCTATCGCCTCTTTTGCTAAAAAGATTAAGATTTTTTCTAACATACATTATGTTTGCATAAATATACTGACAAGGCACCGTCATTATGTTAATGTCCTTAAACAGTTCCCTTAGAGAATCGCAGCGGCGAAGATTGTATATAGCTCTGATCGCTCTTTTCTGTAATATAAAAATTGAGTCGATTTCTGCAGCCCGTCCCCATAGTAAGATACCGTAAGACATGATGCTATGAAAATAACTAAAATAGACTAGTCTAGCGGTATCAACATCCGTAAATTGGCGGATTTTTCTAACAGCATATGCAGCTGAGCTAAGCCGTCCTGCAAGAGATGTTAAATGAGGACCCCATTGTAGCCTTGAGTCAAGCGTAATCCCCAAGAAAACAGTTTTATCGACAAATTCTAGTTTTTCATCGTTTAATACTACATCACAATCGCTACCTTTAACATTTGGTAAGGAAAATTTTATGCATTTAGTTTTTTTCCCGTTTAAAACTAGATTATTAGCAGTGAACCAGTTTTGGACCTGCAGTAGGGCGTTATTTTCGTCGTCAAGATTATTAGTCCTTCTATTTATCTTAAAAATCAAAGAAGTGTCGTCGGCAAACAATACCATATTAAGTTTATTTTGTAACAAATAGGGTAAATCATTAATATAAACTAAAAATAAAAAAGGACCTAAAATTGAACCTTGGGGTACCCCCATTTTCACATTTAATCCCGACGAATTGACACCGTTAATTTGAACTAGTTGCTGTCTGTCAATCAAATAAGATTTTAATAAGCTTAAAGCTGTTTTGCCTAGTCCGTAATGCTCAAGTTTCAGGAGTAATGTTTCATGAACCACACAATCAAACGCCTTAGACAGGTCACAGAAGATGCCTATAGCATCCTGTGCCTCTTCCCACGCATTAAAAATGTGTTTTAGTAAGGAGACACCAGCGTCAGTAGTACAACGTCCTTTGGTGAAACCATACTGTTTATCGTGTAAAATGTTATTTGTGTTAAAATGATTAAGCATTTGATTTAACATCACCTTCTCAAATATCTTGCTAAAAACCGGCAACACGGACACCGGCCTATAATTATTAGTGTCTTTACTGTCCCCGGATTTAAAAAGTGGTATCACTTTACTATATTTCATTAGATCCGGAAAAACTCCTTGATCTATACACAAATTATATATTAAAGCTAAGTACGGCGCTATAGTCTCAATAATTGAGGTGCAAACTTTGATAGACATACCCCACAGATCTTCAGTTAATTTAACCTTGATTTGTTTAAACGCTTTTATTACTATTATGGGGTTTATATGTTTAAAGTTAAATTCAGTCGAACAGGCTGCAACGTTCGCCTGTAATAAACCAAAGGCATGCGATGGCGACGAATTTAAGGCTTCAGTAGTTTTACTTGGTATACTAGCAAAGAAGTTTACGAATTCTTCTGCAACTAGTTTGTTATCACTAATAAGACCATGATGTGTCTCCAATGTGTAATCATTGTTATGTTTTTTGTTCCTGTTGGTTTCATTATTTATAATTTTCCAAACCGTTTTTATTTTATTATCTGCTGATTTCACTTTGTTGCTAATGTACAAGGCCTTAGCTGCCTTACAAGTGTTTTTAAACATTTTTGAATATGTAGCAACATACTTATTAAAAGTTTCAGTGTTAATAATAGGCTTAAGGCCATACAGCTCAAAAAGTCTTTCCCTACTTACTCTGATTCCTTTAGTTGCCCAGTCACTAAATCTAAACTTAGGGCAGATACTTTTAGTTTTTTTCTCAAAAGTCTTATTGAACTCAGTTTGGACTATTGAAAAAAAATCGTTATACAGAAAATTACCATTGTTTGCTTCAAGATTCCAATCACCTAACTTGCTAATTAAAGTACTGTTAAATTTATTTAGTTTACCGGATGTTATTGGTCTGGACTGAATCTGTACTTGTTGTATTGGTAAGTTTGATTCAAACATTACCATTAGGCCGCTATGATCAGAAGGCAGATAATTTACAATGGCCTTTTCTAAACAGTTGCAGCAACAAAAAACATTATCGATACATGTAGCAGTAGTTGTCGTAGTTCGAGTAGGTTCTATAAACACATTTGATAAATTAAATGATTTGAAGAGATTTAATAATCTACTGCTATCTGAATTATTTTCTAAAATATTAACATTAAAGTCTCCACAGATAATTACTACTTTGTTACCAGTTGCAAGTTTTGTCATAACATCCTCCATGACAGACTCAAAAATAGAGTAGTTTTGATAATTAGGGGGCCTGTAAACGCACACTATAACATGCCTATCCAGCTCAACACAAGATAATTCAATGCTATGTTCAACAGACAGTGCAACTATATCTTTACGAGTTTTAAATTTAATACCATTTTTAATTAGGATTAGTGAACCCCCACGTAACATTGATTTTCGGTTAAAACAACTGCCCATATTAATATTCTCATAATTAATTAGCATTTCAAAATCCTTTAACCAATGCTCAGTGAAACAAATGATGTCAAACATTGTTTTCTCTAAAAATAATTCAACTTCCAATTGTTTCGAAGAAAAACCCTGAATGTTTTGAAGAAACAAATTAAATGATTTTTGCCTAGCCCTTTTAGCTTGAATGTCAGAAGATACTTTATTGTTAAGTTGATCTAAATTGCTAGCAGTACCATCTGTTGTCTTATTATCTAGTTTAAAGTAACATTAGTACTATTACCAATGGTGGGACCAATAATTGCAGAGCCAGCAACCATAACATTAGTACTATTACTAATGGTGGGACTAATAATAATTGGGAACTTCGACATACTAACTATGTCCGAGTTAATATTAAAAGCTATATTATAAGCTAATAGCCTCGCTATTTGACGTCTGAATATAATAGGTAGGTACACAGTATACCTAGTCGATATAACTCTTACTGAACTCCTACAGAGGGGGGGGAGTCCCAGCAGTGGGAACATTAATAGGCTGGTGGATTATGCCATTGTAGCGACATCTATGGCGACACATAAGAACTAATTCTGCATCGCGCTATTAACGTTCTCCGCGCGATTAGAACGTATAGAACAACCCGAAATCATCTATCGGGAGTTGCCCACCAGACATAACACCCGTCTGGTCGGAGGATCCTCCCTTTTTAACGGAGGCTACATTTAGGCGGGCTGCGGAATTTTCGGAAACAGTCACAACGGCCCTGGAACACAAAAGGCAACTTTAGGAACACAGGTGGCTTTTAGTCAGTAAAAGTCTGACACTGCCTCTCGTGCTACCCAGAGCGAAAGGCAGTGTTAGACTACCTTTAGGCAAATGGTAGCTTGTTCTTTTGCTGGCGACGCGCGATGTATTTTACTTGGATATTTAAAAAAAAAAATTGTTTTGTACTTTGTCTTCAGGCATCTATATCGGGCAACAAACTACTAGTAGAGCGTCTCATAGCGCAGGGCCATCCTGTGAACATTCGCGACAATGCAGGCTGGCTTCCCCTACACGAGGCCTGCATACACGGCCACGTAGACGTCGCCAATATACTCATCAATAATGGAGCTAATGTTAACGATAGAGGGGGCTCAAATTGTGACGGTAAGTTTGGTTTAATTATACTTGAAACTTACGGTGATAAGAACTTACAATATTTCGTTCATGTGCTTACAATACACCTCCCTAGACGTTGTTATGCGTAGCTAATTTCAAAACTAAAAAAGAAAACGTAATATCTAAAAAAAACATTTTTTTGAATTCAGAAGCTAGTGCACGGTTCCAATTGCTCGCTTCCTATAGAGAAGAACCGGCTAGAAACTCCATGATTACTCTTGTAATATTGCTGTTGTTGACTTGTGTTCATGCCCTGAAACTGACTGGCGGGTTCAAATCTAAGTAAAGGTTTTTTAATGATTGTATGCATTAAAGCGAATATTGTAAGCGAGTATATGTGAAACTCGCTAAAACTTTAAAAACCCATCACATTTTGCATCAAATATTGCCTTGCACTATTTTCTGTTTTAAATGTTTAGATTTAGAACATATAATTCGGGAATTAATTAATTTATGTACAATATGTTTTACACAATTATTTCACTAAAGGGTACTCCTAACTAAAATAAGGCGTCATAAAACTCCATATTAAATCTGATGACGGTATAAGTTTTTTTTTTATGTGAAATAAAAATATCTTTCGCATACTATTGGCGCATTGGTTGAGGGATTGGCTACTGCGTGTCACGGGTCCGATTCCCGTACAGAATAAATACATATTTCGACGGTGAAGTGCCAATACCTTCTAACTGTAATTTTTCGAGAAAATTACTTTTTAGCGCTTTTAATTCAAATGTGTGTTGTCTCTGAAGCGAATATTTAGTTGCAACTGCACCAAATTAAATTGTGGAAACACCTCGTAACTAAACCAACACGTCAATTTATAGTAGTAACTCCCAACGTTTTTAAAAAAGATTTTTTTCTAACTTCAACAGTTAAGAGTTATTGGCACTTCGCCGGCGATTTGTATTTTGCCCTATAGTTATGTAGTTGTTCCGAGTCCGGTTGTCTTGTGTATGTGAGTTTACATATTTATGAATGCACCCACGATACAAGAGTAATTCCTAGTGCGGCAAGTTTCTCTTGTACCATTACAAAAACGAATTGTGAATGGAGGCACTAATTTTGCATTCTCATTTCCAAGATACAAGTACTGTGCGAGCAAAAAGAGGCATAACAAATTGCTTAAGCCGCTATCCGCAAGAGGTTTTTCTTACAGTATAGGCATCCCAAACTAACATTTGTTAATAGTCACTGTCCTGTATGGTAACCAATGTTTAAGATTCAAAATAAGGCGAACCATGTCCTATCATGCTTAATCAACAGAGATTGGAATATTTACGAGTATATTTCACCACCTAAGGTTCACGAAAGTAATATAGAGTTGATAATACCTCCAGTACTGCTGGTACTAAGGCGGTACCAGCGGTGCCCAGACAGATCCAAAACAGGTCCTACCGGGGCCATGGATTGTACGAAAGAGAACCCCGGGTCTCTAGAACGAAGGCAAAGAAGAAACAGGAGTAGGTTATAGTCGGTAAAAGTCTGACACGCTCTTTCGTCTCGCCATGGGCGGGTGATGTTATTAAATAATTTCCAACCTAAAAATAAATGAATTCTAAAACAGATACCTCCTGAAACACTCGTGTCTGATGAAGACCTGCGTTAGGCAGATTAAACTTACCTAGCTAACTTTTTTAGTGGCACAGTTATAGAAACTGGCACCGGGCGTAAAAAAAGCTAGTTACGTCACTGAATACCTCCACTAAAATCTCGGAATCATAAACATAGCATCTTTTCTATGTTACTTACTACTTTGAAGTTTAGGTAAATATACTTTCCTCCCTTTCCACCTTCTTTTTCTTCCTTTTCTTTTTACCTTTCCTTCTTTTCTCCTTTTCCTTTACTTTTTTTCTTTTTCCTTTCTTTTTTTTTCCTTTAGGTAATTTACTTTACTTTCTTTTTTTTTTTCTCCGATCTCTGTTAATCACACAGAACCAGATAGGTTGATGCATAAACTTAATTCAAGTCACTTATTTCAGGTATCACACCTCTTTATGACGCGGCAAGCAACGGCCATTTAGACGTTGTTCAATTATTACTAGAAAAAGGTGCGATACCAACACTAAAGACAGATTTCGGCGAAACACCTCTACACGTCCTACAAAAATGGCGAACTGGCACAATTCTCACAAAAGACGATGAAACTAAATACAACAACATATGCAATAGAATACAAAACTGTGAAAGAAGTACAGAAATACTGAATAGATCCAAGTCTAAGACTCCAGTAAAACCAATAAAAGATATTTCACCGCCAAGTACATCGAAAATGACGAGTAGGATCAAAGAACTAGACACTCCGGTTTTTAAAAGGAGAAATATTATTGATGACGACAGTGACGACGATGTAGATCTGTCACAAATTATAAGGAACGAAGCGGCTTTTCCATCTGACGACTCTAATTCATCTGACGATTGTAAGACTCGAGACAAGAAGAAATCTACAGGAGTCAACGAATATAGAAGTGCTATAGAAGCTTTAAGAAATAGAAGTACAAGTGACCTACCAGAAGTTGACGTCAAGAAATCTAAAGTAAAACCTGCTTTGTTAGACCCAGAAGAAGTTGACGATGACTGGCTGGAAGACGATCTTGGCATAAATAAAAACACTAAAAAAAGAAAACTCAGTGATCCTCTAACAACAATAGCTAAAAAACCTTCATACGAAAGCATCAAAGACAAGATAGAAGAAATAAATAAAATATCTGAGCCCCTTATTGAAAGCAATAAATTCAACACTAAAAAGAAATCGAGAGTCAGTGACGTCATTGATGTAAGTGAAAACAGTTCAGATTCCGATAGCTTTCACAGAAACGAAAATGTCCGTCCAAAAGTGTCTGCAGCAGAATCGATGAGAAATATCACTAAAGAACTGAATGAATCAAAATCCAGAGATAGTCGCGACAATATGAAACGTCGATGGAAAAGACAAAGTACTTTGTTAAAAGCTGGGTTCCAAAGACAAAGGGAAGGCGACCAGTCAAGTAATAGTGGGAGCGACAGCGAATATCCCAGAAGAGAAGTAAACAAAAGACTGACGCCTACTGGCTCTTTTTCCAGAAAATCTTCTGGAGAGAACTTCCATTATAACCCTAATGTCGCTCACAATAACGACGGTTTAAACATAATGCAGAGTATGAACCCGAATATAGTGCAGCCAATGAATGTAATACAACCAATAAATATAGTGCAATCGTCTAAGAATGGAAGGCCGGTACAAACGCAGATTTTGCCGCCTGCAGCGGTTAAAGTTCAGGTGGAAGATAAGGTATTGTTGATTTCGCTGAAGTTGGATACCATTAATAAGTTGACAATCAGCTGGCTGGTTGAGGAAGTTAAATCTAGATATTACAAGTAAGTAGACTTTATTTCATAATAAGCCACTCGCAACTTCGCTCAAAGTAAAAAAAATCTGCTGCTCCATACATTTTGACGAGTTATGCGAACATAAACGTAAGGAACAGCTGATTTATTTTCCGCGATTTCAGGTTAGGTCCCATAGTAAAAGTTGTTCATAATGAGGTTGTTCAAAATGTTCAAATATCAACGCACAGCCTAAACTACTGAGACTAGGAGCGTGAAATTTTGCAACAAGGTTTCCTTTTATGATGAAGTCGAGCACTAAGAGAGGATTTTCCTAAATTCACCCCCTAAGGGGATGAAACAGGGGTCCAAAGTACGAAGTTTGTACGAAGAAACCTATTTTCACGCGGGCGAAACCACTAGCAGAAGCTAGTCTTGATATAAAGCCGTTTAAACTTTAAAAGAAAGAAAGAACGCGATTTTGTAATAGGCCTAAAACTCATTGCAGTTTTTGTCTCGTGGTCCTTTCTAGCCATATCTTTCTCAATCGTCTATTGTCTTTGGTTTACGTATTTTTTTTAAAAGCGTCTTATGCCAACTCAAAACCTATTCGCATCGTATGTCCATGGCATGACAAACGATTTTATATGCTAACGGAAGTTTGTTTTTGTTTATAAAACAGCTCACGATATAATCTTAATTTAGAAGACAATGGGTCGCTGTGTAAACCTCATTTGGTTTTCCCTTAATGCAACATATTCATTATGTAGTCGTTTGGGAAATACCTACCTTTGACGCTCTGCATGATTATCCATTTGTGTTCTATAATTTATACTAGCTTAGAAAAGTATGGCTACATATACTTTTCTTAGTTGGTACTGGTCTTACTGATACCCACATACACAAATCGAATCGCGCCTTTTTGTATGGAGGATAGAGATTTCAAGACATACAATAGAGCGGCTATCAGAAGAAATGTTTTAGAAAAATTGTCATCCTATGCCCCAGTGACGCCATCTAGCTTTGAATAGCAATCACGCGAATTAAATTTGTCAAAATTTATATAAATTTAACTTTCGCTCGGTAGGTGGCCAGGGGCTTTACCATGATATGTTAAAATTTCAGTCATACGAGGAAAAAAAAGTAAAGGAGCTATACATTATACATTTTGTATGCGCCATCCCTTTAATAGTTCGGTTTAGGTCGTAAAATTTATCACGTAGAGCCTCAGTGTGAGCCTAGGCAGGGTTAAGCTTTTAAGCAGTAGATGGCGTTATTTCAAAATCAGCAAATGTTCTAGAACTATTTATGAAAATTATTGACTTCTAATTAATTACTGCGTAAATACCAAGAATATTTACAAAACTAAACCTAAATTAGGTCCAGCTATTTTACCATAACAAGATTTGCATTAGCGTAATGCGCAACTCGGCATATTTTCTCAGAAAATAATTTTCTTTTAGTGCATAAAGCGGATACAAACACGAGTTGACATGTAGGGGTGTCATACTAAACGGAGCGACTTATTACCACTAGGTAACAATTATCGGATTACGATTTCGTTCGCTATGTCCTGTCTATTGGTAGTATATATTTAATGTCTTTGTATGGAGCCTAATAGCCTCTTTGGTCTTTGGCTCTTTCGGTGAATTCGTTAAGTAATGCCTATTTATTGTTCATGTCAGCTAAACAAAAGTGGTCAATATACTAATATGCCATGTATATATGTATATGTGGTATATGTCTATTCATTAATTAATTATTGTTACTACTATTTTTCAGGCTAACAGGAGTCCGTCCCGTATTCAGCTTGATGACGTCAGACGGCGCAATACTATCAGAAGACGATCCTCTTAGCTTAGTTCTGTCATCTCCTGAACTCAAGACTTGTATCTCTAGCTGGAAAGCTTCACCCGCCGAAGAGAGGTACCTTGAGTGCTGTGACGCATTGAGTATACGTGAGTATTAAAGATTTGTTATCTAGTACTTATTTAGTCTGTATAAAAGCCAGAACTATTTCAGGCCCGTTCCACGCCAAAATTCACACTAGTTGCTGTCATTGAAACTGTGAGTAAAACAGCACATAGTTTATTTATTCATTTTTATACCACCTGCTCGATATTGCCCTTTATATGTTATACAACCATCACTTAAAGCAAGTCATTTAGTCCCTAGGGAGATAATGTAGTATGGGCGATCTCTTGGGAATAATGAGATTTGAATTTGGAACGTCAAAAACCATTATTTTGAAGAAAAAAAAACATTAAGTGAATTAAAATTGTGCGTGCATCAAACCAGTTTATTACAAAATCAAACTAGCCAATAAAAAAAAAGAATAAAATGTTTTTACTGATGAGTCTCTAAAAAAAAATAATGAAAGAGCGGGAGCGTTATAGAAAACGAAAACTATAGAATCATAAAGAAGTGAATTTTGTTTGTTTCAAATCTCAAAATATTTTGTGGTATTTTTTTTTTTGTGGTAGTTAAGATTAACTTATAAATAAGTCTTATATTTCGCTAATAAATAATTTGTTTTAGTAAATTGTCTTATAATTATCTCACAGATGGTTTTAAAAGTAGAGTATCTAACACGCGGATAAAGCTGTCTGCCTTGGGCTGCTTGAATTCCTCACTTCACTCAGGTTTCTATATTAACTCCCTTGCAATGCTCGGAAGTTAATTATATGAATCCCTCACTGGAGTTCAGGATTAAAACTTAGCAACCTTCGTTTTGTTCGGAATTCAACATGCCGCTTGCGACTTAAAGACACTGCTTTATCCCCTAGTCACTTAATCTACAACTTTACGTAAAATAGTTTATGTTGATGGCACAGTTGGTGTAGTGGTTAAGAAATTCGCTCCTGCTCTGCTTGCCGCGAGTTCGATTCCCACACGGAACAAACATTTGTATTGCTTGCAGATACTTATTCCGGGTCTAAATGTCTTGCATATGTGAGTTTACATGTTTGTGAAAATACTAAAAATTAGAAAAAAGGCATTGGTACATAGGCGGATTTATTTTTTTAAACTGGCCTATTGGTCTAGTGGTTAGTGGCCCTGACTGCTATGCCGGAGGTCTTGGGTTCGATTCCCACCCGGGACAAATGTTTGTGTGGTGAACACAATCAGTTTTTCTGTGTCTGGGTATAATTTATCTATAATAAGTATGTATTTAGAAATATTTAAGTATGTTTATCAGTTGTCTAGTACTCATAACACAAGCTCTGCTTAGCTTGGGACTAGACGGCGTTGTGTGAATATTATTACATATTATTATTAATGCTGGTATATTGTGTTTCGCTTTGTCTCACTACCAAATTTAATGAACGATTTTCGATTGGAAATAACAGTTAACAATGACTCATATTTTATTTTTATTAATAAGACAGCCTGACACATGCTTAGCCTGAAAAAGTGCTGATAATATTTATAATTATTTTCAGCGCCTTCCGAAGAAATCCAACAAGCGGTGGGCCGAAGTCACACAACCCGCCGAATAGCACTAGGAGCAAAAACATTATCATCATCACAAATACGACCACTATTCAGAGCTCTAACACATCAAACACATATCACAGCTATCATGATATCAGACAATAATGTAGGAGACGCTGGCGTCAAGTACCTAACTGAATGTATGTGTACTATGAAGCATTTGACACACCTAGACATAAGCAGGAATAACGTTACAGCCGAAGGGACGAAGGCACTTCTAAATATGTTCGAAAGAACCTCTCGCCCCGCTTGCACATCTCTAGAAGAAATCGATATAAGCGCCAACCCTATTTCGGACAATGGTTTCAGAAATATAGCTAAAATAACTCAACACATTCGCCTAAAAACACTAAAGCTTAACTACTGCGAAATAACTCAAAATGCGATGAACGATTCGATTAAATCGAGTTTGAATTTCGATTGTTTAGAATCGATTGATTTGAGCAATAATGAACTGAAGCAAGGAGTTGTCAGTTGTTTGATGACGTCATTCAATCCAAATGTGTTGGTGGATTTGGAGTTGGACAATGTTGGCGTGGAAGGCAATGTTGTTGGCTGTGTGGCAAGCTTCATGGATTCCGCTAAAGACTTGAAAATTAGAAGATTTGGACTGTCTAACTGTAAATTGGTTGATGGACAGTTTATGAGGATATTTAGGTGAGGCACTTTTTCTCTACATTCATTGATTAATTAATAACGAAAATATTTTTCTCTACGAAAATAGTTATGAACGAACAAGGTGGTGTGACGATCTGATCACGTTCGCGGTGCGAACTTAGCCAGAGACCGCCCTAGACAGAGAGGTTTGGAAAGTGAAAGGCCTTTGCCCAGCTGTGGGATACAAAATAAGCTAATAAAAACAATGGTATGAGTTTTATGACTGGCACAGTTACACAGTCACAAAATGAATGCAATGTTATTTCATTGAGTTTTGATTGCTGTGAATAATCAAAAACCTATTTTATCACTTACCTACATATAATTTGTGACGCTTCAATAATTTTGGCTCAGAATCTAGGTGTGTATCAAACAAAATGATTGTTGTGGTTTCCTCACGATGTTTTTTTCCTTCACCGTTTTGAGAGCAGTGGTGATGAAATAAATTACACAAAGTAATGCGCCTTGGGTTTGAACCCGCGACCTACCACTCATAAGTCGGGGCCGTTATCACTCGGCCACCACTGCTCACTCGGCCACCACTGCTCAATTATTAACTCTTAAAATCATACATTTAACGATTTACAGGAGCATCGGTCGCGCTAAACACCTGCAGTCAATAACACTGAAGAACAACAATCTAACTTTCATTACACTCAAGAAATTATTACAGCGGCAACCCCCAGTTCCTCAAATAAACCTCCAGGGTTGCCAGGACATATTTAAATATTCACCCGACTCGGATTTCTGTGTCTGGTTGCCAGCTATTGATTTCGGGAGATGTATTCCGGAAATAAATGTCACTCCTGTGTCGAAAACAGATGAAGAGCGGGAAAGTTTCAAATTGTTTTCTAAAACTTGGTTGAATTGTTTCAAAGGTAGAGGAATGATTGAGCACTGTGAAGGAGGTGTTATTAAGTTCACTGCTAGATGAGATTAGTTGAAAGTTTTGGAATTTAACGCAATTTGGTTGTAAAGCAGTAGTACCTGAAGCAAACATACCTACATTTTCATACAAATCAATTTTGCTGTTTAGGAGGAATTAGGTGACAAAGACTTGTACAGAAGACATATATACAACATTAGTTTTAGTATATGCGAAACCCGACACACGTGTATAGTATTTTTATGTAAAGAATCTATTTACAAAATTTCATAACCATATCATGAAACATCACAAAGTTATAAGCTTGTTATGTTATGTAGTTGTCCGCACAAATACATGGTCACAGGGCCATCCGGGCGACTGAGGGGTTGTTTTGCTCTCATACCCAGCTGTGTGCTGGTTCCTAATGCCCACTATGACCTGCCTAACCTGTGTTGAACTTAGTATCGTGGGTGGTGTCCAAATTTGTGACATTTTTAAAATATTTTTAGAAAAAAATATAACATGGTGTAAAAATGATTGGAATCGACTCGGTTACTGATTCTGAATAAACTATATTCAGGTTTCGCATACATTAAAAGTAAGGTTGTATAATAAAGATTGACACATCTATGAAATCAAAAATTGTTAAGTTTATGAAGTATCCAAAAATAATATCTTCTGATCTTACACTAGTGCCTTATAATGTTCTAAGTATTACAATTCTGTAAATAATAGAATAATGTTATTTAAACGTAATTTAAAAGTTAAGATAATATAGGCTAATTTATTGGTTAGGTATGATTGTTTACTTTGATAAAATAAACTTTATAATCTAGATTGAAAAACTACTAAACATATGATTTTGGACTAATTTTGTAACATATATTTGGAAAATATAATTAGTGACACGATATTAAAAAACAGTTTTTATTTCATGACTTAACTGTTGTCGTAGTTATGATGGACCTTCTTTCTCACAGAACGGGTTATCTACGGGTCGACGCTGCGTCTGCTTGTGCGCCCGCACCCATTGCGTGACGTCGCGGGTGTCGTGTGCTCTGGTCTACGCACGGAAACCTGCGCAATGTCGCTAGTTCAACTTTAACGGTGTGCATGTAGTTGTGTCGATGGAGAGCTTTAATGTATTATTACGTAGCAAAACGGGCGCGGTGCGCAGCTCCCCACGACTGGTGCCCGCGCGGCGAGCCGCGACGAAGCACTTTTGCGATCGTGTAACGCAATTTCGGCCATTATGATTTTATGAACTAAATTGACCTGAGCGAATCAGATAAGGGGGCGTCCATAAATTACGTGAGGTGTTTTTTGAATTTTCTGTCCCGCCCTCCCCCCTTGGTGAGATGTCGTGAGATTTTATTCAACCCCCTCCCCCATCCCCCAATCTCACGTGAGATCTTTCAAAATGTGGGTTTCTTACGTAAACGCGTTGGATTGTTATTGTAAAAAGAAAAAGAAAAATTTGCTCCGTGGTTTTATTTACGACTAGTTAAGACTAGTAATCAATATTGCTGAGAGTTATAAGTGTAATAAAAATTTAACAATAGAATACTTAAATCGTAACTACTGTAATTACAAAAAGAATATCTACTCTATTAATTAACTTCTATTAACTAATTCAGTCCATTATTTTCTTTCGAATGAATCAGTGAATGATCTTAATCGTATTACGATTACGCTTAAGATTAAATCTTAAGCATGTACAATCTGGATTAAATTGATCGAAATACTTAGTATTTTTTTTTTGTTTCAATCAGAAAAAAAATTGCGTGATATTTGCCGAGACCGCCCCTCTCCAACGTAAGATTAGATGAGATTTGACTCGACCCCCTCCTCCCCTTAAACATCTCACGTAATTTGTGGACGCCCCCTAAAGCGTTAAACAGCCCCTTTGCACATGTTTCTATTCTACATTATATTTATTCGCGAAATCTTGAAAAGCTTTTACTAAAAGGCGATGGTGATAGAATTCGATTCAAAAAGCCGTAGTCTTGGAACCAAGTGCAGTATGATTAGCTAATTTAGCTTTTGATAAAGCCAAGAAGACACCATCGACGGACCATTTTTGTTAAAATTAAAATCATTGACCATCCACTGCATGGTTGCCAGAAGCGGGCTTGGGAAAATCAAACTTAGTTTATTTTTGGAAGTCCAATCTAATAGAATCTGAGTAATTTTTTTGTCAGAACTCTACCTACATAGTTGCTTCATGTAACTGAAAAGAAGTTTTTGTTTTTTTTTTCAGTCTCAATTTTACCAAAAATGCATTTAAGTACGAAATTAAAAGTTAAGTGATAGTTTCTGGCAGGAAGAGTTTTCGAGTGAACTTCTAGTTCAGTGGTTTTAACTACTCGCAAATTGTTTCCTAGAATAGTGGATATTGTAATGTAAAATTAGTGTAGTTTTATATCTCAAGTAGATAAATGATATTTATTTTGCAAATGTAAATTTTTTGTGTCAGTTTTCTAGCTGACTACCCTGAAACGAAACACCTGAGAGAAACAAACTCAGGGGTCACTGTCTCTTTTAAAGTCATTATAGCAAATATGTAATGGTCAAGACATATGAGAACTATATAGATTGGTGTCTGAGATGGTCTTTTGAGGAAAGAATCATATTTGAGTGGACCTGTCCAGTCAGTGCAGGCATTTGTCAGTATTCGTAAAGCTCAACTCAGCCCCCCTAACCAAGTTACGATCGTTTCGTTTGCGTCGAACGCCTCGATTGAGCGTTGAGATGACGTCAGAACAAAGGAATCGAAGGAGTGCCAGTAGACCACACACGAGGAGTATGGTCGCCGTCGACACGAGGAGTTCGACGCAAACGAAACGATCGTAATTTGGCTAGGGGGGCGGGACTACTAAGAAGCTCAACGACTTGACGAACAATACCAAGGGAAGGATATTTGGGTAGGCCGCAGAAAATACTCAAATTGCCAGACTTGCGTTAAAATAACTGAAAAGAAAGAAAAAAATACCAATCCACTTAGTCTTCACATTCACAGTATACATATAAAATAAAGTGGACAAAATGTAATACCTAACAAAGTAAAATGTTAGTCATACATTTAATAAAAATAGGCCTTGTTGTTTTGTTTTATAAAACAAAAATAAAATCACTGACAAAACCTCAACGCAATATAGTCATCATTTCAGCCGATAGACGTCCACTGCTGGACATAGGCCTCCCCCAGATGTCGCCACAAAGAACGGTCCTGCGCGTCTCGCATCCATCGGATTCCCGCAACCTTCACCAGGTCATCGGTCCACCTTGTAGGGGGCCTTCCAACACTGCGTCTTCCGGTACGCGGTCGCCACTCCAGAACCTTTCGGCCCCAACGGCCATCCGTTCTGCGAGCAATGTGCCCTGCCCATTGCCACTTAAGTTTGGCGATTCTTCGTGCTATGTCGGCAACCTTGGTTCTCCTGCGGATATCTTCATTTCTGATTCGATCACGCAAGGAAACTCCGAGCATAGCCCTTTCCATTGCCCTTTGGGTGACTTTGAGCCTTCTGATGAGGCCCACTGTGAGCGACCACGTTTCGGAACCATATGTCATCACTGGCAACACGCACTGGTCATAGACTTTCGTCTTGAGACACTGTGGTATATTGGATGAGAAGATACCGCGCAGCTTCACGAACGCTGCCCAGCCGAGTTGGATTCGACGGTTGACCTCTTTCTCGAAATTAGATCTACCCAACTGGATTGTCTGTCCCAGGTAAACGTAATCGTCTACAACTTCGAGTGCAGAGTCTCCGATCTTGATCGGAGTGGGTGCTACATGGATGTTTATCATGACTTTAGTTTTGTCCATGTTCATTTTGAGACCCACTCTTTCGGAAGCTCTACTGAGGTCATTTAGCATTGTGCTGAGCTCTTCCGCAGTCTCAGCCATGACTACTATGTCGTCGGCAAACCGAAGATGAGTGATGTACTCGCCATTGACATTAATGCCTAATCCACTCCAGTCCAGAACCTTGAAGACATCCTCCATTGCGGCCGTGAACAGTTTCGGAGAAATGACGTCTCCCTGCCTCACACCCCGCTGCAGGAGGACAGGTTTCGAGGTCTGGTCCTGTAGTCTGACTGACATAGTGGCGTTTTTGTACAAACACTTAAGCACCTCGATGTACCGATAGTCAATCTGGCACCGTTGGAGAGACTGCAGCACAGCCCAAGTCTCGATCGAATCAAAGGCTTTCTCATAGTCCACAAACGCTAGGCACAGAGGCAGATTATACTCCTCGGTCTTCTGTATAACCTGCCGTAGCGTATGTATGTGGTCTATGGTGCTGAAGCCTTTTCGGAATCCGGCTTGTTCGGGAGGCTGGAAGTCGTCGAACCTGCGCGCGAGACGGTTCGTGATGACGCTGGAAAACAGCTTGTAGACGTGGCTCAGAAGTGAGATGGGCCTATAATTCTTGAGCAGGGCCTTGTCGCCCTTCTTAAAGAAGAGTACCACCACACCTCTGCTCCACGCCTGTGGCGTTTTTCCCTCGAATATGACGGAATCAAACAGCTTCTGAAGGGCCTTAAGGATCGGTTTCCCACCCGCCTTCAAGAGTTCGGCCGTAATTCCGTCATCACCTGGTGCCTTGTTGTTATTAAGCTGCTTCAGAGCCATCCTAATCTCGTACAGGCTGACGTCCGGGATATCTTCGGTATAGTGTCGGGTCAATCTAGCTCTTGGGTCGTTTGCTAGATTCGCAGTGGGTTTTGTGATTGACGTGTACAACTGTCCATAAAAAGCCTCGATCGCTCCCAGAAGCTCAGATTTGGCGGATATGACTCTGCCATCGTCGGTCTTCAGTTTCGTGAGCTGGCTCTGCCCAATAGACAGATCTCTTGCAAACACCTTAGAGCCCTTATTTCGCTCAATCGCGTCTTTAATTTTTCCGGCATTAAAGTGACGGAGATCGCGTTTCAAGGACTTAGAGATCTGTTTATTGAGCTGCCGATATGTGCACGCATCGTCTGAAGACTGCAGAATCATCTCACGCCTCTCCTTCATAAGCTGGAGAGTTCGATCTGTGAGCCTCTTGCTCTTACTTGTACGAGTCTTATAGAATTTAGACCCGACCGTATGGACAGTTTCCACGAACCCATCGTTGTATTCATCCACAGAGCTTCCTAGGCATTCGAAATGATTTTGAAGTTCGAGCTGAAAGCTCTCGGAGTTTTGGATCTGGATATGTGCAGAACGGAGCGTAGACCTCATCAGTCGTGACCTTTCAAGCTTGACATTGATATTCAATGAGCCCCTTACCAGGCGGTGATCACTCCCGGTTTTCACACCATTGATCACAGAGACATCATTGAATATTTGCTTCTTTGTGGACATGATGAAGTCAATCTCATTTTTAGTTGCACCATCAGGGCTTTGCCAGGTCCACTTCCTATGCTCACGCTTTCTGAAGAAGGAGTTCATCATGTAGAGGCCCTCCTTCTCCATAAAACTGGCCAGTAGGTGTCCCCGGTGGTTCCTACGTCCAGACCCAAATTGCCCCACTCGCAGCTCGTCACCGTCGCGTTTGCCCAGTTTCGCGTTAAAGTCCCCCATGACCACGGTGAAGTGAGACTTATAACCATGAATGGCCCTGGATACATCCTCATACATGGTCTCTACTTCGTCGTCGGGGTGTGTCGAGGTCGGAGCGTATACCTGTATGACCTTCAGCGAATATCTTGATGATATTCTGAGTATAAGGTACGCCACCCTGGTCGATACACTCTCGATCTTCACCACATTGTTAACAAGGGACCTGTGGACGATAAACCCGACACCTCCTTGGGACTGCTGGTCTCCTTCCCGAAAATAGAGCAGGTTACCAGATTTTAGGATTATCGTGTCCTCCCCCTGTCTTCGGACTTCGGATAATCCCACAATACTCCATCGTAACCTGCTCAACTCCTCTTCAAGTTCGGCGATCTTCTCATCGGACCGGAGTGTACGCACGTTCTACGTCGCCAGGTCCAGTCGTCGACGGTTGATCGATCCCACCCGGAGATTCTTAGCACCCCAGACCCCAGGGCTGCGCCCACGCCCGTCCACGCTAGCACAACCGCTGGAGTCGCCGGGCACTTGGGGCCTGTTTTTTTGTTGCATTATGCATTTAGGGGGTTTGGACTATAACCCGCCACGCTGGTCCAGTGCGTGTTGGCGGGTCGCCATAGCCTCGTTTGTTTGTCAGCAGGGTGCACCACGTGCAGGTGAGGTTGGCTTATATAGTAAATATAGGCAATATAGTAAAAATGAAAAAAAGCACAAATGAAAATAAAAAAAAATAACAATTGTAGACACGTGAGATACAAAACTACACTAATTGTAGACACACAACTGAAAAATACGTAGAATTATTGAAACAGGTGCAATCTTGGCAAAATGGAGCTGAAAATTTTACTGTAGTTATGACTTATGACCCTAGCGAAGCTTGCTGGGAAAGCCGACTTGGAATTGAAACATTTGCTGCAGAAATATTTAAACTGTATTACATCCGTATTCCAATCAAACTCTCGCAGTGACCATTCCATACGAAGGCATGGCTGAAAAGACTTAGTATTCAAGTCAAAAAAATTTGACAGCTAGCAACAAAACAACATAACCTTAAAAAAGTCACGCGAATGCGCGAATGTGCGTAAACTTCGGTTAAAATTGCATGTTTTATTTTCTATAAACGTAACATAAAAATCACCAAAAATGGCTGAACAAGTAAATCAACGTATAGAGGAGATGATAAATGAGTTGGAACAGATGCGGAGAATACAATTGTATGACGACGAAGAAATAAAGTAAGCACAATCATCATCATTTATTCAGTTTTAAAAAACAATGTTCCATACGCTAACACGCTTGGGGTAATTGATAACGAGTTACATTTTACAGTAAATCAATCTGTACCACAACGTAATTACACAGAAGTAATTTGAAAACAGCTTATCCCTCAAAAATAAATAAAGTTTTAATCTAAAAAAAACCAGAAGGTTGTTAAAAACTTTCTACTTTTTCACAGAGAAATATCAAGAAAAAGAAAAGAATTCGAATACCACATACAGCGAAGAGTCAAACATAAGGAGGATTTTGTACAATACATAGCATATGAACTGGCTTTACTTGAGGACATATCTCTGAGAAGAAAGAAGGCGAAACTTAGTGAAAAGAAAAAGGACATAGAGTATGCTATAGCTAAACGCCTGAACAAAGTGTTCAAACAGTTTATTTATAGGTTTCAGGATGATATAGAAATATATTTTGAGTATATTAAGTTTTGCAGGAGTGTAGGATTTGATTATGCTATTTCTGGGATTATAGGACAAATGTTACAGGTATTTATATGTTAATTATTACTTTTATCTTTACATATGGATAACGCACAGAAGTTATGGTTAGAAAGCTAATTATCTGACACAATTCTTTCATTGGAAGCCAAAAAGCGGTAACACAATGAAAGGAGTTTCAAGAAAAGAGGCATTTTTCAACAAAATGATTTTTGTCTACGGTCTTCAGTAAAAAATCGGTAGAAATAGCTTCTAGTCTCGACTTTGCCTATGTGTAATGCTGATGAAAAGTATTTGTAGTTTTTTTCTAGATCCAAGACTATATCTTTGTTAAATTGCATTTAGTTTGGTTTAGCGGCAATACATACTTTTGAAATAAATTATTTTCGCATTTCTAAAATTAGAATGTGTATTGCTTTTTTCATTGATCCAATAAAGTTGCAAGTTTTATGACAAGCCTGCCAAATGTGGAAAGTTTCAAACTGTCCAATGTAAAAAAAGAAATTATTTTTGAAAATTTAGAAATATTGCTTTTTGGCTTCCATGGGCAAAAGCGTTAATATAATAGTCAATGAGTCTAACCTCACTAGCATATAAATGATATATTTTTCATTCTCTTCTCTCCTGAAGTTTTTATCATACAAAATGGTTAGCTAGTGTAGTGCTATAGTGGCTACCACCACTACATCAGGCTTACCAAGTGAGTGACCTGATGAGTATGAGGCCACATCTCAGTTTAAAAAAATAATCCTGGCATATCGTGCAGTGGCATGCGTGGGCAGTGTTCACATTTAAAAAGCCTTAATTCCAGCTATGATTATGGGGATGCAGTTAGACCTCTTGACTTTGACCAGTTTTGATCCTCTGGTCAAGGGCTTCCAGTTCGGTTTGAGTCCATTTAATTTTTTTTCATTTACTGAATATTCAGAGGCATGCACCTTATTTCCAACCAATAAAATACTATTTAATACCTTTTTCTAGCAGTCTATATTCTGTCCTATCTTTACATGCATGATGCATGTTTGTCCACTCAAAATTCTATCCTAATGCCATAAATGAAGGTTTCAGGTCTTCTATATAAATAAGGTGAGATATGACCTGATTGCCTCTACTCAACCTCAGGTTTGACTCCTCCAGCAATGTGTATACCATTGCGTCTAACAACATTCTTTTTTTTTCAGATTCATGGAGATAAGCCAAAAATCTGGCAGATGGCAAGCAAATGGGAGAGTAAAGAACAGAATAGTCTAGATAATGCCAGGAACTTTCTACTAAAGGGGCTACAGAGACACCCTGACTCTGAAGCATTGTATCTAGAGCTGTTTGATATTGAACTCATATCTCTTACCTTTAAGACTGATACTGAGGAAGATAGGGTAAATCATTTTTACTAGAAATCTTTATTATTTACCTAATTAAGTATTAGTTTCAGGTTCCTAAATTGAAGGACTGAGCCTTTCATACAAATCGTTTTCCCTTTATTAACCCCAATGACTGATGATGTCATTAGTTTATAAACTAGTTGTCCTTCGCATTTTTGTTTACTGCTCCGCTCCGGTCGGTCGTAGAATTAGTTACTAAAAGAATTTTTAGTAACTAATTCTACGACCTAATTCTAATTAGAATCGGTAGTTCCTACTAGTAGTTTTCCACCCACCTTCAAGAGTTCAGCCGTATTTCCGTCATCACCTGACCCCTTGTTGTTATTAAACTGCTTCAAAGCCATCCTAATCTCGTACAGGATGATGTCCAGTATAGCTTCGGTATAGTGTCTTGTCAATCTAGCTCCTAAGTCATTTGCTAGATTCGCAGCAGATTTAGTGATTGATGTGTCTACAAAAACGGGGCGCTATAAATTTAACTACAGCCAACTCAATAATGTGAGTTGGCATTATTTGTCTATCTCATCTTTATACTGTTATAAATGTTGAAACCAAAATTTCAGGAAAAACAAATTAAAAGAACAGATATTGTTTGGAAAAATGGAACAAAAAATATTCAAAATGTGAAATTTCTCTTCAGTATTTTCGACCTATGTAGAAAGTATGAAATTAAGGAGGCATTTGTTGATGATATAAAAAAGGAAATATGGTCTAAGCAGGATAATAAGGACGTTTGGTCCTACATAGCCTCAAAGGAATTGGATGTAAGTTTTCAAAGTATTTGGCTTGTTATGATTGTTTACATAGAAATTAATTGACTTTTCCAGGGTAGAACTATGCTAAATTGAACATTTTTTATGCATCAAAAGTCTTTACCTGCATCCGTTTAGACTGGAAGTTGTCCCCAAGCTAGTTAGGAAAAGGTTAGAGAGATGATGATGTATGCGTCAAAAATATTAAAAACCACCAGTGTCTTTTGGTGCATTATTGAAATATTGTCAAATATTTTTCAATATACCTACAATTTTACATAAAAGTTTTCCAACTGCGCGTTAACAAAATCGTTAAGATTTTTGTATGACTATTTTTAACAATATGTACCTTTACTTATAGAGAATATATATTTTTATAGGGTTGTCACTGGGATGAAATTGAAGAATTTGTTAATGAAGAAAATAATTTTTCACAAGAAGTTAATTATTACATAGGAGTGTATGAAGAAGCTTTGCAAAAGGTTTGAATGTGTTTTTTCTTACTCATGTTGTCCCACTAAAAGCCTAAGGCCTATGTATTTTTCCAGCTCTCTTTCTTTCTTTTGAACTAATATTGAATGAATTTACTTTTTCATTTAAAATATTTCGTTACATTTTCACTAATTATTTTTTTTTAGTTCCCAGATGAAACATTATGCACAAAATACATACATGGTCTCCTTGGTGCAAATGATAGTGTATGTAGTGACCATCAAAAGATAGATGCAGTGAAACACGCCTGGATGTATGCTCACGAAAATGGACTACTTTCAAATGATATGTTTGCTTTTGGCATTGAAATTTTTAAACTACAAAATGAAACATCAGATGAGGATTTGATACAGGTAATTTTTCATTATTAGATGAAATATTTAACTCTCGAGTTAAATATTTCATCAAGTTTGCATGGTGTGTGTGCTATTGGCAGACGCTCGATTGAGCTTTTTTCTATAAAATCTGGGCAACTAACAACGACAGGGGGTCGTTCGCCCCCAAGTCCTACCATGAAATATTTTCCAAGATATTAATATTGTATAATATGGACTAATATACGATTGGTTAGTTTTCATCCCTTTTTTTTTAGTTGGGAAGAAAAAAAAATCATCAAATAACTTCTCTCGCTCTGGGTAGAGCGAGAGGACCTGTCGGACTTTTACCTACTGATTAGAACCCACCTGTTTTCCTTTAGTTGGTCTTAGTGTCGTTGTTTCGCACATTCCGCAACCTTGTACTTACCACTGCATTCCTAATCACCATTGATCGGAGTAGGTAGATTGATTTTTGGTACTTGTATCATAAGCCATTTTTCCGGAATGTAATTCCTGTATTTCCGGATTCAATTAAATATTGTTAATGTTGGTAGTGATATTTATTACTACTCGATTCAAAATTTAAAGGAAGTAGGTATCAAAACTAAATTAATTTATTATTTACCTGCATTATTTTTTTTTTTGACTTTTTATGGCCACAACTTTTTATTAATTGTTGCACTTAAATTTTAATAATTACGCATACGCATTGTTTTGATAACCGGTCAGTGCACCACCCATGATCCTTTGTTCTGATTGGTCGTTAGGTTGTGTCAAATCGTGACTGCATGCCGTTAAAAAAAATTATGAAGAATATAATATTGCTCCTACCTAAGTTCCGGTTTTTTTAATAATTAACCAATTCCGGAGGAATGACCCTATTAATATATACGTTTAGGATCATTGACCTAAATTCAATCTACCTACTCCAATCACTGCTAATCACCATCGACGCGCCACAACTTAATTAATTATTGCTTTTGATATCATTCAACCTATTATAGCACCCAATGCATTATTTTGCTATGGTTTTTATTCTAGAAAGTGGCCCTCTGAATTTATTTTTCACATTACCTGCACCTGTTTTTAGATATTAGATTCAGCAGCAAAGAGAAATCCTAAGCTAAGGTCTGTATGGGAAGAAAAGATCCTACTGAGCAAGCCAGATGAAAAGAAAATGTTATCTGTGCTGCAAGAAGCTGTGAAAGGACTGAAATCTGACGACTTGTTACATCTTTACAATTTAGTATTGGATAATGTAGAATCTGATGTTGCAGTAAGTTTTAAATATTATTGGACTTTGGGATGTTAACATACTGTTATTTATTGTTAATTCATGGTTTTTTTTTTTCCAGTTAAAGAATCTGTACAAAAAGTTCCAGAATTGCGAAAATGCGGTTTTGTTAGCAGTCAAACCTAAACTTTTACAGAAAATGTATGAAAACAGTGGAATAAAGGCTGCAAGGGAATTGTATGAAGATTTAATAAGAACTCCTCCAACTCAGATTGAGGTGCACAGAAACATGATTGACATTGAGATGGCACAGGAGAAACCAAATGTTAAAAGTATTAGAAAATGCTATGAATGTGCAGTTCAACATCACGGAAGTGATAATGTAGACATCTGGATGAAGTACATGATGTTTGAAACAGAGAACAACGCTCAAGCGACTCCTGCCATCTACAGAAGAGCTGTAGGCATGCTGAAAAAAGAACTTGTTGATGAATTTATAAGAGCACAAACTTTAGCTAAAATAAAATAATTTTGTATTTAGAATCAGGGGTTTTATTATGATAAGTTATCTAAATAGATACAAGAGAGAAGACTGATATCTTACGTCTTATCATAACCTTGGGAAATTCAAAAATATTGCACAGTAATGGCTATAGACATATTTTAACAACTTAATAATTATAAAATGACAAAGCAACTGACAAATAAAATATATTTATTTAATAATAACCACTCCTTGGACTTGACAATCTAGCATAACGAATATCCACATGGTACACCATTTATACTAAATTATTTACACAGTTCATTGTACATATTCTCTTGTTCGCTACTACAAGGTTGAGACTACTTTGGTGATCATGGAATAACACTTAGCTAATTAATAAACATAAATGCAAATACATTAGGAAAGTGTAACTACTGCATGGCTGCGATAGGGGCAATGTAGTACCTAAAGATTAGTGAGGAACCACGCTTGTGTTGCTTATTCCTAAGCAGGTCCCTCCAGCAAGCTTGCCATGATGGGTACTTGGGCATTGCTGGAGGATTGCCTGCCGAGAGGCTGCAGCCACCAACAGCCATGCAAGTAGACACCACAACTAATGGATAAGTAAGAGTACTAGTCACAAAAGTGAGCAATGGTACTGTGTAGTATCGCAGGTCTTTAGTTTTCACCAGGTATTTGTTCACATAGTATGCCAGCACTCCTGTCACGGCAACACATGTTAAATCCCCAAGGAGTTTGGGAATGATTCCATGGAAGAATCCACGGATTCCATCATCTCTATAGATGGACACTACTGCACCCACCAAAGAGCTGTAATGTTCCTCTTTTCCAATAAAAGAGGCCATCATCCTGACAGACACAACATGGAATGGATAAGACACGATGACTGAAGCTGTGTGCATTATCATGTCCCGGCGGCCCAGCTTGATGTAATCTTCAACTTTAGGCTCTTCATCAGTGACGATGTTGGGAGGGTCATTGATTTCGGGCAAGTCGATGCCCATCGCATAGATTACCTTGGAAGTGAGCTGACTGGACGCAATCAGCCCGAGCACTCTCGCCGATAGGCCTCTGTAACAGCCGAAGAATCCATCTGATGTTTTGATAAACTTGATGTACTGGAAAACGTTAGGTAATATCATGGCAGGGCGTCCAAACAGAGTCGTGGACCGGCGAGGCGGCAAGGGCTCGTACCCAAGTTGTATGAGTACTTTCGCATATTCCATAGGATGGCATACCGTTGTTACAAGCAATTGTGACGGTAGCGCCGCTATTTTTTCCTTTTCAATTTCGTCCATGTTATGACTAAAATGACAATACCGTGTTCTTCTGAAATCAAATATGATTGACTATAGACAACATAATATCTCCATAAACGTCAAAGCATTATTGTGTTGCCAGAAAATTATTTAGTCTATGATAGTTTTAAATTTCAAACAAGAAGCTTTTAATAAGAATTTTGAAACTATATTTTTTTTTAATTCGCGTCTAATTTCTAGTCTGAATGATCGCCTTGAGATCCTGTGGCCAAAAAAGCTATAATGATTTCGTCAATACTTACAATATCCTTCATTGTTTATCTTTACTGCTCAACCGCAAGCAAAGTTAATTTAGACAGCCTGAGAGGCAGGTAAGGTCTATAATAAAAGTAGCAGCTCCTTATCTGGATTTCCTTTCTTCTTTGACAGCAGGGTCGTTTCTTCCACGTCTGGTATGGCACTGCCGTTGTAGTAGCCAATGACTCAAATAATATTGGGTATGTGAAGACATACCCTTTCCCTCACGTTTTCAGCCATTTGATTCGCTCGCATTACTACTTTGTAGAAAGCGGTAACTGCTTCCTATTCTCTCTCGCTCTGTACCACGGCTTGAGACGCTAAATTACTGCTATCAATTGCCTCCTCAAGGACATGGAGGTGCTCCGGCAGAACGGACAGACTTTCATCGTATGCTTTACCATGGCCTCCGGGTGATCCGCAGAATGGTAATACCCGTTTCTTTCCACTGTATCCAAAACCTGAAAAAAAACTCCTCAAGGACCCTACTGCCACGATTATGGTGTCCTCAGCTCTGGGTTAGTCTCCATACCGCCATGAGATCCCTCCCGAACTTTGTACGCAGTTTAGTGAAATATTTTTAGAATTTCTAAGACTTTATTAAAGAAAAAGGCTTAGCTGATGCGCCTTTGTAGCCCCGGCTTTTGAATTTTTTCTTGAGAACTGAAAATGCCACCCCCACCCATCTATATACTTTATCATAATAATTATCATTTCAGCTATTAGACGTGCACAGATGGGTACGCCACAATCGCGGCGGTCTCTACCTAAACCCTAAATTCTCCTCCTTTAGGTGTGGCTGGAGAGGTGCCACAGCGTCCTCACCTTCCGCATGACGCGGGTTCTCACTACAAATGGCAAGTTCGGAAAGTTTTTGTTTCGGATTTAGGCGGAAGAAAAGTCCGGGAGTCATCAAGGTACGGAACACTTGAAGAACACGGTGGAGCATGCGGTGGAGACGTGCCCTACTTGAATGGAACCGCCATGTACACGTGGTGATCGACTTCATGCTGGGCCCTGGTTCAGGCTATGACTCGAAGCAAGAGGGAATGGTATGCAGTCGCCTTCGCAACCGTAAGGGAACAGATATCCTCATGCCCCAGTCACCGCCACAGGAGATTCCCCGGGTATCGGAAGTCGCACAGCGATTCCCGGCCACTGTAAGTGAGGGCTTGCGGACGACTAGCAATGGGTAGTCAGCCGTCTGGGCGTCCGGTAAAACGAGCCCACAACCACGACGAGCCCGATTCGTCGACGGCGTGTAGTGTTCCATACGCCTCAAAGAAATGTCAGCAAAATCTTAGCGGCCCGGCAGGGCCAATGCTCGCTAAGACCACGGGAATTTCTGAAAAAGAAACCACATACATTTTGCCTAAAATGAAAATGTATGTGCTTAAAGTACTAGACGTTTCAATGGTTAAAGTTGTCAAAGTTATGTTAATGATGAGTTGTGCATTAGTCTGTCAAGTTAGAATTTGCCGCCCGGGGCTTGGGCTCCGACTTGCTCCTCTCTAGTTCCGGGGCTGCTCCTTCGCCCTCGTCTAAATTAGTCCACGCTACGTCTATGATTAGGGGCCGTCCCTTATATAGGTAATAAATAAGCTTTATCTTACGATAAAGCTTACAAAAGAAGGCCTATTATTCCTGAATCCGGAATCCTGTATTAGTTTCTACGTATTTGGGCGGCGCGCGATTTATCCGCTATTCCTCCTAAAACGCGTGACAGATTTTGGGGCAGGCTTTGGTTTTATGGTAATTTCATAATTTGTATCTATCTGTGTGATGATGGGGCGGGTTGCTAGTTCAGTGTATTACTCGATTTAAAAAATACTTGGTTCACAATGTTAGATAGGTACCTACTTCTATTTCTAAACATGTTGATGAAACCGTATGGTGATGAGTTTCTGTCTTGCTATTTTTTATTTATTTCATTATTATATATTATTTGAAAGAATAGATAACTTCTATCTACTCCTATAAGTAAATAAATAAATAAATTACGGTGATCAAAAGAAAAACTTCATACTCTTGACGGTGTCCTAAAATTTCAAAGGTTTTCTGCTTAAGTAAGTTAGCAACAGGGAGGTTTGGTGCGAATCGAATAATGCGAAATAGCCATTTACAGTCTGACACATGGAGAGAACCGACACAGATGGCGAGACACCATCAGTAAGAAGTTAATTCAACAGGAACTTCTCAACCGTTAGTAATGAGGAATACGACGCGAAGAATAGGAGGACATGGAGAGTAGGTTATAAAATAATTATATTCGATACAAAATATTTATTTGGTAACTAAGCAATAGATGTTAGAAGTTCATTGGTGTCGTCTTCATCTATTTTGTATGGTAGCTGCGTTGTCAAGTTGGTCTGTGTTGGCGGGCCTTCCTTGTTGGAGTCTTTGCGACCATTTAGATGATGCTCTTGATGTGTCTCCTGAAAAATAAAGCAGCTTGTTATTGTTTGGGTACGCTCCATCTCGTTTAACTCTTCAATTCCTTTAGATGACAGAAGAGCTGGGCCTCAAGTCTGCTATTACAATAGTCTCAAAATGATCTATCATTGATTTCATAATTGTTATTTTGACAAGTTTGGTAATCTACTAATATAATGGCGTCATTATGACTTTCCAATGGTCAACCACTGACACTCCATTGAAAGAAGTGGCATAGAATGGTAATCTCGTACATATTGACAAACGAATATCTGACGTATGCGGTAGTCTGCTAAAATATTGACAGTTTCTTTGATCAGTGACCTACCATTATAACGTCGTAGTGCAGTCATTGCTTTTAATAAGCTCGATATTGTCATTCTACTACAATTCTAGTACAGGACCATTGACTAATCATTATGAATTAGCAGATTACTAACTTTTAGCAAAATGACAATGGGATCATGTTGGAATGACGAAATTATAAAAATAGCAGACTTGGGCCCCTGACAATATGCAGTATTTGGTCGTAAATATATATGACCCTGGCGAAATAGACACGAAAACATATAATATAAACAGTAAAAGGAATAATTTTTACAAACGGTAAAAGTTATCGAAAAAATTTAAATTGTAGGTAAGTTTTGTTTACATAAAAAAATTATTATAAATTTCGGTTAAATTACTTTTAATTAGGTGGCTTGTACATGCGTAGCCAGATTTGAGGATTGTCTTTGCCATCGACACGCTGAGTAGTATAAACCAATACAAACCACTTCTTCTTCAGTAGATGAGGAGGATGTTTCATCAGTGTCAGGGTCTCCACAGTTCGCCTCACGATCATCTCCATTCACCTTTTCGTTATCAACCGTATCACTGTCAGACATCTCGTCTTTTTCTTCCAGTGTTTCCCATACTTTTTCTTTTTCTAACATATCTGAAAACAGTATAATATTTAAGCATGTAAATGGTGATAAACAGATTCCACATGACCAAAACCGAAGTGATGACATATGGCTCTGAAAGGTGGTAGCTTTTAATGGGCCTCATCAGAAGGCTTAAAGCCGGCCCTGCCAGCCAGTTTGTTGAAGAACAATTTTTTAATTAACATCTAATAAACAGAATCGAACATTCTGTATGCACTCGGGCAATTTCTGAGAAAAGGCTTCGTACACAGGGCGCCAACAATACGTATGGCGAGCGAACTACCGAGTATATTGTATCGAGACTTATTAATAGTCTACCCTCAGAAATAAAAAAAATATTACACACAAAAATATCAAATGCAAACTTAGGCAATATTACTTAAGTATTATTTAAGAATGTTTTTTTAGTTATTTAAAGACCTAAAGTTTTTATAAATTGTTATCGACAATAACGTACATACGAGTATATAAAAAATCCTTTTATATAGTTTCGATATTGAGAATAGATATATGATAGTACAAGTTTAAACCTTAGTGGTTTTTTTTTAATTTAGAAAATCCTGTATTCTTTTGTATTAATGATAAATAAATGAAAAAAAAAACCCAAAGTGCAATGGAGAGGGCTATATATGCTCGGAGTTTCCTTGCCTGATTGAATCAGGAATGTAGAATATCCGCTGGAGAACCAAGGTTACCGACATAGCCCGAACAATCGCCAAACTTAAGTGGCAGAGGGTAGTCCACAATTGCTCGCTCGCAGAACAGATGGTCGATGGATACGAATGGTTCTGGAGTGGAAACCGCGCACTGGAAGATTCAGCATTGGAAGGCCTCCCATAAGGTGGACCGATGACCAAATAATGCATAGGACTGTTCGTTGTGGCGATACTTGGGAATACTAATGTCTACTAACAGTGGATGTTTTTCGGCTGAAATGAGGATGCAGATATTGCAAGCATTTGTCAGTTATCGTGTATACTTGCCCCTGTATCTCAAGCTTCCCTTCCTGCTAATGGACCCTTCGCTGGGTATCTCCACTATGACGACTGGTACTGCATCGATGGTGACTCCGTTGGCTTTCTTGTCACCTTCTGGATTTGGATCTTCGGGTATTGGCTCTTTGTTTAGCTGCAATATAAAGAACCAATTTTAAAGGGTTTTACGTTGGCTCCATCACTTTAACAGTTCAGTTTAGGTCATCAAATGGATCGCGTCAAGAACTTGAGGTGGCCTAATCTCTCTCAATAAAAGCTCGGTTGAAAACTGACGTCCGGCAACTACTACGTAGTTGTCTGGCATTTTTGTTAAACTTGTACTATTTGGTGTAGCCGTGAGACTCACTTAGTTTTCTTTTTTAGGGTTCCGTACCGCAAAAGGTAAAAACGGAACTTTTATAGGATCACTTTGTTATCCGTCCGTCTATCTGTCTGTTAGTCCGTCTGTCAAGACCCTTTATCTCGGGAACGCGTGGAGGTATCGAGTTGAAATTAAAACTATGATCTCAAGTCTACGGTCCCTTGAAGCTGTGGAAATCGAAATAAAAAAAAAACCTATATTTCGACACTCTCATGAAAATCAAAATTCATAGGGGATACTTCCCGTTAACCCAGAATCCAGAAATTCGGCATAAAGTAGATATAGCACAGATATAGGAAGAATTCTGAAAACAGTATACTTGTTGTTACCTACGTCACAAAAAAAGAATAGCGATTTGGAAAAATCTTCGAGAATTGAACAATTTATATAAATGAGTTAGTACGGAAAAAAAAATCAGGGCGCGAGTCTGACTCGCACTTTCCCAGTTTTTTTTTTTGTATACTTAAGGTTTTACGTGTTGTTTCTACATTGTGTATCTATGTATGCCAAATGAAATATTTTTCTTTCTTTCTTTCCATATCTATTTACTATAGTTTCGACTCCCGGCAGTTTCTGGAATAACCTCACCTGTAGAAACGATATAGCTGGTTCTTGTAGCTTTGTCGCTTGCTCCTTGCTTCGCATTATATTCTCATCCGTTTGCTTCTCCAGGCTCAGCTTGTAAGCCTTGTGTGTTCGCCACATCTGTATTTCGAAATATTAAAAGTTAGTATAGGACTCCTTGGGCTCCTTGCCTGCTGGGGCTGCTGGATTGCTCGAAAGTGTTACCACGGTAACTGAGTTACAAGTGGAGTTTTGCCAGTAAAAGTCTGACACTTCCTTTCAACTAAAAAAAGATTAAGTGATTCTGTTGGTTCATTATCCAATAATGGAGACTGAGATAAACCTAGCTAGACCAAACCTACTTAGCAGTTGCGGTTTTCTAATAATTTTGAAAACACATGATTATTCTATTAAGTAATAAACAAACAATTTGATGATTTATGTTTCAACAATTTCAAAATTTTTAAAACTACATCTCAACTATACCATGATTTTTACTTAGATGGACTAAAGTGATAGCAATAACAATGGTTTAATGAGAGCGCAGTATTGTTCATCGATAGCTGGGCATTGTCCAGGGCCTCAAGTCTGCTATTACAATAGTGTCAGAATAGTCTATCATTGATTTCATAATTGTTGATTTTGACGAGTTTGGTAATCTACTAATATAATGGCGTCATTATGACTTTTCAATGGTCAACCACTGACCATCCATTGAAAGAAGTAGTATAGAATGGTAATCTCATACATATTGACAAATGTATGTCTGACGTATGCGGTAATCTGCTAAAATTTTGACAGTTCCTTTGATCAGTGACCTACCATTAGAACGTCATTGTGCAGTCATTGTTTTTAATAAGCTTAATATTGTCATTCTACCAAAACTCTATTAAGAGACCATTGACCGATCAATGATCGATCAATATGAATTAGCAGATTGCGAACTTTTAGCAAAATGACAATGGGATCGTGTTGGAATGACGAATTTATAAAAATAGCAGACTTGGGCCCCAGGTCCACTTCTGTCACTTTGGTCCATCTAATTAAAAATCAGGGTATAATTCATTATTTCTTCTGGCGCCAACGAATAATAGTTGTGTTTCTAGCTACATATGTAAATATAACTTAGTCCAATGCATTTAGAATTTGATACTCACGTGATATCCGCAGTAGCACAACCCAAGCAAGAACACAACGATGAGTGCTATAAAAAAGTTGTCCGTATTATCTTCTTCCGTGTCCGGTTGTTGGTAGAGGGAGTCGTACGGGTTGCGGGATGGCGGATCTTCTACCCATGTCTTATCTACGCTCTGGGGATAAGAAAATGTAAATGTATAAAAGGGTTTTTCGAGTGAAGTTTAGTGGATGTTTTAATTAGTCGCAAATTGATTCCTAGTGGATATTGTGTTGTGAAATTGGTGTAATTTTGTATCTCAAGTATCTGCGCAGCTGGACAATATATGAAATCATTGAAACAGGCGCGATTTCGGTAAAATGGTGCTGAGAATTATTGTAAACTACCATAGCGAAGCTTACCGAGAAGGCTGGCCAGATACATTTGCTGCCAAATAATGCAAAAACTTTAGAAAGGAACTTAAAATGACTGATTACTTAATATTTCTAATCTTGACACTGCTTCTATGCACAAATCTTGCAAAGCCAAAAAACAAAACAAAATTATAAATGAAAATTGTTTATTAGGTCTCAAACGGTTACATTTACAAATGTGAATAAAACAGCCCCAGTAAGTTAATAACAATACTTGTGTTGGGTTTGACTCGTTCCTTCCCTTAATTTATAGTTAACAATACACTAAGAAATCATAAAAAAAAATTGAGTCAGCGTGAAACAATTACTTATAACTATAAAGTAGGTAATACGCAGCTCTGTGTAGTGTGTAATCGTGAGTATATATATGTGTGACTACAGTAATACGTATTATTGTAGTCACAGTGAGTTTGATGGTTTTTTAGAGGTATGTGGAACAGGGAGTAAAGTACCACATACCTCCATTGACAAGGGAGGATCTTCCGGCTAGACGGGTGTTGTGCCTGGTGGGCAACTGCCCAATAGATGATTTTGGGCTGTTCTATATGTTCCAATCGCGCGAAGAACTTTAATTGCGCGATGCAGAATTAGTTATTATGTGACGCCATAGTTGTCGCTATAGTTTGTTAGTATGTGTGAGTTTACTGAATTGCCATTATAATAGATGTATTAGTAGTAATGTTGTGGAGTGGCGCGAAATATCAATACAAGGCAAGGCAAGGTTCCACCAGTTTGCAGAACTATGCTGATGTGATTTTCATCTGCCATTGTATTAGTGCATCTTTTCGGACAAGTCTCATCGAAGTCTGCAGGGCACTGCGAGGGCCTGTTAAATATCTACAGTGCCAATAAATTTACTAAAGCAAGTCTACTCACAATAAGGAAGCTGCCATTGTGTGCTGCCGCTAGCTGCGTCTGGTCGGGCCAGGCTTCATCAAAGTCTGCAGAACATTGTGCAGACCGAACCCCTTGTGCGTTCACCGCATTCACTTCCGCTGAGTTGAGGCGGGTGAACAGCATGTACTCTTCTAGAGGCTTCATCTCGTACTCGTTTATTTCTACTAGGATGTCTGTTTTGGAGGAAAATATTTTTATAGATTTAAATCCAAAAAAAACATACTTGCTCCGTCGGTTAGATATTATCGAGAACGTCTTGGTACACTTTCTCCTAAAAGTTACGTCATAGCCATTCTCAAAATAAAAAGCGTTTTATTTTAAAAAATGTATGAGATTGGTTTGATAAACCAATAAAACAAGTCTTATCATCTAAGTGACGGACCTAGTAATGTTTTTATAATCAAGAAATAAACCTATTATTTCCAGCCTTAGATTTTCGCCTGTACGAAAATGTAGGTCTGTACCAAGAATAAAATTTAGAAATCGAAACTTTAAGTTAATGCCAAATATCCATTGTTTTTAGCTTATATACCAGTCTTGGCAGCTTGACTAGCAGTGATCACTGCCGAATCCGACAGAAAAAAATATTAAGATTTGGTACAAAAAGCTGAGTAAACCAGTTTACGTGGATTTGGTTTTGTACTTCCTTGTTACATTAAGTCTCTGCAGCCCTGATGGCCCTATTGTTTAATTATGTGTAAGCGTGCTCCGTCAGCAACCACATCATCGATGCCATCATGTGAGATAATGGTCATCATCTTCCTGCCCTTGTCCCGTTTTTTTTGGGGTCGGTGCAACACGTTTTTTTTTTCCATTCTGTTCTGTCACTCGTAACGCTGTCACTAACTCTCTTTTATTTCATATCACTCTTCACACAATCCATCCATCTTTTCTTTGGCCTCCCTCTCCCTCTCCATTCATCCACATGTAAACTCATAACTCTTTTAGCAACATGCATTTCATCCCTCCTTTTTACATGACCATACCAAGACAAACGATTCCCTTTCAACTTTACAGTCACTGGCGCCACTTTAAAACTTCCCCTAATATACTCATTTCTCACTTTACCCATTCTCGTCACACCACACATCCATCTTTACATTCTCATCTCCGCTACATGCAATCGTTTTTCAACCGTCTTTTTCACAGCATAACATTCTGATCCATACAGTATGACAGGCCATAACACGGACAAGCGCGAGCCTATCAATAATAAATAATAATAAAAAAACCTACAAAATCTAGCGAGTTGCTTAAAGGTAATTTCAAATAATAATTTGGTGTAAAATGTGATCCAAAAACGAAAAAATGGGTACTTTCTAAATTACAAACCATATACTTACTAGATAAGCATCCATTATACCCCTTATAGATCTTCAACCTCGGATCCGTAGTATTGAGACCTCCGACCTGAACCTCGTTAGATCCCAAGTCGAAAACGTCCCATACAATTTGAGGAGGCACCTTCTCTAAAGGGACCTCTATTCTGTCTATTAGGAGTTTAGCTTCCTGATTCGTTCGTGTGTAGTAGATTGTGTGGCGAGCACCTGGAGAAAATGGGGTAATTTTATATTTTATATATAAATTTCAGATTTTCACTTTCAGCAGCCTTATGTACGTTCTATTTGAACATAATATAACAGAGAAAGTGGAGCGTAGGCTAAAACTGTATAGGAAAATTATAGACAAAACGTAAAAGGAGATTAGAGGTCATATTTATTATAATTATACTTTATAATATACACCTCATAATTGGAACAAACCTTTACAAAATTAAGTGTACAATGGGCGATCTTATGGCACAGGGCAATCTCCTATAGACAAACTTGTGATGGACTGAACGAAAGGAGATAGATTTGTAAGAAAATCATAAATAATATTAATTAGACATAATAACAATAATCACTAGTGGACACTTTCAACAGAGATTAGCCAAGTACGCAGGAGATATTATAGTGTACAAGTTTGTGCGCAAACACAGGCGCACTCTCTGTTCCTTTACTGTCATTCGGGGTTACCATGACGTTCAAAGTAAGTTTGTTGTTTTGATTGTTGTTTGGTTGTTGTTGTTGTTGTTTGTTGTTCGTCCAAAGGTTGTCTTTAAAAAATCGCTTTTAGCGATAAGACCGCCCATTGTGACACCTTATTAATGTTAATTACCTAATGTAAAATGTATTTTTGGTGTACAATAAAGAATATCTATCTATCTATCTATTGTTTCATTCTTATTTCAGTGTGGGTAAGAGACAGAGCTATACAGGTTGTCTAGCGCCATCTCTTACCCACACTGGAAATAAGAATGAAACAATCTTACTTACAACGGCATAGTACAGGTCATAGTCCAATGGCACGGGAATCAGATGCATCCGGAGAGAGATCTGGCGCAGGACTAACAAAACAGGAAAAGGCTTTACGTGCTTCCGAGACACGTGGGTGTCATATCATCAAATTCTAATATATGAAACACATAAACACAATGTTATAATTAACGTACTACTTACTCTGCAGTGGAATAATTAAAATAGGCTTAATGGTAAGAGGATTCTATATTCACTTGTTGTTATTCTTAGGCATCACTGTTTTACAGTATTGTATTAAGAGGAGCTTCTGCATACCGTTTAAAAAGTTCCTGTTTTGGACTGCAGCGCCATACGCCTCTTCCTCGCGGTTTTCTTCGAATTTCAGGTAGCCATCTTGTGTAATTGCAACTAATAAATAGTAACTGCGCCTGGACCAAAAATATTTGACGTTTCTTAATGGTACATAATAAAGTTATAGAAGGTTATATAGGCATTGTCAAAAATCAGATTTCATGTCAGCTTAAGAACGAATGAAAAAAAATAGTAAGTATTTATTTAATTTAAACTTTATGTGCAGTAGTGGTACATAGGCGGACTTAATGCAACAAGGCATTCTATACCAGTCAACCTTTGGGTTAAAAATTGTAACACTGTGGTAGTAAATAAATAAAAATAAATAAAATATATTTCAAATAGAATTTAGTGTAATTAAATCAAGTTGCTTATAATATTAAATACGTAGGTATTTAAGCCAATATTATAAACTAATAAATACTATGTATTATCTTACTTGTTTTCTGTTTGAACCAACAAAAGGACTGTATTCTTCTGACGCAAATCGTTACTAGAAAACGCCAGTTTTATTTTAACCTGGAATAAAGATGTAAGTAGTAGATACATAAAAATACATATCATAGCGTTTGTTGCATCATTTTTCTTGTTAGTTGTTTTTTAATTTTGAAGGACTATCTTATTTTGTCGTTAAAATGATTCCAATTCTCAGCCCAGTTTTGACAAGCTATTTTAGATTTTATTTAGTTTTTTATTTTGGCCCTTGTCGTTTGTCTAGCTTAGACTAGCTCATCCTATTGTATTAACACACTCAGTGCGAAAACACTCCAAGCTGTACTAATATATTTATGTGCCCTAACCGTACCTGGAACACAGGTCCGGAAAGCAAAAACTTCCTCTGTAGAATGCTCTCTCCATTGAAATCTGCCCCTTTCTCCTCAACACAATACTCTCCAAAGTAGCTGGTCAGTTCACAGTCACAGCTGCTCTCCTGATTGGTGAAGTCTTCGGTACAAATACCACCGTTCTTACAAGGTTCTGAATCGCATTTCATGTTGCATTCTGGTAGGACGCCTGTTAAGTCTAAAATAATGACGTTTTTGTTAGATTTTTTAAGAAAATCATTTAGAGGTATCCCTGTTCTGCATATCTCTAAATGTTTTTCTTGTCCCGTAAACCTCCATAGAAAAGGGAGGGTCCCCTGACCAGATGGATGTTATGTTTGTTCCAACTGCTCGATAGTTGATTTCGGACTGTTGTATAAATGTATATGTTTAATTGCGCGGAGAACTTTGATATCGCGATGCAGGATTTTGAATTTTAGTTCCTATGTGACATCATAGATGTAGTTGGTAGTCAACTGTTTGTATTATGGTAATACAAACATTCATATGGCACTGAAACATGGTCGCTTACAATGGGCCTCATCAGAAGGCTTACAGTCACCCAAAGGGCAATGGAAAGGGCTATGCTCGGAGTTTCCTTGCGTGATCGCATAAAGAATAAAGATATCCGCAGGAGAACCAAGGTCGCCGACATAGCAAATTGCTCGTAGAACGGATGGTCGATGGGGCCCGAAAGGTTCTAGAGTGGCGGCCGCGCACCAGTAAACGCAGCGTGGGAAGGCCTCTCACAAGGTGGACCGACAAGCTGGTGAGAGTCGTGGGAATGCGGTGGATACGAGACGCTCAGGATCGGTCGTTGTGGAGACGCTTGGGGAGGCCTATGTCCAACAGTGGACGTCTTTCGGCTGAAATAATGATGATGATGAATACAAACAGTTAACTACCACCTTTTAATCGCGGATTGCTTGGATCTTCGTTTAAGCCATTCGAACTGTTCACAAAAGATTTAAGAGTCGTACTTTAAATATCATACCATTCCATCTGGTTACATTGTAAATTTTGATAAATCGTCACTATATCCTCTCCAGGTTAGGTAATAATGATGACGTCATATTATTTCAACACATATAACGTCAGTCGCTATACAAAATGTTTGTATCTCTGGAAATATTTATTCTCTAGTTTATCTTTTTACTAAACATTACCTTGATCAATATTTTCCAACGCCTTCCTTGATAAGTCCACTACATGGTCAGCGATTTTGAAACCTCTCACACAGCCAATGTATCCTTCCTGATGCAGCGAGTTGGATCTATTAGCCAACTGTAAGGAGTATGGGTCGAATCCTCCTAAGTTCATTTGGAAGTAGTCTGTGGGAGGCGCTGGAGGCCTCTGTGGACGGATTACCTCTGGAAATAGTTAATAGTTTGCCTTCAAATAGTTACAAAACATTTTCAAATCTAGTCTATAAGTTACATTTTTTATTTAAAGTTGGAACTCGCACAGAAAATTATAAAGTAACAAACTCGGAAAAACTTGTTAACAAAACAATATAAACTTACCTAACTCCGGATTAATCCAAGGCATGTTAGTATAATTACTCAACAACTTTGCAGTCCTATCAATCGTAGCGTTATTCTCGTTTACATGCAAAGTGGTCCCGTTCTCAGTTCTGATAATAGCGATCTGAACACTTTCACCCTGATTAATCTTTTCATAAGTTACATTCATTTGTATAATTTCGTTTTCATCATTGAATAGGTAAATTATTTCTGATCCATTATGAATGAAAAGATGTATGAAATTGTTGAGATTGTCGTTTGCATATAGAACTAATGCATTGTCGTCATATGTTCTTAAATTCATTAGTACATTTTCTGTCATCATTTTCTTCAGGCGATGTTTCTCTGCATCCGTTGCATTGTCTACTAGATAGTTCTTCTTTAGGTAAGATTTTTGCGTTTGAAATGTAAGTGCTTTCTCGTTTATGTCTAGAAATAATAATATCGTTAGATATTTTTTCTTATCTTTATGATTGGTACCTTCAAGGACCAATTATGTCTAACCATGGAGTTTCTTGCCGGTTCTTCTCCATAGGAAACGACCAATTTGGAACCGTGCACTAGCTTCTGACGTTTTATAAGTGCCCATGTATTGGGTTCCTTTTTATTATGATTATTTTTATTGTACTTTATTGACCAGTCTACACTGTCCTTACATAATAAATCCAATATATTGTAAACAGAAAATATTGTGTCAACAAATTCTTTTTTAAAAGAGTAACCATGGAGTTTCTTCCCGGTTCTTCTCCATAGGAAACGACCAATTTGGAACCGTGCACTAGCTTCTGACGTTTTATAAGTGCCCATGTAGGCCTATGTGAAATAAAAATCTTTGACTTTGACTTTGACTAACTATAACTCGTCCATGATAAATAAATTGTTTGAAAAGTATGTTGGTTTGAAGGTGATATCGGTTTATATTCAACAAGCTGTTTAAAGTGTAAAATATCGTGAGGATTTTATATAAAAAAAATATTATAAAAATTCTAATGAAAACTGATATAGCTAATCGGTACTTTCGATTATTATCTTTCTAAGGATACTTACTTTCTTCACAATGTGTCCCTAAATGCGCCCAAGGGTTTTTACAGATACATTCGTAGCTAGACCAGAGTTCCTTACAAATGGCTCTATTATGACACGGGTTGGGCACACAAGATGGTTTACAGTCCTTAATAATCTCTGATAGATGGACGGACATGTAACTGTAGATGTCCAAGATCTCGCCATTTACCACCAAGCCTCTGAAGCAGCCGATTAGGCCTTGGTTGACAGCGGATTTCTTGAGATGCTCTCTGAAATAGTGAACCTTGATGAAAACAAATGTACAGCTTTGAAGAATAATTTGGATAAACTTACGATCTCACTTTTACTTTTTGAGTCCATATTAAAATTTTATAAATATAGGTATGGTGTTGAACTGTTTCTCGCATAATTTATTAGACTGTTATGACCCATGGCTGAGCAAACACCTCCCCCTCTCCGTTTTTCACACATATCTTTCAGATATTACCCTAATAGTTTTTTTTTTATTGTTATAAACCAGTGCTTGACTGCGATCCCACCTGATGGTAAGCACAGATGCAATTATTGATGGTGAGGCGCACTAGTTTATTAAGAGCCTATTCACTCTAGCCTTGAATACAACTAAATTATAGTTGAACGGGAAGACCGCAGCAGGCAAAATTATTCCAGTCTTTCGATGTACGCGTTATAAATGATTGCTATTTGACGGTTGCTATTTTCAAGTAGGATTGGTCCAGTCATGACTGCCATATGTCTGATGAGGTTTGGGCTTAAAAGCCACTTACTGAGTCCTATTAAATTATGAACAATAATAATCAGGTTAAAAGCCTGATTTGGTTTCAATTGCAATTTTAATAATGAAAGTTGTTTTGCCTTTTTGTATTCTTTTTCTCTGTTCTTCCATTCTGACCAACTGAACCGACCAACTAGAATGGATCAATCGAATGAACTCAATCGGATCACTTATTTTTTGTTCTCAATTTTATAACTTTTTATTTGTTCCGATAGAAATATTTTATTAGTTTATTTTGATTCATAATATAATAATAAATTTGTCACATATCATTTAAACTTTTAAATAATTTTTAATTTTTATTTAAAGCTATTAAGTCTAGTAAATATAAAAATACTTACGCGGTAGCACCACCAATGAACATAGAGCCTTCAAAAGGTCCAAACTCTTCCTCTAACAATAAGTTGAGCATCTGATACTCAGTGTTGAGCATGAACCTGACGTGGTAGAAGTTGTAGTCGATCCATATCTTGTGCCATTCTCCTCCGTTTAGCTTGCGTTTGGAGTTAATTACCAGTTTTCTGGTAGTACCAGTGTTTAGGGTAAAGTTGAAGGTTAGCTCGTGTTCTGTTTGAGGAAAACAATTTTTTTTTCTAGCCGTTTGTTATTCCTAGATAAGGTAGCCTTTATCCTGATTACACTAACAGAAGTAGTGGAACTTCGGACAATATTAGGGCTTGCTTTGTTCTGGATAGATACTATAGGAATTTACCATCTAACGGATATTAGAAAAATCTAAGCTCTCCCAAAAAGAAAGTCAATATGAATTTTTCGGTTTACAATAACACAAATAGGTATGTTGGAAAGGTTTTCATAGTAAGAATATATGTACATGTTGATAAGTAAGTAAAAAGTAACAACGATGTTAAGAGTGGTAGAGTAAATGAAAACTAAAGTTGCAAATAAACAAAAAGAATTTGAACTGACTAACAAAATATAATCAATAAGCAAAATGCAATCTTATATTAAGAATACTCTTACCGCTAGTCAAAGCAACCATAAATGAAGGATAGTTAGGTCTGATCGGTGGCTGGAACAAGAGGATAGCGCTGGTACCAGTCGTTCTGAAACTGAAAGCGATGTCTCCTTTTCTCCAACCAGGCACCTCTATATACGATTGTGATGTCGTGAATGTTACGACGTAACGCTGGGTGTCTGAAAGAATATGGTGACTTTAGTTTTTCAGGACTTTTTATGCTTCCTTTTTGTCTAAAAATGTATATTTTTAGATGTTTATTTGTTTCAAGATTCACCACTACTACACACAAGCAAATGGTTCTGAAGAAATTTAGGCTTAATATGCCTAAATTTTTTCATAGTGTACGGTTTTTCAAATTTCTTTAAAACTTACTAGTTTCAACACACTCAAGAGGCCCCAACGTAATCCTGCCCTGAGCATCTTCAGGCAAGTCTTTCTGCTGTAAGAAGAACATGTCAGTGATGCCGAGGCTGGTCGGTTCCACAAAAGTGCCTTCATCAGTGTGCCACTTGCCGTCTTCGTTGGAGTCGCAGTTGCAAGACTTGGTGGCGTTGACGCAAGTAGCGTTCACACCGCAGGGGCAGTAGCCTCTAGAAATAAGATGTAATGATCGTGAGGGGCTTCTTAGGCAAGAGAATCCATTAGTTTGCAGACTGGTCTTTCTTTTTAATGGATGGAACTATGATGATCGTGAGGGGCTTCTTAGGCAAGAGAATCCATTAGTTTGCAGACTGGTCTTTCTTTTTAATGGATGGAACTATGTCATTTACGTATTAAGAGCTTATATTAGCAATAACTTGTAACTAAGTTATTCCTGAGGTCTAGATAAAGTAACATTTTATCAACAGTAACCACTGTCAATCAAATGGTTTGTAGTTCGATAAATTATGTGAGATTTCGGAAGAGCATATCCATCCCATATATTTTTGCGTTTTTGACAATCGTTATCGCTTTTTGACGCAAAATAAAAGACAGAAAATAGTTTGTCTTTAGGTAGGTCATCATCATTTTCCCTAGCCTTTTCCTAAATATCTTTGGGTCGGGTTCCAGTCTAACTGGATGCGACTGAATACCCGTGTTTACATGGAGCGACTGTCTGTCTTTAAGCAGCAGTCATTTAATAATAATGTATTGTATTGTTACTTTACCTTTTAACATTTCCCAAGAAATCCACAGTATTATTAGATGAAGATATAAACCAGGTAGCACTATGTAACTCCAAGGGCGCCTTCATGCAATCATACTTGATGTACTGCCTACAGTACAAAGAGTGGGAGATGAGCTCTTGAAGCATTTCTGCTGTAAATTCCCTATATTTTATATTGAAGCTAAAATCATTTCCCGATGCTGAGCGAACGTCCTGGAAGAAATGGAATTGTTTTACGGGTTTTAAATATGACGAAAGTTAATAAGGAAGCAACGGATGAATTTAAGTACCCTTGGCGTCATTGTCATGGAAATTTCATGGTCAGGGCTGAGCTGTAGCCCGTACTTTCTTGAGACTAGCACTATTATACTCCAGAACTTTTCGCTAAAATGTTCGTTCTATTTCTTTTACATTCTAAATTATGAATTTTTTGTTACTCAACAATTCGATAAAACAGTTTAGTGAAAAAAAAAATTACTCACAAGCGAGTAAGTAATTTCTTTTTCTCTCTCGCTCTTTCTTTTCGAATTTTAAAATGAGAAATTTTAAATTGAAAAATCCGTTTGATCTTAATTATTCACACGGACATGGAAGTTAATTTTTTGTGTAAAAGATTCTCAACTAAGAATGCAAGAGCAAGTAGAGCTCAAAAATTACAGCAGCCTACTTTGGATACGTTGACATACAGGCATAATTTTTTTATAGGTAATCATAGGATGACTAAACAATGTGATACTTAAACATGCAGATAAAGTAAAATATAAGTATAAATGGATACTCACAACTTGACTAGGCAGATTATGTTCAACAACAGTAGTAGAAGAATCAGCTTCTATCTGAAACTCGCATTTGACGTGTGCGGGAGGAAATTTTCCGTTACCATCAATGTCTATGAGGTAGACATCGTTTCGCGTATAACCAAGCAGTGCTAATTCTTCGCAAGTCTTGCGGAAGGTCGCGAAGTGACAATTCTCACCGATATAACCTTGAAGAAAGTAGATTTGAGTTAATATGTCAGTTATTGAGATTTAGTCTAGTGTTACTTTTAGGGTTTATCTAGATTCGTAGATAAAATGATCTATTGATAACATTTTGTGGATCTTAAAATATTTTATAGAGAAGACTATAAAATGTAACTTTAAAGTTGAATAATTATATTACATCAATATTTCCCAGTTGAATTTAAAAACAATATTGATTGATGTAGAAGTTTTATGCAGTAATAATTGCAAAACTTGCATTTTTGTGACTTCACTAGTCACTCTATGAAAGCCTATGATAAAAAAAGAGCAAAAAACAACTGTGCGGTACGTTGCTAAGTATTTTTTTCTAAAACACATCTTTGGCTAAGAAGCTACAACCTAGAAGTCTTTAAGTCAAGAGTACATAGGTTACTTCTAGGCAAGCGTGTTCCATCATCGACCACATCATCGCTTACCATCAGGTGAGATAGTGGCCAAACGCGAGCCTTTCCTTAATAAAAAAAACCATAAAAAAAATAAAAAATATCTTTAGAAATGTATTTAAATAAAAATATCACTTACCAGTATTTTCACAGTTACAGATGACGCGATCAGAACTAACGGAACAGATTCCTCCATGCTCACAAGTATTGGGTCTCGTGCAGGGGTCTACATATCTACAATCATCTATGGCCACTTCACCGACTACTCTCTCAGTCATTATCACAAATCTCGGTTCAATTAGCATCCCGTTTATTTTTATGTTCCTCATGCAACCAATTAGACCTAAGTTAGCTGATTTCAGACCACTTCCTATTACGATTTTGTCTTGTAGCTCAAAGTCTAGACCTGGAAAATGGGGTGATTAGAAATTTAACTGACGGATTAACGGTAGTTTGGATTAATGGCTTGGTTATAAATCGCGATTTTAGAAGATAAATTCGTTTTGTTGTAAAGTAAATCCTTTCAGTGACTTATTGGAAGTTTAAATTGCGGAATATTATTATTATTATTCTCTTTATTTGCTCTTAAAACTTATTAAGTACATTTCTTAAAAAAATTAAAAATAAAACATTAAAAAAAATAAAAAGTATCCCACCGGAATCGGAAACAAGGTCCAAGCTACTGGCGGTCAGGGCCCCAGAGAAAGAAACCTAGGAGGTTTCTTTCTCTGGGGCCCTGACCGTACGTGACTGACAGACGACCTGACAGTACGTGCCGTGTCCAGGAGTACCGCTTTCTGAATCAAGCCTTTGATCCAGTCGCAAACGAGGCTCTCGTTCCTAAGGTGTTGGTCGAAGCTCTTGGCTGTTAAGCCCTTGCCCGACACTACTATAGGTACAATGATCGCCGAGTCCACATCCCACATGTCGACAACCTCGCGAGCCAAGTCAATATACTAAATTTGTTTATCTTTCTCGGCTTTCACGAGGTTCTCGTCATGTGAAACGAAAATGTCAACAATCATTGCACGCCTCTCGCTTCGGTCCACCACCACTATATCAGGCTTATTGGCTACAATAATCCTGTCAGTGATGATGGGCCGATCCCAGTACGGTACCTTCGATACCACAAGAGAGTATTTCAGAGCAAGTTGCTATGGATAATTCTGGCTACTAGGTTATTCCTATGCAAGTACTCTTCGTTAGCTAGACGAGACCAACCAGAGATAATGTGACGAATTGATTTTCCCGGACGGTGACATGCCTGACAGATGTCAGTCGTGCCGTCCTTCACAATAAATCTCCGGTAGTTATTCGACATGATAACTTCGTCCATAATTGCACAGACAAAACCTTCGGTTTCCCTAAAGAGGTTGCTGAAACGCAGCTAGGCTACGGACGTCAATTCGTCTACATCAGGCCCGTGAAGGGCCCGGAAAAAGGCTTATTATTATTTATACTAGAAAGAAGATAAGATGCTACTACTAGTTGTAGCCCAATGAACCTTTTTTCTAATGACTCATAAATATTAAATGAACGTATAAAAATAGCATGTATATAAGCACCTATTACATTGTTACAGAAGCGATCAGCTTTGTAAATCAAGAAATCATTTGTCTCGAATGTGACAACATTGCCAACAACATCTACTGTTTAGTAAACCAAACGCTCATTAACAAAAGAAATCTCACCGAACATCTGCATGTGCTTATTATGATGATCCACCGTCATCTTGATCCTTCCCTTCCTGTAATCCAACTCGACGTTGTGCCAATCGTTGCTTACATTGAACTTGACGGATTTCAACACAGTCACGTTTTTGCCCACATCTGATACCAACTCGAATCTTATCTCTTCTTTCACCATCCTTACCTACATATTTATGACAAAATTTGTTAGTGTTATGTGGTCATATGGTGCAGGATCCGTGAGGTTGGTCTTGAGAATAACTTCCAGATCAGTTTTTTTAAGGAATTTTACTCGTAATAAATCAAAACTCTAATTTTGTCTATATGGCGATCAGCATTGACTACATGATCGGTTTGTAGGCGAATGATGCGTTTTATTAATTTGCCAAATACATAAAAATCAATCTAATACCTATACAAAGTTGTCATTGAAATCGTCATTGTTAAATTGCATGAAGAGCTGCAAAAACATTACCAAAGTGGAGTTCGTTATCAATACCCCAGTGAGGTAATATTCTCGGCCAGGTTGGGTAAATTTCGTTGTTGCAACCTGACACAGAAGTCTAGACCGTATTTGCATTTATTTACAATTAAATTGTATGTTGTTTTCTTATGTTGTAATTAAAACGTTATATAAACAGAATTAAGTGTTATATTTTGAGGTTTCGACATTATAGTGTTCAGATTTTAAGTTGTAGTAAATTTTGCCCCCTTTTGAAATGCTTAAGTAGTTATAGTTTACTTATAAAATATCGGTTTATTGATTTAATAAATAACAAGATACACACACATTATTATATTCCATATAAAATTATTATTTTGATCAAGTGTCTTACTTATTGTGGAACAATACCAAATGAAATGCAACTAAACATAATCAAATTAGCATAAAATAATAAAAACTTGTTTGTCATGGACTCTTACCTCCCAATAGCCTTGCGTGGATGTCTGACTGTAAGCCAACACAGCCATATTCTTGCTCGTCTTAAAATCAAACTTTAAATTGACAGTGTGGCTCTGATTCAACGGCCACCAAATATGGGACGTTGCGAAAGGATATGTAATCGGTATTACTTCTATATCTATCTCCTCAAACTCAGGATCCAACACTCCTATGTAGTGAACTTTAGGGTTATTTTGCTTCAACTCGTACAAAATTGACACGTCATTGTAATAAACATATTTTAAGTTGCCAGCGAAATTGTTGAACGACTTCAATCCTTTCATTTTGTGTAAATCCGGACCGCCGCATATGTAGATTTCTGGATCAATGCATAAGTAGCGAGCGTTTCCTGGTACTTCGTAAGTCTCCGTGATGCTATCGAGATAAACGAATATGGTTTGTTCTTGTAGTATGACAGTGAGGTTATGCCACATATTATTGTTCACTTTTTCTCCTAAATAGTCGTCAACTGGCCCGTCACCTAAATCTATTTGCACGGCAACTTTTTCGTCGTGTATTGATAGAGCTATATAATGGTGTTTGTCGTCTATTTGTCCACTCGCGTAGAATAGAGCTGAATCGTCGAATCTAGTCTGTGAAATTGATTTTGTAACTTGAATCATTCATTCTTTTTTTCATACGGAATAAGTGGAGCTCTAAGAAAGAGTTCATTGTTAATGTTAGTAACGGTATATGTGCGAAGATAACTTCGCAATTGTAAACGTTATAGTAACCGAAATGTTACGTTCAATGAATTCTTTAATATAGCATTTGCTAACGTAATAGATAAGTATGGATGAAGAAGTGTTGCGCCGACCGCGCAATAGACTGGGATAATGGCCAGATAGTGAAGAGTGTTTGCCTAGAATTAAAAAACTGGAAATTGGTCAGTGTCATTGATATATTTGAAATGAATGGAAAATTCTTTTATTTCAACTATACTCGTATCAATGACAAATTCCATGTTTGTATAAAATTAGCAATATTAGAACCTAGTTTTTAAATAAACTTTGCTGTAAATTGTGTGCCTTTATCTAAATGTATGCAAAACGTTTTAAAGTGGTTTGTGATAATTTTGAATTAAGTGACATCAGGTAAAAAAAAAACAAAGACTGCTTGATGGTAGGGTTGGTATAACGGGTATATAAACCGTTGTTTTTAGTTTAGAAGACAGAAGAATTTCTATTCTTTCTTAGATGGTGCTTTATTTCATAAAATATGTACGATTTGAAGGACTTACTTATTACAATATGTAGGTAAACATGTATTAAATAAGTAAAGTAAACCAATTACACAATAAAGCCGAGAAAGAAATTGAAACCATAATGACAGTTGTGTGGCATCGGTTTTTTTTGCATATATCCTACTTGAACATATCCGTAACAATCACGATGGTAGCTGTAAATAATATCCATTAAACATTTTGCAATGTTGATTGCGAGTGGGTTGGCTTGTGACGTCATAATATAGCAGTCATAAACTCGTTCAGGTGAAAGTCTGTTCGTTACAATTGATTAAAAAGAAAAAGAGTTTTTAGTGTTCTTTTTGTTCATTTTTCTTTCATGTTTTAGTTTTAATGTAAGTTCAAACAAATTATGGTCAGCGAGGACGTTTTTGTATAAACCTGAACTATAAAGCAAATTTATTATAATAAAAGCAACTAAATTAATTATCGGCAAATGGGTTTAGACCGACACGCCACACATATATGAAAAAAAAAGAGAAAAGGTGTTATTGCTTATTAGCATTATTATATGCACCATTAGAACAAATTTTCGTCATTAAAGCCAGTTTTATCAAATTCTTAAGCTCGTCAAAAAGGCTCTGACCTGAAATGTTGAAAGGTTTTGTCTATCACGAGTATACAATATTAGGGTGGAGATCATGCTTTCAGTGAGAAATCTCCGTCTTTCTATTGCATTACTATTTAAGAAGAGATAAACTGAATTGGTTGCATAACCACAAAGTAGAGCACTAAAGTCCGATACACTCGATCTTACAAAATACACATTAAATAATTTTCATTGCACAAATAAAATCGTATGCAAGCAAATCAAGTTAAAGCTACATTACCTTAAAGTGCATGCTGACACGCGTGCTAGTCGAGTGCACTCGGTCCTTCCAGTCGTAAACTCGATACGACACGTAACTCGAGCCGCGTAGAGTTAAGACAGTCGCCGCTAGAATGTATACAGCCATATTGATGATAAAGATATATTGCATTGAGTACGATTGGCCGAATATGGTAGATATCATCATCATCATCATTCATCATTTCAGTCGAAAGAGTCCACTGTTGGATATAGGCTTCCTCCAAAGGTCTCCATAAAGACTGTGCATCTCGCATGCATCGGATTCCTGCGACCCTCACTCGGTCATCGGTCCACCTTATGGGAGTGGATAAGATGAAGACAATCACAAAACAATTGAGAATCGTAGATCCTTCCACTCAAAAACTCGATAGGACTCATGATTTATATAGCCCTAAAAAGTTAATTGCCGCTGAAATGTGGTCATCATAATGGTGACATTGGTGATGATAATAAGGGTTTCGGAAAAGGATATTTAGAAGTGTAGGTCTAACATGAAAGACATATTAGGGGAAAGTCTCATACAAAGGATACATCAAGAGACAAAGCAAGATAAGGATTAGAATAGGAAATCAAAAGTTTCACAAAGATAGGTAGGATAGGAATGTTACGTCTTTATTATGATGGTGCTTTATACAATAAAATTAGTGAGGAAGAAATGATCCAACACGACGCAAATACTCTATTCGAGAAGACGCGAGATTTAGAGTTATTTAGGCATTTCGTCCTGTGAAGTGCTAAGCAAAAATACCTATATAATATTATACTAGTAGTGAAGGTTGATCTTTGGTTGTTTTTTTTCAGTTTTTAATACAATACGACACGTAATTTGAACTCCACAGAGCGCAGTTGCAGATATAATTGCAATCGTGACGTAATTATTTAAGTATACAATTTAAGTATGCAATAAATGTAATATTGATTGGCTCATGTTAACGATGACGATGAAGAAATTGTAGGTGTATGCGACTTTATATTTAACCATTCTTAGTAAATAGCATACGCTTTTATAACAAGCTGCCAAAGGCGTTAACTGAACTTAGCGAGGGAAAATTCAAAATTCATATTAAGCGTGTCCTAACCAAAACAGCGTATTATAAGGTTAAAAACTATGTCGAAGACACGCTTGTGTGCTAATGACTACTTCTGCACATGTGGTTCCCTGGTAACTCATTAATATTGTGTCTATTAACTGCTCTATCGTTGTTTTAATATATACATTGTTTTTAACACATTGCTTTTGCAATATTTTTTAAATTATTTAGACTTCAACTACCTTAAATTTGTTATTAAGTTATCTCATTTATTATAATTATTCATATTTTTCTTGCTTTTTTTTATTTAACCTCTTGTTTTATAATGTGAATGTGAGAACATTGTAAACTCCACGAATTCTTGATTACTTCCTATTACGACTCACTTTTTTCTAATATGATTATTTTTATTGTGCTTTTGGGTACAATATAGACTGGTCTACACTGTTCTTACATAATATCTATTAATATGGAAATATTGTAAGAACAACCATTTTTTTAAAAGAGTAACCATGGAGTTTCTTCCAGGTTCTTCTCCATAGGAAACGATCAATTTGGAACCGTGCAATAGCGTCTGACGTCTTATAAGTGCCCATTTATGCCTATGTGAAATAAAAATATTTTTGACTGTTTTTTTTTTTAATTTATAATTTCTATTAAATTGCCGTTTTTTAAAATGGGTTGCCTTGAAGTGTTATATCTTTGGATTGACTTGGAATTATAAGTTCAAATAAATTTTATATTAAATGTACGTTATTCTTTTATCGAAATTAGGTATTTAATGGTTTCTTTGTTTTGTATTTTCTGTAATATTGCAGTACTTATAATCATTTTTGTATAAAATCTAAGAAAACTTGCACTATTTTGTAATATGAGTTCTATAGCGCGGAAACAATGTGTTTCAAGACCTGTTGAAAAATTCTGATAGGAAACAAAACACGATCTACTAACGAAGGTCAAGAAGGTAAATATTGTGTTGATAATATTGGTTCATAAAAGCTACACACATAAATAAATGCTGGTATTTTACTAATCGCGCAGACCTCATTCATGTTCGTGATTTAAATATTCATTATAAAAGTTGTGAAGCAGGACGATAATGATATGCTCGAAAACAAGTTACGGTCAAAGAATTTAGTAGATAGAAAAGAGCAATTTTGAACTTTTGAAATACAAAATTTTTCCCAGAGAATTTAAAAAAGTATACAAGTTAATTTATTTGCAAATGGATTGTGTAGTTCTTGCCACGCAGAAATACATAATCAAGGCTACAAATACACTAACGAGAAGTAACTTATAATTGACGTCAATAATCGAAAGGACGCGAGTGGCGTTCCGGTCAGAGTTCAAATAATACCAAACATGTTCTCCAAACCGGTTTCAGCTTAGCTATTAGCAACATCACTTAGAAACGGGCCAATTATTTTGCACTAACACCTTTAAGCAGACTCGGGGTGATAGTGAGATGACGCTATGTGACAGCTGAGAAAGGGAATATGATTACATCGGCTGTCATTAAACCCATCAAATTATCTATACAACGACCAGTTTATACAGACTGGTGGTTGAAAAAAGAACTAATATGAATGTAGAGGATTTGATATATCGTTGCACTTTGTCTTCCAAAGAGGCGACATCATAAAAGGCCAAGATACACTGGGCAGTAGATTGCAGCCTTGTTAATATCAATAAAACTATTTATAGATTTTGTGAAAGCAAACAATCAGCTAGACTAAGATCTTCAATTAAGTTAAAATCCTGATGTATAACGAGTTCACGTAACATTTAAACATATTTTTTCTTGGCTTTATGTAACAACTGCTCGAGATTGGTCTGCTTTTGAAAGGATTCATAAACCTAATTAACGCGCAAAAGTCATTTGTACAGGATTGTAAAGATCTTAATTGAACCGATGACCTCAATTGGTTTTTAAATGTCAACTTTTAACTGTAAATGGAGAAAGGAAGACGGAAACAAAAATTTGAACTATGTACCTTGGGCTTTTAGAAACGTATAGTGAATATGTGCTAGTAAGGACAAAATTAAAAAACGTAATAAATAAATATGACGATGTTAAGTGGTGCTTCAGTTTTTTTTGTAAAGAATTTGAAAACTGGAAGATGCTTGATACGGAATAATGTTAGTTCACTCTTTAGTTTTGACAAAGAAGTTGAACATAAACCTTTAAATGAAGATACTTACTAAAAACATCACAAAGATGCTCTTCATACAAGGTCCCGAAGCAGTCACATCTGTATCCATTATACTCATTTATACATCTGGAGCCTTCAAAGCATAGATTTTCCATCGTCCTGCACTTATCAATGCAACCTTCTTTAACGTTTTCATGTTTGGTAGCTATTAGAGGTACTATTGGTAGAAGATCTGATGCTGCTTTTCCGGAACTTAGAACCATATCACTGATGCAGCCAACGAAGGATTCGATAATGTATTTGACACCGTGGAGTTTTTCTTCGGAGCTTAAACCTGGAGAGAAGAATAGATAATTAAACATTTTGATAATACTGATATAGGTTTATACATCTGAAAAAGATATAAATAAAAAATTAACTGATTAGTGTTTTAAAACTGTTGAAATACAAAAGGATCGTAATAATACCTTTATAGATTGTAAAAAGTTAGTTGCAGAAACTTGGTACAGGTTTTAACTTGATCTAGATAAAAATGATATGTTTTGTAATAAGATTTTCTGGATTTTTTATATTGAATCCACTTACGATGATGAAATGTTATAACTTACCCCCGATAAGAATAACAGATGTCAAGTTATCAGTGATACCGTAATTTGTGTCGAAACTTAAGCCCTGGAACAGAAACATTAAGATTGTAAGTATCATAAAAGAAATAGAATTATAGTAGTAATAATAAAGAAGGTGGATTTATCTTTAAAGTATAATATAAGTATGTGCCTTGAATCAGGTATATGGGTTTACAAAATTATATGATAATAATTCGGTGTAAAGCAAAAATATCGTTTTAACATAGAGGATGAAGATAACAACACTCTAAGATTCAACATAAGGGAAATTACACTTGAATTTCTTCTTTCAAACTGTTCCTAAATATTCGTGGAGCTCCATGAGTCAAACTCAATGTCCTTGTTAAACAATAAGGTTTAAAAACATGACACACAAGTTGTGGCAGGTCGCTAACTCCACATAATGAAGTGACCCGTTTCCTTTATTTGATTCGGGCAATTTACGCAACACTACAAGCTTTGTACTGTTTTCATTGTTGGAGATACCTGATATTATCTCATGAACGTAGGATAAAGATTTCGAAATGGTTTTAAACAGAAATATTTTATTCAATATTGCTGGATGATATAGCAAGGTTCTGGAGAGCCAATCCAATACTGGAAGACGTAGCTTTAGATGGCCTTCCACAGTGTGGGACGATAAGCTGGTGAGGTACAGGACAATCCGACGAGTGCGAGACGTATAGAAGCAGTCGTTATGCCCACAGTTGGGGAGGCCCATGTCCAGCAGTAGACGTCTTTGGGTTGAAAAGATGATGATGATGATAATATGCTATATAAAAGTGATGAATATTCTTGTAAACGTTGACAAGAAGATTTAAAAAAGGAAGGTTTTTAAAAGAATACATATTTGTATATAAAAGTCATTAACATTATTTCTTTATTGTTATTGATATGCTCACGTTTGGCCTTTATCTCTCTTAATGGTAAGGGATGCTGAGAAATCTATTATACCTATACTTAACAAGACGTACTTGACCTGTCCTAGCTAATATAAGAAACCTTACCTTTAAATAGACTTCTTCTTTAAGTTGGTCCACCTTAGCAATAAGCCTGGCTCCATGAACATCGATGGTGACAACCACACTGTGCCACTGGTCTCTGTTCAGCGCTCTGCCAACTGTGACCGATGTGAGGTGTTTGCCGAATACGTGGACAACTGGAACGTATAAATACTCGTATTTCATTTAAAATAGATACAAAGATTTCCTGTAAGAATCCAAAAAGAAAGTATTAGGTCTGTAACGTACAAGAAAAAAAACCTATTTAATATTTAAAATGCCCCATAAACCGGTTAATATTATTTTGATTTTTAAACTAGCTTTCGGACATTTTTATACGACTACTAAATCCCAAGAGAAACTTCCAATGCCGTATGAATAAATAGTACCTACAAACGTATCTTAGTGACCGACTTGAGAGAATACAAAACATATAGACATTGTAAGGCAGATAGTCAGATCGACAGACAAGACGACACACTGATGGACGGACGTTTGAATAGGAAAGACTTGACACACTAGAGAAAAAAGTGAATGATTTGAAACGATCCCGGAGGTATGGACGACGAGAAATTATTGTGAAGCAAATGATAATAAATGATGGTAGCTGATTGATTGGAATTTGAATTTATAAAAGTAAACATGTGGTCGGTTTTGTTTTCTTTGCTGATTAATATGGTTGCCTCAAAGATAAATTATTTGTTCCCTTGGAGACACGAAAAAATAAGAGTTTTCTCTGAATATTGATTACTAGATGTGTTTTCGATTTTACATTCGAAATCAACGGATGATTTTGAATACTTGAATGTTGACAGCAAAACATAAATTGTAAGTGCAATGATACAAGGAGAACTTTAAACTAATTCCTAAAACAAATTGAAAATCGTAAAAAAGCAGTCGAAATCGAGTAAAGAATAACAATGTTTGTTAAACATAAAAACACAGCTCCATAAAAAAACTTAGCCTATAGAGCTGATCCTTTCAATGTCGCGGCACTTGATCGGCATTGCTTCAGTGAGCGCCGACAACTAAGATTTATTGTTTGTGTCCCTGAATTAGCGTTTGTCAACGACTCACAGCGCTCTGCGTTTGCCATTTAGATAGCTCGATGCTCCGTTCGTTTTGTTTGCCTTAGATATAAAATCGAAATCGTTTGCAACATTTATAGTTTGTACTCTTTTGTTGGAGTTGATTTATTCTTTGTCTAGTGATTTTACTTTGTGAATACATTTATTTTTTTCTGAAACATTTGAATAGTGAAATGATTGACTTACCTTTCAATTCACCTTTTTCTACGATGACGTATAGAGCATATGGCTGCATTTTAAAAACTGGATTCTTAACATTATGGTATACCAGTAGACCATGTGGTAATCGTGTTCGGAATTTGAATGATATTTCTCTGCACAATCTGGAATTTATAAGATTTTGATGTCTTCGTGTATTGTTTACGGTGGCTTGTGGTAATCAAGATCAATTTTCATTCCATCTTTTAGATTCGGGAAAAGAAGCAGAATATTAAGATTGACGTGTTGTTTGCAAAGAAATTCAAGGTAACCTTTCAGCACAGGTAGGAAATTGTTTGCTCTAATACTAGAATAGTCAACAATACAATTTAGTATACCTATATGCGGGCACGGAAGTAATTTTCATTGTTTTTACAACCGTACTGTTATTTTTTGTTAAAGAATAATCATAATCTGGATAGTTGCCGCTTTTCCAACCAATTTCAGTGACAGTCCACATACTGCTAAAATAGTAAACTATTAAGAGTCTTACCGTAATTGAAACCTCTGTATTATATCTCCATCCAGCTGTATAAAAGTATTATCCTTAGCAAACATGAAGGTTCGATGGTGTCCCGACTCCGCAAAAGTCAGGAATCTGTCCCTATCACTGGGTGGTATTGGGGGAATGGCAGTGACATAGGTTGACGTTGAAATGTTGACTGTGGTAGCGCTTGATGATGGTGATGTTAGGGGTAGTATTGTTGGTGGTAGCACTGGAAAGAAGGTTATTTATTTATATATACTTTATTGTATACCAAGATTACAATTTATTAAAGGCCTTAACGCTCTCGGCGATTTCTTCCAGGCAATCTTGAATGGAAAAAAGTGATTGCCTGGACACACAACGGGGGGTGGGTTAGCGCAGATGTTCACTGCTTCTTTATTATTTCAGCCTGGAATCGTACACTTGTGTATTTTCCTGTTCTGTTCTGTGTAATATATTAGAGTTACTGCTATAATCATGACTAATAAACAAATAGAGTGACCTTTGGGGTGCTTCAGGTAGTGCTTGGACTTGATCGTGTAAATTGGATAATTATTTGCTTCCTGTGCCTGAGCAATTCAATTTAAATGACATTCTTTGTTAACGGTACTTGGATTCCTGTTCCTTGAATGTGTTGGTATATGAAGCCAAGCTTTTAAAATTTTACCAGTAATGTCAAGTAAGAGACACTGTAGCTCTTTGGTGAATAAGCTCGTAAGAGTTTCATTTTGTAATCGTTATCCTATTCTACCTAGTTGCTATAATATATTTGAGGCGAGCTACTAAAGTGGTTAGGCTAGAATAGATCTGTACCACGTGATAAAGTGAGGTCTTGGGTTCAAGGATCTAAATTAAAATCAATAGGGATCAAACTCAAGTGATACCGATGAGTGTTAAATTGGTACCATTCGGTATCACCTACCAACAGGAGTTTAGCGATTATTTTCAAAGACAAAAAGGGTTCTCAATTCCTCCTTAAAGTATTTTTATAATTTTTATTTTTGTTTTTCAGTCTTCGTACAATTTCAATATTTTTTTTGTAAGCATACCTTCATCAAGTAGCGAATGCTATTCTTTATGTCGCATATCGGAAAAGGCACTGATCCTTTTTTTTTGGTGGGTAATTATCAAATAACTCCTCCCTTCTGTTTAGAATAAGCCACTGACTAAAACCCACCAGTAATCCTACAATTGCCCTTTGCTTTCTAGGATCACGATATCTCTTTCGAACGACCCTGTCAGGTATCGGCTCTAGAAGGCCTTGTCAGTTATTCCTATGGAAAAGTTCACGCGAACGAGGCTCCAAGAACAAGTTAATTTTTAATAAACAGGTTTTTATTTCCATGAACGATTTTTTTAAATGGAACCCTTAATTAAGGAATTAAGGGCTGGCAGATGATAATACTAGAAAAGATTTTTTGAAGAAACCAAGAGTAAATAGGTTTAGTATCACCCATGGCCTCAGTAGGCTTCGAGCCTGCTGGGCCTCTAAGGTTGCTGACAATTCTTTGAGGCGCGCGTGGAACGACGGTCGGATGGCGAGCTACCCATTGCTCACCGTCCGCAAGCCCGTGCCTACGGTGGCCTGAACTCGGCGCGAGGGCCATTGCCTTGAGTGTGCGGCCGCCTCCTTTGCTAGCATTACTGCTGTATGCAATGTAACATTGTTTTGAGATCAGATGGTAAATCTTATTTAATCGTTGTGTCGACATAATAGCATAAGAATACTTTCGATTCGACACACTGAAATCGTAAGTGTGCGTAATTACTTAATGCAACATCATTAAGTGTATCACGAATTATTATTGTAAGATTTGGCAGTAATTAGGTTGAGAGCTAAGAGGTCTATTTAATTTTAAAATGGTTGTTAAATTAGTAACATTGACAACACAATTGATGTGTAAAAGTTTTTTGCCATGTATGACAAAATTAATGTCCTTTTATTACATATTTCCTGCTATTGTGATATAGAAAGGAGATCTTAGGTTCTTTATAGCTAACGGACTGGAAGGAGATCTTAGGTTCTTTATAGCTAACGAACTGGTTTGTAAAATATACTTTTAAAGATTTTGCTGTTATAGAATAGGTTTGAAAATTGAGTAGAACAAAGAAATGTCTAGTTTTTACAGTTCGGACGTAACCATTGTAGCGCATTGAGCTAATATCGAATCTTGAAGACAATATCTACAACGTGTAATGTAATAAACGCACATCCTGAAAGTGGTATTGTTATTTGTTCCACGCGCGCCTCAAGGAGATGTCAGCAAATCGTAGGGGCCCAGCAGGGTCGAAGCCTACTAGGGCCACGGGTAGTGTGAAAGCGGAACCCGGGGCCCTGGGACGAAGGCAACGAAGGAACAGGAGTGGGTTTTTAGTCAGTAAGAGTCTGACACTATCTCCCGCTCCGCCCAAGAGCGGGGATGTCATTAGGATGATTTTCCCACCCAATAAAAAAAAAAAAAAAAAAAAAAAAACATCCTGAAAGTGGTATGTTCAGAATCAGCTACTAAATCGATTTCAGTTATTTTTAAAACCTATTTTATTAGGGTTCCTCATAAGGAAAGAATGGAACCCTTATAGGATCACTTTATTGTCCGTCTATCTGTCAGTCAAGACCCTTTATCTTATGAATGCGTGGAGGTGTTGAGTTCAAATTGAAACCATGTATTTGAGTTTGCGCTCTCTTGAAGCTGTGAAAAAATCAAATTACTAAGTTAACGAAAAAAAAAGATATGGTCGTTTATGTTTCAAAAACACATATTTCGATACTCTCGAGGAAATCAAAGTTCATAGGGTACTTCCTGTTGACCCAGAATCCTGAAATGTTGCATAGAGCATGGTTTTATAGCATAGGTATAGGAATAAATCTGAAAGCTGTTAATTTGTTGTTACATCACAACAAAAAAAAAAAATTTTAATTCGGAAAAATCTTCGAGACTCCATTCGGGAATTGAAACATTTACATAGGTAAAATTGTACGGAACCCTCAGGGCGTGAGTCCGGCTCGCAATTGCCCAGTTTTTTTTAATCCTAAAATAAATAATTAAGAATTATTTTAAGATAAAAACATTACCTTTATAATAATTATTTATTAATCTTGAATGCTTCACTAGCGTGTTTATGTGCGCGTGCGTTTCTGTCACTAAATTTTACTACTTATTGACTTTAAAGTTATTATGTAAATCGGCGAAATATAGTTTGGTAAAATAATACCTGTGACACATGATACTTCAATAATCTAAAAATAATTTAAATAATACATAAAACAAAAAAGACGTCGGTCAATAGGTAATATATAATTATATGGTTAATATGAAATTCGAACAAAAAATTCGGTAAAGGTATCGGTTCTCCAAATAATCATCTCTCTAAAAAAACTTTATTCTGAACCAAATTATGCGTAATATTAATTATGGCAAAGGTAATTATGCCAAATAAAATTCTGCCATGTTAAAAGTATAGCATTGTAAATTTTGACACGTAAACATTCTGCCATAAAATAGTTACGCTAAATAATTTTTATTCCTTAAAAATATTCGATTTAAGAAGATTATGCCAAGTGTATTATGCCAAATAAATTTCGGAGTATCAAGGTTCTGCCAAATAGAAGGAACCTTATGTTAAATATATACGGAATAATTGAATTACCTTTTTCCTCTGCAGCTAGATCAACCGGTAAACTGCATTCAACATCAGCTGTTCCATATAAAATTAATAATACGATCGTACTTATTCTTTTTCTTTGAGATGGTGTAGCCATTTTGCTCTATACGGTTCATTTATCTGCAATAAATTGAAAATTACTTTAGTGTATAATTTTTTAAGTAGATAGTTATAAAGATGAATGAATAATAATCAGAGGTCGGAATTAGATAGCGTTATACATGTACTTGCATCGAAATGTTGATATTAATATGGATCTTCCCGGGATTTTTATTAGAAATTTTAGGCCTAACAGTATTACAAATAAATAATAATAAAAACCTCTAGAGATAGATACGACAAATAAAACAAAGATAATTAACATACAATTTTTATTGTTATAGGTTTTTTTATACAAACTTTTGACTTCTATTTCATCCCTTTAGGGGTTGAATTTTGCAAAATCCTCTCTTAGTGCTTGTCTACGTCATAAAAGGAAAACTTGTGCAAAATTTTACGCTCCTAGACCCTGAAGTTTTGGCTGCGTTGATATGTCAGTCAGTTTCTCCTTTTGTAGGTATATATAGATTAACACGAGTTATGAAAATTCACCTCATCATCAATGAACAGCCATTAAACAGGCCAATACAGTTGCATCAAATGTTAATTAGCATCTTTCGGTCTCTATACACTGCTCAGTAGCACAGTGATAGAGAGACGATGAAGGAGATTCCCGGCTGTGATAGCTAGGTTAATTAAAACGCAGTAATAACTTATATATCTGAAGTGTTAATGTAATGGCAAAATGTTTAGGAGTGACCTCGGGATAGTTTTGTAGCGCATATCAATTCTACCTTTTAAACTATTCAACCATCGTTTTCAATGCCAGTATCGATGAAAAATGTGAGTCCTATCGAATTTTCAATGGTAAATGAGATGATTGTATGAACACCGGTTTGCTGGTATACCTACTTCCTCAAGCTATAAAGATCAAGCAACCTTTGTATCATACTTGCATGGTCAATGCCATTTTAAGAAATATTTTACTGATGGGACTTCAAATCCTCATGTTGCGGCCATGACAACAGGACCAACACACATTCTGCTGTCTGTGTTTGTAAATGTAAATGTCATCATCAATTTTTAAGTGGATTTTTAATATCCTATTAGAACAGCAACTAAAAACCTTATCATTATCGGAACAGGGTTTATTTTTGATGCACAACAACTTGTATAGGGCATTGAGCGGAAATGTGGGATCAGAGTATTTCAATGTGGGCTGGCTAAAACATAGCCAATGTAACCTGAGCCACCACACCCCTAACTGTTCACAAAAGCTACTGGGGATCAGGAACTGGTCAACGTTGAAAGGGTCAAATTATATTGGATTTCGTTGTCAGTCTAAATTGGCTCAAGTAACAAGAGTTTTCTAGAGATGCCAGTTGACACATCGGTTTTGGAGATGGCTTGTGTATGACATGTTGACTTATGTCTTGGATAGGTGATTTATACAGAGATCTACAATTGTTTAATGGTTTGGGGTGATATTTGAGACGAATTGAGTTACTGGTCTCGACTTAAAGAGAATCAGATTTTATGCTGCATGAGAGTTCTGGCATCTCAACTTTTAACGGTTGTGTTTCCTACAAATAAAATATGAGGTGAATTGATTTCCGGTAATTGGGTGACATTTTAGAAATTGAAATAATAATTTAGGTTATTTTTAAGTTTCTAATTTACTAACAAATCCTAGTAAGTAGTACGGGTAAGTAATGTTTTTAAACTGAAATTATTTTTATTAAAAAAAATATGGGCACATCGTAATAGACGAGCAATATAAAGATAAAGAAATGGTTAGCATCAGAGGAAATGTCTTAATAGTACCTATCTACAAGATTACGTGGCTTCGTGTCAGCGAATATAGCGGGAAATCCTGTACTGAACGCGGAATTCTTGTTCCTAGCGTCAGTTTTATCCAAAGAACGCATGTTGGATTTAATTTATCGTAATGCTTGACCAGACTTTGCTACAACTAATACACACTTATCATGTGTTTCACGTGATCCCCGAGATCAGATGGTTGCGTATATAATGGTAAGTATAATAATAAAAATAAACTCACACTAATATCTTAAGAAATCACAGCCGAATTAAAATAAACATTTGCACACGCACAATCTTGCAGCACTCGCAACAAAACTTTTTTTACAAACTATTATGGCGCGTATTCCATTTTTCAAATTTCAAATTTTTAACTACAGACACTCTGGTTCACTTTTCGAAATAATTCTATTCCTTTTTTTTTTGAACGCTAGTGGCCAGGAGCTCGTCGACGCGCCCCCTTTCAACCGCGGAGTAGGTACTGACGCGAACTTTAACAGCACGTAATAACACTAACAAATTGTCCTCGTGGGTCACAGGCGTTCCCAGACGGAGGACTTATGATGTTAGCGGAGAGTTTCAATAAGCGGGTTCGAGGTCTGAAGGAGCTATTTTGTTTTTGATGACGGTGATTTAAATCATTTATTTCGGTGAATTTATTTTGAGATATTTTAAATTTAGTTTCGCGTATCTCAGCTTTTTACGGATTTTTTCGATTCTTGATGTCTGCTTAATGTGGTTCAAATTATTTTAATTGAATACATCAACTTAAAGTTTATAAGCGGAAAACTCGGAAAACTGTGCAGAACATGGAAAAAATGCTCTTAGCTTTTAGTTTTCGTATCATCATCATCATTTCAGCCGAAAGACGTCAACTGTTGGACATAGGCCTCCCCCAAATGTCGCCATAATGATCGGTCCTGTGCGTCTCGCATCCATCGGATTCCCGCTGCGAGTTTTCGTATGTGAGTAACTAATTCAGCATATTCTTTTATTTATCAATTAAAATTTTTGGAATATACATATCAACCAATCATTACAAAAAGATTATCAGAAACTGCAATCAGAAATCAAAATTGTTATGGCATGTTAGCTACTTGCCAACTTTTATGCTATCTACTTGCGTACATTACCTAAAACTTGTATTATAATTACCAGTATAAAATATTTCATCAATTTTTTCATCTGGCAGTATAAAACAACTTTTGCCTGCACAGTGCAACTGCATTCAATCTCGCTTGCAGCGCTTATCATGATTAATTAAGGTGGCACTCAATTACCTCTGTACCAACTGACACAATTCTGTAATTTAATTTACCTACGTTACTAATTAGTAAAGTATTTTGATTTAACATTACACGCAAATACGATTTTATTTAGCAAATGTGGTAGTGAGAAGACGGCGCATATAGATGGATTGCAGAAGAACACGTGATGCACCAACCTCAAATAACATTAGTCTACAATACAAATGCAACAGAGTGGATATTAGGGTTTTTATATTTATTATTGCATACCAAATATGATCTTGTATTTAAAAAGTCCGTAGCACGTTCTGTTTTTGAAATTCATTACTTTTTTTTTCGTTTACCCCTTAGGGAAGGTTATAGTCGTTAGACCATATCGCCTAGTCTTTCGTCCATGTTTTCCTGCGTAATAAGTCTTCCGTCGTTTCTTTTTGTTTTTCATTAGAATGACACATTCTAATGTTTTTGAAGTATTTGGCAGCAAATATATCGATTTAGATTTCTCAGAAAACTTCGCTGAGGTAGCTAAAACTACGATAAAATTCTCAGCTCCATTTTACCGAGATCGCGCCTATTCAATGATTCCACATATTATTCCAGTTGCGTAGACACTTGAGATACAAAACTACACCAATTTTACATCACAATATCCACTAGGAATCTATTTGCGAATAATTAAAACAGCTACTGAACTTCACTCGAAGAAATCACGCAAAAAAAAAATGGAATTCATTACCTTAAAATCATAAACGAGATAGCAGTCAAGCGCGAACCTATTGAGAATAAAAAAAATGCACAAAGTACACATAAAACGTTAAATACAAAAAAAAAAAATAAAATTAAAATTAAAATTTATTAAATTTTAATTTAATTTTTTTTTTTTCGTTTTTGACTTGTTTTCACCTGTTACAACCTAAGTGAATCAAGAACCGAACTCTGGATAAAATCTACAAAACAGTTAAAATATACACGTAGGTACACATATTCGTCCACATCATTACTTTGAAAATAAACATTCAAAATTAAGATATACACGGTCAATTTAAAATTTTAATATAATCAGTGCCATGTAAAGGTATTTTCCTAACTATGTTTCATGAAACTTAGATGAAATTGAAAATTTTAATGTGATATATTTTTATCTGTAGGTGGGAAAATCATCCAATGACATCCCCCGCCCTTGGGCGGGGCAAGAGGGCGTGTCAGACTTTTACTGATTAAAAACGCACTCCTGTTCCTTCTTTGCCTTCATCCCAGGGCCGAGTTTTCCTTTTAGAAAAAAACCCTTGGCCCCAGGAGGCTTCGACCCTTCTGGGTCCCTACGGTTTGCTGAGGCGACCTTGAGGCGCTCGTGGAACAGTACACGCCGTCGACGACTTGGGCTCGGTCCGGATGGTTACCCATTGCTCGTCGTCCGCCGGTGGCCGGAAATCGGGATCGGGATCACGGCGGCTGGGGCGTGAGGTTTGCACCCTCGCACGTGCATGTGCGGCCTCTTCCTTTGCTAGCATTACTGCTTCGCAGAAGGAGGTGCCACATGTGCTCCACCATGTCCACACATTGGTGGTTTGGAGGTATGCAGAACAGAGTGTAAAGTCCCGCAAACCTCCTTTGAAAAGGAAGGATCCTCCGACCAAACGGGATGTTATGTCTGGTGGGCAGCTGCCCGATAGATGATTTCGGGCTGTTCTATATGTTCTAATCGCGCGGAGAACTTTGATTGCGTGATGCAGGATTAGTTCTTATGTGACGCCATAGATGTCGCTACATCACTCCCCTCCGGAGATCGGAGATCGATGGTTCTTGATGCTTCTTGATGCGTGCCAAGCCAGTGGTACGTTGGTTCCAGTGAGTTCTCGGTGAGTCGGAACTGTCTGCGGTGATGCCCCAGTGAGTCGGGGTGATGATGTCCCAGTAATTCGGGATGATGCTGCAGGCTCCAGTGAGTCGGAGTAGTGCTGCTGGCTCCAGTGAGTCGGAGCGGTGCTGTGCAACGTAGTGGCTTGACTGCTGGCGTCGACCAGGAGAGGTTCTTCGTGGCTCTTCATGTGACTGGCCGAAGGTGCAGTGTGCTTCGCCAAGGTCGCTGATGAGGCTGAGGGTGATGACCAGGTATGACCAAGTAGGCATGCTGGTGGTCAGGATACCCTTTATAGCCGTGGGTGCTGGCTGTATGGCTCGCTGCTCGAAAGCTTGAGGAAGTGATGATGACGTCACGAAGTAGTAGCTGCACGAAGGCTGCGCTGACGTTCTTTGTCGAGGGTCACCAGTTTGGAGGAATGTGGAACAGAGAGGAAAGTCCCGCAAACCTCCGTTGAAAAGGGAGGATCCTCCGGCTAGACGGGTGTTATGTCTGGTGGGCAGCTGCCCGATAGATGATTTCGGGCTGTTCTATATGTTCTAATCGCGCGGAGAACTTTGATTGCGCGATGCAGGATTAGTTCTTATGTGACGCCATAGATGTCGCCACAGTGGCACCTGGGCGTTATATTCGTATGAATCTGGTGCAGGAACTTCCCGAACTGACCATGTTCGGTGAGAACCTGCATCATGCGGAAGGTGAGGGCGCTGTGTGGCCAAACACTTTTGTTAGGACAATGAAATAGCTTGGGATACCGGCAGCAAATCAAAGGGAAGTTATTTTTCATTTGTTAATATCCTGAAATTCCGGAAAAATCGTGATTTAGTAGAGCAAATTTTGGTGAGGTGGATATTTTGATTTCTCTCTATGTAGAAAGCAGTCCTAGGTAGATTTACATTAAAAAGGCATAATTTATCCCATTCTGACAATTACTTGTTCTAATTTTAAATAGTACATAGTAAACTTGAAAATCATACACACATCATCGCTTACCATCAGGTGCGATCGTGGTCAAGCGCGAGCTTATCAATATAAAAAAAAAACAGGGTTAAAGGCCTCAAACTACTTTGTTATTACCTGTAGGTATGTAAGCAGGTATTTATATGGTAAATGAGGATTTAGTGACATTATAGCTAACGAAGCGAACTTCCTTTTTATTGTCACTGGCTATTTGCTGGCCATGACATTTTCGTTTGTTGTTTTGTAATGGCTCCTGTGCAGACAAGGGCTCATGTACAAAAGAGCCTTTGAATTACTTGCTTTTTTACTTGACTACGGTAAAGCCAAAGAGAGGTTACCTACCTATATGTGTAAATAACCGATGGAGAAACTAGAGTACCTACGTAATTTGTGTTCTTCATCGGTATCAGAAATGCTCCCTGTGGAAAATTGGAGAAGATGCAGAGAATATCTTTCATTTTCATTATTAGATGGAATTGTCTTAGACTCTCTTGTCTGGAAATACACCTCTCATCAAAAAAATAGAAAAACCTCTGAAGTTTGGTTTTGAATGAGTTTTATGTTTTATTTTACATTAAGAGAGCCCTTCTCTACTCGCCTATCATCAACGTCGAGCATGGTTTAGAAGCTTGTTGCTTCATCTAACGCAATCCAACGCGATGTTTGATAAAGAGGCAATACGAAAAAAGAGAGATAACGCTTGAAAACTCTGTTGGCATTTGGTAGTTGCACGATTTACTCCAATATTTCAGAAAATATGTGTTTTTTTAAACCCTTAAAAGTGTATTATGGCGGTAAGTCTCTTCTTTGAGGCGTGGTTGGAAAGACCTCACGGCGTCCTCACCTTCCGCATGACGCAGGTTCTCGCCGGACACGGTAAGTTCAGGATTCGTGCGCAAACGACGCCCGGGTGTCGCCACTGTGTGGACCGCCCGGAGGACACGTTGGAGCACACGGTGGAGGTGTGCCCCGCCTGAGCCGAGCAACGCCGTGTCCTCGTGGGGGCAATCGGTGGCGGCGATCTCTCGCGCCGGGCCTTGGTTCAGGCCATGGTCCGGAGCGAGGAGGAGTAGCAGGCGGTCGCCTACTTTAGCGAAGCAGTAATGCTAGCAAAGGAGGCGATACGATTTTCCCACCCAGTAAAAAAAAAACATACGCTCAGTTAAAAAACGATATTTTATGCAAAAGAAAAAAAGCTTATGACTGAAACTATTAAACGCAGAAATTTTTACGGAATACACATGGTCAACAATCCCTACATTCATTAGATGAAAATTCGAAAATTTTAATTCATATTTGGAATTGTGGTAACTACATCATAGAGTACCTATATTTAATTGCCAGTTATTTATATTGGAGTATTTTTTTGATGATATAAATCCTCTTCTTTATTTAAATGCCACCTGAACATTACTTGCAATACTGTTAGGTACGATTTTTTGATCACGAGTGTAAAATTCTCATGCAAGACTTGATAAATCCCAAGTTTGGGAGAATAAAGAAGAAGTACAATATTTTCTTCAGACAAACAGCTTACCAAATACAAAAAGATAACGGAACTAAAGCAAACAATGATAGAAAAGCATTGTTGCAAATAATATAATACCGATTCAGTTCTTTATCTCTCACATTGACTTTCTTACCCGCTCTTCCATTTCATGAGCAATTTTCAACGCTTTCGTTTCAATAACCTCATATTTGTTGACAATGAAATGCGTGACAGTTTTTTCGCTGTTACCGCGGGAAAATCAAGTTTTATTTAAATATTTGGATTACGTCACGATTGATCGAAATTCGAAATTCAAAGTTCACTGGTCATATAATATTAAAATTTGTTGTTGGTTTGTAACTTTTTTTTTGTGTTGCTTTATTAACCGGACGAAATAAGGTATGCGGTTCTGTTGATTTTCATTTGGCCTTTAAAATATTGGTGCTAACTGCCTGGATGATCTCGTGGTCGCAAGGTGCGGCTGCTGTCGGATTCGATTCCTGGGTTGGGCAAAATAGTACGTATTGGGTTTTCTATTGGATATTTCTCAGTAGCAGCCTGAAATTTGGAAGTTGATGTGATACTCTCATCCCTCGTACCTCAGTAAGCACGTAAAGCCGATGGTTCTACGCCTTATCTTTCCCCGGTCGCGTCGAATTGCCGTTTCTTTTCTAGTCATTACTGTTCCACTGCTGGGCAAAGACCACCCCCAAGTTCTTCCAGACATTCTTCTCCTGCACCGTTTCGAACCAGTCCTCCATCCAGCGCGTCCAGATCATCTCGCAATCTCTTTCTAGGCCGGCCTCGTCGGCACTTTCCCTCTGCAGGAATCCACTGTGTGGCGACACTTGCCCAGCGGTCACTGTGCACTATTTATGAGAGTAAAGGAACAGAAAGTGCACCTGTATTTGCTGTATTTGCACATACACTTGTGTAGTATAATATCTCTTGCGTACTTGACTAATCTCTGTTGAGACCACCGTGACAGAAATTCGATTTTTTTTTTATTCATGATAGGTTCGCGCTTGACCGCTATCTCATCTGATGGAAAGCGACGATGCGGTCGACGATGAAGCGCGCTTGCCTAGTTGAGTTGGGTATATTTATTTAATTATTAATCTTCATGAAACAAAGTACAAAGGCATATTATATATATTATATTAATTTTTTTCTTTTAAATATTTGGGTATATTATAGGTGTAGTCTATAATATTTCTCCAGACCAAATAGTATAATGGGTTTTCGTTTTTATTACTTTTTCGATTTGGTATACAAATAAATAATAGTAATCAAAGATATAAAGACAGAATAGCTGTCGATTTATTGTTCAAATTTAAATAAACCTATATTTCCAAACACCTTAGAATTTAGATACACGATCTAGAAACAAGACTAAACCGTGCTAGCATTTAGATCAATTTTATCAAAATATTTCTCAATCAATCAATCAAAATCGAGGTTAACGATACATCAATACACACTCTAATCAAATTATGACGTCACTAATTGATTATCAATCTACCCGTCAAAGAATTCAGCGAGATACAGCATTAATAGAACAGTTTCGTTTTAGGGTACCCCGAGGTGTACCAATGGGACCCTATTACTAAGCGTCCGTTGTCCGTCTGTCTACCTATCAACTAGTTCTCGTAAACTATAAGAGATAGAGAGTTAAAATTTTCACAGAATGTATATTTCTATTGTCACGAACGAAAAGACGTCCACTGTTGGACATATGCTACCACCCAAGTGTCGCCATAACGACCGGTCCTGTGTGTCTTGCATCCATCGGATTCTCGCGATCCTCACCAGGTCATCAGTCCATTTTATGGGAGGCCTTCCGGCGCTACGTCTTTCGCTTTGTGGTCGCCATTACAGAACTTTTCGTTAACAACACATAATAAAATTAAAGGGGTTCGCATGTTTCTTAAGTTATGTTACGTAACCGGTTATTTTTGCTCAGCTACAATTTTAATTGTAGTACGGAACTCTTCACGTGCGAATCCGACTCGCACTTGTTATAAATCCGCGAAGCAAACGCTGGAATGCGACTGACCTCTGTCGAAATGGCAATGGTCAAGTCGGTGGCACCCACTCCATGCATCGAGTTATCATGACACCTACTTTAGTCTAGCCTGGGTATTTATTATACATATATTAACGTTAAATGTGACTTTGAGTAAAACACTGTGGGTGGCAACTTTGTTGTTGGCTACTTTTGAAGTCTATACTGGTCTATTTTAGTTAGCTGCGGTTGAACAAAGAAAACAGTTTAGCAATTAATATGCTGTAGTAGTGCCAAAATAGCTGTGTCTTGGATCAGTGGTAACGGCCCTTTATCTCAACTTCTTTCGCACTGGGCGGAGCGAGAGGGCGTGTCAGAATTTTACTGACTAAAATCACCTGTGTTCCTTCAGTCGCCCTTTAGGGTCACGATAACTCTTTCGAACAATTCCGCAGCCCACTGTTAACGGCCCCGACTTAAAAATTGCATGTCTTGTAATCAATTTGCGAACAATTAAAAACATCCATCCGTCGGTCTTCCCGTCCAACTATAATTTAGGTGTCTAGTGAATAGGCTCTTAATAAACTAGTGCGCCTGACCATCAATGATTGCATCTCCGCTTACCATCAGGTGGGATCGCAGTCAAGCACTGGTTTATATCAATTTAAAAAAAAAATACATGTACACTTAACTTACATGAATCATTCTGTTTAGCTATCGGTGAAAAAAATGGATATCCGTTTAGTCGTTTTTGAGTTTATCGCGAACTGATTACCAGACAGAAAACGCTGCTCCCTACAGCGTTTTCTGTCTGTTCTTTGTTTGTAATGATATTTCATTTCATCTAAAATATATTATTTATTTCTTGGGCACACCTACCACAGCTTTTGTGTCCCACGGATGCTCCACAAATTGAAGTGTAAAATCTACAATTCCGTGATAAGGCCTATCATATAGTGTACTATGTGGCTGTTTGAAAGACGGATGAAAAAATATTACATATAGCGCAGATGAGAATGCTCAAGTTTAAATAAATAATTGTTCGTAAGAACTTTACAATATAATATTTTATTACGAAGATGACATGACAAAAGTAATAAAGAAAACAAAAAATAAAAAAACCATTGCCTACTTACCTAACAAGAATATTATTATGTAGATTCTGACAAGGCAATTGTACATCATCAACTCATCCCTTACGTAACATAATTACGTATGTATGTAAAAATTAGGTTAATGCAAGATTCTATTTTGTCGATCTATTTGAAATGGTAGATAATTGCGACCATTTTGGATATACTTTAATGGTCATTGCGCATGAGTTCGTGATGTTACTTATCGTTTCATGCATGCAGTTTATTAGTGTTAGTACATGAGCAGGAAACTGACGAAACGTATCGCTGATTTAGCGATCAATCATTGGAGATGACGATAAGAATAGGGGTCATGATGTGAAGTGTGGGAAGGTTGTAAAGGGAACTAAAGGCTTGGAATGTGGAATGCCAGTGAGAAGTTACATATAATTAAATGATTAGTTGGTTATTTAGAATGTTTTTAACCGACTTCAAAAAAAGAAGTTACCAATTCACTTGTATTTAAAATAAAATATGTGTGTTACCTCAGAATTCCGTCGTTTATGGACTGATTTGCAAATGTTTTTTTCCCCTTAAAGGATATGCTTCCAGATTGGTACCATGTTTTTCAAAATCAAGTTCTAATGATGGGATCCATGAGTAATCGAGGGAACTCCTCAAATATTATAGACAACTATATAGTGATTTTGGTATTTTCATCGAGAACTGAACTGACTGAATTTTAAATCAAAAAGTAACATTTGATGAAGTGGAACTGATGAAGAAGACCAGAAATTGCCAACGGAGCTTCATACTCACATATATATCACAATGGAGATGGTTAAGCGACTATGACAATACAAATAAATAAAGGTTTCTGAATACTTATGTTGAAAATGGTATCATCGAAGTGACCTGATGATGATAGGGGAGAGAGAAAGATAGGCACCGGAACTATATAATTAATCAATGTATCCTGGCCGGGTTTGGACTTATTAAAATTGTCATAAGATGCGCTTTGGCTATAACGTTCTATCGAACTGATCTGATGATGGAGTCAGAAGGTGGAAGGGAAACACAGGAACTTCATAATAAAACAATGTAACCTAGCAATATTTGGGCTAACTGGCATTGTAATTTTTTTTAAGTAGGAAAAGGAACATCTCCTGCCCTTTCGTGTCAGACTTTAGTGGTAAAAAAAGTAAATAAACAAGCTATCATTTGTTCGTTTTTAAGACCAGAAAAATAACTTTTTACATACAGGAAAAATTACATATTAATAAAGTACAAGATGTTAGTTCCGCTAGTTCTCTCAAAGCAATACAGTATGCTGTTTAATAAGTATTGCATTGACATAAACACGACTCATCGTCGGGAAACACCATTACGTTTCAAGCCATTTCCCATGGAATACAGTTAGCGGTAGATTGGCGGCTTGGCAGCAAATGAATGACGGTGACAAGATTTAATTATTTATGGTATTACGGTAAAGCTAAATAAGTAATGCCCTCTATCGGCGGTGTGAGAATGTTTGGAATACTATTAGACTATCTTTAGAATTACTAAACCAGGTTCATAGTGGATTATGTCTCATTCTCATCCCTCTCCTAGAAAGGAAGCCTGAGTCCTAGCAGTGGGAACATTATAAGGCTGAAATGAACGAGTATATTTATGTACTTACTGTTGATTTTTTTAATTTTCTCGTATTACTAAAATATGCTTTTTTAAACAGATATTTAGTTTAATTTCGTCATAACCACGGCGGAGGTGGTCGATAGTGGATCATTTTGGAGAACTTAAAAGTAAACAAAATTCACTTTTTAGAAAAATAGATCCAGTCGCAGAAGAATTTGGACGGCGCGCAATCGCCGTCCGACCGGCCGGACTGAACCCATGTCGTCAACGGCGCGCAATCGCCGTTCGACCGTCCGGACTGAACCCATGTCGTCGACGGCGCGTATTGTTCCACGCGCCCCTCAAGGAAATGTCAGCAACCGTAGGGGCCCAGCAGGTTCGAATCCTACTGGGTCCATGGGTTATGCGAAAGAGATCCTCGGGGCCCTGAAACAATGGCAAAGAAGGAACAGGAGTGGGTTTTTTAGTCAGTAAAAGTCGCCTTTGGGCGGAAAAACGTCCGACACGCCCTTTCGGACGTGTCAGACTTTTTTCCGCCCAAGAGCGGGAAGATTATCCCAACGGAAAAATTAAAAAATAAAAAAGTCGCAGAAGAATTGGTCACATCTTTACTTATTAAATTGGCATTTTGAGAAACTGCACAATTTGATGTAGGGCAATATTTTTGATAATACAAAACCCAAAGAAATATAAATGAATACTAATTTAGAAAAAGGATTAACAGCCTCTAAATACAAAGTTTATTTGATCTCTCTTAATAATCCATTTTATATAACAAGTACCTACTTTATAAACTTCGGGTATATTTTTGGTGTGATTATTATTATTTTTGGATTATTGTGATTTTAATGTATTGAATTTTAATTTATTGGATTTTTATTGTATTTTTTGGAATGTATTGACTTTAAGCTAATTATTTTATGTGTTTGATCTCTAATATGGGTTTTTACCTGAAATAAATGAATTTTATTTATTTATTTTATTTATAAGGACCCTAAATACAAACTAAATCGATTTAAATGGGTAGGGTCAACAAATCTACGAGAGTTATAAATTATAATAGACTAGAATAAACTTTATTGTACACCAAAAAAGCTGGGTATCCTCGCTAAGGTCAGACAGTACTTCACGCCGGAACAGCTGCTCAAACTATATCAAGCACAAGTTCGATCGTGTATGGAGTACTGCTCTCATCTTGGGGAGGGATCTGCCCGTTACCAGCTTGATGCATTTGAGGCAATTGAGAGGCGTGCCAGGAGGATCATTGGCAATGATGCACTCGTTGAGTCGAGGCTCCAAAGTCTTGAGCATCGGCGCCGAGTTGCTAGCCTGTCGGTTTTCTACCGGTTGCATTTCGGGGAGTGTGCGTCGGAATTGCATAACCTAATTCCGCCTAGCCCGTTCCATCATCGGACCACCAGGCGTACGGCAACGCGCCACCGGTACATGGTGGACAGTCCACCTATACGCACAAAACGTTTTGGGAACACATTCATTGTTACGCACAATGAATGTGTTCCCAAAACGTTTTGTGCTAAGGAGTGGAATTCCTTGCCGGAATGTGTGTTTCCTGATAGCTACAACCCGGTAATCTTTAAGTCAAGAGTGAATAGGTTACTTCTAGGTAAGCGCGTTCCATCGTCGACCGCAAAAAAAAAAAACAAAATAGTTACGAAACTTTTTACGCTTCTAACAATATACGAGAACAATAGCAGTTATATCGGAGACAGCGATTTTTACCAGATATAGATATCACAGAGTGACACAATAAAGTTCTATGTAGTTCTATTTTATCAAAAACTTAATGAAATTATAATTGAAAACTTAAAACGGGCTATAAAATCAGTTATTGTATGTTCAAAACTAAAATAAGACTTTTTATAAGAAACCTGGACCATAAAAGAACTCTTACACCTCTCAGATTATCGATATTTTGTTCAGATTGCGAGAATCGATGTTGTCGTATAGAGGTCATATTAATCTGGCTGTCTGAATGAAATAATAGTATAAATGTTCTCGTAGTTAATAAAGGAAGCAAAACAAGTGAAATATTTTGTTATTATGTAAGTGAGTATAGACTCGGAATCGGATCGGCGGACAGACAGTGAATGGCTTTGGACCATCACTTATAATAATTCTTGTTTTCATTGTCTTACGGTAAGTTTAGTGATGCATAAATTTTTGGACGTTTTGTTTTTGTAGTAGGGTCATAAACTCATATTGACTAACAAGACTTAAAACTGAATAGAATAAACTTTTTTGTAAGCAAAAAATAGTAACAATTTTACAGAAACCTAAATCTATCATCATCATCATCATCATTTCAGCCGAAAGACGTCCATTGTTGGACATAGGCCTCCCCCAAATGCCGCCACAATGACCGGTCCTGTGCGTCTCGCATCCATCGGATTCCCGCGACCCTCACCAGGTCATCGGTCCACCTTGTGGGAGGCCTTCCAACGCTGCGTTTTCCGGTACGCGGAAAAAACGCGGTAAATCTATGGGTAGTTACAATCGCGGTGTTCTCGTCGACAGCGGTATCTACCATACAACTTTAAGATGGACAATAAGAACTTAAAAAGACTGTTTGCGGTATATATGGCCTAAAAATAATCTAATAAAGTATATTAGGTATGTGGCGTATTGTGTCGCCACACTGTTTAATATTTTGGGTGGCAACACTAAATATTTCCAGCGGGAGACCAGTGTCGTCTGCTGTCATATTGTTAAAACATAAAATTCCTTTTTTTGGGCAGTCGTGTAAAAACTAGACTGCTCTCGCAACTCGAGTCAGCGTGTTGCTCTATCATTTATTTTCCATTTTTTTAAATTTGATTGTGAATACCATTTTTCCCGTTTATCCACGACTCTCATTTAGAAGTGTATCTCCAAGGTTAGGTACCTACTATCTATTATGGTTATCAGCCCATAAATACTTATGATGAGTTCTATTTGCAAAAATTTGTGACATAATTCAAATTAGGTAGGCCTTTTTTGAGGTGGCAAATGATGACTTAACTTCTACCGCTCCCAAAGGTAATCCCACATTTGTTTCTTCAGTTGCACTTTGCATTCCAGGACTCTTGAACAATGCCACAGCGCAGATTAAGTAGCATAATAGTTTTCTATTTTCTGGGTAGGTAATATTGGTTCTGTATGATTTTGGTGAGTCATCTGATTGTGGCGCTCTACAAAGTAGCAAAAAGTGGCTAATTGGGGGATTCAGATTAAAATAAAAGTCCCCCAGTACATTTTTCGATCACGACTCTTGAATTCTAAATAGAATTATCATTTATAAAACACTAGACTTTTTACGCGGTTATGCGTTTTAATGTATTATAATAAAGATTATTAGAATAAAATAAACTTTATTGTACACCAAATTGTAACGAAAGTTTTACACAAATTTAAATATATGAATAAACTTGTCTTTCTGAGTCTTTTTGGTCGTTTATTAAATCAAATAAAAAGGGATCGAACTCACTCCCATCAACTATTCATTATAATGGTGTTCCAGCTGATACTGGGGATGAAATATGCGATGTGTTTGCTTCTCATTTCCATTCAAACTTTCTACCTCCGTCTACATGCTCTTCTTCAATACCCATGTCTATTGATAACAACGCACCAAGCAACATAGGTAGTATAGAAGTCACTGCTAACCTAGTTCTTAAATTATTAAAATCTTTAGATTTAAGTAAGGGTGCAGGGCCCGATAATGTGGTACCATTATTTATTGTCTCTTGTGCTACATGTTTAACTGAACCTCTTGTTATTCTTTATAAAAGGTCTATCTCGGAAGGACTTGTACCTAAAATATGGAAATCTGCATTTATCACACCCATACATAAGAGTGGTAGCAAGAGTGATGCTAAAAATTATCGCCCCATTTCTAAATTATGCATCTTTGCTAAGATACTGGAAAAAATCGTATATACACAAGTTTATGAGAGTATCTCACCAACTTTGATCACGGAGCAGCATGGTTTTGTAAGCAAGCGGTCAACTTTATCTAATCTGCTGTCTTTCACAGAGTTTACGACGTCTAGCATGGATGCTGGTGGACAGGTCGATGCAATTTTTACTGATTATAGTAAAGCGTTTGACCGAATCGACCACAAAATATTACTACAGAAGTTACTCCAAGCTGGCATCCATGGAGACTTATATCGGTGGTTTGTTTCGTACATTGAAAATCGATCACAGGCAGTGGTTCTGAATGGGTACCGTTCTAAATGGAGCATCGTCCCGTCTGGGGTACCGCAGGGTTCTTTGCTTGGGCCCCTTCTTTTTAACATATTTATAAATGATGTCACTCAATGCATTAAATACTCACAATTACTCCTTTATGCTGATGACATGAAAATTTTCAAAAAAATTACCAGCTTTGAAGACTGTCAGCTTCTCCAAAATGATTTAGATAGTTTCGAACAATATTGTTTAATCAATAAATTAGATTTAAATGTCAAAAAATGTTTTTTTATAACCTTTACTCGTAAAATCAAAATTATTAAATTTAAATATTTTATCAAAAGACATGAGTTAGAACAAGTAGACTCAGTACGGGACCTAGGTGTCATTCACGACTCCAAGCTAACTTATGAAAGACATGTAGATCATATTGTCAAAAAAGCTTACAGGACCATGGGCTTCGTCTTGAGAGCCAGCTCTCAGTTTTCAAACTTGAAAGTACTTAAAATTCTTTATTGCTCTTTGGTGCGCAGCGTTCTTGAGTATTGTTCCCAAGTGTGGAATCCTCTCTACAATGTTTATATAGATAGAATTGAATCCATTCAACGTAGGTTCCTGAAACACTTGCAATATAAGTCTAAAACATATGACCCCAATTATGAGGCGAGATGTCGAAGACACCATATCTTACCATTGTACCAAAGAAGAAAGTTTTCGGATATTGCGTGCCTTGTTAAAATCGCGCAGAATCACATTGACTCACCGGATTTACTATCTCAAGTTAAACTTAAAGTCCCAAATAGAATGACGAGACGTAAAGCATGTGTGGACGTGCCTCAGAGTTCTTCAAACTACAGGCAGAATTCATTTTTTGTGAGGTCCGCTAGAGAATTTAATAAACTTGTTGACTTTCCTGAACTGGATTTGTTTAATTCAAAGCCACGCGTTTTCAACAGAACATTAACGAAATCATGGTTTGGTTCTCTGACTTCAACATAATTTAGTTATTAAATATATTTACCCCAAATTTCACTTTTTTAAATTTTCAAATTTTGCTTAATATTAGGTTATTTACATTACCTGTTATATCACTAAACATTGATAACAAGCTTTCTAGATGTTTAAATGCGGAAACATGTAAATGGTATTCAGTTGTTTATATCTGTTTCTACTCTGTATGAATACACTGTATGTTTTCCTAATAAAATAAAATTAAATTAAATTAAATTAAATTAAATATTTAAATTTGTGTAAAATCTCATCGCTGACAGCGATACATATCCTTAGGATGGACTGTAAGAAATTAAAATAAATAAAAGTATTATTGTATTGGTTAAGATTGAGATTGTTTCCCCACAAATCTCAATATCTATTTTTAAGATCGTTCTCGCTTACACATACATATTAACTTGTTTAACTGTTTCATAGAAGTTAGTTACCTAATAAAAAAAACCGTACCGTACAAAACAACGTACTCGCACACAAAAGAGCAACGCGCGTCCGGTGGCGGATGCGTTGACGAGCTCTGTTCATGACTATCGTCTGTTACGATCGACCCACATATACACAATGACGTACCGGCTGACTGTATTCGCTGTATCGGCCACATGAAATATTGCAAATGCACGAGAAGCCGAGAACAACTCGCTACGGGCTACATAGATGAGAAATCGATAGAATTGCATCGAATTAGAATGTAAAGTAACTATCAGTTGGTTTAAATTAACTATCGGCAAATACGATTGTCAGGAGTCCTTTTTTATTAACAATAATGATTGTCAAAAGTCCAAAATGTTTGGTATGATTGTCCACGCGATAAAGTATCGCGTGGACAATCATACCAAACATTTTCGCCAATCCTGTAGATACATTTTTTTTTATAATTCTTTATAGGTTTGCGCTTGACCGTTATCTCACCTGATATTTCATATATTTGTGAAATTTACACAGTTGAATGAAAGATACTTAACTTAGGTCCTATGGAGCAAGGAGGAATGGCAAGCGGTCGCCTCCTTCTGTGAAGCAGTAATGCTAGCGAAGGAGGCGGCCGCACGCTTGAGGGAACGGACGTTTTAACGCCCCTGCCGCCGGGACCCTGACCCGGATTTCCAGCCACCGTAGGCGTGGGCTAGCGGTCGACAAATAATGGGTTGCTCGCCGTCCGGTAACCGTCCGGACCGAATCCGAGTTGTTGACGGCGCGTAGTATTCCAACCGCGCCTCAAAGAAATGTCAGCAAAACCATAGGGGTTCTGCAGGGTCGATTACTTGCGAAAGGGAAACCCGTGGAGTCGTGGTCCTGAAACGCAAAGGGCAAAGAACGAACATAAGGGTGGTTTTCATCAGTAAAAGTCTGATATGCCTTCGCGCCCCTCCCTAGAGCGCGAAAAGTCATTAGATGATTTCCCACCTTAATAAAACATATTTACTTTATCTTTGTACCTATGTACGCGGAAGTAACTAAGAAGAGAGAAGGAAAAGTTCGTGTCTAGAATAATTATAGCTATATGGGTAGGCTTCCAAGATTAAGCAACACTTATCGAGGTTGGTCTTAGGATGGGACTCCATTTTAACATACCAACACACTGCAATCATTTGTAAACCTTTGAAAGTCCTTACGGACAATCAAAAACCGCATGAAATCTGCTCCCCTAGCCAAGTTACAACAGTTTCTTTTCGATCCTCCTTTCATCGATCGCCTCGAGTAGGCCACGCCTCTGATTCCTTTATTCTGACGTCATCTCAACGCTCAGTCACGTGGTCAGAACAAAGGAATAAGAGGTGTGGCCGACTTGAGGGGCTCAACGAAAAGAGAATCGAATCGAAACGGTTGTAACTTGGCTAGGGGGGCCGTCAGATGTCTAACCAAGACATATCGTGTTACCTAATTACTGGGTTGCGGAGGCCAGAGAGGTAGCCGCTTCATGTAAAATATGTCTGATATCCAGCTCTATCCGGTTTGATTGGAAGCCGGCCCCAACTTAGTTGGGGAATGGCTAGGTAGCTTGATCTGTACGCGGAAGTAGCTAGGTTTATTTTTAATTATAATCGACACGATTTACGTTTCGTCGGTATACTGTGCGACGATAAAAAATTAATCTGCGACTAATCGATCACGATTTACTATCACTTGTCATACAGCCTCTATTCAGTTAGGACTGTATTTATTTATTTATTTCATTTTATTGCACACTAAGTTTACAAATTGAAACCTTAATATAAAAAAGCATACAATTGGCGGCCTTATCGCACTCGGCGATTTCTCCCAGGCAACCTGGAATGGACAGAGATTGCCTGGACACAAAATGGGGTTGCACTTGGTGCAAATATAAAAGTAAACAAAACTTGATAGCTTCTTAATACTAAAATATATATAAGCAAGAGAATAAGTGATGAAACGAAGACATGATCACAGTGACAAGTAATGATACTTCACAAGCCTTTTAAATACAGGCAGTGTTTGCGCTCGTTTTATTGCCATAGGCAATGCATTCCATGGACGAGCGGCCTGGACAGTTAAAGACTTATCCAGGAATGTAGTTGAATGCATTGGCATTTTAAGTTTTGTATTTTAATTTTGAAGTTATCTGATGACCTTAGAACTATCATGTGGGAGTCGAAAAAAAATTGGACCCGTTCTTTTAGATGACGAGGGGTAGAAGGCGAAAAGAGCACATTATACAAAAGAGAAAGAATATGAGCATTACGGCAAAGGCGAATTGGCTACCAACACGAAATTCAGAAACATGGTCATATTTACGCAAACTGTATTTCATATTTCAAGTGTTTACCTCAAATAGATTGGAGTAAATTACGCATTACTTGAATCAAAATAAAATTGAGAGTACAAACTGATCAATTCATTCTTAATGCATGTCTAATAACTACTCGTATATAAAAAAATTATTTCACAGTGTTTGTTATCGAACACCTCCAAACCACTTAACCGATTTTTATGATTTTTTTGTATATATTTGGTAGGTCTGAGAATAGGTCGTAGACAATTTTTCACCTTCCTACCCTCAACCCTTGATTTACTTTGAAATTTATATGGCAGAACAACGTTTGCCCAGTCAGCTTGTATAGGTAATTTTTTTTTAAGGTGAAAAGTCATCAAATACCTTTTCTTGCTCTAGATGCAGCGAGAGGGCGTGTGACAAAAACCCACCTGTGTTCCTTTCAGGACCGCGATGACAGAGAATTCCCGTATCGTCATTCCAACATAATCTATGTAATTGGTATAAGTTGGATATAGTTTAAATTTTTTGCCATAATTATAAAATTTTCCTTGATTGCGAATTGAATGCGCCCATGACTCAGAATCTTATTCTTAAATAGTATTTAAGTTATACCAAATCTCCTGACCTTCCAAAGAAAAATTGAAATGCAAAACAGTTTCCGTATAGATGAGATTTCGACGCCATATTTTACATTGTTATTATTTTTTAGTTTTAATTAGTGTAGTCAATTATTTTATAAGTATGTAAATAGTATGTAGCAATTATCTTCTTTATCTTACATACATATCTATACAAATAAATAATACATAGTTTTAGTAGTATACGGAGTAAAGCGGAGATTCGTGAGATAGATTTTTAACAGTTATTCAGAGCCAGGCGGAGTTGAACTGAAACCACCATATTATTATGTTCTGTCAAATTATATTACTAAAAGTAGAGGTAGACACAAAGACATTTCCATTAACATAAATCAACATGAATACGGAAGTTTGAATGAATGTTTGTAACTCAATCACGCAGCGGCTGAACTTGAAATTAGTTCAGAGGTCAATGAAAAATAGTTCACTCCGCAAAACAGGGTTATAAATCAAATATGTCACGCGAATGACGTTGTAGTCAAATGCTTTTTATAGGAAAGTAGGCACATGGAATGAAGTTTTTTAATTTTTTATTATTGATAGGCTCGCTTTTGAGCACTATCTCACCTGATGGTTGTAGGGGCCCAGCTGGGACGAAGCCTACTGGGGCCAAGGTATTCTTTTTTTTTTAATTCTTGATAGGTTCGCGCTTCACTGCTATTTCACCTGATAGAAAGCGACGATGCGGAACCTATTCAATCTTGACTTAAAGATTCCCGGGTTATAGCCATCAGGAAACACAGATTCCGGCAAGGATTTACACTCCTTAGCTATACGCACAATGAATGTGTTACCAAAACGTTTCGTGCGTATAGGTGGGATGTCCACCGTGAAAAGAAAAGAAGACTCGAAGAAAGAAGTCTGAAAGGAAGACTCGGCCCTGGTACGAAAGGCAACGAAGGAACAGGAGTGGGTTTTTAGTCAGTAGTCTGACACTATCCCCGCTCCGCCCAAGAGCAAAATTTGTCATTAGACGATTTTCCCACCAAAAAAACAAACTTTTTGGTAAGCGATGATATGGTCAACGATGGAGTACGCTTGCCTAGAAGTAACCTCTTCACTCCTGACTTAAATATATATTCCCAGGTGGTGTTATCAAGAAACACAAACTCCGGCAGAGAATTTCACTTCCTAGCCGTAAGCGCAATGTATGGGTTCCAAAACCGTTCTGTACATATGGGTGGGATATCCACCATGTAACTCATGTATCTGTGTATATCATGCGATGCTATAAAACATAATAAAAAAATATCTTGGTTATTATCACCACAGCTTTGCCACTGTTCTAGCTTTGGGTAATTGTTGTTTTGTTTGTCGATTAGGTCACAACAGTTTCAGATGATAGGTCCGTTCTGTTAGTTCCTTTAACAACATTTGCTTCCATAATATTGTCATCTAAAGTGTTGTTAGCTTCAATAAATATTTGTTCTTCAGAATCACAATTTCCTGTATTTTCGTCACAGTTTAGGTACAAATAGGTGTGCAGTGAAATCGTTGTAGAAAATGGCTAGGCTGGTTAAAATGAAATCTCAGTTGTAAATTTAACATAATATTCATCTACTCTCTTAATTGGACGGTGAAGAGGGTTCGTTGAATTGCCTTTACGTGACCATTTCTACGGCATATTATCAGAGGTAGTTACTATCATGTTTATTATTTAATCACGTTTCCGATTTTAATGTCTCAATAATTGTGACTCATTTAAATATAATTATACTACGTTTTCTACTGTTTATATAAGTTGTTATAAGGATGAGTATTTTATAGAATAGAATAGAATAAACTTTATTGTACACCAAAATAGTAACAAAACTTTTACACTAACTTAAATCTATAGGTACAAAGGCGGTCTTATCGCTGACAGCGACGTCTACCAGACAACCTTAGGGTGGAATGTAAGAATTTGAAATAGAAAAAAGGGAGTAGTTTGCGGTGTACTGCAAATTAATAACGTAAATATTAGATTAAAATGATAAAATAGACTATACATAGATGTAATATAGATATTATATATAAAAGAAAATATATATATATATTTATATATTATTAGTTACATAATTTCATACAAAGAGATGGCAAAAGAAAAGGACAATAAGGTGGGTTAGTGACGGAAGAACTGAATTTAGGTAGAGACAGGATAGCAATTAGAGTGAAAGGAAATGATATGACTAAGGTTTTTGAAAGAACATCATAGTGTGTTTATAGTTAGCATATAATCATTTATTGGCTAGTTTTGGGCTACATATCGACACCTGCAAGGAATAACATCGTAACTCAGTTTTAGGCAGTTTTGAGTTACAATTATATTCTTGCTGTACAAAAAATGCAGATTTTTTTTGCACTCAGTCCTGTGGCTAAATTCCTTTACGTAAGGATTTGAATAGTGTAAAAACATTGTAAGTGAGAGGCAACTGAAGTTCATAAAAGGGTATATTTAGTTACACATCCTCATCTTCTAAAGTTCCTAAATATTAGTTACAATTTTATTCCTTGCAGGTGTCGATATACACAAGATATCCAGACCCAGATTGACTATTTGAAGGCCATCCAAATAATTGTGCCGTGCGGAAATCGAGACATACAGCATAGCAGAAAATCGCTTAATCACTTGGCCAGTCGTGCCATCTATATATAATAATATTTATGCCACTAGATTCTTTAACATGGTCTCATAAATAAATGGGATATCGAAAGGAAATCGTTGTATACGTTAAATATAAGACATAAGACATACAATGTCTTGGTTGTAATAGCTTTTATGTTCTGTAACGACACAATTGTTGCAATAGTCTATATAATAAGTAACAATAATGCATTGAAAATGTACTCGTTTACTAGCTGCCCAAACACTAATACATTTAGAAAGTAATTCAGTACTAGGTTGAACAGACGACCTATGACTCCGCTTGTTGTGACAACAGTTTCAATAAATGTTTCTCAACTTGCATTGGACACTTCGGCTTTTGAAACCAATTAATTTCCAGTTCAATTATATTCGCAATGTATTATAATATTACTAGCACTTTGCCTGCGACTTCGTTCGCGAGCATGTTTTCATAAAAACTTTAACACTTCTTAAATCGTATTTTGAGAGTAGTTTTGAAAAAAATTGGCAAGTGCGAGTCGGACTTGCACACTGAGGGTTCCGCACAAACTAACTTTAAACAATAGTTCAATTCCCGGATTGAGTTTCGAAGATTTTTCCGAATGTAAAACAGATTTTTTTTTGTGACGTAACTACAAATTTTTAGTTTTATTCCTATAATTGTACTATAAGACCTAGCTTGATGCCAAATTTTAGAGTTCTAGGTCAACGGGAAGTACCCTATGAGTTTTGATTCCCTTGAGTGTCGAAATATACGATTTTTGCGACATAAACAGCCGTATTTTTTTTTTCGTTAACTTAGTAGTTTGATTTTTTCACAGCTTCAAGAGACCGCAGACTTGAGTATATGGTTTTAATTTTAACTTGATACCACTATGCGTTCTCGAGATAAAGGGTTTTGACAGACAGATCACAAAGTGATCCTATAAGGGTTCCGTTTTTTCCTTTTCAGGTACGGAACCCAAAAAACTAACAATGTCTTTATAATTCACTAGATTTTGCCCGCGGCTTCGCTTGCGTACATAAGATATAGCCTAAGGAAAAAAGCAGCTTTCTAACTGTGAAAAAATTTTAGCAATCGTACCAGTACCTAGTTTCAGAGATTACTTCCAACAATTAAAAAAGAAAAATTAAACTTTACCTTTTAATAATATTATCTATACTATATAATGTATATATGTGTATATCTACTAATATTATAAAGAGGTAAATTTCGTTTCACTTAGATTAGAATTTGTGCCAAGTTTTAAGTTTACTAACCCAAGGAATACAATTCTACCATACAACCTTTAATACCTTTTAATTCGTTATATAGGGGTAGTTTTACAAAACGAATAATGAAAACTATTTTTATTTACTTAGGTTACTATTTATCCTAAGTTTCAAATATATTGGCCCAACAAATACAATTTTGCATACAAACCAATTTTCCCCTTAACATTCCCTTAAAAGTCGAATTTTCAAAAACCCCTTCTTAGTGCTCGCCTGCAAATACAACTTGGCAAAATGGGGTTTTATAGACCTATCGGACACTCAATGTGAGTGCGGTGCTCCTGTTCAAAACATGAGCCACATATTAGAATGCCCCAAGTGCCCATACACCTGCACTTTGGAGGATTTGATGAGTGCTACCGATGCAGCTATTAATGTAGCCACCTATTGGTTCCAAACAGTTTGACGAGGTTACCATCGAATCGAAAAGAAGAAGAAGAAGTGCTCGCCTACATCATAAAAGGAAGAATTGGGCAAAATTTTTACGTTTCTAAACCCAGTAGTTTCGGCTGTGTCTAGAAACGTAAAAATTTTGCAATGCCAGTCAGTCAGTTTCTCCTTTGATATATATAAATTATTGTCTGTTTTTTCTCTTTGAAATTGTTGTGCTATTGCAGTCCTGTCATTTTCGACCTCATTTAAGTGATAGCTCACAATAATCGAAACATTTGAAACTGGCCTCAATCAATTGTTTATTTTAAATCAAAATTAGATATTTTTAGAATTTCAAAGTCAATGTTTTCTAGAAAAAGTCAATCAATCAATCAATCACTCAGTGATGAAAATTGTCAGAAGTCCAAACATGGACTGCAAAAACATTAGTCCTAAATCCGGATTGTAATGGAAAATAAAGTGACTGTATCAAAAACTAAATACTTACTGTTTAAACTTGACACTGGTTCAATGCAAAAACGATGCAAAGACAAAAAAAAAAGAAAATGAATGGCATAGACCACGTAATATTCCTTTTCCGCGCTATACATTTTGGTTTCTTTGACAATCCCTCTATGATTGATATTCCGATTCTGATTGTTACTTTGCCAAGGCCTGTAGAAAATAAAATTAAGTGGCGAATCATGGTGTCAATAAGTAAATTAAACTTAATTAGGTCTATTAAAATAAAAGGCTTTCATTGAACGTAATAATATATAAAGTGTTAAAACCATTGGCAATAAAGTACACGATTATATTCCTATAAAAGAACCAGTTGCGGCAATTTGGATTCAAATGGCTCTGAGTAGGTAGTTTAATTTTACTTTGTAAATAGCTATTTGACTAATAAAATGTTTTTGTATCTAAAAGGAATTTTCTATTTAGTTACAATGTAGGAGCTGAGACTGAGAAACGAGTTAAATGTTTAAACCGTTGAGATAGTTATGCTTCATTTAGATAGATTTAAAATAAGGGTCTGTCCGCACAGCGATATTTCACCCCGCGCGGTTTTTTTTCTTCATTATATAACACATTGAATCTTATGGAAGTATCCGCACAGGCGATTAAAAAATCTGTGATTTCATACAGATTGGACGCGATGCGGTGCGGAAATAAATCCGCGCGAATGTTTCCTCGCGGTGAAATATCGCTGTGCGGACAGGCCCTTACAGTAAGTAAATTTATTTGGCGTCATGTGATATGAAAATTTCAGTAATTAAGGGGCCCTTCTTCCGAAAGTTTAGGCATTTTACGCACCGAGACGGCTTGCGTCCGCGTTGCTCAGGAGCCGTCGCGATATGAACTCCGGTGACCTATGGCGGCGGGCGAGCACGCCACAGTATAGATAAATAAATCAGTATTTCAAATATTATTGGCGTGCTAGTAATAATAGCTTGTTTTGCAACAAAAACGTATAGCTTGATGTGCTGTCCACTGCACTATTGACTGTAAACACTAATACACTTAGGTATATTGTAATAAATGTATAACTTTTTTTTATTGCTTGGTAAAATCATCAAATGAGTCCTGCCGCTCTGGATGGAGCGGACTGTCAGACTTGTACTGACTAAAATCCACCCTGTTCCTTCGGTTGCCCTTTGCATTCCAGGGCCACGGTATTCTGATAAGACAGTCTCGTGAATGAAAAGGCAGGCGATGATCATTCTGTTGAACTTAAAGAATGGTTGTAGAAGATTTGGTGAGTAATATAATGAAAGACAAATATGATTAATTACACTGGTCTACAAAAATTTACTTTTTTTTTGCCACAAGAGTTTTTTTTGCTATATATGGTTTTATTTTGACTCCCTTTTGTAGGAAATAGATATAGAATAAAATTGTTAGCCATCGTTTTTTTGTGACAGTCACTTGTATTTGTCATGAAAAATATTGATACTTTACTTACAATTAAATTAAAAAATACGTCTTTTTAAACCATATATTATGATTTTCTGGAATATTTAGCTTGAGGCTGGTCTACCACAAGTATCCAACCAAAAATTGCTAATATTCAAGGACTCCATTTGCACTGGTACGGGTTTTTCATGATGAAAATGACCTGCCGCAACCTTTCTCCTTTGTGTTGGGCATTGGATCCCAGATTTTTGGTACGGAAGCCAAAATGTGATTGTAAGTGTATTTAGAGAGACAAATTATAACTCTATGCTTGATATGTTTTAATTAGGTCCTCTATGAGATTTGTGTAGTCATTTGTTTCGTAATATATAAAAAATAGATGATTTTTTTAAGTTTGTTATAAATCACCAAAAAGATGATTGAGGAACACTAATAACTGACTCAAACTAGATTAGTTTGTGTCAGTTATTAGTGTTCCTCTCTTATTGGGTATAAAAGCTAAATCATGAATTTTATTTGCAGTTACAATACACGTAGTTAGTAAATCATGGTATTAGTTCCTGCGCAATGTTTTATTTGGCATTGCAGGTATTGCTATAGCAACACTATCAGAAAGCGTTTGTATTGCAGAACGCACACTTACATATTTTACAGTGTATGCGTTATATTTATCACTTTTGCCATATAAGTCTGGCAAAACGACCACAGACACGTAGTGTGTCTGTGGTCTTTAGGATCCTGTTCAAAACATAGGGTTTCCGAAGCCATTAAGCGCACTCCTTTTGTCGAATTTGTAAAAATCTTTACTCTTGTTGTAGATCTCATATGAAGCACTCACTTTACTTTGAGGAGCCACGGAAAAACCAAAATTATCATGATAACACCATTTTACCCAAGTCAGCAAAATTTCTTCATTCACTTTAAGAATTTGGTTCACCACATACCTACTCGGCAGAAACTGTGAGGGTAAATGAAACCCACATCTTCTTTATGTGTTGAGAAACCAACAACGAGTAGCTTATGCATGACAAACTCACAATTGAGCACTACATTTGTTGCAATTCGAGCGCATTTAGTGGAAAGTTCGGTAAAATTTTAAGTGGCAGTCACAAAAAATCTGAGGCTAATAAAAACAAAGTATGTAGTGTTTTATGATGAGGGTAGATACTTTAGTAAAAATAAGTAAACACAATCTCTGTGGGAAAAACCTTGTCGACCAGTGTTATAATATAATAAAATAAAATATATAGTACCAGCATAAAAATTAATATTCATAAAAAATAAAATTCATAAAAATTTAGTGGTCGTGTGCTAGGTCCAGGTTCATTTTCATCGACTGATATATTCCTCAATGCTGGGCGCGAGTCTCCTCTAAGAGGGTCAAAGCCACAGTCCTCATGGCACTCCCCTCCGCGTTGGGAACTAGGACCTGATAGCAAATCAGGATTGTTTTGCGTTAGAGATTCCTCATTTTCCTTATTTTCGGATTATTTGTTCTCTTCAAGTGTCAGATTTCTTATGCCCATACCACGCGTATGTCAGGGGTTCACGATTTCAGGAAGTAGGCATTATATAGCATTATATATAGGTTCAACGTTATAGTAATCATCTTCCTCTTCTTGATTTTCAGCTTTAATGGAATCATCTTTGTCTTTTCTAGTTGTCCTTTGAAATTTGTCTTCTTCATTTTTAGCTTCAACAATAATGGAATTATCTTCGTCATCCCTAGTTTTTCTGCAACAATGGAATGTCATTAACGTTATGAAACGGAAGTTTCAAAGTCACCGAAATAAACTTTAACAAAAAATCATTTACTGCCATGTTACATCCCATAATAGGATACATAAGACATGTGATAAGTAAGAAAACTAAAGCGCGACGGGAGATAACGTCAAACTTGTAGCGGATGAATAAAACTGCTCCGCCACAGTATATAATGTAATATGTACATAATGTACTTACGTATACTGTCCCTCTTTAGAGTGCCCATCGGTACTTTTTTTGGACATCAAAGTACCTTTTCCGGTACGTGGTCTCAGAGCACTGGAATGGAATAAATTTCATTACATATTTTCAAAAAAATCAAATTAACAAACACTAATTACTAGAGTTTAAATAAAACCTGATACATATATAAAAATCTCGTGTCTTGACCAGTTTTTTGTATATATTTGGTAGGTTTGAGAATAGGTCATAGGCTATTTCTATAGTGGGTACTAAACGCAGCGCGACTATAAACCGTGCTCTAGGTACTTACCTAGTGAGTACAAGTAGTGACCGATAGCCATTGTTCAATATCTTTCAAATCTTCATAAACATAATAAAAGAATGTAATAATAATAATAAACTTTTTACTTTACTTTTTATAAGTGTATCGCAACTAAAAAGTGTGAAATAAAAAACTTTTTACAAAAAAATATTTTTTTGTAAAAAGTTTCTAAAGTGCATCTTATTACAATTCTGATAAGTCCAAACACGGTTAGGCTACTTTGATTTATTACGGAGTTCCAGTGCCTACATTCCGGCTTCATCATCATCATCAGATCACTTTGATGATACCATTTTCAACACTATTCAGAGCCATTAATTTATTTGTATTATCATAGTCGCTTAACTATCTCCATAGTGATATCTATGTGAGTATGAAGTTCCGTTGACCATTTCTGGTCTTCTTCATCAGTTCCATTTCATCAAATGTTACTTTTCGACTGTAAATGCTTAATTTCTCGATAAAAATACCAAAATCATATTACAGTTGGCTATAATATTTGAGGAGTTCCCTCGATTTCACCAAGATTCCATCATCAGATCCCGATTTGGTGACTATGGGACCATTTGGGAAATATACCCTTTCCAACAAAAAAATAATTTTTCAAATTGGTTGGCAGCGACGAAGTTATGCGCGAACAAACATTAAAAAAATCATACAAACATCCGAATTGAGAACCTCCTCCTTTTTTAGAAGTCGGTTAAAAACAAAAAACAACAAACCTAGGTACTTACATCTCCTTGAATTTGATCAGGATGCAAAACTGCACTTTTTAAAGGTTTAAGAATGTTTCCATGATAGATTTAAAATTCTAGTCATACTGACTTCGCTGGTCTGTGTAGAGGAGTAATTATATTGTGACGTATTTATAGAATAAATACTTACGCAATACACTTTCGGATTTTCTTCACTTCAGATACCCTTTTTTTCTTAATTTTGTTTTTTCTATTCGCGATTGCAATTACTTATAATAAAACACGTTTATTTACGCGCGCGGCAACGAAAATGTATGGTCGCGAGCAAAACTTGCATAGGTCCTCCCTCGATGACGTCCGGCAGGACAATGGCGCGGTGCGCGCGTGCCGTTTTCACGTATTTATTTTATATTAAAAAAAATAAGTGCCATATTATAAATTTATCCAAAAATATCCCTGTCAAACCCGATTAGTAAATGAAATGTAAAATTTCCATAAAAGTTGCGTTCCCCCAAGTCTCATAAAACTTAAAATACTTTCAAAATCGACTTTATTTCAGATTTTTTTTTTATCGAGTGGAATGTTAAATAATGTGTTTTTAACCAAAAAAGTCACTAGATTAAAGATGTATCTGTACTATATATTTTTTTCCGGATTTAAATATGATGATTTCTCTGAAAACAACTCGATCTAGAAACGTAAATTTCGAAAAAGGGGCCCTTAATCAATCAATATCGATCGAATTAGAAATATCAATAGTGCATATTCATTTTTGACTGGCCTGTTGGTAGGGGTTAGTGGCCCAGACTGCGATGCCGGAGGTCGTACGGCGGGTACTGTTCCAAGCGCGTCTCAATGAGATGTCAGCAACTATAGGGGCCCAGCAGGGTCGAAGCCTACTGGGGCCAAGGGGCTGATTCTGAAAGCAAGACTCGGCCCTGGTACGAAAGGCAACGAAGGAGCAGGAGTGGGTTTTTAGTCAGTAAAAGTCTGACACTATCTCCCGCTCCGCCCCAGAGCGGGGGATGTCATAAGATGATTTTCCCTCTGACAAAAAAACTCAAGAAAATGAAATGTTTGTGTAATGAGTACGATCATATGTTCTGTGTCTGGGTATAATCTATATCTATCTATATATATAAAAGAAACTCATGTTAGTTACACTATTTATAACTCAAGAACGGCTGAACCGATTTGGCTGAAAATTGGTGGGGAGGTAGCTTAGACCCAGGAGACGGACATAGGATAGGAGCTTTTTATCCCTTTCTCGTGGAACGTGAAATATAATGTGGTAAAACAAAACTCAATTATCATGGAATAACAAAACGCAATTGACAGTTAAACGTAATGTTGTCTATGGATGGTTAATAATTTGTCAATTTTAAATTTTTAAGTTGATTGGTTGACGTGTTTATTGGTATATTAAATAAATATACTGTAGAGTAGGGAAGAGTAGGGTAGAGTTGGGTAGAGAGTTTGGGGAGAATATAGTAGTCAGTTGACGGGAGCGAAGCCGCGGGCAAAAGCTAGTCTATAAATAAAAAAATGAATAACTGTTCGTTAGTCTCGCTAAAACTCAAAAACGGCTGGACCGATTTCGCTAATTTTGGTCTTGAAATATTCGTGATAGTCCAGGCAAAGTTTAAACGGTGAGAAAAAAATGGAAAAAAAATCTCGAAAAAAAATACAAATCCAACAACAACACAACGCCATCTCTAATTAATATGTCATTTTAAATTGAATTATGCTGTTCTAGTAAAGCCACTAGATGGCGTTATCTTTACTAATAGGCGGTAAGAAGTTCGCCGGGTTAGCTAGTTTATCTATAATTATGTATGTATTTAGAAATATATAAATGTTTATCAGTTGTCTGGTACTCACAAACCCTGCTTAGTTTGGGATTAGATAGTCTTTTGTGATAGTTGTGGAATATTTTTTATTATATTACATAATTTAATTTATTTTTTAAGCTATGTAATTACGTAGCATAAAATAATAATAATTAAATAATAAGCAAAACAAAATACAATTAAAATATTTTTTGCGCCTCTTTTAAAATACCACACACTTATTCTAAAAGATATATCAAAAAGAATATTAAACTACTTATTAAACGATAAATTCATAGAATGATAGACTTACTTATAGATTATTCATATTAATTAGTTCTATGACTCATTAAAAGCGGTTGCGGTACTTTTAAGTTGTGACAGCGCTTTTATTATAAGTATGCATTAATTTGGATGCCATTTACCTCCGACTTCTGATTTGAGCATTTGATGTTGAGTATTTTTCAAACTTTACTTTAGCCTGAAAATCTGTTAAAAGTTGGCATTCAAGTACGATGTTTTTTTTTTATTTTATTTTTCTTTTTACAAAATAAGAACAACTAACAGTCACATTATAAAATCTTACCACTAATTAAAGGACAACGGCGAGGAAATTGTTAATAAAATTATTTATTAAGTGTCTACATATCATCATCATCATTTCAGCCGAAAGACGTCCACTGTTGGAAATAGGCCCAAATGCCATCACAATGACCGGTCCTGTGCGTCTCGCATCCATCGGATTCCCGCGACCCTCACCAGGTCATCGGTCCACCTTGTGGTTGGTGTGTCTACATATTATATCACCATGATATATACCGGCAAAATAATTTACTTCGTTTTATCAAATTAAGTTAGTGACCAGTCTCAGTATCGACATAATTGTAAATTGAGTTGACTAGATTTTTTACGATAGTAAATAATAATGCTTAGGCTTAGTTTTTATTTTGCTAGCTTGACTTCGTGATTTTTGGCCAAACTGAACTTTTAAATTTGCCACCAATAAAACACAATAACATAGCTTTGCTTTCTGTTTTGCATTTAAGCATTAAATAATAAACATAAAAATAAAAATATCTGTTTTTATTTAGAATATACTGGTTATAATGACTCATATGACATCGTAGAGCAATTCGAATATAGCGAAATCACCAGAAAAAAAGGGTGCTTTAAGACATTTCAGCTTTCATTCAGCCTAATGACTTATAAAAAAAAACATGACATTATGACATGAAATAATGACACATTGTTCGTTCAAAAATGCGTTTATTGATTTTTAAAATTCATTATGAGGTACGTAGGTTTTATTGACATAATATACGTAATTCCACCAATTTTAAACTGGAATATCTTTAATACGAGAACGACGGAAATTTTTTGTCAATAATACAACCCACAAAATTATCGACGGGTAGGCAAAATGTGTAAAAACTATTATAATCGCTAGGGTTATTAGTAACAGTAGTATGCAGTTAGTAATAATTCTTAACTCAAAATACTTAATTCCGGAACGCAGGTTCCGGAATTAAGTATTTTGAGGAACCTGCCCTTATTGTTTGTGAAAAAGTGCATTTGGCATACATTTTAAGCAACCACTGTCATAACAATACCATAAAAAGAGAAACACACATACACTTATTATATAAAATACTTATTTTTATCCTATCTACCGTCTAATGTATAATTTTCTGTCTAATGTAACATCCGTTGTCGGGTCAGCTAACTACGAATATTCTTCTTATTATCTCGTACAGTCAACTGCACTCCAATGTAACAATTTTACTTTAACAGCTTTTATATTAGACTGGCCTGTTGGTCTAGTGGTCAGTGGCCCTGACTGCTATGCCGGAGGTCGTGGGTTCGATTCCCACCCAGGACATGTTTGTGTGATGAGCACGATCATTTGCTCTGTGTCTGGGTGTAATTTATCTATGTATGTATGTATTTAGAAATATATAAGTATGTTTATCAGTTGTTTAGTACCCATAACACAAGCTCTGCTTAGCTTGGGACTAGACGACGTTTTGTGATAGTTGTGGAATATTATATTATTATATTATATTTTACAGCAAAAAAGAGTGATTTTCGGCTTTCAGTTATCACTTTTGACTGTAGCTAAGCGTACATTAGATATTTACTGAAAGTTGTGCTTGATGACAACTTGAGTAATCATTTGATGTAGGCAGTGTTTGTTTGCGTAAGAGAGATGGCTTATGTCTTATGGTAATGATATTAAGATGACAAGGAGATTTTCATGGTATTTTGTACGTTGAATATACATAAACTTGGTAGCATGGCAAGCTCATTTAGCTAGTATTTGCCCAAATACGAGACGGTAACTGTAAATTATCTAAAATAAATAGAGGCAGTATATTAAATAATGGAATTTATTTATCTGTACCATTACGAATAAATACACGATTAATACGTTGAAAATTAAATATGAAGGGAATTGTTTCCTAGATATATATATTTTGTTTACTAAATTCTAATCATTGGCAATTACGATGCATTGATGATAAATTATAAAAATGACAGAATAGAAAGTGACTTTGTTCCGATAACTAAGTAAGCACAGAGAATAAGTGGCGCACACAATCGCCGACCAAAAGATATCAACGCCCATCTGTCACCGAACACAATTGAAACAAAACCCGATACATCATAGTAAAATTGTGACACTAATGTTAATTGTTTATACAATATCGATTTCATCAGCGTTTCACCGCACATCGATATGTGCTATTTCATAGATATTGTTACAGTAATCGATTTGTTATCGATAGAAAGTTCACATCCAGACACACGGTCACGTTCAATCTATTTCTCTTGAAATTCTTTATCATCAGTTCCATTAGGTACCCCAATACTTGTTTTGAAAGGCTAGTCTTTGTTAAGATCAAGAGCAATACAACCAGTTTGACTTGGTCCGACCTGTGCATCTGTCTGCACTCTTTAGTTCCGGGTTCGATTCTCGGACAAGACTCTTTAACCGCGGTCGGCTTTTGAATGCACTTTCATAGATTGTAAAATGAATTCCATCAAATAAAACGCTACGTTCAGTATGAATGTGCATGACTAAAATGCTTTAAGAAGTCATTTACAGTGAAGCATCAGGCAAACGAGCGACAGTTTGTTTGTTTACATTTCACACCAACCTGTTTACCGCCCACAGCAATGCGTGCAAAGATACAACTTGACAGTCGGATACATCACTCGAGAAGTAGAGACACAAAAAATATTGGAAAAGAATCGATATGTTCGAAATTCAGTTTGTTATTGCGGTGTCCCATCGTTTTCAACAGTTGCCATGCAACAAGATATCTGCAAGAAATCGCTGAGGTTGCGAAACGGGCGAGCGCGGCGAAGGTGAAGGCGGCTCGCGCCAGTCGCCGACGCGAGTGAGAGGCGGGCGCACGACCACGCAGGCGCTGAACACGCGCTAACACGACCCCTCGGCAACGCCGCGCGCGCAGCTACGTGCATCTCCTGCACCTACCACCCGAATATACCTACATTACAGTGATCTTGTGAATTAAACCTTTGTGTTAGTGATTGTGCTCCACTACCCTCTACATCAGTGCCAACGGAGATTGTGAGAATTTTTCTCGTTATTTGACACACATATGACGTGAATAACGGTGCGGGGATCCGACGCTCGATCGACTCGCTAAAATCCAATAAGTGTTAGTGTATCTTAAAAGCAGTGTGCCGGAATTTTAACGGACTTGCCTAAGCAGAGGTAAGAACGGATGTTTACAGTTATGCTTATTGTATAACTTTAACGGTGGCGGAGACAGCTTTCTTATAAGAATCATGATCGTTAAAATTTTGCAATATATTAGATCTTTAAGTGTTAAGTTTTTACATCCACAAATGATGGAAAGTTGTCAAACATAAAATTAATTAAAGCAAAGTTTATTTTGATTGATTGCCTCCTATGCTTTCAACAAATTGGAGATTTTGAAAACACCAATAATGAAATATTCAAAAGAAACAAGTTTCTATACGAAGTCACGAGTCCAGTAAAAGCGAGAAATTATAATGAATTCTAAAAAAAATCGTAAATCATAAAAGGGGTTATGAATATTCAAAGAGAGCGTTTAGACTTTTTTTTAGAGTACTAACGAAAATGTGAGGGAAAAGTTAAGGACATGTTTGTGTCCAGAATAAACAATGGCCGCCGCGCCGGGTGAAAAGGTCTCTGACTCATCTTAACGTGCGGCACTCGTGACCAAAGCTTCTGTTTAGAATAAATTTACCTTCGAAACGAGCTTTGTACGTCTCTTTAGTAAACAGTCGACGAAGACCGATTTTTTATAACTATTTAATTATTCTTTGCGTAAGTTGCCATCTGATAGGCGGTGAAAGAAATTGTCTTGCCTGCTTTTTAAAATGCAAAAGTTAGCAACAAAGTAATTTATTTAGTAAACTGATTGATTCCAGCATTTTGAATCGGTGTTTTCTATCGTAATGAAACTGTATCAAAGAAACGACCAAAAAAGATCTAGATCACGCATTACATCAACAGAACCAATTTCGTTTTTTGTAAATTATTTCGTCCAGTGGCAATGTCTTCTTATCGATGGTGTCAGCAAATCTATGACGCCGCTTAAGTTTTAAAACGAGTTAAAAATGAGAGCATTACCGTCCAATAAACTTTTCATTAAATTTCTTTTAAAGATCACTCTTCAAATACAATTTCTAACTTTTTTGCTAATTTCGTCAAAAATTTCGGACACTCAAAAAATTCAGACATTTTTTGCTATGCTTCACTATGTTTTATTTATCATCTTTTGAAAGTGTAAATAAAGCTCATGCTAGAAGATAAATTGCTTATTTGATATAGGTACCGTCAATCAACTAGGATTAGGAATTGAAAATGATGGACATAAAGACTTATGTGTCAACAAGATTAGCAGTTTATCCGTAAGTTTCACAAAATAATGACTCCTTAAAACATGGTATCTCTTATTGAAACAGACACGGACAGATGAAAATTACTGTCAAGAAAATCACGGAAATAATATTTTATTACCTTTGTTTCAACCCAACCAATAAGATTTAGCACTAAGCATGATATTTTACGTTGAAATGTAGAACAACGATCAGTAAATTATAGAAACTCATTCAACCATTAAGATATATGGCACGGTCTTGGAACTTTCTAAAGATTGCAAACATTTATGAACGTTTATAGTTGGATATTAATATTGTTATGCTGATAACAAGCTTTTTACAATCTTATATGATGATGTAGTGTGTAACTTTGTTGTTGTAGTTTCAAGGCATTATAATCTGGCAATAATTATAAAAGAAGAAACAGCATATTAAAAAAATCATATATGAAAAAGTTGCCTGCTTAGTATCTAAGTAAAGAATAAAACTGAACAACTTATCAGGGTCTATAAACAAGTCACATTATCACAACAAAGGTCCCCGATGTTTATGAAAGTGCAAACACGGGATGGTTGTAAAAGCGCCCTTCTGCTGATAAGAATCTAAATCCATGAACATGTTTTGAGCTTTTTTCTGACCTTGATTGTTTACATTTTTCATTTTTGAGAACACCTCTGTGGATTTAACTTTGTTTGACGACAATGTTAGCATGAGATATCTCCATGTTTCAAACTTTATCAAATCTAAGGAATGTTAAACTTTGGGGAAAGAAATTCAAGGCTAAACATGGTAGTGCCATGTGGCACTCGGCCAATACCTTCAATGCAGATAAAGTTTTTGTTATAAAGTACAAGTTACTTAATTAACTTCTTTTATGTTTCATAAGTAGCTGCGCGATTTATTTCAACAAAATGAATATAACCTTTAAACTTATGATCGCAAAAAGGTCAAGAACATATTGTCTAAAACATTTTAAGAGTCCACTTAAATATGCCACAGCTTGTTTCATATACCTACAATATAGCTATAATTTTGAATGCAATTATATTGCACAAAAAGAAAAAAAAATATCGTAGCTGATTAAAAATGACATTATTTTCGGAGGTCGTGTTTTTTAAATAAAAAAAGACTTAATAAAAAAGGTTCTGAACTGAAACATGTTATTCTAGCTCTGTTTTATAGGAAACTAGTTTTATTTCGAAATAAAAGCTAGATTGATTTAAAAGGTTATTTCGCAAACTCTTTTTATTTTATTTTTTAAAACATATGTGATATTTCAGTAAATTGAATTCTCAACGAATATATTTGCATTCAAATCATATTTTTAATAGTCGCATGCAAATTTAATCGATATATTTGAAGCACCTTTAATTACATAGATTTCTCTGACCTGAGTCTCTGAGCTTGTAAGGCAAGACAGCTTGCATTAACTGCATATTACATCTAAGATCAACTTGCCTAAATTATATAACGTTAACGTGCATTTGATGCAACATCATTACCCCACAATTACGTTGGCTTATGACACACACTGTTATGATCGGTAGCGAATCTGTTTGACGGACTGTACGCCCGTGTGTCAGTGTCTTCACACTTAACAGTTTCCTGCTTCCGGCTTTCCTCTATTGTTAGTTCAACACCACATATTCTGTTAAGAGCGTAAATAATAGCTCTCATTTCATTTGACGTGATTTATTGTTTACATTTTTTAAGTTAATACTGTTAAATGCTTCAGATTTGTTTGCTCGCTATTTGGTTCGCGTCACGTTTTAACAATATACATGCATATTATCGGTTTCTTTTAATTTTGTTTTCGTGTTCAATAGGCACGGGTCATGATTTCTAAATTGGTATTGTAAAATTTTATGTTTATTCGGAAAAGTAATAATGCCAATATATTGTAAGTTGACACGATTTAATATGAAAGATATCTACTTTAAAATAAAAATATTTGAATAAGGAGCAGGAATTTAATGCTGCTACTATACTGGCAAATGCAGCTTCTCAATCAGATAACTTAATATATGTAAGTACATGTTATCTGGCAAGTATTTCTCAAATATAAGGAGTGAAAGAAAAGATTAATGTACCAGTAGCTCATCGAGTTGTAAAAGGCTGTTGAGGGAAAGTACTTTAGCTGGCTTTTACGACTTGCTTTGCCTTATATAATTTAACGATGGTATTTACTTTAAATTATATGTTGTAACAAGTTCGTTTCTATAAAATCGCAAAATTTCAATCGTCTTACGTAAAGACAAAAATGTATTTTATATATCTAAATTTTAAATGCTAGTGAAAGTCTAAACTATAGATTAGACCTGTGTACATAAATTTAAATGATGTTCACGTCTTTTGATTAAAGAGGTTTACCCTTATCTTTGAAAATATTGTAGGTAGACGCGTTACCTGTCTGACAAAAAAAAATATTTACACATACTAAAACACTTTTTATGTTTACAATAATGTTAAATTTCATGTTTTAAAGTGGCTTCTATTTGATCATTTAGCTGCTATTTCAAAAGATAACCGAAGTAGTTTTTGTAAGTAAAACTGATACTGGTTAATATTATTTAAAAAAAAAAGTTAACTTGATTTGCAAATTCAGTACTGGCCCCAAAATAGTACCTTGTTGAATTCGTTTTTTGTCTTCAAAGGTCGTAGTAAATCTACTTTTAATTACAATAAAAAATAACTGGTCTCGTTAGGATGCTTAAGTTGACATCTAGAGTGGTCGTACAAGGCGGCCAGGTCCAACTTCCAACCGCCCACTGTGCGAAGGGTCATGCAATTGGGACAAGGAGACGTTTCATTGTTTTGTATACGCACGCAGTTACGTTGAGGTAGGTTTCATTGGATGACTTGTTTTGATCTTTGTAAATGGACAAATTTTGTGGCTCTGGCACATATTCTGATCCAGCCTTGCACAGTAGCAGATTTCAAATTGCAGTATACCTAGACAGACATTTAAATACACTATCAAAGTTGAAGTCAACGAATTAAGACATTCTGTGATTGATGATTACTACACTGACTACTACAGAGTCCTTAGTTTTTCACATTGTTAATCAAAATACGGGTACATAGATTTTATGTTATATATAGTTATTTATTGCTAAATATTCAAACTGAAATACAGTACTCGTAATATATTCGTCAAAAAAAGATAAATTGGGTTCCGTGTTAGAAAAGTGGGCGAAAAACTTTTTACGGCCCACAAACATTCGGTTTCCAATTAATTCTAACTTTTTATTACGTTCGTCTTTAATCTAACCTGTAATCAAATGATCTACTTTTCAAGTCCAACCAATTAAGTTGGTGCTGTAAACAGCATGAGTAATATCGACGACCACTTAGCGCAGTCAAGGTCTCGGTAGTCTGTACAACAGGACCTGACACGTCGTGAGCTCTATAAAAGTTTTGAATCGGTCCAGTGTGCAGTCTGTCGGCCCTCGTGACGACCTCGCCACAACCTCGTAGCACCGCATTCACCGCTCCTATTGGCGCGAATGCAGCAATCGCCTCCAAATATAGAATTTTTTATATATTCCATGTCACGGAATAGTTTCAGTACCAACTTTTTAAATATCGAACGAAACGGGTCTTAAGTAGTGCAATACGAATTTTTAAATTGCTTTCTGATGGAACTAATGGCTTGATTATTGTTTCGGCACTTTTCTCAAAGTAAGAGTTTGGAAACGTTCCGTTTTAAAATTTGAACACTTAATGACAAGTAAATGAATGTCATTTGGAGTTAGCTTTAGAAATTTCTTTTGCACGTAAAAATATTATCACATTCTGAGTTATCCTTCGTTATCTCTAAATGTTACTTAAGTATTAAGTCAAACAATACTCAAATGTAAAGTTCACTAACACATAATTTGTGATTCCCAAGATTTCAATGACAAGATTTATATAATTTAAGATTATTGTCTCTAATGATGGAACTACACAAATAAATGTCATTGTCTGTTAAAAATGTGGTCGTTAAAAATATTCACTTTCAATTGTTTGTTTGACAAAGGCCCTAAACGTGTGAATCGCCTTGAATGAAGTGGTTATCAACACAATTACATCGAATTATTGTAATAAATGAAGAGTTTATAATGTCAAGACTGTTCTAGTCAGTAGTTTCACGCGTGACACTCAATTGAAGTCTTAAGAATTTAGTCCTTATTTTATAAACAATAAACGCATCGTATTTGTTCTATTTATACATTCTTTAGTAAGAATCTAATAATAACAAGGGACCTTACCATAACATGTTAAATGTCAAGCGTGAGAGTAAGAAACAGGGATGGAGTTATCAACCCTATATAGTTCCATCCCTTTAACAATTCAGTTGAGGTTGTCAAATGGACCTCGTTATTTATTGATCTGAATCCACCTTTTTATCTTTGAGTTGCATGAAGTTTTAATAAATAAATAATTCTGTCTAACTCTCAATAATTACTATAATTTTCTTTGTATCATTTTGTCGAACAAAATAAACTTCATGTAAGCATATAGGTTGATAAACAGAATTATAAGTTCATCTTACTTGAACATACATTTACGTTACATAAAAAGACTCTTGTGGTTAGCGTTAAGGAAAATCACCGGTCACGATAAAATTATTAGGCATTACCTTTTGCGCATCAAGGAAAGTCCCTCAACCTCCTTGGTTTTTATTTATTTACTGTTGTTTTTGTACAAGAACATTATTTTTATTCCATAGTTTAGAATCCGCTGTATTGTTACTGTTTCAGAAAAATCTGTAAGATTTTTTTTTTTTTTTTATTTGAAATGGGATGAACAGTTCTACATTTATAGTACTTTTTTTTTCAATAGATACTGTCAATTCTAATGAAATTGAAAGTGTCAAATCATCAATGTCTTGCTGTTGTATAGAGGATTATATCTACAAGCCCTTACAGCAATAAAGTGCTCTAAGGCACGATGGAAAGCGTTCAATTTGCTCGTGGAAATCGATTTTGCAGTTTACTGCTAAAATCCGTTTCATAAAGTGATCGTGTGTGTGACAGCCCATATTAATTTCACACGATCATTCACTTTCCTTCCTCTCACTTCCACGTTTTCTATAGAAAATTAAGAGTGCATCTCTACAATTTTATGCATGCCTGGTAGGTATTTTCATGTTTTTTTGACAGAATCTTTTTTTATTAGTGTGGTTTTTTCTCATAGGGCAAATTTTGTGTAATTGTAGTTTTTTTTGTAGGCTTTGTCATTGGTTAAAGGGCGGTTCCTGTCGGACTGCAAAAAAAAGAAAAAGACTCCAAATTTATTCTGCAGCCTCAAACAAAATCGAATTGGCCATTTTTTTTACTAAACCAACAATTTGAAAATTTAAAAAAAAAAAAATGAATAAATTACTGATGCTATCCAAATTCGCAATTAATGGTATCAGATTTGATTTTCATTAACTATGGTTAATCTATTTAACGAGGACTTGTATGTCGACATCTTGAATTGCAGTTGAAATTACAATTCATGCTTCAAAGTCTGCTAATGTGAAATATCTGATATGAATGTGAATATTACACTAATGTATTCTTTATCTATTAACGCACGTAGGAAGTTTCGACAAATAAATGTGTTACTAATATGTGGGTATTTATAACATCCGTTACTATAGTAACCTTGTTTACTTCCTAGGCAGACTTTGACGATAACGTCTAATTAAAATTATCTTAGTTTAGATCATCATTTTGATTCTTGGGACTGATTACTTGAGGTCCTGGTACATAAGAGGTCTTTAGACTATCAAATAGCTTTCAAGAGGGCTACAGCTCCTAAAGCGCGTTCACTTTCGGACAGCATGCAAAAGAAAGAGATGCGTAGACACAGTGCTTGTAAATATAAAGCATTTAAGCGATTTAGCAAAAATTTACAGATTTGGTTAAAAAAAAAACAAAATTCAAAAGTTTTTATTTCACATAGGCCTACATGGGCACTTATAAAACGTCAGAAGCTAGTGCACGGTTCCAAATTGGTCGTCTCCTATGGAGAAGAACCGGCAAGAAACTACATGGATATTTAAAAAAAAAGAAATTGTTGTCTTTACAATATTTCCATATTAGTATTAGTAGATATTGTATAAGGACAGTGTAAACCAGTCAATATTGTACCCAAAAGCACGATAAAAATAATCATATTAAAAAGTGAGTCGTAATAGGAAGTAATCTAAAAATTCGCGGAGTCTACAGTGTTCTGACATTTACATTATTAAAAATAGTCTAAGTAATATAAAAAAAAAAACAAGAAAAATAAATTACTTACGAATTTATGGTAGTTGAGGTCTAATTATATAAAAAATATTGGTAAAGCAATGTGTTAGAAAAAAAATTGGGTTATAAAATTAAAACACTGTCTAAACTATCATTGCTTATAGAATGGCAAACAACCAGAATGATTGCATGTATATTAGTCCAGTTTTTAATGGATAAAAGTAATTTTTAGAGGCATCTTCGTAATTTATTTCTATCATACTAAATGAGTTGTATTATGTTTTGAACACACTATCTATCATTTATCTTAAAGAATAATATTTAGGTATTCTTTTGATTCTGCTTCCTGCAGTGGATTGTATACTTTTACACATTATAAAACTAGTGATTAGCTATAGTCCCCTTAATTTGTCGAGTTCGTCACCCATTCTTAGATTTAAGATTATCAGACACTGGTTTTCAAACATTAAGAATGATTATCATTTGCCTTTTAAATTACCAATTTGCCCCACGGCTTTGACCAAAGACAGACGATGAAAGATAACTAATAGATACTACTGACATTTCCATATACTATATCTTTTTACTTTTAAGGCTTCATCCTTGACTTTTGCTCGGTTCTGGGGTCAGCTTGTATTAAAGTGCTTATTTATATTCTACACTGGTTTGACATGACATTATGAACAAAATATGGTGTTTTAAATAGATGTATAATCCTTATATAATAAAAACTGAACTAACAAAAATCAATTTATTAAAGTATGGCGTCGAAAAACTCCTCCGCATTGCTGTCGAATGATAGTGTATCCATAGATGTTTTTTTTCTACAATTTTTACACCTTCCAAACTCTAGTACTCACAATACAAGCACTGTTTAGTGCTTGTATTGTGAGTACTAGATAACTGATAAACATACTTATATATTTCTAAATATATAACACATATTATAGATATATATAAATATTATAAAACAAAGTCCCTCACCGCGTCTGTCTATTCGCGATAAACTCAAAAACTTCGGAAAGGATATTCATGCGGTTTTCACCAATGGACATATTCATGAGCAAGGTTAGATGTATAACACTTGCATATTATTCTAAAGATATGACGAAAATTTAAAAAATTTATAAAACCCGTGCGAAGCTGAGGCAGTTTGCTAATATAAAACACTATGTGGTTGATGAGTACAACGGTGAGCAATCTAGAATTAGATAGACCTTTTCTTAAGTTGTGCTACATGACGTCATTTAGGCTAACTGCAACCTATTGAAATATAGGAGTGTTCTCATTTCGTATGCTTTGTCCTTTGAATTAATTGATACTTGAAGCGAAGTTATAAACAAGTTGAAATAATTAATAGTTTTAGTAGCCCACCCAGTAGCTTAATCAATTAATTGATTATAACTAAAAGAATCTAATTGTTTTTTGAATGTTTACCAAAAGCGGAGACAAGCTGTCGTTTAACATTGAGTTGTAAGGTTTATAGTGTTAATTTGTTCCGGTAATTATTGGATCGGTCAAGCTTTCTACTGTTCAGTTATATCTACATGTACCGTTTTGACAGGCAAAGGTTTAAGAGGAAACGTTTTTTGTTTACTATTTACAACTATGATATTTTATTCAATTTTACGGTCTTGTACACTTGAATATCTTTGAAATTCGTTTGACAAGTCTATCAAAACTGATCTTATAATATTGGATACTACAGCGGCCTTACTACGATATGCTAAAATGTAAAGCGTTCGAGCGAGATAGAGTGATGGAGCTATACATCCTACACAGCTTCATCCCTTTAACAGTTCAGTTTAGGTCGTCAAATGGATCGCGTTAAGAACTCGTGGTAGGGCCTCAGTACTGACTGACTTAATTTAACAATTTCACATCAGACTTTAAAAAAAAATCGGATCCCTTTCACAATTTCTTTTCAACTAAATCAATGGTCTAATATAATAATAGAACAAAGCCTCATGTTAAAACCGGCTTGTGGTTTGTTCTTCAACATAATTCCATATTAATGCAAGTAAGTGGCAGCCCAGATAGAATCGTGACTGAATGAAGGTGATGCAACGACAATGTCTTATTATATTTCTCTTGTTCTTCTGAGTTTTGTAATAAAATTCCTGCCTCGCCGCAGACATGGGTGAATAGATTTGGAATTTTGGATGCTGCATTTCTATAACAGAAAAATGTTTACAGAGCATTGTCATTCTGTAAGCATCAATAGTAATTGTTTATTGAAATTCTGCATTCGTTTGTTTCGTCTTTGTTGATTCTACAATTCATTGTTCAAAGTTTATTTGAATGTCATTCTCATTCAGAAGATCAATTTTCCTTTTGCTTCGTTATGTGATTGTATTTCTTTAAACCTTTAAACCATAACAATTTCTACTTCAAGGCTATCATTTCTCATACCAAACTTTTTAAAGGCCTAAATGATCGTGCGCCGAACACAATGGTGTTTTAAAATTGTCAGCACAACCGAATTTCAATGCACAATTTCGAAAGTGACCGTAATTTGTATGGAAATTATGCGCCTTACGCGATGTCCCAGATACCCTGTTACAACTATTAACATTTGCGTTTTAAGTGCAAAGCTTTTTGGAAAATCTTTTTGCGACATTGGTCGCAGGATTCTTAAAATAAATTACTTATTATCGGGTGTTCGATGAGTTTATGTTACGTGTAATATTTTCTTTTTTTTTTACAACCTACTGTGTCATCATTATTTTAAGTCGCCTCATTCTTCTTGTCAGTCTTAACTTAATATGGGACTGGTGATTGAATCGTCACATCGATGTGACCTCACGTCTTCGTTAGCACGCTGTATTGACTTTGCATGTAAGCTAAGAAAGTGGAGAGAGCATGGGAAATGTAGGGATTGTTCTCATTCGCAGTGATTATCTCGCATAGGGTCGATGGAGCGACACTATCGTCACTCTTACGATTGTATGTGTGTTTTCTTACTTTAATAGGGTGAATGTTCTAGCTTCGCATATTTGTTCTGCTTGATGGGCGATAAAGCAATAATAATGTGTCAAGTTTAAATACCGCATCGATGTGAGCTCCATTATGGATTCTCTCTATAGGTTGCATTTTTTTTTCAACACTATAATTTTCCCGATTAAATTATCATTCTGAGTTGTCAACGCTTTCGTCATTAAGTAACAAAACTACGAGATTTTCCTTTTCAAATACAAGTCAAGGTAATGACCACGAAATTGTCCACTCGTGTGTATTTAATGTATTCACTTGTTCGCCAAAGTGGTACATTCGAGTCGAAACACTGCTTTGTAAGTGGCACTCGAGCTTCTACCGCGAAAGTAAAAACGAATTCTCCTAGTGTTTCCATTTCATTTACTACTAGCCGAGGTTTAAATAACAGTCTTATTTGAATATGCAGCGCAATGGATTGCGTTTGTAAGACTTGGTTCTTTTCCATGTCCCACCTACACTATCTCGTTGATATATTCATCATCAAGTATTACATTTTTGGGCATGCTCTGACCTAGTATTGTAGAAATAAATACGACCGGTTGTCGGCTTTATACCTGTTTGGGCAAAAGAACTCTGATGTCAACATTGGTGCTACTTTTATTAAAGCAATAATTCTTAACTTATGTTAACCTTAGTTGGGTCGATTAGGAGTCACATTAAAAGGTTTTTAATGTGACCCGTCTAGATATTATATACCTATGTTATGGAATAACAGTAATTATAAAGAGTGTGTCATTACATTCAGTTGTGAAAAATAATTACTTTATAAAATAATCTTAATGATTATGACCCAGTTGCTGTATGAACAGTTATTATTTATACTTAATGCCAACACTTTTAACTTTTGACCCGTGTAGGTATAATACCTACTCGGGTTAAGTAACTTAAACTAAATGAAAGCTAACCTCTTGATACTTGAGGAAAATGAAAGTGGAAAATCAAGGATATGTTACACGATATGCGTTGTAAAATAATACTTTAGTAGGTAATGATATGGCAAATAATAATCGTATCTGCGCCAGAGATCTAGTAGTACATACAGTGAACATAACATCTGCATATTTACTTACTTTGAGGTTTTTCGTGATAAAGAAGTTCACTAGGAACCTGTTTCTAAATTTTATTGAGATTTTAGAGAACATGTCGAACCTACTTTAACGCCAAAGTTTGACAGGTTTTCAGGCAGAGGTTCTTAAATTTTTAAATTCTTTCATTCAGAAATTGGGGGTATGTCTACTCAGTATGTATATCATCTATGATCACTAAATATGGTAATGGATGCCCGAGATGAGAATGACATCATTAAAACAAAACAGCTGTGAATTGATAACACGAAAAGTATTAACATAATAAAAAGCATAGGCAAAAGCAATAATGACATATAAGAAGATTATAGAGCCATACATAATAACAGGTGCATCTTCAAGCGTTTAGAAATGATTTTATTTTTCATGTTTAATATATGCAGTTTCTTTTTACCGAGCGTCTTCTAAACAGATTAAGGGTTATCTATCGTTTTTGCATCAAATAAATACAGTAAACACACATCCAAAATTGGCTGGCAATTAAAATAGGGCTGCCTTATTCCAACCACTGCTGAGTATAGATGTCATTCTTATGTGTCATGCTTCCCTGGTACACAAGAGTCTCAACTAGGTTTCACCTGCGATTTTTTTATTGTCGTGAAACACGGGTGGGTTTTACTTAATAAAAGTTTGATACTCCTCACTCTCGCTCCGCCAGAGCAGGAGGAATTACTTGATGATTACCTACCTCAACAAAATAAATAAAAGCTTTGTTCTGTATTCCAATATCTTGAACGTTCATATGAATGCTTATAATAAATTTTCCATTAAATTTGTAGTTACGTCAAAAAAAAAAAACTTTTTTTACTACTTGGAATAATCTTCATAACTGAATTCGGGAATTGAACATCATTTTCATAGGTTAGTTTTATGCGGAACCCTCAGTGCGCGAGTCCGACTCGCACTTGGCCGGTTTTTTGGTTTTAGAGCAGCTTTAATATCGGTATTTTGTTCTTAAACTAGATTTTCACACGCAAGTACGTTAAAACTACTCAGATCACTAAATTCTTCCACATAATGATGATAATGGTGTGACCAAGTTGGCCCTTTGCCTACGACAGTTAACTTACCCGTTTACAACTGAGTGTCAAGACTTTCGCGGAAAAATGAACCGTTGACAAGTTGACACGTCATTAAGTGACAAGCTGTTATTAATATTGTGTTAATGAGAATATTCGACGGCTTAGAATGATTTGATGGAGTATCTGTCATCTACTATATTGTCAGTCTGTGTCTGCGAAGAAATTTTTCTATTTTGCTGTTTTTTTTTTACTGTTATTACTCGCTAAACTTTCTTCAGCGTTTGACAGTCTATTAAGAAAAAGACGGTTATAGTTTTCAAAAGTTCCAAAGAAACACCGCGCACCGCAATTAATTACAAAAAATAATAATAATGAAGAATCCAAATAGATGTGGCAACAGTTTTACAGCTAGATATTTGCGAACCTATCCTTACTTTTAAGAAAAAATTGTTCATAAAAATAATGTTTATGTTGTAAATCCTGCAAATAGAAAAGGTTGATTTATCTGTTTTTGAACGATATGAACAATTTTTTTTTCTCGAAATTAAAAATAAGGTTTGCAAATATCTTGCGTCGAAACTGTTGGCACGTCTATTTAGTTTCTTCTTTTTTTTTTGGGATATTCACTGCGAGAGCAGTGGTGGCCGAGTGGTAACCGCCCCGAGTTGTAGGTCGCGGGTTCAAACCCAGCCAGGCGCATTATTTTGTGTAATTTATTTCATCACTACTGCTCTCAAAACGGTGAAGGAATACATTGTGAGTAAGCCGGCATGTCCTAGAACCAAAAATTCGAAGACATGTGACATTCACGGTTTTTTTGCCCTTTGAATTACGGCCCATTCCCTCTCCTAGAGAGAGAGGGCCTGAGTCCGAGCAGTGGAAAACACGGTGTCTTAAAAAGCAAAGGAACTGAAAGAACAAATTTGTGGTTTTAGTCAGTAAAAATCTGACACACCCTCTCGCTCCACCCTAGAGCGGGGAAGTTATTGGAAGATTTCCCACCTTAAAAAATTGCCGGGGACCCCGGCAGCTCTGGCAGATAAAGGCTCAGTAAAAATAGGGATTTCCATTCGGCACTGAGCCGCTGATACAGTTGTAGTCTGTATTAACTTTTAGTCTAACGCGATCGAGTACGTTACAAAAACTTGCAGTAAGGCCACAGCCCTCTAGCCAAGTTACGATCGTTTCGTTTGCTTCGAACGCTTCCAGTAGGCCACGCCTCCGATTCCTTTGTCATCGCAACGCTCAGTCACGTAGTCAGAACAAATGATCGTAACTTGGCTAGGGGGGCAAATATTAAAAACCAGTTACAAAGAACCATACAAAGCCTATACGCGACAGTTTAAGTTACGACATAGTAAAAGTCGAAAGTCAATGTGTAAGTAATAGTTGAATATGGCTTTCTACACACCATGTTTTTGTGATTACCCATAATTACAAACAGATACAAGTAATTTGACCGTCTATTAGATTTTTGATATAAAATTAAATACAAGTTTTGTGATTTAAGTGATTAAATTTAATCATATTTCACGGTTTTTAATTTCGAAGGCGGAAAGTGAAACGATATGGGAGTGAAATTAATTTGCGGTAATCATATTTTTTAATGATTAATCTTTCCTTGAAAACGTAATGAATTTATTCGTTGGTGACGACTTAGTGGAAATAAAATTCTCCTTAATGAAATTAAACGGTCTATTAATAATCTCGTTCAGATTTTATGAGATAAGTTCAATAAAGAAGAAGCAAAATAAAATATTTTTCAGAAGATATCCCAGTATTTTATTTTAATTTTATTTATTTGGAAAAAATAACAGCTACACATTAGTTATATGTATATATTATCCTCTCAATTAAATTAGCCCATGCGAAAAAGTAAGTAAAAACATACTTTAATCAAAAATATTTTTTCAACGACTTGCTTGAAATGTAGTATATTTGGAACTAGTGCAAAAAAGTTCAGCGGTTAGACTTCGCTACTATTTATTATATAGGGTGGCATTTATAGTGGCCCATTTTTTTTTTAGTTCCAACAGCTTCTGTGTACAGCATTTCCCAGGTAAGGATAACAATTGGCCTAAGTCTTACACAGTTGCTAATTATAGATCAACCACTATCCACAAAATAAGGAGTGATATAAATAAATGTAAATTGCAATAGAACAAAAACAATAGATAAAATTGTTAATACTAATACATGAATCATATCAATCAAAATCATACATAGCAATCGAAAAGAATTAAGCAACTAAACAATCTATCAGAAAAAACATTAGTTCTGCAAAAATACTTTAATGCATGTATTCCGGCTCAACTGTCACTCAACGGCTCTCGGCTCAACTTGTCATGCAATGACAATGTTTTCACATTTGCATCAGAATGTATTACTCCTAAATTACCATCCATTATTTACATAGACTGGTAATAATATTTAGCTTCAATGTTATTCTAAGCCCTCCATTTGACTGTCATAAATATTGCCGGTTTTATACATATACGTGTTTTTAAAACAGGTAACTGGCACACTAACTAGTGTATTGTTCAACAAAACACTTGTGTCACTATCATTGATAAACATTGACAGGTGTGTTGATACGAATGTGAATCTTATTCGTTTGTACTATAAGTCTTTGGATGCGGTGTTAGTTGTGTGTTTTGCTTAGGGTTGCCAGCGAAATGTTTATTTAAAAAAATCCAGATGTCTAAGTAACACTGTAGACACTTGTATATTTATAAAGAAGTAGCTGAACAGACATACGTTGTCCTGTTTTAGCTATGAACTGTCAAACGCACGAAAAAAGAAAGAAAGCATGTTTGTTCATTTGGCATAAAATTAACAAATAAATATTGAAAACTTAAATCAGACTTAAAAAATAAAAAAAAAAGCATAAAAATCATCATTTCAGCCGAAAGACTTCCACTGTTGGACATAGGCCTCTTCCAAGCGACTCCACAACGACCGATCATGTGCGTCCACGCATGCATCCACCGCACTCCCGCGACTCTCACCAGATCGTCGGAAACGCAGCGTTGGAAGGCCCCACAAGCATAAAAATAAAGAATATTAAATTGTCCTCATAGTTTTCTGAAATGTTTCTTACTATCTGTGCCTTTTCTTATGTTTTTCTTTCATAAGAGTCTTTTCATGACAATAACAAACACAATAAAAAATAATTAGCGAAATTGGTCCTGCCGTTTACGCGCAAAGACGTGATCAAGAAAAATAGGGATTCATTTTTATGTATTATATAGAATATAGATGATTTATTGTTTTCACTTCGTTTAGTATCCTACATGTAAATGCTTTGGTTAAATACTAGCTTGATAACCACGTCTTAGGGCTCACTGCATAGAGAGTACTGACTTTAGATTTTTTATATTTGTACCAACGTCTATGGCATCACATAGGAACAAACTACTAAATCTTGCATCGCGCAATTAGAGTTCTTCGTACGATTTGAATATATACAACAGCCCGAAATCAACTATCGGGCAGTTGCCCAGATCAGACAAAACATCCGTCTGGTTCAATTGACGTTTGCGGAACTTTACACTCTCATTCGTATACAATTATCTAAACATTTATAATTCTACACCGTAATTATCCCACTACAGGGTAAAATCCTCTTTTATCAATTATTATCTAAGTGGTGAGAACCCTGAACAGGGAGTGTTAAATGTCAATCATATTGACGTGCATTGTTCAGTCTCATATGACCTTAGTGTCGCGATAGTTTTTATGCGGCTAGCTGCTTTATGATATAACTAGCTAGAACAAGAGAAAACACTTCCGGGATAAAAAAAATCCTATATCATATTTCAGAACATGTTCTACCCATGCACCTAATTTTGATCGTGAAGGAGTAACAAACACACACACATAGCTACGTAAACACTTTTGACCTAATTTTTTTTTTTTATATTGTGTCTGATTATTTTACAAATAATAATAATATATATTCGATAGAAACCTTACTAATAAAACAAAATAGGCAATAATAGCATATCATCATTATCAACAATAACTTTAAAAAGTAAATAAAAAAAAATACAGATTAGTATCAGCACCTTGTTTTTATTTCAACTCCATTAATGCTGGTTAATCGCCACTCAGAAATGCCAAAGTCAAGAGAACACATTATCGTTAGTTCGTTACCCACACGACTTATAAACGGCACATATTTAAGTAAATTATGCTCTAGACTTTGAAACTACAGGAAGTGCTAATTACACTCATATATCTGTTCGTAAAGAGGTGGTACATCAAATACTATGTATTCACCTACATAAGACATGTTTAGAAAACGTCGCGTGCTAAACACGACAGATTTCTTTGAGCATTCAAGGAGAGATACTTGTGCGTCTGAGTCGATGTCGGCAACAGTTTCCATTGGTTATGGTCGTATATAAAAAGCCGTACTTAGATGGAATTGTAATTAACTTACGCGGTACTATATGACCATAGTCTTAATTAAAAAAAAGGTGAGAAGTTTTTAACAATTTCCGTTTGAGCCTTCAATCTTCCACTTATAACGGTGTTTCCCCCAACAAATGACGTCATAAATTTTTCAGCAAAACAGTACAGTTTCGAACCCAGTAATAACACAAATTAAACCTATCACAAAACTCAGTTAACGACAGTAATCTACGGAATTGCGTACTCCAATCAAAACTAAAAAGCGGGTACAAGCAGTAGGTGTTAGTCAATTAAAGCTATAATGGCTTACACCGCCCATGGGACCCGAGGGAACATTACTACTGGATGTTGTGTATATTGCGCAAGCGATTATCGCCATGACACAATTCCAGATTGTAATCGTTGTAATACCATTGTAACATGAACTTTGGGAATGAATAGCTTGAGAAGAGATGAGGGTTCAAGTGTGTATTGGTTAAGTTTCCATATTGCATGTTATATGTTTATGGTGTTATTTTCTTGCAGATAGTTGTGATCGACATTTGTCAGTTAAGGAAGTTAAGGGATGACTAGATAACGGAAAGTACGGCGGTTTACGTTGTACGGCAAACAATCTAATATGACTTAAAAATATGCAAGCATAATATAATAAGCATAAGCATAATCAGCCTTTTTTTTCATGTTCCCACAGCTGGGACTCAGGCCTCCTCTCTCTAGGAGAGGGAATGGGCCGTAATCCACCACGCTGAGTCAGTGCGGATTGGTGAATGTCACATGTCTTCGAATTTTCCGTTCTAGGACATTCCATGGTTTCCTCACGATGTTTTCCTTCACCGTTTTGAGAGCAGTGATGATGAAATATATTACACAAAGTAATGCTTCTGGCTTGGTTTGAACCCGCGACCTACAACTCGTAAGTCGGGGCCGTTACCACTCGTCCACCACTGCTCTCTCTATATACATATATGCAAGCAGGTCAAAGTTAATAAATAGAGTAAGACAAATATACAAACATCTGTTCTTGAACCAATTTAGTCGACATTATAAACTAGCATGCAAAACAGATTTCGTTTTCCTACTACTGAGTTGTGCAAAATTCTCCTAATGACTTATAAAACTTACGAAACGGATCTTGGTGTTAGCAACAGTTGGTTGCAAACACTACAGAACTTGCAAGATAATTTGATTTTGCAGTACACAAATACTGGTTTGAATATCATCATACAAGGAAATAATATAGTAAATAAAGATTAATATTTAGTCACGATTTTGTGTGATGATATCATTTAGCTGGTTCCTTGACAAATACGTGAGTTATGGACAAAAGACTTAGCCATTAAATAGCAAGACTATTAAAATACGAAATACTTATGAATATTCAAACTGTTTAGATTTTTTGCAAAACATATCGGCGCTAGAGTTAACACAGCTGAATTTGTAATCATTTAAAAATTAATTTAATTTGTTGGAAATTTCTTCTCTCTATTGACTGGGCTATTGAAATGAGTTCGGCACGTTATCAGGTGTAAAATCGGTGATCGTGTTCTGCGCGATCCGTGGTATTGCGTCCATTGGCGGGAATTGCGAAAGTCGTGGAGTCGCAGGCGGGGGCACGGTCTCAGATGAACTTTTTAAGGCCAAAAGTTTAAAGAATCAAGTTGCAGCGAGCATTACTGAGAGTTAACGTCCATTTCAGGTTGCTAGGGCCCTGATTAAAGCTGATAATTCGACATATATGTCAAAAACTGACATAATTGTAGAATTGTCGCGCTTAAGCTGTTTAATAAAAGTGAAAAATATGTCAAAAAGCGACAGGAGAATCCTTGACATATTTGTCAATGAAAAACGCGTTTAATAAAACTCGACAATTGTCAAAAAGTCACATTCGACTTATTTCCGACAATTGTCAGCATTGTCTCGACAATTATGTCGACTTTTGACATATCTACAAACAATTTTGTTTTATAAAAAGTGATGGTATCCGATAACAATTATCAGGCCACTGAACCTATTCTCTAAGTAATTCAATAGTGATAGCTCCACATACCCTTCTTATGAAGTGATGTACGGTTACTTTGCTAAGGTCGAGTGCATCACCAATATTGTGGTACGTACCACAACCAATCCAATGCAAAGCGCATAAAATTTGTTTATTTGGAGTAAGTGCTAGGTTTCGGCTTGTATCATGTTCAAGTCGATGACCAATTTTAACAATTAAATGTTTTACGGTCGTTTTACATACCCGATTTTTTTCTTTAAAACAGAAATCTGTGATTAAAAAGGAGAAATTGATTCTGCTTTTAAATGACCGTCGTTGTCTCCTCGTTCGTATATTTTCTAAGTATTACTACTCTTGCTGCTCGATGTCAGTACCATTTTTTGTCATATTTTTTTTATAAAAACTTTTTCTTATTCCATAAACGTTCACGATATGATTTCGCAACATAAGGTAACACACCTCAAGTAGATTTATCAAGTTTTTCAAGACAAATTGTCACCAGTCACTCGTCGCTCAAAAAGTTTTATAAATCAGAAAATGTCGAATTTTCATGACAATGCGACATATGTCAAGATTTCTACCATGACAACTATGTCATCTGTAAGTGTAAGTTTTATTATACAGAAGAATTGTCGAATTGTCACTTTTTGACATATGTCGGACCTGACGGATTGTCAGCTTCATTAACCAGCGCCCTGGAAGAAATCGCAAAAGAAGATAAGTATTGTATGTATTGTAGTTTTTAGCTTACTTTGTATGTATCATGTTGTATCTACAAGTAAAGTATAAAATAAATAAGGAACCCTAAAAACATCACCAATTTCCAATAAAAGAGAAGGCACAATAACATCAGCCTCAAAACTAAATGACGTAGAAAATTTAATTATGAAAGCATCAAAGTGATTACAAACAAAATATGGATCGAACAAAGCTGCAGACGATCAAAGTTAAACAAATAAACACCTAATTAACAGAGGCATAAAGACCATTAATGATGCAGCTAAAAGAGAAACTGTAATAAAAAAGTATCGAGGTCTCCCCGTGATGGAATCTAGACCCGATGCCCGTTCATTGAGATGTGACTGATTATACCGTTAGCTCTACAACTCTCTGTGTAATATTGATGGATGGTCAAAACGATATGATTAGAAATAACGTCACGGTTGCTGGCAAAAATTATATAGGAAGGAAGTTTTTTGATTCTATGACTGACATAGATTTGGAGAATGATAATGTTGGGTTGGAATTTAGAATCATTGGGAATTTCTGCATAATTTTAGGTTTAGAAAATTGCACAGTTTAAACTCGTTGAAAATAAGAGTCCCGGTTTTGACATTTTTGAAAAATCCTAGAATGTAACTTGGAACGAAACTGAAATAAACAATGAAGTAATAATTAAGGGTCCGGTGTAGTAGTAGCTATTTTAGTAGTAGCTACACTTGACAAGCCGCTGGGTAGTCAAAATACAAATGCCAAAACGGCCTTTTAAGATGTGAATAAAATGTGAAGTCTCTGAAATGTGAATTATATTTAATTATGGCTAGACTGAGTAAGTTAAAAGAATTCATAATACATTGACTTTCTACGATGTTAACCAAAAGCATAATTTATCTAACAATGAAAATAAAGTGCATTTTTCAAATCAACTATGTAGATAAATAGGTTTACAGTTCATCGCAAATTGGTTTGACAGAATCTAGACTTAGAGAGCAGTTGATGCAATTAAATTAAACAAGAAATTGATCAAAACGAAAGACGACATGCCTATTTATATTATAATTGGCGATAAAAAGTGTCGAAGCAAATAACAAAAGCAACAGAAAGTACACCAGCAGTATTAAACAATTTCGTTATACAAACGTTTTAACGAATCAGTGAACCAGAGCTATGTTTCAGCAATTTTACTTTTATATTGATGGAAATGAAAATAGACCTTATTCTTTTCAAAATACAGCTTTAAATGTTTGCAAAGTTAAGTTTTTTCTGGAACTAGACGCCAGATGTTTTCGAAATGCCTCTCCGAGTGGAAAATTGTTAGATTTCGTGTTAGGTCGTTGCCCGTTCAGTGTGACCGATCAGTGATTACTTTGATATCCAAGTAAAATCTTAAACGGAAACTGTTAATGCCGTTGCTTTACGCTAAACCGACATTATTCATGCAAGCTTGCAAAGTATCATTTCATTGCAAGTTCCGAGTATGATAGTTGCTTATGTCCACGAAAGTAAAGTTCTGCTTGCATGACGCAAGTTCTTTGTTACAAAGTCAAGGACCCCGTCTTGTTGCTTTTAATCGACAATTTCCAGTTTCTCGATTGTGTGCGGAATTATTCTTTTCCTTGAGATTTAATCTCTTTCCTCCTGGTTTCATAACTCCATAAATGGAGGCTCTGAGATATGTATGCGCGGCCTAGTTTTCTGCGATAAAGCTGAAGTCCGGATTTCATTGGATGTTTTCCTCTTGGCTCTGTTGTCACAATGACATTTGTTTATTGTTAGGCCGGGGTCGTATTGTTATCACCCGCAGCCTCTATGCAATTGGACTTCGTAACGATCACCCGTAATATTATATGGTCCTTTACTTTGAACACTGTGCTGTATATTTGTCAAAAGCCTTTGAAATCGTGAAGCATATTTCCTTAATATTGTGTTTCGTATTGCTATTCTAATTCTCAACAACTAAATTCGTATAAAAAACTCTATCAAGCTGTCTCATTTCCGTCAATAGGCAAATTGCAATATGACTGGCTTTTAATATTCATCCGTTATACTGTTATGAGTTTTTATGGAGTTTTCGAACCGGCACAGAACGGTTCTCTGGTGTGATGGCCAAGATTTGGAAGATGATTCACTATATAGTTTGCATGTTCGTATCTAGACCGGTGTTAATATTTCAACCTCCGTTGTAATCTATGCCTATATTTAAAACTGGTTGTTTAGATTAAAAATTAAATATGTAAAATATCTGATGAGATATTACATATTGATGTAATTTTGGGCAACTTTCATCAATCAGAACGTGAAATTAAAGCAATTTGAGAGCAATTTCCAATACTTGATGATTATGTATTCAATGATCAACATACTAAAGCAACGGTCGCAAATCCCCAAGTTTTTTTTTAGATTTCTATGAAGTGCTATTTTGATGAAATGCATGACCATCTCGACGAAGTTAGTAAAATAAAATATCATTTCATGGACAGATCGGTAAATATCTGCCATTATTCTCACGGTACCAAAGCTAACTAAATTAATAGGATATTTGTTAAGGAATCCTAAATAACTGGTTTCTTTATGTTCATAACAGGTATTGGGATAAATATTCCTTTATGTCTCGTGATCAAAGCTAGTTTGTGGGCAGACAGTATAACACTGAGCCGACTATGTGCAGAAAAAGATGAATTTATTTATTTAATACTTTATGCACAAACGTAAAAAAAAAACCTAATAAATCCTGTAGAGCTTATATAGTCATAACCTGCATTTAAGAACCTGCCAGGGCTGCGGGTTTGTTCGAAAGAGTTCACAAGACCCAAAAATGCAAAAGGCAGTTGGAGAAACACAGTTGAGACTAAATCAGTGAATGTCTGTTACTCCTTGTCGCTCCACTCAGAGCGAGAGAAAAATTATTTAATATTTTCCACCCCCCAAAAATATGTTAATAAGCCTGTAATCATATCTACAGTTCACATACCAATAGTTCTCCAGTTTTTTTATAGGTAAGATCCAAAAAGAACTACAATAAAATAAAAGAAGACGACGAAGATATTTACGAATGAAATTATTTTGATGACGCAAAATCTAGAAAAAATGCAAAAATCTTACTTTAGCACTTTTAATGAATTATGGATAAAACAAGTCTATCTTTAGATAATATAGAAAACATATAGAAAGCCGTTATTGATACTTCGTTAAAAAAAGCTAACTTTCTAAGCTTAGGAGCAAGGTAAGGCCTACTAGACCACCTTGTTTGTCTGTCTGGTACAATAAGATCGTTTGATAAGTCTCGTTAGGTCCGGCTCGTAAGTGTCAATGTCACCGACTGTTTATTTATGCACAATTGTTATTTTTTTATTGCCTGCAGAGATATTAAATTAAAAGTGTTAGTCTTTTTGTTTGTGTTATCTGCATTTAGTTAGATTTCTTTTTCGGTTTTACTCATAGTGGCTGTTTTATTATGATTAAATTATTGTGGGTATTTGTTTCGAATATGACTGTTGGTAACTACACAGTCTCTTTTTTTTAAATTGATATAAACCAGTGCTTGTCTGCGATCCCACCTGATGGTAAGCAGGTCTCTGTATATTTTTAGCAACAATCTTCTTTAATACAGCCTCTCAAAACATTTGAAACGTGACTAAAACCAGCTAGCGTTCGCTTTGTATGAATGATTTGAATTTCATATTTATTCGAATATGTTTTTTAAAAGCTTGCGACCTGCCTTCCTTACGAGTATTCACCGTCGGTCATCATGCCTCACTGCCTCCCGTAACGAGATCTCGATAGAGTCAACTCGATAGAAATCGTCTCGCATTGATATCGAGTCTAGAATCGAGTTGACGCCTCATTACAACGATGTCCCTGCGCTTATCTGAGTATGTGTTGATTTGCATACGCATTTGAATAAATGTCTAATGTTTATGTAAGAGTGACATCGCTTCATTCGATTTTCTCATTTCAGATCGTGTGTTGCGTTTCATTTGTAACTTTTTTGCCGTGATTGTATGACTGATTTGCGTTAAAATGAGGCTAATCAGTGTACCTAATTATTTTTATAATGATGCTTTGGAATGTTGTGATTGGCATCTGAAGAATGATGGAAGTATTTATATTCTCTATATTCGTGGTTAATTTAATGCTCAATTTGTATATCTGACAGTTGTTTAGCTAGTTTCTATTAAAGCAAATATTTTTTTTTATAAGTTCTATCATAATTATCATTCCTCACAATTTTTAATAAAAATTAAATCTACAAATATATTCCTCTCAAATGACAACATTGATGTCGAAATTAATTAAGGAATTTAAATTTTGCAAATCAAGTTTCGAATTTCAACAATATGCAAAATATGTAAATATCATGAAATTGAATGCAGTCACGAGGTCGCCATATTATGGTGTCAATTTATTTAGCAATGTCGGTATTATTGTAGAACTATAAAAGTGGTTATCTTTGTACACAATCCTTTTATTCTTTTCAATAACACCATTTCAATTCATGCCTTCAAGAATTTCAAAGGGTGTGATTTGGAAATGAATGACTTTATTGACGATTTAGACACATGAGATATTGTGTTTTTACCATTCATTCGAGAAGAGACAAGATCTATATTCTAGTTCAAAGTTTATTTTTATTGGAACGCCATGTTTCTTGCAAATACGTGGCTAGCAATAAATATATATTTTATTAAGATCAAGATAAAATCAAAGAGCGTAGGTAGCTACTAACTGCTTACTATTCCGCGAATGCTGTTATACAAAATTTAGGAAAATCTTAAAGCATCGTAGGCGCTATTCTACAACCTATGAGCTGTTCCTATCTTGAAACGATACACGACTTTCCTATATATGGCATAAATGAATTCCAAGTTCCAAGTCTTCCAACCGCTTAACCGAGAGGAATCTTTTAACCGTAATTCAAGTGTTCGGAAACTAAATAATGCGTATAAACATCTTGAGACTCAGACTGAATGGTAAACATTGCAACGTTTTTGCAGGATCGCAGAGAATTATTCAAATGTTCAATGGTCAAGGTATTGACTTCTTAGTGATTAATAGGTTAAGAATCGGAGTTTTATTTTGTTTTATTACTATCGAGAATATAATGTTCATTTAAAATAATATTTGTGTCTATATCTAAAACCTTAGTGGAAATCAAGTAAAGATAGCCTTTTTCCAAATTACAGACAATATGTGAAAATAATCAGCCAATTTGAAAATTGTTAAAATTGAAATCTATACTATTACTTAATATAAAGCTGAAGAGTTGTTAAAACGCGCTAGTCTCAGGAAGTTAGTTCGGATCGAAAAAATATTTCATTTTATTTAAGTATATAACTTCACACTACGACCCACGGAAACGGAGCAGTAACCAACAGTTATTTTTAAAAGTTAGTTTTTTTTTTTTTTTTTTTTTTTTTTTTTTTTTTTTTTTAAAGTTAGTTTATAATTCTGTGACATGAAATTGATTGAAACCATAGTCAAACAGTATTTAAACATAACTTGTGCTAGTGTTGTCAAGAAAGCTTTTGTGAGGTGAAATTGTTTAAAAAATTTCAAAAACAAGATGTTTATATAAACTAACAAAGAATAAAAATATCAAAGATGAAAAAGAGATGAGGATGAACACATACAGGGGCAACAATGCCTAAAAGTAGTCTCACGGGTCAACCTGGCTTCAAATTCAAACAATTTACTCTTGGCAAGACTATTATTAAAATTTTGTAACAACACTATTATTATTGATATTAAAAAAGATTGTTCACGAAACGATCGCGATCGACCTGTTGTAGTTTTTTCGCAACTGTTTCTGTTTCGAACTGTCGCGTAATTTGCGAAGGTCGTTCAGATAATGACAGTTTGCGAATCGGAATGTATAGTTTTGTAACATATTTTTTTGCTAATGTTGTGTCAGTTGGTAAAATCATAATCAAACAAAATTATTTTGATTATGTAAGCTAACTTTTTCCGTATACAGTCGAACAATTTCGTTTCTGTGACCTATGACAATCATTTACAACAAAATGTAACTATAATATACTTATAAAGAACTAAACATTACCAAAAACCTTAATTACGTATAGTATTACTTATTCTTACATTCCACTCTAAGGTTGTCTGGTAGATATCGTTGTCAGCGATAAGACCGCTTTTGGAGCCATAGATTTAAGTTAGTGTAAAAGTTTTGTTACAATTTTGTTTACAATAAAGTTTATTCTATTCTAATCTATCTTTACCTACAACAACAATTCAATAACTCATCCTTCCTGCCCTTATCCCGTGTTATTTGGGGTCGGCGCAACACGTTTTTTTCTTCCACTCTGCCCTGTTACTCGTCATGCTATCACTAACTTCCTTTTCTTTCATATCACTCTTCACACAATCCATCCATCTTTTATTTGGCCTCCCTCTCCCAACAACAATTCAATAACTAAATATCTTAAAATATGAGGTCAAAAAAATCTTTCAAATCGACTGGGAGTATGCCCAAAAGACTAGTGGTTTTGCCAACGCTGGTCTTTTCGTCATGTGGCATATTTCGAAGCTTAATATTTTTAAAGCTAGCCTATTTTTTTTTAAATATATGTTTTTTATATCTAAGGGTACAGGAATTTACAGGATCGCCATGAATGATATTTATGAAGATAAAAGGACCACTAAAGAAACAAAATTTTCATTTATATCTTAGTGTAAAGGGCTTAAATCTAGGGAAACTCCTAAACAAACAAGACGGAACTCTAATGAGCCATCTTCTCATATTGAAGCACGCATTTATCCGCCATCTTAACATATTCTTATGTACCTCTGCCTACGTTGTTTCCGTCAATGATTGGCCTCTGTGAGAATAGGAAGACACTACTTTCTCCGCCATTTGCGTTTTGTTTAACTTTTTCATGTGCCATGTTTGAAAAATAATCTTTGTTTTAACGGTAGCGTCTATTATGGCGGTGAAAACCGTTTGCATTCTTCTGATTAGGCTATAATTAGTGACTCAGTTAGTCACTCGAAGTCAACGAAAACTAGGGCCTTAAGACCCTAATTATCAATTTGACAGATATATCTAGTCACTAATTGAAATTGATCGAGGGCCTTTTTTTGTGGTTCCGGCTGCGAAGGCTTTCGAAAAAGTTTACCTTGACACTAAAACACAAAGGATAACTGAAGGAACACAGGTAGATTTTAGTCAGTAATAGTCTAACATTCTCTCTCGTTCAACCAAGAGCAAGAAGAGTCGTATGATGACTTCCCTCCTAAAAAAAAGGGCTGCTGAGCCAAGCGAAGATCCTTCAATTATACCAAATTTTTCGTAGTTAAAAATATTCAGTAAAATCGATTTCAGACAAGAATAATAATATTATAATATTTTCCAAAATAACATTTTCTATAATAGGCGAATGACCAAAAAAATTTAATTTGGTTATTCAAAAATTCTATAGCTATTTTAATATCAGGCACTTTGAAAGAGCGACATTGAAACGCTGAAATGTCGCTCTTTCAAAGCGTCAGCGTACAAATAGGGGTCAGAATGGTCAAATGTCGGATGATATGATAAAAAAAATCCATGTGAAACTATGTGGGGCAAAATACGCAAAATTAATATTTAAGTTATCTTTATCAACTCGTTGGTACGAGCACATAATTTTTGGAGAATCGATTAACTTTTTCAATACATTTACTCGAAAACCTGCTCTTATACCTACTGATTTTAGGCACGAAATTTATTGTTTCTTGCACGAGTGCGGAAAAGAGTGCGATCTCACCCCCGCTATAATTTATTACATTTATCGTATTAGGCTTGGTGCTAAGCGACCCATGACTCCATGAGTCGCGCATCAACCCCTGTTTATTTATATTTTCGTCGTTTGATACACGTGGAAAAAAATATTAAGAAGCTATGCCCTATTCTAGAGCTCAGCGTCATATTATCATAATGAAGTTGTTGACATTACAAAAAAAAAGCAAGTGAACTCGGATGTAATCAGAAGCCTACTTCCTGATTGTTACATAGAAACTCGAAGCAAAACAATTTTTAATAAGCACAGTAATGACTTGCATGAAAGTGAAAATAATATGTTCGAGTATCTAATGATGCGTTGACGTTATGGTGGTGACAGATTGCTTGGTTCCGGGGAGTTAGTAAAATGTCAAGCATATCTAGTTTTGTGTGCCTAGTGTGAGTTTTTTTCTTTTTTGCGATTGACTTGCCCGCTCTAAGTACACATTCATAATGCGTACAGCTAAGGAGTGGAATTCCCTGCCGGAATCTGTGTTTCCTGATAGCTACAACCTAGGAGTCTTTAAGTCAAGAGGTTACTTCTAGGCAAGCGTGCTCCTTCGTCGGGCAGTGGTCAAACGCGGGTCTATCGATCATAAAAAAAAGGTCTTAACCAATCAGATAGCCAAACGCGATAAACGTTTCGATTGCGTTAGCGTAAATAGAACTCGCTCTCAGCGCACTGTTATGTTTGCGAAGTTATAGTAAGTTACAGAATTAGAATCGGTTAATGATTAATTTTGAAACGTTGTTTTATTATAAAGAAACGTGTCCTACTTATTTTTTTACTTAGTGATCAACTGGTTTTTTTTAAATATATATTTTTTTAAGAACTTGGTAATTTTTATTGTATTTATCGTCAAGGCTAAAATGTGACGTAATAAAAGACACATTAAATTTTTACTATAATATGTTTTTTTTTTCATTTTTTATAAACGACTTTTGATAATATCAATTACATTGCCTTCATACCCGTATTCTCCTAATAAATTGAAACCCAAACACGCGCAACGATAAAAATAATAAAGAGTTCATTTTTTTATCGAGATGCTTCCAATAATCGATACTATCAAACAAGCCAGCATTGCTTAGCGATAAAACATTTATTCGAAATTCGAATATTCGCAAGACAATCGTAAACGCGCACCTGTCCCACTTAGGGTTGCTAGGTCTTAAAAATAGAAAGCTTAAAAAGAAGAATAGGCCAGCCAGTTTAGCTAGGTTTTCAGGTAGAATTGTGTAAAAAGGGCGCTCATCATAATTTGTTAAGCATTTTATTGTGTTCTTACTTTTAAAATGCTCTCATAGAGCAAGATCAGTATGTATATTATAATTATATATTAGACTTATGTGTAATAAAATTATATATTAGATAAAATAATGTAGGTTAATATTATGGCTTGGATCCTATCCTCGAATATAAACATATTCGAAAGTAGGATCCAGTCGGCACTTCAGTTAAGCTCGCCTTTGTACGTGAACAGTCTGTATCACCGTGTACTGTCATGTATGTTTATGTGTACTTACAATAAAGAATTAAAAAATCCAGGCTTTTAAACAGATTTCGGCTTTTTATCAATTCTCAATGAAAATCCAACTGAATGACGGCTAGCCGGTTGAATTTTTAGGTTAAATTAGACATAAATTTGACAAGTCACGCATCTATAACAGATTGTCTAGTTTTATTCGGACGCCTGGCAACCCTAGCCGCGCGTAAAATCGATCGCTATAGTATGCGCAAACGCACCACTTGAATAGAAAGCGCGGGAAAACGACATAATGCGCGGATTAAATTTGGTTAAATAGCCAACGAAAGTTGTTTCGTATTGGGATTGTAGAAACTTTATTTTATTGTCTTTGGGTATGTATGTCCATGTGCGGACTCCTTATAGAATTGTAAAGCCTTGTTTAGGAGTTAATGCCTTGTTACTGTCAGACAGGACTAAAAGGAATAGATGTTTATGCTGATTCTTGGTTTTAAGATGGTAGACGTTTTGAACACAAGAAAAGCAATAGTGTACTGATTTTTTATAGTGAGTAGTTTTAGGTTTTAAACTACGTTTTTTATTTATTGTCTTTGAAAAACACTTTTGTTCGTAGTTTTAGACCCTTTAAATTTCAGCCATTCTAGTTAGCTTAATGATTTCCACTGCTGGACAGCCTCCCCAAGTGTTGCCACAAGAATAGTCCTATGCGTCTCGTATCCACCGCATTCCCGTGATTCTCACCAGGTTATCAGTCCACCTTGTGGGAGGCCTTCCAATGCTGCGTCTTCCGGCCGAAAGGTTCTTCGAGTAGAAAAGATGCGTCGTTAAAATGTTTATGTTCTATCTTTTTTCAAAAACTCCAGGTCCCTAAGGTGAATAATTACTACGGTAAGCGTGCGAGACGATGGATTGCACCTACACTTAATGAGAGTAATGAGTTACCTGACGAATTAATAAATCGAGCCAAAACAAGATACCAATTGAAAAATGTTCTAATGAAACATTATCTGTCTATGTGTCCATAGTTGCTGCGGTATATTGGTCTCAGTTGGTTAGTGTTGTGGTGCTGCAAAATTGCAAACTTGGGGGTGATCAGATGTGGTCTTAGTTATAAGCGAAATTCACGAGAATGTACTGCATACAAACTGCTATGCAGTTTGGCAGATGTTATTAATGATTCTTGATGCAACAAATTAGTAAAATAAAAATAAAATAAAAAAAGATTCCTGATACTTATATTTTGTTTTATTAATAGAACGAATGTTTAAATACGTAGCTAATCATTTAATATTATTAATAAAAGAACGTCTATGTCCACTGATATTATGTTCCTAGTGCCTGTCACACGATGGTATCTATAAAACTATAAAAATGAAGATGTTACCTACCTACATACTTGTTTATGATTTTATTTTATGTTATAAAAGTTTAATTGCAGCCTGTTGTAGTTTTTATTACTTATTTTTCAAATGCATTTATAAATATAACTGATCTATTCTCTTTCTACTTTGGAGGACGGATTCCAAAGAGATTACCTTTATAGGCTAGAGACATATCATCAGCTTTTGAAATCTTTGCGTTGGGTTTTGGTGATGCACGGACCCTTGCTTCTCTGGTTCGTCCTGAGGGTATTGTTTAACCTTGACGTGAATAAAGCTAGTACTGGATACCGGCAATGGTTCTTAGACCTTGTGTGCGTAAAGCTAAGGAGTGGAATTCCTGATAGGTACAATCTAGGGTCTTTAAGTCCAGAGTAAATGGGTTACTTCTTGGCAAACATGGCTCATCATTGTCTACATCATCATATAACATCAGCCCACCTAGCCAAGTTACAATCGTTTCGTTTACGTCGAAAGCCTCGAGTAGGCCACGCCTCCGATTCCTTTATTCATCTCAACGCTCAGTCACGTGGTCAGAACAAAGGAATCGGAGGCGTGGCCTACTCGAGGCGTTCGACGCAAACGAAACGAACGTAACTTGGCTAGGGGGGCAGGTCAGATAATGGTCAAACGCGAACCTATCAATGATATGAAAAATCTTGTGTAAATCGATGCGAGCTCTTGGTTCTTCGCATGCCTTTCATTGTTGAAACTGGTCAGTCCTTTTTCCAGTCATGATGATTTGATTTGACAGTCTACAATGGAAACTAAAACAACATTTTTTATTAAAATTTCCTATTTCATTTTTGCTGTAAAGTGAAACCAAAACAAATCCTCTGGTATCGAGTAACGATTACATTAATTCTTTGACGTACGTGGAGTAACAATTGACAATTATAAACACGAGTGTATTTCTAGCGCGTAATTAGTAGTGTTGCCACGGTTTAAAAATATTGAAAGAGGTTTTTGTTCAAGGTTTTATTACCGGCTCTGATGGAACTCTGTCTTTCAAGATTATTACTGGGCAAGCGTGTTTATTATTATTTAAATGTAGGTCTATTTGCAAAACATATTGGTAGGCCCTGTTGGTATGAGTAAGAAACTTTGAACGCAAGTTTGCAACCGTATGGTCACCAATTAACGGCCATGCCGTGAAGGGTTGGCGCAAAGGTTAAACGATTGACTGCTGCGCTGCGTGTCGCAGGTTTTATTCCCGCACGAAACAAATATTTGTACCTATAGCCTACACATAGTTGTTCCGGTTTTCTTGTGGTTCGATTGTCTTGTGTTTGTGAACGCACCCACGTTACAGGGATGATTCCTAGTTTAAAGAACGATTAAAAAAGAATTAAGAAAAAGAATACTCACCGATACTGTAACTTTAGTTGTGCCAGATACAACAAATGCAATTCACAATGACTGGTCTGGAGGTACAAAGTAGGTAACGCTTTCAATTTTGTTAAAAGAGGTTTTTTCGTACACAAAAAGTTTTATGTAATTCTGTTACCTTTTCAAACAAGTTTTCGATTCGACACATGAAATCTGTCGATATTTCCGGTTCATCTGGACAAAAAGCTCAGTAACTTGACTGACCATGGTAATCATAATTTAAAACTTTTTTTCCTGTATACGCTATCAGATGTCCAGGAAAATTCAAGTAACACGAGACGGTCTATAAAAGTCCAAACAAATGGTTACTATAACTAAGATATCCTGAATCAACGTTTAATTTGTACTCATGCACGGAAACTGATGCGTCGCATACCTTCACGTTACTATATCGTGCGTGATTTTACGTGTATCCAAATGTACCAACATGACAGACACAAGATACGACGCCATCTTAGATACAGCGATACGTGATCAAATGTAAATAATATCTTCGGATGTCGTTCAGAATGCAGGAATTCTGAAGATTTATTGTCTATTACATAGCTTCGTAGTAGTAATGTAGGTAAAATCTTATAATAACTGAAATTAAATGCTTTAGATGCCTTCATGATTTGTACAATGTTGACAATTCTAGCGTTTTTCCTTGCGTATCTAAAGATAAGCGCGGGAAATTATAAAAATACGGTTGGCTACATGCATTTTTTTTATTAGGTTTTTAAGCTCAAATGTCACGAATGTCAGTTTTTGTTTTCTATAGTTTCCGGTGGGTAACAAGGGTTCGAAAAACTTTATATTGTGTAAGTTACTTTGTCGGTTAAAAGTTAGGGGCATGTGTTTCCGCAAGTTCCAGCTGTTATTTTGTGTAAATATTTATGACCTCAATCACCTGTATATTAAGTTAATGTGATAAGCAATCATGGCAGCTGCCTTTTTGCTAAATTGTTGCTTAACGGAAACTACACGAGCTGTTTACCTTGTTTACATTATTAAATAATATATAGTTTCAATGTCAGACAGGAAACATGAACTAAGAATTAAGATCTTCCAAGTAATTTTACTCATTGATTTGAATGAGCTCATCTTAATTATAAATATCATATCTGACTTAATTGTTTGTGCGTATTATAAGGATTTTTATTTTAAAACATTTGGTGATGTCCGTAAGTTTAAGTGAGAGCAGGTGGTGGCCGAGTGGTAATGGTCCCGACTTACGAATTGTAGGTCGCAGGTTCAAACCCAGCCAGGCGCATTACTTTGTGTAATTTATTTCATCACCACTGCTCTCAAAACGGTGAAGGAAAACATCGTGAGGAAACCGGCATGACCTAGAACCAAAAATTCGAAGACATGTGACATCCACCAACTCGCACTGGGCCAGTTTGGTGGACTACGGCCCATTCCCTCTCCTAGAGAGGAGGCCTGAGTCTCAACAGAGTGGGAACATTATAAGGCCGATTACGCTACGCTACGCTACGCCGTAACTTTATTAGAGGTCAAAGAAACGTTCGCGGATTTTTCAAAAATCGTTTGATCTTTCCGTACCAGTCGACTCTCGTATCTAAGATAGAAAAGATCATGTAGTTACAAATAAAATTTTCTTTATATTTGACTAAGAGGGTTTCCTCCTTTTAGAGCTCTATCTTGTGTGATTGTTGAAGATGATAACAACAACGGTTGCCAACATTGTTTTCTGACGCAAGAAATGAAATGACAAATAGGTACGGATCGTCGCGTGGGTCGTGTGGGCTCTTTGGACCGGGACCGCGGTCCCGACTTCCACCTGCAATTTTTTTTTTTGTACTAATTTGTGACTACAAGTAAAATGGCATTAAAGTACAGTTAACAAAAAACTTGTATTTATTTTATTAGTGTGTATTTTAAGTTGGGATCCAAAGCCAAACTAGATCCGGAGCCAAACGAGCCGCGTCGCCATCGTATCATATTCAACCCCCTTTTGAACATTTGTCTTATAACAAGGCTGTATAATTTTACGCAACATTTTAGTAGTTCAATTAGAATATTTCACACATCTGTGTGTGTTCAGGTGTTTCCTAATTTGATTGGTATGCTTGACGTTGTTGATAGAAACATGTTTGTGTTCAGAGTGTTCTGTGCCTTTTATACTTTTTTTTAATACTTGAGTTTTTTGTAAGTCAAAAATATTTGGTTCCTTCAGTTGCCATTTGCGTTCTAGGGCCGCAGAAACTCAGTCGAACAATCCCGCTACCCATTATGTTCTACACCTTAACTTACTATTTATTTTTCTACCATTGTGGTAGATTTTGAAAGTAATAAAATATTTGCATAATTATTTCAAACAAGGCAATTTAAAAATCTTAAGAATCGTGTTCATCTTTAAATTACTTTTACATTTATGATATTTACTTGTGTAGTTTCCATCATAAATTAACAAACTCATCTTCAAGTGCGTAAAAATGTGTGCATAATTAAAAAAAACATTATTGTTGACTTCGTGCTCTAGTCATAGACAAAACTGCTCTTTTTTACATATTTGTGTAGAAAGCTCAGATTCCCATGTCACAATAGACTTGGAGAGAACACGGCGTTCACAGGCTTACATAACGGCTAGGGGGCTCACAATGAGAGTAGTCCGTTGGATATGGCAACTAATTGTACAAGACAATATCAAGAAAGTGATTGCCAGTAAAAAAATAATGAAGAATCCATTGATGTGTCTGTAATTTGTTCTTTTGATCGGTGCTCTATGGTATTTTAAGGCTTATTGTTCACTTGCGAATAGCACATGCGATTGCTTTGTGGAGCAGATCTCATTATCATGTTTAAGTTTTTTTCTGTATTATTCTCATTTCAAATTAATTACTAATGTACATGATATTGTGATTGTTTTTGTTTTCTTAAATTATACTTTTTAGATTTTCTAGTAAGATTTTATTTTGTCTTACAATACCAAATCTTGATACATTATTTTCTCTCTCCACGTCTCATGCTAGGAAGAGAACAATACCCAAACAGATGGCTATAGGTTAACACGAAGTGGTCGGGAGGCCAATACTAATGAGACAAATTATAAACGCACACGAAGTGTATTGTGTGTACTGTGCCTTATTTGTGTCAGTCTTTTGTTCGAATTTTAAAATATTATGTGACATTCAAAAACCGTCAGTGGTATTTTTTAGACCACTTGTTCAAGCAACGTTGTCTTTTTATTTTATTTTTAAAATATGGTCCTAATTGAGATTTAAATTTATATTTTAATTAAATATTTGCATTTGCTCTGTATTATTGTAATTTGTTATTTTATTTGCGACAAAATGACTAGTTACAATTTATGCTGCTAAAATGGTTTACACAAAATTATTTTAGCAGAAAAAAAAGCTCTGCAAATGCGACGTATAATTAGAAGACAAATTAAAAACCTGTTCGATCAAATATAAAAACCTCTAAAATTACAAGACGGTTTAACGTTAATGTCATTTCAAATCTTGGCACGGTAATACGTTGTCAAATCATTTTAGGAATTATGTCATAGCTAATTACAGTGAAATAACGGCTAAGGAGTTATTAATTTTACATCGCAATAACCTGTTTCGTTTTCATAACATAAGTTACTCTAACCATAAATGTGATGCATAACTAAGAAGATATAAGGGCCACCTCACACCGAGCTGCGACTCGGTGCAACGTTTTTGAGATAGTGATTTTCTTTTTACCACACAAAAAAGTACATAGCACTCGCTAAATTTAAAAGTTTAATATTCGAATACCACAAATATCAACCACACAGACCGATCTACAAGAGATCACCAAGGAGTATTATGTTACTAAGTTGCGAAGGTAAGATAGGCAGATGCTCCACATAAAATACTAGTGTTAGGCTGCGTTTGCATCATTACTACACTGGAAGCCGTTTTCACATAGTTTTGACAAATTCAATGAGTTCTTTCACTGAAAAATGTACCTTTTAGTGTGGTAAATAAAGTTTCATAGCATCTATCTTAAAAAGTGCACGTATTGTCGCCTAATTTCGCATTTCAGTGTATGTTGACCCTTATCTGTCAATCATTCGAATACAAATTATTCGAATGATTCTGTGAAAAGAAATTCAAAATATATTGCCGGTAATGAAACTTCTTGGTAATAAAAACTTGTTGCTGGCTGGTTTGCTTTTGTTTGCTTGGAAGTTATTCTCTTCCCGTTACAGAAAATAAATGGCTAACTGGGAATGAATATAGACAATAGTTGGAGATTCATTAAGTATGGGAAATTCCTCTGGTCTATGAACATCAGTTTATGTGCATTGTTTACAGAAAAGTATTTTAATGATTGAGTTGTAAACTATTAACATCAGTTATTACTAACTATCAATAGTAAAATTCTTTAGAAATGTAATGCAGAGACGAATGAACCGTATTCCGTACAGAGCAATATCGAGAAGCATGAAGAAAAAATTATATAGGTTTTATAAATTCAGATATCTGCATAGTTAAGAAGCATGACATTGCAAAAAAAAAAACAGTTATATATATAAGTTAATGTTGATAAAGAAAGTGATGCTCATTCCATAAATAAAGCGATTGCTACTAACATTCGATTTAATAATGCTTTTTTTATCACCGACACAAAATAAATCTCTTCCTGATTTATTGCTTACTGCTAAACATGAATAAACCTTAACAAAATAAACTAGTGCACAAGACAGATCATTACAGTACTTATTAGAATTCAATAGCATTATGGCGTTGAGTTCATTGCCGCCTTACGTGTCGATCAACGCAAGCGTCCATCTGCGAGGAAACACGTTATACCCGACGATATAACTGGCTATTTATAACTATAATTTGAAAATAGAACCTCCGTGCTAGCTGGATAGATTGATGACAGTCTGTTTATAGCTTTTTGAAACGAAAACAGATCCCTCTTGTTTATGGAATTTAGAATCAAATACACAGTTTATTATGAAATTTTTTATTAAAAATATAAAGCTGAAGATTGACAGAGTCGTTTTCAAAAAAATATTTGTAGTATTGCAAGTTACTGCACGATGGAAATAACCTTTATTGAATAACGAAGTAGCAACTAAGAAAAGATTCTTATACTCTAAGAAATATTTTAGATTGGGCATACATCATCGTTCAAAGTTGCAACTCATGCCTCAAAAGGCTTTAAAATTAATTAACTTTATACAAGCTCCTATGTATGTTGTGCAGATGAAATCTCCGAAGCAAGTTTTCGAGTTACGCAACGCACGATGTTCTTAACCATCTGTTACGAGTATGTACTAACATAGTAATACCATCTGTCATAGTCAGGTTGTCATGTTGGCAACACGCACATTTACAAGAAAGATTTTCACGCGATACCTGACGTCAATTAGCTAACTTTACTAAATATCTTAGCGACGGCTTTCAATTGAGCTCTAGATAGAAATAAATCATATTTACTATACAGATACGTTTAGACTTAATTTATCTTTTCCAAGAATTTGTATGTTTTAGAGATCATTGTCTCTTGTTCCAAAAAAACGCAACTTGTAAAGAATTTTGAACTAGTAAAATATTCCAAACACGAAAACCATAGTAAAACTGGTAATACAGAATTTTCCTCAAAAGGCAACTAGACTTGTAATGTGGAACCACCATCAGTTAACCCTGAAGATCTTATCATTGTAACTTTAAGACAGGTCAACCTTATTTAGCCAGATTTGAGTGTTGATATACGTAGAACACATCCAGCTGATGCTTGGCCAGTTTAATTTATTACCGACTTTAGCGGTATTTCGACGCAATGGAGACCTACACCAAAATGGAAACGTGACTTGGTTCAAAATGAAGGCTATTGTATATAAGGAGTAGACAATTCTTGATCTAACTGGACTTCAGATTTATTTGAATGTCATGGCCTAACTCAAAACAGTTCTGTTATAGTCTAAACACAGAGTGAGTCACATCCAGGCAAACGAAAGTTTTATTTAAAGGAGGTCCTGTCTGGAGGTAAACGAATACATTACTAATATCGTTGCATGTCAGCCACTTAGATAAATCTTTTACTTTTAGAAGTACAAGTCTTTGCACAAAAAAGACTACAGTGATGGCATCAAGTCTTCCATTACGAACAAAATAATCTTGACAGATGAAATGACCGAGCAAAAACTTCGACTATCAAGACGCCATGAGTAAAAACACTGCGTGTGTCTACGTTTTATTGCAGTCGTGTGTAACACACCCACACAAGAACAGGTTCGAAATACGCGCGCATCATTTGTTTCGTGAATATGGCGGCGATCGAGCCTTTGGACCTCCACCTCTTACTTTCGTTATTTTCACTTTCGTTTAAGTAATATGTTGTATAGATAATGTTATTATTACTTAATCTCGTTTTGGACTTCCGTAATGTAGACGTCGTTGTTGATGCTATTAATTGGCGTTTGATAATAATTGGTACTTCTTCTAGAGTTTTATGATTAAGATTGATGTTATTTAATATGTTTTCTAAAAGTTCTGTTTTGGTTTCAGATTGTGGAACGCGGTTGGTGGAGCTTCGCTAAGATTTAAGGTGTGTTCAAGTTATTTGGTTTATATGTTGGTTAATAACGATATTTAATATTATAATTAGCAGGTTATCTATTGTAAGCTTAAGAACACTCGGCATCTCGATGATCAAAACACTTTATTAAAAAGAATAACACATTTATGACCTTAGGATGCATTGCCTTTCCTAAGACAAACCGGTCTTGCAAACACTAAAATTACCTGTACAGACGCACGGATTAATTCAACATTTAATAACGTTGCAAAACTAACAAAAACAGACAATCATTTTGTTGTGGATTTCATCGAAATGTCAAGAGTCTTAATATTCATAAAAAACCGCGACACAAATGGACGTCGTCACATTAACGATTACGTCTAATACTGCTTTAAACAGAAAATTAATTTCTTGAAAGGTCATATTATGTGCTTCATAGTCAATGGTGTGGAAAATTTCCGCGAATGAAACACTTCACAGTTATCGGGCCAGAGGACAAAGAGCCATAATTGCATTGTATTACCTATAAAATCTCATTATTAGGAATCACTCCAGAGTTTGACAAACAATAAAAATTATTTATTTAAATATTTGTCGTATATGAATTTTGAAATATATTTGTCGTGGCTATTCATCTTATACTTTTAGCATCAAGGATTTTATTAGCATCGTTACAAACTTTTGTAGATACAATGGGAGGTATTTCTTACTTCATTTGCAAACTTTCGAAGACGTAAAAGGAGATATTTTGTGATATATGTTGCTGTTTCTCAGTTAAATATTCATCATTTTTTATTTTGATTAATTTCGTCTACCACGGTGTTGTGTCATTCATTTTTCCTATATGTCTTCTATCTTAGCCCATGTTAGTTGGGGTCGATATGGTTATCATACTTTCTCTCCTTCTATTGGGAGAATGTCATCTATGACTGTATCACCCATTTCTTTTGCTTATGTATCTCTCGCTTCTCCACTAGTTTCTATATAATTGTTATCTCATTGTGTGTACCTGTGTGCCAAATAAACGTGTTTTCTTTCTTTCTCTCTCTCTTTCTTTATCCATTAACATTAAAGTTTTTATGTATTACCATCAAAACGTCACTTTTTTGATCAATTTTCTTGTGTTTATTTGTAAAGTTATCTAAATGATGATAGCTTTAAAAATTGCCATTTACTTAAATCATGAGATGTGTTTTAATATTTTTAGAAAAAACATGATAAGTCAGTTTAGCAATTCTTACATATGTTGCTGTCATGGCAGTATACTCATTGTCAGCTGACATAATTGCAGCGTTTGCACTACATAATGAGTGATTAAGAAAAAAGTTCAAAGACCTCGCTGTATCTATATTAGTACCGTTGTTATTGTTTAACAATGATTATTAGTATTGCAGTGATTATTGGTGAATATTTTTTATTCAGTCATGAGCACAGTACGTAAATAGTAATGTTTTAGAAACTCTTTTATCTTCAACTTGGTAGGGATTTATTTTGAGATGGAGCAGGTGTAATTTATGGTAGTAATATAAATACCTATTCGAATTGGATTACAACATTTCCGAAATTCTGCTATTTTATGTTTATAACAGACATGATTTAAAAATTTTAATGCAAAAGTTAGAGTTTTGAAGTTTTCCTATTTTATCTAAGACATAATCATAAATTTTAAATAGACATAGATGCTTGTTTAAGATTTATACGGGTATGTTAAACCTGTTGCCTTTGGGCACAATACCATTTTAATTGTCCGACCATTCTATTATTCTCCTCATAAACCAAATGAAATGATAAAATCTCTACCTCCAAGTAACCATTCATCCAATTCTCGCACGAGCCAAGCCCTAGGCGTTAACAAATATAACTAACCAAATCAATATTCTCTATTGTAATAGTTAATACCAATAGAACCGGTCTACGGAGAAATTTCGAATGGACGATGAACAGTAAGACACCTGGTAGTGGGCACTTTCGCCAACATAACAATTCTAACATCTGACAACATGGACTCTTATGTAACTCGTAGGTCTCGGTCAACGGATGACCCTCATGTATGGGAGAAATTTTTGGCTATTTACATAATATTGGATGTGTATTTAATTTTAAGGTAATAAATTCATTAATTATGTAGCTTTTTTAGTTGCCGTTTAGATTTATGCTGTTGAGAAAGTTTTGCTGGGAAATGAACTGATGTTGACGGTTTTAGGCATTTCATCTACGAGTAAAGTAAGAGATGTAGATTTTTTGTTCAGTTTCCTAATTTTTTTACGTTCACTTACATAAGGGATTTTAAATGAAGTAACTCTGCTAAGCCTTCCTGTCGAATAAAATCCAATATAACTATCATTAGTCAATTTCAGAGACTTTAATTTCGATTTAAACACCAATCAAATTCATAAGCGGCTCTTAATTTATTCAAACTGCCTTTTAAAGGGTCATTAACGAAGCTATGTTTTTGAGTTTAGAACGACAATAGTTCGTGACTAAGCCCAATCATGTTTTTGACGTTAAAAACGTATTTTTCGCCGAGTTCTTTTCAACTAGTTACCACCTTTATAGATTTTCTTTTGATCGTAAAAAATAATAGTCACCTGTTGATCGAACGACAAAAGGTTTGTCAAAACACCCCTATGTGTTGACTGAAGGTGCAATGAATTTGTGAACCACAGGTTGTATTGTATTGTAAGCATAATCAGCCTTGTGTTCCCACCACACATGGTTATGGTCACAGGTGTGTCTTTGAGAAGTAGTGGGTTATCTACCACACGACCCAACCCTAATTTGATGGGTGTCTCATATCTTCGAGTCATTTTATTTTTTAAATAGGTCGTAGTTATCTGGAAACATGGACTTAGGCAGGAAATTCTACTTCTTAACTGTACGCACAAAATTGATAATTCTTGGACATTTCTCTAAATCTTATTGTGAAAATAACTTCCCTCTCATCTTTATGTACCTATATTATAAAGTTATTCTGTATGTTGGTCTCATGTTTTTGAATAAAGTTTATTATTATTTCGTTATGTTCATATCCTTCGCTGTTTGAGAACAATACAAATTATTGTGTGTTAAAATTCTTGTTATTTAAGTGGCCCTGCTTCTTCTAAGTCTTACTAAGATCCAGGATCGTTCTTGAATGATTATCTTCTAATGCTTTTTTCAAATTATTTGGGGCAAGTGTAATATATTGTGTCTTTTCTTCTCCCATTTATCTCAGTAACCCTTGCCACCTTCTTTCTAGACATATTATCCTTCACACTATCCATCATTTATTTCTTTTGTTTCCCTTACTTCCATCCTCTCTACATACTCAAACGTCGTTGATATTTTCATAATTCCTCTGTATTATATCCGGTACTTTGACATCATCATCATTTCAAAAAAAGTCCACTGCTGGAGATAGGCTTCCTCTAAGTGTCACAACATCGGCCGGATCTGTACATCTTGGATACACCGGATTCCCGCGGCAAATAAAAACAAAACACCATCAAAATTAATCTATAGATAATAATTAAAACATCGTAAGTTAATCAAAGCATCCGTTGTATGACAAGTATTGAGGAAGCAAGTTGCAGGTTAGCAGCATTCTTTTCTATAATATTATGCAATGCTTTCCCACGGCTACTATGCATCGCGTATATTATAATTGGAGGCATGCCTCACGACTTTGTAAATTATATCATCGAAAACGCGTATGCCATTATACCATGGGTAATTATGAAGAATATATCATGATTGTAAATATACAATTGTTATGATTTAAAGTGGAGTGGTTGTATAATGTTACTTCTCAAGTAACACTGTTATATTCGTTAGAAAGATGACGTTCAATTTTGCATGTTTACGCGCCGGTTTTTTTTTCGTGCAACCTACGCAGGCGACACAAATTTATCTTTCTAGTCTAGCTAGATATTTATACACAAATTTCTGTCTTATTCAGCACAAAACATTTCATTCGAAATTCAAAAAATGTTTTCTTTTTAAATTTTTATTAATTTTTTGTCTTTTTAGAGAAAAAAAATAGACTTGATTTGTATGTGGTGGCGTGTGGTGGTGTGTCTGAAAAGGGGGTCGCGACTGGGATGAAAATTAATATAGAAGTAGAAGACATGTTAGATAAATAAATTAGCGTAAGCACAAGCCACCACCTTGAGGACTCTCCGTCCGGTACCCGGCCCATCGTACTGCCTGATGAGGTGGGTAAAAACTTTGAAAGAGTAAATGCAGAGCGCCTTGTCTCGGGCAGCTGGTGTAGGTAAGGCCGGATCTGGTGAAGAGCCAGTTTGTTTTCCCCTAGGGGTTTTAGTCATTAAAAGTCTCACATTCTCTCGCTCCACCGAGAGCGCGAAAAGACAATTGATGGTTTCCAACGTAAAAAAAAGCATAAAGATAAGGGAATAATTATTGTGCTAAACAATGAAGAAGTTTTTCCAACACTATATAAGAAACTGTTAAGACGGATTTTTGTATGGTGATTATAGTCTTCTGAAAAAAAAAATGTCACGAAGGCTGATTAACAGGTTTGACAATTCATTTAAAAACCTCTCAGGTCGTTTTTTGTTTTTTAGTGGCATTGGCACGGTTTTTTTCAGAGCCGTTTGGTTACATGCTGAGGTCAATGCTGTGAGGTTTCACTCGACGACACCATATTAAAATTATATTTTGTAAAATTGCGAAATAAAAGGTTTTCGTAAGCGTCCTTTATTTTTCACTTTTTGACTAAGTATCGCTGCTATTGACCAATTCTTGATCTCACTATTTTACATATAAATTAAAAGAGATGCAATAAAATTTATAAAGAAAACCGTGAAAGTAATAATTTGACTAATCAACAGGCGAGGTGGTCTGCCTCCTTCGTAATAAGATTTATTATAGTTACATTTGATGCAAATTAAGCAAACCATATTTTAAATGAAGTAAAAAATCCATCTTTTAGTGCTAGTGGTGCCCGTGTCAAAATTGAATGATTGATTGCTTAATCTACAATAGGTTTTTGTAATCAGACTAATATTTTTAAGGCGTAAGTTTGTATAGATGTGTGTGTGTATGTTTGTTACTTCTTTAGGTTAAAACACCTAAACGGATTTGGATGAAATTTGGCACACGCCGTGATTATGTTCCCTTGGGATAACTTTGTACTTTCGCGTGGGCAAACCCGCTAACAAAAGCTAGTTTATAAACAAAAATTCTAAAAACTAATTAAAAAAAAACACGTATTTCCTGGAATAAGTTTTGTGAATTATTCGAGTGAATGATTGTATTACCGAGTGCCAGAAGAGCTTTCAGGTATTATCTCTCTGTTTTCGCGTTGCTTTTTTATCAAACATTGCGTTGGATTGTGTTGGATGAACCGGCAAGCTTTTAAACTATACTCAGGGCCCTTTTAAAAAGAAACCGCCATGAAATTTCAAAATAAGAACACTCGGCCACCCATATTCAAACAATTGAATAAAGTAACAAAAGTGTTTTGCAATAAAATGCAATCGATCACCATAATCGGTGTTATTAAAATCGATTCATGAGGTATCTTCCAAGCTCAAAATTCGCTGCCAAAGCAATTACAACTCTAAAATGAAGGCAATAAAAATCAAATTCTCTATATTAGAAGTCGCACGTCCTTTCTTGGTGTCGTAAGTAATTCGGTCGGGCGCTTTAAAGATGATGAAAACACGAGAGTTTTAAAGTAGGGCCTGAATAATTTCTTCATCATTAACTTAATGGTGGATCTCGAAATTGGCCCGAGTTTCGCGCCCCAAGTAATGGCAGGTCTCTTCAGTAGAAACCAGTAGGTTTAATAGAATAACCGAGGCTGATAGTTTGAAAGCTTAATGAGTTCTAGTTGCACGCGACGCCAAACGAGTTCTCAGATTTATATATCAAGTTGAGTTATACTAATTAGACTATGTATTTTTAATAGACGGTCCTGTCAGTTGCTTATGTGGGAACGTGCGTATGTTGTATGAAGAAAAGGAAACTATAAGGTTTATATGATATAGTATGAATGAATTGCTTGAGAACGAAGCATATTATTTGTTTTTAAGTTATAAATTTATAACCGAAAATTATGTAGGTAATAATAATATTCCACAACTATCACACAACGCCGTCTAGTCCCATGCTAAGCAGAGCTTGTGTTATGAGCTAGACTGATAAACATACTTATATATTTCTACTTATTGTAGATAAATTACATTCAGACACAGAACAAATAATCGTGCTCATCACACAAACATTTGTCCTGGGTGGGAATCGAACCACTAGATTAACAGGCCAGTCAAAGTCACAGTGGTGGCCCAATGGCGTTACATGCCACGACTTACGATTTGTAGGTCGCGGGGGCGCATTACTTTATGTAAATTATTTCATCACCACTGCTCTCAAAACGGTGAAGGAAAACATGAGGAGACCGGTTGGTATGTCCTAGAACTAAAAATTCGAAGATATGTGACATCCCACTCATCGACCAATCCGCACTGGGCTCGCGTGGTGGATTACGCCCCATTCCCTGTACTAGAATCGGATGAAATCATGGTAATGATGGCACATGGGATACATTTCTCCCGGGAATACGTTCTTGTAGGATAAGTTTAGATCTTCACGCGAGTAAAACCACTAGAAGAAGCTAGTTTTTTGACTTATACATACACCCACCAATTTTCACATGTGTTATTCAAAGGACAAAAGGTGCTAAGTGAAGTTACGTGATTTGCGACACGGATTGGCCTTCAGGCATCTTATCGCATTCACATCAATTGCTTCTACTGTTTGGTGTAAAGGCCCGATGTTAAAGGTCTTGAGCATGTTTAGTATTATTTGTTAGATTTATTGGAAGGCTAACATGGATACATGATAATTGGTTGTTTGTTCTAATATTAACTAGTGATTTTTCCATGGTTTCGCTTCTATGGTCTCATCATTATCATTCCAGCCGAAATACGTTCACTGTTGGACATAGGCCTTCCCAAGTGTCACCATAACGACGGTCCTGTCCATCTCGTGTCTATCGGATTCCCGCGACTCTCACCAGGTCATCGGTCTTACCTTGTAGGAGGCCTTTCAACGCTGCGTCTTCCGGAACGCGGTCGACACTCTAGAACCTTTCATCCCTATCGACCATCTGTGCTGCGAGCAATGTGCCCTGCCCACTGCCACTTAACTTCGTTCTTCTGTGGTCTATTTTTCAGAAACTATGCATTTGTTCGAATAAAAAGTACTTAAGTGCGGGTTATTATCAATAAATTGCAAGCCATGAAAGCACCAAAAATATACTTACTTATTTATGACTCAGCTTCATGGCCTAAAAATAATCTTATACCAAAAATGCTTTGTATTAGAAAATATATCATGACGGAACAGTGACGTCACGTAACATACATAACGGGTCTTAAACACGTCATTTAATGACGTCTGCACGAAAGACCTGTGTATTATTCTGGTAGGTCAGAATAGTCACGCAACAAATAAGGGCATATTAATAAGTAAAACTCAAAAAACCTCGATCAATAAAATCAGAATCAATATCAAGAGTCAAGGTTTCGACTATACAAAAAAATATGGGCTAAAGTGACATTCGGCCGAGGAATGGCAATTTAGTGTTGTATTAGCATTTCATGGCACTATTTTGAGGTACAGTGTTTTGTAGTTATGCTTATTAATGATTTGTTCTTTATATGATCTGTGAGCGTGGTTACGTAGGGTACTTACATATTTGATTTATTTAGGGTATTACATTTTTTTTTGGACATTCAAATACTATAAATCCGAAAATTTGTATGTGTGTGTATAGATGAGACTTGTCATTGTGTGACAAATTTCATATATACACACACATACAACGCATAGGATATTTTTTATTCCTGGAGGAAAAATCATTGTCATCTTTCATTGTTCTCTTGGGATAGTTTTCTACTTTAACAAGGGCAAAACCGCTAAACTCCATAAAATAAAAAAGTCATATAATTGTTGCATCTTCAAAAACACTACATATTCAAAAAAATAGACGTACAGTTTTATGTCATTGTACGGCGGTGTGACTCAAAGTTTTAAATTATTTTCACGTTTCATTATATAATAAATAAAAAGTTGATAGTGTCAAAAACGTCTAAAAAGTTCGAAACAAGTCACTTTAAGCATTCTGAAGTCAGTGGAATTTATTTTAGTTCGGTCATAGATGATGCCGTCGACTATATCAGACTGCTTAAAGTGGTTTGTTTCGAACTTTTTAGTTGTTTTTGCGGTTGGGTTTTTTTGACACTGTAATGTTTTTATTACGATATTAAAATTTTTACTCAAAGTATGAGTAATAATTTGGATATCGTTTCTTTGAGTTTTTTATTTTTGATATCATATAATTTGGCATTAAAAATCGACCATTTTATTTTTATAATTTTTCCAGTGTCATCCTCACATTTATGACAAACTTAATGATACCTCTCAAGCTAAAATGCAACTGTCCATTTAGATGTGCCAGAGAAATATGCATACATACCTTCTGGCACAGTCGGGTCAAAAGGGGCATAGTATGAGGGCGTATCCTTACATTTATACATTTAATTCTACGAGCAATTATCCTGCCTCCACCAATGTTTACTCAAGACAGCCGACAATTAAAAGCCGTATCTTAACGAACACTCGTTTAGTTATGATCAGACATGATGCCGGACGGACTTCCTAAGGCCTTGTGGTAGTGTGCAGCCAACCGCGGTTCCGGGCCATTGTCCACCATTGTGTGTATACGTGTATACAGTGGTGTTGGCTTTTAGTACAGTGAAATTGAATGGGTATGATAAAAACGGCAGATTGAGTTGTACGTCGGACATTTTTGTAACTTTTTATGTGACGACACGTCCAATCTTGTTTCCAGAATGCGAGGTTTGATGGTTTTAGTTTTGACTTTATCTGTGAAATCATATTTAATGATTTCAAGTAGAGGTATATTTAGCTTCAATGTACACACTTTAACCCTTAAAGTCCTGATATATGACCTATAATAATGTAAGAATCAGAATGTTTGTTGTGAAAAAGATGTTTGAAAAATGATTGTATGTAGCGGATGAGAATGTTAAGATGACTGAGTAGAGTGACAAGAATGGATAAAGTAAGAAATTTGTATATGGAAGGAAGTTTAGTATTAAGTGGTGCCAGTCACTGAAAAGTTAAAAGGGAATTGTTTATCTTAGTAGGGTCATGTAACGAGATGGAATGAAACGCATTTTACTAAAATAATTATAAGTATAGAAATGGATGGATAGAGAAGGAGTAAAAAGCCAAAGAAAAGATAAAAAGATTGTGTGAGGAGTGATATGAAAGAACAGGGAGTCGGTGATAGCGTGACAGCTGACAGGACAGAATGGTAGAAAAACACGTGTTGCCCAGACCCCAAGTAACATAGACTAGTGCATAAAAATGATGAGATGTTAATTCAATGTAAGCTATAAAAGGTTCGACTTTTGGAATGACATGTAAACAATAAGTTTATAATAAATTTAGATAAAAGCAAGATCTTAATGATGCTGATCCTCATTTAGTAAGTAACGAAAACCATATCGACTTGGAAGTAAGCATCCTAATAAGCCTTAAGCTACAATGTAACCACTTTTTAGTTACAACGGTAAAACACTATAAAGATCACAATTTAACATGGTGTTCAAAAGCTATCTCGTTAATCTACCTCGTGAATTTTATTTAAAACTCGAAATAGTGTTAGCTATAATAGCGCCAAGTCACGGCACCATAAAATTTACAGCCAACACTTAGCACTGTTATTTTGAAAATTATTCTTGCTAATTAAATTTCTAGACTGATCCGATTTCCTTAGTCTGTACCCAATCGAAATAGAATATCAGTTTTAAATTTTGAATTTTGTAAAAAGAGAAGTAATAATATTCGATGAGTGTCCATGGCGTTTCTTGCACTTACTTCTCCGTATAGATCTACGCTCTTAAATGTGCAATGAGCATCACTTTCCTGACTGACTGTCTTCTTGATAATTTAAAAGTGCCTGTAAATGGTTTCTTTGAAATAAATGCTTTGATTGATTGATCGATGTCAATTTCAATTTATTTATTTTTTGATAGTACGTTCTAAAATCTATATTTCAATTCATAATTTGATGACCACCATTCAATAATCAACCCATTTTTGCAATGAAATTTAAACTTTGTAATGTATGACATAGAATTTGTTGGTTTTTAAAGTAATTGTCTCGATTTCTGCATTTAAGTATATGTTATAGAAAAGTGCTAACTCCCTTTTTAATGATTGGCTACACAACGTCACGTCACCGCGTTTGTCTGAGCGTATAGAAAGCGTTTCACCACGCTCCAATGACTGTTCAATGGACTTCATAAATTGTTAGGACGTTGGCGCTCTGGTAATTTGTCTCCATCATCATCTATGTACGCAACTTTGTCTTTGATTCAAAAGACTTGTTTATATTTGGAGCCGGATATAGCATAATGTTATTAGGTTTTTTTTTATTGTTATGTGCTATTAATTTGGTAAATAATTTATTACCTACTACTTATGTAACCTTAGGTTGCTCTCTATTTTGTGCTTATAAACTTTTAAAAAATTCAAATAAATCGCTGCTAGGCAAGCCTGTTCCTTCGTCGGCTACATCATTGCTTACCAGCAGTTGAGATAGTGGTCAGATGTGAGCCTATCCATAGCAAACCAAAAATAATAATAGAAATATAGGGCCAACACAAGCGACAATTAAATCATATTGGAACTAGTAAGTTTGTTTTTGTGATCGGACTTTGCATATAAGAAAAGAATAATAATAAATTCAAGGCATTGCCCGAACGTACAATTACCAGTTATTGATATAAAATGCTGCTATTATCGAAGCAATGTAAAAAATCAAACAACATGTTAACGAAATATAAAAGGTCGAGAAAGTCGTGTGAAATCAAAAGTCTCATTACGAAAATGGTAGCAATGTCGAATGTGTATGTCACAACATTTTCAATAATAACCAAGTTTTTATTTGTAGAATATCATAGTTCTATTAGGAGCGAGATTATTTCTAGTCTGGCTTTCTTTATTATACTAGTTCAGTTTTACTTTCAATAGATACAAACACTTATTTCTAGCTTTTGTAAATATTTATTTGTATCAATCTTTCCTTTTGGAGATCATCATCCTTATCTTCTTCAAATCAAAATGTATTTATGGTCAGCGAAAACATCTTCTACTTCCATAGTTTCTCTCTTAAAAAATTAGGTTTATTTCTAGTTTGATGGAAAGGGATTTTATTTATGTAAAATAGCTACTCTCATCTCAGTGCGTTAGTTAGTGAGTTTCAGTTTCAACGATTGTGTTACGTATATTATGCTAATCATCGAAATAAAATAAAAGTGTAGGTACCTATTTATATAAATATAAAATAAATATTTGTAATATATCTACTTCTTGCTTACTTAAAGATTGATTATTACAGGATTGATCCTATTATACAATATCATGCTTACTGATAGTAAAAAAAAACAATTATTGTCTTAAAAAATATTGAGACGATTATCTGCAGGTTTTTAACGAACGACTAGATTTAACTTATCCAAATAAAAGCAAGTAAATTACCAAATAAAATATGACATAACATGATTAATATCCAACCAAATTATAAAGAAATTTTATGGTACTATTTACAGTCATCTAAGCAGACAATCGTTTGGTAAAAATAAACGATATCAAGGTTACATATAACATTAAGAGAAATAAAAGCGTTTGTATTCGTGACTAGATAGTTTAGGACAAATCGGTCGCAAACCATGTTTTTATTCCTGCGTATGAATAAATGCTAATAGCAATCGTTAAAAGTCAAGGATGAATCATTATAAATAAACGAACTTAGAACAAAATTTCGGTTAAAACGGTAAATTTTATAAGTAATTCTGGGTTAGCTGAAGTACTTAAAGTGATTTGAGGTGAACAAGTAAACATTACTCACAAGAAAGGAACGAAAGAATAAGATGATACTTATGTTCATAAAATTAAGTGCTTATATAGCCATATACATCACTGCTCTTTATAAAGAAGTTGTTGACGCAACATAAAATCCACCAAATAAATTCATCCATAGGTCCAACAAAGAACGTTTTTTGATTGTCACTATTCATGAGATTGCTCCAGTAGTATCATTTCTCATTCTTGTGCAGATTATAGAGAACAAAAGATGACACGGTTTCAAAACTGATATGGCAAGGATTGCAAAACATTGCGTGACTGGCCTATTTGTGATATATTGCTAATCATTTTGTTTGGTACACGCTGGCAACTACGAAATCTTACTTATGAGGTCATAATACAAATATGTGTATATGAGTAAAAAACCGTTATTTTTTAGAATATTTTCCACTTACTCCTTGTTTGTTTACTCTCAAAGTGCTGCGAAATTTCGAAAAGGGTTATTCTTAAAATTATTCAAACATATATTGACATGAGTGGAAATACTTTTAGAAATAAAACGCATAAACAAATGATTGACGTAAAGACAATCATTCTTAAACGACTCAATGATAACCGTTGGTGTCAGGATTTAATTTACCTTCAAATCATATCTGAAAAAATTAGATGAAGTAAATGGAGCAAAAAATCTTATCGCACCACTGATCAATAGCAATGAAACAAAAGAAGTAATTTGACTCTGTTACCTTTCTTCCGCAAACCGAGGTCAGGCGTGACCGATGCGAATTCCTTAAACTAAATATTCACGACCGGTGTACTTAGAACTTTATCTTGAGAAACATTATTTCATTCTGAAGATCACCAAGATTGGCCATCAGAGAACTCATTCGGAAAGCCACCAGTTTCCAAAGCCATTATTTCTGAAGATGGATCGTTTACCAATGGTTATGAGACCATGAAGAAGGTAAATGCTTCAAATGAGGCATCCGATGTTTCTATCAAGATACTATATCGCTTTTCCATGCTATCATACAATTATAGTTTTTCCATGGTTGACTTCATTCCCAGTTGGTGTTTTATGATTTATGCAATGTTCAGATCAAATTATGATGACGGATTTAATCTATGTAATGATATTATTCAACTGTTTTTCGTAAGTAAACCGCGTTTCACTATTTCAAAAACTGTTCCAGTTTTGAGTTCTTTTAATCTTATCTTGTATAGTGTTGACTCAGTTGGCGATACGATCTATTTTGACACCACTTTTTTATTACTAAGTAGCTAGTATCTAGAAAGTAAAATCTGATGAAAATCGTTTATATTTATTGCTTCTTGACTCAGTACCATCAATAAGGAGCTTACGAACATATAACTGAAGATAGATAGAAAGCAGTAAATCAGAAACTTGTACTTTATAGTGGAGTTTGCGGGCCAAAAGGTGTCATGCAATTTGTGTGTTGTTGCATTCCATAAATCTAACCTTAGTGTCGTATGTTGCTTACGGTTACCGACTCCCGATTGCCAACATGCATTTCTATTTGCCTTAAAAGGTAAAATGCGTGCATACTGATGTTTAATTCTCACATATTTCCTATGCTTGCGTTCATGTATCTACTTGCATGCATTCCATTTGCTCGTTAATTGCCTTTATTAGCCATTTCTGTTCTTCCCCTATCAGCGTTATGTGTGGTGGCTTCGAGTCAGGTCTCATTTAAACGACCCTGCCTACTTTCCCTGTATATAATGGTAGCATTATAAGCGCATTAGCTAGATAGTTGGGAGTCTGCGCGGTGACTCTAATGTTGCCTACTTCCACTGCGAGCTTGAATTATGGTGGTGTTTGCATTAAACCTTAACAATATTTGTCAGGATTGTCGTCATAAAGAGTACTATCTAACAGCCTACTTCCACAATTACTATTGTCATTATTCGTAAGAGATCATGCAACTATTTCATCTGCAATGGCTATGCTATCAGATAGGCTTTATAGGCCATACTTTCCGATATGTTAGCGCTATTTCTTAACGTTATTAGTGTAGCTAAGATAATTATGATTTGTTTGTTTGGATACTTATAAACTATGTATAATGCAATAATGGGAATAAGGGCCGTGGGAAACGATTAGCTGCTCTGTTCAAGAATTATTTGAGATTTAAAGGCGCCAAGTACTGGGATCGTCGTAAATGCAGAACGAATCTATTATTTCATGTTTGTAAATAGTACAAATACTACTTACCTACAATCTGATAATTATGTGGATTATTTCACGTATATAATGATGTATAGTACTAATTCACATTTTGACAATAAACTTTTTATTGTTTCAGGTATTGCAGAAGTTTTTGCCTCAAGCAATTAAACAGATAAAGGAAAACCTTTGGAAAGTAGGAATAAAGCTACAAACATTGAATACATGATAATTCCAGTGTAAGATCTGTAGGTGGTCAAAAGGCTGCAGGGGAACTACATAGCAATAAATATAATAGAAAAGTGATTCATATAATGGAAGCCACGTACACCGAAACAGTTGCGAAACATTTCTCGAACAAAAATCACGATTCTGACATTTGAAATATCGTTACGGGCGGAGTGGAGCGTGGCATTTGCGCAGGCGCATACCTCCCGAGCCTGTCGAGGATACATACACCAACTTAACTTCAATTTTATTTAACACGAGGATATCTGATCTTAAACTTTAAGTCATGGGATACAAATGCTAATTTAGATTGGACGAATTCCAGCATGAAGAGCAACAGTAAGTCGATATGAATACTGATTTGAATTTTATTACTATAATTTCAGTGAAGTAGGATTCTGTGAGATCTATATTCGGAAATAATTTGGTAGTATGTTGTAGCCTCAATTACTTCTGCTTACGTAAATCAAATATGAATTACACGCATGTGAATTAACGTTATGCCTGTTAGTAACTACTACTAGTATTAAATTAACGTATGTTTAGACTTTACCTTAAATAGATAACTTGAATAAAACGTAATCAGATTCCATATAAGATTATGATCAATCTTCACGGCGTAATTTATTCGATTAACAAGCAATTCATAGTGTTAATTGACGTTATGGAATCATACATTACTCACATAATTCAGAGTAACCAAATCTGTGGTATTATGACTCACGAGAAGACTTATTGTTGCAAAATTCATCGCCAAAAAGGGTAAACAACCAATCCATCTGTTCAACTTACCATAAAGGACTAACGAAATGTCAATTTCCAAGCTGGACACGAATCGAGATACGTTCAAACGTGGTCATGTCAAATGTCAGCTGACTTGGTAGACAAGTAGACGTGTTTATAAATCGTGATGGGTTGAAAGTTGTTTTGAAATTTTTAGAAATTATTTATTACAGAAAATATTGTAGAAGATATTTTTGTTAATTACTTTAATAGTCCCCTCTACGAGACGGTTAAGTACGTTAAGAAAATTGCGTGACGAACTTTTCTTTCTGAGCTGGTTGTAAAAGTTAAATGTTTGCAGTGCTCGTGGGTATAGGTATGAGCGCTAGCTACTCACTTTCTTAGAGTTCCTGTGTTTAAAAATATGCTTTCGATCATTGCATTTTACGTCACAACACTAAACAATGATAAATTACGCATTGAAAAAAAATAATTGGGCCTCAATCTGACAAATTACTAAACCTCACCAATACAGTTCTGAAAGTGAATTAATGGGACAGACATGATTATAATACGGTGTCTAGACCAAACAATAGCTATATAAAAGTGGAACAATGGGCATTTATTATTTGGTTTAGTAGCGAAGGCCGTGCGAGCTACCAATAATAAGTGGCCAAAAAAAACTGCCCTGAGGCACTCCTATTATTTTCCATTCGATAATATTATCAATTAGTATAATGAGGGCACGAACAATCGCTGTGAGGTCATGTCTCTTTTGAAACTGAAACTATAATTAAACGTCACAATTGCTTTCGTTTACTGTGACTTATGTTCACGACATAACAAGATATGATTTGGAATGCAATTAATTTTACGAGGTTATTAATTTTAGTTTTGTTAAAACATATATTGAGCTGTTCTGTTATTTGTTTTTAATTTAAGTCGCATGTCTGACCGTAATCAGTAAGTTAAAAAAAACTATAAAGGCTTGTACAAACGTATGTAGATTTATCAATTGAATGTTTTAAAAAAGCGTTTCTACAAAAACTCGTCGAAACTGAATTTAACAGATTACGGTGTTAAATTCAGTTTCGACGAGTTTTTGTAAAATTAAACTTAGATTCTAATTATTGCTTTTATTTCATTTGATAATTCCTTTCTCTTGAAAGGAATTATTTGACATCGTTATCAAACAAAGTGATTGTCAGTTCAACACTTAGCAACAAATCTGTTGAAGGTTTGTTGGTTGTAATTGTTGCAGTTGATTGACTGCAACAATTACAACTGGTTTAACAATATCATCTATCCATACCTTTAAATATACTTATAAATAGATGGAGAAACTGACTGATTGATATATCAAAGACGCACAGCCAAAACTACTGGAACTAGGAATGGGAAACTTTTACACTAGGCTTCATTTTATGTCGTAGGTGAGCACTAAGAAAGGGTTTTTAGAAATTCAACTTTTATGGTCATAAAAAGAAGGGATTTCTTTTTATGCAAAATCTTATTTCGGGCAAATATATTTAAAATTTAGCACGAATAAACGAAAGTTGTTTTTACTTTAAGAGAGTCAGAGGTACGACTGCCGCGCGGGCCCCGAACGTACCCACCCGGAGCGTTGGAAACAGTCGCCTATCATCCTACCAACTTCGTGTACGAACCACCGAACTACCCGGTTACAGCGCTCCGCCGGACATCCTGTGTCCAACTACACACCTGATATATCACAGACTTTGTCACACAACAGTCCTGTGACTCGCGATTGGGCCTCGATCTCGCAGTGGCCTGATGCACCGTCCGCCGGCCCTCACCCCACAAGGACACGCAATGTGCCCGTTAACTGCACAGCACAGGCTGGTGGCGGACGGCCGGGATAGAGAGACCAGGATCCCTCCCTCCGTCTTAAAGATGCATGCCTGCACGAATGGACAAACAAGCACTTCTTGCCCTTATGGCATCCTGCAAAACACAGCCACTAAGAGTCCAATACTACATGGAGGAGTGCACAGTAGCTCAACACCTGTGCCGGACAGTCTCCCCCCCCTTAGCACTCATGGTAGCAGAATTGAAGAACTGCAAACTCTAGCTCACATCAATGCGTAGAGGCCGAGCCGCATAACTCAGAAACCTGGGATAGCGTGTCCGCTCCTTTGCTTTTCGGAAAGAAGCCGTGAGGTACAACAATTACCATTAACGCAATCGACACGTTTACTGCGTTCGGCTCTCTGATTGGTTAAGAGTTAGGAGCGGGCTAATCGGAGTGTCGAAAATAATAAACGTGTCGATCGCGTTACAGTAACACAAACTCGCACTAGGCACTGTACTATGAAGCGGTTACTATGAACGTACATTTGACTGTACTAGTTCACCCAATGTCACAAGTCATAATGACACAGCGAAAGTGACTTTATTCAATTTATTGCTCGTTATAAGCATTGTCACTCCAATTTATAGCCCTGTTGGACTGTTGTGATTTAGTTTTTGCCGCCAACAGTGGCGTGGATTGTCAATCAATTTGTTGCCAAGTTATTTTGTGCTGTTCATTTGTTTTATTCTTTTGTGATAAGCTTAGATTTTTGAGGAGTTAAATGTGGATAAAGATATGTGTAACTGAGCTTTTTTGTAAATGTGACACGTCCTTTTTATGTGGGGCAGATGAATCAATTTACAACTTTTTACTTTTTAAGGTAACATAAAAATAGTTACGTGACATCTTAAATACATCAATCTTCAATCAACACGCCTCAAAGTCTCGAAAAAACTCATTCTAAAGTAAACACTAATCTATATTCAAGATTGTACGAGAATCGAAAGCAGTATGCTGCATAATCATTCATCTGGCTGTCTTGTAGTGATGCAAAATGAAGATTTATGACTTCACGCCGCTTTATCGTAACATGGCCCTAGTGAAAATTGCAAATGGAGAATTTCAATCGGTGCTTGAATAAATTTAGTTATAAAGTAAATGCATAAATTTTCTGTAAATAATAACAGATAAATACATTCTATATCCGTAAAAATAAAATTCATAGTCACAATAACATTCTATTAATTAAGTAGTGCCGTAAAATATTACTACAAATCATCATCATCATTATTTAAGCCGATAGACGTCCACTGTTGGACATAGGCCTCCCCCAAGTGTCGCCGCAATGAACGGTCCTGTGCGTCTCGCATCCATCGGATTCCTGCAACCTTTACCAGGTCATTGGTCCACCTTGTGGAGGAGGCAAAGAGAGAAAGAGGCCTTCCAACACTATGTCTTTCGGTACGCGGTCGCCACTTCAGTACCTTTTGGCTCCAACGGCCATCTGTTCTGCGAGCAATGTGCCCTTCCCATCGCCAATTAAGTTTGGCGATTCTTCGTACTATGTCGGCAACCTTGGTTTTCCTACGGATATTTTCATTTCTGATTCCATCAAGCAAGTTACTACAAATAATTAATTTAATATCAAATAATAAAAAAAATATAATTTAGAAAAAAAAAATTACTTCTACAATTTTCATAAGAGCATCACCTTCTTTGGGGGCCAGGTGGGTATTCATGAGAACTTTTCTTCTCAAAAACTAACACATAAATTGTACTATTAAGAACTAAACTCTTGTGACGTTTTATCACCCAAAACTTTTGTACTCGTAATAGTAGTTCTAACAGTCTCACTTATCAGCTTCTGCCAAAGAATCCCACAACCCATATTTACCTCAGCTCACCTCGGCATACCTAGCACACGCAACATTTCATTCACACCTAGATACGCTAGAGAAACACATTCATGACGAAATGCTCCCACAATTACTACACGAAGTAGTGAAGTACTGACAGAACACGCCATCATAGTTGTCGCTTCGTGCCTTATTCCTATGGTTTCATCACTCGCTCACACGCGCACAAAAGCGAAAGCTTACGCCTAATTAATAGCTCAAATATAATTCGGAGCTAAGCGATGTTGTAATACTTTCCTTCGCTTACGTTTGACAATTACGACTTTATAATCTCGAACAACAAACACCTATTGTAATATTCTGGGAACATTTTAAATCGACTTTTGTTGTAGTAAGATCTCTGTGCGCTTTCATCTTTTTCACTTTTGTTTTTCCCACAAGTGTTTGGAATTTACGTTTCAACGTTTGTGTCGGTGAGTGTACATAACTTCGTGTTTATATTGACTACCGCATTGCATTGGTCTTGGTGGGGAATCATCAAATATCTTCTTTCATTCTGGGTGGAACGAGACGGAGTGTTAGACTTGAGTGTGACATACTAAAATTCTATATTCCGTCAGTGACCCTTTGTGTTTCAGGGCCGAGGAAACTCTTTCAAATGTTCCCGCAGCCATAGCGGACATTGACTCTACTGGGCCACTAAGGTTTTGTTGAAATCTCTTTGAGGCGCACGTGGAACATTATTCGCCTTGGGTTCAGTCTTTACCGGATAGCCGCACGGCGACCTACCCATTGCACGTCGTCCGCAAGCTCGTGTTTGCGGTGACCAAGAATCGCCCTGCGAGGCCTTTAAAGAAAAAAAATCATCTAATGTCATCTTCCCGCCCTTGGGCGGAGGGAGAGGGCATGACAGGCTTTTACTGACTAAAACCCACTCCTGTTCCTTCTTTGCCTTCGTTTCAGGACCCCGGGGTTCTTTTTCGTAAAACCCATGGCCCCAGTAGGTTTCGACCGTTTTGGGCCCCTACAGTTTTGTTAACATCTCTTTGAGGCATGCGTTGAATACTACGCGCCGTCGACGAAGGTTACCGGATGGTCTGACGGCGAGCTACCCATGGCTCGCCATCCTCGGGATCCCGGTGGCTGGGGTCTGAAGGCCGTTTCCTTGTGCGGGGGCCGCCTTCTTTGCTTCGCAGAAGGAGGTGACCGCCTGCCACTCTTCCTCACTGTAGAACCTTAGTATTTACCTTTTAGCATAATGTTAATACTAGTTATTTTCGAGCGAATTTTTGTTTTCCGCGTCGACGTGTGCATGATTTGCCCTTCAAAGTCACGTCAAAACAAAAGTTGCTAAACCTATTTGAATACTACTGTATTGCAGTATGTTGTGCTACTTTTATCCGTTGATCCTAAACTTTAAAAGCGGTCCACCTGAGACCAATTTCTATACAACCGCTCTTACGAGATTATGACGTTATTACACATCTTTCTCTAGATACTTTGGAAATAAAGAAATTTTGTGGATATTATTTAGAAATCTATTGAAACGAAATCATAAAATGCAAAAATAATCCAGCAAAGATCTCTGAAAATCTGCTGTTTTGCGTGAACTTTGGCCCTTCATTCATAAATTAGACAAGTAAAAAAAATATAACTATAAAAAACATGCACATGTAAATAGGATTCTGAAAGACGATTCTTTTTTTAAATTTCTTCTCTCATCTTTAAAAAAAAACACGTACCTAGGTTAGGTATACGATAGTTATTTCCTGGAACAAATATTGTGAAATACTCGAATGAGTGACGGAATTGCTGAATGCCAACAGAGCATTCACGCGTTATCTCTCTTATTACCCGACTGCGCGACGCAAAGGAGGGTAATGTGTTTATCAGTCTATGTATGTATGTATGTTTGTTTCTATGTGGCGTTCTAGAGACCAAATGCGTAGGCCGATTTTGATAATTCTTACGTCAATCGATTCGTCTTAACCTTGCGAGTGTCACTAAAGACATGACAATAATCAAAATTCACCACATTTTATTTAGTATTACTTAACAGAATTCTAAACTACTGGGCTTGTTTCACTTCTTTTCTTTTTAGTTTTTATTTAAGTTAATTTTTTACGTATTTTTTAAAATTAGTTTTTACGCAGTCGGGTTTTGAAAGTTGAAAGGGAATCGTTTGTCTTGGTATGGTCATGTGAAGAGGAGGGATGAAACGCATGTTACTAAAAGAGTTATGAGTTTACATGGATGTTTGTGTTTAGTTGTGGATGGATGGATAGGGAGAGGGAGACCAAAGAAAAGGTGGATGGATTGTGTGAAGAGTGATATGAAAGAAAAGGAAGTTAGTGATAGCATGACGAGTAACAGGGCAGAGTGGAAGAAAAAAAAGTGTTGCGCCGACCCCAAATAACACGGGATAAGGGCAGGAAGATGATGATGATGATGACGCAGTCGGATTTTTTTTTTCGCGTTTCTTCTGCATCGATCATTGCGTATAATGAAACAACAATTTTTCAAACCAAGCTCACGTTGGCTATAGACGACTCGTGAATGGACCTCTTAAGTGTCATATTTGTCTCAGTGGTATTGAATGATTGAATGCATGAAGTCGTAAAACCGCATTTCAAAGTTTTCCATGACTGCTCATAAAACTTTTTGAGGACACTGATTGTATAAGAGACAGCAAAACTTATTCTATTGAAATACCGCACTATGCTAGGGTCGTCGTCAAAGTGTTACCAACGCGACGTGTAGTCGACTGTTCCATGTACCGTACGCGAGTAATGTGTCTTTTTAGGGTTCCATACCCAAAGGGTAAAAACGGGACCCTATTGCTAAGAGTTCGCTATCTGTCTGTCTGTCACCAGACTGTATCTCAAACCGTGATAGCTAGACAGTTGAAATTTTCACAGGTGATGTATTTCTATTGCCGCTGCAACAAATAAGTACTAAAAACACATCAACAAATAAGTACTAAAAACCGAATATAATAAATATTTAAGGGCGGCTTCCATGCAACAAATGTGTTTGTATACCGTTTTTGCTTGATATTAATAACGGCAATAGGTAGATGCTTGAAATATTTCGGAATGTTTAGTTGTTTATTTACTTTAAAAATAAATAAATAATTTTTTATTTTATTTTTAAATTTAATAAATAAATTAAAATAAATATTTAAGTGGGTCTTCCATACAACAAACGTCATATTTTTGCCTATAAATAATATAGTGTCTAATGTTGCATAGTATGTAGCATTATAATGGTACGGAACCCTTCATGACCGAGTCCGACATGCACTTGACCGGTTTTTAATAGCTTATTATTATTCTAACCAGAATACTATTCAATAATAATATTTGTACTTTGACCAGCAGTGGGACGTACAATAGGGTATTAAAAAAAATATACTCGTATATTCGTACTTATTGTGTGGGACTGTAAGCTTGATTAAAGGAATGTTAGGGTTTGTTTACAAGCATGTAGTTATGTACAGTATATTGCAATGTAAACCTCATTAATATCGTTGTTTAGAGTTTTTGCTGGGTGTATGTCGGTGGCACGACACTAACAGATAAACTATGTCCTCATACCAGTGAGTATGGTGACCATGATTTTGATTTTTTCCGGGATAAAGAACTTTTGATTCTATTTATCAAAGTTTCGTTTATAGCGACAACTGTCAGAGATTTTACACAGAGATAATAAGCACTAGCATTCAGTAGTAATCTAATTTTGCTCTGGACGCCTGACACGAAGGTGGGACGATGATAAGTATAAGCATAGCATAGCATAATCAGCCTTATTCTTACTGCTGGGACTCAAGCTTCCTCTCTAGGGAATGGGCCGTAATCTAGCGCGCGGGCCCAGTTAAGAAACGAGGGCGGGACAATGACAAGAAAAAACTGGGGAAAATGTGGAATAAAGAAACCTGTGACCGGGAACTGTGGAAGAATGTAAAGAATGCTAAAGAAAAAGAAGAAAGAAAATGGACAAAAAAATACCAAAGCCTGAAAAAAAAACCCACTTTTGTTATTTGATAAGTAATGGTGTTACTAGATTGTAACTATTGTTATTAATGACTATTATTAGTATAACAAAAATCTAATAGTTTTGGAAATATATAATTTGGAGAAGATTTATGAATAATACAACAACGACATTTTAATTAACACAGATTCTATAACGCCTTCTTAGTATCCAAAGAAACGTCAAATATGATAATAATAACCGTTAATATTAAATTAAAATAAACATAAATATTTCAACGGAGATCTACAATTTTCGTGACGCAATAATAAGCAGAGAGAAACTGTAAGTTACGTTGCATGTAATTGGGAAAACAATTTAACAATTTTTTGTATGCTTAAAAATTGCATTAAACCACTGACAGACAATTGTGACATGCACGCAACGCAACTTTGACTGGCGTTACACGATAAGTTTATTTTGTTTGTTTTCAAATTAAGTAGGTTACCGAGTTATTTTTATTTGAATTTGAAATCTACCTCTTTTATCGGCATGACTATTAACAGTAATGCTTACTTCCTGAATTTAACTAAAATAAAAAAATAAAAAATGAAAACATGAATGTTGTTTTGTTGTTCTTTTGGTAAGTTATTAATATTTTTGTAGGCATAAAACTAAAATTTATAAAAAATCTAAAAGAAAAAGCAGGTTTATTTATAATTTTTTCCTGTGTTTCCTTACATAAATCATGGTAACCCGACAGGGACACGTATAAAATTCTATAATCGCGATTGCTGGGCTAATTGCATCGGAATCTGGCCACTGTGTCAGTGTCGTCTGGCGAAAGTCTCTCCTTAATTATCATTACTTCGGTTAATAAGAAATCTGACAGATATGGGCTAAGTTTGCTTGAGAATTGCGGTTGACATAATCTCTACTGCAGCTATGGAGGTACAGATTTCTGTTTTACTGTATTGTCAGTGATGGTGTACAGCGATGAGTAAAATACGTAAACGTTTTGGGAACACATTTATTGTGCGTACAGCACCAGGAGTGGAATTCCTTGCCGGAATCTGTGTTTCCTGATGGCTACGATCCGGGAATCTCTAAGTCAAGAGTGAATAGGTTACTTCTAGATAAGCTCGCTCCATCGTCGAACGCATCGTCGCTTTCCATTAGGTGAGATGGCGGTCAAGCGCGAACCTATAGGGAATAAAAAAAGGTTCAGTTACTAGCATAAATATGTGGTTACCCTTTATTTGCAAAATCATCAAATATTTTTTTCCGTTCTGAGTGTCTCACTTTTACCGACTAAAACCCACTCATGTTCTTCAAATTGCCCACGAATACTTGGCAACCCTTTTTTATGCATCATGTCATCATATGATTTCTTCTTATCTGAGTGGAGTGAGAAACACTCACTTGTACTGACTCAATCCTCAAATTTCCCATTTATTTATTTCGAGTTGTGCTGTCTCTCTCTTTGCCTAGCCTTATCCCATTTCAATTGGGGTCGGCTCTCCTCGTTATTTTTCGCCAGACATTTCGGTTCTGGGTCGTCGAGTCATTCAATTGGGCTTTCTTTAGGTCATTGCTAATCACAGACATCCAAGTCAAGTCAAGGGTTGTGCTAACTCTTTTGAAAAATTCTTATAAAGATACTAGCGACCCGCCCCGGCTTCGCACGGGTGCAATAATGTAATAAATGAAGAACCGCTCGACCGATTTTGAGCAAACTTCACATAAACCATCTACTAAATAGTCCGAACAAAGCCTAAATATTTGGTTTGGATAGGTGAGCCCGTTCTTGAGTTATAAAATTACAACGAAAAGTGGCATTGATTTTTATATAAATATTATATTTACTAATGCTGTATCAAAAAAAAAAAAAAAATATATTTTATCTAAAATTGAAAAAAAAAATTTAGGGGTGGACTACCCTTAACATTTAGGGGGATAAAACATTGATGTCGTCCGATTCTCATACCTACCCAATATGCTCACAAAATTTCATGAGAATCGGGAAAGCCGTTTCGGAGGAGTTTAACCACAAACACCGCGACACGAGAATTTTATATATTAGATGTCTTATCCTTTTTATTGCATCCCAAAACAGATGAGGAAGGCTATGTGTTATGATGACTCTATCGACGTATTAATCATCATAAGTACAAAATTAGAGTTGATTATAAGGTCATCTTTTTTTGACAACATCCTAAATGGGTAATTTGGACAGCATAAAAACTATAAACCTACCATTAGTACAAAAAAAACCTATACGAAACGTAATTGCTTGAATAATTATAGGAATAAATTCACAGAGATGCCATTTGAATCACTTATCGAATGAATAGAGGCACAAGAAATCATTAGGAATGGAGAACCTACAGCTATGATTGGTGTAGTTGTGTCTGAGAAAAATTAACAATAGACCCGGAGATGAAAACACGATGGCCTTACAAGAGTAGAAAGAATAGTGTTACAAATATTTTTTTTTATAATTTTGATCAACAAAAAAGACGAAGAATGTGTTTCGTCCGCGTAGAAGCGCAAAATTTTGTTTTTTATTGTATATATTTTTCCGGGATATAAAGTACCCAGTGTGGTGCCCAGGATATTAAAGAATAATTATACTAAGTTTTATCGTAATCGAACCGGTAGTTTTTGCATGATGCCTGAACAAACAGACAGACAGCCAGACAAAAATTTTTTTAATCACACTTTTGGGTTCGGTGTCTGTCTAGGAACACCCCCTGCCATTTATTTTTTTGTTAATTTCAATGTACAGAATTTTCACTTCTACAGATTTATTATAAGTATAGATTGAGGACATCATCCAATGACATCTCTCGCTCTGTGTGGTGCGAGAGGGCGTGTCAGATTTTTATTGTCTAAAACCACACCTGTGTCCTTCAGTTGTCCTTTGCGTTCAAATGCTACAGGTTTTCTTGAGTTGAGGATGTGTGTTGTGTATATGAGTTTTTGTAAAAAACGAAGATTATTAACTAAAAGTATATAGCATAAGCAACCGTATTACCACAACGGGTCAGTGCGAATTTGTGGAGGTCACGTGGGTTGGAAGTTTTGGTTTCGTTCAGTTTCAATGTTTTCCTTCAGTATTTGAGAGTAGCGGTGATGAAATACTCGCAAATTACACAAAGTAAAGTGCGTGTCTGGGTTTGAACTCACGCCTTACATACAGATTATTGATGTTAAATTCAGTATTGATATTGCGTTGGTATATTGATCACTTTAATAATAATAAATTTATTTATTTCTTCTGATTATGAAATTGAAATTATAATATTAAATAAAAAAATATACACATTTCTTTACCTCATATTATGAACTCGTTGACAAAGTACAACAATCGAACCTAATGAATCTAATATTTTTTTAAATTAATTTTGTTGAGGGAGTAAAATCAAGAAAATAGCTGCTCCTGCTCTGAGTGGAGTTTGAGAGAGTATCAGACTTTTGTTGAGAAAAACCCACCTGTTCCTTTAGTTGTCCTTTGCGTCCCAGCACCGTGGTAAGTCTTTCGAACAGTCTCCCAGTCCGAGCAGGCATCAGCCCTAGCGACCCCCGCCAATAAGCTTATATCTCTCTGAAGCGCACCTGGAACGCAACCAGACATAAAAATGGATAAGTATAGACTTGTTTTAATCTCTAAATCCGCAATCAACTACAATGCGATATCTCCAATTAATTAGCAATACAATTAGCGATTTTACAGATAGCAAAAGATAAATAATTTATTATGACAATTTTTTGTCTAAAGATCTAGTGGAAATACCCGACTGCATACAAGTATGGATCGGTTTTTAGATAAGCATCTTGATTCTTGATCAGCCGGGCTTATTTATTAAAGATTTTATGTGATAATTTTATAGAACATGATATGAAGTTGGCAACATTGTCGTCCCCTTGTTAAGGACAGGTTTAAATAAGAAATTACTGGCTGGTAAATGTCATAGGTAATGTGAGTGTTGACTATATAAGTGTGGTGTCTAGTGTCTATGGTTCAGGAAATGTTTAAGATTACCTATGCCGTGCATGTAGCGTTAAAGTTTTATGTATATAATTAAAGTTTATTAGTCAGCTGTTGCCAGCAGCTTTGTTTGCGTGAATGTAGAGAATTGTCCCTAGAGAACAATTCTATATCTATGTTCTATGTGCCCTGTGCCAAATTTCATCTAACTCCGTACAAATTTTCGCTTTTATAATATTAGGTATTTTTTTTTGGTAGGAAAATCATTCAATGACATAGCCTGCTCTTGGGCGGAGCGCGATATAGTATCAGGCTTTTACTGACTTAAAACCCACTCCCGTTACTTCGTTGCCTTTCGTACCAGGACCGAGTTTTCCTTTCAGAAGCAGACCCTTAACCCCAGTAGGCCCGTAAGCTTCGCCCGTAAGCTTCGCCCTTACGATTTGCTGACATCTCCTTGAGGCGTGCGTGGAACAGTACGTGTCGTCGACGACTTGGGCTCGGTCCGGACAGTTACCGTACGGTCGTGCCTACGGTGGCCGTAAATCGGTATCGCAATCCAGGCGGCTGGGGCGCGAGAACCATTGCCTCGCGCGTGCAAGTGCGGCCTCCTCTTTTGCTAGCATTACTGCTTCGCAGAAGGAGTCGACCGCCTGCCGCTCCTCCTCGCTCCGGACCACGACCTGTACCAAGGCCCGGCATAATATTAGGTGTGATCTTTTCGCAGGCGTATTATTTAGTTAATAGACATTTTTAGGGTAGCTATGGGTTTAATACTAGTACGATTCTTTTCCATCGTTTGATGACATGTTTATCCATAGGTACGTCCAAACGACTTCGTATACGAATGCAACAACTCGCGTCAAGCTTAATTATTTTCCTAATGACTTGTTGAATACAATAATCACTACGCAGCAACCTTGAATTGTATAACGCTACCGAACTTGATGCGGACGCCAGCATTAAAACTTCACTCAAAACCATTAATTATGGAATAATTATAAGTTAAAAACCTCATTACCGGTGTTATTTAATAACACTTCCTCATTAAGGGTTATTTAGTTGTTGAAAAAATACTATTGTGTATTAAAGTATTTAATAACTGCATGTTCGAGTATGTAGGGTGAGACTGGCCGTTGTTAAACATGTATTTGTTTCCTGTTTTGACTTCTTATGGGTGTCAGTTGCCATTAAACTTCGTGATAAGTAGCACGGTATCTCAATATATGTATGTTAATTATCTATTAACACTGTTTTGGTGACGTGATCGGTTCGTGTATTAATACAAGTTCATTCTGTAAAAAAAGAAAACTGCTTACCTGGTCATGATATTATAATCGGCTGCGTGTTTGTTTATATGAGTTATCGTTGGAACGTAAAGGGTAATTGCTGGAACGTAGGTTCAATGAGTGAAGTACCGACACTCCCCATAACTCTACAAAGAGTGGGAGAAGGAACGATAAAATAAAATAGGTTTATCTACAAGTGGAGGCAGTTGGCGAAATATTGATGTCCTATAAGGCCACTTCTGCTTGCACTGGACGACATAAATAGGAGTGTTATGAAATGTTAGTTATGAAACCCAGTAAGTCAATACAAAAATTTGTTGAACAAGACCTGAAGTACAAAGAATACTTTACTGGTATACCAATTTTGAAATGCACTAAATTAAAAGTATTTTTCATAACGCACCAGCGATGAAACATAGGGTACCGCTTAAAGGATTTGTATTTGAGTTACTAATTACAGATTTAATTTTGAGTAAAATTCTAAATAAGATGCTGAGATATTTTAGTGATTACAAAAACCATTACATATGAACGTATTCCATATTTGACAGACGTTTCGAAATTCAACTGTCCTAATTAAATTAGGTGCTTAAGTGACTTACTAGACTTAGCTTTCTAATATCTTCTATTTAGGTATATTGTAGAATATTCTCTAGTTTTAATGTTGCTCTTTATCTATTCAAAAACAAGTTCTCAAACTCAGTCTTAATTAGCATTCAAGTCACCCCATTCGTGCGAAGCGTAGGCGCTCTTCAAATTATAATAGACTATATACAGACCAATAAATGACAGAGATATTGAATGGCCTAACCATAATCTGTAGTCCCTGACTGCAATTGAGATCAAAGACCTAACCCCTGTTGTGGCTATTGCGGTTCCTATAATATGAACAGAACACAATAATATACATATAGCGTTATGCACTTTGTTAACGAACAAATAAGGATTGTTGATTACGTGGCACATACGACTTTTATGGTTGAGAACTAATAACTTTTTAGTTGTAATGAAAATTAAGCTTGAAAATTGCATTTGTCCAAACTTGGTAAATGATAATACTTGGTAATTGTTTAGACTCCATTTTAGGATAGGTGATAAAAGGTTAATTTGCGCAATAGTAGTTGAAAATACAGAAAATCAGATGCAATTGCAAATTTTTATTAGTTGAATTTTTGTTGTATAAAATTGTATTTGGGCGTTGTTTTGCTTCATTGACAGATTAAAAAAATATAGGTCGACTTTTTGTTTGAGTTTTGTGTTTTGGGTATTCATTAATTAGTATGAACTGGGTAATAGGATAACTGTTATAAGTATCTACTATTTTTACTAATTACGTATTCAATTTTAAATTAAATTCTAAATTAAATCCTGAAATCTATACTAATATTATAAAGCTGAAGAGTTTGTTTGTTTGGTTGAACACGCTAATCGCAGGAACTGCTGGTTCCCTTTCTGATATCTATAACTGGTTCGCATTAAAAAAATATTATAATGTTGAATAGCCCATTTATCGAGGTGGTGTTACATCACGCTACGATCAATAGGAGAGGAGCAGTAGGCAAAGACGTGTGAAACCGCAGGGGACTACATTTATAGGGATAAAAAAGGTTAATTATATGAATATGTAATATGTGTGTGTGCGTGTGTGTGTGTATGTGTGTGTGTTCTATATATATGTGTGTATTATATGTTATTATATGAATAATTAGACTTTTTTTCGTATGGACGGCATCAGATAAACTTTTCTAAGGCTCCCACTGGTGTAAAGTAAAAATGCGGCTTAGAAAAAGGCACTTTTTCTAAGCTGAATTTTTTTGTAAGCCTTTATTGCAATCTATCACAAAGCGTGCTCTCAACCGATGCAAATTCAAATTGGATAGAATGGAAGAAACTAAAACACATACATACTATGGGCGGCCTTATCGCATTCCGCGATCTCTTCCAGGCAACCTGGAATGGACAGTAATTGCCTGGACAAGAAACGGGGTCGTCATTGGTGTGACAAAACTAGTATTAAACATATATATTGTAATAGGTACACAGATATATACATATGCTGTATAATGGATACATTTGAAAACTATAAACAGAAATATAAATGTATGAGAAGCGGTTGCCTTCTTAACTACTGGGCCACAGGATGATACCTACAATAAAATTGCGCCGAAAATGGTTCGTTTTACCTCACTATACAATTAATGCAATACACAATAGGAAGTGAATCTGAAAGGTTGCATACGTCAAGGTTATCAGGTCCAGTCTCTTTCTATCTCAAGCGGGTGGCGCACCCATTGCTGGTATTTCTTAGAAAATCATCTTTATTTATAACCTCTCTAAGTAAGGTCGATTGGAGCTTATGTATTCAGTCATTAAGCTTTGTTGAAGATAAAGGAAAATGGCTATAACTTGTAATAATCAATTATGTAGAATCAATTTGCATTGTTTGATTTGATAACTTGTATTATTATTAAACCTGTACGTTACTATTCAAAAAAATATACAACGTCATACTATAAAGGCAAAATTTTGTTTGTATGTGTGTGTGTTGTTATTGTTTGTTACTCCTTCAAACTCAAACAGATTTGTATGATATTGTTGATGGCACCATATTCTGGAGTAAGTCTTTATATATCTTCCTTTGGGTTAATTTCAACAATATTTGCCTCTTTCTAGCTATTTATTAACTCACAGCCTATTGAAGGTTTATTTTCCTATTCTAATCACTTTAATGTGCATGGCCAACTATACACATTCATACTGAAAATAAATATTTCGCAGTATCATAAATATTCTTTGTACATTTGAGAGACGGTGCATATTGCAGTACCAACTTTGTACTGATTTTCATGAACCAGTTCTCATATGATCGACATGTTTAACACGCAGAACTTACTGACTCGTATTCCGCAAGAAACTTCACGTCTTCATTAGTAAAATAGGTTAAAGAAACAATAGAACGACGAAACATTGATTGTCAAAGGCCTGCAACTTTAGAGAATTATCACAAATTTTGAATAAGTAACTAATGCTCTCATTTTGCTTTTTTTATTTTAATACTAGCTTATGACCGCAGCTTTGGGTTGATTTTAAAAAAATCCATTCTTATTATGGAATAAGAATGGATTTAGACGAATGGTTTTTCTTTGTTATACCTAGACAACTCTAAGTCTAAAAACAAAGCTTATTCAACAGTTTTACTTTCAATATGTGTTGTTGAGTCAGTAAGTAAGCCGTTTTTATCTATATATATAAAAGGAGAAACTGACTGACATTTCAACCCACAGCCAAAACTATCGGGACTAGGAGCGTGAAATTTTGCAGAACGTTTCTTTACATAACGTAGGCGAGCACTAAGAGAGGATTTTCCAAAATTCACCCCCTAAGTGGAGAAAACGGGGGTTCAAAGTTTGTATGGAGAAACCTATTTTCACGCGTGTGAAGCCGCGGGCAGAAGCTAGTATATGTAAAAACTGGCCAGTACTAGCAAAAGTCATAGTTGTGTGTGAAAAGGAGAGGGAAACCTTTGTCCAGTTGTGGGACAAAGACTAAATCTTTGTCCCACAACTGGGCAAAGGTTTAGATCACAATATGAACTCAATTTTATACTTGCAAACATCATGTTACCAAAAGCTGTCTAGGCTACTTTGTTCTTATATCCTACTTTCTCTCCCAACTTGGAAAACCATTTATCTGATTTTTTTATCATTTCTCTCCATTACTCAGCCTTCAGTCTCACATAACCGCCACCAAGTCTAGACACGTCAACACCACTAATTGTCTCTCTTTAGTCACCGGAAGATCCGTAAGTCCATTGATATGTAAAGCGACAAGATCCAGGTCGTTCCAACTTACTGCATTTAGACCAAGTAACGGTTCTCCAGATGTAAAGGTAGGTACATCAGCTGTCTGTGCTGTATTGTAGGGCTTTAAAGGTCCAGTGATGTGAATTACACTTTCGAAGTTAGTTTAGATTTAATTATAATTCGTGAAGATATAGTGGCATCGGATTTAATTTGGTTATTTTTATAAATAAATATTGTAATAGCACGCGGTGTTAGGAGAATGGAATTATGGAATCTATAATACAGTAAATATCATCAGTCAATATCATTTTAAATGTGATTAATGATCTGAATAAAACAATGACTGGCGTACACAAAGTGGCTAATGAGATGACATATATAAGAGAATTATAGACGAAGACATGCTAACTTAAGCATACTGGGATAGGAGTTGAGAATTATGATGATGATGATGATATGAGAAAAATACTTGAAAACAATTCACAATTGACGAAGTTAACTAAAATACTAAAGTAACCAAGAACACCCTCATTTATCAAACTAAATCCATCCAATTATACCAGTATATCGCTCAGTACTTCCAACTACGTCTAACTCAGTTCAGCCAAGTTTTTACGTCTCGTGGAAGTGTTAATTGGATGAACTAGATCTGACGCTCATGGTTTTTTGTCTGAAAAAGTTGCACTATCAAGGAGTCCTGATCCGTTACTTTCTGTGTTAATAACACTTAAGAAGGTTACTCTTGTTACAATGATTGGGGGTTTGTCTATTACATAATTAATAGGTTTTGTAATTGTCTTTTTTTTGTATTGTTTCTCGTCATATGGTTTCTAAAAATGATTTTGAAATCTGTAGTTATAAGATGTCATGTCCATTGAGTTTAGTAACAAGGTGTCAATTAAGTTCTTATTGTTGGTGCCCAATTGCAGCCATATCATCATAAGCAACTGTAGCGTTAGCGTTAATTAAGTATTCTACATATACATATATTCACTGAAGCACCTGCTCTTTCAAATAACCCAAAGACTTCACCGTTGACCTTTAACAAAGCCATTCCAAAACTAAGCAACTCGGTCAGTGCATTGTAAACAAAAATATTTGGTGAAACTTTGAACAAAGATCCGTTTGAAACTGAACCAGCTCAGTTTATTGAGCCGAGACAATATTGAACTGTAGGCGTTGCCACTTCCTTGCTTTCTATAGTGACTTATTGCCTTAGGAGATGGCCCTGGATCTTTGTGAAGTGTGGTGTAAGAATAGAACTGACGCGGCACGGAATTGCGGTGGAAAGAGGAATTTTAATAAAAACGTTTCTGTAATTGAGATTGCTAGTGGCTTTTAACTGTGTTTCTGGGTATTTAGGTAAATGTCTACCCCTTGTTTGCTTGGGTCATGACGTGAAAATAGAATTCTCATTTTTTCAGAAGCAGTGAATTTATCTTCGTTAATCACTTTAAATAGTTTTAAAAACACTGAATTGCCAGCTGATCTATGTCTGATTTGTTTTGAATCCATTTTTAATATCATTTTGGAAGCCTCATTCCTAATCAAGTCACATCTCAGCAATATCGAATACAATTCCTAAGTCCTTACCCTTTACCGCTTGTACCAATTCAGCCTCGAAGTGGGTAATGCCCGTTATTGTGGCAGATATAAACCTTTAGCTGAGAGCGTTTAGAAACGCGGTCGGATTGAATCTCGAGCCATGATTGCGAATAATAGCATTGAACATTCGCCGGTATCAGATGCGAAATTTAGATTACTGGGAACTTTATTGATATTAATGTTTGCTTGGAGCTCAATGAAATTATGAATGGACAATTTGAATGGGTTTTGCCTCTAGAAACAGAATAATTTGGAAATTTCTTCAATGGTGGCCTGATGTTCGTTGAAAAGACGGGTTTCTAATTTTGGTTTCTTTTGCAAATCCACTACCATGCGTAAGTTTTTAATGAAAACTCAATATTTCAATGATACTTCAATAAATAAAAAGTTTGGGTTCAAGGGTTCTTTATTTGGTATCGATGCCTACCCACGCTCATATTTGATTTTATTAGCTGTACACGCATAAAAATATAATAGCTTTGTTCTAACTTTCCAAATACATTGTTCAAATCATCACATTGTACTAGGCGATCATAAAAACAAAAGAAAGCGCAGGTATTTTGAGTTGAAATATTAGAGTTAATTGACTCAATTACTTTTACTATTAAAAAGTTTGCTATCTACGAAACAAAACACGTTTTTTGAAGCTTTGTTTTCATTAAAGCGTTAGGTAACACGAAACATTTTCATCATTCTTTTTAATAATTCTAGGTGAAAGTGATTGTCGATCTCTGTTTTAATTTCCGCCGGTCCCTTTCGTAACTAAACGAAATGAGTTAAATGAATACTTAAAGAATAATTATTACTTTGTAATTAAGTTAACTTGTTTAGCAATGTAGTTAAATACTGATTTCCCTGAGAATTATGTCATAAGAATGTTGCTAGTTACTGTGGGTCAATAAATGCTTTTTCTTTAGGCAGCAATTAGTATAATATTGTGTATAGTGTTGAGTGTTTAAAACCGAAACAATGTCGTATATCTCTTAACTTCAATATATAAGATGAATACCAGTTTTTAACCGCAGGGATTTTAATTTATTTTATGTATTTTATCAAGGTGAAAATTTGGCCTATATCATTGTTAGTGTTGCTGATAAAAACAGCGAAAGGATTTTGTTTTCAGATCACTACCTACATCAATCATCACATCCTTTACAGAAACAATTTCACTTCTTTATCATCATTAACATTTGAGCTAAATAAATCCACTGCTAGACATAAGCTTCCTCCAAGTGTGACAACAACGACCAGTTTTATGCATCTCACATTCATCGGGTTCCTTGCAACCCTCACCGGGGTCATTGGTCCATCCTATGAGTGGCTTTCCAATCCTGCATCTTCATGTACGCAGCTGTGACTTTAGAATCTTTCGGCCCTATCAATCATTTGTGTAGGAATGATTATGCCAAATTTCGTCTTTTGATAATTATTTTCTTAAAAGGTATAGAGGTGCATTTAATGACTTGCATTTATACTGTTTCAACAGTAATCTCTTCAATTACAGAAAGTGCTATAATTAATAACATTAAAATCGTCGGCTGTCGTTGCAAGATCCTATCCATTGCAGATCCATTTAAACGTCGCTTACGCACGATATCAGGCTTAGAATCAAAGGTAGCGTGAATCTCTTCGTCGTCTACGAATTGTTGTTCATTTGTAACAGTCCTACTTAGTCTAGTGCTTTAATTGCATTCATATATCAGTGTTTTTTGTGTGATTTGTTATTTCATGAGAATGAAAAAGGATGATGTTTAAAGTGTTTTGTTTGTAATTTGTTATATTTTAAAGCTGTCGATCGAAGCATGCTACTGACAGGTGCTAAAAAACTAAAACAAAAAGACGCTAGTTAACCAATGAATACACAAACCTCAAAATAGACTTGATAAACAATCAAGGAACAGACAAAATAATTTTTCCAAACAGCAAATTAGACTACCTGTCCCAAGTAGAACTAATAAACTAAAACATTTAACAAACCTACGTTAATTCAATCAGCCCAAAACTGCGCTCATTTTATTCAAAATCCTCCTACACGAGAACCACAAAGACCCAGGAAACGAGAACAACAAGCACACACACAATAGAATTCTTACTTTCGTCAATTTGTAACCTGTCATTATGTGAATGCCTTTTTAATGCTCCAATGAATGAACAAAGTACTTTCGTTTCGGATACGTATACGCTTTTCTGGCTTATGTTCACCGCGGGAAATATGTTTGGTAATGTTAGAAATTATGGAAATGGTTTGGCAAGATTGTTTTGCGGTGATATCTGTAAGCGTTTTTTAGATTTGAAATCGCTTAATAGTGGGATTCTCTACGATTGGATAATACTGTCAAATTTCAGTAAGATTAGAAAATTTTAGTATTTTGGCTTCGTTTGATTTAAATGCTGTAGCCATCATAAGTATTATCTTATCATTAGCCGTATTCTGCAATACCTTATTATCTTTAGTTGTCTTTTCAAAATGGTCTACGCAATTGAGAATTGTTAAAGCCTTTTATTGTTAGTTTATTCTATAAAAATACAAGTAATAAGTTTACATTACGTATTAGGAACTTGTAAATGAGGAGTTTCTAATAGTATCATCAGTTTGTTAGTAGCAATCATAAAATGTCATTCGATTCTTATTACGTTGCAATGCCTACTTATTTTATTGTCATGACTGATTAATTTCACGTTTAAATAACCAACCACTAACTGAGATTTTGACTGGTAGTAATGCCTTTTTGCACCAAGTTTGTCTATGTACCACTAACGTACATTAAATTTTAATAAATAAATTTAGAATTTTTATACTAATAATATACTCAGCAGGTTGAGTTTAGTCATAAATTGTCGCCAAAATTTTTACACTTTATTTTTACTGTAATAGTATTCCCAAAACGACTTCTAAAAGAAACTATTGAACCACGTATTCTATTCACCTATATAAAGCCATATTCATATGTACCAGCTAAGAATAACTACCATCATTTTGACAAAGAACACAATCCCATTGAAACGTTATCTTGAATAATGAAAACTGCTTTTGTTTTTACACCAGTAGGTATTCTTAAACAGTCTTCTGTTGAGAACAATGGACATAGGTGCAAATGGCAAATGAACCCAGTAAGTGTTCGGTGAAAGCAATGAGAACTTAGAAATCGTTTGGTGATATCGGTTTTGTTCAGGGCTGACTGACGTTAAGATATTAATTGAAAGGTGTTTATAATTAATTGTTGTTGTGAATGAAAGTTTAATTGTTGGTTTGAGTAAGATTTGTTTTTGCTGCTGGTTTGCTGTTGTCATGTTAAGTGAATTTAAGTGTCCAATGAAAGTGTTGGTAGCTTTCTTCGCTTTATTCAATTCTGCTGAGAGGTAAACGAAGACATATGTATAATATTTTTAGTTTAGTTGTCTGCCACTGGAAAAATCTTTCGATGAAGTTAATACATAAATTTTCATCAAAACATAAAAACAAAAAGTTACTCATTTTGATAACACACTAAACAACTCGAAAAAAGATTTAAAAGGTAATAAAACTCATTTCGTTTTAACAGACAAAGGCAATAAAAGCTAGAATACCTTCAAAGGATAGAATAAGATCTCTAGATAAAAAGTCGCAGCGGCATAAAATGTGAACTCGGAGAGCTGGTTTAGGTTAAGCAAACGGAGACCCTGAGGCGAAATGTGGCAATTGCTTGATCACGTTTTGTATATAACTGTTATCAGTGATGCAGTTATATGTATCGAAGTTGAATGTCCTTTCGAATTAATGGTTATGCATCCTAAACGATTAATAGATAGGACTATTTTTATTAGGAACCAATTTCTTCATTGTCGATGGTACTATTAAATTTTGTTGGCGCAATAAATCGTCCGCTTTACTTAGGTATAGCTTGTTACTTGCACTGCCCAGTACTTTCCCTGAAAACAGTATTTTTGAGTATGGCTTTTCCAAATCTTCAATCCCTTCAATGTTATTACATCTGTGGCTCGCTTTTGAATCTCTATTCACATTTGTGAGTAATAACTCAAATTTATAATTAATATCTACGACAACCCTATGTATTCGAATTATGCTTCTCAAGTTTAAAACTGGGAAGTTTGAAACTTATCAAGTTCAGTAGGGCGTGAAATTTCGTTAGAAGCTATTAGTGTGAAGTGCTTGTTCGATTGAATATAGTCGAACATTCGACACAGCCTGCTTTGCGTTCTCAGGCAATTATTTCAATTTGTAATAGAATGATTTTTACGTGAGTAAACTGTTGCAATTCAACTACTTTACATATATTAGTTACTTGTATTGAAATATAAGGTTGGACAGCTATTTCTGAATCGTAACTATTTGTGGTTGTGTTGAATTACAGAAAAAAAATTGAACTTTAAATTTTTGCATCCTCATTGTACAAATGTATCTTGTCCGTCCTAAGAAATTATTGTATTCAATCAATCTGTTTACCCTGTTTCTGATAATCACGATAAACGATACCATTTGGTAAGATTGAAATTAAATTTCTTTTCTATCTTAGAAAATTAAGATGGTTACCCATCCACAGACCGACTATGGAAAGCATTTTTTATGGTAAGGATCTGTGCGTCTGTTATTAATTTGGCCGCAAGCTCCTCAGATAAAATTATTTACAACTTCTGCTAGCGGCTTCTCCCGCGTGAGAATAGGTTTCTCCATACTTTGAACCCCATTTCATCCTCTTAATGGGTGAATTTCAGAAAATCCTTTCTTATTTTTTGTTGGTATACAACTTAAAAAGAACCTCAGTGCAAAATTTCAGCGCTCTAGCTCCAGGGTTTGGGTTGAGAGTTGATGAGTCAGTAAGTGAGTCAAGACTTATTTTTCTTTTATATTTACAGAGGATTACAATTACTTGAGTTTCGACTCTCGTTTCAGCATTAATTCCAATACCGTGTCAATCATGGTTAATGCTAAGAAAAAAAAACAAAATAAAAAGATACTGCTATATCAGGTAATGATTCTATGAGACATGAAAATATAACGTTTATTAAAATTGATAACAGTATTGTTGAAGCATCGGTTTGTACCATGGATAACACAATCAACTACGGGAATTTAACGATACTTTTAACAACTTCTCCTTTGATGCAAGAGAATGTCAAGAACCGGTCACTATTAATATATAGCAAAATTAATGATCATCATAGTAATAAACTCTTATTATTAATTGCTTCAAAGATATTAATCGTATTTTATTTTCATCTTCACATGACGGATGTAGGTAAGTTAAGTCCATCTTATTGATGATGTAAACATCGAAATATTTTTCGCTTCGTTTTATTTTATTCCTCTTTATCTCCCACCGGTGTTACGTCTTCGATTATCTACAATCGGCCACAAATTACTTTCAATTTTACTGAGTACTGATACAACCATAAAAAGACAGCAAGTTGGAGTCTCCAACGGCTTTCTCTTTACAATTATGATAAGGCTTATCTATCTCCGCCATTTAATTGCCGTCAACTGTCTGAGACTTGAAATATGTCATGAAACCTGAATTCTAACTCTAATTAAGGCTCTTTTCCTTGTTGTAAGTGTCTATCAAAATTTATCAAATGTTATTACTTCATTTTGTTTGATAACTCTATTGAAGTCTTAATTTGTCTATGTGGGTGGCAAAATCTACCTTCCATGACTAATTGAGACAGGTTTTAGTATTTAATGTCTTCCTTCTATTCTTAATGGATTTATGATTTTGATATTGTCAGGTTTGAAACGTAATTTTTATATTATGCAAATCTTCTCAAAGACGCAGTAGTAGATTTGAGATTTTGGTAACAATATGCAAGAAATAGAATACGAAACGTATCATGTATTTTTAGTCAGTCACCAACTACAGTTTAACCAATTTAAATAATGTATTTCGGTTTAAAAAAAACTATCACAGATTTTATTAGCAACACGAAATTTTGCAGCTTGGTGTACTAGACTGCAAAAATTTCGGATAGGAGTTAGAGGTCAAAGTGTAAATATCAAAAACCACGCAAGAGGCTTCGACGAATGACGTCAATTGGGCAAAAGATATGCAGAAACTAAAATAGCTTTAGAGTATATTCAACCAGATACCATTCGCAAAACATGAAAAAGTGCGTGCAAAAGCAAGACAGTTTCCAAAAATATCATGTCAATATAATATTGATATTATTACGCTGATATTACACATGTAACACTCAACCTTGGCAAAGGGATTTATATGGGGTTACAATAATATTATAGCTCATGAAACATGAATATAATTTATTACTTCATGTTTATTTTTTATTATGACCATAATATTGGTAGCATAAAGTATCTAAAAACAAAAAAGTTATGATACCATAAATGTTAAACTAAGATTTTATTTTGTAGGCATAAATAAAAATAGTATTATGTCATAGGTAGTTTGTACTAGGTTGTGACTACAAATACAAATTATATTGATGATAGAGCTCTGGGCGACTTATAGACGCACAAAAGCATTTTTAAGCGTATTGTCTTTGATAACCATCATTACATTGATCAAAGTTATCAATTTTTAGTCTCACAAAAGGCTTATTTAATTCCAAGAGATCTTCACAGAAATTATAATCGAAACAGCTTAAGATGTACATAAAATACAGTTATTTACAGTTTGTATACCAGCATTAACTTACTACAATGGAGATAACGTTGCCCGCGCGTCTGCAGCCGACCTACATACGGCTTGCATAAGATCTGCGCGAGCGCCGTGCATGCGCCGACTCGATATTCAAATTTTCGGAACAATTGTTCCGAATAATTTGATGGAAAGTTGATGAAGGGTTTTATGCGAGTTTAAACGGTGAAAGTCAGTTTAGAATGGAATTTCAGGTATCGGGAAAACGTTCACAAACGTTTCTTTAGACAATTGAAGCAAATGGGCGAGGTCATCGAGGAAATTGCTTTATATAGAGCTTGAGTAGTGAAGAACTTGGAGAGAGAAAATTATAGCGTTAACTATTTACGATTTTTTTTTAGATTAGAAATCTTCGAATGATTTCTTCCGTTCTATGGTGGAGAGGGCGTGTTAGAATTTAACTGAACAAAACCCAGCTGTGTCCTTCAGTCACTATATCACACGTTCACGTAGCCCTATGAAGCATCGGTCTTCCAAAGTGCATGAATGTAGGCATTTGGGGCACAGGGCACTCCAAGGTGAGGCTCATGTTATGAACTATAGCATTGCACTCACATTGGGTATCCGACGGATCTATAAAACCCCATTTTACCAAATTGTTTTTGCAGCGACCTACGTGGATGCGCAACAGATTTGCCATATAGGCTAGTGTGATTCACGTTCAGATGACAAATGTACCTGGGGTTTCAAGAAGTTTGATGGTGGTAGGTGATGTTCTTCCAAAAGCTTGATTTTTTCTCCTGTAGTGGGTCTAACACCCGTATTTATAAGCAAGTAAAAGTAACTACCTAAGTAACGATTTGTATTCTATAGTTAAGAAATTGCTGGAAGTTAGAACTGCCAACAAACAATAACAACCACCTAGCGTTGAGTGTTACTTCAGCGTTTTCTTAAGTAACGTGTGTTATTCCACTATTGAATGAGATTTTGTAATTAAGAATTCTAACCTTTTTTTATTGGTTGGAAAAATCATCTTATGACAAATCCCGCTCTTGGGCGGAGCGGGAGATAGTGTCAGACTTTTACTCACAAAAAACCCACTCCTGTTCCTTCTTTGCCTTCGTCCCAGAGCCCCGGTTTTCGCTTTCACACTACCCGTGGCCCCAGTAGGCTTCGACCCTGCTGGGCCCCTATGATTTGCTGACATCTCCATGAGGCGCGCGTGGAACAGTCGACGACTTGGGTTCCGTCCGTACGGTTACCGGACGGTCGGACGGCGAGCTACCCATTGCTCACCGTCCGCAAGCTCGCGCCTACGGTAAAAATTCTAACCTTAAGTTATTACTTCTTTATAAATACGGGTGTAAGACGGTCTGTGTGTATCGAAGAAACTTCTTCCGGCTCTTGAGCCTACTCGGGGCTCTTCTGTGTTCATAGAGGGGATGTCGGGAATCAGATTCTTGATTTCTTTTTGTCACAAGATCATACGTGACTGATTAACAATATTACATGATGCGGATATATGTACACGTATATATCATGTGTTCACATCGATAGGTCTGTAGGCGTAAATACGATAAAATACTGAACACACAGCCTACACAAAGAAAAAACAATCTCCAACAAGTATGTCATATCTACATAAAAGGAAATACTGTCACTAAAAGAATATATATACCTCTTGTAATTTTATACCTCTCATTGCGTGGATTCACTCAGTTATACAAACGTTACTATTTTTGCATCGACGTCGCGTGAGGGATAGTGTGTCGTTAGCATATTATTATCTCGAATTTTCTTTTTAAACAATGCCAACGGAAAAATCAGCTTCCATCCTTATTTCTTCACTTTAAGTACTATAACAGCTTGGCTTTTGAATTTTAAAAGACTCAACATCATTGTTTATCTACTTGTCAATTGTAATAAGTTCTTCGTGTTTTTTCTTTTTTGTAACGTTGTAAGAATTCGATAAATTGGCAAAGAAAACTGTTGGGACATTATAATGAAGCAGGTATCTACTCCTTGTTTTTACAAATGTTCTGTTTTTATCAATGCATTAACCGATATACATACAAGTTACTGTACTTACGGAAGTCATTGAACTTATGTTTTGAAGTATTTTGGAGATAACGGCTGTTGAATAAATTTCCATTTATATTGGCGAAGTAAAAAAAACAAGAGAACCGAAGTAACCCACATTTAATGTTGCCAAGGTATCGGAGTGAAACGGATCCTTATCATGCGCGTAGGCAATGGGTTGGCCACATATTGTTGCTAATTACTCAGGCGGTTTTCCTGTGTTTATCTAGCACATCCTACGCACAACCTTTAATAACGTGTTTTGGAACCATGATCAAAGGTGGATGGGGTTGGCATAGGAGGTTAAGCAGAGGATTTATGTTTGAGGTGGAAATCATCCAATAACATCTCCCGCTCTAGAGTGGAGCAAGAGGGCGTGTCAGACTTTTAATGACTTTCCACTTGTGTCTTTCAGTTGCCTTTTGCGTTCCAAAGTGGCACTGGAAGTCTTTCAAAAATTCCCGCAGCCATAACATCCATCCTACTATTCCCCGCATCTCCGCTACTGGGCACTACTACAGTTTTGCAGAGAGTGAAATTGGTCTGTGCGTAATCTACTCTTGAAGTTACAAAGTGTCTCTAAAATTTAGAGTCACTTCAAGATTCAAAGATTAAAATCCATTTACTTATTTATTATATAGAAAAGAAAAGAAAGAAATAAAATATGTATATTTGGCACACCATGATTCATGAACCAACAAGTGATTGATTTGCAAACTACAATTAAACATAAAAAGAAATATGGATAAATAAAATCAACAATAACAATATGTCTCACGGCTACGCCAAATTATATACTTTCTTGTACATACAACACTTACATAAGAAAGAAAAACTTATATCCAAAACACACAATAGGCGGCCTTATCGCATTCCGCAATCTCTTCCAGGCAACCTGGAACGTACAGTAATTGTCAGAACATGAGATAGGGCTTTTTTTGGAGGAAAACCAACCAATGCTTTCTTCTGCTCTAGGCCAGAGCAGCGTATCAGACTTTTACTGATTAAAACCGACTCCTACGTTTCTTATTTGCCTTGCGTCTCAGGACCCCGGGGTTCCCTTTCGGACAATCCATAAATTAATTCGGAATCCATGATATAGGGCAGATATTCGTAGGCAGATATTTATTACATCAAAAGGAAATCGATACATCCTCATTCTAAATGTCAAACAAAGATTTAAGTATCAAGATAAAACTATCATCTTACATCAAAACCACCAATTTACATAACACCAACAATCGTAATATTGTAAAACCATTTCTGTCAGTGTAAAAGAAAAAGTTGCAGTGTATAACGTTGCATAAGAAGTGTATAATTGTCGGCCATTGTGATATAAACGTATAATTATGTGTTTGTTTTGTTGGATGACGCCTGTGGCTTCGTCTGCGAATCTGACCGATTATTATCGTTTTGCATAATGTTTGAATTACTCTTGAAGTGTGTCAAAGCTTTTTGGGGTTTTTTTGTGGTTTGTATCTGTTTTTTGATTAACCAATTCCTTTTTTACAAGTCATTTGATGTTAAAAGCGACGGTAATTAATTAAGATGTCTCTCTTTTTTATTTGTCTTTGAAAGAAAGAAAGAAAAAACTTTTATTCGTATCTCACACGTACAGTAAAATTAAAATACAGTGGAATACATTGGAATAGGTAGGCTTTCCACTTTGTCATACACTAGTGATGCACCTCTTCACACGAGTGTTAAAAACTTGAAATTCTCAGCATTTGTCTACTATAATTAGGCATGTATTATACACCTAAACCTTCCTCATGAATCACTTTGTCTGTTGGTAAGAACCAAATGAAAATATGCTCAGTAGTGTTTGAGCTTGTCGCGAACCAGCGCGGTGGGGAACTTTGCTTTGTATTTTGTAAGGATAAGGATATTTATTTTTTAGAATAGGGATACACATAAATTAGCGTTTCTTGGGCTTTTTTATGTGGAGCATCATCAAATATATTTTCGCGCTCTAGGTGCAGTGAGAGGGGGTGTCAGACTTTTACTAACTTAAACACACAGTGTTCTGTTTGGGTTGGGTTGAAGTGAGTGGACTGTATTTCTATAAGCGCTTGGTATATTTCCGTTAATAAATATTTGAAAATATTACTTCCCTGACAAACAGATCTACCTTCAGTTGCCCTTTTTTGAGGCCAATGAAGGAGAGCTGCGGAAACTCCTTCGAAACATCTGCAGCCCTGGAAGGCAGCGTTTCTTGGGTCTACATTGAGAAATTCTTTTTTTATATAACTAGGGTTAAATATAGAAGGAAGATAGAGTCTGAAAATAATAAATAAAAAAAATAATACTTAAAAAAACAAAAAAGTTGCTGCAACTTCTTCATTGCATCTTGTGTCCTAAGAATATTCTTAGGACATAAGATGTAACTGAATAGGTACTGCCCACATCTATGACTTGGCAGCAATTTGTCTTAAAAATACTAATTAATTTGTCATGTAGAAAAAAGGTGTGCGGCCAATTATCTAGTCAATCAACTGTGAAAGTCTAACAATCACTGACTAGCTTGTAATATGGCAATCATTTAAAATAATAGTGATGTCTGTCGAAACGCTTTGTAAAATACTTTGATAATTTATTTATTTGTTGCTTGTTTCAGGTAAATGTTAAACGCTGTTGTGAAGATTGGAGTGGATATGTTAGTTTGCTGATATTTTGTAAGTGCAGTAAGTGTTAGTTTAAGTGTGTTTTATCATCTTCTAGCTTTTTAGGGTTCCGTACTTAAGTCAGACTAAAACGGAATCCTTTTAGGATCATTTTTTCACTTTTTTGTTCGTCTATTCGTCTGTCAAGATACTTTTTTCAGGAACTCGCAGAGGTATGAAATTAATATTAAATACTAGAGCAGCAGCGACCAAATCAAGCTTCTTAGTCAATGCAATCTAAAGATTAAACCGTTTGTACTCCGTTTAGGCGCATATTTTGACACTCACTAGGAAATCAAAACATTTAGGGTACTTCTCGTTGACCTAGAATCCTGAAATTTGGCAAGGCAAGGTCTCATAGCACGAGTATAGGAAAAATCTGAATGCAGTTTTCAGTCAATTGTTACGAAAAAATAAATGTATAAAAAATAAAAGACTTTTTGCGATTCTATTACTTCTTTGGCTCTAAGGTGGAGCGCATAACAGATAATTGGTTTTGGCTTTAGAAATTTGCACCTAAAATGAGTGGTGCCCCATAACAGCATGGCAGTAAGTCTCGTAAAGTTTCTTAAAACACTGAGAAATATTATCAATAACACACTGATATTATAAAGGCCAAGATTTGTATGTATGTGTGTGTTTATTTTTGTTATTCCTTCGCGCTCAAACGGCTGAAAGGATGAAATTTGGCACACTGGTATACCAAGACCTGGAATTGAAAGAAGGATACTTCTTATCCTCGGAGTATGTTCTTTTGGGACAGTTTTCTACTTTCACGCAAGCAAACATTGCTCGCAAAACAGATGGTCAATGAGGCCGAAAGCTTCTGGAGTTGCGACCGCGTACCAGAAGACGTAGCGTTGTAAGGCCTCCCACAAGTTGGACCGCTGACTTAGTGAGGGTGTCGTGGGAATCCAATGAATGCGAGACGCATAGGACCGCTCGGTATAATAATAACAATTTTATTTAAAAGACAACATTGGTTCGTCACGTTATATGATTGAACATCATGTTTATGTGATTGATCACTGGTGCATCATGCTGAGTTTCGAAGAATGCCATTGGTGCTGGTCCTAGATCTGCTTAGCAACGAGGCATTCTTCTTGATTGATTAGATAGCATGGAAATCATCCACTAAAGAGAACATGCCTGATGTGCTGCAGTATCTCCCCGACAGCACCCTGAATCTGAATGTCTGGACTATGTCCAAGGTGGACATCTTTTGGCTAAAATGATGATGGTGATGCAAGCGAATTCGCTGACAGCAGCAAGTAAGAGATATATCCGCAGGAGGACCAAAGTCGTCGACATAGCACGAAGAATTGCCATACATAAGTGGCAGTAGGCAGGGCACATTGCTCGTAGAACGGATATTCGATGGGGCCGAAAGGTTCTAGAGTGGCGACCGCGCACCGGTAAACGCAGCGTTGGAAGGCCTCCCACAAGGTGGACCGATGGCCTGGTGAGAGTCGCGGGAATGCGGTGGATGCGAGACGCACAGGACCGTTCGTTGTAGCGACACTTAGGGGAGGCCTTTGTCCAACAGTGGACGTCCTTCGACCGAAATGATGATGATGATGATGAGCAAGTAAGAAAAATAAAGTTGTTGTGTCATGAGAACACTTGTCTTCCACCAGTATTTCAAGGTTATCTTAATGCAGCTCCACACTCGGTAATAAAATATACAAATGTAAATACGAGACGAGCAGCCATGCTCCAATTGGCAAGTAGGGTGAGCACAGGAACAATGCTCAACTATGAGCAGACCGTGTTACGTATTGTACAACTATGCGATAAATTGTAAACTAGCTAAAGTAAATACTAATTAAGTCGTATTTAAAGACTGGAAATGTGCCTGATTGTTGTCGGCTGGTGAAGAAATGGGAAGTAAGCGATATGGCTTTGGATTACTTTATGGGAGTGTAACATGCGATGCTGCATCTATATTAATTACGAATTTTAAAATTTAATAAATGTGTTTTCGTTAGTCTATCCTAATATTATAGAGAGGTAAAGTTTTTTTTTTTTGTTTGTAGGGGGTAATCTCTGAAAGTACTAGTCCGATTGCTAAAATTTTATCACCGATAGAAAACTGCTTTATTCCTGAGTGACATAGGCTATATTTTATGTACGCAGGCGAAGCTTCGGGCAAAAGTTGGTAATGAATAAACTCAAAAAGTACTGGACCGATTTTGAAATTTTTATCACCATTGTAATGATATTTTAAAGTTTGTGGGTGTGTGTATGCTTGTTACTTCTTCACGCTCAAACGGCTGAACGGATATGGATGGAATTATGCATATGGGTAAACCATGTCCTGATATGCACATGGGACAATTTTATATTTTCACTTGTGCGAATCAACCCGCTGGCAGTATTACAGTACAAAAATAAAATAGATTGTATTCTGTATAAAAACTAGATAGTTTTTTTTAAACTTGACACTGGCGAGATGCAGAAATCGTGAATGAATGCGAGTCGGACTTGCGCCCTGAGGTTTCCGTACAAACTTACCGTTCAATTCCCGAATGAAGTCTTGAAGATTTTTCCGAATCTCATTTTTTTTATGTGACGTATCAACAAATTTACAGTTTTCAGATTTATTCCCATAGCTGTGCTATAACATCTTGCTTTATGCTAAATTTGAGGATTCTGAGTCAACGGGAAGTACCCTATGAATTTTGATTCCCTCGAGAGTGAAATATACGTTTTTTGAGACATAAACGATCGTATCATTTTTTTCAGTTCACTTAGAAATCTGTTTTTTGTACAGCTTCAAGAGACTGCAGCTTTGAGTATACGGTTTTAATTTCAACTCGATACCTCCACGCGTTCCCAAGATAAAGGGTTTGACAGTCAGACAGACAGACAGACGGACAACAAAGTAATCCTATAAGGGTTCCGTTTTTTCCTTTTGAGGTACGGAACCTAAAATTAATATATGCTTATCTTCAGTCATCCACACCTCAAGATGCTCGATTTTCAGAAAAACGGTATCACTGCCGAACTTACTATCAATGTCAGACAATACAAGCTTTTTGTTGTATTCGTTTTTTAATTTGAAGTAAACCGTTTCACGTCTTATCTACGACAAAAACAGTTCCTACTATATTAATAGCCAACCTTCACGGATTGAGAACTTTTTGCTGGACGCACTGAAACAGCACAATACTGGTAGTATTCTGATGTGACGTCATAAATTAATATTTTAATTAGTTTCTGAGATTTATTCTGTTTAGTTTTTTTCAGTTTAGTAAGGAAGCTGGTTGATCTTATCATGTTACGTGTAAAAACCTAGTGTTACTTGTTATTGACTTAATTCGTTTTGACAAGATGAATAAGTGTATAATATATCTGCCGATTCTCTCACAACAGTATATGTAGCATGACGTACGTAGTTTTAAGAGCTGTTGGTGCTTCAGTGGTAATAAAGTCCCTACCACAAGCTCGTAACGATCCATTTGACATCCTAAATTGTCCTGTTAAAGGGATGGAGCTGTATAGGGTGTATAGCTCCATCAGAAATTAGAAACGTTTATTTTAAATAGACCAATTACAGGCACTTTTGAATTATAAAAATGTCGGTCAGTCAAAAAAAGTGAAGCTAAATTGCACGTTCTAAAGCGTAGATCTCTTTGGAGAAGAACGTGCAAGAAACTATAGAAAAAAGTAAATAAAGAGAAGATAGAAAAAGGAAAAAAAAAAGAAAAAAGGAGATAGATAGATAGATATTCTTTATTGTACACCAAAAATACAATTTACAGTAGGAAATTAACATTAATAGGGTGTCACAATGGGCGGTCTTATCGCTAAAAGCGATTTTTTAAAGACAACCTTTGGATGGAGAGAAGAAGGTAGTGTTTATAATAAACGTTATGCTAGTAAGTACGTGGCAATCCAAAATGATGATAACGATGAATCTATATTTACTTGCTGTACCTACATCTCTCACCCAACTCTTCTGTACTACTGTCACAAGTTTGCTGTATTGTGCACCTCTATCTGTATTTGTTAAAAATACTTTACAAATTAGATCCTCTCCAAAATGGACATCAAACTTAAGAAACGTTGTTAAAAGTCCCCGTTCATACCAAATTCATTTCCTAAAATTCAGTCCTGCTTTTCAATGAATGCAATCTTGCATACAGAACTGTTTTATATTTTGGTTAAGTGTCTTACATTAACCAAAACGTAAAACAGTTCTGTTTACTGAATGGAGCACCCATATTCCTGTTAAATTTACTGCCTTCCTTAAGCATGTATCCGTACGTTCTTATGTTAATTTAAATTACTTTAGGAGTAGTGGTAGAGTAATTAAGTAAAACAAACCTTATCGAGTATGGCACGCCGTAACGTCAGGTGTCACTAGCCAGCCACATCACATTAATTAGAAACAGAGCTGAAGTGTTGAACTGGGTAAATGAGGTTTATGTTATGAGGGATAGGATTATATATTTAGTGTAGTTTCAAATTTTTTTTAGGGACAGAATATGATGTAGTATCTTCAGCCTGCACTGCTAATTGCAAATGCAGTAATTGCAAAATGGCGTGGTTCGAAGATAAACGCGTTAAACATGTTTTTTGATATCTAAACAACAAGTCTTAGTTACATAATTTTACAAGCGTAGCAAAAGAATAAGAAAATAATATTTTTATGTATACATTAGCCCCTTGAGATGTCATTTTTGCAAAAAAGGGAGTATCCCAAAAATGTCGATTACTGCATTTACAATTAGCAGGGCAATAAGCAAGTTACTTTCCTGCCTTTGCTTCGATTTAATCAAGGTAATATGAAATCTTCTATTTTCTTGCATCTGTACAGCTTAAAGATTATATCATCTTTCTTTGGAATATTATTTTATCATGTGTGTAGTTTATTGTATACGTGAAGTGTATCATATGTGTAGTTTATAATATGTATTGTACATCATATGTGTCGTGTATCGTGTAGGTATGTTAGAGAAGTGTGACGGTGCATTTATAGCGGAGTCAGTTAGACTTATACAGCTTTTGTTCAATCGATTGATAGTTACCGGTAATATACTCGTATATTATCAGTACCATACCAATCAATTTTTGTAGTGAGATTAAATTTGGATGCCTTCACTATCCTCAAAACAATTTTTTTTTAATAAAATTGGAATAAATAACTATATAACAAAAACTGTAACACTGATATCTAGTTAACACATTTACTATTTGTAAACGAACAACCTAATCAACTCAATTTATATCAACAAGAAACTCATTACCGCCTTCATTTGTTTTTCACCCAACTTCGTCCCAATAACGCCCGCCTCTTACAACTTGTACCACATCCCTCAGTTTTTGCACACGACTACCGGTGGCGTACAGTTATCCACCGCTAATGGCTCCGCTTTGCGTCTATGGATTACGAACACTGACCTATTGCCGCTTCGAGGAAAAGTGCTGCTAATTTACTGTTCTCCGTAAGAAAATCGTTCAGACTTTGTCGTATCTTGTTGCAGGTTTCTTTACTTTTCCCTAGCTCAACTGGTTAAGGTTTTTAACCGTTTCTTTTATTAATCTACTAACGTTTGCTACCCTGCATAAAAGTAGCAGAATATTCCAAGGGAACAAATGTTCTCGGGATTAAAAGTCCTATGTGCTATCTCAAAACATGGTCTACCTGGGTGCTAAATGTTATAAATAACTAATATTTTACCCAAACTTTTGCCATCTTTATAATATAAATGTGATTTTCTAATTCATTTGCAAGAAATGTTTGTTCACACTTTACCAAAATTTTTTTGAATAGGTAGATGAAGATCACTTGAAACAAAACCCGTTAATTCGATTCGCAGTTAATTGGAGACCTCAATAATTTCCGTCAGTGTTTTTATTATTATTAAAAAGTAAACATTATTGTGCATAAGTTTCTGATTAATTCTGCTTTTATGAACGATATCAGATGTGCTTATTGGTATGAAGTGTGTCTTTTGCACACAATCTCGCCGTCCGCTAACCGTCCGAACCGAGTCCAAATCATCGAAGGAGCGTAGTGTTCCACGCGAGCCTCAAAGAGATCTAAGCAAAACTGTGGGGGCTCAGCAGGGCCGATGCTGAATAGGAAATCCGTGGCCTTAAACGCAAAGAGCAACTGAAGGACAAGGTTTGCTTTCAGTCAGTGAAAGTCTGATACGTCTTCTCACTGATTCCTAGAGCAAGAGAAGTTATTGAACGATTTTCCACAAAAAAAAAAGTCTATAAACGTACGTAATGTAATACCAACTTGATATTTTGTATATTTGAAGCTAAATTCAGTGATTGTTGTATAAATCATTATAGGATTCGCATGTTTATTAACCCCATCAACTTATTTTCGTTCGGCTTTTACAAGGAGCTTATTTTTTTGGTTATTTACGATCGTCAGTTCCTGATACGATTCCTTTCGCATGGTCTTTTATTACAAAGAACGAACACGACCTATATTTTATTTTTTATTTCAGAATATTATTTATAGGTTCGTAAAATTTCGCATTTTTAGTACAAAATTACGAGCGAATTAATGTCGGAATAAATTTATAATTGCGTAGTGATGTTTCGCATATAATAAGAGAGAATCCGGTTCAAGTTAACACGTTAACCGTTACTCGACCTTTTAATCTCCGATTGATCAGTTAACGTTTAATAATAATTGGTTTAACATACTGATTGATCATTTGTGGCGTTGCCGTAGTACTTCAAATTTGGGCATCATTATTGTATTAATTTATAGTTTGATTGGTTTGTGTGGCTTTTTAATTATTCTCTTTTTGAGATCAAGCCAAACCACGGTTGTAACAAGGTCTGACGATTTTTTGTTGTTGTAAGTCTAAGGCAACAGTGGTGGCCAAGTGATAACGGCCCCGACTTAAGAATTGTAGGTCTCAAGTTCAAACCCGACCAGACGCATTACTTTGTGTAATTTATTTCATCACCACTGCTCTCAAAACGGTGAAGGAAAACATCGTGAGGAACCGAGGAACCAAATGTCCTAAAACCAAAAATTCGAAGACGTGTGACACTACTACCTACCTACCTGCACTGGGCCCGCGTGGATGAGGTACGCTCATTCCCTCCCCTAGAGAGGAGGCCTAAGTTAAATATTATAAGGCTGATTCTGCTATTATGTGTGAGGTATAAATCTCAATTCTCAACACTGATCGCTAGGCAAGAATCTCCATAACAATGACGCCGCTGAGGTGGACTTGGGTCTCTTCATATTAGAGTTGATTCGAAGTGGTTCAAGAAAAAAATACCTGGATCATGTTAGAAGAAGCCTTTGCCCAGCAATGGAAAAGTAGAGGCTAAGTTTAAAAAAAAAACTCAACACTTTTTATTTAAATTCTCAACAGTTTTTCTCCAAATTCTAATCACTTTTTCTGTTAACTTTTTTTTTGTGTGACTTTAGACACTTTTTTATAAGATTGTTTGTGTCAAACCTACTTTGCACGTACTTTCTCAACAGTGACCTATTTCACATTACCGAAAACGGTCTATTAAACCATTGAATCCCAAAATAACTGATAAAAACTTTTATATAATTACTTAAGTTAATCGTTAAAGTAAAGGCATCGTGTGTGAACGTTTCACTCTACTTATTTCAACGATTACTTAGTTCACATTGCGTAATTCATTGTGTCAGTTTTACGCATCCGATTTGAATGCTTTCAACGTTAAATATCGCGTAGCTATAAATTAATTATAGTACTATCATATTAAAGTGTTGCAAACTTATGTACGTAGGTACCAAATCTGCGAAATGAAGAACGTTGCAAAAATATTACTAAAATCTATACATATAATAAATCTGTAGTACTTTTTAGTTGTGCACATATCACGTAAAATGTACGGAATCGATAACTTTTATGTTATATTGCCTATAGCAACTATAGCCTTCTTCGAATAATACATTTTTATTCGATACTAAAATAATTTTTCAAAACCCGCTCCAGCTTCAAAGGGGTGTTAATTATTTTTGACTTTCAGGCTTTCGGCTTTTTAAAATATGTTAATTTGTATTACACATTAAAAAAAAACCTCAAGAATCGTTCTGTCTATTAAGGAAAACGACATGAAAATTCGTTTAGTAGTTTTTGAGTTTAACATATTCATACAGACAGATAGACGCGGTGAGAGACTTTGATTTATAATATGTCAGGAAGTACAGCTTAAGTATATTTGACCAAATGTGTGTGTGTGTCTTCTGTCGAATTCTTTAAGGAGTACAGTCATGATATTATGTAGTCGTATGTATTAAAATGATGCAAGCTTTGACTTACGGCTTGAATAGTAAATGTCAGTTCCGGTATTTTTATTTTGTATGCAATGCACCGCTCTGTTACCCTCTCTGTTTCGTGGTTTTTATTATTATGGCCGTCCCATATATTTTGATTTACGTTTGTTATAAATAAGTTGAATATCTTTGTTAATTAAGTATGACGAAGCTGATATATTATGTACATAAGTAGTGTTCTTGTCATCAGCGCGTAGTATTCCTTGCGCTTTTCAAAAATAAGTCGGCCGTATGGACGCAGCTGCCTCCCTAGCCAAGTTACAATCGTATCGTTGGCGCCGAATGCCTCGAGTAGGCCACGCCTCCGATTACTTTGTTCTGACGTCATCTCAATGCTCAGTCACGTGGTCAGAACAAAGGAATCGGAGGCGTGGCCTACTCGAGGCGTTCGGCGTGATCGAAACGATTTTAAGTTGGCTAGAGGGGCTGAACCGATGACGCTAGGGTCGCGGGCATTTTCTGAATAGGAAATCCGTGGTCTAAAAATGCACTATTTTTTTAAGTGTGATCTCACAACTAAAAAAGTGCCCTGTAACTTGTGACATCGTCTGCATTATGTATGAAAATACTTCGCCAAGTTAAAATCGGTCGTATCCACCAGAAAAGCCCACCAAGTTGGTGTGAATCACTTTTACAGTTACCCAAGAACTTTGAAAGTATTTGTAGACACGATTCTCTTTACAACTAGGTACATTTGAGTTACGCACGATATAGTAATCCACTAACGTGGGAACACAATGTAACGTCGTAAAAGTGTCGACTATGATACGTGATTAAAATAAACCATCGTGGTTATATTTTCATTCGCATTTTTGTTTGTATGGTAGTCCAGTCGTAGTGGAGTGATTATGACAGAGTTACTCAATAGTAACAAACAGTAACATACATAAGTAACGGTGCCTGTCAGGGCAGCGAAATTGTTCGAAAGATTTACCGCGGTCTTGAAACGTAAATGGTAAGAGAAAGACACAGGTGACTTTTAGTCAGTAAAAGTCAGACATCTCTCGTGGAGCGAAAGAGCGTGTTAGACTACCTAGAAAGGGAAGAAGAAGAAATCAATCAAAGACTCATATTATATAGGCTACGTAGGCTTACATTATTGTTATCGAGACAAGAAATGGTGTCATAGATTTTACACAGTATTTTACTGGATAGAGGAGTTCGTGGTTAGGTACTAACAGTCACACAGGTCAATCTCCAAGTAATAGGCCGGTCTGTGGATGGGTTTCTCCTATAAAAATTCCCGTGGCCCAAGCGGACTTCGGCTCTACTGGGCTTTACAGATTTGCTGACATATCTTTGAGCCGCGCGACACTATGCACCGTCGAAAACTAGGACTCGGTCCTTACCGAACAGCTGGAAAGCGAGATATGTATTGCTCGTCGTCCGCAAGCCCACACTTACGGTGGCTGGGAATCGTCCCGTGACTCTCAACGCCGAGGGCGTCTCCTGTGTGTTCCCTTACGGTTGCGGTCATCTCCTTCGTGCTTTTACTCCGTCTCCGTTTTTCTTCGTCCTAATGCACTCTTTTATAACAAAATCTTGCTTACAAGGATCCTTCATCCTGAAAGGTTGAGCATCCCACTACCTTAAGTTAAAACGTGACGTTCCATTGGAAAACGTGCACATGACACTATTAGCACGTTTTATTTTGACATGATCACAATCTCTTACGAAAAATATCTTTCACATCTTTACGTTTCGTCAGATATCGCACAGATTTGCTTCAAAGTGTGTTAAGTAGTTTTGAAGCGGAAATTAAGATGTTTTAAGTAGTCCAGATGTGTTAGCCTTGTTGTAATATGTTTTAGTAACTAATTACATCTTGAGTAGCGTTTAGATTTTTGTTGGTTTTGGTTTACGAAAGTTCCGGGTGGTGTGTTTGGTTTGCGTTATGTTTATATATTTTTTTAACCGATTTAAAAAAAGGAGGAGGTTCATAATTCGTCGGAATCTTTTTTATGTATTGTTTTGTTTGAAGTGTATACTTCCCAGGTGGTCTCATGGTTATCGGATCTAATGCTAGAATTTTAAAGTTTTTTTTTTTTTTTTTTAATAATATAAACCCGTGCTTGACTGCGATCCCACCTGATGGTAAGCGGAGATGCAATCATTGATGGTCAGGCGCACTAGTTTATTAAGAGCCTATTCACTCTAGCCTTGAAGACCTAAATTATAGTTGGACGGGAAGACCGCAGCAGGTAAATTGTTCCACTCCTTCGATGTACGCGGTATAAACGACGAAGCGAAACGCTTAGTCTGGACCGTTGAAGTTTCAACAACGTAAGAATACAACGTATGGATACTCGCTGTTCGTCGGGTTGTCCGATGGTAGAAAGGAGATGGGGACGAATTAGTGGGGACTCTTCAAATTTTATAGCCACATTTGTAGTGATTACATTTTATAGGTGGTGCCTTACTATAGAACTTGCACACTCTTTAGGTTTAGTTGAGGGATGGGGTACCACAACTAAAAACTGTAAAATAAAAACTACTTACAACAAAAAAAAAATGACTTCAAGACCCACAAAAAACTTATTATTTCTAAACAGGTTTTATCTTTGTTAACATAATTAAAGTTTTAAAAGTGTCTTTAAATAATCTTCCGTAAGTACTTTAATTATCACGGTTTGGAAAAATCTATTGTGTTGCCTAAAATTATCGGTTTCAGTTAGTAGGTTTCGTAGTTAGTTTTTCCGCTTGAAATTTTTACGGTTTTCAGTCATATTAACAAACATTTCACAACCGTGAAATCGTTGGCATAAATTACTTGGAATTGATTTAACATGATTCTTCTGTCACGTGGATGGACGTGATTTTTTCACGCTTTAGTATGAAAAGCATTTAAGTTAATTATAGAACAAGATATGATGTTGCTTACATTGTTGCGTACCTAGTACTCAAACCAAAAACATTTTTCAGGAATACGTGCTCGAATTGGTAATTTTGATGGAAAAACACCAAACGTTTTTATTTAAGCATCCAATGTGTAAACAATTATAGTAAAAATAAATGTACAGTTGTAAAAACTAAAGCACATTTTGAAGTCTTTATTATAATAATACACCTTTCAAAATGTTGTTGATATTTTAAACGAATTTTGTCCTGAATTTGGATAACGTTATATTAAAATTAAGCATTTCATTGAAACATTAAAATAAAAGGTTCTTTAAATTAAAATCACTTTATAACTTTGTTGACACAATAAAATAAAAACAAAAATATTTTTATGTTACAAATTCAATATGGCTGCCAAATCGAACGGGCTTGAAGAAAACCCGTTGGTAATGTTTGTCAAGGGTTTTACCGGGACGTTAAAATTAATGTCTTACCGGTGTTAATTCGTCATGTTTTATTTTTTAGCTCCTTGAATAAATCGATATTTTGTATTGGACAAAGGATTTCCAACATGCCATGTTTTAAGAGGACATAAAAAGACGGCAAAGAGCGCCATGTCACGACTGAACCGAATTTGGTCCGATAGTAACATCACGCCTAAGACCAAGAGAAAGCTCGTTACCAGTCTCTTTTTTCATCTTTCTTTATAGTGCAGAGATTTGGAGCTAGAGTAGTCAAATATGTTGGTCAGGCCCGCATGCCTGCGGACCGAGCCCAATCTCCGTCCGGACCGAGCCCAAGTCGTCGACGGCGCGTAGTGTTCCACTCGCGTCTCAAGGAGGTGTCAGCAAATCGTAGGGGCCCAGCAGGGTCCAGAAGCCTATGCGCATAACGCAGCGTTCGGCCTCAGACTCCATCTTGTCCTTTACGATAAAATCTAACAAAATCTTTTTGAAGCAAGAGGGCGGGGCGACTTTTACTTACTGAAACATACCTATGTTCCTTCATTTACCCTTGTAGGCAACTTTCAAATATTTTTGAATAAACATACTTATTTTGTGCTTCTATTCTGACTTATTGCATAAACTTTGCAGGCATGAACTTTAAATAGCACTTTGGCTTATCTAAAGCAAAAACATTATAGGTAGAGTGGTACTCGTAAGTACCTAGGTGAGGTGTTAATTCATTCAATGACTTCTCCTACTTTATGGTGAAGCGGAAGGGTGTATCAGACTTTTAAAAAAAAAATTGATATAAACCAGTGCTTGACTGCGATCCCACCTGATGGTAAGCGGAGATGCAATCATTGATGGTCAGGCGCACTAGTTTATTAAGAGCCTATTCACTCTAGCCTTGAAGACACCTAAATTACTGACCAAAACCATTTACTGATTAAAACCAACTTATACATACACAGCAAAATAAGTATATTTTGCTGTGTGTCGGTGTATAGTACATTGATAATTTAAAAGTTGCTTTCAAACAGGGACTGATGTACTGCGAAGTGGAATGAGGAGTCATTCATACAACTAAGAACTTCCCATTCATTATAATAATACCACAAACGAGAAAGAAACGAAATCACAGACGTGTCATGTGCGTTTTTCCCAGATTACTGCGGAAACGACATCTAATCTTGATCAGCATTCACCTTCCCACGTGTCGTGATGATCACGACTCTAGTACATTATAATGTGCACGAGTAGGCAGTACTAGTTCCGGAATTGAATCGGAATTGATTCTGGATTAGCTTTCCCAGCTTACGTCTGTGAGACGTAGGTACCGTACGCCTGTCAGACGTACGTTCGCAGATTTGAGTAAGTTTGAAATAGATAAGTAGCTTTATTTTGAATAGTCAAACCTTTAGCTCGGACTCTATACATTGCAATGAAGAGGCCCCTCTTCATTTCAACGTGAGATTTTGGTAGCGCATCATATCGACATACGGTTGGTGCAGTGGTTGTGCCATTGGCTGCTGTGTTGCGTGTTGCTGGTTTGGTTTCCGCGCGAAACACATAGGTATTTGTATGGCCTTTAATAATATATAGTGTTTCCGCATTGGATTAGTGAACTTACGGGAACATGTTATTCGAGGTTACACTTTTCCGAGTTATATAACACACCCGTGTATGTGGGTTTATATGTTTGTGAACGCATCCAAAATTGAGAAGTGATTACTAGTGTAGGGCAACGTTTCATATTGAAAAACCGGGCAAGTGCGAGTCGGACTCGCGCACTGAGGATTTCGTACAAATTTACCTGTGAAAACCGTTCAATTCCTGAATTGAGGTACGAGGATGTTTCCGAACCGCAAAAAAAGTTTTTTTTTGTGACATAACTACAAAACAGTTTTCAGATTGTTTTTGAGACCTTGCTTCATGCTCAATTTTAGGATTCTAGGTCAACGGAAAGTACCCTATGAATTTTGATTCCCTTGAGAGTGTCGGAGTACACGTTTTTTTGCACTATAAACGGCCGTATCTTATTTTTTCGTTAACTCAGTATATGGTTTTAATTTCAACTCGATAGCTTCACGCGTTCCCTAGATAAAGGATCTTGACAGACTGACAGACAGACAGACAACAATCTCCTATAAGGATCCTATAAGGATTCCGATTTTTCTTTTTGAGGTATGAAACCGTAAAAAAGGAAGAAAAAGCATGTCAATACCACATTTTGGCTGTTATAATTCAACATGTCGCATTTATTATGTAACTTATTTTGCTAAGTAAATATTGATTGCTTCATTACCTACCGTTTTTGCAATACAATAACTTGATCACTTATAAAAAGGTATTTAAAACATTGCATATGAAATGCGATAATATTTTGATAAAAAACAGAATAGGGAAGCGAACGACTATTTTTTGCTCGTTTACATTATGCCAGTAACTTGCTCTAGTTGATTGCTTCCAATAAAACGATTTTTTCAACTCTATCACGATGTATAATTTCATTTTTTTTTCCAATAAATAGAACTGAACATCTATGTAATTTTTCAATCTAAGCAACAGTAAAATGCAATTTATTGAAAATAAGTAGAAATATTGCAACTTTTCACTTCGCTAATAAGACTTGACACCACAAAATATCAATTTCATTACGATCATGATATGGTGTATCAAGTGCTAGTTGATATAAATAAATCTTCGGTACAAAATTATACACAGCAAGTTTAGTTCCGCGATGCGTTTTATTTATTGATCAAATTGAATCGCAGTACTATCGCTGATCGAATCATGTAGTGAATTAATATGAAAGGATCGTATGATGTAATAATATGGAGGAGTTATGTTGGTATTAGGTACTAGTTTTGCCTGCGGATACGTGGGAAATATTGATACTGGAATAAAAGTACTGTTTGTGTTAACTGATATAATCCAGGATATAATGCGGTGTAACAAATATTTATATACCTACTTCAGGTAAGGTTTTTGGCTAATAATTGGTTTGGAAAATATATTATTTATTTATTTGTTCAAATTTAATGAACACTAGTGGTGCATAGGCAAACTTATTAATGCAACCAGGCGTTCTATACTAGTCCTTTGGGATAAAGACACCCTTATGATAAAAAAAAAACACTGAGGGACGAACAAAAGAGAGCCAAAAAGTAACTAGTACCTTAATAATTAATATGTTTTTATTATGAAACCCGTTATAAACAATTTATTGAGCGTTTAGTAATGACAAAATTACTTACTTACTTAATAAACTTTTTTATAGTTATTACATGTACGAGTACTTACCTATCCGACAATTTTCTTGGAAAATATTTATATCAACAAGTATTACTTCCAGTTCCTTTACAATTAGAAATAACGTAATAAAATAATCTCAGTTCCAATATCAAGTGAAAAAAGGTAACATAAGTACAGATACCGATTTCAATCTGATCCGTAGAAAAACGAATAAAAATAATTAATCTTCAGTGTCTTTTTGCTTCAGTTAGCAGCTGTCTCTCCATTGGACAAATGTCTTGTCTGTCGCGATAAAAACATATACACGATTGAGAGTACCTGTACCTTAGTTGGATTTCTTAGCTGCGTTTAGATCGCTTGATTGATAAGTCAAGTTGACGGGATAGTGGCTCATTCTTTCTTGATAATGCATGTTTGATTTAAATGTGAATACGATTAGAGTTGTAAAAGGCAAATTGTAACTTTGTGATTCTAATCACGTGGCAGTTTGTGCGGAATGAAAATGGGACTATTGTATTTGACAAGCTTTCTTAGAATTGATCAATTTTGCATTTTAAATTGGCAAAGCCTAATAAAGTTTGTAGTGCCGTCTTTATAAACCATATTTCGGTTAAGGGCCCCTTCTTCCGAAAGTTTAGGCATTTTACGCACCGAGACGGCTTGCGTCCGCGTTGCACAGGAGCCGTCGCGATATGAACTCCGGTGACCTATGGCGGCGGGCGAGCACGCCACAGTATAGATAAATAAATCAGTATTTCAAATATTATTGGCGTGCTAGTAATAATAGCTTGTTTTGCAACAAAAACGTATAGCTTGATGTGCTGTCCACTGCACTATTGACTGTAAACACTAATACACTTAGGTATATTGTTATAAATGTATAACTTTTTTTTATTGCTTGGTAAAATCATCAAATGAGTCCTGCCGCTCTGGGTGGAGCGGACTGTCAGACTTGTACTGACTAAAATCCACCCTGTTCCTTCGGTTGCCCTTTGCATTCCAGGGCCACGGTATTCTGATAAGACAGTCTCGTGAATGAAAAGGCAGGCGATGATCATTCTGTTGAACTTAAAGAATGGTTGTAGAAGATTTGGTGAGTAATATAATGAAAGACAAATATGATTAATTACACTGGTCTACAAAAATTTACTTTTTTTTTGCCACAAGAGTTTTTTTTGCTATATATGGTTTTATTTTGACTCCCTTTTGTAGGAAATAGATATAGAATAAAATTGTTAGCCATCGTTTTTTTGTGACAGTCACTTGTATTTGTCATGAAAAATATTGATACTTTACTTACAATTAAATTAAAAAATACGTCTTTTTAAACCATATATTATGATTTTCTGGAATATTTAGCTTGAGGCTGGTCTACCACAAGTATCCAACCAAAAATTGCTAATATTCAAGGACTCCATTTGCACTGGTACGGGTTTTTCATGATGAAAATGACCTGCCGCAACTTTTCTCCTTTGTGTTGGGCATTGGATCCCAGATTTTTGGTACGGAAGCCAAAATGTGATTGTAAGTGTATTTAGAGAGACAAATTATAACTCTATGCTTGATATGTTTTAATTAGGTCCTCTATGAGATTTGTGTAGTCATTTGTTTCGTAATATATAAAAAATAGATGATTTTTTTAAGTTTGTTATAAATCACCAAAAAGATGATTGAGGAACACTAATAACTGACTCAAACTAGATTAGTTTGTGTCAGTTATTAGTGTTCCTCTCTTATTGGGTATAAAAGCTAAATCATGAATTTTATTTGCAGTTACAATACACGTAGTTAGTAAATCATGGTATTAGTTCCTGCGCAATGTTTTATTTGGCATTGCAGGTATTGCTATAGCAACACTATCAGAAAGCGTTTGTATTGCAGAACGCACACTTACATATTTTACAGTGTATGCGTTATATTTATCACTTTTGCCATATAAGTCTGGCAAAACGACCACAGACACGTAGTGTGTCTGTGGTCTTTAGGATCCTGTTCAAAACATAGGGTTTCCGAAGCCATTAAGCGCACTCCTTTTGTCGAATTTGTAAAAATCTTAACTCTTGTTGTAGATCTCACATGAAGCACTCACTTTACTTTGAGGAGCCACGGAAAAACCAAAATTATCACGATAACACCATTTTACCCAAGTCAGCAAAATTTCTTCATTCACTTTTAGAATTTGGTTCACCACATACCTACTCGGCAGAAACTGTGAGGGTAAATGAAACCCACATCTTCTTTATGTGTTGAGAAACCAACAACGAGTAGCTTATGCATGACAAACTCACAATTGAGCACTACATTTGTTGCAATTCGAGCGCATTTAGTGGAAAGTTCGGTAAAATTTTAAGTGGCAGTCACAAAAAATCTGAGGCTAATAAAAACAAAGTATGTAGTGTTTTATGATGAGGGTAGATACTTTAGTAAAAATAAGTAAACACAATCTCTGTGGGAAAAACCTTGTCGACCAGTGTTATAATATAATAAAATAAAATATATAGTACCCGCATAAAAATTAATATTCATAAAAAATAAAATTCATAAAAATTTAGTGGTCGTGTGCTAGGTCCAGGTTCATTTTCATCGACCGATATATTCCTCAATGCTGGGCGCGAGTCTCCTCTAAGAGGGTCAAAGCCATAGTCCTCATGGCACTCCCCTCCGCGTTGGGAACTAGGACCTGATAGCAAATCAGGATTGTTTTGCGTTAGAGATTCCTCATTTTCCTTATTTTCGGATTATTTGTTCTCTTCAAGTGTCAGATTTCTTATGCCCATACCACGCGTATGTCAGGGGTTCACGATTTCAGGAAGTAGGCATTATATAGCATTATATATAGGTTCAACGTTATAGTAATCATCTTCCTCTTCTTGATTTTCAGCTTTAATGGAATCATCTTTGTCTTTTCTAGTTGTCCTTTGAAATTTGTCTTCTTCATTTTTAGCTTCAACAATAATGGAATTATCTTCGTCATCCCTAGTTTTTCTGCAACAATGGAATGTCATTAACGTTATGAAACGGAAGTTTCAAAGTCACCGAAATAAACTTTAACAAAAAATCATTTACTGCCATGTTACATCCCATAATAGGATACATAAGACATGTGATAAGTAAGAAAACTAAAGCGCGACGGGAGATAACGTCAAACTTGTAGCGGATGAATAAAACTGCTCCGCCACAGTATATAATGTAATATGTACATAATGTACTTACGTATACTGTCCCTCTTTAGAGTGCCCATCGGTACTTTTTTTGGACATCAAAGTACCTTTTCCGGTACGTGGTCTCAGAGCACTCGAATGGAATAAATTTCATTACATATTTTCAAAAAAATCAAATTAACAAACACTAATTACTAGAGTTTAAATAAAACCTGATACATATATAAAAATCTCGTGTCTTGACCAGTTTTTTGTATATATTTGGTAGGTTTGAGAATAGGTCATAGGCTATTTCTATAGCGGCTGGCCGATTTCTACCTACTAAACGCAGCGCGACCATAAACCGTGCTCTAGGTACTTACCTAGTGAGTACAAGTAGTGACCGATAGCCATTGTTCAATATCTTTCAAATCTTCATAAACATAATAAAAGAATGTAATAATAATAATAAACTTTTTACTTTACTTTTTATAAGTGTATCGCAACTAAAAAGTGTGAAATAAAAAACTTTTTACAAAAAAATATTTTTTTGTAAAAAGTTTCTAAAGTGCATCTTATTACAATTCTGATAAGTCCAAACACGGCTAGGCTACATTGATTTATTACGGAGTTCCAGTGCCTACATTCCGGCTTCATCATCATCATCAGATCACTTTGATGATACCATTTTCAACACTATTCAGAGCCATTAATTTATTTGTATTATCATAGTCGCTTAACTATCTCCATAGTGATATCTATGCGAGTATGAAGTTCCGTTGACCATTTCTGGTCTTCTTCATCAGTTCCATTTCATCAAATGTTACTTTTCGACTGTAAATGCTTAATTTCTCGATAAAAATACCAAAATCATATTACAGTTGGCTATAATATTTGAGGAGTTCCCTCGATTTCACCAAGATTCCATCATCAGATCCCGATTTGGTGACTATGGGACCATTTGGGAAATATACCCTTTCCAACAAAAAAAGAATTTTTCAAATTGGTTGGCAGCGACGAAGTTATGCGCGAACAAACATTAAAAAAATCATACAAACATCCGAATTGAGAACCTCCTCCTTTTTTAGAAGTCGGTTAAAAACAAAAAACAACAAACCTAGGTACTTACATCTCCTTGAATTTGATCAGGATGCAAAACTGCACTTTTTAAAGGTTTAAGAATGTTTCCATGATAGATTTAAAATTCTAGTCATACTGACTTCGCTGGTCTGTGTAGAGGAGTAATTATATTGTGACGTATTTATAGAATAAATACTTACGCAATACACTTTTCTTCACTTCAGATACCCTTTTTTTCTTAATTTTGTTTTTTCTATTCGCGATTGCAATTACTTATAATAAAACACGTTTATTTACGCGCGCGGCAACGAAAACGTATGGTCGTGAGCAAAACTTGCATAGGTCCTCCCTCGATGACGTCCAGCAGGACAATGGCGCGGTGCGCGCGTGCCGTTTTCACGTATTTATTTTATATTAAAAAAAATAAGTGCCATATTATAAATTTATCCAAAAATATCCCTGTCAAACCCGATTAGTAAATGAAATGTAAAATTTCCATAAAAGTTGCGTTCCCCCAAGTCTCATAAAACTTAAAATACTTTCAAAATCGACTTTATTTCAGATTTTTTTTTTATCGAGTGGAATGTTAAATAATGTGTTTTTAACCAAAAAAGTCACTAGATTAAAGATGTATCTGTACTATATATTTTTTTCCGGATTTAAATATGATGATTTCTCTGAAAACAACTCGATCTAGAAACGTAAATTTCGAAAAAGGGGCCCTTAACTTGCGACAATATTTGTCACGTTCGAGTAATCGATCAAATGTACTAGTTCAAAGTGAACGAGGCAGCTAGAGCCACCATGTCCAATATTGCCTAATAGGCATATGCGTCAACACGTCAAGGCATTAACATGTCTCTACACGTTTATATAGAAAGTAGCACTTGTTGTATGGTGACTATTAATGCAGTTTTTAGAAAATTGTTTCTTGCAGTTACTAGTCTGTTCCGGTCTTTAGACCCTTTGCTGACCCAGATTAAGTTTGGAATATTGATTGTGGGTTATGAAGTGTTCTGTATCAGGGGAAGCAACTGTTGTTAAGGACGCGAAAAGGATGGGTGGGTCGACTGTTTTATTTAAAATTGACGTTTTGATGTTATTCAAATCAAGATTATTTGTTGTCACTTTCTCTGTAAAAGATAATTTCGCTTTCTGAATAAGTAAACGAAGTTCTTTAAATATTTTGTTCAAATAATGTAAGTAAATAGCTTTTATGTATTTGCTTACCATTGTTTATTTCAAGTTCTCCTAATACGTTTGAATATTCATAATACTTTTATAATTCTTTAGGTCAACATAAAGTCTATTTCAAGTTTTGTATTATACACACTATTTTTGTCTAAAATATGTATGTATTTAGAAAAAATTATGTATGTTTATCATTTGTTTAATAATCATAATACAAGCTCTGCTTAGCTTGGGACTAGACGTCGTTGTGTGATAGTTGTGAATAAAAAAAGCGGTACTTAACGTACTTGCGTATTTTAATAGCCTTTTTATATTAAGCACAATTAATTCCGCCAAGCTCCATCATCGGACATGGTGAACGCCTCACCCATACTCACTAAACGTTTTGCGAACACTTTCATTGTGTGTAGCTGTGAGTGAGATAGCTACAACCTAGGTCTTTAAGTCAAGAGTGAAAAAATACTTCGAGGCAAGCATGCTTCAACCTCCCCTACATCACACTTACAGTATAAATAGAGAGAGACTAACGCCAGACAATTAACAAAAAAAAAATGGTCTACTTGATGTGTTCCGACAACTGCATTACATACGCGCAAAAAAATAAAGTCCTGTGTTTTTTGTAAAGGCGGATTATGTCAGCGACATTATTTTACTATGATTAAGTTAACCATAATGACCAATTACAGAAATTATGAAGACTGTTATGATTTGATCACTAATTGGACAGTAGACAAATAAAATAGTTAATAGTCGCAAAATCACTATATTTAGGTGTCTTTAAGGCTAGAGTGAATAGGCTCTTAATAAACTAGTGCGCCTCACCGTCAATGATTGCATCTCTGCTTACCATCAGGTGGGATCGCAGTCAAGCACTGATTGATATAATTATAAATTATTTTTATTAATTAAAAAAAAAACTGAAAATTGTGTCAGAAGCCATGTATTGTGTTCCGGATTACATATAAAATAAAATAAAATAAATTCGATAATAAGTTGTACTATTTTTTTAGCCATCTACACTATGCCTTTGTTTTGGATTACGGCCCGTTCACACTAGAGAGAACCAGTGAGAACAAGGCTCGTAATGTTTATCATTATTCGTCTTAGTGAGATACAACAACTGTAGCTACTTTCATATAAGGTCGTGACCACATGCAGGCAGGATGTGCACTATTAAAATGTAAAATAATTAGCAACGATAATATAAAACGTCGTATGCTGTCTTCTCGTCATAAAATAATGATAGCATTTTTATAATATCTCATCTCTCGTGTTTTAGTGAAAATGATACTGTGAGTAGTGAAAAAGATATTTACTTACTACTCTCAGAGATCCAAGTTTATTTATCCACCAGCTTTAGCCCGCGACTTCGTCCGCGTATAAGTCTAAAATGGTTTTATTAGGTTTTTGAGATACGAAAATATGAAATATTATTTATTATCTTCGTCGTGTGTGATAGTCCATTGAATTGTATGGCGAGCGATATTGTATCTTAAGATAAAATGTTATAGTATCTTAGCCGTGTGCAGCGTGTAGTGATTATTTGCGATTAGTACAGTAATCGGGTTTAGGGATCAAACCGCAAAATTAAGTTTGTTTTTTATTGTATATACTTTTCCGGGATAAAAAGCCAGTGTGGTGCCCAGGATATTAAAGAATAATTATACCAAGTTTCATTTTAATCGAACCGGTAGTTTTTGCGTGATGCCTGAACAAACAGACAGGCAAACATTTTTTTTATCACATTTTTGGGTTCGGTGTCGATCTAGTAACACCCCTGCTATTTATTTTTTGATATTTTCAATGTACAGAATTTTCACTTCTACAGATTTATTATAAGTATAGATTTTAATACAAATGTCTGGGTCAGCTACCAAAACACCGTCTCCGGTAATCCTATGTTGGGATATATGGCCACTATTATGTTGTACACCAATAATTATGTTGCCGACTTTCTTTTGTTTGTCAATTTGAACTAACAGAGGAAATGCTTTTAGCTTGATGGTTTCAATTACCCTTCTGCCTAGACCGGATTAGAAGCGAAAAGTAGGTATGCCTTCCGTTTCGTGTCTTTAACAAACGAATCACGTCTGCAAACATACAAACACTCAAAACATCTGTGTTTAGGTCACACAAATATTTGTTCCAATGTATGACATGAAAAGGCGGCATTGGGTTGTCAAACAGTCCATTTTTACATATACAAATAGCTACACGATTTATAGACTTTATATACTTTTTTGACAGGCGTACAGGGCTGTCCCTGTACGCCTGTCAAAAAAGTATAGCTCTAGCTACAGAGCTAGAGTCGAATTTGAGGTAGGGCAGCATTGGTTACAGGTAGGGCGGAAGTAAAAAAATTATCATAATTGATCTGCCATCGGAGCACGGGCTCCTAAATCAATCACCATGTATATCATTGACCTCTAGGTCAATAATGTACATTCAATAGCTATTCGTAGACAAACAATTTCTGTGACAGAGCATGAGCATGGTTCTAAGAACTATTAAATCCTCAATGATGAAGAACAAGCAAACAATATCCATCGCGAAATCTTTTTGGTATTTTTAAGGTAGGGCATTGTGATTTCAAGGTAGGGCATTGGCCCACAATGCCCCCCCTAGCTACGGCCGTGCACGCGTAGAGGAAAGTTTAATAAATTCGACAATACTCTTTACCTAACTAATAAAGCAGCAGCGCAGCGTTGTAAGGCCTCCCACAAGGTGGACCGACGACTTGGTGAGAGTCGCGGGAGTGCGGTGGATGTGAGACGCACAGGATCGGTCGTTGTGGCGTCGCTTGCGGGAGGCCTATGTCTAACAGTGGACGTCTTTCGGCTGAAATGATGATGATTATGATGAACTAATAAAGGTGTTCCCGACACTTTTGTGCGTTCAACCTGAATAATATACCTAAGTAACGGTCCCGACAGACGTTCTTCTGCCCAAAAACTAGCTTTTCATGGGGAAAAAAAAGTTGAAAACCTGATTGCGGTGTCACCTACTGGTATCAATTTCATTTCAGACCACCCAGAGACCTACACAAATATACACATGAGATTTTAAGACACTTGTACAGAACAATAAGAATTTATATACATAAAGATGAAACAAATATATATTAATACTAATATTTCTATACTACTACTTCAACGGTCCGGACTAAGCGTTTCGTTTCGTCGTTTATACCGCGTACATCGAAGGACTGGAACAATTTGCCTGCTGCGGTCTTCCCGTCCAACTGTAATTTAGGTGTCTTCAAGGCTAGAGTGAATGGGCTCTTAATAAACTAGTGCGCCTGACCATCAATGATTGCATCTCTGCTTACCATCAGGTGGGATCGCAGCTTGACTGCGACACTGGTTTATATCAATTAAAAAAAAAAAAACGTTTTTAAACACAGGATTTATTTTACTGTCACGAAGTAATGAATTGTGTCTGTCATTATCATGAATGCTTTTACACATATTTCGGTGCTGTCCATTCGACATCCAGCGAATTCGTGCAGTCTTTATCTTCCGGTATCTAGATGCCATCTAGAAAATTTTTGCAATCCATTTTACGAGCAATGTGTCCTTTATATAATATTTGATCAAATATACTTTCAATATAAATGGTATGAATTAGTCATGTTATCAAAATCGCTCGCTCATGCAACATGAACGCAGAACAACATAATATATAAAGCGTAGTCTTCTGTGCATTTCATTATTGCGCTGGTGGGCGCGCCCCCCTGATTGGCCGATATTGGTCACCGGACTTTACATACGGAAAATTTTTGTATCCAACACGTACTTATGTCTTATTTGGAGTACCTACTGTTTTTTTACTTTTGTAAAAGATGTTTCTTTTTGTGTGGTTTCCAGTACTTAAGTAGGTTTTTTTTTTAAACATTTGTGACATCATTGACGTTAGTTAAGACGTAAATAAAATTTCAGTGTTGTTTTGTTATATCATTAATATAATAATATTTTTTTACTGAAGGCACATTTTTTTCTGTCTGTTCTGGCTTATCTTTGAAACTTACTGAAATAATTTTGATGGCATTTTTACTGGTAGATAGATTGTTGAAGTTATAATGGCTAACTTAGGCTACTTTTATTTTCGAAAAAAAATTGAAATTGTGGTGACATTGTGCTGTTTCACCAGTCTAACGTAGATGAAGTCGCGGCCACCAGCTAAGTATGCATATATAAATATAAATTCTAGGAAATTATAGTTTCGTCAATTCACCGAATGTAGAAGTATAGGACTAATCAATGTATTGCCACTTCAGGAAGGTTTATGTTCAACAGTACCTACACGTCTTTCGGCTGAGAGACAGACCTGTTGGTCTAGTGGTTAGTGGCCCTGACTGCTATGCCGGAGGTCGTGGGTTCGATTCCCACCCAGGACAAATGTTTGTGTGATGAGCACGATCATTTGTTCTGTGTCTGGGTGTAATAAGTATGTTTATCAGTTGTCTAGTACCCATAACACAAGCTCTGCTTAGTTTGGGACTAGACGGCGTTGTGTGATAGTGGTTGGAATATTATTATATATTATATATATTATACCGACAATAAAAAATGACAGAATTCGTAATGAGTCGTAAATTTTGTCTGATTCTGAAATAATATAAAGGAATTGGTTAATATTTTTTAGGTCATAAAAATATCTTGCATCACAAACTACGAGGCTGTATGTTACAGTTAAAATCGTCATGTACCGCGCGCGAGCGTCGATATTGCACGAGATAAAACAATGTAGGCTGCAAGAAAGTGCGACGTTTCGTAAGAAAGGGCAGAAGGATCAGACGAGGTCTTGCTAACGTGATGAGTAACTTCTTTGCGACCCAGTGCTCGCCTTCCGCAAGCCCATACCTACGGTGGCCGAAAATGCAAGGGTCAAATTAAAAAATACCTAACTCATCTAGTTTTAACCTATTAACCGTCACAGTAATATATATATGACAAAGTTTGTGTCCAACACGCCACGGTCATGATTACATGACCGATTAAAGGAAGAAATCGAAGCTTAGTTGCTGCTTTGTTGATCTGGTGATCAAAAACACTCATTTGTAAAAGCGTGATGATTGAATCAGCCGTCAACGTTTCGACTCAACGACTGTCGGATCAGGGTTCTTACCATGATTTGTTAAAATGTTAGGCGTGAGAGCGAGAAAGAGGGATGGAGCTGTATAGCTCTATCCCTCTTTCTCGGGGTGGTAGGTAGGTTGTATGCCCTATATAGCTCCATCCCTTTAAGAGTTCAGTTTCGGTCGTAAAATAATATCTATCGCGTTAAAAGTTCGTGATAGGGCCTCAGGTGCGGGTCATCCTACATACCTAATCATATGTTGTATTGGCTGCACTTCATCGCCTCCGAACTGAAATGTATGAATTCATAACCAATTTACTGAAAAAACCTCATTTATCATTACTGGACTTTCAGTGTTTCACCGACTTCATTATGCCTGTAAATTTTATTGTTTGAGATAAATGCTTTGATTTACATAATTTTTTTGATAGAACCCTATGTAACCTTCAAAAGCTTATAATCGGTCCATTGTAATCGGAGATTGTACAAGCTTTCTTTGTTATATTGAATCTTGAAGAGCTGCTGTGCCCCACTTTTGGCTATGGTTAATCTACTGTTCTAATTTCATTGTGGTCTTAGTTAGACCTACGTCTTTTACAGTTTATGGACTTTTATTAAACTACTATTGAGTCATTCTTTATAAATGCTTTTTAAAACTTCTGTTACACCCACATGCACCAAATAAGGGCTTAGTTTTATGGTTCAATTCAGAGTTTCTTTTGTTATTTCACTTTGATTTCTCGTCGACATAAATGTAACAATATAAAATCAATCAATTTCATATGGTTGCACAAAAGTTTATAATTATGGACTCGTACAAATCTATACATAAAACAAAGTCGTGTTAGTTACGCCATATAAAAAACTCAAGTACGGTTGGACCAATTTTAATGGTCTTTGCTTTATTCGATTTGTCTCTTCCCCGAATAGTAGAATAACTATTAAAATATTGGAAAACTTTACGTAAAAAAAAAAAATAGAAAAATATACAAATACATAAACGGACAACGAATCAGCATTGCTATCCAACGTGGCAATGCTGCCAGCGTTCTGGGCACTTTTCCTATTGATATCGATGTGGATGAATTTTTTGATGCCCAATAATTTCTTTTTCTACCCGTTTGTAAATATTATTATTTTTAGTTTGTATATATTCCTATTACGTTATTAATATTTATTAATCTACAAGTATAAATAAATAAATAATACGTGTTTCCTGATGGCTGCAAAAAAAAATACATAAAATATTACATCAACTGTCAAGTACATTGGTATTAATCATTAAATTATTTAGTAATAGTAATATTCCACAACTATCACACAACGCCGTCTAGTCTAAGCTAAGCAGAGCTTGTGTTATGAGTACTAGACAACTGATAAACATACTTATATTTTTCAAAATACATACATATTATAGATAAATTACACCCAGACACAGAACAAATGATCGTGCTCGTATTTGGTCAATAAGTTTAGCTAAAGGGTTATCACTTCATTCATTGACTGTTTATTGGGCGGTATGAAGTTCTCCAGGTCAGCTAGTAAAATATATGTATACGAAACCACTTATAACTTATAGAAGCTTTATACCAGTGTGCCATAAAAAAGCTCAAAAATGTAAACCACCATGGACGATTTCACTCGTATCTCTGTTACTTGTTACAATTTCTTTTTTCTGAACAATTTGGGAAGTTTAAAGTGGAACAATGTCATTAACTTGACGATAGTATGTCAATAGGCAGTGGTCATTAGAGCACGGTAGAAAATGAGGTGCATCGGGAAGTAACACAATGAATTTGAGGTGACGAAATGACGTTAGTAATGGCGAGACACGAGTAACTAAAGGCCTGTTATTGTGGTAGGCTTTAATTTGGTTTCTTTGGCTAATGGTTTATATTGGTTACAAGTTTTCTTGTCTTCTTTTGACTGGCCTGTTGATATAATGGTTAGTGGCCCTGACTACTATGATGAAAGTCATGGGTTCCATTCCTACCTAAGACAAATGTTTGTGCACATGCACGATCATTTATTCTGTGTCTGGGTATAATTTATCTATAATATGTAATTATGTATGTATTTAGAAATATATAAGTATGTTAATCAGATATCTAGTACTTATAAAAAAAGTTTTTCTTAGTTTGGTATAGATGACGTTTTGTGAAAGTAGTATAAGAACAACACAAAAAAAAATTGAGACGACGCGATGACGTTAGTAATGCTGAGATACGAGTGATTAAAAGCGTAGTATTGTAGGAAGCTTGAACTTAGTTTCTCTGGCTAATAAACCATTATTGGTTGTTAGTCTAAATATGTAGCATGGTTTTGTTTGAAAACAGAAGTATTAACAAAATGGAGTGGGTTGAACGTGGGTTGTAGTAAGCGCTGTTAGCAGCTAAGCTTTTGTTGAACAAAGTATATGGGCTTGAATAAATTTCTTATATAAAACTAATGCGAGCAATGCATAACAGACGGTCGAATGCACAGCATTGGAAGGCCTCCCGCAAAGTAGACCGTTTGAGAGTCGCGGGAATCTGTACCGTCGTTGTGGCGACACCTGTGGAAGCCTATGTCTACCAGTGTATGTCTTTCGGCTGAAATGATAATGAGGATGAGTGCTTACTATATTTGTATTAGATGTTTGCTATTTCATTTGTGCCTTGCAGGTTTAAAACTGTTCAATGACGTATCCATATAAGATATTGATATAAGGTAGTCTCCATAACATAAAGAAATTTCATCATATTTCTCAAAATTATGAAAGCCGGTGCAATCTTGATATAATAAATTTAAACAGATAAATGATTCACATTAATGTCACGTTCAACATGCTCACATATCGTGATGTTGTAGTTAGAGCCACGTTCGAAAGAAATACCTTGATAAAAGTGAACAAGGTTAGCAAGAAATTATCCATCTGGTTGTTGAAGAAACTTCCACATACGGTATCATCTTGCTTGATAATTACTGTCCACGATCTACTTGTTCAAACATTCCCTCCAATATTTGTAACAATATCCGGCTCGAAGGATCAAAATTATGCTGACTATCCCGACACGTACTTGTTCAATAATTTCTTGAAATTTTTCGCAATATATCCGGTTCGAAGAACCAATATCGTGATGAGTCGACGATCTGATTCTAAGATCCATTTATCATGTGTGTTTGCGGGACCTTCACGATTAATGTCAATAAATAACTTGCTATAACTTTCAATCAGATGACACGAGGTGGACTCGAGATAGAGGATATGAAGTCATATCCTCTAAAAAAAAGTTATGTTAAGAAGCTTTAGTTCTATAATTTAAGTAGATTCTTAATGAGCTAAAGGTGGAATATAATGCTAAATTCTGAAGATCTCCAAAAAATCCGTTTTGCAATAGGCCAAGGCGATCACCTAAATTGCAACGATATCAAAATTATGTTAGAAGCGTGAAAGTTCCGTAGATAAATTCGACCATTTTATGAAATTTTCCTGCAATTGCGACCACAAATCTGATTATTTCATATATCTCATGGTGTAGACCACTACGTCAATTCGCAATTACGTGAAGTGGTTATATCTCGAGCTCGTCACGTCGATTCGATAAGGTCATGTACTAGAAAACACACCATTTGGTAACATTGTTGCGATACAATATAGTTCTAAACCAGATACATGGAAAAGTAAATTATTATGTCGCAAACATAGCAAAATGCGTAATACTTATACTCGAACAAATTACCTCACCTTGTATCTCCATGGTTTTTAGTGCAGTAAGTGGCGAGTTTAGTTGGCTTAAAAAAGTATATAAATTACGTAACGATGTGGTTGGTATGTCAGCTGGGGTAACATACAAAGCTTTCTTAGTCACTTTTAAACTATTAAAGTATAGGGCAGAGCGAAGATACAATTGTCACTTTAATTTTCTAAATGCTAATGGTTCTACTATAGTAAAAGCTACAGCTAGAACTATTCCAGCCTAAATTCCAAGAAAATATGAAAATTTGTAGAAAGTGAAGATGGGATGAAATTTTGTAACTGAAAACCAAAAATACAAACACTGATATCCGTCAAAAGTCGGATAAATAGAGCGAAAAGTCGAACAAAGAAGAAACGCTTAACAGTCACGTTCTACTGTTCTACTTTAGAACCAGTGAAACTTAAACAATTTACAAAACGATGTACAAACTGGCCAACAACTATATTCCAATCTATTTGACGACGGACGGTGCTCCTAGACCGTGTAGTAGACAATGAGAAGTGGTGGTCAACAATACATATTTTTTGCTAAAAATTTCCCATCATTTGCTAAGTCATCATACAACATTATTAAGTAAGAGGATTGTAATGATGGGGATTGTAAATCATTAGAAGTACGTAGTTTTTACCAGGTTCATACAGCGGTCAATCACTGTAAATTGTAAATAGATTTTCTTGTTTTTATCAAGAAGTAAAAAAAAAAGACTTGAATATCATAGCATAGTCGGCCTTTTAATGTTCCCTCGGACTCATGCCTCCTCACTAGGAGAGGGAATGGGCCACAATTCCCCACGCGGGCCGAGTGCGGGTTGGTGGATGTCACATGTCTTCGAATTTTTTGGTTCTAGGACATACCCGTTTCCGCATGATGTTTTCCTTCACCGTTTTGAGAGCATTGGTGATAAAATAAATTACACAAAGTAATGCGCCTGGCTGGGTTTGAACTCGCAACCTACAATTCGTAAGTCCGGGCGGTCACCACTCGGCCAGCACTGCTCTCAAAAAAAGCCTATTTTGTACTTATAGCATTTCTAGTTTTTTTAGCCGATTACAAAGTCTGCAGTTAGTACAGACTCAGATCAAAGGCGGCCCAGCGGTAACAATCCTGGCTAACGAATTGTAAAGTTTCAAACCCAACCAGGCTCCTTACTTTGTGTAATATATTTCTTCACTACTGTTCTTAAAACAAGAAAAATTTTGTGAGGAAACCAGCACGTCCTAGAACAAAAAGACCGGCTAATGTGTGTTAGTGTCCGCATTGACAGGCGTGGTGGATTACAACCCATCTATTCCCTCTCCTTGAGAATAGGCCTGAGTCCCAGCAGTGGAAATATTATATGGCTTATCTATTTTAAAGTTTGGATTTTTGTTTTGCGAGATAAACATTAGTTATTAAGATGAAAAGCTAATTTATTAGGACATCTTATCATTTTTTATAGTATTTTAATTAAAAACAACATTCTTATATTTTTTAGCAGCCCTAACGTTGTCTAGAGGTCGAATAGCTGCTTTACATGTCATCAAATCCGCGAGTCATTTCGTCCACAATAGTGTTGTGATTGTGCCAAAATTGTCCACTCTTGTTTTCGATCATAATGACGCATAAGTGAGACTTTCGCTAGCCATCTATATGTCATTACCCTCGAAATGTGACTGTGCGTTGTTATTTTTTTCATGACCACAGTTTGACAATAGATTTAAGTGTGTGGTTTTTTTTAGATCATTTATTTATGTTCTGTTTCTCATACAAATTTAGGCTGTAAAGTTGTTTAAAATAACATAGTTAATTTAAGTTTATGGTCTGTGAATCCTGTTAAACGTCTTAAATACTACATACCTACACCTTGGTCTACCTACGAGTCCATTTTTTGTGTGGGAAATCTTCAAATAGCTTCTCTCGCTCTGGGTGGAGCAAAATAAAGTATCAGATCTTTCAATAAATTAGTGCGCCTCACTATCAACGATTGCTTCACGTCTTACCATCAGGTGGGGTCGCTAGTCAAGTACTAGTTTATATTATTAAAATTTTTACTGACCTGTGGTCCAGGTCAGTTGCCCTTTGATCTCCGGGGCTGTGGTTACTTTTTCGAAGAATACCTCATCTATATCAAGTTCTTAAAAATTACCTCATCAATTCACAAACCACCAAGAAGCGTGCGATAGATACGAATAGCGAAACGACAAATAAACAAGTAATTATACATAATTAATAATAACATCCTTCAGCAGTCATAAAAGTACAGGGAAGAAATTACTCGACAAATGTCGAGGTGACCATTGTATAATTATGTAAAAAAAACTAGACATGCACGAGCTTGAATCATTATATCTATGTGTATGTTATGATGTTGACTAACATTGTCTCTATTGAAAATGTATGTTTTAAAAATCAAACCAAAGCAATGAAAGAGTTTCTGAAGGACCAATCGCACTAATATTGCAAAGGCGAAAGTGTATGTGATCATTACTCCTTAACACTCAAATATTTTAAATGGATTTGGATGAAATTTGCAAACGAGTTGACCATATCTTCAACTCGTGTGCAATATTTCATTGTGTGTAAAATTTTCTACTTTCACGGTCGAAAGAGCTAATATAAGATAAGACAGACACCTGAGCGTGGACAACACAGAGAGAACAATAAAATGTAACGCAAATCTAGCAATAAATTTAATAGAAGCTACAAATGACAGTAAGGATCCTACAGCTAAAGAGAGTAAAGACTTAAGTAAAACGAAACGCAATTTCATTCCGGTTCCCATCTTTGAAAAGAACCCTACTTAAAATAACAATAAATAAGAAATGCGTTCGCAAGGTGACTCTAACTACTTATTCATGACCTCTGTCTAATTATATCATATGTGTTTAAAGTGCATGCATTTTTGCACGCTCCACTGAAACCATCGACATAATCATTAGGTAGGAGTGGCTGTATAAACTAGCGTGTCTGATTATGTATCATAATTACTGCTAGAATAATTATGTTAAACTTAACCTAGGTAAATGTGAAACGATTAAAAGTTACACCTTAGTAATGATTGGGTTTATGTGTAGTCAATTTTAAGCAACAAGTCAACTGATTGATGAGGATGTTTCTATAAGAAAGCATTGGCTATTTAGGGTTTTAGGACTAACAAGCAACTATAATTATTAACAAGATGTTAGTTAAAGACATTTCATTACAAAACTCTGGTGGCCCACGGTGGTAACAGCCCAGACGTACGAGTTGTATGTCGTGGGTTTCAACCCAGTCAGGCGCTTTATTTTGTGTAATTTATTTCATTGACACTGCTTTCAAAACGGTGAAGAGCAACAGCGTGAAGAAACCGGCATGTCCTAGAATCAAAACTTTGAAGGCATGTGACATCCACCAACTCGTACCGGACCCGCTTGATGAATTACGGTCCTTTTTCCCCTCTTGGACAGGGATACCTGAATGCTAGCAGTGGAAACATTATAAGATGGAAGAAAAGTTATTGAATCAAACGAGCACAACTATTCAAGTATTTCAATAAATTTACAAAGTTGATAAAAGGAGTAGAATTGAGAAATAAGACCAAATATGCTTACGAGGCTGATGAAGTCAAAGTAAAACGTATAAAGAAAATATTTACAAGAACTCAAATTAATATATTCAGGTCCGGATAGAAAACTTAGGTACCTGATAATAACCATTTTCCTTTGCATAAAGTTGTTGCACTAATCATATCAATTTTAATCGATGAAAATAAAACGCTAAACTCAAACCACAGCCTCTGTTTCCTTCTACGTTTCCGCAAAGATCTATCGGTACATACGGATACATTGAGAAAATAGAAATCAGTGTTAACTAGTAATTTTATTACGGCGATAAACCTCTGAATATTGTGCTCTCTTAGGCTTTCTACGAACATTTCTAGCCAATAAATAACTACCTACGATAAACAAATGCAGTTTAAATGTCTCTATTGTAGGTTATACTAATTCCTTTGTGCAGCATGTACCATTGTACCTTGGTTTAGTGTTGTTTAGTGTCTCTGCTTTTCCGGGATCTGGATTCATTCAATTCTGTCAGGTGCATAAATCTTTGAAGCCTGTCTGATCGTTTGTCAATATTTGATGTGAACCAATTTTTAACAATTTTTAGGTAAGTGTGCACACTTACCTAAAAATTGTGAATTGTTGTATTCACGATTCCAAATTGCAATTTGAAATCGTAAACACATATATATTTTTTTAATATAGTACAAATATATAATTTTTTTCATTTATTTAATTATTTTTTTTACATTTATAAATGCCATAACATTCTATCTATGTTAAATATGTTTTTCTCTGTCTTTTTAGAAATTGTCCCGATAAGTGTTAGGAATGAAGAAAGAAATTATTTTTTACATTTTCTACATTTAGGAGTATTAGAATCTGAAATCTTGAACAAATACGATTACGAATTCAGGCTATTTCTACTTATGTATTTTCAATTGCATTATATAATATTGATTCAAAGTAAATGAAAATGATACAATATTTCTTTCTCTTCATTGTTTGTGTTAAATAAATCATTGATTAAATTCTATTTATTATTTTGTTTTCTTTTTTATTTGAAATCTTTAAGAATCTCATTGTTTCTTTGATCAGTTTCATCATCATATTTTAGTCCATCTTATTGGTTCTTTAGTGTTGTCTATTCAGTTGAAATGTTACATCATTAACAATATATAATATTATTCCACGACTTTCACACAACGCCGTCTAGTCCCAAGCTAAGCAGAGCTTTTGTTATGAGTACTAGACAACTGATAAACATACTTATATATTTCTAAATTCATACCTATTATAGAAAATTTACATTAAGACACAGAAAAAATGATCGTGCTCATCGCACAAACATTTGTCCTGGGTAGGAATTGAACCCAAGACCTCTGGCAAAACAGTCAGTGCCACTAACCACTAGACCAACAGACTAGTCAATTGGATGATACGCAAATTTTGCATTTAGAAATTCTGGATTCCAGATTTGGTCGCTATAATCCCGGTCTAGTTGCAACATCACTAGTAAGTACTGACACACTCATTACCGCGACCTGTGTGGGAATTGTCTCTGCTAGGAAGCAGGGTTATTGACCCCGAGTGCACTGACGCGGCGCGTCATACGGATGCGCTTGCGCTGCACAATTGTAGCTTGTGAAGTTGTGTCTTTTTTGTATTAAGGTTCGTTTATTGAACTTTGAGTGCTGATTGATTATAGGGAGCGGTTTGTAGACGCGTAGTTAATGATAGAAAATCGATTTGATCGACGTCTTTAATTAATGTTTTCTGTTTCACTGTTGCGCTAATACCTTCTCGTACTGCTGTCTTTATGATGACATGCGTTATCGACAATGTCTCTGTTGAGCATAGTATATAAGTCTTTCGAATTTCGAATATCACTTTTGATATTTACAGATTCTTAGAGAGTAGGCGAAAACTTCATAAAGATAGCAACTAGAACATCAAAAACGTTATGATGTGTGTAAGGAAGGCAAATTCAAATTGAGAACAGCTGCTTTTGTCCAGTCATCCACAAATCATTTCAAACTTCGAACAATCTGACACAATTCGCCAAAGCCAATAGATGTCTAATACCAATTTCTCATTTCGTAAGCCCTTAAAGGTCATTGGCTCCATTTCCGATTGGTTGGACCATGGTCTGTGACTCATACTTCCCGTTGTAGGCGATACTAATTTATTTACCGGTGGCTCTTAAATGTGCGATATTTGCATGGAACAGTGTGTTGGTAGTGACTTTATGGGCTGTAATTTGGTTGAAGTGGTTGCTTTGGTGTTAGTTCCTGTGAGCAGTTTTGTGGTATATAATATTTTGCACTGTTGTGTTAATTTATGTTCTTGATGATAATGAAGATGCAAACCACTGGGAGTGAATTCCAGTAGGTATTCACTCATTATAACATTATGGTTTACTTTGACAGACTGTGCGTTTGAACAAATTTTACTAGTTATTGAACTGGAATATTGATAGGTAGTATCGGTTTTGTTTATTTTAATGATTGTTTCTAATTTCCACCTAAATGCAAATACAGTCTTCACAGAAAACAGTATTCTGGGTAGTAATCTTCACTAAAGAAGAAACTAAAATTTACTCTGTCTAACACAGGTTCAATATAGGTACTTCAATCTTTCCTGATACCGGTGGCATCTAGTAAGCCATTAACACGACTGCCACTTCCTCCCTGGATCCTTACTCAAAGAAGGTTCTATTGTTTCAGAGCGATGTCGCGGTGGAAGGGTATACTGAGGTAGCCGGCAGATGGCAGCAGTCAGCGCGGCGATGTTCCGACCCGGGGGCGGTCTCGACCCCTCCTGCTATGCCACGCAACGGGTAAGTTTCGCTTGTAGATCATAGATGGCGCTATTTTGAAGATTGTGTTACCTATAAGTTCTACACCGTATTTTATTAAATGATTAGTTTCAGAATCTAGAGTAGTGATCATATTCGAATTATGGTTTTGACTTTTGACTGATGCCTCCTTTATCCTTTAGACATTTGATTTTGAACCCTGTTGTAATCGCTAATTTCCAAGACCGGAGAAAAACTGCCTTCGGCTATATGCAATATCAGAGATTGTTTTATGATGGACCAAGTTGACGGTATTTTACTAGTTAACCGTATTAATATTATCAACGATTTTTAGTGTGCAACTAGGCAATGCAATTATAAATTATGCGGATCCATACACGTTGTTTATGAAGATATTCGCAGAAAAGTCATTATATTCTAGTTATAATGATGCTTCCGTCTTCCTGATAGCTTTATATAATTTTTTCATATTTGTCTATAAAAGAATTACTTCATTAGTTTTATATGGCTGGCAAAGGTTTTCCGTCCTATGAGACAGAAATTTTAATTAATGGAGCATAATTTTAGTAATGTAACTATGACGTTGTCAACTATGTGTGTGTTGGTTTTAGAAGGTATATGGGTCTATGATGTGTTGTATATACTTATGACTTATTTGAATGAAATTCTTACATTTTATTTAAATGCTAATGAAATCCTTTCCCCAAAATAATCATTATATAATATTTAACTCAAAAATATCTTCTGACTATTACACAACATACACCGATCATAAAGTAGAAAAATATCTGTAGGTATTTGTCAAATACCTACAGATACTGCACCAAAAATACTTTGTTTACATAATACGGCTGTTTGGCAGGTACGTCCTTTTATAAACAAACCGCAGTACTTTCCTCTCCCACTTCGTATTTTTGCAAATACACATTGTTTTTTCAACCGACTCTTCAACGTATCAGCGTTTAGCTGACATAACCGTTCTGCATAAGTCAACAAGGATGCCTAAAATGACGCTCTGTTGATTTTTCATTGCATAAAGGAAAAAAAGATCCTTTGTTTTGTTTAGAAAATGATTGAGTAAGTAAATTTTTTATCAGCTCATATTATATTTTTATTATTGATGGAAACATTGACATAACTAATTTAATTTAGGGTAGTAGGCTATTATGCTTATTATAATTGAATTTTTAGGAAAATCTGTTTAGATTTGTCTATTATGAGCTTTGTAATGAAGTATTCGTATCAAATAAGTACGGACAGCGTCATCAACTGGTTACACCCAATACCCAGTGATACCCAATTGATACAGCTGTCTGTACTTACAACAATGACTCAAATTGAGTTCAATCCTTGACCTAAAGTTTTATGTTGACACATAGTGTAGAAAAACCCAAGTCTCAGTTATTATCATCTAATATCCACCTAACCACAAAATGGCAACCGCTCATTTTTGGTTCCCAAGGATTATTTATAAAGCTTTGCTTGTGAGAATGTCGATAATTTTTCAAAACAACTTCGTGCAATTAGTACCTACCTACGTACCTACAAAGTACCTATCTACTCTGTCACAGAGAAATTTAAGTAGCTAGCGACGGCTATAAGCAGTCATGCCTAGTTCTGTTGAATGTATTTTTTTGCAATGAACCATTTTAATTTAAAATGTCCAATGTATAAAACTAAAACAAAAATAGCATACAAAATTGCAACATTTTAGGCCCCCGCTGCATGTTGTTCCCTGTGACGTTTCACACGTCCAATATGGCGGATGTTTGTCCCGCCATAATGCACGTGTAATTGCCGTTACTCGGGTCAAGACGAAAGTCAGAAGGTGTAAAGCCTCTCAGTTCAACTGAGAGCCTTTACACATTTGGAGTATTGATGATTTTCATATTCATTAACTTTTCAAGTTGGTTCTTACGTCTAAAACGCACGTTGACTAGAGAAATCACCAGTGTTTTAGATTTGAGTATCCTTTGTGTTTTATTTTCGATAATATTAATAGTTTTCTAAGAAAAGAGAAAATTTCCATCCCGTCCGTAGCAAAAAAAGCAAAAAAATCACGTTTGTTGTATGAGAACCCCCATAAATATTTATTTTATTCTGTTTTTTAGTATTTGTTGTTATACCGACAACAGAAATACATCATCTGCGAAAATTTCAACTGTCTATCACGGTTCATGAGATACAGCCTGGTGACAAACGGACAGAAAGACGGACGGACAATGGAGTATTAGTAATAGGGTCCCGTTTTAGCCTTTGGGTACGGAACACACATTCAATATTTGAAAACTAAATTATGTAGTCTACTTAAAACGTTCACGTTATATAATTTTGCTGGAAGCCAGTATCATAACACTCCACCAAATAGCATAACAAACTCACAACAAAGATTTCTAACAAGAGCTTAGTTAGAGAAACATTTGCATTAAAAAGAGCATTCAATCTTCAATCAGCAAATGCGAAAGCGAACAAAGTAGCAATAAATAAAATCACACCACGCAAAGAAACGTGTCATAAACGCGTCTTGAGACAGCTCCATTGTAACTGCAATTATCTAGTTAAAGATTGAGATAGATCTCGCAGATAGCTACGAGTGTAATATCGTGCGAGCATCACAAGTGAATGCAAAAATTTTCAATTGAAAGAAAAGTGAAAATTTTCTAATCGTAAGTTAAATGGGCACAGAAAAAGCTGTGGAGCATGTGCTGTGTTGTTGTTGCACTTTCTCCCGTTGTCTGTCAGTGTGTTCGTAGGTAATTGATTGCACGACGTAAACGACAAATTGGTTTGTCTTATAGTAAAGGTCCATTTGATAGCTTTGCGAGTATGCTTGGCTTTGTTTTAACATGCTTTCGATTAAATATGTCTCGTAACTCAACATTTAAAAAATAAAATCTGCGTAAAAAAATGTTACACTTCATTGATCATAGTGATCATATTGTGTGAATGGGGGATACTGTGGATGGAGGGTAGATAAACATTGTATGACTATAAATCTATACATATAATAATCAATTCCACTTTTCGTTGTAATTTTATAACTCAAGAACGGGCTCACCTATCCAAACCAAATGTTTAGGCTTTGTTCCGACTATTTAGTAGATGGTTTATGTGAAGTAAGTTTGCACAAAATCGGTCGAGTGGTTCTTCATTTATCACATTATTGCACCCGTGCGAAGCCGAGGCGGGTTGCTAGTATCTATATGTATAATCTGTAAAACATGACATGGTTAGTGACAAAGTAACTATTGAGGTAACGCTAAAAGCAGATGATAGCAGAAATGGCACGCTGAGTCCCGATTCTATCATTGTCATACTTCTGCCCTGATCCCCATTAGGATCAGGGCGACATTGATAGGATAATATGATTCAGATGGAATAAGGTCGTTGTTATAAGGTGGACAGATGACCTAGTGAAGGTCGTGGGAATCTGATGGATGAGGTTTGAAGTCCAGCTAAGGGGACGTTTTTCAGCTGAAATTATGAATGTCCTTGTTTTATATCTTGTTATATATGTTTAGTTTTCCAAAACACTAAGTAGGACAATAGGATATAATATGGGCAATATCCTATTTTAAACGTGTGGGTATAACATATTTCCTATATTACGGTGCCACTGCGGTCAAATGCGGCATCATGAATGCCTAGACTTAGTGTGTTTATATCCTTTAATTTACTGCACCATTTTACGCCACACTGGAACCTCAACATTGGCATTTTCTATTTGACGTGTTTGAAAATAGATGGTAATTCATATGGTATCCCATTTTGTCGGATGGTACTGATATTTTTAGGGAGAACATATAGAAAATCTTCTTTTGCCTGCGGCTTCGCCTACGTCAAAGTAGACAATTATCAAGGAATACACATAGGGGAGCGTGAACGAGTAACAAACATAAACACATAAATACAAATTTTCGCCTAGTGTGACAGTATTTTTACTAACTTATTTTTTTTTAAATAAAGGCATCTCATCATTTCTTTCATCCAGGTCATTTATGCCTTTTCGATGGAACTCTGGTAATCTAGATTCGAAAAACTGTGTGAAAGCATTTCATCAAGCTGAGAAATCATTACTGGTCCTTGGGCTATAGATAAAGTGATAAGTATTCTATAAGCAATATGAACTATCAAAAGTGGTGTTTGGAATTGATCTTGTGACATTTCAGCGCAAGTTAATCCAATGCAATCTGTGCATTTTTACGTTGACGCGATTAAAACAAATAGCGCACTTGGCTCTCAAAAGTCTCAGATGGGTTATGCGTTTGGGGCGAGCCAATCGGATAGATAGTAGATATACTGATTATTGTATACCAAAAATAAAATTAAAATAGGAATTTAAAATTGACAGGGTGTTACAATGGGCGGTCTTATCGCTAAAAATGATTTATTACAGAAAAACTTTGGATGGATTTGACAAAGGAGAAAAAGATACGCAGGTAGTTCGTGGTGTACTATTTATATATATATACAATACATAAATAATAAAATCATCATCATCTTCCTGCCCTTGTCCCATCTTATTTGGGGTCGGCACAACACGTTACTTTCTTCCATTCTATCCTGTCAATCGTCATGCTATCAGTAACTTCCTTTTCTTTCATATCAGTGTTCACCGAATCCATCCAACACTCATAAATAATAAAATGCATGTAATAAAACAATATATGATAATATATGCCTTAATGAAGTTCCAGAGGAGAGGTAACTTGGCTTAACTATATTTAAAAAAAAATTTGGGTGTTAAATTCTGTGTCTCAGAACTCTTCGTAAATCGTATTAACGTATAAACTGACGTTTTGTCTCTAGGCTCTTTAGTCTATTTTTTTTTGGTGGACTAAATGGTACACACGATAACATGAAACAACCGATAAAAAACTGCGAAAATTATACACTGAATAAAATATGAATTTCCAGCAAATCTCGTGTGCTACATCACATATCTGTTGACGGTTCCTCGCATTAAAGTCACGCTTGAAACGTTTAAATTTTAATAATGGCGGTCGAATATTTAATTTGCAACGTTTAAACTTTATGACGTCACGTTTTCAAGATAAATATTTTACGCATGTTCATTTTCATTTCGAACTGGTTTTGATATCTCTCTTGTGTTTTTTGAGCATTTTTTAAATTAAAAGACAGTATGAAAAAAAAATTTTGGGCGTACAAACTTCTATCGCAAAACAGTTCGAAGAAAACTTATTATATATATTTATACTTATTATCCCTCTCCTAGAGAGGAGGCCTGAGTCTCAGCAGTAGGAACATTATTCTTTGTTATTTCTTTGTATAAATTTAATAGAGATGTATAATAATAGCATCGCATTGGCGTTAATAGCTGTAATGGTATTATTTACATAATTTTAAATAAATAAATTATAAATTTGATTATGTTTATTACTTTTTACTATGGATAAGCGACGCCACTATCTCGCGTTATGTTTTGTTTCTACACCACCCTGAGGTCGACTGGTGGAAAATGTCTAAGGCATTAAGTCCGCCTTTGTACAGTGTTTATTACTAGTGCACAAAGTTTTAATAAATAAAAAAATAAATAAGCTATGATGTGCTTTACATTCCACGATTGTCAAGATGTAGCCTATTCCCTCTTATGAGCTATCAGGAAACACGGACTCCGGCAGAAAGTTCAACTCCTTATGAAATGTGTAATTAATGTGTTCCGAAGTTTCCTGTGCATTGATTTACAACAATTTAGCCTTATTATAATCGAAGTCTCATTTACCATTCTTATTTGCCCCAAATATTGTAAAGAACCCAATTGAAGTATCAAGAACGTCTTTAAAGTGATCAATTTTATCGTTTGCCATACTCGATCATCAGACTCGATTCTTGTAAATCGATTATCTGCTGAACTAATGCAAACTAGCCGTAGGTATGCATAACATCGATACATTATTACAAGGAATACGATTACCTATCGTGACCTTACTTTCGATTAGATCTCAATACCGTTTCTGTTGAGCCGTTTATTTTAACATCACGACTTGTCTAGATTAAAATGAGGTCAGCGTTACAAAGGATTCTCGATCAGAAATCGCTTTTGAGAACGTTGAGATGGATTTTTGGTGAGACAAGGTTGTATGTATGTATTTCGATTTATTGAAATTATCTATACATCGCTCACCCAGTAAAATATTGGCACATCTAAAGTAAATGCGAAATTAAGTTTTAACGGTCTAAGTGCTTAAAATTGGATAATTTATATCTTTGAATATCTATTGTGGTCTATAGGTACTAGTAGCCAACATCACAATTTCTGATATAAAATGTAAAATGAATTTCAATTCAATCTTTGACCCTTGCATCTGTATAATATGAAAAATGTAAGTAGATGTGCCAATATATTGCTAGGTTAGCGATATATAAAAGGAGTAACTGACTGACATATCAACGTACAGCTGAAACGAATGGGACTAGAAGCGTAAAATTTGGACAAGGTTTCCTTTTATGATGTAAGCGCAGCGCAGCACACAGCAGAGAGGATTTCCAAAATTCACCCTCTAAGGGGATGAAACGGTGGTTCAAAGTAACATGCGGGCGAAGGCGTTGGTAGAAGCTAGAGATATTTTCTGTTGATTTACTAATCAATCATGGCTTTTTTAAATGATTAATTATTTAAATTAATTACAGGCTTTCTATTTCTAATATGACGTAAATGATGTTCAGAAATAGCATACAAACTATTTCTGAACATCATTATCATATAATTATCTTTAGCCAGAAATTCACGAAATCGCACGAACAATATAAAAGCGAGTACATAATATGTGTTTGTATGTTTGTTACTACGTCACACTCAATCGGCTGAAAGGATTTGGGTAAAAGACATGCGGACATTTGGCATAAAGTATTCTTGTGCTATTCCAGTTGTGTATACGTTTCCTTAGGATAAACAAACAATAATACTATTATAGATAGATAGACTACTAACTAATACTACTGGTATTATCATACTAGCCAGTGCCTTAGTTTTTTTTTTGCGCGTAAGCCTTATTCTTTTCCTAAGGTAAAAGTAACTTAAATTACTCCTTATAATTGATATTGTAAGGTGATCCTTAGACGCGGGGTTGCGGACGTCGAGCAATGGGTAGCTCGCCGTTCGACCCTCTGGAAACATCCGGACCGAGCCCAAGTCGTCGACGGCGTGTATTGTTCCAAGCGCGCCTCTCAAGAAGATGTAAGACAACCAAAGGAACAGGAGTGGGTTTTTAGTCAATAAAACTCTGACACACCCTTACGCTCCGCCCAAGAGCGATAGATATCATTAGATGATTATCCCAACTAAAAAAAAAAAAAACTCCCACAAAATTTCCAGAGATTAGTCAGAACAAATAGGCAAATAAAAAAAGATATTTTGTTACTTCAAAAAGACACTTCATTTTTTTTTAGTTTAGCTAGATAGATAGATAGTTTTGATGATAATTATGATTTATGATTATTAGATACTAGTATATCTCAGTTTTATAATAATCATAAACACGATCATATAATTCCAGTCACTATATCCAGTAGTAGCCACTAGGGTCACTTGGCAAATTAACTGCATACTTGCATAACAAACTGGCATGTTATACGGAATTCACTTTCCTCTTGGAATGCCGTCTTTGGCATGTACCTACTAAGGTGCTGAAATCTGAGCTGAGATGCTAATTAACATAGATGCAGGTGTTGATATATTAATGAAAGTAGAAGTATGATGGCGTCAGCCACTATATTTGTTTAAAATGATATCGTGGTGGTAATGTTGGGCGAGGTTTGAGTACAGTTGTGCATCGTTCAGTATCACTTATCTTGCATCGTCTTTTGTTTGGCTTGTTTTTTATATATTTGAGCTGGCTTCTGCCAATTGCTTCACTCGTGTGAAAGTAGATTTCTCCATTAACTTTGGACCCCTGTTTCATCTCTTTAGGGGGCGAATTTTGGAAAATCCTCTCTATGTACTCGTCTATATCATAAAAGGAAACCTTGAGCGGAATTTCCCGTTCCTTGTCCCAGTATTTTCGGCTATGTTAATATATCAGTCAGTCAGTTTCTCCTTTTATATACGGGTATATACAGGAAGTCATCAAATAAGATGGGTGTCCTATGAGCGACTTACGGTGCTCTACGTATCCAGTACAACAACGCGTTCAGAGTGGTGTTGGGGCTGCCCCACTTTTGCGGCATGTTTGCGAAAGCGCGTACTGAATGTTTCCACACCACCATGCGCAAGTGGTGCGTGCCCCTAGTGTACAGGGTGCAGGACATCTCCAATACGGTTCTAGGGATCGCCGGCAGACTACATTGCCCTTATATCGGACATTGCTGTAGCAGACACGTCGCTTGCTATGTTTGTAAGTCGCTCGTATTTGTTTTATTGGTGTTTTGTGTGCGGTTGCTGTATGGGTGCTATTAGTTGCCTAATGTACATATATATATTTTAATACTTGAGAGAGCGAGAGAGAGTTTCAAACTTTTACTGGCTAAAACCCACCTGTGTTCCTTCAGTTGCTCTTTGCGTTCCAGGGCCGCGGTAACTCTTCCGAAAAATTTTGCAATCCATATTTTGTTTAACTGATACTATGTTTATGATTGTGTAAGAAAATCCAGTTACTGGGTTGTGGAGACCATATAGATATTGGCTCCATGTAAATAATAGTATTCGGTTGTATATGGAAGACGCAGCGCTAGGAGGCATCTTAAAAGGACACCGATGACCTGGTGAAGTTCGTGGGAATGCGATGGATGCGAGACGGACAGGAACACTATGTCCAGTAGTGGACGTCTTTCGGCTGAAATGCTGACGATGATGATGAGCTGTATTCAATTTGATTGGCAGCCAACTTTAACGTAAGTTTGAAAAAAAGACTACGTATATTGATTATAGTAGAAAATCTGATTAAGGCATCTCTTGCTGAGTTGTACACAATAGTATTATTATGATAACATAATTGTTTACCCACATACTGAGTCGCGTGATTCTTTCGTAGTGAATAATTTTATAACAGACTTCTAGAAAGAGATTGTTCGTCTACTTGTGTTTTTTTTTCTTTGTAGCAATGTATTTCGTCACTCGATTAGTGTCCATATCTGTTAAGTGTGCTTCTGCGAAGTTCGATTTCACAGGTTCAATCACTTTCGTTTATTTTGCTCTAATCTCCTGAAAGTTAATGTTACTCTGCCAAAAGGAACTGGCTAGTCAGCTGACTGTTGTTTGACCCATGCTTTCTTTCATTATACATCCAATTGGACGTATCTTAGCAGATTTCACAAAGCGTTGTCGGACGGATCCAATGCTTGCCAATGCGCAGAGAAATTAGGACAATTGTTTTTGTGGCGATTGCTCCACTGTTGTTTGCGGATATATGTGCGTATTGGCAAGTATCTCATTTTACTGAGAAAACCGTTGCAACCTATATTATATAGGACCACGTTGGCCCAGTAGTATCGGGTGACTTACGAGTTGTTTGTCATGGGTTGAAATCCAGACAGGCGCTTTACTTTGAGTAATCATGAGGGAAAAAATCGTGAGGAAACCGGTAAATCCCAGAATCCCAGAACCAAAAATTTTAAGACATATGATATCCACCCTCGCACTGAGCCCGCGTGGTTGATTACGGCCGTTAGAGTAGGCCTGAGTCCTAGCACTAGGAACATTATAAGACTCATTATGCTATGCAAGTTATGATAATCTAGCTTTTGCCCGCGGCTTCGCTCGCATTCATAAAACCTATGTCACTCAGGAATAAAGCAGCTTTCTATCGGTGAAAAAATTTTAGCAATCGGACTAGTACTTCCAGAGATAACCTCGTACACACAAAAAAAAAACAATTTTTTATTATTTGTGTAGATGAGCTGGCAGGTAAAGCTTATTCAAAGTCCAGTAGTTGTATGTGTATAGTTAGGGTGTGATGAGAATTTTTCTCCTACAGTTGACATTGGTGCGTTTAAAGAACCAATCTTCCCATGAAAACTTATAAAGGCTTGGTGTTCAGCAGCACTTCACGGAAATCTGTTTTAAAAGCATTTTAATACAATATTACCCATTCAGTTTTCTTTCTAATTAAATATTTAATTAAAATTAAAATATTAAATTACAAGAAATATGTAATCGGTAAGTACTATAATATTCCACAAATCCCATTACTGATAATTAAAATCATCATAATGATCTATTTCGCTTCGATGCACGTAAGCCATACTAGTTCAGATGCCAGATGAAGCCATAAATTTTAATTTAATATAATTGAAATGGGTCAATTACGAGGTGTAATCGACCTCATTTTGGTTTTACTACGCTTTTCATTTTTTATTATTATTATTATTGGTAGGCTCGTGCTTGACAAGTATCTCACTTGATGAGCACGCCTGCCTAGATGTAACCTATTGCTATGTTGTAGCTATCAGGAAACAACGTTTCGTACGCTATTTTTTTTTGGGGAAAAATCCTCTAATGACATCCCCCGCTCTTGGACGGAGCGCGAGGGCGTGTCAGACTTTTACTGCCTAAAAACCAACTCCTGTTTCTTCTTTGCCATTGTTCCATGCCCCTGGTGATTTCTTTCAATTGACCCATGGCCCCAGTAGGCTTTGACCCTGCTGGGCCCCTACGGTTGCTGACGTCTCTTTGAGGCGCGCGTGTAACACACTCACACGGTCCGGACTGTTGGACAGCGAGCTATCCATTGCTCGCCGTCCGCAAGGCCGTGCCTGCGGTGACCGGAAATCGGGATCGGAATCCCGGTGGCTGGGGCGCGAAGACCATTACCTGGCGCGTGCGGCCGCCTTACTTCGTAGAAGGAGGTGACCGCCTGCCACTTCTTCTCGCTCCAGACTATGGTCTATACCAAGGCCCGGCGCGAGAGTTTTGCGCATGGCTGGGATGTCTACCATATACCGGTGGCGCTACGCCGTACGCTTAGTGGTCCGATGATGTATCGGAGTTGGCGGAATTAGTTCAAATTTTCGCAATCCATTAAAAGTACAATCCACTAAAGTTTACCTGATCTTTTCAAATGAAACACGTCGACTGTAAAACATAAAGGCAGAGGATTTCTTGTTTTGAAGGTATGTTTTCTTTAGTAGAATGACGCTGTCTGGAATAACCGAATAGCTAGAGGAGAAAAAATGTCTTGGCGAGAGCTGCCGGACTCCTTAATATGAGAAGCATAAGGCTGCTTGATGTGGTCACGCTTAAGAGAGGTTTTGGGCACAGCCCTGGAAAGTAAAGAATAACTGAAGGAATGTGGGCGGGATTTAGTTTTTCTTTTTTAGTTAAAGCCTGACACTCCCTACCGCTCTGGCTTCGTGTACTAGCTTCTGACGTTTTATAAGTGAAAGTGACCCATGTGAAATAAAAACATCAGAATTTTTGAATTTTCTACCCAAAGTGGTCGAAAATATTTGATGATTTTCCTGCGTCAAAAGAATGGTAAAGATCTAAAGAAATTGCGAGATATTGTAGATCCTAGTGTATAGCGTTTTTTTTTGACATGGGAAATCATTCAATGACTTCTCCCGTTCTAAGGTAGACCACCATATCCAATCCAATCCCACCCATACGCACAAAGCGTTTTGAGAACACATTTATTGTGCGTACAGCCAAGGAGTGGAATTCCTTGCCGGAGTCTATGTTTCCCGATAGCTACAACTTAGGGGTCTTTAAGTCAAGAGACAATAGGCTATTTCTAGGCAAGCGGGCTATATTGTCGACTACATCATCGCTTACCATTAGATGAGATGGTGGTCAAACGCGAGCCTATCATTAATAAAAAAAAGGTGGAGCGAGAGGGCTTGTTAGACTTTTATTGACAAAAACCCACCTGTGTCAATGAGCTGCCTTTTTCGTTTTAAGACGGATTCCCTTACAAGAATTCCCGAGAATATATTTTAAATAACTACTAAAAGAATTGTTTACTAACGATTCAGTTATTTTTTAACTGGAAATTGGTTTAGTGAATCAAATGGAAAGGTCGGTTTTCGTTTTTTAATTGGTGTTAACGTGTTCAAGTGTTTTGTTGTTTGTTTTATTTGCTTTGATGGTTATTTGTTGATTTTTATCTGTTGTATGATTGCGTTTTAACATTTTTATACCTTCTGCTATCATAATATAATTTACTATACTCGTACCATTCGCAAAGAATATGTATTAAGTCAACATCATGCCTGTATGAAGGCTGCGAGATTGTTTGAAACTCCGTGGTGAGTCTCCGCGGCTCTGGAACGCATCTGAAGGAACACGGGTGGATTTTAGTCGATAAAAATCTTACATTCTTTTTCACTCGGGAGCGGGAGACGACGTTATTTGTTGACTAACCACTCTAAAAAATTTTTTGTTGAAGTTCCATGTAATAATCCCTAATGCTAATGCTAATCAACCGGGCACAAATCCAAAATCCTGGATGCCACTGAGAAATCTCACAAGGAAAACCTAATAACGCTTTGCTTAACCCAGAAATCTAATTAAAGACCTAATGATTTGATTGCGGAATTTTCTGAATGAAATGCCGTAGTCCTAGAACGCAAAGGGAAACTCCAGAAGTTATTTAATAATAATAATATTTTTTATTATTATTTTGTAACAATCTATCCTTGGTGAAACTGGAGTCTGTGACGCAACTCCAGGCTACAAAATCTAATGGTTTCCAAACTCCAAAATAAGAATAATAATAATAAAAGTTTATTGACATATAGTTTCACATAGAAATTAATCCCCTGGTCCATAAAGTAGTGTAAACTGTATCATAGGGACCAGTGTCTTCGCCAGCTTTCGTAAATACATTATGTCAGAAGTAGATACTTTTAAAATTAAGGTTAAATAACAAAATAAATACTTAATTCTAGATTTAAAAGTAAGCATTTTGTGGAGTGTGTGTGTGTGTTTTGAATTGTGTGTAAGTGAAGTTATAAATAATAATACTAATAATAATATTTATTTGCCTGAAATTAAGTTTTCAATTTCATCATAATTGTACTGTAAAATAGGCCTCATGGTATACAGTAGCGCAACTACCAGACAAACGAGGCCATCAAGAATACTTAATCCATTACAAAATGGCGGGCCACTGCAATCCTGTAACCACAACAATGACACTACAAACCGACAAACGTAAGACTTACACAAACAGCGATAATCAATCCAATGACATAACGTCCAATAACTGAAGACACATGTAGATACCCCACCTAGTATTAAATATCAATAAACACTGAACACAAAAGTGCGGATACCTCGCTTACGCAATAGATGGCGTGAAAGGCGCAGGTGCGCGCGCGCCGTTTATCGACCAATCGCTTTCCAATTTTGTATGCGAAAGAGATAAATGCAGAAGGTTAGGACTATGGGGTATGTTTTTTTTTCGGTTGGAAAATCATCCTATGACATCCCCCGCCCTTGGGCAGAGCGCGAGATAGTGTCAGATTTTTACTGACTAAAAACCCACTCCTGTTCCTTCGTCGCCTTTCGTACCGGGGCCCAGTCTTTATTTCAGAATCAGACCCTTGGCCCCAGTAGGCTTCGACCCTGCTGGGCCCCTACAGTTGCTGACATCTCCTTGAGGCGAGCGAGAAACAGTACGCGCCGTCAACGACTTGGGCTCGGTCCGGACGGTTACCGGACGGTCGGACGGCGAGTTACACTATGGGGTATGATTAATAGCATAACATAGCAAAAGTAGGCCTATAATGTACCCATTATTGGGACTGAGGCATCCTTTTTATGAGAGAGAATGGCCCGTACACCAAGCGAGCCTTTTACCAAAAATTACGAAAATATTAAAGACGTGTGACATCTACAGAACATTGTGGAAACCTGTAGTCTGAGAACGAAAAGGACAACTGAAGGACACAGGTGTTGTTTTAATCAGTAACAGTCTGACACGCCCTCGTGTTCTGCCCTAGTGCGGGAGAAATATTTGATGATAACCCACCTTAAAGAAAAAAAAAACAAAAACATCTACAAAGTTCGTAAATTCCAATGGTTTTGAGAAATGAGTTTTCTGTGCTTTTCTTTATTATGTTTCAAGTGTTGATCATTGTCGGACGATTGTCGCTTGAACTGGTTTTCAGGGCTTGCCTGATAAGATTTGGTAAATGCACCTGTTTGTCAAAAGTATGCGGGACACATGTTGGCCACATGTCTGGTAACGTTTGTAACCGTCAACATGGCGGTTAATTTTGAGTATTTTACCGTTAGTTCAAAATTCGAAGGTTACGGTAAAAAAAGTTTTTTTTTTAGACCCTTTTTTCCAATTTAGGAATTAATTAAATGACACCTCGCGCTCATTGGTGAAGTGAGAGGGAGTATGAGATTTTTACTCAAACCCACCTGTGTTCATTCAGTTGCCCTTTGCATTACAGCTTTCAAACAATCCCATGATTCTCCTTAGAATGTGTTTGAATTTTGTTATGACAGATAAGCCTGATGCAATGATTAGCCATTTTTGTAAAACAATTCTCGTTCACCTGTATCAATAAGAGAGATAAATAGATAGATATTCTTTATTGTACACCAAAAATACAAATTATATTGGGAAATTCAAATTAATAGCGTGTTACAATGGGCGGTCTTATTGCTAAAAGCGATTTTTTACAGACAACCTTTGGATGGATTTGACAGAAAAGGAGAAAAAAGTTACGCAGGTAGTTCGTGGTGTTCTATTTACATATATACATAAACATAAACTACAAAACACACACAACATAAACTAATAAATTGCATATAATACAAATAAAATAATATAAATATATATAATTATGAAAGCAAAGAAATGATGTATATAATGACGACGTTCAAGAGGAAGGGTAGTGATCCTTAACCATATTTAAGAAACCTCAATTTCTAAAAAAAGCCGTTTAGATATTAAGTATTTTATTTGCATAAACTACAGACCACTTAGGTAATACACTCATAGTTGATTACTATATTGCCTAGAAAATACCGATTTGCCAATGCGCAAGTTGCATGCTACCGGCCAGTTAGAACAGCTTAAAAGTTGCACACAATATTGTGAGAAGTCAATGACCTTTTGACAGGGTTCGGTGACAGTTGAAGTCAATCTGTCATGCGGAAAATGTAAATTGGAGAAAACAGAGAGTGTCGAAAAAAATGTTGACATAAGACTTGAAATATCTGTGACCGATACAAGTATTACAAAAGTAATTATAGTGTAGGTATAAGTGTGAATCTCATGGCAAATGCTAACTTTATTTTTGTAAGGTAGGAAATCGTCAAATAAATTTTCCCTCTCTAGGGTGACACGAGAGGGCGTGACAGGTTTTTACCGACTTAAATCCACCTGTGTTCTTTAATTACCCTTTGCGTCTATGGTAACTCTTTCGAAAATTCTCACGGCCCTAGCGTATAGCGGTCTTTTGGACTGTTACGGTTTGCTGATATCTCTATTATCATTTTTATATTCTAATGATTTTTTATGTAGTCAGATTAGGTCCATAAAATCTCATTAAAATAAACCATTATTTTGAATTAACAGTTTTTCAATCGAGAACGAGAATGTCTTAACTTCATATCTCTAATATCTACGTCATTCCTTAATAAGCTCTATAAATGAAGCAATAAAGTGTGCAGAGTTAAACAAACCATTTTTTTCAGCAAACACAATTATTGTTTTACAAAAAAATCTCATACAATACAAAACCTAATTACAATCGCCCACTTTTTCTTACACACAAATCAATTTAACTACCTTGTAACTACAAACTCACCCTATTTCTACTTAATTCCCCAATAAGCTCCTGAAGCAATAAAGTATGCAGAGTTAAACAAACCATTTCTTTCTGCAAACACAATTATCAAATATATAATACAAAAAAATCTCCCGCAATACAATAATCCTACAAAAATTTCACTTAGACAAACCCTAATTACACTCGCCCACTTTTTCTTGCACACGAATCAATTTGGCCCAAGATTAATTACACTGTATAGAAATTGGAACAGCCAACTCATTCCGTTGTCACGGAAGAGGAAATTATAAGGAGAGAATGATAAGTGTATTCCCATAACACAGAGATAAGGAATGGATTTCGTTTATACGTAATTAGTGAGATGTGATTAAGGGACAGTTTTATTTTTTACTTTCTGTGTACGTTTTTCTGACACGTTGTGTTTTTTTTTTCTTTTGATTTGAAGATGGTAGTCACATTGAGTCTTTTCAGGAAGAAGATCGTAAGCGACAATTTGCGTTTTTTGCTGGCATCCATTTTCTCCTCGTCTAAGAAGAATCCGAATATAATTTATGTCTCTTCAAGTCGCATTATTCACTCTTGTGAATAGGCTATTAATAAAATAATGCGAAGCGTATTATTTTTTTAATAGCCTATATACACGCACATCGAAGGACTGGAATAATTAGCCTGCCCCATCTAGTAAAGTTACGATCGTTTCGTTTGCGTCGAACACCTCGAGTAGGCGACGCCTCCGATTCCTTTGTTGTGACGTCATCTCAACGCTCAGTCACGTGGGGCAGTAGTTATAAGTATTCATAATAAGTTGTATATATTTTTTTAGAATGATGTTGTCTTAGTGTGCGATTTTTGCAGGAATAAGTTTTCTCTTCCAGGATTAAAAAGAATTGAATAAATTCTAATAAGTCTAGGATAATTTACTAAATGATATTTATTTTGCAAAAAGATTAAATTATAATAAATAATAGAATAAATTAAGCTTATGATGTTCTTCCTAAAAAGGGTCAGTTTACTTAAAGGTACTGTTAGATAAATATATACTTCTATGTAACACACATACTATACAGAGGATAGATTTGTATTTTTGTTTGTAATGAATAAACTGAAAAACTATTGGACCAATATATTATTATTATTATTTATTTGCTTTAGATACAAGATCCATATTTTTGTTAGAAAAGTAGGTGCTAAATATTATGTTAATAACAAAATGACAAATACAAATTACATAGAATACCAAGAAATTTCTATTATAAAAACAATTATATTACGCATAAAATGTGTAGATTAAAATTTAGTAAAAATTATGTCATAATTTTTAATAATATTAATTTAAAAAAAACACAAGCTTATCACTTAGTCACATAGGTACATTTTTTCACGAGGGCCAAGCCGCTGGCATAAACTAGTAGTAAAACAAAAAAAGAAAATGTGGATACGGATAAAATAACGCAAAAGTACAGTCACTAAGAAAAGAGCTTTGTACTTTTAAAATAAACTTAGCCAATATTGTACCAACAATAGATATTTAATTTAGTTGACGTAAACACTGGCATTTTGTGTGAAAAGCCAATTTTCCTAAAGGCTTTGTGTGTTAATAGTTTCTTCGCTGTAGTTACTTAACATCGACCAGAGACAAAAGGTTGAGTCATTATGCGTTCGTTCTCTTACTTTTTTTCATACAAAATAGTCTTTTGCTTGTTTGGTAAACACTCGGCGTTGCTGTAACGTTTAAAAAAATAGCATACCTAGTGGTTTTAATTGTTGGCCATTTAAGTATCTTTTAGTAGACTTTCTATTTTGCAAACACCTGGTAATTTCAAAGCATTTGTTTCATCTACAATGTCGTTTTTGCGTAGATTTTAGTTTTGATGAAACAACCTTAGGTGTGGGTCATCATCGTCACCATTTCAACGGAAAGTCGTCCTCTGTTGGACATAGGCCCCCATCAAGTGTCACTATAACGATCGGTCCTGAGCATCTCGCATTCATTGGATTCGCGCAGCCCTCACCAGGTCATTGGTCCACCATGTGGGAAGCCTACTAACGCTGCGTCTTCCGGCACGTGGGACGTATGTACTACTTATAATATTTACGTACTAAAAAGTTGTTGCATAATATCCAAAAACAAGGAAAAAGCTCAAAACTAATTGACAGAACCACGCCTCTTCATATTTTTCTAACAAAATTATTCATACAAACATGATTTATCTAATTCTACATAATATTGATTACCTAACATGTAAACGTATAACCGCAGAATGCCCTGAGGCTTCTTTAATTATTTTACAAATTGCAGCGATGTATTAAGCGCCGCCATTTGCAATCAGGTGGGTTTCACTAATGCTGCTGTTAAAATAATGTGATTGCGTTCCAATATGCCCCAAGCGTTTCGTGTCGTATTGATTCTATATTTAAACTAAAAAAAAATATGGAAAAATATCGTGCCTTATGAACGTGACTGTACAATTGGTATAAAAATCAGTTCTATGTATTTTTGGCAGAATTTCTTGAAGTGAAGTTCAGTGGCTGCTTTGATTTCTAGTGGATATTGTGATCTAAAAATAGTGTACCTTTGTCTCTCAAGGTACGTTCGCAACTTGGACATGTAGAATTATTGAAACAAGCTTGATCTGTCTAATAACAATAATAATAAAACGTTTACTTCGGAACTTGCCATATAGTGTTAGTAACAATTTAAACTTAATTTAATATTTAGCTGGGAATGTTATTGTAGTGTTCATTACCTCAGTTAAGTTTTCCGAGAAGATAACATTAGAAAAACATTAGAAAGTGTACAACTATATTCTAATGGTAAACTAATTAAGTATTCATAAGATGACATGGCTTAAAAGACTTAGTACCCAAGCCAAAAACACTAATAAAAAAAGCCTGTTGTATTTTTTTTTATGGAAACCTTTTTGAAGGTTCGTTATTTGAAACGAAAAGTAATTCTGTTGTCAAGTTAAACTTTACATAACGAGACAAAGAGGTCGTTGTCCAATTAGATCTGACTCAGTCGAAATTATAAGGGCCGAATATCAATAAAAATAACCGTTGAAATTCTTAGAATGTTAATTGTTAATAATAGCAATCATCCGTTTAGCAAATCGACGCGTGCTCAATGATACCTATTACACTTTCCCAGACTATAAGCTTTTAACACTTTACTTTCTGTATTTCATACTCCACTCAAAATTTGACCTTATAATTGGAAGGTCAAGGTGCAATTTAGTTCAGCAGGTAATTCGAAATCTTTGAAATCAAATGGTATTTGTATGTTACGCGAATGAGAATTGGTGTAATTGCTTCCGAAACGCCAATTTAGAAGTTTAAAGTATGTCTATGTCAATTGTTTACATTTCGTTTTCAAATGCCATCTAGCAGCTTTAGGCTCAGTGGAAAGAGGCTGATTGGTGATTCAGATTTGGTTCAGGCCAATCTATAAAGCCTGGAGCACAGGCGTAGGGTAGCCAGCCTTTCGGTATTTTACAGGATGTATTTTGGAGAGTGTGCGCGGGAATTTCATGACTTGATTCCACCATCTCTTCCTTTCTACCATCAGACGACGTACGGCGAGTATCCACCCCTACGTCTTTGAAAACTATGGACCGGATTAAGCGTTTTGCCCCGTCGTTTCTATTGCGTACATCGAACGGTTGGAATAATTACCCTGCTGTGGTCTTCCCGTCCGATTATAATTTAGGTATCTTTAAGGCTAGAGTGAAAAGGTTCTTAATAAACTAGTGCACTGGGGTGCACTTTGAGGGTGGGCCCTCTAAAATTGCATCACTGCTTGCCATCAGGTGAGCTCGTAGTAAAGCACTAGTTTATATCTATTAAAAAAAATAAACATCTATAGATGTTTCTTTGTAATACAATCGTAAAAAAAGAAATTTTTACTTTTTAGCTAATCATTATTGATCTGGTTCGATGCCATCGTGTTATAAATAGAATTTTTAGATAAAAATCGAATTCTAATTTAACGATCATCAATAAGTAAAACAAATTATTTTACTCTGCTTTCCCATATTTACTTATTCGATAGACAACATCGTAAGTGACAAAGCAAAAGCTATGCAGATAAACCTTTTGCCATTGGAATAAGATCGAAAATTCACTGAAAGCCAATCAGGTTATGAAACCGCAATAAACCAGTTTCGTGATGGATTTAAATATGAAATTGACGATTATGGCATCCGTCATGAGTGAGCGACGAAAGTATAATAATTTCCGAAGGCGTACGGTGAAATAATGAAGTTTGGTTTTGGTTAAAAATTACCCTGTTATTATGGGAATGTATGGCACGCAATGGAATACTGTAACCACAACGAGTTCAGAAGAAAATTAGAAAGGCTTTGAAGGGCTTCCGTGACTTATGGTGTCAACACTTTTTTCTTTTTATACTAGCTGACCCGGTGAACTTTGTCCTAATAGTAAGAATAACGCCATCTATTGGCCTTACCAGAACAGAATAGTTCATTTTATAATGACATTTTAATTAGAGGTGGCGTTGAATTCGGTTTTTTTTTTGTCGTGATTTTTTCCTTTTTGTCTCACAGTTCAAACCTTCCCTGAACTACTACAAATATTTCAAGACTAAAATTAGCCAAATCGGTCCAGCCGTTGTCGAATTTTAGCGAGACTAACGAACAGCTATTAATTTTTATATTTATAGATAGGCTCGCGTTTGAGGACCATCTCACATGATCGTAAGCAATGATATGGTTAACTATGGAGCACGCTTACCTAGAAGTAACCTATACACTCTTGACTTATAAGTCCCCAAATTGTAGCTATCAGGAAACATAGACTCTAGCAGGGAATCCTACTCCTTAACTATACGCATAATGAAAGTGTTACCAAAACATTTTGTGCATATGGGTGGGATGTCCACTGCGTACCGGTGGGTCATCATACATCTTACTTAACCGTACTTCCGGAATTGTCCTGTTGGCCTGGTATACCTCTCCACTTCTCAAGCAGCTCAGGATATGTTGCTCTCTTGTTGCTACGTCATTTTGTACTGGCGACCATTTTTGGAAACCCATTTGTTGAGTGTGCAAGTGACCTACCTTTTTTATCGATGTAAATTAATAGCAGTGTTAAGGCAGAGGCCGTAGTCTTAACGTAAATCTTGGTAAGCAGTCCACTTAAGCCTATAGCCTTATACTTATATCTTTATTTCCCATATATCGCAATAATTTTCCACTAACTGAGGGTTTTCCTTTGGTGCACTAGCATAGCGCGGATAATCGTCGGTTGGTATTACGTTCCATAAAAATTGTCTAAAGGGCCTCTGCGAGATGGCTTCGGCCCCTCGTACGTCTTCCAAAGGTCCAGGATCGCAGGTCCTGTGATAAATAAATGAATTGGGTGACTTTAGGTTATAAGATCTTTCCTCGCAAATAATGTATTTCTGGCAAATAAACGTTTTGATTTGATGACAAATAATAATAATTAATGTTACCCGAATGTATCTTACTGATATTTTGTCGATAGAAAAGAAGAACGTTCCAGATGTAGACGAAGGCAAGAGAACGATGCTGTCTTGAACTGGTTTTGGTAGAATATGTCGATTAATCAGAGATCACTTAATATTCATTGCCACTTTTTAAACAGACACTAATCAGGTTTTAGCTTCAATAGAACACTAGCAGGATTTAAATATTTTATTGGTGATAATTGAGTATCGATAAAAATTAGCAACGCCTTCTCTTCCTGCAGGCGTCTCTAGCTAGTTTATAGCATCTGTTGATAATGTGATCGCTTTTGCTTAGAGTAAAGGTGTCATGTTCTAAAAGTTGGTCAATACAGAGGTACCTTTTTATGGGAAAATATCAAATAAATTACTAGTCCCGTTCTAGGTAGAGCAAAAGACCGGGTGTGTTAGACTTTTACTGACTAAAAACAACCTGTGTTCTTTTAGGGGCATGATAACTCTTTCGAATTTTCCACAGTCCTAGCAGACATTGAGCAGTGGTAACCGTTACGACTTACGAATTGTAGGTCGCGGGTTCAAACCCAGCCAGGCGCATTACTTTGTTTAAATTATTTCATCACCACTGCTCTCAAAATGGTAAAGGAAAACATCGTGAGGAAACCGGCATATCCTAGAACCAAAAATTCGAAGACATGTGACATCCACCAACCCGCACTGGACCCGCGCGGGGGATTACGGCCCATTCCCTCTCCTAGAGAGAGAAGGAAAGACGCCTGAGTCCCAGCAGTGGAAAATTAAATGGCTGAATATGCTTATATGCTAGCAGACATAAGCCCTAGTGGCCTTCCATTTTGGCAAGATCTCTTTGAGGGGCGCGTGGGAGACAAAGCACCGCCGACTCAATGGTGATCTACTCGTTACTCGCCCCGTTCCCTAAGCCCGCACCTACGGTGACCGAGAATCGACGTGTCTACCTTATATCAACATTTCTAGTAGTATAATTAATTTAATAACAGAACCATAACTGGAATCAAGGATTTACCTTCGTGAAGCTTTGGACGTTCTTAAGTATCTGACTTTTTCCGCGATTTCGACCTACTAAATAAAAATCGCTTCAGACATTTTCATAGAAAATAGCAGGGCTAAGGATCATTTATTATCTACTTTTACATTGAAAGTGATCTTGAAGGCTGGATTACTTACAAAATAAAGTTACGACAGGTATGAATTATTACATTATAAACTCTTTGAAAAGTCGAATCACGATAATTCAATAGAGTTAACTTCATTACCTAAATATAACATCTATGATTTATTAATTTAAGACATATTGAATACACTAAAATAATTGCTCTTCGGACCTGTCATTCGGTGATTGATGAATGTAATTGAATGAATCGCAAAAAATAGGACAAAATAAATCATTGCTTAATTACTTATACGGGCTTAAGGTTTTTGTTTGCGACTGTACCGATGACATTCAATATTAAAGTTTTTAAATATTTAATTTTATGGTTTGTTTTTAATAAATATACCACGCGTTTTAATTAAAATGAATTAAATTATAAAATAAACATCGCGATAATATAATCATGATTTTTGACTGGTCTAGTGGTTAGAGGCGCTGACTGCTATACCGGAGGTCATGGGTTCAATTCTCACCCAGGACAAATGTTTGTGTGATGAGCACGATCATTTGTTCTGTGTCTGGGTGTAATTTATCTATAATATGTATGTATTTAGAAATATACAAGTATGTTTATCAGTTGTCTAGTACTCATAACACAAACTCTGCTTAGCGTGGGACTAGATGGGGTTGTGTGATAGTTGTAGAATATTATTATTATTAATAGTTGGTGGGTACATTTTTTTTATACTTTTATCTCAAGATCCAGAGGTCCTGGAATTTTGGACGGTTTACGATGGGCAGATGCCAACTCGCACAGGCTCCTTAGGCTTTTTTCATGGAATGTGATACGAACCGAAGATATGTCCTGTACGTGATATGCTAATGCACCCAAAAACAAGCTCCGTGAGCTCACTTGCATAGCGCATACAGGGATAATCGTCAGTTGGTCATCAGTTGGGTATACTTGCCAGGTGCGAATATACCCAAAGAATTACCAACTATTTAATCTCCTTGTTCATAAGGTACGTTTTCTTTTCTTGCTAAGCGATATTGTCCTGTGAAATAAAAACGGGCTTTCGCTCGATGTAAGTCCCGACACATGACATGCGGTACGGCTGGCGTCATGAAGCCTGCATTCAGTGACGCGAGCACGACGTTGCCGCTTCTTTGACAGTTTCATAGTTTTGTATGTAAGTTGAGAGCAGGCCTAAGGGTCACCACACACGGACCACACGCGACCTTCACAAACGCTGCCACGAGAAACTAGAAGCGGACACAAAGGAAGCTGAAGCACGCGACAGCCACTTGTTGCCGGTGACTGCTATTTTTTTTTAAGGCGTATAGGTCCTTGAACATCTGGCTGGAATTAAACTCAACTCCTAGGTTAAGCTTTTTATCACTTTACGTCATTCTTGAATGGAACGTGGACAGTTTGTCCTTAAAGGTTTGGCACAATACGTTTATCACACTAAATATTAAGAAAGCGAAAATGTATGTGTATTTTTGTTTTCCTTCACGCTTAAACAGCTGAACGGATTAAGATGAAATCGAGTAATCGGTTAAACCGTATCCTGCAACATACATAGGATACTTTTGTTCCAAGAGTACGTTCCCTTGAGTTTTCTACTTTCTTACGGGCAAAGCCTCTAGCAGAAGCTGGAGCCAAATAAATGTTATAGAATTCTCGCTAAAAAGCAAATAAAACGATAATAAATTACACTTAAGACTAAAAGTACTTACTCCTCCTTAGTAAAGCACTAAAGTCAATATTACCGTTCCGTCATAAACATGATATTTATTATAAGAAACAACTTACAAGTCGTTAACATATCCGCTGTTCTTATTCCAGTGACGTGCTAAAGAGTAGTCATTAACTCCATCCCGTTGCGATACCGCAATGCATTCGCGCCTTTACCGCAAGAAGCGGCCATCTTGTAATAGCGCCATCTATCGGTGACCCACATGATTACGTGTGTTTATGGAATAACGTTCCTTTTTTAAATGTTTGAAACTTTTATGGGTATTTGTTTAAAAGATATAAAAAACGTTTTGCAAAAAAATACAACGGACTTCAATGTAAAAAAAAAGACCAAAAAAAAGTGCATAATAACTTACAAATAAAAATTTACAAATACAAAATAACTTAAAAATACATTCAGCCGTAGTACTTTTAGCCAGTAAAACTTTTTTTTCGTGTAGGTTTATTTTTGTATGGCCTATTAAAAAATAACTGTTTGTTTTTAAAACTTTAATCTGGATTATAATATCAGAGGGCAAAACCCGTACTTAATCACTCACAAGCTACACTAAAAGTTGTAAATGTCAAAATAAATGCGTATTTAAACTTTTTCTTTGTCTACAATTAAAAGTAGGTCACACCTTGAGTTAACTTTTATACGTTTTACGGTAATGAGGTAGTGTGCATGTCTAAAGTTTAAATTGTAGCCGCCAATTAGCGTCGCCAGAGCAAAGACTAAATAAAAAAGATAAACGTTTTAACATACAACCTTGTCATTATCAACTATTATCGTAAAATAAATTGTGGGCTTGTGAATTTACATGACAGTGTATTATCATAATGAGGAGCAAATGTGTGTCTGTACTCGTAGGGTACACTTAGGGGCCAGTTGTCACAGCATATGGCGATGGAACGAGATTTAAAATGAACTAATTTGAAGAAGGTACATAAATAAATAGTTGTAAAAAAAAGCTGTGCAGTTGTATAAGTATTACAGACATGTAAAAATCGCAGCCATATATTTACAAATAATATGAAGATGGCCAGCGGTTCGTAAAAAAAAATGTGTAAAAAGAAAACTACACCGATTTATGAAAAGAAAAACACTTTTTTGTGTTTTCTAATTCTCTAACGTAAATGCACACAAAATGCCAACCCAAACATGCAAATAGCACGGTATATAGTTGAATAAAACCTACTTGTTAAACATTAAATTAACTAATCAAAATCTACACTGAAATCTGTAGAAGTGAAAATTCTGTACATTGAAATTTCAAAAAAATAAATGGCAGGGTGTGTTACTAGACCGACACCGAACCCAAAAATGTGATTACAAAATGTTTTGTCTGTCTGTCTGTCTGTTTGTTCAGTCATCACGCAAAAGCTGCCGGTTCGATTACTATGAAACTTGGTATAATTATTTTTTAATATCCTGGGCACCACACTGAGTACTTTTTATCCCGGAAAAGTATATACAATAAAAAACAAACTTAATTTTGTGGTTCAATACCTACTATAATATTTTATTTTAAGATACAATATCGCTCGCCATACAATTCAATGGACTATCACACACGACGAAGATAATAAATAATATTTCACATTTTCACATCTCAAAAACCCAATAAAACCATTTTCGACTTCTAAACGGACGAAGTCGCGGGCAAAAGCTAGTATCAAATATTAATGCAAAATGTTTCGTACATTTTAATAAGTATAATGTTACATTTGAATCAGAAAAAAATTGACACATTTATTTAATGTTGAAATTATAGTAGTACTACAGAATGCGGATAAAAAAGTCGTGACCAAAGTATTATTTAAAATTTTCTAAGCTATTTAAAAAATGAGGAAGTGTTTGCGTCTCAGTTTTTTAGACAATAATGATTATTATTTATTACCTTTAGCAGATATTATTTGCTTAGATAAAAATTATTACGTGTGCAATTATCACAAATAATAAGCTTGAACTAGTTTGTTCTGAGAGTAGTAGTATTTATTTAATACTTTATGCACAAACGTACAGCGGCGGACTTAATGCCTTAGGCATTTTCTACCAGTCAACCTTAGGGCGATGCAGAGACAAATAGTGGTAGGTGCAATAAAAGAGAGAGAAAAGGCGAATAGGTACAAGAATAGATATACTAATAAACCATAAATATCATACAATTAATAAACTATCTACATATATGTCTACACCAATAAAGTCAAACAATTGGTTCAAATCGACAATTTGAAAACATTAACGCTACGATGACACCACTGCCAATTTCTAAAAAAAAATAATAGTAATAGCAGCAGGGTTGATGGTACGTTTAGCGCAGTGGTTGAGCAATTGGCTGCTAATGAAATGCTATCGCGGGTTCGATCCCCGTACGGAACAAATATTTCTATTAACTTTATTTTGTTTATGCTCAACATACTTTCTAAATGTAACTCCATACTGGTTTGTGTAAGGTGAAAAATAGATTAATAGAGAGAGCCCTGGCACCCATAACACAAGTTTAATCTTAGCTTGGGTGTCAGTGGTACAATCAGAGATTTATGCAATTTGAAAAACCTTGCTGTCATAATCTGATCTGTAATTAATAAAAACGAAAAATATAGAAAATAATAATAATAATATATTTATACATATAATATAGAAAAGGAAGTAGTATGACGGTTGACAGGATAGAATGGACGAAAAAAACGTGTTGCGCCGACCCCAAATAAGATGGGACAAGGGCAGGAAGATGATGATGATGATGAAAAATATAGAAAAAAAAAATATAGCTGAAACACATATTTTCCGGTTGTATTGTGTATGTGTGTGTGTTTACATGATTTTGTAACGACCTACGTATCAGGAGTAAATTCCTAATGCAATATTTATTTCTCACTCTCTCCCTCAAACTATTCTACATTCTATAAAATTGACCCAATCCCATTCTAAACTAAGAAAACTAATATTTACAATGATAATATATCACCATAAATCATAAGTTTCATAGCACACAATTTCCTAGAGACTCGGTTACTAATATTTTATCAATTCAAAGTAACTTCGAACATTAATTTGTACAACAGCTGACTAGACAAGCGCTGTACTAGCCGGAGATACTAGTAAATAGTGAAACTGATTTCGAAAGCGAACGTTAGGTGAATAGCCCTCTTGCGTAGCTGATACAATGATTTATTTAGAAATTACTTTAAACGCCCGATTTTATGGTTTGACCTTGGTTCTTTTTGCATTGACTGGCGGATGAGGTAATTCAATTAAGAGCTTGGTATTTTCAATCAATATTTCGATGTTTTTAGGGTTCCGTACCTCAAAAGGAAAAAACGGAACCCTTATAGGATCATTTTGTTGTCCGTCCGTCTGTACGTCTGTCTGTCAAGATGCTTTATCTCGGGAAAGCGTGGAGGTATCGAGTTGAAATGAAATCCACATACTCAGGTCTGTGGTCCCTTGAAGCTGTAAAAAAATCATGAATAAAACAGATACAGCCGGATATGTCGCAAAAAACATATATTTTGATACTCTCAAAGGAATCAAAGAATCCTGAAATTTGGTATAAAGCAAGGTCTTATAGCACAGATACAGAAATAAATCTGAAAACAGTAAATTTGTTGTTACCTACGTCACAAAAAAAAAATTCGAAAAATCTTCGAGACGCCATTCGGGAATTATAGCTTGTAAGGAACCCTCAGTGCGCGAGTCCGACTCGCACTTGCCCAGTTTTTTATTTTAAGGTTTCCGTAATTCAGTCGGTAAAAAAGGAACCGTCATGAGATCAGGGGCATTACAATGACGTGTTAAAATGTCGTTCGACCGAAAAAGGGGGAGGGTGCGATGCACCACCAAACTGGTGGTGTATAGCACCACCAGTTTTTAATAAATACAAAAAAGGGGTTCTATCCGTACCTATTACTGATCGTATCTATGTAAGTACTCAAAAGTAAAAAAAAACGAAATCCCAAAATTGTTCAGGAAATATTGTCATAATTGGTAAATTCATAATTGAATCGATCATTCATAATTATTGCCAATATAAAATACTAGCGCAGCGTTTTTTCCATTTTGATCGCCATAGCCTGTAAAATATTCCCATAAATTGAGTAACATTTTGGGATATAAACAAACGCTAATAACTTTGCTGTTTATGAATATTATTTATTGAGAATTTACTTAAATAATAACAAGACCTATTATAATAAGCCTTTTAAGTATTTGTACTAATTAAAAATTAGTGGTGTATAGCTCCATCTGTTTAACAGTTCAGTTTAGGTCGTCAAATGGATTGCGTTAAGAGACACTCCTGCGTGCAAAGAAAAAATTAAACTAAGTTAATGCAATCTCAACCAAATGCCGTTTATGCTCCATTTATGACGCACATTCTGACTTTTGACTAACAGGATATCCCTGTAGAATCCAGAAATTAGGTAAGAAGAGAGGTTTCAAAGCACAAGTAAAAGGAAAAAGTCTAAAATCTGCAAATTGGTAGTTACATCACAAAATAATGGCTTTAGAACTGCAGCGCGCGAGTCCGGCTTGTACTTGACCGGGATTTTACAAATCACGCACTATCTCATCTGCTGGCTAGTGATGCTAAGATAAACGACTTGTGGAACATTCTAAGGTTCGTTGCTCAGATTTCATTGAAAGTTTGCAAGAGACGGTTTCACTTTAATATTTCACCCTAAATTTACTAACAAAGTTGTTTTGTCCAGTTTATAGTCTTGTAAACAACTAGTTGTAAAAAAATATGTGCTGTTTTATAAGTATTACACGTATGTAAAAATCACAGCCATATATTTAAATTAAAATAATAAAAAGATGGCCAGCGGTTTGTTCAAAATTTTTTTATAAAAAGAAAACTACACTGATTTAAGAAAAGAAAAACATATTTTTGTTCCTAAATTTACTAACAAAGTTGTTTTTTATAGTTTTTAGCCTTGTACACTTTTCTTTTTATTAATACGTGCGGCCTATTTCATATAGTTTGACAAAAGATATAAGCTATAAAGATACATTTATGTTGTTATTATTGGTACAATATAAGTGCCTTTTAGAGCAAGATAAAGATCTATTTCGTCATGGAAAAATGCGTGATCGTAAGCGTAACTTAAAATTTTAAACACAAAGTAATGCTCGAGGAACTGCCTTGAAACCAAGGATTTTAAATAACATTATTGTATCTCTGATTTCATCTGTCAAATCAACAAGCTGTCTATTAGAAATATTTTTACCTGTGTATTTTAGTGTCTCTCAGTATTAAAAGTTTCAATTTTGACTTCCTTATAAAATATAAGACTTACCATAAACCACCACCGTATTTAAAAAAATAAACCAACTTATTAAAGATGTTACGCTATTCTAAGGTGATGAAATCACGTACAAAGTTGCACCAATTTTGACAGAGGCAAACCCTAACGCAGAGCGTTTTAATCTTGGCAACAAAGTTCAACACTACCGCATTGTGATAGAAGATATATTTGTGAAGAACTATACGAATGGTGGCTCAAACAATTCCGGTACAGCTCTTAGCTGGAGCGAGGAAACATCCCACATTTTATTGTTGCTATAAATTTCTCGCCGAGATTGTCCGTGGATTTTTATACTCCTTTAGCAAAGCAACCCGGGTTGGTATGGAAGAATTATCGTGACAGCCATCTGACTGACTTCAATTTTGCCTTCTGAAATATCTGGAAGCCAGCATAAAGTTTTATTGCTTCCAATCTCGATTCAGAAACATGGTTCGGAGTGGAGAAAGCTCTATTAAAATCGGTCTTGCAGTTTTAGAGATAAACGCGTATAAACGGACAGTGAGTGTTTTATTTATAGAAACGGTGGAAGGGTGGGTGAATGTTTTGAATATTTTTCTTTATTATTCGAGAGCATAAGACGGTTGTATACAAAGTAATGAGGATTTGTAACGGCAATTTTAATGATTTAGTAGTCTGTTTGACTGTCTGCGAATGTTCTTGAAATGTTAAAGTGTGTTTTTGGAATCTTAGTACTGTTCCTTTTCAATTGTTTATTCATGTTTTTGTTTTGTTTTTGTTGTTGTCCTAATTTAGAAGTCTATGTTTATGTTTCGTTTCGTATCTTTTCATAAAATAAGTTTTAGGTTATATTAGAGAATAGTTTGATGAATTTTTGGTTTTCATTATATGACTAATGACCTAAACCTGTACCATGACGTTTAAAGTAAGATTGTTTCATTCTTATTTCCAGTGTAGGTAAGAGATGGCGCTAGACAACCTGTATAGCTCTGTCTCTTACCCACACTGAAAAAAGAATGAAACAATCTTACTTTGAACATCATGCTAACCCCACTGGTGATAATCGTTCCGAGACCTACGTTCAACAGTGGACATTTTTTGACTGAAATGATGATGATAATAAAAATTGCATCTATTTTTAGTTATTTTACCTCAAACGGTATATATGTAAGTAACTCGCAATACGCAAATACTGAGATACGACAGAAATATGCATGACACAAATTAGAAAGCATTTCTCACGGATACCAGTTTCATGCTTATCAACAGTCATATTTACTATTGCAACACAGTTATGCTATGGTAAAATTTCTAGATAATAACCATTTAATATCTCGTTGATTGAGAGTCAAGGTTTGTAGTATTTATAAAATTCTTACTAGTGAAAGTATTAAGGAATTTTTCTTGTCTTTTTTACAAAAGTGTTTAGAAGATGATTTGACGTGCGATAAAAGGTGATTGATTTTTCCACAGTAGTAAAATGAAGGAATAATGAAAGTGATGGTCGTTTCTTGTCATCAAGATACAGGAAGTTGAGTAAAGTGAGAGAAAAGGTTACATGCAATGATGATGAGAATTGAGATAGCAGATATGACGGTTACTTTGATCATCAACCTTTAGATGTTTCTTCACACAATTTTGTTCATAAGTAGCGTCGTCGCTTTATAATGATGTATTTTGTAGAACAAGAAAATAATACTGTCGCCTTTGAAAGTTTTCGTTTTTTTTTTTTTTTTGTTTTTGACAGTCTCACGCTTGAACACTATTTTGCTTGATAGTATGCGATGATATCGTCGACAACGGAGCACTTTACCAAGAACTAACCTGTTCACTCTTGGCTTAAAGATCCCTAAGTTGCAGATATCAGAGAACACAGACTCCGGCGGAAAAATCTACTCCTTAGCTATAAACATACTGAATGTGTTCCCAAAACATTTTGAGCATATGGCGGATATCACAATATCTGCCTTGGGCCAGATTAGGCTTGAGAATGTATTTATTAACTTACATTTCAATCCTTCGAAAATATTAGTTATATTATAAAGAGATAGGCATATTCTCTTCTCAATGAGTTTAGAAAAACTTATAAGCATTTTATTTGTCTAATAGAAAATAAAATTAAGTAATTCTTTTATCAGTACACACAAACTTTACTTTATAACCACCACAATGGGAACCGTTCATTGTTATCACCATTATTAAATTATAAGTCTTACATTGAATGTCCCATTTTACAAGTTTTACTCCAAAAACAACCAAGGCGATGGATTCCAATTGTTTCAATTCAATTAAAAGGGTTAATTGAATTGAAACGTTTCTTTGGAACGGAATTTCATTACTCCTGTGTACCTATGTACTAATCATTTTGTAACATTCCAGGTAAAAGGTATACACAATAGGATTTTTGTGAATTACTTAAAGAACCTTTGCGATGGAAAAATTGGCGAATTGAGAATTAATACAATTCAGAGGCAATTTGGAAAGATTTCCGGTAGATTAGGTAAATTAAAATTTGTAAGAAGCTTTCAGTGATCTCTGTAATTAAATGTTTCTTCGATAATATATCTTTTCGGAGTTAGCTGAAAGTCTCAAAGCATGCGATAATTTTTCCGTTCAAGATAAAAATCTATATGTATTTTCAAAGAATATTACTTTTATGCTAATTGCCAGTTATTCATTGCCAATGGCAGTTTTTGTTTGTTTCAAGATTTTAGTTGCCATCTCATTAATATTATCCTTTGGCATTTTAACAAGATTATCTGCTGTTAGGTTAAATTAATGATACACAGTAACCTTTCAAATAATATTTAGTCATATACCCTTTGACCTCAGCGTCGCTCATTTTGTTTTGAATATTTAATTGATGAATTTGCGAATTGCGAAATAGTCAAGGCTAAAGCCGTTCTCTTAATTATATGTTTATTAATTCTGGACGCTAAAGCTGGAAATACTCTCCAATAACTTGGAAATGCTTGTGAGCGATTGTGCAAGCTTGACCGACATATAATGTAGTACATTCATTACCTATTTAAGGGGACTACATGAGCCAATCGCGAGTTATATAAGAGCAAAAGTATATGATCCACTGCAGTAAACAGAGCTAGAAAATTATATGTTGTTCTTCAAGATAAAAATGCTAAATAGATAGTGTGTTCAAAATATAATACAGTCAATATGGTACGATAGGAAATAAAAAAAGAAAAAATTAAATTAGCACACAAATATTTCGTTCACTGCCTTCCTTATGTCTGATCGCGCTTTAAGCAAAACGTCATTAGTTCATTTTACACCAAATTACAAAGTATAATACCAAAACCTGCGCTCCATTACTCAAATAGCAAATGTCGGAGAAAAACACGTCGCACGAATACACCTGGCCAGCCTCCCAAGCCAAGTTACAACCGTTTCGTTTCGATTCTCTTTTCGTTGATCGCCTCAAGTCGGCCACGCCTCCTATTCCTTTGTTCTGACCACGTGACTGAGCGTTGAGATTACGTTAGAATAAAGGAATTGGAGGCGTGGCCTACTCGAGGCGATCGACGAAAAGAGAATCAAAATGAAACTATTGTAACTTGGCTAGGGGGGCAGGTTGACGAAGATCATCACTCACTGAATGCCAGACGTCGTCGAGGTCAATCGTGGTGAAGACGGTGAGACAATCATGTTCGCGGGGCAAACTTGGCCAGAAATCACCTAAAGCAGAAAGGTTTGGAAGAAGAAGAAGAGGCCTTCGACTGGCCTGTTGGTCTAGTGGTTAGTGGCCCAGACTGCTGTGCCGGAGGTCGTGGGTTCGATTCTCACCCAGAACAAATGTTTTTGTGGTGAACACCATCATTTGTTCTGTGTCTGGCTGCAATTTATCTATAACATGTATGTACTCGTATTTAGAATTATTTAAGTATGTTTATCAGTTGTCTAGTACTCATAACACAAGCTTTGCTTAACTTGGGACTAGACGGCGTTGTGTGATAGTTGTGTGAATTTTATGAGTTATTAGCCTTAGCCCAGCTGTAGACACTAGCAAGTCAGTAAAAGTCTGACACGCCCTCTCGCTCAGGCCTAAAATGGGAGAAGTCATTAGAAGATTTCCTACCTTAAAAAAAACACTATCAATCACTATATAAACTTTGGTAGACTTTTTCTGTAAAAAATGTAACTCTCGATAAATTTATATTTCCGTTCAATAGAGTTTTTCTCGTAGGTAACGTGTTAAGGAGAGTTACATCCATTGTCGACACGCACGGTTCGCTGAATCAACACTCCACAAGAATTTTTCGATTTCAGTCCAATAGATGGGTGCCACTTCAATATTATTGCTCCAAGCTTTGTGTAGCTACGAACTAATTGATTTGATTTATGTTTCTCTCTGGTTTGACTTTGTGTGTATCCAATTATACTAATTTTTTCTGAAGTGATAGTTTTGATTTGAAGCGAGGATTAGATTAACTAACCACAGAAATTGAGTTTCACTTACAAAAGGTTTTTTTTAAATAGGAAATCATCAAATAAGTTCTTCCGCTCTGGATGGAGCGAGAGGGAGTGTAAGACTATTATTGAATCAAACCCGTACTTGTTCCTTTAGTTGCCCTTTGCCTTCGATGAATCAACTTGATAATGAATTTTTTTTTTTTGCAAAAAGAACAACCACTGAATTCACTAAAAGAAACAGTAAACGATTAAAATAACTGTAACTTCGGAAGTCGGTGTTAAATAATAAACAAATAAAACCAGACACATTATTAGAACAGTTCGATGGTACCTTGTAGACAAAGTTCATCTCGTGACAATTCTAATAAGTCTAAACACAGGATGAATTGATTAATTGCGGAGTTGCGGTGCCTACCTTCCGGCTCCATCATAATTATTAAATCAAGTACCATTTTCAACAAAAATATTCAGAACCATTTATTTATTTGTAGGTATTGTCATAGTTGTTTGACTATCTTGATAGTGATGTCTGTGGAGTGTCAAGTTCCGTTAGTCATTTGTGGTCTTCTTCTTTAGTTCTACTTCATCAAATGTTACTTTTTGGCTTAAATGATTGAGTTCTAATTGAAAATATCAAAATCACTATATGCCTGCAATATTTGATGCATATAATGTGCCCACTGTTGGGACTCCGGCCTCCTCTCTAGGATAGAGAACGCCGTAATCCACCACGCGGGCCCAGTGCGGGTTGGTGGATGTCACATGTCTTCGAATTTTTGGTTCTAAGACAAGTCGGTTTCCTCACGATATTTTCCTTCACCGTTTTGGAGCAGTGGTGATGACATAAATTACACGAAGTAATGCGCCTGAACCCGCGACCTACAACTCGTAAGTCGGGACCGTTACCATTCGGCCACCACTGCTCTATATTTGATGAGTTTTCTCAAATTCTCATGGATTGCACCAAATTACAAATCGGTCCATAACTGACGGAGTTCTGCGGTAACAAACATAAACAAAACACAACCGAATTGAGAACCTCCTCCTTTTTGTAAGTCAGTTAACAATGAAGTAGAAATCTGTCCTTTTACCCTAAGTAAAGAGATTCAATACAGTTTTCAGATCAACTTACCAACAACAAAGAAAACTTTCACAGAACGTAGTCACGTCATAGAAAATATTATTTCAAAAAGTTATTTAGGTAAGCGAGTCTTTATTTGCTGTATAAAAAATGTATAACGATGTCTGAAAAAATGGGACACAACAGTTGAAAATGTATGAAATTCGTGCTAAGTTTTTCAAGATAAAAAGCGTTTGCACAAAGCGTTAACCTGTGTTGCCTCTGTGCCCGTACTTCGTGTTCTTTATCAGCTTATTTGCGTGTCTAGATTTCTCCCAGTACCTGAATTTCATCCTAGGAATTAAAGCTGGACTAAATTCATTTGTACGTAGATTTTTCGTTGGAAACATACTTGGGTTTATGTTAGTTAAAATGAGAGAATTAAATTAGATGTTGACAGGAAATAGACAAAAAGGAACTGTTTCAGCATTTACTTTTATTTGAGAAAATATTTTTAAGCTCCAACAAGACTTTCTTTACTTTGCCTTTATCAATGGAGAGACATGGCTCGGCTGGCACAGTCGTGAGAGATTAATTAGTTTTTACACTGTGGGTCGCCAGTTCGATTCCCACATGGAACAATTTTTTTTTATGGCCTACAGATAGTTTTTTCAGATCTGGGTGTCTCGTGTATGTAGCTTTAAATGTTTAAGCACTCACCCACAAAACACGAGTAATCCTAAAAATCCTCAATCATAATGTGGAGTAACGTTTTAAAAAAGAACGACTTTTGTATATTCAGCTCCAAAGAATATACAAAAGAAATCTACTTATTGTTTTCGGAAAAGTCAATTACTCTAATATAATTAGCACACAACCTAACAACTGTTGAAGTATATCAACTTTACTTGAAGCGGATTAAAGGCAAACATTCTAAGTATTAATTAATCTTAACACAGTTATATAATACGATATTCAGCCAGGTACTTACTTGTCTGACTTAATAAAGTGATAGAGCTTAGGGCCTAGCCACATTACTATGGTGCAGCACCGTTAACGGGAAACGGCATAGCGCCGTTAACGTGAAACGGCGCAGTGTCGTTAAACGTGAAACGGCGCAGCGTCAGTAACGTGAAACGGTGCAGCGTCAGTAACGTGAAACGGCGCGGCGCCACAATGCGGCACGTTGTCGCGTTGTGCATATGCTAAAGCGTATTTAGCAGATGCTTATTTGATACGATTATTATAGATCTCAACATGGCTCGGGGCCTATATCACCACGATGCGGCAACGTTCCGGATTCTGGCGCCATGCCCTTTTACGTTAAAATGAATGCTCCAGGGTAGTCCGCGAAATTCAAATTTTCGTATTTTTTTTGAATTTTGTAGATTACAGTCAAGTACTTTGTTCATGAAAATATGTTTGCGATCGTAACAAATATGGTTTTACTGAGTTATATTCATTAAAAGACTTCTATAAAATAGACTGAGAGGGTTGTATTGATGATAGAATTCCTTTTATAAATACGTAGTACGGCCGCCAATTACATTTTGGTCAATATACAACTTGACAATGACCTCTAAAACGCAGAAACTTCATAAAAATGGAATATCACTGATTAACCTAGATTACCCTGTAGTATCCACCATAACAAAGCTAAGCCGTAGTAATGTAGCCATGTCCTTAGATACGAGTTTCTACTCAACTTATCGAACTAACATGAACTTAACTCGAGATGATGTAAACAAAAGTTAATCCATGTAGAAGAACCATTGTTACTTGTACATTGCTTGTAAAACTCACACAATAGTGTACAGCAATGTTCCAAGTGAGAACTTTCATTGAAGTAAATAATTTAGTTGCTGTAACTATATAAAAAAAACTGAATTTTTTATTTTTTAAAAGAGTAACCATGAAGTTTCTTGCCGGTTCTTCTCCATAGGAATCGACCAATATGCTTCTGACGTTTTATAAGTGCCCATGTAGGCCTATGTGAAATAAAAACCTTTTAACTTTGACTTTGAATTAACTCACAAATTTTTTCACTTATCACTGGCCCCGTGCTATTTAGGGTCGGCGCCACACGTTTTTTCCATTCTGTCCTATCACCAGTCACGCTATCACTAACTCTCTTTTCATTCATATCACTATTCACACAAAACCATCCATCTTTTCTTTGGCCTCTCTCTCTCCCTCTCCATGAATCCACATGAATTTCATCCCTCTACTTCAAACGATTCCCTTTCAACTTTTCAGTCACTGGCGCCACTTTCTTTCTTCTAATACAACCTACTCATTTTTCACTTCTATTCTCGTCATACCAACACGCTCTCTTTTTTCACATATATTTTGCCTAATTGTAAATCAGAAAAACTTTGGTCAGTTAGATAATGACGGTTTTGATAGGCCTGTTGGGCTAGTGGTTAGTGGCCCTGACTGCTACGCCGGAGGTCGTGGGTTCGATTCCCACCCAAGACAAATGTTTGTGTGATGAGCACGATCATTTGTTCTGTGTCTGGGTTTAATTTATGTATAATATATATATGTATTTAGAAATATATAAGTATATTTATCAGTTGTCCAGTTGCCTAGTAGGTACTCATAACACAAGCTCTGCTTAGCTTGGGACTAGACGACGTTGTGTGATAGTTGTGTAATATTATTATATTATATTATTATTATATAATTTCCATACTAATCTACTGCTGAAGCTTTTGACATGACGTTTGGGTATTTTGCGATTTGTGTTCAAGGAATTATTGGCTAAAATAATATAAGTGAGTACCTACTTGACCTCCACAACACAGCAATTCGGTAACATGATACCCCCTGGCAAGACCGGTGTCAGATTTCTTGCAACCGTATATGCTTGAATAACAGCCGCCTATAATATGCGGGTCAGCTCATTGGTTTTTGAAAAAATTGTAGACAAGGGTGAAATGCATAATCAACCGTTTTAATGTTCCCAATGCTGGAACTCTGGCCCAACTAGAAGGCCGGAGTTCCATCATTGGGCCGTAGTCTACCACGAGGGCCCAGCGCGAATTGATGGATGTCACATGTTTTTTGTCATGACCTTTACCGCTTTGAGAATAGTGGTGTAAATATAAATAAATTGCTCAATATGTGGTTCGTAAGTCGGGGCCGTTACCACTGGCTGAAATGATGATGAATGATGAAGTAAATCATTACCCCATGCATGCGGCATATCCTATAACCGAAAGATCAAAGATCTCACCAACCCACATTGGGCCCGCGTGGTGGATTATGGCCTATTCCCTCTCCTAGAGAGGCCTGAGTCCTAAGCGTGGGAACATTATAAGGCCGACTATGCAATGCTAATGGGACCAGGGACGACAGAAGAAGAAGAGTATATCCAGTTACGTCAACTAGTAGTTTAGACCAGATATTACAAGAATAACTCTCGGTACTAAACTATTTGTCATTTTCTAAAAATCGTTGAGGATATCTGTCTAAACCTAGCATTTTTATTTCAAAAACCAAGTCAATCTTTCACCATTACAGCTCCAAGTACAAACGATAGCTTGATAGCAGGTCATAACGTGTGCAATGGCAATCCTACTTTAGATGCCGCGATTGTACCGAAAGGGAATTAGTTCAGGGGTCACGTAGCGCACTGCTAGATAACCAGCGCTGCACTGTCCAACCTTATCTCTAATTAAAAATAAACTACCTTTTATTTCCTAGATTTTTTAGCTTTGCGATTATGTAAACAAATTGAAAAGAATAACGCAGAATTAGAAATGAATCGAAGTTGTTAAAACTGTCTTTTTTTTTCAGGTAAGAAATCATCTAATGACTTCTGTCGCTCTAGGGTGAGGTAGGAGGATGTGTCAGACTTTTACTGACTAAAACATAATTATGTTCCTTTAGTTGCCTTTTGCGTTCTAGGACCACGAGTATCCCTTTCATACTTTGCTCCATGGTCCTAGAAGGCTTCGGCCCTCTTGGGCCCCTACGATTTGCTGTCATTTCTTTGAGGCACGTGTATAACACTACGCGGCGTCGACGACTCGGGCTCGGATGAGAACTAATTTAAAAATCTCTCGCTCTAGGGTGGTGCGCAAACCCAAACCCGCGCCTACGGTCGTGTTAATACAGCTATGCTATTATTACAATAGCGGCTGTTTAACCAAACAAACAAATGATAATCTAGACTAGAACAAAAAGTTAAATCTTGGCTACTTTTATTTTACTTTTTTTTATATAATGTAGCAAATATTTATCTATTCCATGGTCTTTGTAAGGAACCCCGCTTCTTAAGCTCTTGGACCCCTCTGTTTTGAAATATATGTTTATCTAAAATTCAAAGAGTTCTCGATAAAATGGATTTTGTGGGGCGGTCTTGCAAATTTGTGTTTGAGGAAGAAACTAAAGTTAGAAAATACAAAGTAGATAGACAAGAATGTTTTACATAAATTGCATCATAGTAGTTTTTAAAAATTTGTGTGACGTTGTTTGTTTTCAAAGGTCCAGGGCCTCGGGGTCCTGAGATCTATAATTTATTTATTTATTTAAACTTCATGTACAGTAGTGGTACATAGGCGGACTTAATGCAACAAGGCAATCTCAAAGCATTTCTGTATAAATACATATAAATACATAAAAATAAATAAATAATATTATTATTAATAATTATATTATTATTTAATAATATTAATTTGATGTATTATACGTCTCAAATGACCAAACACAACCTTATATAAATTATTCATGTTTTTTCAACCATCAACACGTAACTAAAAATATCCGTAATCGTTCCAGTATTGCTTGGAAAATCGTACTTCACGACAAACGCCATGTTTTCGCTTCATTCCAATTTCAAATTCAAGAATGTTGATTTATGAGTGTACGATGCATGTTTTGTGTTTAAACTTAGCACGAGTCACGGGTCTTTATAATACGATAATTGTTACAAGTCACGAATTTATTTATAACTCTTTTTTTTAATTTAAATCGTGATTTTCTAAATTCAAAATGAAGAGAAAAAACTGAGTAAAGATGAACACAATACCTAAACTACTAAAAACAGTAACGATACTTTATATAAGTAGGCAACTGTATTGTAATCCAATTTTATAAAACTCATTTAAAATATCATATTAAAAAGTGATATTCAAATTGGTAGTCCTTTTTTTGCGTTTAATCATTATTTATTAAATTTAATTTAATTTAATATGGGTTTTCAAAAATTAACTGCTTAACTACACAGACATTAGGAAGGTAAAAACTTATTATTAGTTTTTACCTTTCTAATATCTGTGTTTTGAATTAAACAATGGCGCGATTCAGCTTGAGCGTGTGTAAGGACAACGCAATCTATCGAGACAGTTGGTATTAAACGAGTGCAGAATAAGTGGTGTCATCACAGTAGTATGAAACAAAATATTCAGGATGCTGAAATAAACAAGGTAGCTGAAAAGAAAAGCAGTAGTCACACGTTACATAGGTACCAGTCAAATGATACTAAACACGGCGTAATTATCGGCGGACGATCGAACCGTCGTACGGTTCTAACGATTCCTCATTTGTAGAGTTCTGATAAGTAGTTTAGGAGCTCCTAATAGCTATTAGGGAACAGATGAACACACACACAAACATACCACATATAGCCTGTCAAAATCATAACCCACCTTTGGATCCACGGGTAGTGTGAAAGTGAAACCCGGGGCCCTGGGACGAAGGCAAAGAAGGAACAGGAGTGGGTTTTTAGTCAGTAAAAGTCTGACACTATTTATCGCTCCGCCCAAGAGCGAGATTTGTCATTAGATGATATTCCCACCTAAAAAAAGCCCTCCTTTGGATTTGCCGTAGTCGGGTAGATAGTTAATTTTCAAAATAAATGTTGTAGGTATATTATTTTTAAAATGTCAAAAAGTATAGAATTTTCAACAAATTCAGTTTGAACACAGTTTTAGTGGCTTCCTTACTTTTCACACAGCGTTCACGATTATACTCGTATTTTCCAAGTGAACAGATAAGTCGTGTGTACTGCATAGGCCACTTATCATTTATCCACCGTATCTCCATTCAGTAGGTATTGTCAACGAAATTGCATGGTGTGTACGCCCTTAATGTCTCATAGAAAGCTGTAACTCTCGCTCTTGGTTCGACATATCACTTGCAAGTATGCTGGAAAGCAGGCTAGTAACGCTTGCTTTACCGGTTGTAAAGATTGAATTATCGCAATGCTGTTACTTATTAGTAACGTGAGATTTTTTTATAATACTTGGCTTGGTGTGGGACCGCAAGATATTTATTTATTTATTAAAACTTTATGCACTAGTAAGAAACACTGTACAAAGGCGGACTTAATGCCTTAGGCATTTTCTACCAGTCGACCTTAGGGTGAGATATGATATTCCATCTCTTCCCCTGTCTTCTTTTATTTCTTTTACCATCTCTAGAGTAGTCAGTCAGGGAGCAGTGGTAAGGGCCCTGACTTACGAGTTGTAGGTCGCGGGTTCAAACCCAGCCAGACGCATTAGTTTCTGTTATTTATTTCGTCACCACTGCTCTCAAAACGGTGAAGGAAAACATCGTGAGGAAACCGGCATGTACTAGAACCAAAAATTTGAAGACATGTGACATCCACCAATCCGCACTGGGTCCGCGTGGTGGATTACGGCCCATTCCCTCTCTTAGAGAGGAGGCCTGAGTCCCAACAGTGGGAACACATTATAAGGCCGACTATGCCATGCTATGCTAAGCTTGAACTCCAAGAAAGAATATAGGCTACGTATTATCTGGCTTGGACTTCAGCTTCGTATCCGTAATAACCAAAATTCACGTGGACGAAGTCGCTCGCAGAAGCTAGTAGATAGACAGAAATATTTTATTTTATAAATGAGTTGTTTATTTAACATGAATTTAATTTATTACATTTTATTCGATTTCAATAAAAACTTCAACTATATCTGACAACCATGGTTACTTATTATCTTGTTGACTGTACATAACTAACAAGAGATTATTATTCCAGCAATTAGTACAACAAGATCTTAATTTCTTTGTACTAATTAATTCTACGATCGTAGGTCTACTAAACCTGTACCAACACAGATTTCTTAGATCAATTTAATTAATTCTATTGTTACAATTTAATTTCTAGTATTTAATTAAATATTTATACTTTCAAGGCAGCAATGGTACATAAAATATGCTTCTTATTAGCCCTCGCTAATAATTGTCGGGACGATGTTCTTGGTACCGGGTAATGAGTAAGGAAAATAGCTCCTTAATTCCTATTTGGAGAAATTTTAAATGATCATCAAGGATAAGGAAATTGTTGACTATTGGCTTGAAGATTATGTTGGATTCCAACTAAATTGCTCACCTGAAGATCTTGGAGCACATCTAGACGAAGAAAATTTTTGTAAATGTATTGCCCCGTATCGGAAGACAGGAAGTCCCTGCTACCAGTAGGATAATGTTGATGATTGAAGATCGGTAGCTTTTGATATGCCTTTTTGAATCTATCAGTTTCAGATATGGCTTCCTACAAAGACTATTCCTATAGTGGTTCTCTAAATAGTTCAAGTTCATACTTACCCACACAATACAAAAAAAGTGCATTAAGACTCAGATACATGGTGGACATCCCACATAATACGCACAAGACGTTTTGGGAACACATTCATTGTGTTTACAGCTAAGGAGTGGAATTCCTTGCCGGAATCTATGTTTCCTGATGGCAACCCGGTAATCTTTAAGTCAAGAGTGAAAAGGTTACTTCTAGGTAAGCGCGCTCCATCGTTGACCGCATCGTCGCTTTCCATCAGATGAGATAGCGGTCAAGCGCGAACCTATCAAAAAAAAAAGATACATCATGGGCAAGTCCCTTAACATGACGCACAACGCTGTCAATTGTCCAACAACACGTACGTCAACACATGTGACGCTTACATATATTTCCTCATATTCAATTGCTTTTAAAATAACAGTCTTTAGTGCATTGAATAATTTACAAATGTATTAGATACAACATTAACATCAACTGAGAATATTAAGATAGAAAGTGGACATAGGAAGCAATGATGAACAGTGAGGTGTGTACCGGAAGGCTCAACATACGTAATTTATTATAGCTATACATAAATACTGTTTAGTATGAGTTTCCATTGATATATGAAAGTGGAATCGTTTAAGAGATCGTAAAAACAAATGACGACTGTAAATTGATTACTACGGGAAATGCTCACATTCGGTTTTTAAAGTGAAACACTTGTGAAACTAATAAGGCTAGAGACAAACTGCGCCCATGTATGCTACGTATGCTACGCGTTATGACAGAGACGCGCATTGGACATTAGAAGCGGCAAAGACACGAGTTTCATGGTTTTGTATGTAAACTGTGAGCAGGTATACACCAAGCGTATAATGATGAATACACGTCTGTGCGTCCGCGGGTAGTAGGCCTAAGTCGTCTGTTTTCAAAAATCAAATTTAATCCAATGTCATAATGCGTAGCATACGTGGGCTAAGTTTGTCTTTAGCTTAACTCGTCTGTATTACATTAGTTGTCGGATTTTGAATTAGGAACTTTAAGATAAGAACTCGCCAAGCTCTACTTTTCCCAAATACGTACAATAAGTTTCGACTTACAAAATGGGTGTTGAGAAAAAAATCGGAAAAAAAAATATTATGCTAAAGTAAAAAGATGATTGATTTAAATATTAGGACGCTGTTTCTAACTTTATTACGCAAAAAGATCCATTGTTGGTAAGCGACCTAAATAAACATTTTGACAGCTTAATAATAAAAGCGAAGCGATGCGTTTTCCATACTAATGTATGCTAACCTGCTAAAAGAAATACCGTTTTACACATTTCCATCTTGCAAGTCCCACTACCATTTCCCAGCAATTTATCAAAACATTTCCTTTCTAAAATTTACGAGCTGCAAACTGCAAGATAACGCACATCTATTTTAGTCTTACGTAAAAGCCGAGACATACTACAATTATGTTTTTCTTCTTTGATTTTAATTTCCTACTTGTTTCTACACTGTATTTATCACATAGATAAATACAGTGTAAGAAAAAGAAAGAAAAAGAAAAGAAAAGAAAGAAAAAGACAAGGAACCGAAAAGAAAGAAAAAGAAAACATGTTGAAAACACCCTGAAATTAAGCGTGAAGCAAGGTCTTATAGCACAAATATAGGAATAAATCTAAAAACTGTAAATTTGTAATTATTTTTATCTTTTCTTAGTCGTTAGGCTGTTGGTCTCGGCTGTCATTTATTTGACAGTCATTTGTGATAGTTAGAAGTCAGAAAATCTGACACCAGTCTTGATAAGGGGCATCGTGTTATTCAGTTACTGGCTTGTGGAGGTTAGATAAGCAGTCATTCCATGTAAAATACTAATATCTATCTGCATCCAGTGTGATTGGAAGCTGACCCCAACATAATTGGGAAAACTAGGTAGATTTTTTTTCAGTGAGTGTATTGATCTGACTGAGAGCACTGGTGCCGAGAATTAACGGCCCTGACTTGCGAGTTGTAGGTCACTGGTTCAAACCCAGCCAGACGCATTACTTTGTGTAATTTATTTCAACACCACTGCTCTCGAATCGGTGAACGAAAACATCGTGAGGAAACCGGCAAGTCCTAGAACCAAAAATTCGAAGACATGAGACATTCACCAATCCGCACTGGGCCCGCGTGGTGGATTACGGCCCATGCCCTCTCCTAGAGAGAGGAGGCATGAGGCCCAGCAGTGGGAACATTAAAAGGCTTATTATGCTATGCGTATCGATTAAATACTTATTGGTCATCACTGACAAGAGAACTTTTACCAGCAATGAGATAGATTCACGCCAGATAAATAAATTATAGAAATCAGCAGTTATTCAAGCCAAGTTTAAAGCTGTGCCATCAACCAAACTAACGCGGTGTCGACGGGTTAGGATAACGTGTGATTAATAATCCTAACGTTGGCGTGATAAGAGTCAACAATTCAAGCGGTTACCGTCCAGACTGTTCAACAGTTTATTTTCATGCTGACATAAGTACGTGTTTGGCTTTTATGCTGCCCTGGTAGGAGAGTATTTAGGTATTTTAGAAATTTTAAGTAAAAAATTATGTGAAGAACGTATTCAGAGCATTTGTTTAAAATTAATATCTTAAAGTACTTATTTTTTTTAAATAAAAATTTGTAAATTATATTTTTTTTACTCTTGATAGTTTCACGCTTGATCGCTATCTCACCTGATGGAAAGCGATGATGCGGTCGACGATGGAGCGCGCTTACCTAGAAGTAACCTATTCTCTCTTGACTTAAAGATTCCCGGGTTGTAGCCATCAGGAAACACAGATTTCGGCAAGGGATTCCACTCCTTAGCTGTACGCACAATAAAGGTGTTACCAAAACGTTTCGTTATTTAAAGGCGGAAATAATATATTTTGAGAAGTTGAAGCTGCGGTCATCTCTTTAGCTCCCATTGCTGCTTTGCAGAAGGAGGTAGCTGCTTTCCTTTCCGTTTCACTCTAAACTATGGTCTGAACCAGAGCCGGACGCCAAAACATGGTGGAGCATACGGTGGAGATCTGCATGCTCGGGCGGAGCACGTCGTGTACACGTTCGCACAACACATGGCCCCAGTAGGCTTCGACCCTGCTGGGCCATCTCTTTGAGGCGCGCGTGAAACACTACGCGCCGTCGACAATGGTTACCCATTGCTCGCCGTCTTTTAGCCTACATCAACGGTGGCTGGAAGTTGGGATCGGGATCCCGGCGGCTGGGGCGTGAGGGCCGTTCCCTCACGCTTTTTGTCGCCTCCTTCGCTAACTACTACGCAGAAGGGGTTGACCACCTGCCATTCCTTCTCGCTCCAGACCATGGCTTGTACCAGGGCCCGGCGCGAGAGGTTGTTACCACCGGTCGTCCCCACGAAGACACGGCAGTGCTTTGTTTAAGCGGGTAACACCTCTACCGTATGCTCCACCGTGTTCTCCGGTCGGTTCATACAATGGTGACACCCTGGCGTTTCATCCGCACTAATCCGGTCCAGGAACCTCTCGAACTTGACCTGCAACGTGCAGAAGGTGAGGACGCCGTCACGTCTTTCCAGCCACTCCTCGAAGAGAGGACTTACCGAAGTATTGATACGTTCCGTTGACACCAAATAAATTGACATATTAGCACGAAAATGATGGTGACTTTTATATGGCAATAGCATAAAATGATCGTTGTTTTTTATAAAGAAAATCCACAAGAAAACTTCGTATCACACAGGGCGAACGGTCGCGGTTCACTAGAAAAAGCAAATAGTCGGTAATTATCGAATCGGTTAAGACTAGGTATTATCGTAGCTGATTAACATACAAATAGGTACGCCTCATTAAGTTTATGGCCATTAAGTAGTACAATAAGGAACACGTACTAAGCGAAAAATCCCCGCACTAGATGTTCATTCTTTTAATGATGAAAAACTGTAACGTAATCGACGTCAAGGACCCCAAGGCCCTGAGATAAATAAATAAAAGCAATCATCTATTAATCATCATAATTTTAGCCGAAAGACGTCCACTGTAGGATATAGGCCTCACTCAAAGCCGAAGTCAAGAGCTGCCTGGTAATAGCTGCCATTTTTCGTTGTGCTTTTTATTTTTAGGGGGAGTTTGCCATAATCGCCAAGCTTGGCTGCATGCACAGAGAATGCTGCCGACCACATTCTGGTCTGTCCTTTAGTCGCCTCTTACGACACCTATGGGAAGAGAAGGGATAGTGCTATTCTTTACATTTACAAATTTTTTCGATATCAAGAAAACATTCAGAAAACTAGGGAAACTGTACCGTATCAAAATTAAATGTAATTATTTCTATAAAATAATCTTTTTCCATTAACACGTTCATTAAGTAAATGTGGTCAAAAAAGAATTTAACATTTTAATTCCTGTTTCAAAAGGCATTTTAAATCACAAAATAACGACGTACAAAGGGAAGTGAGCCTAAAACGAAATCCATCGGTATTGGTTTCAAACGGTGGAAAGTAGAAGGTCCAACTCAACAATATACGTCAAAAATAGTATTGAAACAATTTAAATTATACTTGCTAAAAGGGTGGGTAAGACATGTCTGTCTGGCGCATGCCTGACGAACTGTGGGCTCGTAAAACACAGGATAAATGATGCCTAGACACAGTGACGCGGGGTCGTGGCTGACCACGAAAGAAATGGCCGGACAACCTGGATGTCTTCGTTAAGAATAAGAAAAAAGAAGCGAAAAATCAGTTATCAAACAGGAGTGGGTTTTTAGTCAGTAAGATCCGACACTATCTACCGCTCCGCCCAAGAGCGGGATTTGTCATAAAATGATTTTCCCACCTAAAAAAAAACCTTAGCTGCATACAATTGAAGTATTCCCATAACGTTTTGTACATTTGAGTGGGATGTACTTTCATCAATTACTGACGAATGGTACTTCTGCCGGTTTTCTTTGCTGCTCATCAGTCGATGTAATTAAGGGCGAGGGCGTATCCTACGGGAATACAGATAATTGTAAGCCCTGACAACCTTTTCGGCTCAATTCATCTCAGGGAAAGAGGATTTCGTCATTTTTTTTCAAGTATTTTTGATTTATCACATAGGTATTATTATTCATTTCTTGTTTACTTGTTAGGGCTTAATCATTGTACGAGGTGCCGAAGTCTGCTATTTTTATAAATTCGTCATTCCAGCACGATCCTATTGTCATTTTGCTAAACGTTCGTAATCTGCTAATTCATAATGATAAATCATTGATCGGTCATTGGTCTCGTAATAGAGTTGTGGTAGTAGACAATATCGAGCTTATTAAAAGCAATGACTGCACAATGATATTCTAATGGTAGATCACTGATCAAAGGAACTGTAAAATTTTAGCAGATTACCGCATACGTCAGACATTCATTTGTCAATTACCATTCTATGCCACTTCTTTCAATGAGTTGTCAGTGGTTGACTATTGGAAAGCCTTAATGACGACATTATATTAGTAGATTACCAAACTTGTCAAAATCAACAATTATGGAATCAATGATAGATCATTCTGACACTATTGTAATAGTAGATTTGAGGCCCAGGGTTGCAGAATTTTTCGAAATAGTTACCGTAGCTCTGGAATGCAAAAGGCTACTGAATGAACACAGGTGGGTTTTAGTCAGTGCAAGTCTGACGGACCTCTCGCTCTAGCCAGAGAGAGAGGAGCTATTAAAGTAAATTAGATACAGGGTACCAATATATGACTTTAGATAGACTTTTTTGTTCATTAGGTATATTTGTGTAAAATTGGCGAAAGTACTCATGAATATGTACAAGTGTCGCTAACATACTAAATCTAAAAGAGTGAAAACCAGCTGTTTCCTCAATGTCGTTTTAAGCAAACATAAATGTACAGAAAATCTGTTTCTTTTCCTCGTTTCAAAATTAATCTCTTTGTAAAAGTTATTTATATTCAAAAGTAGGCACTTTCTCATAATTAAAACTCCACTTGTTATAAACATACGTACCTACAATAGTATTCATCCCTGCTACTAAAGTAATGCCGTAAAATGTGGAGTCTTTGGTTATGTATTCCAGTAATTTTATCACATTTTTTGCGCTATTCGAAAATTATTTTTTAAGAATTAATTTTATAGCCAAATAGAAAGTCTAACGAATTACTATAACTTTGTGAAACCCTGGTAACTTTTCATGGAAGAACCCACTTTAGAAATCGAACTATTGTAACTTCTAAAACTTAAAAAAAATATTACAGAATAGCGAAAAAATGTCGTGCTTGACCATTATCTCACCTGATGTTAAGCGATGAAGTAGTCGACGATAGAACACGCTTGCTTAGAAGTAACCTATTCATTGTTGACTTAAAGACACCACGGATGTAGGTATCAGGAAATCCAGACTTCGACACGGAATTCCACTCCTTAGATGTAAGCACAATGAATCGGTTCTCAAAATGTTTTGTGCGTAGGTATGGTTGGGATGTCCACCATGTACCGGTGGCGCATCGCCGTACATCTGGCGGTCAGATGATGGAACGGCTTTAGGCTTTATTTATGTTGAAATCATTATATTTTTGTTTCATTAATTGATATCGTGTTGCAACATAATTACATCGTTATTCATGTGTTTCGGTTATTTAAACAAGTTCTGCGGTAATGGAGATCTCATGCCAATTAAACATCTTGTTTTATTTGAATTTATATTCATCGTTTATTAATTGTTCGCAATCTATTTCCTGTAATCAAATAATAGTTTGTTTGCAATTAAAATATTTCCGTTGTAAATAATTATTTTATTAGTGAAATATTTTAACAAGCACATAATGTTTTAATATATTTAGCATTGGCATTCTACGTGGCAATACTGACAGTGTTCTGGGCACTGTTCTCGTTGACAGCGACGTGGAAAAATTTCTTGATGCTTACATTTTTTTTTGTAATTATGGTGGGATAATTTTTTTTTTAACAAAAACTATTAGCGTTAAAAAATGTTTACCATTTTAATAACTGACAGAGTAAAAACGTTTACTGTTTTTTGTAAGAGCAGAATTAATTTAATCTAAAAAAATGTTTTTTTTTTTATTTTACAACCATATTAAATTTAAACGGAAACAATTTTAAATGAACATACTTCAATAAACAACACTTTTAACGTCTATTTTATGAAAAACAAAGGAACAGCGCAGATGCTATCGAGCACAAGTTTGATATTGTGAAGTTAAACTATTCGTTAGAAAATTAAAACAAATGAAATTTTAGAAAGAGTTTTTGAAAATGTACTACCTCGGTCTGTACTAAGAGTTTCTTCGTCTATCTTTTTATGTTTTGCTTTTTATTGGGTTAGGATATCATCAAAGATATTCTCCTGTCCTGGGATTTTTTTTTAAAATTGATATAAACCAGTGCTTGACTGCGATTCCACCTGATGGTAAGCAAAGATGCAATCATTGATGGTGAGGCGCACTAGTTTATTAAGAGCCTATTCCCTCTAGCCTTGAAGACACCTTGAGACTTTTATTGACTATAACCTACCCATGTTTCTTCAGTTGCCCTTTGTGTTCCAGGGCCGCGGTAACTCTTTCGAACTATCCCTCAGCCTTAGTTTATTCTATATAAAAAAAAAAAATGTTAAATTTTGATTGGTACATGCATGAATAAACTCGGTAGCGTTATGTGATAATTACTGGAATACACAAGTATTTATGAAGAAGTTTGAAAACATATTTTGAATTAGGAATGAACAAAAGATCATACACGTGCAGAAAGTTTGTCATTGCGACCGAGGCAGAATTTGCACGAGCCTTAGGCGAGTGTGTTATAGAGCCGAGAGGTGCAGTGATTTTGCACGTGTATCAAACGACTTTTTTCAATACATTTACAAAGAAATGAATAAATGGGGGTTGATCGGCGACTTGTGGAGGTCGACGCGCGCCCAGCCTGGTACCATAAATAACATTGTGGCGGGGGAGAGCACGCACACTTTTCTGCACTAGTGCGGAAAATAATCTATTGCGAGTAAGCGTATTGTAAAATATTTTTTCTGACAGGCCAGCATTATCTATCCTAAGGTTGTCTGGTATCAGATATCTCTGTTATCGGTATGGCCGCCATTGTACCCATAGATTTAGGTTTCTTTTTTTCTATCCTATCTTTTTGCAGATCATTCCCAATCCAAATAATATGTTTCATTTACTTCCACAACTTCTAAGCACGAAATTAGCTCCCAAGTATTATTAAGATACGTGATAACCAAACCTACATACTTAATATCGTATATATTTGATGTTAATTTGCCAAGAGCACTCGGCGTCTGATGGATGGGCCAGGCTGACCTGTTTTTTCCTGAATATGGGCACGTAAAAGGTTCTAACGAAAGTATTTCAGGATAACGAGTTTTGTGTTAGTTTTAGGAAGGTTATTACTTATTTTTTTTTCTCTAAGAACTTATTAAAACAAAAGTATTTTGTCGATAAATATAAACTTTTTTTTTTTTTTGTTTGAAGTATCTGTTATTTGTTTATTGTGCAAGCCTACCACAGTGTTGTCTTTTTTCAACCACACAAACCTTAGTGTTGAGATGTCAGCAACTGTAGGGGCCCAGCAGGGTCGAAGCTTACTGGGGCCACGGGTAGTGTGAAAGCGAAACCCGGGGCCACGGGTAGTGTGAAAGCGAAGCCCGGGGCCCCGGGATGAAGGCAAAGAAGGAACAGGAGTGGGTTTTTAGTCAGTAAAAGTCTGACTCTATCTCCCGCCCCGCCCAAGGGCGGGATTTGTCATTAGATGATTTACCAAACTAAAAAAAAAGTGTTGTCTTTTTTAACCCAAAGGTTGACTGGTAGAGAATGCCTTGTTGTATTAAGTCCGTCTATGTACCACTACTGTACATGAAATTTAAATAAATAAATAAAAAAATAGCAATTTATTTTTTCGAATATAGCTAGGCGATTTCAATATTTCATGGCTTACAAAGTCCATCATTGATGACTCAAAATATAAATAATATTCAGCTGTCACAATTTTAATGTTATTAATATTAAATCCACATAAAATAATAAAAGGTTGACGTGTTTCGCTAGAATAATAATGTTGCACATGAATTTAATGTGCTTACTTAGTGGCGGTGCAATAAAGTTTACAATTTATTTTTATGACTTTCTTATACTGGAATTGTTGTGTTTACTGCGCATGCCATTTATGAGTGAAGCACATATTATGTATGATAATCATATTAATAAAATAATAAAGGCTTTTTCAATAACTGGTATTGATAGTTACTGTAATAAGTAAAACCTGAACTCGGAAGAGCAGTGGTGGCCGAGTAGTACAGGCCCCGACTTACGAGTTTGTAGGTCGCGGGTTTTGTGTAATTTATTTCATCACCATTGCTCTTAAAACAATGAAGGAAACGGAACCAAAAACTCGAAGACATCCACCAACCCGCACTGGGCCCTCGTGGTGGATTACGGCCCATTCCTTCTCCTATAGAGGAGGGCTGCGTCCCAGCAGTGGGAACATTATAAGGCCGACTATGCTATGCTATGTAGTAATTCGGTAAACCGGAAAGCTGGTTGGAGTACAGTTCTATTGACTACCAAAAATACCGTATACATGGATATAGTACATACATATCATCATCATCATTTCAGCCGAAAGACGTCCACTGTTGGACATAGGCCTCCCCGAAGCAACGCCACAACGACCGATCCTGTGCGTCTCGCATCCACCGCACTCCCGCGAGTCTCACCAGGTAGTCGGTCCACCTTGTGGGAGGCCTTCCAACGCTGCGTACATACATATAGTAGGGAATAATGATCTATTATGGTCAACATCACAGATGTCAGCGATAAGACCACCCATTGTTACATCCTAATAATTTTAGGTCCTACTGTAATATTTGATGGTATAAAATAAAGAGAGATATTATCACTATCGTAAATCTATCTATCATAACAAAATGACGGTTATACTTACTATTATTCTACACGTGCTGATCAGTAATACCCAGAAACGCAATAAAAACATAATTTAGTCATTAAATTACAAAATTTCTAAAGAAGATTATTACCATTAAGATAAAATATTCAGGATATTCAAATTTTACAATAGGATTTTACGTTTTACTCGTAATAAAAGGTTGTATCTTGTTAAAGGAGAAAGGAGCCGTAAAATTATGATTTCTTGGTAAGAAATATGAATTTATATGTTTATTTTACTCAGTTATGTATACTGTTATGTAGTTTTGCAGTCAAAGACTTTATCAGGATTTTATTTCCAGCCGTTTTGCGGAATGTTTAAGGAGTCAGTTCGACTTTGTGACCGGCCAAATGGCCGTCAATTCGTGAGGCTTTTGCATACACGGTAATGCGACAAAGCGTGGTCATACAAATTGCGGATTCTTAGTTATTTTTATCGTTGTGGCATTGTACTCCTGTTACAACTAGCTATGGGCCACCTCAAATCTATCTCCTTGTTTAGTCTATCTTAAGGTCGTCTTTTTTTTATTCTTGATAGGTTCGCGCTTGACCGCTATCTCACCTGATGGAAAGCGACGATGCGGTCGACGATGGAACGTGCTTACCTAGAAGTAACCTATTAAATCTCGACTTAAAGATTCCCGGGTTGTAGCCATCAGAAAACACAGATTCCGGCAAGGAATTCCACAATTCGTCTGTAAGAGATTTTCGCGATAAGACCGCCCATTGTAAACTTATTTTGCAAATGTTTATCATCTCCATAATTTTTACTTTAATACCCAAGTAAATGTAATTCTATAGATATTATAGATTCGTTTTTTTAGGGTTGTGTAGCTTTTTAAAAAGTTTTCAGTCTATTTAACCTTTGGTACCCAGCACCCCATAACAATGGTCAAATTAAGTATTTTATTCAACTACATAAATGCTGTGATAACTTCCAATACGTCATTTCCTATTATTATAAGTTAAATATTCAGGTCGATTTGGAAAAAACCCGATACATACGGTTATAAAAGCATTCTCTTGTTGATAACCTTTAACCATTTACGTTCAAGATGACCTCACTCTCGCTTCGTTGACATTGCATAATTTTTATTGTTTGAAAAAACAAAAATACAAGTTGAATTTCCTTACTTGGATGACGTCAAAATTGAGAGGTTAAATTGGTCAAGTTGCATCAATTAGACCTGTATAAATGCATATAGCGTACCAACCGGAAGAAGCAGCGACAAATAACCTGGAGATGGTCGCGGGACTATGCAATAGTGACATCCATTTTTTAATTATTATTTTTTGTAGGTTCTTTTTTAATTCTTAGGTATTCCTAGTAGACGCTTGTTACGACTGGTTTTGTTTAATTTCTTTGAACGTTTTTAAATTATTTAAACTTAAAATTTAGAAATTAACGTTTAGTGGTGCAACGTTTTCAATTTATTTTACTAAATTGCCTAAGAGTAATTTTCTTACAGTGGCCTTAAAGGCTCATTATTGTGGGAAGCTTTTATATTCTGATTGTAACTAATGAGACATTTATAAGATTCAAACATTTACCTACCGTTTGGAAGACTTCAAGGTATTTATTTTCTTTTATAGTAACATTCTTTTATAATTTATCTTTTTGTTTTGTTACAGGTAAGTTGGTGAAAAGATCACTGTCATCTCGTTTGGACAGATAGATATCCAATTTACGAAGAAACAAATGAAGGAAAAAAGGTATTTGCGAAAAGATTTCCTTTTTGTGCTCATTATAAAAATCAAGACGAATATAGGACAAGTTGGAATTGAGTCTGACAAATTTTAAGCTTCATCATTAGGCTGAGTAAAATAAATAGTACCTAACCATTATAGAACTAGCTTCTGCCAGCGACTGCGCTCGTGTGAAAATAGGTTTCTTTACACAAATTTTGGAGCCCCGTTTCGTCCCCTTAGGGGGTAAATTTTAGGAAATCCAAGTTTTTGCTCGCCTTAGTCATAAAAGGAAACCTTGTGTAAAATTTCACACATTTAGTCTCAATAATTTGGGCTGTGTATTGATATGTCAGTCAGTCAGTTTCTCCTTTTATATCGTGGCTAAATCTTAGAAATCGGACGCGTGGCCTACTCATGGCGTTCGACGCAAGAGAATCGAAACGAAACGATCGTAACTTGTCTAGGGGGGCAGGAGTCTAGACTACACCTGTAAAGTAAAATAAAAAAATTATCTCCATTTTTCGTTAAATTTGAAACAGAATTACAGAATAAATAAACTGTTAACATCTATTTAACACACAAGGGTCATTAAATGGAACTCAACATCTCGGAACATTGTTCGAATCACAAAATGAGCTTCATTTTAATCGTCAAGCCTTTGTCTTCGTAAATGTGAATGGAAAGAGGCCTTAATATTTTAATGGGACCCTTCTCTTACTAATTATGGCGAAAATGTTTTATGTGCATGTAATACAGGGTAAAAATAATAGTTGGCCATTTGTAAGCTTTTTGAAAAGAGGCGGGATTTTGGTTACTGTATGGTAGATATTATTACATCCATTACTTATTATTTTAGAGCAATGGTGGCCGAGTGGTAACAGTCCCGACTTACGAGTCGAAGGTTGCGAGTTTAAACCCAGCCGCATTACTTTGTGTAATTTATATCATCACTACTGCTCTCAAAACGATGAAGGAAAACATCGTGAGGAAACCGGCATATTCTAGAACCAAAAAATCGAAGACATGTGACATCCACCAACCCGCACTGGGCCCGCGTGGTGGATGTGGCGGTCCATTCCCTCTCCTAGAGAGGAGGCCTGAGTCCCAACAGTGGGAACATTATAAGGCTGATTATATTATGTTTTTATATTAGTTATTCTATGATTACATATGTATATGGTATAAGGAACATAGGTTTGGTTTAAATCAGTAAAAGTCTGACATGTCCTCGCGCTTCGCCCTAGAGCGAAGAAAATTATTAGATTATTTCCCACCTTTTAAAAAAACATGAATAAAACAATAAATTAGAAAAGTTAGTTAACTTACTAAGTAATAATCACATTCAATTAAATAAAGTTAAAGAATGAATTGGGAATAATTATTAAAAAATAAAAACGATGGTAATCATGCAAAAAAAAATTGATTAATCTTTGACAATGAAAACTTTAGTAATGAGATAAAATTTACCTGTCGCACTGTCGTGCACGCTTGTCCGTAGTATAAAGAGGCACCTCCGCAAACTCCTTTTTTTATTCTTGATTTGTTCGCGCTTGACCGCTATCTCATCTGATGGAAAGTGACGATGCAGTCGACGATGGAACGCGCTTACCTAGAAGTAACCTATTCACTCTTGACTTAAAGATTCCCGGGTTGTAGCTATCAGGAAACACAGATTCCGGTAAGGAATTCCACTCTTTAGCTGTACGCACAATGAATGTGTTCCCAAAACGTTTTGTGCGTATAGGTGGGATTTTGTTTGTTCTTCAAACAGAGACAGTAGCTTCATCTTAAGTGTTACTCAGTCTCTCAGCTGTTTAGAGGAAGTTTCCATCAATCACTTGTATGCAATGGTAAATATGATTGATATACTGTCTGTAGTCAATGTTAACCTACCCATCAGTCATTAATCTAATAAATTAGATCAACACAGCCAAACAGAATTAATTACCAATTGATTAATTAATAACCACTATACAAATGATTGCCCACTAGGTGTAGGTATGTAGGTGCCCATATATTATACACCAGCTAGCGGTTTTGCATAAAAAAAGGTTTCTCTATACAAACTTTGGACACCCGTTTCATTTCCTTATCTCAAGTGAGGAGGAGTGGCAGGCGGTCGCCTTCTTCTGCGGAGCAGTAATGCTAGCAAAGGAGGCGGCCGCACGTGCGAGAGAACGGCCCTCACGCCCCAGAGGCCCGATCCCCATTTCCAGCCACAGTAGGCGCTGGTTTGCGGACGGCGAGCAATGGGTAGCTCGCGGTCCGACCGTCCGGTAACCATCCGGACCGAGCCCAAGTTGTCGACAGTGCGTAGTGTTCCACGCGCGCCTCAAGGAGATGTCAGCAAAACCGTAGGGGGGGTTGAAGCCTACTGGGGCCATCGGTGATGCGAAAGAGAACCCCGGGGCCCTGGAACGATGGCAAAGAAGTGGGCAGAAGTGACAGGAGTGGGTTTTTAGTGAGTAAAAGTCTGACACTATCTCCCGCTCCGCCCAAGGGGGATGTCATTAGATGATTTTCCCAAAAAAAACCCTATTAACATACAGCTTGAGATCGGAAAATTCTAGATAGAAACTTTGTATATATAAGTGGGTCCTATACTTTTTTTCGAGGTGGGATTAAATGACTTCTCCCGCACATTTATTGACTAAAACGACATCTATGTTCTTTCAGTTGCCTTTTCCGTTCTAAGGCCTACTTATGTACTTTTAAATACTTTCCATTTAAAACCGTTTTGCGGTCACAACGTTGTACAATAAATAAAAAATATGACTTTAAGTACGTCTCGCATAGAGGTATTCGGAACACGCTTTATACCCCCATCAATGTCTAAATACGAAAGTTAAGAAGTAAACATAAAATGAATTTCGTTACTTACAAATAGCAACTCAATTTTTTATGCGTAACGTAAAAAAATCGTCGAAAAGTAGGTTCGACGACGTAACAGTTCGAAAAATGTCCTACAAATAAAAATCCACTCGCTTGGTTACGACTTTTGGGGGCGTAAAAAATAGACCGATTTTACACCTCACGAGGACCTACAGTCGATTTTATATGTTCACATAAAAACGGCATTCAATAAAAAATTTAAGGGCCCGTGACAAGAAATCGTTGGAATCATCTTAAACATGTGTGTCGGGCACAAGCGGTCGCGTGTGTCGACTGCGCCAATCGGTTTTAATTTTATTTCTCATTCTTTTTTTTAAATAACATAAATTTGTGTTTGACTGCGATCCTACCTAATGGTAAGTAGTGATGCAATATTTGATGGTAAGGTGCACTAGTTTATCTAGAGCCTATACACACTAGCATTGTAGACACCTATGTTATAATCGGACGGGAAGGCCGCACAAGTCAAATTGTTCCAGTCCTTCGATGTAAATGGTCAAACAAAAAAATGGGGCTCTATCCGTACCCGTTATTGATCATTTTTGTGTAGTCAAAAGTAAAAAAAAAATCAAAATCCCAAAATTGTCCACGATATTATAATTGGTAAATTCATAATTGAATTAATCAGTCATAAAATTTGCTACTACAAAATACTACGCGCATTTGTTTATCCATTTTGATCGCTATTTATTCAGTAATAATCAATACACTATCCATAAATTGAGTGCCATTTTGGGATATAAACAAACGCTAATAACTTTACTGTTTATGAATATTATTTATTCAGACTTTATTTAAATAATAACAAGACCTTTTCTAAAAAGCCCATTAAATATTTATACTAATTAAAAATTAGTGGTGTATATAATTTTTTTTACTTGGTCTTTAACGCTGCGTGTAGAACAGAGCTTTGATGCTCTAGATGCCCACAAAATATGGCCCCTTCTCTGCATCATAAGTGACGTCATTATCCACAGAGATGCTGGTAAACAAGATCTTGTAAACGCGCTCAACACTTTTCACTCACATCCTTCAATATGGAGAGAAAACTTGTAAGTTCACTTGACCGCATACGCGACAAAAGTTTCGGTTACTTATCCAATAATATCACTTTATGCGACCCTTACAACTACTTTGCACACTTGTGACTCTCTTATGAGAGCGAAGGTTTGTTTTGAATTGAAAATAGGGGTTTTATGGCGAATGGCTTAAGCATTTGAGAATTTCAGTAAAGGTTGCAGAAAGGTAAAGTTCGTTCGAATACGGTTTTTTTTTTATGGTTGGTACGGAACAACTGTCTGAGGGCATTCCAATTTTTGTTTTGTGCGGGAATCGAATCCGCGCGCAGCAGCTGATCGCTCAATCACTACTTTTTAGGGTTCCGTACCTTAAAAGGAAAAAAACGGAAACCTTACAGGATCACTTTGTTGTCCGTCTGTCAGTCAAGATCCTTTATTTCGGGAATACGCGGAGGTATCAAGTTGAAATTAAAACTTTGAAAAAATCAAACTTCTGAGTTAACGAAAAAAAAGATACGGCCGTTTATATCGCAAAAAACGTGTATATCGACACTCTGGTGTGGTGGTGGGAATCAAAATTCATAGGGTACTTCCCATTGACCTAGAATCGTAAAATTTGTCATGAAGCAAGGTCTTATAGCACAAATGTAGAAAAAAATCTGTAAACTGTAAATTTGTAGTTACGTCACAAAAATAACCGACCCACTTTATGATTATCTTGACTATTTAGCTATGTGAAAGTTATTGGTTTTATGAATTTGCTATGAATTTGCATGGGACTTTCAAGTTTATAAGTTTCATAACGTTCAGGGTTCGAAGCCCACCACGGTTATGTCTTTCCCTAATCATAGACAACTGTAGGAAAATATCAATATCTTCAAAAAGAAATACGATGTAACAAGATACATTATACCTAGATTTTTCCTTTTCGGCTCGTCCCAAATCATCCATTTGTTGATGAGTCGTAACACCGAAATTTTCTGATATTTCGTGGCTTTCATTAATTTCAAATAATGGAAAATGGCGTGCAGCAGTATTTTACCGGGTTTATGTGAAAGTATTTTCAAGCGAAGGCTAGGTAAGTAATTATATTACCGGCATAGTACCTACTTATCTTCGGTTTAATTCTAAACATGACTTGTTCAAGTGAATGGATATTTCTTTATGGGGAGAAAGTATTTTAGACGTTGTCGAACATTGCGATACTCGAATGAAAATGGGAATTTGGTATCGAATTCATCGTTATAGCCGAAAGACGTCCACTGCTGGACATGAGTGTTGCCCACTTTTGCCACAATGACCGGTCTTGTGTGTCTCACATCTATCGGATTCCCGCTGTTTCGGATTAATTTCTAGAAATTTTTTGAGATTTGTTTTGATCTTCGGCTGAAACTTATGTCTCTCTATTGTGTTTTGTAAATTACACACAGACTTGGATATAGAGACATCAATTTATGAGTTTAGACTTCTTGATGGGGTCGAAAGGTTCTGGAATGGCGACCTCGCATTGCGAACCGATCGTTGTGGCGACACTCGGGGAGACCGCATCCATCATTTCAGCTGAAAGACGTACACTGTTGGACATAGGTCGCCATAATGACCGGTTCTGTGCGTCTCGCATCCATGGGATTCCCGCGACCCTCACCAGGTCATCGGTCCACCTTGTGGGAGGCCTTCCAACGCTGCGTCTTCCGGTACGTGCGACTGATTTACTTAAACCGTGATAACTGGAAATACACAATATCTTTTGCTCCCCTTTTTTTAGTCGGGGATAACATCGTTTCCGTGTATCTAGTCACAATAAATCAGTTTTTTAAATGGTTTATTCAAGAAAATGTACATAAATGATAATAATAATAATAATAATATTTCACAACTATCACACAACGCCGTCTAGTCCCAAGCTAAGCAGAGCTTGTGTTATGGATACTAGACAACTGATAAACATACTTATATATTTCTAAATACATACATATATAGACAAATTACACCCAGACACAGAACAAATGATCGTGCTCATCACACAAACATTTGTCCTGGATGGGAATCCAACCCACGACCTCCGGCTTAGCAGTCAGGGCCACTAACTACTAGACCAACAGCATAGTCGGCCTTATAATGTTCCCACTGTTGGGACTCAGGCCTCCTCTCTAGGAGAGGGAATGGGCCGTAATCCACCACGCGGGCCCAGTGCGGGTTCGTGGATGTCACATGTCTTCGAATTGTTGGTTCTAGGACATGCCGGTTTCCTCACGATGTTTTCCTTCACCGTTTTGAGAGCAGTGGTGATGAAATAAATTACTCAAAGTAATGCGCCTGGCTGGGTTTGAACCCGCGACTTACAACTCGTAAGTCGGGGCCGTTACCACTCGGCCACCACTGCTCTAGACCAAAAGGCCAGTCATCATCATGATGAATGTAATTTATATAAATCTTTTACGAATCTGCAGCCACAGTTTGTCGCCAGTCCTCTCGTGGATAGTCTTATCGAGTAACTTAATTATTAATAGTCACATCGTCTCAAGGACGTCATGAAAATAGATAACGTGTTTTTTTTCTCATACAACTCTAACGTCATTGTTAAGAAACGATATCGAACTAAAAGGCTTCCCTTTTAGTGGCAACAAATAAAATCGTTTACCAAAACTATATTCAGAAAAAAAAAATCTATTTCCTCACTCTATTATACTCTACGTACAGTTACCAGCATCAATATGTAAAAATAAACTAGCTTCTTCGATCAAGTGAGAGTAGAAAATGATCCAAAAGGATTATACTCCCGAGATAAAATGTAGGTAGGTATGTGATATTTCAGGACAAATTCTTCGTCTGTGGTAAGTGTGACGGAGTAACAACCATGCACACTATACAAACTTTCATCATCATCATCATCATTCCAGTCGCAAGACGTCCACTCTTGGACATAGGTCACTCCCGAGTGTCGCCACAACGAACGGTCCTGCGACCCTCACCAGGTCATCTGTCCACCTTGTGGGAGGCCTTCCATCGCTGCATTTGCCGGTGCGCAGTTGCCACTCTAGAGCCTGTCGGCCCCATTGACTATTTATTTTGCCAGCAATGCTAACACAGACTAACACAAACGTTTACTTTTGTAATATTAGTATGATTTATCAAGATACTTACCACAGTGTTGTCTTTTCTAACCCAATGGTTGACTGGTAGAGAATGCCTTGTGGAATTAAGTCCGCCTATTTACCACCACTGTACATGAAGTTTAAATAAATAAATAAATGAAAGATTTTTTTTTAAGTATGGATGAAAATTCTATGATGTTTTAAACATAGTTTAGCGTTTTTAACACAAACCTTTATATTTGATATAAACCGGTCTCTTCTCAAATTTATATTCGAATTTTGCGTAAATTTAATGCACTTAGTTACGTTAGTGACTGTACCTACACATAAGTCCTTTAATATAATAAATTGTACGAAGGAATCGTCTGAAATGGAATATCGTGAACGTGACTTGAAAGTTTCGTATTTATACAACAACTTGGCAAGCCTTACTCATATTGTTATTTAAATATAAAGTCCGAGTTACACTGTCGGCGGGGAGAAGCTTAGGCTTTGTATATTGGATAGACGTGCTTGAATTGGACTTTAGAGGTGGAGTCACAAATCTTTTACGTTTGCAAAACGATACGACAATGTATGTTACAGTAAAGACAGCGATCGAAAACTCTTCTGTGGTCATAGGTGTTTTTATTTTTTAATTTGTAAATAAAAAAAACATTTTCTAATTTTTATAATTTATATAAGAAAGAAAGAAAGAAATAGCTGCTGCAAGTGGCTTTGCTCATATTATAGAAGAAAATTATCCCAAGGGAACATATTTAACCTCCTCTATATCCTATGTGCCATTAAAATACTTAGTCTAACCGTGAACCAAGTTTCATCGAAATCCGTTCTGCTTTTCGAGAGTAAAGAAGTAAGAAACATACAAATACTAAAAAAAATATATATTGTGATTCATTGTTCATTATTAGGGTTCTGTACTTCATAAAGAAAAAGCAGGAACCCTTATAGAATCACTTTGTTGTCTGTCTATCTATCAAGACCCTATATCTCGAGAACGCGTGGAGGTATTAAACATCTGAGTCAACGAAAAAAAAAGATACGGCCGTTTACGTCGAAAAAAACGTGTAGTTCGACACTATCAAGGGAATCAAAATTTATAAGATACTTTCTGTTGATCTAGAATCCTGAAATTTGGCATGAAGCAAGGTTTCATAAAACAAATATAGGAAAAAAAAATGAAAACTGTAAATTTGTACTTTGATTCGGAAAAATCTTCGTAACTCAATTCGGGTATGCACTTTTTTTTCATATGTAAGTTTGTATGGAACCCTCAGTGCGCGAGTTCGACTCGCACTAGCCCAGGTTTTTATAACTCATAACGTTTTCTTATAAACACAATTTTGTTCACGGTATTTTTATCAAGGACCAAATATAAATAAATTGCTGGTATAATAATATCTATAGAAAGTATATTTTATTGTAGGTCTTCTATTCAGCCTGTACAATTGAAATAGGTTCAAATGAAACCTATAATAATATCCGTTTGTTGGAAAAGTTTATTTATTTATTTTTATTATATACTTTATTGTACAATGTGATACAGAAAATACGTTTTTTTTTTATTATGGATAGGCTCGCGTTGGACCACTATCTCGCCTGATGATGGGCTATTATGACGCTTGAGCACGTTTGCCTAGAAGTAACCTATTCACTCTTGACTGGAGACTCCTAGATTGTAGTTACTAGGATACACAGACTTCGGCGGCGAATTCCACTCATTAGCCTGACCTCAGTATTGCTTCCGAAATAGTGGGAATTAAAATGAACATGGGCAAAACCAAAGTCATGTAAACAGTCATGTAGCACCCACTCCTATCAAGACTCTACACACGAAGTTGTAGACGACTACTTTTACCTGGGACAGACGGTCCAGTTGGGTAGGTCTAACTTCGAGAAAGAGATCAATCGTCGAATCCGAGTCGGCTGGGCAGCGTTTGGGAAGCTGCGCGTTATCTTCTCATCCAATATACCGCAGTGTCTCAAGACGAAAGTCTATGACCAGTGCGTGTTGCTAGTGATGACATATGGCTCCAAAACGTGGTCGCTTACAATATGCCTCATCAGAAGACTTAAAGTCACCCAAAGAGCAATGGAAAGGGCTATGCTCGAAGTTTCCTTGCGTGATCAAATCAGGAATGAGGATATCAGCAGGAGAACCAAGATTACCGACATAGCACGAAGAATCGCCAAACTTAAGTGGCAACGGGCAGAGCACATTGTTCGCAGAACGGATGGCCGTTGGGGCCGAAGGGTTCTGGAATTGCGACCACGTACTGGAAGACGTAGGGTTGGAAGTCTTACAAAGTGGGCTAATGACCTGGTAAAGGTTGCGGGAATCCGATGGATGCGAGACACACAGGACCATTTATTGTGCGATACTTGGTGGTGGCGTATGTTCAACAGTGGACCTCTTATCTATCTATTTAGGTATGGTTTCCGCACTTAGTCCTATGTGGACCATTGTACGTGGTAAACCAGTGGCCATCTTTCGGCTGAAATGATGATGATGATGACAAGAAATGGAAAGGATAGTAATTACAGTCATAATCATCTTCCTGCCCTTGTTTTTTTGTTATTTGTGGTCAACGCAATGCTCATGTTATTCTTCCATGCTGTCCTGTCACCCGTCACGCTATCACTAACTCCCTTTTATTTCACACCACTTCTCATAAAATACATCTATCTTTTCTTTGGTCTCCCTCTCCATCCATTCACATTATATACTCATAACACGTTTCGTAATATGCGTTTCATCCCTCCTTTTCACATGACCATACCAAGACAAACGATTGTCTTCCAAATTTTCAGTCATTGGCACCACTTTCAAACTTCTTTGGATAGTAATTACAGAATAGATATTAAACTTATTTTCTTTTTTTTATCAGTTTTTGTTTAGTTATAATATATAGTCAGGACTCAAATATTAACTATAAATACTGTACATACTCGTATAATACTAAGACACAAAATACACTCAGGCGTCGAAGTGCTTCTCCACATCGCTGTCAACCGGAAATGAGTTCAAAAGTCTGGCAGCATTGCCACGTTGAATGGCAATGCTAATTCTTTGGGCGGAGAACGAGCCAGCCCTCTGGTCACGCAAAGTGTCGATCAGACGGCGTGAAATTTCCTTGCAAAGGAGACACACACTATGACCCAAGGTTTTATTAAATATAATATATTATAATAGATTTCTAGAGTTGAAAGGATTTGTACAGCTTTTAAATATTTTGTTTACAATATTTCACAGAATGGAAAACATTCCGGAAGCTAATGAAAACACTGGCTAGTTTGCCGTCGACTATTTAACAAAGTACATTTTATCAGCATCCGTAACAAAGCTTTCGTAAACACATGGAAATTTCAGCTTTATTCCGTTGCGATAGCGACAGAAATGTTGTGAACAAAACGGTATTGATATAACAAACTGTGTAGGTGATTGTACAAAAAGCGGGCAGAGACCGTTCATGCGAGTCCGCTCGACTTTTTGCTGAACAAAACCACGCTGGGCGAAATAGCACGAAAAATATCAACAGCATTTTCAACGTTCAACTAAGATAAAGGCTAAAAATAAAAGTGTTCGTCTCTTTTTAATTTGAAAAGGGCGATTTATTTAAATCGGACACCTACTTAATCGTGTTTTGTATTCGTGGTGACTATTTATAGCCTGAATTTAAAATTGAGACTCGTTTTATAATTTTTTAATTTATTTTTTAATGTCTGTGTTTTAGGTAGGTAGAGAACGACACTAAAAATAACGTTAGGTAATTTTTGATATTTTAATGGTTTATCGATGTTAATATTTTCTTTGGAACGTGGGCCTGCATTATATTATTATATGAATACAAGCTATATTATATAAAATAGCCCACGACCTATTCTCAGACTTACAGTTGTCGGACCCATGACAAAGTATAGGAATACACCAGGGAAGTGATATTAGGAGGAACTTGTCGAGATTGGCAAGATGGCCGCGTGTCGCTTAGGTTTTGAAAATACAAAAAATAATAATAATATATATATATATACATAAACCGGACGATTAAAACTTCTCTGAAACGGTTTCACAGTTTCAGAGGAGTTCGATAAAAATACAGCGACAGGAGATTTTTATAAATTTGATATATTTCTACAAATTAAAAGTATAGATGTCACCTTCTAAAAATGGCAATAATTAACTTCAAATTGGATTTTCAAAAAGTTGTTTGCGTAACGAAGTGTAGTGGTTACGTACAAAAAGACAATGTTTATTTGTTTATTTATTTAACGATTTATGTACACTCATAAAGTTAAAGATAAGAAGAAGGAAACAGAAAAATAGATACAGAGGTGATGCTTATTTCTAAAGAAATCTCTTCCAGCATACCTGTGAAAGGAGATTTGGAAGAAAATAGAGATGTAGACACTGTGTGTAACAGTAATAGGAGAATAAGTACATACAAAATTAACAAATTGAAAAGATATAACTTGCAAAAAAAAAAAGATATACTATTATAATTATAATTATGTACATACACAGAGTAAAATAAATATCACAAAAATACAGACTAATATGCAACTATGACGAAATATAAATATAGTGTTCTTTAACTCTACTTTTAAAAACTACAAACAATTACAAACAAATATCAGTTTTTTTGTAAATCTATTCAAATTAAACCTGTATATTACATGTAAAAATTCAAATTTAATGTGAAATGCTGAATAATTCTGCTATGTGCCTTGGGCAAAGAACTACTGGAAGAGTGAGAATCTGGCAAAAAAATATACCGTTCATTACAACGCAAGAACGCAAGTTAACGTGTGGTCTTATCGATGTTATCGTGTCACCCACGTCGATACACTGAAAATAACCACACTAGGTACAGTCGACCATACAAGTAGTTGTGGCCGGTTAGTTTTTATTTCTCTGAGTAAGAACAGGCTCCACTATGACATACAAATTTTATTTATTAGGGACAAAAATATATAAATATTAGTCGAACCAAAATTTTATTTAAATCGACACGAAAGAAAAAGAAGGGACAAAAAACAGTTACAAGTTGATCCTTAGAAACATTAATGAACAAAATGTGCCCCAACTTGACAAAGAGTCCACACTTTCTATCAATTTTCATATTATATTATGTACAAACGGGTAGAAATAGAACTGATGTTTTCAACAACTTGCAAACAACGCCATCTAGTCCCAAACTAAGCAGAGCTTGTGGTATGAGTACTGGACAACTGATAAACTTACTTATATATTTCTGAATACATACTTACATAATATTGTAGATAAATTACACCCTGACGCACAACAAATGATCATGCTCATTACACATACATTTCTTTTGGGTGGGAAACGAACCTATGACCTCCAGCATAGCATTCAGGGCCACTGGCCACTAGACCAATAGGCAAATCAGAATATTATATAATATTGATATTCATCATCATCATCATCATTTCAGCCGATAGACGTCCACTGCTGGACATAGATCTCCCCCAAATGTCGCCACAAAGAACGGTCTGTGCGTGATATATGATATTGGACATCAAGAAATCCATCCACATCGCTGTCAATGAGAAAAGCGTCCATAACGCTGCAGAATTTCCACGTTGAATAGCAATGCTGATTGGTTGACGGAAGAGTCTAGCAGCTGATTGCTGATATCCCGATATAAAATAATTAGTTAATATTAAACTTTCTTAAATACATATTATCTTGTAATGAATAAACAAGCACTGACGGACCCAATAGATTTTTTAGTCAACCCTATTGAAAAATCGAGTTAGTCTTTGAATATTGCGGTTTGAAAGAATTCTCGACTTTATATTCAACGCTTCTATTTATTTGTAGCGTTGTTGATATGGTGCGTGTGTGTTGATGTTGTTAAAGCTCGGAAGCCGTGTGCTGCGGCGAAATCTAGGTTTAGTTATGATAAATGATATTTATTTTGTAAGTAGGTTTAAAAAAACACTTTTACACGTCAATTTTTTTTGTCATTTTAAACTAGATGAGGCCGGTGTTTCCTAGCTGACTACCCTGAGAAGAAACACCGAAACAAACTCAGGGGTCAAAGTCTCTTTTAAAGTCCATACAGTTAATATGTAATGGTCAAATCACATGAGAACAGTGCAGATTTGTCTGAGATGGTCTTTTGAAGAAAGAACCATACAGATTTGAGTGGACCTGCCCGGTCAGTGCAAGCATTTGTCAGTATTCGCAAAGCTCAACCCAGTTGACTGAATATACTCGTATAGAGCAATCCAATCATCCTTTTTTGCAGTCAACCATGTACAATTTTTTGAAAATCTTCTGCTTGAAGCCCTAGACTTGATTTGATTATTAGTGGTAACGATTTTTTTTTTGGGTTGGGCAATCATCCAATGACTTTTCCCGTCTTCGTGTCAGACTTCACTTTTTAAATCGTTTCCCCAGTATTGGCCGTAAACGTTCATTCAGGTTTGAGTTTCGACAGGCTCACCCTTTAGTCTCGGGCCTGAATTACCGATAACTATAAGAACAATTTCAAAATATGTAGCACTGACAAGCTTTACCGACATGTCACGTGGTCTACTTATTACATTTCAAGTTTTCAACAATCTTCACATCTGATCGAATACACTTTATTTAAAGCAGAGGCTTTAGAGAAACGATAGCGTTTTTGGGTGCGATATCATCAAGTAACTTCTCATGCTCCGCGTGAAGCGAGGACTGACAGACTTTTATTGGCTAAAACGTGGTCCTGTGTTCTTTCAGTTGCCCTTTTCGAGAGCTATGGTAACTTTTCAGAACAATCACGCTGCCTATTAACAGGGTGATATAGTGATTGAGATTATGAATAACCTAGTTATGCGAGTGATTTTGCCCTCGTGAAACTATAAAATCACGCAGGATGAATCTAATGTTCTATTCCAAGATATGGTCTGCTCATGTGTCTTTTGTTCAAATCCGTTCAACCATTCGAGCGTGAAGATGTAGCATACATACACACTCACAATCTTTAGCCTTTATTATATTAGTGTGGTCTGACAAGACCAGTTTAGTCATTTATTTTTTATTTATTCATTGAAACATCCACAGTTTTTATACAATTAGATAAGGATCTTTAGAAATTACACTAAGAATGACGTTAACAGGTTAGCTATAGGTCCCAAACTAGGTAAAGTCTGTATCTTGGTGACCCAAAAGTTATTACTCAAAGGTCGTTTGAAATATATTTCGCCTTGTTAATTATTGCGACTGTTTGTGAACTTATATTTTTGTTGTATTTACTTTGTTTTGGAGCAAACAAATACAAGTCATCTCTTTTACTAATGGAGACATTGCCAGTATCAATATTTAAGTAAGAAGGTAGTCTTAATTAAACAGAGAAAGGACAAAGTACACATGTTTTATACGATACTAGGTTCTGCCAGCGGCTTCACCCGCATAAATATAGGTTTTTTTTTACAAACTTTGGACTCCGTTTCATCATCATGAATGTTAAAAAGCCTCTCTTAGTGCTCGCCTACGTCATAAAAGAAAACCTTGTGCAAATCTTCACGCTCCTAGTCCCAGTAGTTTCAGCTGTGCGTTGATATGTCAGTCAGTCAGTTTCTCCTTTTATATATTAAGATTATTTCATTCGTAAATAGTCCAGCTACAAATACAAGATAAGTACAGGTACATTCGCCCCGATATATCAGGAAAAACAAGATTAGTAAGAAATCGGGGAAAATTATTTCCTTTTCGTTCCTGTCGAGATGGTTCGATGAATAGATACCTACTTACTTTGTTAGCTAAATGTTATTTTAAGAACATATCCTCTTGTGATTTCGCTTCATAGACTGTTAATAGGTCAAGGGAAAGTTCTTTCGCAAATAAGAATAAAATAAAATGATGATTGTTGGAAATACTTTGATAAAGATTTGTAGCTAAGAATGTTGAACAGCCATAGCTAACTATATCGAAGAACGTCAAAGATACTAAGTACTAAGAAATAGTTTTTTTTTTTAAATAGGTATTACTTAGTTATTCACTTGTTTGCCTAAGTCGTCGACGGCGCGTACTGCGCGCGCCTCAAGGAGCTGTCAGCAAATCGTAGGGGCCCAGCAGGGTCGAAGCCTACTGGGGCCACGGGTAGTGTGAAAGCGAAACCCGGGGCCCTGGGACGAAGGCAAAGAAGGAACAGGAGTGGGTTTTTAGTCAGTAAAAGTCTGACACTATCTCCCCCTCCGCCCAAGAGATTTGTCATAAGATGATTTTCCCATCCAATAAAAAAAAACATTAAAAGTAAACAACGGAACTCTTACAGGGTCACGTTGTTGTCCGTCTGTCTGTCTGTCAAGACCCTTTATCTCAGGAACGCGTGGAGGTATCGAGTTGAAATTAAAACCATATACTCAAATCTGCGATCCTTTGAAGCTGTGAAAAAATCAAGCGTCTAAACTAAAAAAAAGATGCGGCCGTTTATGTTGCAAAAAACCTATATTTTAACAATCTCAAAGGAATCTCGATAGAGCAGTGGTGGCCGAGTATAGAGCAGTAGTGGCCGAGTGGTAACGGCCCCGACTTACGAGTTGTATGTAGGTCGCGGGTTCAAACCCAGCCAGGCGCATTACTTTGTGTAATTTATTTCATCACCACTGCTCTCAAAACGGTGAAGGAAAACATCGTGAGGAAACCGGCATGTCCTAGAACCAAAAATTCGAAGACATGTGACATCCACCAACCCGCACTGGGCCCGCGTGGTGGATTACGGCCCATTCCCTCTCCTAGAAGGAGGAGGCCTGAGTCCCAGCAGTGGGAACATTAAAAGGCTGATTATGCAAAGGAATCAAAACTCATAGGGTCCACAGCAAATATTATTTCAAAGCAAACGGCATAAAATATGACGCATACTGAATATTTCCCATCGTTTCTGCATGGCATGGTGCCATCCGCGATCTCCATTAAAATATTTCGCTTACTAATCTCGAATGATGCAAGCTGTGGATCTGAGGCCCTACCACGAGCTCTTAACGCGATCCATTTGACGATCTAAACTGAACTGTTAAAAGGATGGAGCTATACAACATTATTTTTAGTTTATGCGAAACCTGAATATTTAGAATCAGTAACTGAATGGATTCTAATAGTTTTTACACCATGTTATATTTTTTTTCCGAAAATATTTAAAAAGTTTACAAGTTGAACACTATCAACACTAAGTACAACTCACGGCAGGTCATAGCGGGTATTAGGCGCTAGCAAACAGCTAGATACAAGTGCAAAACAACCTCTCAGTGGCCTTGTTGGCTCGGCGACTATGTATTTTTGCTGACATAACATTATAACTTTGTGATTTTTCATGATACAGATATGAAATTTTGTACATAGATTCTTTACATAAAAATATTGGTCACATGTTTCGGGTTTCCCTTTTTCTCGCTCACACGACTGACTTTTTATGAGGTCATAGTAAGGCCCCTGATGTGGTGACACCCTAGAGATATGGTGACGGTTCATGTCATCGTATGCAAGAAATATTTGTTTATTTTGAATTCATTAAAGGTGTGGAGTATTGTAAAAGCTTAGAATCGTCTAGCTTGAGCGTATGCAGTTTGTTGATGTCTTATGTACCTATCGAACGGATTTGGGCTTCTACTCTGCATGTTTATAGATGAGAAAAGAGAGTTAGTAAGCTTTGAGCCCAGATGAAGGTGATACCGTAAGCTGCCAATTTATATAAGGTGTGATTATCACAGAAAGAGCAAATAAACTTGTGGTTGGATTTTAGACTTTAAGGCTCCTCACCCATGGTGACTTTTTTGTAGCGATGCCGTCGCGCGTTTCGTAAGCGCGCGACAACATTGCTACGAACGCGTGGTAGTCGCATTTGCATGCGCTATAGAAAAGATGCCAACGCGCTACTAACGCGCTACAGCATCGCTACAAAAAGTCGCCGTGAGCGAGGGGCCTTAGACCTTTCGTATAGTTTGACGATGTCAACCAGTGAGTTTTTTTTTAATTGTAGATAGGCTCGCACTTGACCACTATCTTACCTGATGGAAAGCAACGATGTGGTCGACGATGGTACACGCTTGCCTAGAAGTAACCTAGTCCGAAGACTTTTAAATGGTTACAGATGAAACAAGAGAGTAAAATTAGCATATGGACCCAGATTAAATTATATTTTGATGTAAACTATTCGGTTCAAAAAAAAAATCGCATCAAAATCTGTCCATTCGTTTGGGAGCTACGATACCACGGACAGACACACAGATACACAAACACACGTCAAACTTATAACGCCCCTCTTTTCCGTCGGGGGTTAAAAATGAATTCAAGAGAAATGGTCCAAAAAAGAACAGTTTTATGACCTTTAATAAAAATGCAATGAATAATTGGAATTCCATAAAATGCAAGACTTGATTCTCAGAATAAAGAACGACGAATCATTTTTAGACATTATTTTGTGGATGATAACTTACACGTGTAATTGCTTAGAAGCTCACTGTTATGCTGTTGTATGTTCCTATAACAATGTAAGATTATGGCAATCAAAAATGAGGAAAATCTCAAGCCTAAAGGAAAGGTATTCTTGATAGATGCTCATTAGTAAGCATTTAACAATGATATGATTTCTGTATAAATAATCTCCTCTTTGTAGATAAATATATTTTTATATTGGCTATTTTTTTCCCGTAGTCGTTAACAAAATGAATTATCAGCATATATATTCAGCGACACGTACCCCAACAAGAAGTGGCTTCAGAAAAAAATATGTCATTGCCGCGAATACGATACGAGTGTACAAACCGGCTCGGCTGACACTATCTATAGGGTTACGGTAACGCGACGCCAGGAAATCGCATTCGAAAGTAAAGGGAATGAGACTGGAAACTATGCTTTGTTTATTTATAGACTAGCTCGTTTGCGTTTCAATTGCAAGCCTATTGTTCGAGTCTTTTGTTTTCTTGGTCAGTTTATAGAGCGTTTAAATGATGAAGGACATTTTTGAAAGGTGGTCATATGTTTAGTGTTTTGTTTGGCCTTACTGAGTCCTCTTTTGGATTGAATTGGAAATTAATCATACAACGTTCGTCATCAAGGAAACTTTACTTTTGTTACAAACCAATAAATAGATTCGGTTTTTCGCATTATTGATATTCTAACGTTACCACTTCTTAACGTGTTGTGTAAGATGAAAAACTGCTAACGTATAATGAAAGTTAATATTCGAGAAACTTACTTTTACAATGCGTTCCAATTAAGAATAGGATCGATTGCCATGTTGTGACGTCACGTCATATTGTCAAATCACATGAAATTGGGCAAAATTGAAGAATTCAGAGATGAGCAAAATTGAAGAACTGGATTCTGATTAAATTTTTTTCGTTCAAAGTTCGTAAATAAATTAAATTTTAAAAATTTCTTGTTTTGCTCACCATAATAATTTTTCGATTTGACAGTATGACGTGACGTCACAACATAACAATCGATCCTATTCTTATTTGGAGCGCATTGTACGCGGGCGAAGCCGCTGGCAGAAGCTAGTGGATAAATAAATGATCCCTAATATTGTGTGTTCTAGGTTCTAACTTACAAAGACGGATAATTTTGGTTTTTCCGCGAAATATTTTTGTGCGCTAAGCCCATATTTCCAAAGCGATGGTGAGCTCCGTTATACAACTACAAAATAGATACACGGGTTCAAACAGAGGCATCGGGTAACCTTTTAACAAACTTTGCCAAGTACACTGTTATCGAGTTTCAAACAAAAATTCTGATACATTTTCTTCACAGAAGATGAATAGAAGTTGTTCGCACGCTCGGCTATGTTGTGGCAAAGTTTACCAAGTACGTTATAATTGATATTTTGTTATACGCCCGCTGAAATGATATACTTCAGTTATCGATAATGGGTTTTCTGTTTGTTTAAGTGTATTCGGTGTTTCTATTTGTTATAATAATAAAGACTTGGCACACAATTAAAGTTTTGGCGCAGGCGCTTTATGAATTGTATCGTTGTTGGTCGATATGGAAGTTGTTTGATTTGTTTATATATTTTCACGTATATTGTTACAGTAAAATAATATTTTAAATAATGGAAATCGTAAAATAAAAAACATAATTATAATTGGTGACCTTATGACCCTTGCAGTCAGACAAACCTAGATTTTTCAAGTTGGCAGACCCACCTACGGATTATCAAAGCTGGGTCACAGACCTTCTCTTAATGGAAGGGAATGGACCATTATCTACCTCACGGTCCCATTATGGACAAGCTAGAGGATCTTATATGTCTTTGATTTTTTGCTATTCGGATGTATGCTGCATAGTTTTCTTCGGAGGTTTTTCTAGAGAGCAATGCTCTATACAGACACGATATATATAGATCATTTAAATAAAAAACTGGCCAAACGCAAGTCGGCCTCGCACACGAAGAGTTCCGTATTACAATATTAAAATCGACCAAAAAACGATTCTTGTATGGAAATCCCCTTCGATTTTTTATCTGCACACAAGTACACACTTTTACGATTTATATGATACAGTCCGCTTACAGACGAATGGACATACAGACAGACCACCGGACTGACGGATAGACAGCGGAGGCTTAGTAATAGCGCCCTGTTATCCTTCGGATACAATACCCTAAAAGTAAAGAGAACCCATATACCGCAATAATCTAAGCTATATTCTTCTTGTAAAAAATTGCATATTTTTCACTTTATAAAACCTATATAGATAAAAAAACCTAGATGGAACATTGCCTTCGACGCATATAGTCGTAAGTCAAAAAGTGTGTCAAGAAAATGCCATTTTTGTAATTGTTAATGATGGAAGTAATTTGTGAAACACTTTTAACTGATGTTTTTGTTATCATTCTTCACACTTATTGTGCGTACAGCTAAGGAGTGGAATTCTTAGCCAAAATTTGTGTTTCCTGATGGCTTCAACCCGGGAACCTTTAAGTCAAGAGTGAATAGGTTACTTCTAGGTAAGCGCGCTCCATCGTCGACCGTATCGTCGCTTTCCATCAGGTGAGATAGCGGTCAAGCGCGAACCTATAAAGAAAGAAAAAAAAAATAGTTTAACATTATTGTACCAGACGCTGGAAAAAAGAAGAAATTATACCATATATTTGATTAGTTATTTATTTTGAAAATTGAAAACACTCTCTTACATAAAAAAACTTAAATATTAACTAAACTATTTATATTCTTTTATAATACAATTTACTCAAAAAAATATGTTACGACTGTATGCGTAGGAAGCATTTAGATTTAAAAATAATATTATTGCGTAATTTGTTTTTTTTTTTGTTAGGGCAACCCTATTAACGTGTTGTCGTGTTATTGGATTCTTATTAATTAAGGGCGAGCGATAGACATAGCTAGTTAAAAAGTTTACGATCATGAACTTCCTAATGTTATAGAGTTTTGCAAATCAGAAGTGGGTTGAAATTGCTTGTTAGCTTATTGAAAAGTTATCAGTGGGTGTTTTTGATACAAGTTTGTTTTTCTTTAACATAAATAATATTTATTATTCTTAGAAGAGTTTGCCGGACTTGGACATCTGAGGATTTTAAAATGATCCAATTGACGATCTAAACTAAATTGTTAAGGGCATCCAACTCGACCTATTTATGTACATTATCACTGTTTTTCATACAACCGCTTTTACGCGATTATGACGTTATTTCACATTTTTCATTAGATATTTTGGAGATACAGTATCTTGTGGATATTATCTAGGCTTCTATTGAAATCAATTTATAAATTTATGCGTATTTTTTACGCTGAAAGCGATTTTACAGACATCCTTTGTTCAACCAACCAATATTCTTACTGTAGAACTATTTTGCAAAACGAAATAATCAATTGATACGTAAAAATGCAAGTGACATTCTCATACTAGGTATTTCTCTTCAGTATCATTACTAGGTAATCCCACACTGGTCAGTGTTAAGTCTCTCCACTGGTAACTAGGTTACGTAGGAAGGACGGGTGTTGAATATCCGTGCGAATGTCACTCGATCCCTTCAGTTTTGAATTACAAACCGCACATGAGTAAGAATTAATGTGACTTGGTGTCATATTTGTGGACACATTTGTGGGGGTTCTGTGCAGTTTTGACGCTCTGTCAAGGATGTAGAGTTTGGGGCCATGGATTGACTTCCGAAAGCGAAACTCGAGGTCCTAAAACGCAAGGCAAAGAAGGAACATAGCTGTCGTTTTGGTCAGTAGGTAAAAGTGTGACACGCCCTCTCACCGCCCTAGAGCGAGTGAAGTCATTGGATGATTTTCCCACACGGTAGAGCACACGGTGGAGGTGTGCCCCGCTTGGGCAGAGCAACGCCGTGTCCTCGTGGGGGCAATCGGCGGCGGCGATCTCTCGCGCCGGGCCTTGGTTCAGGCCATGGTCCGGAGCGAGGAGGAGTAGCAGGCGGTCACCTCCTTATGCGAAGCAGTAATGCTAGCAAAGGAAGCGGCCGATCGCGTGAGGCAACGGTCCTTACGCTCCCACCGCCGCCGGGATTCGGATCCCAATTTCCGGCCACCGTAGGCGCGGGCTTGCAGACGGCGAGCAATGGGTGGCTCGCCGTCCGACCGTCCGGTAACCGTGCGGACCGAGCCCAAGTCGTCGACGGCGCGTACTGTTCCACGCGCGCCTCAAGGAGATGTCAGCAAATCGTAGGGGTCCAGCAGGGTCGAAGCCTACTGGGGCCACGGGTAGTGTGAAAGTGAAACCCTGGGCCCTGGGACGAAGGTAACGAAGGAACAGGAGTGGGTTTTTAGTCAGTAAAAGTCTGACACAATCTCCCGCCCCGCCCAAGAGCGGAGGATGTCATAAGATGATTTTCCCACCGGAAAAAAAAATTCTTTCATCTATCAATTTAACTAAAAACCCACTCCTGGGGTTTTTAGTCAGTAAAAGTTGACACTACCTCCCGTTCCGCCCAAGAGCGGGGGATGTCATAAGATGATTTTCCCAGCCAATAAAAAATTTAAAAAAAAACCCACAAAAATCTTAAATTTAATTACTTGTAAGATGTTATAATGTGACTGTTAGTTGCTTCTTTTTTTATAAAAAACAAGCTTTTGCCCGCGATTTCACCCGCACACATAAAATATAGCCTGTGTCACTCAGGAATAAAGCAGCTTTCTATCGGTGAAAAATTTTCGCAATCGGACCAGTACTTTCAGAGATGACCTCTTACAAACAAAAAACAACAAACTACATCTTTATAATATTAGTGTAGAAAAATACTCAAAGTAAAGCGCGCTTGCCTGGGTTTGAACCCGCTGTAAGTCAATGCTATATAATAATAAATTTAGTTTTTTTTTTATTATTCATAGGCTCGCGTTTGACCACTATCTCACCTGATGGTAAGCGACAATGTGGCCGACGATGGAGCACGCTTGCCTAGTAACCTATTCACTCTTGACTTAAAGATCCCTAGGGAATTCCACTGCTTAGCTGTACGCATTATGAATATGTTCCCAAAACGCTTTGTACGTATGGGTGAGATGACCAGTATGTACATATGGCGCAACGCCGTACGTCTAGTGGTCCGATGATGGAACGGACTTGGTGAAATTAAATAGTAAAATAATTAAATTATTAGTGTGCTTAATAATTTAATTATTTCATACCTATAAATCGGTGTTGAAACACCCACTCGAAATAAAAGTACTAAAAGTATTAATAGTACAACTTTCGCAAACGCTTAACGACATACAGCCTATTCAGTATAAAGGTGGGCTTGCGCAACGTACGGTCACGATCAATTACTTATTGTTCAGATAACAGAGCAGTGTGCAACTGTTGGGCGGTTTTCTATGGCATTGGTACAATAGTAAAGTTTGTAAATGTTACTAAAAGGGCTCAGTGCAAGTTTGTTTTACCTTAACGTGATCGAAAAATTTATGACAAAATTAATGTAATTTTGATATGAAATCCTGAAGGAGCACTAGCCTGATGCTGCGAGCTACGCCGATTGTTTGATGACTACCACTCCTGCACGATGTTATAATTCTGAACTAGTTGTGCTCCATTAGTATAGTTGCTGCAAGGCGATCTAATGAGAGGATAAACGAACAAATCTTCTATATATATTATATAAAAATGAATAGCTGTTCGTTAGTCTCGGTAAAACTCAAAAACGGCTGGACCAATTTGACTAATTTCGGTCTTAAAAAAAGAAATCCGATTACCACGCCATCTCTAATTAAAATGTCATTTTAAAATAAATTATTCTTGGTTCTGGTAAAGCTAGTAAATAAATAAATGACGTTCGGCGTTTTTTCCCCTCTGCCCCTCTAGCGAAGTTACAACCGTTTCGTTTCGATTCTCTTTTCGTTGATCGCTTCGAGTAGGCCACGCCTTCCAATCCTTTGTTCTGACGTCATCTCAACGCTCAGTCACGTGTTCAGACCAAAGGAATAGGAGGCGTGGCCGATTTGAGGCGATCAATGAAAACAGAAACGAAACGGTTGTAACTTGGCTAGGGGGGCTGAATAAGTCGTAATCCACTTCGCTTACCAGTACGGGTTGGTAGATATCACTTGTCTTTGAATTTTTGTACAAGGACATGCCGGTTTCTTTACAATGTTCTCCTTAACCGTTCGAAGAGCAGTTGTGATGAAATAAATTACACAAAGTAATGCGCCTGGCTGAGTTTGATGCCATGAGTAAATCTCATAAACCGGGGCCGTTACTCTTCTATTGTAGTGGACAGATTATGTATAAGATAATCATGTATTTTTTTTAATCAAATGGTAGTCATCAAAGGACTCTTTCCGATCCGGTTGGAGCGAGAATTTTAGTCAGTAAAGTCTAACACTCCCTGTTAGACTTTAGTGACTAAAATTCACCTGTATTCCTTTACTTGCGTTTTGCGTCCCAAAGCCGCGGTAACTCTTTTAAATGCTCCAGCTGCCCAAGCAGGCATCGACCCTATTGAAGCCCTTCAGATTGCTGACATCTTATTAATAATAAATACTTTATTTCAGACAATGGTGTCCACTTTTTTAGTAATAATATTCTTATAGACTAGTGTTAGTAATACTTAAAACTACCCACAGCAAAATATGTAAAAAAGAACAACAATCACTAATGCGCCATTCCATGACAAATGGCGGAACAATGATTGATGTAGTCACAGTTCAGCCGACTAGCGATCATGCTAAGGATGCTGTTGGCGAGGGATGCGTATCTTTTACGCATCATTGAGGCACGCATGCAACATTACGTGACATCTCGACTCGGACTCGTTCCTCGCCAGACTGCCGGACAGACGTCGAGATACCCATCGCTAACTATACATGTTGATTAATATCTAATATGGTTTAAAATCTCATCTCAATCCGGACGGTTATCCACTTCGCATCTCGTATAGTCCAAAAATACGCAAATTATACACCCTATCTCTAGCCCTATCACGCGATCCCAGCGATCGATTATTCAAATCAGGGGAGTATCAGTGTAGGCTATTGTTACAGTAAATTGAAAACCACGCAACGCTTCCTTACTGCACTATTCAGGCTAACAACATGGCTTGTTGACGATAACCCAGCCTAACCCTTTCAAAGTAAGCGATGCGAGAGACTATTACGCCACGTGACAGATAACCATGGTTATTATAACAGGTAACAATGATTTTAAGGTAGTTTGAGACGAGTTAATTATCCTGTCGGATAGTGTCAAAGTTTTTCTAACTAAGATCGACAAGTCTTGCTTCTTGGTTAAGCATATAGAAAGAAGAAAGAAAGAAAGAAAAACTAGCTAATATAATCAATTAAAAGGGAAGATATGCGTCACATTCGCGTAAAACGGCCGAACGCTCAGCATAAAGCTGCGGCCTTACGCATAGTGCGATGAGCTCATAAAAAGCTCATCTGCCATAAAAGGCATCATATGATGCCTTCTCTGTTTTGAGTTGATATTTCATGGTTTACACCAATATTGTCTGTTTTTTTTTCTTACTGTCCCACTTCTGGGAAAAGGTCCCCCAAGTCCTTCCAGAAATTCTTCCTCCGCGCTGTCGCAAACCAGTGCTAGTGGTACGCGTCCAGATCACCCCGCTATCTGTTTCTAGGCCAGTCTCGACGGCGCTTTCCCTCTGTAGGAACCCACTGTGTAGTGACGCTTTTCCAGCGGTCTCTGTGTAGGCGGCTGAAATTACCCGTTCAATCATTTTTGTCTAGGTTTTTTATTTTCTGTTTTAGTTTTTTTTTTCATATAACTGGTATTTGATGTAACTTTTGGTGGTTCAGCGTTGTCTCAGTTTAGCTTCTTCTAACATAAATAATAAAAAGAACAACACAGATACATAATATACATATTTATTTAGTTTAATACGTTCCCAACAGATTCGAAGTCATTACCCCATCAAATCCCTTGATTAAGGGATTGTATTAAAAGCCTACCTGCTGTCAAATCTGTCAATGGCGGGAATTGACAAAATGAAAAGCCAGAGGTATACGTAATCAAACTGTCCGGGACAGTGGTCCCGTGTGGTCAGCTCACAAAGCACGCGTCGGCTTAGCCGGGGATTCGTAATTAGGAACAGGACAATCGGGTTTGGAAGCCAAAAGCGTGGACACCCTAATTCGGTACGCTAGTTGGCTTAATCTTGTCGGATCTTTGAAAGTACTGTTTTTTGGGCTATAATAATTCTAATGAGTATTTTCTCTTTAAATAACTTTTAGAAAACCCGGTTTAGTAAAACTTAGGATTTAAAAATAAAGTTCTTGTGTAAAGTACGAGTTTCAATATCAATTACTGAACTGTTAAGCCATAACTTTGGATAGGATCTCAATAATTTACTTCAAGCTCTTTAACTCTCTCGGTGCATTTATAATATTCAAAGTCGCATACGAGTACACGAGACACTCAGATCTAGAACAAATAAAAACAAAACCATGTAAATAATAACTATGCGGGGATGGAAACCACGACATGTAGTAGCAGCCAATCGCTAAACCACTGCGCTAACCGAGTCATCACTCACTTTACTTAAGAGGGTCCTTTTCCACTCGCCTATCGTCAACATCGAGCATGGTTTAAAAGCTTGTTGCTTCTTCTAACGCAATGCAACGCGATGATTGATGAAGAGGCAATGCAATAAAAGAAAGATAACGTCTGAAAATTCTGTTTTCATTCGGTAATTCCGTGATTTACTCGAATATTTCAGAATACTTGTTCCAGAAAATGCAAGGCAACGAAGGAACAGGAGTGGGTTTTTAGTCAGTAAAAGTCTGACACACTTTCTAGCCCACCCAAGAGTGCGAGATGTCATTGGATGTTTTTCTCAACTAAAAAATAAATAAACAAACTATGACTTGTTGAAATGTCAGTCCTGCGAGTGGGAAAGAATTAAACACTATATTGCTCCATCCTTTAACAGTTCGGTTTAAGTCACAAAATGAATTGCGTTAGGAGCTCTTAATAAGGCCTCAGTTCCCTTCATTATGGTTGAACTAAGTGGTGCTGATACACGCGGCCTGTGTCTATTTGAAATAATGGTTTAGGTTTCTGTGTGAAGGTTACCACCTTCAAATGAACTTCACAAATTAAAAGGCTAAGATGCAATCGATATTCAATATTCTTTTCAAACCAATGAATATTCCTAAAGTATTATGCTAAATGGAATCCAATTAAGATACAAATTGATTATTTTATCTTTGAAATCGTTTTGTAGGGCTCTCGAAGTTTTGATAATATAAAATTTGATTTAAATTTCTTGAAGGGGGCGTCATTAATATTAGTACCTACAGAAACCTACGATCCCATGAAATAGCTATTAGCTAGTTTAACTGTTCTACGTTACCGATGACCTGGTGAGAGTCGCGGGAATCCGATGGATGCGAGACGCACTGGACCGTTCGTAGTAACGACACTTGGAGGAGGCCTATGTCCAACAGTGGACGTCTTGATTATGTTGGTGCAAGAGAAACAAAACGCAATGTGTCATTTGATTAGCGAAAACGATCCTAATAAGTCTAAAAGTAGGTTTGTAGCGAGATTTTTCTAAATGAAGTTTAGTGATTGTTTTATTAATTAATTGATAACATATTGTGACATAAAATTGGTGTAGTAAAACTGGATTGTGGCAACATTAAAACAGGCGCGATGTCGGTAAACTGGAACTGAGATTTTTTTGCAATAGGTACCGACTACCTCAGTGAAGCTTACTGAGAGGGCTCGATTTTAAACTACTCTTATATAATCGCATTTAGCCGCTGTCACTAGTGACACTTGTAAAAATGCAACAAAAGAAAAATACAGACAAGTGACACTAGTGACAGTGGCTAAACGCGATTATGCGAGCCAAACGTTAAAACGCGATTAGTTTTATTGGTGAATTCCGCCCTTAGACGTTAGAATGAAAACATCTGCATACTAATGGTAATAAAGTAACTGTATCAAAAACCAAATAAGGTCATTTTGATGCAATCCTTATCTTGTTTCGATTATAGTTAACACTGTCACTTTGTCAACTGTCGAGTTTTAGAGTTAATCTTCTATATTAGGTACTTACATAAATATTTTAGAAATAAAAACAGTACCCAAATAAAATTTGATTGAGAAGTTCTTTTCATATATTTACACGTTATTATAAATTACATAATGTTCCTTAGAACGAACTAGAGTTCATTTACGTCACAACCTCCTACTGATTTGGGTACTCAGAATTTATGAGTTTTCTCAAGACACACGTCTCTTTAAGAATCATTTATGATTATTTTCCTTGAAGTCTCCTTAAGATTCAACATGGGAAACTAGTATTTTGTAACTTAAATATAAGCAAAATCAGCCTTATAATGTTTTAACTGCTGGGACTCAGGCCATCACCAGGTTCAGAAGTAACGCCTGGGTGTCACCACTGTATGGACCGCCCAGAGAACACGGTAGAGGTGTGTCTCGTTTGGGCAGAGCACTGCCGTGTCCTCGTGGGGGCGATCGGCGGCGGCGATCTCTCGCGCCGGGCCTTGGTACAGGCCATGCTCCGGAGCGAGGAGGAGTGGCAGGCGGTCGCTTCCTTCTGCGAAGCAGTAATGCTAGCAAAGGAAGAGGCCGCAAGTGCACGCGCAAGGTAGCGGCCTTCACGCTCCTGTCGCTGGGATCCCGGTTCCGATTTCCGGCCACCGTAGGCACGGGCTTGCGGACGGTTCGGGTAATGGGTAGCTCGCCGTTAGACCGTCCGGTAACCGTCCGGACCAAGCCCAAGTCTTAGACGGCGCGTAGTGTTCCACGCGCGTCTCAAGGCGATGTCAGCAAACCGTAGGGGCCCAGCAGGGTCGAAGCCTACTGGGGCCATGGGTTCGCTTCTGAAAGGAAAACCCGGCCTTGGTATGAAAGGCAAAGAAGGAAAAGGAATGGGTGGGGCCCCCATTCCACACCCTTCCGCATAGCCAACCCAAGAGCGAGAGATATCATTGATTGATTTTCCAACCTAAAAAAATGTATGAAACCTTATCAAATTTTGACAGGTTTTCAAACTAAAGTAGGGTTTGAGAAATACTCAACTTCAAATGCTTATATCAGAAATCGGAGGTATGAGAGGAAATGGGCCGTAATCCACTACGCGGGCGCAGTACAGATCGGCGGATGTCACGTTATGGTATCGAATTTTCGGTTCTAGGACATTCCTATTCCCTCACGATATTTTCCTTCACCATTTTGACAGTCACACATAAAGCTAAATACAGAAAAATATTGAAAGAAATGTTTTTCGCGAAAGCTATAATCGAAATCGTTTTCAATATTCGCGACATCAAAAGTGACATTAAAAATAACGTGAAAACATAAAATAACTGAAACATATGTGGAAAATGATTTTTTTAAAACTCGTTTTCATTGATTTTAAATACAGTAAATAAAATCATTCCAAGGAAAATTGGCAAAAGAAAGAAAATTAAATTATGTTTCAGCAGCTGTCATTTGTGCTTGATATTAGTATCGCTTTTAAATAGTTCTTCATAAAAGCATTACTTCACGATGATTCAGGATGATACAAAAATACAAATTCAGAGCAGATTTAAAACCTGCTCGCTGTCTCAGAGAATAAGCAGTAGCGAAACAAACAAATCCTTAACAATAAACAGGAAAAGGAATAAGCAATCAAAATGTCGCAAGAAATTCGTTTAACTAAACTTAAAGTGGACAATTAACCTACCCAACGACCAATAAAAACATTCACCTAAGCGAATAACTTTTTCTTTTTGTTAATTAGCATTTGATTTTGAAGTCACAAGCTAATTAGGATACGATTTCGAAAGGTGAGGTCGTGCTAAAAATATTGATTTTTCCTTTTTTGTTTTTTGCTCTGATATCGAAGGAGATTGCTTGAGTTATTAATCTTATTATCAGCGGCATATTTAGAGTAGGTTTGAAAATAGATACATGAAAGAATTGTTTCTTGTTTTTTTAGAAGTAAAGTGATTTTTGTTGGCAACGTTATTTTTAAGCTAAAAATAATATAAATTGTTACTTAGACTATGCTGTAGCATAGTCATACTACATACATAGTCATACATACATACATAGTCGGCCTTATAATGTTTCCATTGCTGGGATTCAGGCCTCCTCTCTAGGAGAGGGAATGGGCTGTAATTCACCACGCGGACCCAGTGCGGGTTGGTGGATGTCGCATGTCTTCGAATTTTTGATTTTTGGTTCTGCGACGTATAGTTTGATTTTTACGACAACACCTCCCGGGAACCAAGGCCTACCTACTAGAGCTGGTTTCCCACAATACCGATTTTCTGAAAGGTCAACTATATCATCAGTTTTTTTTAAGGCCATAATTTTTTTATCTGGTTTGTTTTTAATGAGGTTTTTAAAATGCTACTGGCTGTTAAAGATTTATGTTAAGTCATAGTTTCCTTTAAATTTGAAGAATGCTTTGCAACTTTTGCATTCATATTTTAAGAGAGCCCCTCCCCAGTCGTCTATCGTCAACGTGAGTATGGTTTAAAAGCTGTTGCTTCATCCAACACAATCCAATGCAATGTTGGACAAAAAGACAACGTAAAAAAAAGAAATAACGCCTGAAAACTCGTTAGCATTTCGTAATTCCGTCTTTTACTCGAATATTTCACAAAACGTGTTCCAGAAGAAACGTGTTTTTTTGTAATTCTTGAAAATTTTTGGAAAAAATGTCATCATTCAGAATTTTGACTTAATGTGAAGGTTTTTTTAGTTATATTTTCTTTATTTTTTGATGTATGAGTAAATTATGAAGGGCCAAGTTCACGCAAAATAGCAGTTTTTCAGAGGTCTTTACTGGAATAGTTTTACATAAATTTATGATTTAACTTCAATAGAAACCTAGACAATATCGCTAAATATCTGTGTGTTCAAAATATTAAGAGAAAGATGTGTAGCAACGTATAATCACGTATGAACGTTTGTATGGAATTGTATCTCGGGAAGGGGCTGATAGTTGGAATAGGTTAAAGGTTTTTTTTTTTATTCTTGATAGTTTCGCGCTTTTCCGCTGCCGCCTGATGGAAAGCGACGATGCTGTCGACGATGGAGCGCGCTTACTTAGAAGTAACCTATTCACTCTTGACCTAAAGATTCCCCGGTTGTAGCCTTAGCTGTAAGCACAATGAATGTGCGAATATGAAGCAATAGGCCAACTATGCGTGAGGCATACTTAGACGCTATAACAGAATCTCGAGACAAACAACGCCTGTGTGGGAACATCTACGAAAAATATATTTTTAAGGATTGTTCACAAAATCGGGTTTTATAAATATTTTAAGCTTGTTAAGAAAGTTTCATGACAAATTGTAATGGCCTTATCTGTAACAGGCTTTAAGTGTCAAGTATCGATTCGACTTTGTAAATAGGCTAAAAATATTTGCATGAAAAAGCTCTTAGCTTTGAAGAGTTAGTGAACAAAATGCCTTTGGATGTGGATGATATTTATGAGGAAAAGTTATGTGAAAACGTGCTTAGTAAACTGGTAGTTGTTAGGCCGTGAGAGCTAGATGATGATCCAGGGTGAATAAATATTTTAAACTTATAAGACATAACAGTTTATATATCGTCAACTGGCCTGTTGGTCTAGTGGTTAATGGCCACGACTGCTTTGCCGGAGATCGTGGGTTCGATTCCAATCCAAGACAAATGTTTGTGTGATGAGCACGATCATTTGTTCTGGTGTCTGGGTGTAATTTATCTATAATATTTGTATATATTTAGAAATATTTAAGTATGTTTGTCAGTTGTCTATAATAGTACATATACCACAATCTCTGCTTAGTTTGGGACTAGTCGATGTTGTGTGAAAGTTGTGGAATATTATTAGGATTTTCTAAAATTAGAGTAAAATCTAAGGGGATAAAACGGGGGTAAAATTTGTATGAAGAAACTTACTTTCACACGGGCGAAGCCGCTCACAGAAGCTAGTTGTGTATAGATAGATTTAAATAGACTCACATTGATAAACCGTAGACAGCCAATATACTTCAATACACAATAATAATAATACTTGGAACAAAATGAATGGACATGCCACTGCCTATTTACATTATCATTTGTTTTCGCGTTTCCTGAGCTTAAAATTTTGCTGCCATTGTTGTAAAACATCGTTTTGAACACGCTACTATAACAATTATTCGTGGGCCCGTTTGTAGAGCGGGACTTGACAATTTGTTCCTTTTGTGCCTAGTCCTATTTCCATTTCTATTCTTATTCAAGTGTATTTTATGGTATTTCGAAGTTGAAATGAATCTGTTTTTAATTTCATTGAATCTAGCAATCTTTTCATAAACTAAAAGCAGTTCATTCAATTTAATTTCTCAATTCTCTTTTATACTTTGTCTTTGATTGAATTTGTGTGCAATTAGTGATTTAATTAATTTAATAATGGTTTTTATTTCTATTTCAGATATACGATACGACGGAAAATACGCGGCCGAAGAAATGGTCATCGAAGTTAAAGCTGAACACATCAGGAAGCTCCAAGACATCAGAAAAGTCTCCAGAAAGCCCGTACATGTACGGAACGATCAGTGGGCCTGGAGGATCAGCGCTATCTAAATCAATGAAGTACGCTGAGACCTGGCTCTATGGGTCCGTCAGGACCCAAACCCCACCTATGCGACCTAGCGTCTTCTCTGCTTACCCAGATGTCTCTGGCCCTGTTCTTATAAGCACGCCTCAAAAACCTACACCACACAACTATGCTGTCATACTATGTTCCTGTCCTGAGTACCTGAATGGTACAAAGAAAACCAGCTCAACCAAAGTCAGTATTTGTAAGAAATGCAAGGGATCTCGTTTGCCATTAACTATAGCTGATAGCTCGCAGATGTTGGTCGGGGGAACGGTTAGAGGTCCTCAAGTTAGCCGAGAATCTGGTTTGTTGAGAGCTGGCACAGTCAGAGTACAAGGATCGAAAGCACGCCCCACTATACTTAAAGCTAATGGAGATACAGACCCTTACGACTTGATGAGACGGAACAGATTGGCACCTCCACATGAAGCTCGTATAGGAAGCCAGTTTTCAACAACACGGTTACGAGCCAAAAGTATAAGCCCATGCAGAGTGAAGACTAAAAAACCAACAAGTCCAGAGACCCTTCGCAAAAATAGAAGTAAATCTGTGGGCAGAGTAAATGAAATATGGGTTGAAGAAGACGTTAACACGAGTAATGACTCCAAGAGGTCAATATTGTCATGTGATATCAATCCCTATGACTTAGTAAAATCTAACGGCACTTCAAAATCTTTAGTAGAAATTGAATTCGATGATGATTTTGGACATGTATTTCAAGAATCTATGAAAAACAAAAACCATAACTCGGCGAGTAAATCCAAATCAGATTCAAGTGTTAAAGCTATAAGTGGTCAAAGAATAAGAGTTTCTGATGAGTCGAAAACCAATGATATAGATGATATATATGATCCCGTTCACTATGATCTCAAATCTTATGAATTAAAATCTCAAGAGATAACTCCGACCTTGTCATTGCCAAATATTAAGAATGAAAATAAGAAATCAGCGTCTATAAGTAAAAGCACGAGTAAGAAAATTTTAAGCATATCTACATCAAACCGAGCTAAACAAAAAAGTGTTTCTCCGAAACGACCACCGAGAAGAATGAGAAACATCAAAAATGATGATGACAGCGAGAGTGATAATCAAAGAGTGACAGAAAGAAGTTCAAATAGAAAACCTGACAATCACTCACGCAACAAACAGAAGAATCAAAATACGGATACCATAAAATCCATTTTGAAAAAGCCTAGAAATTATGATACCATGGAGTCTACTCCAAAATTGGACCCAACCAATGAATCTCTTGATAGCAAAAGAGTAAATACATCTTTGTTTTATCTTCCTAAGCCTAAAGACAAGGTGGCTGTTAATTCTCATAACATGCTACAAAGGAAACGCGTTCAGTTCCAAGAGGTCGAAAACGAAGAAACAAAAGTTATCTATACTGCAGAGTTTAACCTTGATCAAAATATCACGAAAGAAGTTCCTGCTGAAGTGCTTACTTCTAGCATTGAAACTGAAGAAGATGTAATAGCTGAAGGTGATATTGTAAGCCATAGCTTGGATGAATCGAGTGAGAAGTTGTCGGAATTGATTAGTCAAATTGTTACACAACACGATAACGAGGTTTATGAACATGTACAAATGAATAATAATACATTTGAAACTGTCGTCGAGGAAATTGTTGAGCCTACATCAGAAGTTAATGACGAAAATATAAGCGTTGAATTCGTAAATGATATCAATAAAGAGGGTAAGGTTTAGATTAATATTGGCATTTGTAAAATTAACCGTATTGTTTATTAGTTTGATTATTATTTTATTTCAAATATTAATTTAATTTCAGATAACAACATTCCAAGAATACCGGTGCTGCGTCGGTCAGAATCTGAGCGTATTCCACCAACTATATCAATAACTCCACCGAAGTTTTTAGATACGATGGCTTTACGACCGAAAAGTAAACATGGACACACAAGCCAAGTATTTTTAACGTCTGTCGTAGAAAATGAAATATGCAGTCCAAATCAGCATATGATTAGCCAGGCACAAATAAGTCCAGAAGTTACTCCTCCAACGACAACGATTCAATACAATGACAATATTGAATCTGGAAACCTAAGTGACAGTAGTGATATTACTCGGACGATTTTGACCAATTTACGCCGTGGAATATCAGAATCACCTGAACCACCACCGCGGCTAAAATCAAAGGAGCGTACAAAATCTAAGAAGCATAATTATGTTAAAACTCGGTTTGTTCGCAACAATTCTTCTAGCTCCACTAGTGACGAATGGTCAGATGCTAATGACTATGAACAAAAGACGATCTTACGTGTCAAACAATTTGATTCTGACACTGATGAGCCTAAAACTGCTTCTGGTATTTTGAGATCTTCAGAAAACGAACCAAGAAAAACTTCCATACAAATCAATGGTAACGAGTGCTACTCAACTATGAATGTAAGTAGTGACACACCTATTTATCTATCTTCAGTCGTTGTAAATGATGATTACGGAAACACATGTAATACTTACCAGACAGGAACAACTGTTACAATAAGTGTGGGGACTCCACAAAAAAAAGTAAAGAAATCAAAAAGTCAAATATACATAGGTGCTGTGCTTTCTCAACAAGCTGAAAAGAATTTGGAAGCAAATACTTATGAAGAATATTATGCAGATAAAAACAAAGACGATAACTATAGCTCTCGAGATCAGAACTCTTCAAATGATCTGTCTTCAATACTAAACGACCCTGTCGAAGCTGTTAGAAGAAATTTAATTCCACACGTCTGTGGTAAAAAAGATAACTATTCTGAATGCCAGCAATCTCCTGATATACAACCAAATAATGGCAACGTGGTAACAAAACTTTTCGATGATCCTTTCTTTGCTCATCTTGCCGAAGGTTTGGATTCAGATTTAGTTAAAAAGTTAATAGAGAACTCTTTGATAAAACTCCAAGAAACTAAGAACTCAGAAGGGACAGACAGCAGTGAAATGACAATTGAAAAGCTTATAGAAAGTTCATTGAAAAATTTAAAAGAAGAGAGCGTGAAGGAAGGAGAAAAGAAAGAGGAAGTGAAACCAAAGAATGAGAATAGTGCCAAAGACGACGCGTCGAATAAACAAAATATAATCGACTCGTCCGTCTGCGCAGAGAATGAAGATAATAGCTGCTCTGCTCCCTATGAAAGTATGGAGTATGAGAGCGGTGCTATGGGAGTTTTTTCTGATCTCGAGCCAATGTCGGACTGCTATAATGCTTCGGCGAGTGAGTTGTCCACCGAAGACGATACGAATTCAACGAGATCGAAATTTTATCAAATGTTGGTTGATGCCGCGTTGTGTGATATTGAAATTTCAAATAATACTGACGACGATCATCACTATGAATCGATTCGTTTGAACAGTGATCCTATTTACGAAGAGATTGGAGACATGCCACCGCCATTACCTGTTAACCCACCTCCAAATTCTCTCATGATTTTAGATGATGAGAAACGTAGTGGATCACGTTCAATATTTGAAGGCGCGTCGAAGTACGACATTTTGTCATACTTAGTAGATGCTAAAGAAAGAGGTATCGATGATGAAGAAACTTACATAACTAGTTACGCTCCTCATAACAATTCATCGAATATGATAGAACAATCAAAAGACAAAACTAATAACAGTGAAATAATTGATACACATCATAGTAGTAACACGAGTCAATTATCAAACGCATCCGATTCAAGTGAAGATAACTCGCTCATTATTAATCATGAGACGTTGGAGAAAGCCGTTATTTGCAAAAAGACATCAGCAGAAATTGAACGGAATGACTCTGGTGTTGGTTCAGAGACGAGTAAGTCTTCAAGAAGTAGACTTCAAGGTAAAACATCTCCTTGTAATATAATACACGATAAGGATACCCCTATACATCTCTGTGAAGATTGCGATACTGCTGTGGAAACTCAAATAACGGAGCAAGGTAAGTCAAACTCTGTTGCATCTAATTTTCAAAAATTTTTATAAAGAGGATTATTGTTATTAATATACAAAACATTTTAGGTTCAATATATGCTCCATTAGTATGCAGAAAGTGTGCCAAGAAACGAGCAGAGAGGAAGGAGATAATCACAGAAATAGTTGAAACAGAAGAAAAATATGGCAGAGATTTACAAATCATTCTTGAAGAGTTTTACAAACCGATGTTGGTAGCTGGTTTACTAAACCAGGAACAACTTAGCGCCATTTTCTTGAATGTTGAAGAGCTTATTGAGAATAACCAGGTTCTGTCTGAAAAGTTAAGAGATGGACTTGAAATTGCGGTGGACCAAGGAGATGAGGTAATATTACAATATCATTATTTTATTTAACAAATGATTTTGAATGCATTTGGTTATAACGAAAGAAGCACAGTATTTGTTTAGATATTTATTTTTTATAGATTTCATTTCGGTTTTTAGAAGTTAAGGCTTGATATCAAAATATATCATTTTCAGGATCTCTTGACTGTAAATGTTGGGAAAATCTTGCTGGAATGTTCAGGTATGCTGACAGCGTTTCAGTCGTACTGCGTGAAGCAAGCTGGTGCTGCCCTTTTATTGGCGGGTCTCGAGAAGGAGAAGGAACTCCTGAGGATATTCTTGCGCGTCTCGCAGATGGAAAACACCGTTTTGAGGAGGATGAATCTAAACTCATTTCTCATGGTAATTTATTGTTCTTTGCTTCTTCTTGATCATAGTCCTAAAAAACAATTTTTGTTTTAAGAAAAAGTTTTTGCCGCTTCTTCTTGTATAAAAATATTTATGATATATATAAAATATATATTTCCTGATACAGGTTATGGTATTTCCTAGAGAAAAACTTCAAAATCTGTGTAAACGTTATGGTATGATTGATTGACAAATTAATATCAAAACATACAGAATTTCACATTAATTTATATAATAGTAGGGATAAGAGTATATAGTATAACATTAGTAGGATTAAAACTAACAATGATTACGTACATTCCAGGTGCCAGTACAACGCGTGACAAAATATCCCCTCCTTCTCTCCCGGCTGTATCGTGCCACAGCTGCGTGCGCAACTGAGCGAGAAGACGTAAAGTCTGCCCAACGTTGCGTAGAATGCAGGCTTGAAGAAATCAACGCGGCAGCTGCAGCCGCTGCCGCTGCAGCAAGAGACGTGCCGCTGTGGAGACGACTCGCAGCTGCACGGAGAACTGCACACGATCTTCATGTGGCTGATATAAAGCTGAGGAAGATGGCCGTTGATGTTCTGGACTGGAATCATGATGATGCCAGGTGGGTGACTAATGTAAAGAGTGAGATGAAGATATTTTTGTTTAGATTAAAAAATTATAGTTGGGAATAAGGAAATATCGGGATGATAATATTGAGTATGAATGTGGATAGCCATAAGAGTAGGGGAAATGGAATGTATGAAAGAAATGGGTGTGCCTACTGAGATGGTAACTATTAGAGAAAGAATGATACGAAGAAGGCATGCTGCACCGAGCTTAAATAAATTGGAATAAAAACAAGAAAATGATTCAGTTAACATAAATTAAGTTCTTCACAACAAGGACTTATCAGAGCTACCCCAAGCAGTTTGTTCATAAAATCTGCTTGACATACAATTGAGACATTTAGAAAATTACCACTTACCAAAATTTCGCCTATCACACGATGTCGTTACGATGGTGAGATTACGCGTCCATATTTTATGAGATTTAAATTGTCCGACGTTTTCTTGAACAGCCACTTACGTAACGATGAAAGCGTCTAGAAATGTTTTAGTGAATGTCAAAAATGTTCAGGGAAATCTTCTCCATAAAAATAAACATTAGCCTTAGTTCCTTGTATAATAATTGGAGATGTTTCGGCAAAATGTAGCTTCGGCACATTTAGTTCTATTGGTGGATGGTACAAATGATCCAATTACTAGATCCATTGTGGGACGCAGGTCCGTTTGACGGTGTAAGTTGTAAACTTTGATTAAATTTTAGATGCGTCTTTTTGTTGAGTGAATCTAACTGGAGACTGAGGAAAGTTTCGATATAGGCTTGCGTAAGACTTCAGCCGGATTGTCACTCTTAGGAAGTTCATGTAAGATACTCTAAATTTGATGCATAATATATCACAGCATGATCGATCACGAAACCCGTGGCCCTGGGACGAAGGCAACGAAGGAACAGGAGTGGGTTTTTAGTCAGTAAAAGTCTGATACTTTCTCCTGCTCCGCCCAAGAACGAGATTTGTCATAAGATGATTTTCCCAGCCAATAAAAAAAAAGCATGATCGATCAGCCTTATAATGTTCCCACTGCTGGGACTCAAACCTTCTTTCTAGAATAGGAAAGAGGGAGGGGTCTTTAGATTTGATGGGTAATAGTTAATAATATAATTATGTAAGTTGTGCAGTTAAAAAAGTTATAAACAAATTGAAAATTTACAATTAATTGGATAAAACGTTATAAACAAATTGAAAATCTACAATTAATTGGATGAATCATGATCAAAATCCGTGGTTTTTATATAACTCACTATAAGAGAAAAAAGAACCACCTATACCCACAGAAAACTCTTTGCCTTAAAACAGTTTCATAAAACTTGAAAAAGTTTTCTCATAACTCACTATTAAAAATAAAAATCCAACAATTTCTTTCATACTTTTATCATCGCCTCTTAACTCTTATTACTTGCACCATAAAGTTGATAATCGTTGCTTTAGTGGCACTAACAGCAAGTGCTATTCAACAGGGCTTTTTACGACTTAAGACTTTCACAAATACATGGTAATTATACGTCGATAAAACGGTTTTTAAGTAATTTCTGTGTTAATTGATAAACAGGCCCTTTCGACGACGACATTAGCGGAATCTTTCGCAGTTCGAAAGCAAGTATCAAAAATTAAAGCTATCGTTTTATGAGGTCTAAACGACCTCGTAGTTTGAAAGAGTGTTATGGGAAGGGTTTTATAAGCCACGCAATTCCAGTGTTTTATGTGATCTAAAATGTTTATATGGGGATGTGCTGGAATTTGCTAAATTCGAATGGGGTTTCGGTTTTTTTGTCGTTTCAGTTGAATCAGATTGTTGGTCGATTGATTTTAAAGGGTGGTAGTACCCATGGTTAACTTTAAAATGTGTACAGATGTAAGTATTGAATGTATTGAAGGTGGGAATTCATATTTTTATCACACTAAAACTATAAAGACAAAAGTTTGAACGTGTGCTTGTCAGTTAATCCTTCACGCTCGAATTACTGAACGGATTTAAATGAAAATTGGTACCAGGGTAGCTTATATTATTATAATGAATTAGCACAAAGGCTGTAATTTATAAAGAGTAAGTACTAATTCTACGTGGGCAAAGCTGCGGACAAAATTAGTATTTTTATATTATAGATGCGAAGTAACTCTGCCCGTCTATTTATTACCTCTTCATGTCCAAACGCCTGAACGGATTTAGAAGAAATTTGTCACATGATTAGGAAATAGGATAAGCTTTATATTTGGAGATTTTTTTTTAATAATTTTCATTTTAACACGGACAAAGTTCCTGGCAAAAACAAATAAAGTATATATTAAATAATTTCAAACAGAAGCGTTCTCAGTCCTGGTTTATTCTTAGAAATAAAATACATTGTATCATTTTCTATACATTTACCTATCAATATACAAAAAAAGTCACGTATATTCATTGAAGAGGTTTATGGAAAAACAATTTCAGGTGCTATTAGAAATCACTTTGGGTAAGGCAACCGTTTTTGCAATTTTGTAGCGCACAACTTGGAAACTACTGAACGTAGTTTAATGGGTTTTGCATTGTAACTTACGTCTAGGGTAAACTGAATAGTTTATTTTATGGATTTAATCAAGATGCTAGTAAAATTGTGGGAAATATGTACTGAAATCGTGTACATTTTTATTTTAGCTTTTTTGCAATCAAATTTAAAAATAGACATAAATATATTCCTTATTGCACACTGTAAAAAAATACAGTAGGAGCTGTAAATGAATCCGATGTAACTATGGGTGATCTTTGGATGGATTTTACAGAGAAGGAAAAAGATACGCAAGTAGAAGGCCTGCATGCTTACACAATGTACTCAAAGGCCTCATATGTGTTCAAAGGCCTACATGAGAACTTATAACACGTCAAATGGTAGTATGCGCAATGCAAACGTGAACATTATGTCAGTTATTTTAAAATCATAGTCTTGATACTAAAGAGAAACTATAGACAATGTTATAATTATCTTTATATATAAAAGGAGAAACTGACTGACATATCAATGCACAGCCAAAATAACGGGGCTTAGGAGTGTGAAACTTTGCACAAGGTTTCCTTTTATGACGTAGGCGAGCACTAAGAGAGGATTTTCTAAAATTCGCCCACTAAGGATATGAAACGGGGGTCCAAAGTTTGAATTGAGAAACCTGTTTTCATGCGGCAAAGCCGCTGGTAGAAGCTAGTGTAGTGTATACAGAATAATTTATGAATGATCAGATTAATGACCATTTTTGAAAATGGTAATTTGGGATATTATAATATATTGTTAGGTACCCTTCCAAGAAAACTAGACTCTTGTTTTTTTTTGCGGGGTGAGGGGGAATCAAATAACTTCTCTCGCAGGTATCAGGCTTTTATTAAACGCGGCTCAGATTCTATAGATACATTCCAGCGTTTAGAACTTGCAGAGAATGTTCATGGGGGACTGTTATAATAGAAATCAAACACAGTCACATACCCAGAAAGACCATTCACACCATCACAAATCCAAGTTTAATAATCTCCAAACCCACAACATCAAATAAAGCTAATTAAAACGAGACGAACGTCGGAGATATATCTCATTTAGCAAGTAATACACTGGAGTGAAATTAATGTTTTAGCTGGTGCAGAATTTATCACGACCGTGGAACATGAAACGTTGTTGTGACGTCACATGCCATAATACATTGCGATGTTGGTAACAGCTAGAATTAAGCTGGAGATGAAATAATTTCAGATGTGTTGTGTGTTTTGATGTGCGAAGGAAATTTTAAGCTAATAATGAGCCTTGAAAGTTTGTGTTTTGGTGTGAAAGTTTTTGTAAAGCGTTTTGTAAATAGTTATTGTATGGTGTTCGCAAAATCGCTTTACTTAGATAGTAGATTTGTGATCACAGGTGTTATTTATACGCCAGGGCTGCGGGATTGTTCGCAATTGTTACCGTGGTCCTGGAACACAAAGGCATCTGAAGGAATACAGGAGAATTTTAGTCAGTAATCTCTCGTTTCACCTACGATTGAAAGCAGCACCAGTGACAAAAAAGTTGAAAGTGAATTGTTTGTCTTGGTACCTATAGTCATGTGAAGGGGAGGGACACATGTTACTAAAAGAGTTATTGTGGATGGATGGAGAGGGAAAGAGAGGCCAAAAAAGTATGAATGAATTGTGTAAAGAGTGGTTAGAAAAGGAAGTTAGTGGTAGTATGACGGGTGTCAGGACAGAATGGAAGAATAAACTTTTTAGGAAACAAAATAGCTTTTTTTTTGTGAAGTCGATTATTTTTTTTGTAAAAAGTTTTTTATTTCCCTCTTTTTAGTTACGATACACTTATAGCCAGAGTACCTATTTCTCATGACAATTCCAATTAACCCAAACACTGCTAGGATAGGTACACTGTTTTATTATGAAGTTCTCGGTTCCACCTTCCACCTTCCGGCTCCATGATCAGATCAGTTCGATAGTACCTTATAGCCAAATTGCATCTCTTGACAATTCTAATAAGCTCAAACACGGCTAGGATACATCGATTAATTACGGATTTGCGGTGCCTATCGATTCCTCATGGATCCCATCATTAGAACTGGATTTTGAAAAAAATAGGATCAATCCAAATGGCGGAGATCTGAGGTGAACAAACATAAAAAAAACGAAAAAAAAACATACAACCAAATCGATAACCTCTTCCTTTTTTTGAAGGCGGTTAAAAATAACGTGTTAAGCCCACCAAGTACATGAGACAAGAGCAGGAAGATGTTGAGTCTCTAGTTCTAGAGGGAGGAGTCATTTGACATAAATCTGTAGATTTATGTTCATTGTAATGAATATATATTTTTTTCAAACCTATTGACCTAGCCATTACGGAGGAGTAGGCTTCAGAAAAAACACTGGTTTATGGCACTGCACGGGAGTTAGGGCATTAGACTGTTTCGAAACGGAAAAATACGGACATGATACTTGACAAGGCCTAAATTCCATTTACAAAAATGCTAAAAGGGTTACACCTACGCACTCAGGTTAAAAATAAAATAGTCGTGTCTCAGTGAGGTAGGCTATATATTCTACACCAGATTTTAACCTTTAATAAGGCCAGATTTTTACGCACCCAAAATACAGGCCAAGTCAGTCTGAAGTGACGCGAAGCCCAATCGACCTTATTCCACCAAATTGACGTACTTCCTACAAATAAAATGACGACAAAATCCTACGAACACTTAAGTTGACTCTTAATCAATTTTGAACTCTCTATTCTTGTTTGTAAGGTTCGCAATGGAGGGTAAGCTGCTGTTCACCCAGCCCAACGACAACAACTGGCGGAAAGGACGCACCATCAAGTTGACGCCAATCAACGCTCTTTTGGTAACTAACGGAAAGGTGAGTTTTGCTGATTTTTATTTTCTGTGTGGGATGTGAAACCACGTTGTGGGTTTAGTAAAACTTCCGATTGTACACATAAGTTGCTTCAATTTGTCGTTTTATTGCTTTCACTGTGAGATTGGGTTATAACACAGGTCCGACTTCCGACTACTGTGGACCTAATACATTTGAACATGGTGAATCAAAATATGTTATCGTAATTCCTGTAGCACGTCAATTCTCTTATCTAAGTGAGGCTAAACTAAAGAAAGGTCATATGATTGGCTGTCAAATAGAAGAATCTTAGATTCGATTCTTGAATTCAAATAAGTATACGGCAGATCTAGGCAAAAATAACTGGATGAACCTAAAGCCTTCAGGCCGGACAGCATTGAAGCAATATCTAAATATTTGGAAGGGAGAAAAAGAGGGCTTTTCTCTGCAGTAGGTAGTATCTAAAATACTCATATTGCAAACGTATATTTATAACTAGATGAATACCCGTATATAGCTCTTTTTTTTCAAAGGAAGTACATAGATACAAATGTATCAATGGCCGGTATTTAAATATCAATATTTTGAGAAAAGGACGTAATCAATTTAGGGCGGAATTCACCAATAAAACTAATCGCATTTTATCGTTTGGCTCGCATAATCGCGTTTAGCCGCTGTCACTAGTGTCACTTGTCTGTATTTTTCTTTTGTTGTATTTTTACAAGTGACACTAGTGACAGCGGCTAAAAGCGGTTATGCGAGCCAAACGTTAAAACGCGATTAGTTTTATTGGTGAATTCCACCCTTGATATGTAAACAAAGTTGGATTTAACGAATCAAAGCCTAAGCCTTGGCTATCGATGTTTTTTTCGACGTGTGTAATATTGGGTCATTGAACCTCTTGAAATTGTTTAAAACGACACTAAATATTAAAACTACACTAAAAGCGGGCTTGCGAACGGCGAGCAATGGGTGGCTCGCCGTCCGATCGTCCGGTAATCGGACCGAGCCCAAGTCGTCGACGGCGCGTACTGTTAAACGCGCGCCTCAAAGAGGTGTCAGCAAATCGTAGGGGTCCAGCAGGGTCGAAGCCTACTGGGGCCACGGGTAGTGTGAAAGCGAAACCCGAGGCCCTGGGACGAAGGCAACGAAGGAACAGGAGTGGGTTTTTAGTCAGTCAAAGTCTGACACTATCTCCCGCTCCGCCCAAGAGCGGGTTTTGTCATAAGATGATTCCCACCCAATAAAAAAAAAAACTACATTAAAAATTCTGGAATAATTATGGACATAAACGCACACAATTATTATGTTCAACACTAGAATAATTTGATTCCGCTTTGTTCCTTAGCCAACGATAACCCACAAAACGAACGAGATCCGAGAGACGCGCGAAGCTAGAGACAGAGAAGCAAGAGAAAAAGAGGGAGAGGCCCTATTCGCACGCAGTGGAGTAAGAGAGGCAGCACTACTGCTAGTGAGGGAGAAAGCAGGAAGATACACTCTGCAGAGGGAGCCTCTATTCTTGGATCGCTGCGTGGTCGCCGCAGACCACGAGCCCGAACATTTCTTCGAAGTACATGAAATTACTACTAAAGATTCTTATATTTTTAAGGTGAGATTTATATATTTTTTTATTTTTTGTTTCATAAAAAATATTTAGTGTTATAATTTTTCACAAGGAATTAAAAAAAAAAATAAGCACTGGGTGTGTGGTTTTCCGGGAGTCCAAAAATACATTGACCAATAACAGTCAAGCACCAGATTTCGATCCATCTATACTTAATATTTATAGGTATATGTACTTACTTAATCCATACTATACTAATATTACAAATGTAACTCGTGAGTCGAAATCAGTTGCATTTTCACAGCTAAATCAATGGGCAAAGACACAGATTTGTACCATAGAGAAGTTTTTTTTTTGTCGGCGTGGGCTAAGCCAGTCGCTATCTGGGATGAATATTCTTGATGCGTAAATCATGAATTTAGAAAGCCAGATTACAGACAGACTGACAGGTTTATCCTCAACACCTTTATTTTGAAAGTATTTCTTCCACTTGTGCTTAATATCATTTTCAAAACACTTGTTCAGAAAGTGACTATAATTGCACTACACTTTGGTACTACATAATGGCATTTGTAACAAAACTGTGGCATTTTGATTACCATTATGCACTAGTGCGATAATGTAGTTAAAACCTTTTTATTAAACCTCTGTTCTTAATGTTTCAACAAAAAAATTTCACATATTCTTTTTTTTTTGTAAATGTTTTTGGCTTGGATACTAAGTCCAATAAGGCAAGTCTTTGTATGAATAGTTAATTTTTTTACCGTTATATTATGGATTTACACAATTTCATGTCTTTTGTAGTATTTGACAGTAAATGTATCCTGTCAACTTTCTCGGCAAACTTCGCTAACACTAAAATAAACTCAGAACACTACAATAAAATTCTCATCCCTATTTTACCGAGGTCGCGCCTGTTCCATTGATTCCACATATTGTCGAGTTGTCTACACTTGATATATAAAAACTACATTAATTTTACATTACAAAATCTACTAGGAATCAATTTCCGAATAATCAAAACATCCATAGGATAGGACTCGAAGAAATCCCGCCAAAAATTCAATTTCACATTAGGTTGCGTTGCGTTGCGTTGGCGTTGCTTATTTCATGCAATGTCGTGTTTCAATAAACCATTTTCTTATCTTTATTGTACATGTTTAATAAATAAATAGTTCATTAAAATAATGTAGATAAGCAACCTCTTCATTCTTATTTTTATTAAAGCCTAGTCTAGCTACTCTATGGCCACCATTTTAAGACGTGCGCGGTTTTTGGCGTAATTATTTCGATTGAAGTTCAGTGGTTGTTTTAACTATTCACAAATTAATTCCCAATGGCAAAATAAAGCTGAGAATTTTATTGTAGTATTAACTACCTCAGCGAAGTTGCTGAGAAGGCTAACTCGATACTGTTGCCGCCAAAACGGCAAAAACATTAGAATGTGTTGCACCCGCATTACATATTTAATCCTGATGACGAGGCCGTATGGCCGAAAGACCTTTAGCTTGCCCAAATGGAAAGAAGAAAAAAAAATTAAAATGCGCGCGCTTATGAAAACAAATTAAATTTTTTACCGCCATAACATTACTAGTTTTGCTGTTGAAGAAATAGTTAATTAAATTATTTTTCTTCACTAGTGTGCTAAAAAACGTTTGAAATACATGAATATTGGTGATTACCGTCCTTGGCTCTCTTAACCTTTCGAATACCGTAATTAGAGACACAATAGAAAGACAATGAGAGAGCGAACGCCGGGTTCGCCTGGGGTTTAATGAATTAAGATCCTCGCTCGGATCGAATCTAAATACCGCCTTGGCGGTAATCACCAACATTACACACTTGTATCATAATGTTCTATTATTTATTTATTTGTTTACCCTCATTGGAACGCCTTGCAGCAATTACACCAATACACCAATAGAGGACAATTAGTTCAGAATCTGCTACTTTCTAACATCACGTGTTATATATTACAGGCGGAAGAAAACTCACGCACGCGCACATGGTACCGACAGCTGCAATACCACGCACAAGGTGCCGGGGCCTGGCGCAAGCGACGCAACGCGCTCGCGAACATTATGATCAACCCTATGCTCACCAGAAATTGATGAGACGGGCTATGAATACGGTACTGATATGTTTTGAAGTGTCGATCTAGTGTTGTGCGAGGTTCATAGTGGCATGATTGTAGAGAACGGTGTATCGATATGATTTTGATGTGTGAATTACGAACAGCAAGCTCTATCTTCTATGTTTTTTAATATTAATATTACTTAGTCTAACTACTTACTAAGATTATTTACTATTTTGTTACCATCTGTGTTTTGTGTATTCGAGTTTACTTTTGCTATGTCATTGTATTTTCTTCTATTATGCTAAAAAGTATCACTATTTCAAGATCATATCGATATAGGCACAAGGTCAACACGTTAAAAGGACAAGCAACAGTGGTGCCCTCTACTGGTGTTAAGTTTGGTTTACGTTGCACACTAATGCTATGGTATTTTGTGAAATGGTTTTTCTGGTAAAGCATACAAAGGGTTAGTGAAAAATAATGTTGTTAGGGAAATGATGAAAAGCGTGCATTTTAAATAAACTTAAATAATATAGTTTTATCATTAAACATTCCTGGTTTTTGTTTTTATTTTGTTTAATTGTAAATATCCAACAACAGTTTGCCACTAGTTTTATATTAGCTTTACACCAAAATTTAGATGTTTTAACATTGTATGTGCCCTATAACGAACTATTGTTTTAATGAAACCATAACATAAGACGTATTGTATATAATTTAATTTTAATAGCTGTGATATCCTGTCGAAGAAAAATATAAAAAAAAACTAAATAAAAAAAAATGCTTTGTTATCCTTCAGAGACCTTGTAATTATTATAATTTTAACATTAACAATTGTTCAAAAAATAATAATAACATTAATAACTTCCTGACTAGTCTTAAGGGAAATCGTGTGTAATATTTTATTAAATATTTATAAGATAAAAATATACATATTGAGTTGTATTTATTGTATGTAATAGAGTAATTAGATGTAGATTTGCTAAAATAATTAGTTATTAGACCAAACTGTTTCGCCTTGGGAATATATTGTATCTGTTATATCTTATCATTAGAGAAGGCAGGAAATAAATAAATTAATAAAATATATTGGAATTTTATTAGTTACCTTACCTTGACTAGCTGAGTCGTATATAAAACATTATGCAATTTGTATTTATTATAGGTACTCATCCCATCACTTTCTTTTTGTTTTACGTCGCCCCACACTAGAAATTAGTCCTGCCCCCCTAGCCAAGTTACGATCCTTTCGTTTGCATCGAATGCCTAGAGTGGGCCACGCCCCCGATTCCTTTGTTCTGAGCACGTAACTGAGCGTTGAGATGACGTCAGTATAAAGGAATCGGAAGCGTGGCCTACTCGAGGCGTTCGACGCAAACGAAACGATCGTAACTTGGCTAGGGGGGCTGTACTACTTAATATCGTATGATGTGCGTTCACAAAGTTTCACTTTTTTGACAGATCAATGTGATGTACAGTACCTATTCACAAAGTGCGACAATCATGAAATTATGAAAGCTATTTAAAAATCACAATTAAAACATAATAAATTGGCTAAATAGTAACATCTTACAAATAACCATACATAAAACAAAAATAATGCATTTTTACCAAAGACTTCGTGTCGAATGTTTAAGCATTTTTGAAATGTCAAGAAGTCAGTCAGTCAGAAAAAAATGATGCTAATTACACATTCCAAAGTGTAGATCTTTATGGAGAAGAATGTGCAAAATGTGGATAGAGTAGCTGTTACAAAATTTCTTGGAATTTTAATTGACAGTCAGCTGACTTTGAAGGCACAAACAGAATAAATCAGTCAAAAACTTAGCGCATCAGCCTTAGCAATCACGCAAGGAAACTCCGAGCATAGCCCTTTCCATTGCCCTTTGGGTGACTGTAAGCCCTCTGATGAGGCCCATTGTAAGTCACCATGTTTCAGTACCATATGTCTTCACTGACAACACGCACTGGTCATAAGATTTTTGTCTTGAGACACTGTGGTATGTTGGACGAGAAGATACCGCGCAGCTTCCCGAATGCTACCCAGCTGAGTCGGATTCGACGATTGACCTCTTTCTCAAAGTTAGACCTACCCAACTGGATTGTCTGTCCCAGGTAAACGAAATCGTCTACAACTTCGAGTGCAAAGTCTCCGATCTTGATCGGAGTGAGTGCTACATGGTTACTACTACTATATCATCGGCAAACCGAAGGTGAGGTGTTTTATTTATTAGGCGATTATAACTTATCAACTATTGACTGGGTCATGTGTGAGAACAGTATATATATATATATAGGCAAAAAATATTTCACAGAGCATTCACTGATTGGTACTCTGTTTCAGTACTGACAGAAAAGCAATTTTAGAGCCTAGCGAAGAGCCTCGAAGTATTTTTTTTTCAACTTATTTATCCTAAAAACATACCAGAACCTAATTTCGAAAATGACAGCCTTATTTATTTATCGATAAACAAAATATATCTCTGTATATAGGTCTGAAATGAAAGTTCTCGCACTAAGTGTGATACGTCACAGAGTCTCATTTCCTGAGCTGGAAGCAAATAACGATATAATTATAACATCTATTGCGTACAAGAGACATCTTTATATTAGACGACAGTTTGAAGACCAAGATTTATAAGTACCAGCGTTTTGCCAGTGACTTCGTTTGTGAGAGAAGGTTTTGATAAAAACTTTACTATAGATACCGGCACGGATATTGAGCGCTGACTTCTACAGTTCTACTTGCGGAGAAGCACGCAGAAGTGAAATATCGGGTCTCTTTAGTGGTATGAAAAGAGACGCGGGGGCGGGGAGTGCAATCCTTGTACGCCGATTGGTTCGCAAATGTGTACGATGCGCAAAGCGATCCCCGCTCTTCTGCCGAGCGCTCAAGATTAGTGCCGCTATCTATACCCTCTTAACCGTCTTTTGAAGTTAGTTTAAAAAGAATGTCAGTCTCTTAGTCAGTCTGATAGAATTTGTGTTGTTTCAAGTTCATTAACTCCAGACATAAGAAACTTCCATACGATCTTTAACACACCGTTAATCGTATTATAGGGGTAGTTTTGAAAAACAAAATAATAACAATCTTTATTATATATATAGAGAGTACTATTAGCGCTATGTTTCTTATATTAATCTACAGAATAAATTTGTTATACAAAGGAATTTGAACTTTCTAAAACCTCTTCTTAGTGCTCGCTTACGTTAACGTTAAAACTTGGTGCTCATGTGGTGTGTGTGTGTGGTGTCATCAGAGAATTGGTAATTATGGAAAGGTATAAGAGCTCATACACACGAGCGACAAGTTGACAATGGCAGAGGTAGCTGCAGCCGACTACACGAGTCAGCGGCAGCCGTCGACGTGTCGGAGCAGCTGTCGACGCGTCAACGGCAGCCGTCGACATTCTAACTTTATAGGTCAGCCGCAGCGTAGTTAAAATCAAAATTAAAAATATTTTTATTTCACATAGGCCTACATGAGCACTTATAAAACGTCAAAAGCTAGTGCACGGTTCTAAATTGGTCGTTTACTTTTTTACTCTATTTACTCTTTTAGTTAAAGTGGTTGATATTACAATATTTTCATATTACAGTATTAATTGATATTATGTAAGAACAGTGTAGGCCAGTCAAGTGAGTCGAAATAGGAAGTAATCTAAGAATTCGTGGAGTCTACAGTGTTCTCACATTCACATTATGAAAAAGAGCCTATATAAAAAAAAGAAGAAATGAACAATTACAACTATCAATAAATTAGATGTTAACAAAAGTTGTCAGCTTACATAGTAGGTATAGAAATCAGTTACAGAACGGATTCCGAAGAAGAAACATTGTTATTGATTTTACTTCGTCATGAACGATACCCGTAACGTATCAATGATGTTGAAATTTTGACACTAGAACTCATTTTACAAATTTCCCACGCATGTGCACTCTTGAACAATTTGCATTCGACTGAAAAAATAGCGGATGCGGCACGCAACATGATAAATAAATGAAAAAAAAAAAATGAAAAAAAAAGTGTTGGTAAAATGCCGCTCGTGTGTATGAACTCTAAGCAAAATAAGATTCACCGTAAGCGTAAGCGCTTTCTAGAGAGAACATGACCATGCTCGAGCCCGTAGCTTACTTAAAACTATATGAACTTCCAAAACGATCGTTTCCGTATCGGTCCCGTCACGTAATATAAAAACGTCACATCAATGCTACGTGCGCGTTCCTCTACCAATGTTACGGCATGTGATGAACGTCGAATGTGTTGACGATGTTATTATTAATATTTGGGACAGACAAATACACAAAGACGCAATAACGATCGGCACAGTTTCATCAATATTATGATTATGCGCCAGCTTTTGGGAATGGCGCTTGAAGGGAAGTTTTTACTTGGAAATTGGCGGAGGGCGATTTTATGAGACTGTGGGCTATCTAAATAAAATTAATTTGGGTCTTTATTGGTATTGGTTTTAAATTGGATTAAGATTATTATCATATTTGTTTAGTATTAATTTCTGCCAGTGACTTTGTCTGAGTGATAGTAAAAAATTATCCCAAGAAAAGATACTTCCGGGATAAAAAGAATATCCTATGTGCTATTTCAAGACATGGTCTACTCGTGTACCAAGTTTCATTAAAATCCGTGCAGCCGTTTGAGCGTGAAGAAGTAACAAACATATACACACATACTCACAAACTTTCGCCTTTATAATATCAGTATGGTTGGTATGAATGGAGTTTTGAAGCACAAAAAAATTAAATAATTTACCTAAGCAATATTGTTATGAATATACATAAGAAACGAATAAAGTTTACAGATTAAGGAAAGGCGTTCGGAAAATGGATACGTTGCCAGTATTTTTTGTTACTTCAGGATTTAAACTATATGTGACGTTCTCCAGTAACCAGGAAATATACTACGTTGATAAAATTCTTCATCATCTTCGGACGAGACAATTACATGAATAATCTCAATCGAATAGCGCTTACAGGTAAGCTAATTTGATTGTTCAATTATAACCTATTTAAATTACGTAGTACAATTACGAAGTATTTATGTCAAAGCTGGAACACCTACAAACAAATGTTAACAGTTTTCTATGAATCTGCATTAATGTTCGGAAGTGTTATTGTGGCCATGTAACGCAAAGGTGAACTGAAAGAACACAACTGGTTTTAATCAGTAAGAATCTGACAATCCCTGTCGCTCTAGCCGGAATAGGATACATTATTTGATGATTAACCACCTCGAAGAATAAACTAAGATACCACATAACGTGAATTGAAATGTTTCAAAGAGTTACCTTGGCTATAGAACACAAAAGTCAGTTAAAAGAAAACAGATGGGGTCCGTTCTCCAACATTCTGTTGAATTATACTTCTAAAATTGTCTGTCTAAATGTTGATTTTCTTTTCGTAACTTTGTCGAAATTCTCTAGATCGCAAAGGGTAACTGAAGGAATACATGCGAGTTTAAGTCAATAAAAGACTAATACACCATGTCACTTCACCCAGGGCAGGAGCGACCATAATTATAGCGATAAGTCCCCTCTTTGAGGAGTGGCTGGAAAGACCTCACGGCGTCCTTACCTTCCGCATGACGCAGGTCCTCATCGGACATGGTAAGTTCGGGAGGTTCCTGAACCGGATTCGTGCGGAAGAAACGACCGGGTACCACCACTGTGTGGTCCGCCCGGAGGTCACCGCGAAAGATGTCATTAGACGATTTTCCCACCCGAAAAAAAACCCAGGGCGGGAGACGTCACTTGATGAACAACCTCAATGAAACAATTAGTTTTTTGCAAAAACCTACAAACTAACCTGCATGATAACTCATCTAATTCGTCATTAAAAACACTTTAAAACATAAAAGAGCTTTAATAGATTTATCGGTGATTATCCACACCACCTCGACCGAGATCTGACCTAACCCAGCTTATTCTACCTTATGTAAAGTCCAAATGATTATTAAACACCTTATTAAATACACAGCCAAGTCGGGGCTCAAAATTTTCCATCCATTAGGTTTTGACGTCACGAAGAAACTTTATTGAATGAAAAATAATGATAAACCAATTTAAGAGTGATCTACGAGACGTTGTGAGTCTCACAGCGTGTGAATTAGTAATTAACTCCATTATAATAATGGATCGGGATTTATAAAGTTTCGGAAAATATAAAAATAAAATGAATAATTCGGTGGTCGATGGGTTTTTTTTTAGATTGGAAAATCATTTGATGACAAATCTCGCTCTTAGGCGGAGCGAGAGATAGTGTCAGACTTTTACTGACTAAAAACCCACTCCTGTTCCTTCTTTGTCTTCATCCCAGAGCCCCGGGTTTCACTTTCACACTAGCCGTTGCCCCAGTAGGCTTCGAGCCTGCTGGCCTCTACGATTTGCTGACATCTCTCTGAGGCGCGCCAATACGCGCCGTCGTCGACTAGGGCTCGGTCCGGACGGTTTCCGGACGGTCGGACGGCGAGCTACCCATTGCTCGCCGCCCGCAAGCCCGTGCCTACGGTGGCCGGAAATCGGGATCGGAATTTTGTCTACGGGCCTAAGTTATTTTTAACATTAACATTAGTAATGAACACTTTTTCCCGCAGGAACGAGTCTTCACGTCGAAATGTACCATATTTTTTGAAACGATTATCTCATTTTTTTAGATAATCGTGTAAAAAAATAAGAGTAATTTTCATAAACTCATTTTCATAAAATAATAATTATTATTAGACTAGCTATTGCTCTTCAGCCAATAAGGATCAAGATTATAAAGTCATTCTAACCTAAACACTTATACACTTTGACGTGCCTTTGACAGCTTAATAATGTTGCCATATTAAACTTTTAAGAAAACCCCAGGACACGCTTTTATTAGCCAGACTTTGCTTACTTATATTTTACTGAGCAAATTCTATTGAGCTCAATTTCCTACTACAACAATAGTAAGGTGAATACTCTAGGTTAAATATGCTAATTTTAATAACAGCCATTAAAGGGCCTATTACACTACGCGATATTCAGCACACGATATTCAGACTGTCTTATTTTTTGTTTCGAGTAAGACCGGTCTAACCCTTATTACACTACGCGACATCGACCAAGACTGTCTGAATATCGAGTAATGTAATAGGCTCTTAAGATATAAAACTCTTTAGTCGTGGTCTATCGTGATCTTTTACATTTTTAATTATGAAAAATAGCTCAATGTTTTTTTACAGGTACAGAGGCCAGCGAAAGTGCTTGGATACCTTAACGCCTATTTTCCCTTGCACGTTAAAGTTCAAGTTTTCAAAAATTTAACTAGATGGCGTTGGTTTCTTCACAGCTAAGTGGCGTCCAAAGGCAATCCCACAAAGTATAAACTTGACTTTTAGTCTGACAGAAAATACACACATGCGTCGTCATTGTCATCAACAACTGACTCTAGTAGATAATTTCATCATTTAAATTGGAGTCAAGTTGACCTAGCGGTTTAGCATGTGCAGATAGATGCGTAAATCAATAAGCCGTGAGTTCGAATCTCACGTAGTACTCACACTTTTTGTAAGTTTTGAATAACAAACAAAAGAAATCGGTAGGAATATTATAACAAAGCTACAAGTGGATATTTATTTATTTGTAATATAATATTCAAGTGAGTAGTTACTCAGCAAAACGAAAAAAAAATGCAGGTAAACAGGCTCATCAAACAAAAAGGCACTATTAAAAAAATAATATGTTTATTCCTTACAATTTCTCATTCAAATTCAACAATCACCGTTTATTAATTGCCGTTTATTAATCACCGTTTATTAATCACCGAATAAGATTATAATATTATATATAACTTCTTATTGAGGCCATAGCTTAAGTATTCGTTTCCAAAATTGGAAAGAGGACTGAAGCTTATGTAACCTTAACAAACAAACAAGAGACCAGATAATTTTATCCCAAATGTCAAAAGGATTAAATGTAGGCTAAAAACTATAAAATTGCACAACAATATATCAAGTGTTCATAACTTTTTTAAGTTGTTTTAAATACGGGTATTAAATTAAACACACATAACAAGGTCTCCAGTTAATACAGAGAATAAGTACTGAGTAAATACTATTAATTCAGTATTATAATTATTTATCATCTTGACGCCACAAACATAACCGTCCGTGTTCACTGGACTTAAAAGTTTTTTCATCAGTAAAGATGACACTACTCTAATCAAAGTTTATGTAATCCATATAGCAAGGATTTTACAACATGCCTCCGATGATGCATCTTTTAGCTAAGTATGAAGAGCACGACGAACAGTGTCAACGCTTGTGTCAAATAAACCAGCATAGTGGTTCGTCGACAGACGTCCATTTTCTTCGTACTCCCTTATCATGGTTTGACGCTGCAACATGTTTATTAGTTTTAGTCTGCCAGCTCTTTTCTGGTGTTTCAAAGAACCCTCTTCTTCAAATCGTCCTACCCATAGAGCAACTGTTTTTCTCTGCAACAATAAAACAGAAATATATAATACCCCATAATGATTATTATAAAGGAGGTTTTTGTTATATAAAAGAAGAAAAAAAATCTACTTACGTTTACACCGGTCTCTCTGGCTATTTCTGACAAGTTTTTACCTTGATTATGCATAGCAATTATTTGAGCTCTTTTTACTAAATTCAACAATCCATATCTACACATTTTGGTAAAATAAGTAGACAATACATCTGGTTAAAAATAAAATTCAACGAAAAGCGCTGGAACGAGATAATTGAAATTAACTTAGCGAACAATCAATTGAGCTATGTCATAACTCTGGTCTAAGTATTATTTATACTACCTACTAGTTATTATTTTTAAATCTATATTCAACCTACCCTCTCAAGTTTAAAAACTAACACATAGATAATCAAATATTTATAAATCGATATTCAATTTTAATATCTTCATCTCTTTAAAATAAACTATAAATTATTTCAGTGTTTGAAGAAACAAAAAGAAAGTACAAAAATAAACATTAATTAAGCATTAATCATTTGAAGCACAGCGACGCCATCTATTAACAGTACAATGTAATGTTGTCGATAGCAACATTTGAATCCTGGTTTCACGCTAGATGGCGTCATTTCTCGCTTCACGCGATTTTATTTCTGTACTATCCATGCACTTTAGCATCTGTCCGTACATGTACAGAAATATAGAAAAAGTTCAATATCCTTTATTAATTAATTATAGACGGTTTTCTTTAAAGCAGTGGCCGCAAGATTGAAATGTTGTATTTAAATTGGTATGAATGAAAATTCACACCATTTTTTTATATTTATTAAATACCTAGATTGCATTTGAATCTATTGTTACAAAAAAGCGCTAATCCTAAAACTGTTACGCAGTTTAGTGGGATTATGAAATGTACAACATTTTTGCACTAAATAAATGTTGTTTTTATTTTTTACTTTTATCTTGCCCCTACAATACAACATGTTACATAATAAACGCACATTTTGAAAATAGTATGTTCAGAATTGGCTACTAAAACGATTTTAGTTATATTTTAAAGAAAGAAGATAGTGGTGACCCAGCACTGCTGTTGGTTGGGCTAGAGAAGCTGTTATCGAATAACCGATTTTAAAACTAAGAAAGCTTTCTATACATCTTCTACCACAAATAAGCTATTATTTAGTTACTTAATCTTTGACCTAAGTTATGAAAATCGAAGATAAAATCATTGCAGAATAAGCCCACATGTTACCTACACAGGACTTACGAACAATAAAGCTAGAATCATTTTACCTGATGTAATGCTTCCTCATAATCGTGTCTAGAGTCGGTAACTGGGGTTTAATTCTGTCAGAACTGTGTAACCAAGTTTAGTACAAGAAACAGTGGTGGTTGCCTAGTACAAAGTTAGTTAGCAGATTATTTTGTTCAGACGAACGTCTCGAACGCTTGTTGTAGTCCCCGTGTTTTCTATTTGAAATCCTCGAACGTTTTCTTCCATCTTTTTATCCCCAAACGCCTTACTGTCCAGGTATTTTGAACTTAAGGTGTTTGGTTGATATTTCGAGTGTTTTCTCTTATGAATCTTCACCGAATGCCAAATTGTTAATTTGCCATTCAATCGATCTGCCAGACCTTTTTCCAAGAATATTATTCATTTGAATCTTATCATATCATGATCATCTTCCTGACTTTAATTCAAAAGCCATTGAATTGAATTAAATAACTGAACGAAGAGACCAATAGACGCATTGCTAGTACTTTTTGTCAGGCACCTATTTTCTAATATTATAATTAAGAAGACTTGAAGTCTCAAGTTCTTTTTAAATGCCCCCCGACCACACCCGGCGATATATGCAGAAGTGAGAGACGCAGAATAACTCATTCGAGAAGTCGTGTAGTGACAATGGGAAACTTAAAATATCAGACACGGAGTATTTTTATTTAAGAAAAATAACGCTTGATAAAATAACAATAGCGATCTACTAGATAGTCTCTAACTTCGTTTGGTTACGGTCGTTTGAAGAAGTTTGAATATGACATTGCCCTGGAATATGTAATTGTTCTAAATAAAAAACCAAACAGTCATTTTATTTCTTTAAGAACCATTTTTTAACATAATTATCGATTAATGGAAAGATGGATGAAGTCTACAATGTTACGATTCAACACAGAACTGCTTGTTTCTTACTTGGGATATATTTTATAATATTAATCATTAACAAATATAATCAGAGGTCAGAATCAAGAAGAGTTATTTAAGTACTTATACCGATTTCATACAGCGAAAGAATAAAGTGGATATGCCTCAAATCCTGAGATTAATTAAAAAATATTCCTGCATTAATGACAGGGAGGAGGAAGTATATTTTGCTAACCTCATCTCAGCTGACAAAGAGAGATCTTTTTCAATGAAAAATACTAATAAAAATTGTATGTTAATTATCTTTGTTTTATTTTGTCATAACTATCTCTAAGGTTTTTATTATTATTTATTTGTAATATTGTTGGCCACACGGGTTTTCTTTGAAATTTAGGGAATATCCATATTCATATCAACATTTCGATGCAAGTATATTTTGTATATGAGTACTTTAACTTTTACGATTCTTAGAAGTGGCTGAAACAAACGTTTCTTCTTCGCTTTGTCTTTACACGCGTTGGTTGTTATGAAATCGGGAAGGAAACAGTCCTCTTTTATCTAAGTATAACACAAACTTTGAAAATGAAAGGTTGTGTAAACCGCTTGTCTGTGCATATTTCCATTTTATTTATAATCTCAAATCGACTATTTCGTAGACCGCAATGATATAAGCAATGCCATTGGGGAATTTTAGACCTCTTCATTATTTTTTTATTTTTTATTTTTCCCGGTGGGAAAATCATCTTATGACATCCCCAGCTCGGGGGGCGGGGCGGGAGATAGTGTCAGACTTTTACTGACTAAAAACCCACTCCTGTTCCTTCGTTGCCTTTCGTACCGGGGCCGAGTCTTCCTTTTAGAATCAGACCCTTGGCCCCAGTAGGCTTCAACCCTGCTGGGCCTCTACTTTTACTGACATCTCTTTGAGGCGCGCGTGGAATAGTACGCGCCGTCGACAACTTGGGCTCGGTCCGGACGGTTACCGGACGGTCGGACGGCGAGCCACCCATTGCTCGCCGTCTGCAAGCCCGCGCCTACGGTGGCCGGAAGTCGGGATCGGAGTCCCGGCGACGATTGGGGCGTGAGGACCACCTCTTCATTATAACAACAGGACTTTAAAAATGTAAAAAAAGAGCGACTTTAATCTTCTTTCATATCACCATCATAATTTCAGCCAATAGGCATCCACTTACTAAACCGCCCAGTGATTGTGTCCAGGTCATCTATCCAGTGTCCACCTTGCAAGAGGTATTCTAACAAATGGTGCCTTATTAAATTCATGCCTACAGTAACAATAAGATTGTTGAGTGCCTTCATCGTCATGAGCGACAGCAATGCATAAGCATAGCATAATCAGCCTTTTAATGTTCCCACTGTTGGGACTCAGGCCTCCTCTCTAGGAGAGGGAATGGGCCGTAATTCACCACGCGGGCCCAGTGCGGATTGGTGAATGTCACATATCTTCGAATTTTTGGTTCTAGGACATGCCGGTTTCCTCACGATGTTTTCCTTCACCGTTTTGAGAGCAGTAGTGATGAAATAAATTACACAAAGTAATGCGCCTGGCTGGGTTTGAACCCGCGACCTACAACTCGTAAGTCGGGGCCGTTACCACTCGGCCACCACTGCTCTTGCTGCTCTGCACTGACAGCAATGCTGACAGGAGAATTATCAATAATGAGGTAACATGTTTCTTTCAGGCAATTCATTTATTATTTACTAAGCAAGCCCCATCTTAGCTGGGTAGCAGTTGTAGCTAGACGAGAAGACGATAAAACTAGAAATGAAATTAAAGAACATTTTAATGAAAATTGGTGTAGGTAGATCATAATTATGCGTCCTAGAAGATCGAGTTTAATATTTCCAAGATTATTACTTGACTAGACTAACGTTAATTGAATATAAAAAAAATTCGGCAAGTGCGAGTCGGACTCGCGACCTGAGGGTTTCGTACAAACTTACCAATGTAAATAGTACAATTCTCGAATGGAGTCTCGGAAGATTTTTACGAATCTCAAAAAAAAGTTTTTTTTTGAGGTACCAAAAAATGTACTGTTTTCTGATTTAAGAAGAAGAAATAAAAAAAAAGAAAGAAAGAAAAATATTTTGCTTGGCGGAACAAGACGCAAATTTAGAACTAACAAATTATAAGTATATTATGTGAAAAAAATATGCGCCATATCCGCGCAAAACGGCCGAACGCTTAGCATTTACCATTGACAATTTATTCCTCTACCTGTGATATAAGACCTCTCTATGCCGAATTTCAAGATTATGGGTAGACGGGAAGTACCCTATGAATTTTGATTCCCCTGAGAGTGTCGAAATATACGTTTTTCGCGACATAAACGGCCGTATCTTTTTCTCGTTAGCTTAGAAGTTTGGTTTTTTCACAGCTTCAAGGGATCGCAGATATGAGTATGTGATTTTAATTTCAACAATACCTCACGCGTTCCCAAGATAAAGGGTCTTAGGACGGACATACAGACGTACAGACAGACGGACAACAAAGTGATCCTGGAACCCTAAAAACATGAGATAGACCTACCAAAACACTACAACTGCTGGACCACTGGACGTACGGCAACGTGCTACTGGTATAGTCGACCTATACGCACAAAAAGTTCAAACGAAACACACTGAATGTGCGTATAATTAAAGAGCCTGCACCGCTGGAGTCTATATTTTTTGTTACTACACTAGCTTTTGCCCACGACTTCGTCCGCGCAGAAGTCGAAAATGGTTTTATTAGGTTTTTTGAGATAAGAAAATATGAAATATTATTTATTATCTTCGTCGTGTGTGACAGTCCATTGAATTGTATGGCGAGCGATATTGTATCTTAAGATAAAATATTCTAGTATCTTAGCCATGTACAACACTCCTTAGTGAACTCCACTGTGGGTGACGTAACCTACGACAAACTTATTATTTACAGTTGGTACAGTAATCGGGTCTAGGAATCGAACCGCAAAATTAAGTTTGTTTCTTATTGTATATACTTTTCCGGGATAAAAAGTACCCAGTGTGGTGCCCAGTATATTAAAGAATAATTATACCAAGTATCATCGTAATCGAACCGGTAGTTTTTGCGTGATGCCTAAACAAACAGACAGACAAAAAAATTTTTAATCACCTTTTTGGGTTTGGTGTCGGTAATAATATCCCCGGTGTAGTAATATCCCCTGCCATTTTTTTTTAAATATTTTCAATGTAAAGAATTTTCACTTCTACAGATTTATTATAAGTATAGATACAACCTGAAGGCGCTCCAACATCGATCACAGTTTCGCTTACCACTCCGCGAGATAGTGACCAAACTCGAGCCCATCAATAAAAATAAATTGAATTTGAATTTTCATTAATCGTTATTGCTGATACAATGAAAACTCTTGTAGACGTTCTTAACAAAGTGTTGTCTAGACCTTGTGGATTTTCTCAATCAATTTCGAATTGAACAGTCTACAATTTCCAACAAAATTTTGTTGCTACACAAACTAATATAATTTCTATACCCACTTGTTAATATTCAAGTCAAGACTGAATTAATTTGCATCAATACTTTGCCGAGTGTTATCTTTGAGTATCAAACTTTGTTTTGGCGCCTTACTATTGCAAGTTAAAATATCAGTCGTTCGACCGAGAAAAGGATGGAGCTATACACCCTATATAGCTCCATCTCTTTAACAGTTCAGGTTAGGTCGTATAATGAATCGCATCAAGAGCCCGTGGTAGGGCCACAGTTATCGACTTGTTATAATTTAATGAATCTTTGCTTATTGATTTTATTTTTGTTGCTGATTGAGCAGACTTTGTGTTGTTCTTTTGTTTATTTTAAATAATTATTTAGCCCAGTGGCTTGAGTTTGAGCTGATTGCTGGCACGTTTTAAGTATAAAAAACATATTGTATTTGCTGGAAAGGGTTAGGCGACGAGATAGGACTGATAATTATGTACGCTAAGTAGGTATAGTATACTATACAACAGTGGTAAAAATGTAATATTAGGGTTCCCCAAGTCAAAAGGAAAAACGAAACCCTTATAGGATCATTTTGTTGTCCGTCTGTCTGTCTGTCAAGACCCTTTATCTCGAGAACGCATAGAGGTATCGAGTTGAAATTAAAACCACATACTTAAGTCTGCGGTCCCTTGAAGCAGTGAAAATCAAACTTTTGAGTTAATGAAAAAAAATTTATACGGCCTTTCATGAAAGGAATTCAAAATGTATAGAATACTTCCCGTTGACCGAGAATTCTGTAATTTGGCATACAGCAAGGTCTCATAGCATAAGTATAGGATAAGTGAGAACTGTAAATTTTGCGATTCGAAAAAATCTTCGTTACTCAATTCAGAACTGTTTTCATAGTATCATAGAGTTTTTTTTTTACGTTTCTTTTACATAGGAAACGACGAATTAGACCCTTGCACTTCTGACATTTTGTAAGTGCTCTATGTAAGTCTATGTGTATTAAAATGATTTTGAGTTTGAGTTTGGACATTAGAAGTAGCAATTTTCGTACTGCAAGTGCGCTGATGTGCGTATTTTACATACGTACCAAGATAATAATATCTATATATATATAAAAGTGAAATTCCACTCACTGATTAATCACAAAATCTCAGAAACTATAACACCTACACACTTAAAATTTGGCAAGTAGGTGCCTTATAGGGTGTAGACATCCGCTAAGAACGGATTTTATGAAACTCCAGTCCGAAGGGGATGAAACGGGGGTCCAAAGTTTGTATGGAAAAACCTACTTTCACGCAGGTGAAGCCGCTGGGAGAAGCTTTAATATATAAAGTGGACCATTCCCTAACATCTTATTCTTATTCTTTATTGTACACACAAAAAAAACAAAACTTAACTACAATACATGGATTTGATGATTTATGTACAAAGGCGAGCTTAACTCAACAATGAGTTTTCTCCCAGCAAACCTTTGAGTGACAGAGAGAGATCATAATCGAGGGTAGGATCCAGTGTACAACATAAACTTACATAAATACGTCTAATATATATATGTATATATATACATACATACAGATATAATATATATAACAATATATACTAATATTATGTCAATTGAGAAAGGAAGTGCTCTTTAATTTTCCTCTTAAAGACGTCCAGAGAAGGGCTGTCGCGAAGGGAATGTGGGAGAGCGTTCCAAAGACGCACTGCAGTTACAGTAAAGGAGCCATCATAGCGGCTAGAAGTATGACGCGGAGTACGAAGGAGAAGAGAATTGATAGTGCGACAGGGTAATCATCGACGGGGTAGACATCGTTGTTAGGTTGGCGATACATTGTCACCAATCCAATGATAGCGCCCGCTCCCTCCTAAAAAAAAGAAACAAATGACTCTCTCTCACGCACGCGCTCTGATCTCGACTGGACTCCATTTTGACACATTGTGAAAATTTTTCAAAAATATATTAATAAAACCCCTACACGTGTAAAATAGTATAAAATCGTTTTCAGTTTAAATAAAGAAGTTTTGAAAATTCTTCTCACAATGCGGCTTTCAGGCCTGAAGAACCGCCCGGCTGCCATTTCGACTGGAAAAACTTCAGACGGTGCATGATATTCCGTTCAGTAGCAAATACAAAAGCCTGATCACATGACAACGACTGGCTTCAAGGTTATCAAGATAAATGGTTACGCGATACTTGTTCTGTGCCAATCAAAATTAAGTGGAAAGTCAATAGACCCAGGTGAGAAGTTCGATTAAAACTCCCCATCCCAACACTCTAACTAATAAACTTGGAGTAACGTGTAATTTCAGACTTGTCTCTTCCGCCAGTTTTTACCAACTTGCATTTACAGACGAACTTGTATTGAAGACTTGATTTATCAAGCAGAAATATACCGTAGTGCGTTGAGATAGAGGGTAAGAGTTTTTGAGATAGGTGAAGGTGTATCGTGGTTTTGGTTAACAAAATTTGTAGAATAAGTTAAGTATTATAATTATTAAATAGATCACTGTTGAAACTGTACAGCAAGTAGAGAGGAAGTTTAATGGTATTGTAAATTTATTGCTCGTACGATGAACTTAGGTAGATATCTCACGAAGTTTCTTCATGAGTAGGTGGCCGAGTATTAGCATTTTTTTTTTTAACTTAGCCTAAGGCCTGTAGGGAAAAGTTCTTTTAATAAGAATATCGAGTAAGGAGATTTTTTGTGATTACACTTATTTTTTCTTCGTGTATTCTAAGGTTTTATTTTACAAAGTGTACTTTTTTTAGGATGGTAATCATCCAATGACTTCTCCCGCTCAGGGCAGAGCAGGATGGCATGTCAGACTTTTACTGACTAAAACCACAACTGTGTCCTTCAGTTTCCTTTTGCGTTCTAGGACTATGGGATTTCACTTATTTTTTCTTCGTGTATTCTAAGGTTTTATTTTACAAAGAGTACTTTTTTTAGCGTGGAAATCGTCCAATGAATTCTCCCGCTCTGGGCGGAGCGGGATGGCATGTCAGACTTTTACTGATCAAAACCACACTTGTGCTCTTCAGTTGCAAATTGCGTTCTAGGACTACGGGTTTTCCTTTCAGAAATTCCCCGCTGTTACAAAATGTAGATACCGTTTGTAAAAATACATCTCTGATCATAATGATATATGTAGATATAATTTCTAGTGTTTACTTTAATTATAATTTTTACTAGGTAACCAAAGCAATCGAATTTGAGTGTTTAATAATATCTTGACGTAATTTTAACGACACCGTCGCACAGTGGTTGATCTACTGACTTTTTATTATCGGTGGGAAAATCATATTATGATATCCACCGCACTTGGGCGGAGCGGGAGATATTGTCAGACTTTTACTGACTAAAAACCCATTCCTGTTCCTTCGTTGTCTTCGTCCCAGGGGGCCTTGGGACGAAGGCTTTCACACTACCCGTGGAACATTGATCTATAGTCTGTTGCTTTACGTGTCACGGATTCAATTACCGCACAGAACAAATATTTATATGACCTACAGATAAGAGTTCGCGGTTTGGGTGACTTTTGTATGTGAATTTACATCCTAATGTGGAACAACGCTTTTTTAAAAAAAAAAACTTTTGCTAAATGTATGCTGGTAACTCGAATTTTGCTTAACCAGAGAGTTACCAAATCTAGCAAGGGGTTTATTTATTTTAATTTATTTATTTGGGGCAAAAAGCATACAATACAGAAGTAATATACAGTAGTTTTATCAGAAAATTAAAAAAAAGTATAACCCACACCATTGTCCACCAAATAACACGTGAAATAGGATAACGGACGCGCGCTAAATAAGAGTAATATATATAGGTATAGATACTCTTACAATTATCACAAAAGAAGCAAATACATTTGAGTCTATTCTAAGGGCGGTGAGCCAGCAAATGACAAGCCATTTTTCTATATTTACATTGAGAAAGCGCGAAAACGTCTAAATCTATAAAATGTGAGTTATAGGGTTGACCAATGGGTCATTTTAAAAGTTAGTTGGTGCAACTCACTCTCAAGGAACTCTCATTACGGCAGATGTTAATTTCAGTAGGTCTAAGATAAAGCATCAAACACCCACCAATTTACTATGTCAACCCAGTTCATTAATAACACCCTATTACCCACTGCTAAACATTGTGAACATAATGTCCAACATAATGCTAAGAAACAAAATGCTAGGGAAATATTCTACATTCATGAGATGACCGCCCAAGAATCCTGGCTCATAAAGCAAGAGAAATATCTTCATTACCCTGCACTCGTATAAAACATATAAATGTTTGTATGTTAACAAAATTGTAAGGATTTGGACTTTGTTGTTACTGCAAATTCAACCTTAAAGTGGACAATATTTTGTTTATGTATTAGGTATGTAGGTACATCCCGCCCTGGTCCCGCGTGGTGGATTACGGCCCACTCCCTCTCTCCTAGAGACTCCTCTCTACTCACATAACATTAACATTATAAGGCCGACTATGCTATGCTATGCTATGTAGGTACAATTCGATTCTGAGAGCTTTTTAAAACATAGTTTATATTTTTATGTAACTAGCTCATCTGCCCCCCTGACCAAGTTACGATCGTTTCGTATTTGAGATATGAGAATGCTCGTGCTTATCACACATTTTGCCTGGGTGGGAATCGAACCCACGACCTTCGGCATAGCAGTCAGAGCCACTGACCATTTGCTCAACAGGCCAGGCCAGGCCAAACTTAGCCAGGCGCATTAATTGCAATTTATTTTATCACCACTTTTTTTATGGTGGGAAAATCATTTTATGACAAATCCCTCTCTTGGGCGATGCGGGAGATAGTGTCAGACTTTTACTGACTAAAAATTCACTCCTGTTCCTTCTTTACCTTCATCCCGGGGCCCCGGGCTTCGCTTTCACGCTACCCGTGGCCCCAACAGTTGCTGATCACCACTGCTGTCTGTTTATCACCACTTATGTCTAAAAGAGTGAAGGAGACCATCATGAGGAAACCGGCATGTCCTAGAGTAAAAATTTCGAAGATATTATTCACGCCTGGATGGTGGATTACGGTCCATTTTGCCTCCTAAAGACCAGAGTTCTAGCAGTGAACATATTATAAGGGTGTGCTGTGCTATTTTTCAACTTTTGACTCGAAGAAGCTACAATTTTTGTTTGAATTTCAATCGTGAAATTTATCGATTGCATTTACAAAACATTAGTTTAAAAAATAATAAAATACCAGGTGGAGATCAACCCATTGCTTACTGTCCTACAAACCTTTGACTGCGGCGTGAGGATATCCTATCCCTCCTTCATTTTCTGCCACCTCCTTCGGTGTTTATTAATATTTAGCACTTCCAGTTTTTCGATCTAAACACACATCAAGCCTCATTAAAAAACTAGTCCTCACGATTGATATCAAAATCGCAACTCCTCCGTTTGAGGGCTAAGTATACCAAAAACAAGGGTTTAAAAGATACAGCTCTAAAAAGATACTTTTAATTTTATTATAGCTTCGTGTAAGCTTATCTCATCTTATGTTTGGCCGCTAACCTACTTTCAAGAACCTTTTCAGGTAGTGAGCATAAGGGTGAGATATCAGGAAAATTATATTCTCTTAACTTTTTTTAGAATATTGTTTCAAGACTTTGAAGGCTCGCACGGTTATTACCAAAGTAATATGGCAGAAGTAAACGTAGGAGAACAAAAGGTCGATGGGGCTGAAAGCTTCTGGTGAGACAACCGCGCACCGGAAGACGTAGCCTAGGAAGGGTTCCCACAAAGTGGAACCATGACCTGGTGAGGGTTGCGGGCTCCTTTCTTATATCTATGGTTGCGGGAATCCAATGGATGCGAGACGAACAGGAACTTATTTTGGCAACACTTGACAAATGATAATGAATTTTTTACGCTTTGTTATGAGCCAAGGTGCCATTCAATGAATTTTACAACTATACAAGAATGAGTACAGACATTTGATTATTATTTTCAATTCAAAACACAGTGTACCCACGCAAGCGACGAAACCAAACTAGTTTGTTCTCGTCGCTGCCGCATTGCCGTCGCTCCACCGTCATCCGTGCATCGCTTGTTCGCCTCGCTCCGCCGTCGCCCGTTTCATTCGCGTTGCTCCTCTACCGCCATCGCTCGGCTGTCGCAAGTTTCGTGCCCGTACACTTACGGTGTCTCGCCATCTGTGTTGTTCTTTGGCGTCATGTAGAACGATGTGCACTTGGGTTTCCAGTGTGGAGCAGATCAGATTTGCCCATCTTTTTGGGCTGCGGCCTCTTTCTCGTTAGAGGAGATGCCACCTAAGTTCAATTCACAGGAGCTACAGGATTGTTTCAAAGAGTAACCACAGCCCTGGAATGTAAAAGGCCACTGAAGGAAGACATGTAGGTAGTAGTCAGTAAAACACTAACAATCCCTCTTATCTCGCTTTACCCAATGCGGGAGAAGTTATTTGATATTTTCTTTCCCTTCTTTTCACCAATAAGGTTTTTCAATTTTCTGTTAATATGAAACAACTCCTGGATTATTGAACTCGGGTTCGTAGGTACCTATAGCGAACATAAAAAATAATATGTAAGTAGTGATATATGAATCAAGTCATCTAAAGCCACAAAACAACAAGATGCTAAGAACAAGCAATATATCTTCATTTCAGTCAAAATTCAATAAGGTTAAATCTTTTGTTAAATAATTACGTTAATCAGGAAATCAAGAAAATTGCGTTCCATTAACACATTTTCCTCAATTATATAAAATTTATGAGAATATCAATATCGTTTAAGAGAATCTGTTGTCTGGAACAGATTTGGCCATTGCCTTACAGTGGTAATTCTATAATGTTGTCTCAAGCTCCTTACTAATCCTCCAAAATCCCCGGTTTCGGGAGTTTCCCGTCTAATCCTGTAAAGTCACTCGACTATTAATTGAAGTGTTTGTTTCGGGATTAAGGAAATATTTTAATTAATTAATGAAGGATTAACATTTTGGAAGGGTGTTGCGAACACAATAGGGGTGAATTGAAAGAAGGACGGTTAAATAATGGTGAAAATGATGAAGGGATTTTTTTGTAATTATGAGTTATTGTTTTTTTAATTTTGAAAGGAAAACCCAACCTTGGTATGAAAGGTAAAGATGGAACAGGAGTAGGTTTTTAGTCAGTAAATGTCTGACAGACCCTAACGCTCCGCTAAGAGCATGAGATGCCATTAGATGATTTTCCTAGTTACCTAAAAAAAAAGGGGCCCAGCATGGTCGAAGCCTACTGGGGCTATGGGTTGTGCGACAGTGAACCCTGGAGCCCAGGAACGAAGGCAGAGAAGGAACACAGGAATGGGTTTTAGTGAGTTAAAGTCTGGCATACTCTCTCGCTCCACCCTAGAGCGAAAGAAGTCACTGTATGATCCCGCACTAAAAAAAAAACTACTTTTTAAAACGTGCTAAATATCGTGGCAGATGACAGACATGTGACATCTACGGACTCGCGCTATGCCGCGTGGTGGATTACGGTCCATTCTCTGTCCTAATGGGGAGGCCCAAGTCTCTGAAGTAGGAAAGTCATAAGATTGATTGTAAAATTATAACATGCCGTGTACGTTACTCAACTTTCCTGTTGGAGTAACGTACACATTATACATACTCAACAATTTTTTTTTTATGATATAACATGGTGCTTGACTGCGATTCTCCCTGATGGTTTGCAGTGATGCAATCGTTGATGGTGACTCCAATAATAATATCAATAAATATTAATAATCGTCTTTGGGAATGGAAATACATTTACAAATTGTTAATATACGAAAACAGTTACATTTTAGTTAGTAACTGTGTTGCAGCTAATAATGCCCACTTCCACAAGGGATACGACACCGTTCCATTTTCAGAGAAAAGAGAAAAAAAATTAAAACTTAACAAAATTACACATGAAAAAAATACAAATTAATTCAAATTAAATTTTAAGAGAACGAATCGTATTAAATAGGTGTAATCAAAGAAAAGCAATGCCGCCAGTTTCTTGGGTACACTACTAGTTGACGGTGTCAGCAATGCGGAGGAGTTTTTTGTAACCATACTTTAGATTGATTAAGTGTATGTTTTTTTTTTAAGTAAATTAAATTAAAAATGTATATATACGTATATTGTTGTACTAGTGGGATTTTATTTGTACGTATAGCACATGTATGTAAGATGTAAATGTAGAGTGGACTTAAGTGATACCTCCATAAAAACCTACTCTACGCTACGAGGATTTAATTACTGTTTCTTGATGCTTAATTAGATTTTCCAGTGCCTCATATTCAAGAATATGAAACTGAAAATTGCTAGGAATACTCGCGTATTTTTTCCAGTATTCTCTTTTTATTTTACGGGTTTGTTTACATATGCGTTAGTAAATGCTGTGAGGAATGTAATTATACCTCACTAAGTTTCTTAAGCGCCGAGTTAATGATAATAGTTTATTTCAGAAAAATACACATAGAAAATTCAATTGATAAAACAATTTTGCCAAATAATAATTGGTAAATACAGAAAAGGAGTTTCGTTGGTACTAATGAATAACAAGTTATTAGCCCGTCGGTTTTCAATCGTTTACATTTCGGGTAGTGTAGATTGAAATTGAACAATTTAATTCCAGGTTCAAGTCCGTTCCATCAGACCACTAGACGTACGGCGTTGCGTCATCGGTACAAATGGTGGACATCCCACCCATACGTACAAAGCTTTTTGGGAACACATTCATTATGCATAATGCTAAGGAGTGGAATTCCCTGCCGGAATCTGTGTTTCCTAATAGTTATAACCCAGGGGTCTTTAGTTCAAGAGTGAAGTTACCGGACGGTCGGACGGCGGGCTACCCATTGCTCGCCGACCGCAAACCCGCGCCTACGGTGGCCGAAAATGGGGACCGGAATCCCGGCGATGGTTGGAACGTAAGGACCGTTGCCTAACGCGATCGGCCGTCTCCTTTGATAGCATTACTGCTTCGCAGAAGGAGGCCACCGCCTGCCTCTCTCCTCCTCGCTCCGGACCATGGCCCGGCGCGAGAGATTGCCACCGCCGATCGCCTCCACGAGGACATGGCGTTGCTCTGCCCAAGCGGGGCACACCTCCACCGTGCGCTCTACCGTGTCTTCCGGGCGGTCCACACAGTGGCGACACCCGGGCGTCGCTTCCGCAAGAATCCGGTGCAGGAACTTGCCGAACTTACCGTGTTCGGAGGATAGTGGTCAAACACGACCGCGCGCATATGCATAAAAAATAAAAGTACATCAGTCAGTCACTATTTTTTCTGTTTCATTCCTGTCCTTATATCTGAAAAGTAGCATATAATTTGTGTACAGAGCTTGGTAAGGTCCGCAAAACTATTTGTTACAAGATTTACTCATCGTAAGACCCTGGGGCACTGTTTAATTAAAAGATGAAAGGAGTCGTTTATTTGCATTTTTGAACAAACCTTTTGGTTGAAATTTTATTTGATGTGCAGGATTTGATTGTATTTTAATGTTTAATGTGAGGATTCTCCATGGGCTGTCTTGAGCAAATGTTGTAAGCTTATTCATTTTTCAAAAAAATGTATTTGTGGTACCTCAAAATTCTTGAATTTATTAATGAAAAATTCTCTTAAGATGTGCTAACTAAGCACATCTTAAGAGAATTTTTCATTAATATTTAAATTTGCAATAGATTTATTCACCATTAAATATCTGGATTAGTTAATATAGTGAATATACTCGTAAAACGGTATTTGTTGTATTCAAAGAATTGTGTGGATTGTTGTGAAAAAAGGAGAGCAAGGCTTTTGCCCTGTAATGAAAGGTAATAAATTGGCTGTATATAATTTTCAATCTGCATGGTTCTCATATGATTTGACCATTACATATTTCTGAGCAGTAGAGCAGTGGTTGCCGAGTGGTAAGGGCCCCGACTTACGAGTTGTAGGTCGCGGGTTCAAACCCAATCAGGCGCATTACTTTGTGTAATTTATTTTATCACCACTGCTCTCAAAACCGTGAAGGAAAACATTGTGAGGAAACCGGCATGTCCTAGAACCAAAACTTCAAAGACATGTGACATCCACCAACCCGCACTGGACCCGCGTTTCCCCGCCCCATTCCCTCTTCTAGAGAGGAGGCCTGAGTCCCAAAAGTGTAGTGGGAACATTAGAGGCTGTAGTCAGCCTCTAATGTTCCCACACAGAAACATAGCATAGCATAGTTGCTATGCTATGTTTCTGTGTAGAATTTAAAAGAGACTGACACCTGAGTTTCTTTGGGCATTTCTTCTCAGGATACTCAGCTAGGAAACACCGGCCTCATTTACTGTCGAAAAAATTGACGGGGAAAAGTCTTTATAAAAACCTATTTGCAAAATAAATATCATTTATCGTTTATCTCTTACATAAGTCATAATTTACCATATTCAGTGATTCTTCAAAAAAAAAAAAAAAATGGATTTATAATGTCGACTGGCCTGTTGGTCTAGTGGTTAGGTGGTCCTGACTGCTATGCCGGAGGTCGTGGGTTCGATTCTCACCCAGGACAAATGTTTGTATGATGAGCACAATCATTGGTTCTGTCTAGGTGTAATTTGTGCAATGCTGATACCATCATCATCTTCCTGCCCTTGTCCCGTGTTATTTGGGGTCAGCGCAACACGTTTTTTTCTTCCACTCTGCCCTGTCACTCGTCATGCTATCACTAATTTCCTTTTCTTTCATATCACTCTTCACACAATCCATCCATCTTTTCTTTGGTCTCCCTCTCCCTCCCCCAACGCAACCGCTAAATCCCTGCATTTTAAATCGGTAATATCTTCAAAAATATTCATTTAAATTACATAGTGTAACGCGCCATATTATACATATTGATCTATATTAAATGCACAATGTATTTGAGGTAATTAAATGGATGAGGATTAATGCTGTATAGCTTAATCGCTTAGTAAATAAGCCATTATTTCTCGTAAAAAGATAGACAAAAAATGGTAATTGTGGGTTATCCCTAAGAGATAGACAGATACCATCGGGGACTTTTTTGTAGATCTTTTTATTTTGATCTATCTCGTAGAGTTCAGCCAGCGATTGCAATTTAAGCGCAAAAAAAATGTTTATTTACAACATCACATTAGAAACCTCTAAAGCTATCAGTGTTTCTCTGCTATATTATGCATGTATTATTCATATAAACCTTCCTCTTGAATAACTCTATCTATATATCTAATAGCTAAATGCACAATGTATTTGGGGTAATTAATTGGATAAATACAAGTTATAATTGAAATCAATTTCTTTCAAATGGGACAGGTGTCGTAGGTGATAAACTTGTCATCGCTTTTTGTGTAATAAATTATAATCAACTTTCAAATGACCTAAACGCCTCATGAAAGCATTAAAATCAGCGAAGTGCAATTAACAGGAGCTGTTAGAAGTTAATCCGTCTGTCGTTTGCTTCAGCGAACTTTCTAGATGAAACAACGCTCGGATGGGCACGACGGCTGATTTCGAACACCCCTAGTGTAATAAAAATGTGATATATTTTTGAGTAAATAATGTTTTTGCAAGGAAAATCTGTAGATCTGCTTATGGATAGAATTGTATGACACACCTAACCCTATTTTATGGTCTTGTTTTTAAAGGTGGAAAATCATCCAGTTACTTTTCCTGGTCTAGGGTAGAGTAGGAAATTCTGACACGCCCCCCGCATGTCAGAATTTAACTGACAAAATCCACACTTTTCACAATTCTTGAACCACAGGTTTTTTTTTAACCCGTTTGCTGATATCTTTTTAAGGTCGTCAACGACTTGGTCTCAGTCCGGACGGTTACTATACAGTAACCATGTATTAAGTAGCTTATCGATGAGATGCCCATTGCTCGTCGTCTGCAATCCTGCGAGTACGGCGGCGGCCGCCGGTAGTCGTCCTGCAACTCACGAAGCCCGGGGCATCTCCTGTCGCTGCGTCTGGGGAGTGAGGATGTATGTTCCCCCACGCGTGTGGCCGCCTCCTTCTCTAGCATTACTGGCCACTGCATCCATAGTTTTTATTTTTATTTTAGAACCTGCCAATCAACGTATAAAGTAATCACATGGTTATTTTGTTTTATGTTCCAGGCTAAAGAGCCTGAAAACAACCCTGAAACAAACCTGGTTAAAAACAAAGGTTTTTAACCGACTTCAAAAAGGAGGAAGTTCTATGTTCGGCTAAATGTATTTTTTTTAATGTACTTTCACTGATTTCTTGGTCAATTGTGGACCCATTTTTGATTGAAAGGTTATGCTTCTAAGTTGGTCCCATAGAAATATTGTGATAATCTAATCATGATCTTAGAATATATGGAACAGATCTCCTCATAGGAACACAGCAGAACTGTCTTAACAAGTAAAATTGCTTTATTTATACGTGTAGTCGATGACTGACTGAAAGAAGAGGAACTGGAATATATCGATCTGATCTGATGATGAAGCCTGAAGTTAGGCACCGGAACTTTGTAATAAATTAATGTAATCTGTGTTTGGTATTATTAGAATTTTCGTGAGATGCACTCTGGCTGTAAGGTATTTAAGTATGGCTGAGGGGTACTTTTTAGTGGTGGTACCATAACTAAAAAGTGTTAAACAAAAAAGTACAACCGACTTCTATGTAAAAAAAAAACACTGAAAACTGCAAAATGACTAATTTCGGAAGTCGGTGTTAAATAACGAAGAGACAAAACTATCATAGAAACTCCGACTTCCGAAATTAAAGTTATTTTGCAGTTTTCAGTGTTCTTTTTTACATAGAAGTCGGTTGTACTTTTTTTGAATTTTTTTTTTTACTTAATTTTGTAATATTTTAGGAGAACTATTTAAGATAAATTAAACCTATTTGCAAATAAAATAGGTTTTAAAATGACAAATCCCGCCCTTGGGTGGAGCGAGAGATAGTGTCAGACTTTTACTGACTAAAACCCCACTCCTGTTCATTCGTTGCCTTTGCCACAGGGCTCCGGGTTTCGATTTCACACTACCCATGGCCCTAGTAGGCTTCGACCCTGCTGGGCTATTTGCTGACATCTTCCTGAGGCGTGCGTGGAACAATACACGCCGTTGACGACTTAGGCTCGGGCCGAACGGTTACCGGACGGTCGGACGGCGGGGTACCCATTTCTCGCTGTCCGTAAGCCCACGCCTACGGTGGTCGGAAATCGGGATCGGAATCACGACGGCGGTTAGGGTGTGAAGACCATTGTCTCACGCGATCGGCCGCCTCCTTTGCTAGCATTACTGTTTCGCAGAAGGAGGCGACCGCCTGCCACTCCTCCTCGCTCTAGACCATGGCCTGTACCAAGGCCTGGCGCGAGAAATCGCCGCCGCCGATCGCCCCCACGAGGGCACGGCGTTGCTCTGCGTTGAAATGTCGTAGAATAAGGGAATCGGTGGCGTGGTCTACTCGAGGCGATCGACGCAAAGAGAATCAAAACAAAAAGGTTGTAACTTGGCTAGGGGCAAACCTCTTACAATTGTATCATAGTTATATCAAAAATTTAGAACGTATTAAAATAAAATCTAATCGAAATAATCCTCTGATAAGTTAATTGTTTAAATTATAATAGAATTTAGTACGAAAATAGTAGCATCTGGTGAATGGTTCGTTTGTTGGCAGATCAGTTTAGGACATCTGTGTCCTAAGTATTTGAAATTCTGAATTATATGAAACTTAGTCTCTTTTATTCCACTTGAGTCTGTGAAATTAATTTGTGCAGGCCAAAAATTGTGTTATTTTATAATCTTCTAGCAGTGGCTTTGCATGCATAAAAGTTCAGTATAATCCCAAATTGTATCGGAATAAGAATTCTATGTCCTATTCCAGGATATAGTCCCAAATTGTCTCGGAATAATCGGTTGTTTATTTTTTGTAAAAAGTTTAATATTTTACACTGTTTAGTTATGGTACCACCACTAAAAAGTACCCCTCAGCCAAACTTAAATACCTCAGACCCAGAGTGCATCCCATGAAAATTCTGATAATCCCAAACACGGTTAGATTACATTAATTTATTACCGAGTTCTGGTGCTTAACTTCAGGTTTCATCATCAGATCTGTTCGATATATTACCCCTCTACTTTCAGTCAGTCATCGACTACACGTATAAACAAAGTAATTTTACTTGTTACGGCAGTTCTGCTGTGATTATATACAGAGTTCTGGTCCATATCTTAGAAGTTCATGATCAGATCATAACAATAATTCTATGGGAGCAGGTCTGAACTTTTAAATAAAAAAAAATATTTTCAAAATCGGTCCACAATTGACAGATAAATCGGTGAACATGTAGCGACATCTATGGCGTCACATAAGAACTAATCCTGCATCGCGCAATCAAAGTTCTACGCGCGATTAAAACATATAGAACAGCCCAAAATCATCTATCGGGCAGTTGCCCACCAGACATAACATCCTGTCTGGTCGGAGGATTCTCCCTTTCCAACGGAGGTTTGCGGGACTTTACTTTCAGTTCCAAATACCTCTAAAAATATACATAAAAGAAAAACAGCCTAACATAGAACCTTTTTGAAGTCGGTTAAAAAAAAGGATTCAAAATCACAACTTACAAACTCATAATCCAGGGTGAGTGCTTAGCTGAGCCGTGGTGATAACCACTCAGATATGGTTGGTAATGCATTCAATAAAATCTGGAACGAAATTCGTTTACAATATCTTTCATTTTACTCACATTCAGAACTTAAGTTTCTATCTGTAAAATGGAAAAAATGCATTTGTCATACAAAAACTTAAGTGACAGTTCACACCAGTTTTTCTAAGAAAATAGACTTGAAATTCTAAAAATACTATATTCTGACTTACGATATTATGCTGAAATTTCTCATACACCTTTCAGCATTACTGAAAACCTTTTAAACGTATTCTGAAAGTCATATCTGCATAATGTACTCGTTTGTATTATTTTTATAAAAATGTGAGAAAGAAGTAGTTCTCTAGCTTCAATATATTTTATGTAGAATATTTTAAGTTTAAGCGCATAGTGCTCCTCAAAGCAGCAATTTTCATGAGTTTTTATTTTCTTTAAGGATTTTTTATAATAATACGTTTTTAAATTATCTTATTTGTTAGTGTTATTATCAGAGGTCGGAATTAGGTAGAGTTATTCATGTACTTGCATCGAAATGTTGATATTAATATGGATCTTCCCAGGATTTCTAATGAAAAATCCCGTGTGGCCAACAATATTACAAATAAATATAATAATAATAAAAACCCTCAGAGATAGATAAAAAAAAGATATTTAACGCACAATTTTTATTAGTATTTACATTGAAAAAGATCAACTCAGGTGAGATTAACAAAATACACTTCCTCTTGCTCGTCATTAATGCAGGAAGATTTTTTTTCTGCTATATTTCTGACAGTGTCATAAAAAAATGTGCTCTTTAAAATTAATCTCAGGATTTGAGGCATATCCACTTTATTCTTTCGCTGTACGAAATCAGTATAAGTACTTAAATAATTCTACCTAATTCCGACCTCTGGTTATTGTATAATCTTTTATAAACTTTGTAATCATGTTATGCATGCCTTTTTGGAAGTCATCTGATGACTTCTAAGGGCGTGTGTCATGTGTAGGTGGGCTTTAACTAACTAAAACCACATCTATGTTTCTTCAGTTGCCTTTTACGTTCTCGGACTTCTAGTATGCCTTTTATGCGTTTTCCCATGGCCGTATCAGGCATCGACTTTGCTGGGACCTTATGGTCTGCTGAAATCTCTTTGAGGCGCGCGTGAAACACTACGCGCCGTCGACGAGTCGGGCTTTGTTCGGACGGTTACCGGACGGCTGAACGACGAGCTATCCATTGTTCGACGTCCGCAAGCTACCGCCTACGGTGGTCAGTAGTCGGGGTCTCAAACATTGACGTGTCTCAGACATCGACACACAAACATGTACAATTTTTTTTCTTTTTGGTGTGAGAAATCATTTCATTATTTCTACTGTCTTAGGGTGGAGCGAGCGGCCCTACTGAATGTATACCATGGATTCAGCACATAATGAATCTCTCTATGTGAATTTATGGTGAATTAGAGAGCTTTAAAATCATTATTTTAGAATAACGATTTTATACATTCAATCAAACCCCATAAAATTTTTAATTAAAAAAATATTGATTGGCTTTTGGTCCATCCAAACAAATTTTGAAGTAGTTCAGTGTGCTTTCACAACACTTTCCAGGAGCCTATTTCCATGCTGTTACGACTCGGTTAAGTTTAAGATTGCTACTTCCTGGATGCATTTCTTTATGATATGAGGTTTATTTTTTATGAGATTAACATAACTAAATTTTCTTCTGGATTTCTGGTCGCTACTAAGCTACAAATAATCCAAAAAGAGGACAGATTATAAAAACGTTGGCATTTTGGACCATTACGTCTAAGTTGTATATTTCTATATCACATCAGTATTTTAAAGGTTTGTGAGTATATGTCTGTTTGTTACTTCTTCACGCTCGAATGGCTGAACTGGTTTAGACAGAACTTGGTAAACGGGTAAACTATATCCTGGAATAGGGACTTATTATATAAGGACTTTTTATCCCGGGAGCATGTTCTAAGCTTTAGTTAGACCCTCGAGATCCCCCACCTTAGGCAATATTATGCCACGAAATAAACTCAAATTACATCATGTAAGATATAAGATAAGCCCTCACCGACAGCTATCAACAAACCTCCAAGTTGTCACGACATTTCAAAACATTTTTTATTTACATCCGATAAAATCCTTACACAAATAGCAAACATACTCAACCCGGCAACACCATACACCATAACTATCAAGTGTAAATAAAACTCAAAACGAATCGTGCGTATATCCAAACACGTAAAGTCAATCTTAACGAACGTAAACCCTTATATATTTTGACACCACCCTTCCAAATTTCAACCATATTTTTAGCTTGCATAATGTACATTTTTCTTTGCAGAATATTTTCTGAGACCTCATCTCTATGTGCCAAATGGGAGTAAGGAAAAAGATCGGTCATTTGGTACCGAGTCTCGGAATCGTTTGTAATGTAATCGGGTTCGGTTAAGGGTAACATCGGCGGTATTAAGTAGGCTCAATATTTGAGTTATTGCTCGGAGATATGAATTTTAAGATGGTTCTGAGCTTATTGTTGTAAAGATGTCTTGTTAGACAAGATATTCAATCAAGGTAGCCTGCATAGGGTGCATTAATCATATTTAAAAAAAAAAGAATAGGAGGCGTGGCCGATTCTGTGCAAATAAGTCAATTAAAGGTGTCCACAGCTTATACAATTTGAAAACACGTATAAATTGTTATTTTATAAATTAAATTACATTACTATTGGATATGAATTAGATAAGATCCGATAAGATTCTGGAAATACATTATTTTACAAGTATAAAATATATAGGTAGTTCGAAATAATTAAATGATTAAATTAAATTGTATTGATTTATAATATGAACGATAAATTCAAATTAGAATTAAAACAAATAATAACATAATGGGGTATACCCTATACCCCATTAGTTATTTTAATTTAATTAATCAATAATGTTCTAGAGAAACTTATATAAAAATACATATGAATTTCGTTAGTGCTTGCCCGGTGTCGAACCCGCAACTTCACGCAAAACGGCGGGTGCCTTAACTACTGGGTTAGTACGACACATATTTTTTGCACTTTGGTAAAACCTAATTTGGACCAACTATTCTGACGGAACAAATAGTTAATTATCGTTGTGCGAGTCACTGCGGCTCTGTGGCATGGTGTAGTTTGAGGAGTTAACAGGAAAAGTGGATGTGAGGCACATTAATATAGAGCAACAAAAGTCAGGAAATTAGTTTGACTCACCTTGTTTCGACAGCCCTTTCACGAACTTGCTAATTGGTTAGTTTTACCCCACAATAGAAGCAGTTATAAGATTACCGAGGCAACTAAGTGTGAAAGAATTGTACCATATAAATTGCAACGTTGCCTGCAAAATTATTTTTGAACCAAAATAAAGGCAGGCTTAAAATCATCCAGCCTCCCTTGATGGATTGGATACCCATTCGAGTGGGCCTCGCCTGACTGAAAACGCGTGTAAATTCACAACCTCCGACAAAAACGCTCTTCCGACCCAAAAATCACTCGCCTGCAAAGTGTACGAAAAAACACAACACAAAAAAAATATCATCGACATTTCTCGTTTCACACTTTCGAAACTTCGAGATTGTCCTCTCGAAAATTCTGTAAGGCTCGTTTAAAATACGTCAGAGTAAAAGCAAGAGTGATCGGTTTCCACTTCTGCATTCCGAGCAGTCCGTAGTCAATCCGTAATCAAAATACACAAAGAAAACGGTACAGTGCTCCTGTAATCTACCGTCAAACGGTCTCATTCGGTCCAACATGGCGATGGCGGCAAATGAACTCGACCTTTTTAGGACCGTCAAAAGGGTAAGTGCGAAATGAGCACTACACGCTGACGTAGATGTGGAGTTACTAGAAAGGACATTTCTTCAATCGCAATACCAAAAGCATACATATTACAAGTTACAATGGCATGGATGTTATGTCATAAATTAGTTTCAAACGATTGTAGATGGTGGAAAGTATTCAACTATCCGTTTTTACCAACAAAACTATGAGTTGTACGTGACCCGTTTTTTTCCATTCCCGCTCTAGGACGGAGCGGGGGGTGTGTCAGACTTTTTATGACTAAACTTATTCCAGTGTTCCTTCGCTGCCTTACATTCCAGGGCCCCGAGTTTTACTTTCAGAAACGAACCCATGGCTCCAGAGGCTTCGACCCTGCTGGCCCGTACGGTTTAGCTGACATCTCCTTACGACGTGCGTATGTGACACGATGTATCACGATGTGTGGTGGTAAAAACCACCAGTGTTCCTTCAATTGGTTTTAGTATTCTAGTCTTTCGACAAATCCCAAAAAATGTCGATACATGACAGTACAGCCCCCCTAGCCAAGTTACGACTGTTTCGTTTAGATTCTCCCGGGTCGAACGCCTCGAGTAGGCCACGCCTCCGATTCCTTTGTTCTGACCACGTCACTGAGCGTTGATATTACGTCAGAACAAAGGAATGGGATCGAAACGAAACGTCGTAACTTGGCTAGGGGGCAGTTGTTTTTACTTTGGCCGCGACCTCCATTTAGCAGGTTGTACCTACTATTTATCTACCTAACAAGATTGTGGCACTAGTACAAGACCAGTAACTTGCCACTTGTCATCATTATTTTAGCAAGAGATGTTGCGTATTGGAGGCTTGCCAACCTCGTATGGAGATGATTCTACGATAAACTTCATACTTGGCCAGCTAGTTGAATGATTGTAGTACGATATTGTACACTGCTTTGTTACTTTAAGTACTTAGTTTTGTAAGAGCAGGAGTGGTGTAAAACTTATTGATACTGGAGTAAGCTTTTATTTTGACGTGCGAAGTCATCAAATAACTTTTTACGCTCTGGGTGGAGTGAGTTAGACAGTTCCTTCAGTTGCTTATGGACGACGAGCAATGGGTAGTTCGCCGTCCGGCAGTACAGTAACTATCTGGACTGAGCAAGAGTCTTCGACGGTGCGTAGTATTCCAAGGGCGCCTTAAAGAGATGTCAGCTAATTGCAGGGACCCAGCGGGGCCTAAGCCTACTGTGTTGACTTTCGAAAGAGAAACACAGGACCCTGAAACGCAACGTAAAGAAGGAACATAGGATTGGGTTTTAAGGTTTTAGAATAAAATAATAATCCAAAAAAAAAGAAATTGCCAGCTTCACTAAAAAAACACTAAAATAATCAAAATAACTTTAATTTCTGAAGACAAGAAATAAGAAACAAACAATACCGAGAAACCCCGACTTCCGAAATTAAGGTTATTAATTTTTTTGTAAAAAGATTTTTGTTTCACACATTTTAGTTGCAATAAACTTATAAACAGAGTGCCTATTTCTTATGACAATTCTAATTAACCCAAACACGGCTAGGGTACATTCCTTAATTACAGAGTTCCGGTGCCTATCTTTCGGCTCCATCATCATCATCAGGTCACTTCGATGATACCATTTTCAACATAATTATTCAGAACTATTTTTTTATAATTGTCATAGTCGCTTAACTATCTTCATTGTGATATCTATGTGAGGATGAAGTTCCGTTGGCCAGTTCTGGTCTTCTACATCTGTTCCACTTCATAAAATGTTAGCTTTTGACTGTAAATGCTTAATTTCTCGATGAATGAAATGAATACCAAAATTACTTTATGGTTGCCTATAATATTTGAGGAGTTCCTTCGATTCCTCATTGATACCATCATCAAAACTAGATTTAAAAAAAATGACAAAAAACATACAACCGAATTGATGACCTCTTCCTTTTTTTTTTGAATTTGGTTTATAAGAATTATTTTTAAAAGAAAGATTAACCTTTATGTTAACATTTTTAATTCATGGCACCTGATACAATTAACTCGAGTAGGTATATATTTTTTTATTACACCTAACACAATAAACTCGAGCAAGTATTTACTTTCTTGAACAGTCTGAAATTACTCTGAAAAAGAAACTTTGATTGACTATACATTTTCTGATTAATTTAAGTATCTACAAGACTACAAACTTGTTTGTTCATTGTGTTTTTCTGTGTACCAATTATATATGACTGTATTTCGAATATTCGTGTTTTATAAACTTCAATGTTCCTATCCACTTCCAGCTCACCTACGTCCCTGTGTTTCAGTTTAGGTATTAGCACTGACGGCTAATAGCGTCAAGTTGCATATGTAACATTCAAACGCCACGTCAGATCCTCAACTAGGTATAACTTCATACGTCAGTCAAGCAATCATATTCAATTATTCGTAATTTCTGGAGAAGGATCCTGGTTGTTGTTCCTATTTACCCCGTTTGATTTTATTTAATAATAATATTATAATAATATTCACACAACGTTCACACAACGCCGTCTAGTCCCAAGCTAAGCAGAGCTTGTGTTATGAGTACTAGACAACTGATAAACATACTTAAATATTTCTAAATACATACATATCATAGATAAATTACACCCAGACAGAACAAATGATCGTGCTCATCACACAAACATTTGTCCTGGGTGGGAATCGAACCCACGACCTCTGGCATAGCAGTCAAGGCTACTAACCACTAGACCAACAGGCCAGTCAAAAAAATATCATCATTCATTTAAAAAAATATCATCATCATTTTAGCCAAAAGACGTCCACTGTTGGACGTAGGCCTCCCCAAGTATCACCATAATGAACATTCTTGTGCGTCGCGCATCCATCGGTTTTCTGCGACCCTTACCAGGTTATCTGTCCACTTTGGGGGAGGCCTTCCAACGCTGCTATCTGTCCTGCGAGTAATATGACCCTACTGCCGCTTTAGTTTGGCAATTCTTCGAGCTATGACGGTAAACTTGGTTCTCCTGCGGATATCTTCATTCCTGATGCGATTAGGTAAGAAAACTCAGAGCATAGCCTTTAAACTTAAAAAATTAAAGATTTATTCATTTGACATCGATACCGACACCATCACAGGCCCACGCTGAAAAACAGGGTTGTGGACTCGTCGCATTTTGCGTGTGGTCACAGCATTATCCTGAAAATGTTAATATAAAATGTTTTTTCTTTCTGTCTTTTTCTTTTCTTCGTTTGAAAAAATATTTTCCTAGCCACTTCTAGCACACTCTAACTCCCTGTACTCCAGTTTATTCGTATTAGCACGGACGGCTAACAGCGTCGAGTTGCGAATGTAACAATCAAAGGCCAAGTCAGACCTTCGGCCTGTTTGTCGCTTCATTCGTCATTCGAGCTCCTTCATTTGTCCGTCATGTTGGGAGAAGGATCTTGATTGGTTGTTTGATACCTTACTGAATAATTGACGCTTTTTATTGGTTAGTGTTACTGAGGGTAGCAAAAACTTGGATTCTGATTACGTCTTAATTCAATGCCGTTTGGTTAACCTCTTTGGAGACTATACCTCAATAGTTCATTTTAGGGGACGAAGATAAAACCGTTGTCATTGCTTGTCCTAATGTTTTCTATACCAATGTTTTCTGCGACTTAGTTTCTGTGATGTACATCATCATCATCATCATTTCAGCTGAAAGACGTCCACTATTGGACATAGGCCTCTCCCAAGCGACACCACAACAACCGATCCTGTGCGTCTTGCATCCACCGCACTCCAGCGACTCTCGCTAGGTCTTCGGTCTACCTTGTGGGCGGCCTTCCAACGCTGAGTTTAACGGTGCGCGGTCACCACTCTAGAACCTTTCGGCCCCATCGACCATCCATCTATGATGTATCCTTAGACTAAATCAAAACAGAGAAAGGTAGGTGATTCGCCTCTAACGCGTGGACCGCTGAAATCAAGCTCCCTTGGCTTAATTTCACTCAGTCAGGAATAATGATTATCAAAATGTCTTCGTGTGCTTTTATGCGTTGTACAAATTATACAAAAACAAAAAAAAAATCACATGGAATCACATTTCACCCGTGCGTGTTGTGAAGTTGTGTATAGAGTCCTGGGACCCAAGTCTGCTATTTTTTTAAATTCATCATGCCAACAAGATCCCATTATCATTTTGCTAAAAGTTCGTAATCTTCTGATTCATAATGATCGATCATTGATCGGTCAATGGTCTCGTAATTGAGTTGTGGTGGAATGACAATAACGAGCTTATTAAAAGCAATAAATGCACAATGACGTTCTAATGGTAGGTCTCTGATTAAAGGAACTGTCAAAATTTTAGCAGTTCATTTGTCAATTTACGAGATTACCATTTTATGTCACTTCTTTCAATGGAGTGTTAGTGGTTGAATATTGGATAGTCTTAATGACACCATTATATTAGTAGATTACCAAACTTGTCAAAATCAACAATTATGAAATCAATGATGATTCTGACACTATTGTAATAGCAGACTTGAGGCCCAGGTTTTCTAATTGCAATGTTTGCGTGTAACGTATATTTCCTTATAATATATCAATGGGTGTACCACAATTTTTTTTTTGTTTGTGATCGGCACAATTTTTTTCTTTTTTTGTTTTGTTCAAAAACAGGAGTTTATTTTTCGAAAAATATAGGACTGCAGTTAGTAATCAGCGAGAGTGTTGATTTTCATTCGTAAAAAAAAAGTGTTCGGATCAGTGCTTTCAAAGGTTAGGTGATGCAAAAAAACTTACAAACCACAGAGATTTTTTTTTGAGAGTTCATGTGAAAATGGCCAGCCAGTTTGTCGTTTTTTGGTCATTCGAACGATGTCAATCATTTGTTCGTCATGATAGGAGAAGGATCCCGATTGGTTCGCTGATAACTTGTTGAGTAATTGACGTTTTTAGGGATTTGTACCTCAAAAGGAAAAAAAAAACGGAACCTTTATTGGTTGGTAGAAAGATACACTATTGCAGATTGAAGATGTAATGTATAAGTAATACTTAATCTTATTCAATACTAAATGTTGCCAGCGTCTCCACCCGCGTGATGAAAGAAAATTATCCCAAGAAAAGTCACTCTTGGGATAAAAATAAGCAATTTCAATACAACCCCAGTACAGCAACAATTTCAGTCATCTACCAAATGCTAACAATAAGAGACCACTCGATCTTTCAAAATGATGACGCGAATAGTAATGGCCGTTGCCTCAAGAATTCACTAAATTTATAGTCACTAGCTGATGCAACCGCCTTCGTCCACGTACAAGTATAAAATTGTCCGATGAGAACATACTCCCGAGATAAAAAATATCATAATGTGTTATTGCAGAATATGGCCTATCTTTGTACAAAGTTTCTTTGAAATCCGTTCAGTCGTTCAAGCGTTAAGAAGTAACAAACATACACAAGCACACTCAATAAACTTTCGAACTTATAATAATTATTATGATTGTGAGTTTAAGATAGGCACAGACACTCAAACTTCAAGAAAAAAACAACTTTTTTTTTGCTAGTCAGAAGCTAGTGCACGGTTTCAAATTGGTCGTTTCCTTTGGAGAAGAAGCGGCAAAAAACTCAATGGTTATTTTTTTTTAAATATGGTTGTTCTTACAATATTTCCATATTACAGTATTAATAAATATTATAATAATAATAATAAAACTTTTATTTCGGAACTTGCCATATCGTGTTAGTAACAATTGAAACTTAGAACTATTGTTAGTAACATAAAAAACAAATAGGTACTTATTCTAGGCTGAGTGAGACGCACCGAACCTGGGGAAGGTCTATTTGACCGCGTGCAGTCGCATCCACCGCCCAAGATCGGAGAGTCCCACCTATGTATGTATTATGCAAGGATAGTGTAGACCAGTCAATATTGTACCCAAAAGCACAATAAAATTAAATAATAAAAAAGTGAGTCGTAATAGGAAGTAATCTAAGAATTCGCGGAGTCTACAGTGTTCTCACATTCACATTATAAAAAAGAGGCTTTATAAAAAGCAAAACGAAATAATTATAACTATCAATAAAGACTCTACATCAGTTAGAAAAAAAAAAAACTCCTAGACTTGTTTAAAAGGGTTGAAAACTCGTGGCGAACTTTTACATGTTCAAGTAGGGTAGTTTGTGAAACTGATGGGAAAGTTTTTACATAACAGCAAGTTTTGCATCGATTTTAATATATTTACATTATGTATCAAGCGACTACGGTCGAAAGTTCAAGCGCTGATAAAATGTAGTTAAACAGTCTTTTTATTCTCGGCTAGATTGTTTTTTGTTTTTAATAGTTTGTTGTTAGTCATTTCAGCGGAAAATAAGGGTGGCCTCACACGGGCCACCGGCTACAACCACAAAACGACGCCACTGGTATATTTCCTGCAGGTCGACGCCGCACGCTACTAATCGCCGCTGCTCGTTTTTATGGCCTGAACTGGCCACTAAACGCCGTCACATGTCACTTGCGCATTTAAACCTTCTTCGTCAGAGTCCATTATGATACCGCATGGGTTAAAAAAAGTAGCAGCCACGGCCATAAGTGGCTGTCGCGCGCTTCAGCTTCCTTTGTGGCCGCTTCCTTCTAGCTTCTCGTGGCGGCGTTTGTAGCTGTAGCGTGTGGCTCATGTGCGGCGACAATAAGCTATCAGCGCACTGACCTCTATTATTTACCTTACTGAAATCGCGGTCATCAAAGTGCTTTTGTGCTCGTTTGATATTCACCATTTTGGCGCTGTCGGCCGTAGCGAGTGTCTACGGTACTAAAACTAGTAATGTCACGCCGCGCCGCTTACAATATACACACGGCCTTATTTCTCTTAGAATTTCTCATTGGTTTTCTGAAGCAGGAATAACACGGAATTTGACCGAAATTAATGAAAATGCAAAAATAATTCCGTACTCGGAATTATTTTGTGTCCGTTCTCGGAGTGTACAGTGTACACTTCTCTGAAGCCATTTGCCTTATACGTCAAAATAAGTTCTCTAATTGTGTGTAGTTGTAGCTCATCAAATAGTCACAAAAAAAATACTGTCAAACAATAAAACAGCCTGTCTAGTAGTAAATAGTACAGGTCAGTGTATCAGCCCAATCCAAATACATTATGCCAGTTTTGAAGATAATAGATGAGTAAACCTAATATCATCTGTGGTATTTCTAGTCGATAATAATGCTAGGAGTTTTTGGCAGGATTTCATCGCGTAAAGTTCGGTGGTTGGTTTAATTATTTGCAAATTGATTCCTAGTGGATATTGTGACATAAAATCGGTATCCAAAATCTAGTTTCAGTCTGGTTGTCATCTGGAAATTTTTGAGAACGTCAGTTAGTGAGTGGCAGTTGAAGTAAAATGTTATGAGAGTGAAAAAAGCTCTCCTAGCCCTCCTGGTTTTTGACGGCTGTGAAGAGGGCTTCTTTTGCTGTTCTCTCAGGTCTCTGTTGGCCGTGTAAGACCTGACCCCCTCGCCATGCGGACCTTTCCTCGGTTCCTCCAGTGTCTGGAAGCCTCTACCGGAGAGCACTGCGAGGCCTATCCCCCACATCCCTGCTAGCCTCTGAGAGGTCGCGCGGGACCTCTTCACTCGCCTGCTGAGAGGACCACGCTGACTCCGACTTTTCTACGTTATTTTTGTGCTTTATCTCCTTCGGTGCTAATTGTATCGCGTAAATGGATAAACTCCTCCAAAAACAGTTTTTTTTACGTGAATCTTTCAGATATTTTAATAGTTATATAAGATATTTTACTAGCCGTTTTTGAGTTACAAATAGTGTAACTAACACGACTTTATTTATATATTTATTTATGTATACACAAACACTAAAAATCGAAAAGATCAAATACAGATAAAAGAGTACAAAGGTCCTGCTTGTTTCTAACGAAATTTCTTCCAGCAGACCTGCGACAGGAGATTTGACTTTGTTTTATTTATTAAAAGATATATAGGCAGTGACATTCAGGCAGGGGAAATCATCCAACGACATCTCGCGGCGCCGAGTTTTCCTTTCAGAAGCGAACCCATGGCCCCAGTAGGCTTCGACCATTCCCTCCATCATCTTCCATTTTTCCTGGCACCGTACTAGTTCTTGCCAATTCCTAATGAATACATCTTCTCAACATCTCCTTCGGTTATCCGCGACCCCGTCTGTAAAAGCGATAAAATTATTTCTTTATTTATTCTTCATATTTTAATTTACCCCATAGAAATACTTTTGTATCGCAGGTGCATTTTAAACATTTGAACACGCATAAAACCACAAGACTCCCAAACCCAAAAAAAATATCTATAGGCCATACAAATTTTTGTTTCGCGCGGGAATAGCTTGTTTTTTTTTTTTTTTTTTTTAAATTGATATAAACCAGTGTTTGATGGTCAGGCGCACCAGTTTATTAAGAGCCTATTCACTCTAGCCTTGAAGACACCTAAATTATAGCTGGATGGGAAGACCGCAGCAGGCAAATTGTTCCAGTCCTTCGATGTACGCGGTATAAACGACGAAGCGAAACGCTTAGTCCGGACCGTTGAAGTTTCAACAACGTAAGGGTGGATCCTCGCTGTTCGTCGGGTTGTCCGATGGTAGAAAGGAGATGGCGGAATCAAGTCATGCAATTCCCGCGCACACTCTCCAAAATGTAACCTGTAAAATACCGAAAGGCTGGCTACTCTGCGCCTGTGCTCGAGGCTTTGAAGATTGGACTTAACCAAATCTGGATCCCCAATTTGCCTCTTCGCACGCCTTTCCACTGAGTCCAAAGCTGCTAGATGGCATTTTGCAGCACCAGCCCATATGTGACTGCAGTACTCCACACACGATCGGACCTGTGCTTTGTATAACATTAGAAGCTGTCCCGGTGTGAAGTACCGTCGGACCTTTGCAAGAACGCCTAGTTTTCTAGCAGCTACCTTAGCTTTGGACTCAATGAACCGCCCAAAATTGAGGTCTGAGGAAATTTCAACTCCTAAGAGCTGAAGGCGGTCGCTGCACTCCAGGGATACATTCTGAAAAGCAGGAGCCAAGGTGAACGGGTTCCTTTTAGCGGTGAACAGACACGCTTGTGTTTTGGCGGCGTTGAATTTTACCAGATTGGTTTCGCCCCACTTGGAGACTGCCTGAAGTGAGACATTCGTACGCTCTACCATAGCCTTTCGTTCGGACCGGATTAGCTCCTTACTAGCCCGGGGACCTGGCAGGTATCTCTCTACAACAGTGCTATCGTCTGCATACCCATAGATACCGGGCATCAGCAGATCGTTAATATGCAGCAGGAAAAGAGTTGCTGAGAGAACTGACCCCTGAGGAACTCCGGCATTAGTCGTCATGGGCTCTGATGAGCATCCATCGACAACAACTCGGAGAGACCGTTCACTCAGGAAGTCTTTTACCCAGTTAATCAGACCAGGGGAAATGCCGTACGCTGGAAGCTTACTCAAAAGGCTGGCGTGCCATACCCTGTCGAAGGCCTTCGAGACGTCTAAGGAGACAGCAATCGCTTCTCCATTCTTCTCGAGGGCCTCGCCCCACATGTGAGTGGTATACACTAGTAGGTCCCCAGTAGACCGATTGTGGCGAAACCCGTATTGTCAGTCACTGAGGAGATCGTTACCTTCCAGGTATGCCAGGAGGCGCGAGTTCAATACACGCTCCATAATCTTGCAGAGTATGGAGGTTATTGAAATCGGCCGATAGTTGGCAGGATCGGCACGACTGCCCTTTTTGGGCACGGGTTGCACGTTGGCAAGCTTCCAGGACTTGGGCACTATACCAGTCCTAAATGAGAGGCGATACAAGCGCGTCAATACAGGAGACAACTCGGGCGCACATGCCTTGAGAACTATTGCTGGTATACCATCTGGTCCACTAGCTTTATTCACGTCTAGACGACACAGTGCTCTCAAAACTTCTCTGTTCCTTATGCAAATCTCGGGCATTGAGGTGTTGTAGTGTGGTAGAGTAGGTGGAGTAGCACTGCCAGTGTCAAGACGAGAATTGTGGGCGAAGAGAGCTGCAAAGAGACCTGCTATCTCTCTCGCCGTGTGAGCCAGTGTTCCATCAGGTTTAACCAGCGGAGGCAATGTTGGTCTACAGAAGTTCGCTTCGACCGATTTGGCAAGGGACCAGAATGCTCTGCTACCGGACGGCTGTGCAGAGAGCTTTGCGCCAATATGTGTAATGCGGTCGAACCGAGCCTTCTTCAGTGCCTTTTTATAGGACTTGGCAGCATGGTTGAAAGCTCTCTTCTTTGAGCTCAGATCCGGAGCCTTGCGATCACGAGCGTCAACCCATGCTAGAAACGCCGAATGCTTACGCTCTTCAGCTTGAACGCAATCGGCGTTGAACCATGGTTGAGCTGAGCCTCCGATGGGTACGTCTCCATAAGGGATGAAAAACTCCATAGCTTGACGTATCACATCGGATATAGATTAACTTCTTGAAACGTTTTTCAAGAAGTTAATTTTGAAAAGAAGAATGCCAGTAACTTCTGGCATTGAAAGAAACCTCTGCAAGAGAATAGAATATTTTACAATACATCTGTCCGGATCAGTGGTCAGCAGAAGGTCTAAACAATTGGCAGTATGACCAACTACATCAGGCACCCTAGTCGCTTGCTTAACCAGCTGGGAAAGGCCCATCGATACTGCAAAGTTTCGTGCTTCTCACCCAGCGTGGTCGGTCTTCTGGTATGGGAAAAGCCAGGCTTGGTGGCAGGCATTAAAGTCCCCCAGAGCGACGAGCTGCGCATCAGGGTGCCGATGCAGAGCCTTATCGGCGGCCTCACTAAGGTGGTCGAACAACCGAGTCGTCTCCTGATCTCCGCTGTGCGATCGGTAGACACAGGTATAAACAATTTTGTCCATACCAGTGTCCACCAACAGCCATAGGGTAGAAAAATTTGGGTCTTCAAGGTGACGGAGACGCTGGCAGCAGATGTCATTACGGACATACACACAGACCCCGACACGCTGCAGGAAATGATACTCCAGAGAGTATCCCGGGTAGTTGAGGTACGCCGTATCTGACGGACATCTAATTTGGGTCTCCGTCAAGAAAAGCAAGTGCGGCTTGTCAGTCTCAAGATGGTGGTGGACCGCATCGAGATTGGAGTGCAGCCCTCTAATATTAGAGAGGTGCACTTGGAATGAGAGGACGTGCATCCGCTGTTGACACTTGCCTTTCTTTTTAACTTTCATTTATTTAAGTGGAGTGAATAGGAGAAAGATGGAAAATGGCAGTTGAGCGAGGTGATGCGAAGTTAAACCCAACAACATGACCAGAGTTGCTGCGCTTTGGCGCAGCAACTCTGGAGGGTTGATCTGGAGACTGCGGGGACGCCCGAACCCCCCCAGGGATCGCCATCGGGTCCTCTCGCCCGGTCGCCAACCGGCACGATGGGGCCACCCTGGGATTTTTCGCAGTTGGCGGGGCAGCCTTTCGTGAGTGGCTGGCACACTACTTGGGCCCCCAACTACCTGCGGTCGGCCAGCGGAGCACCGTGCTTCGGATCCCGCTACCCTCCACGGTCAAACGTCCGACACAACAACAGCTGGCGCATCATACCCGGTATACGTCACAACACAACTGCTCAGACCCATCTTCCACCATACGGCTTCACCAGACATCACGCCGGAACACGACGGATCGCTTGGCGCCATGGCTTTGTCTGGTGGGTGGTAACTATTAAGCCGGCAGCCGATACTATGGCCTACCACCGCATTTACTGCTCGTTTAGCACTACCCAGGGGACACGTGTAGGGTGGTCAGAACTAAGTAAATCCTACGGACGCAAGCAGTTCATCCCCCATTGTAGGTACGACACGCAGCTCAGCAACCAATCGTTTAACCACTGCGCTAATCAATTCGTCAAAACAATAGAGATTTAATTAATTTGCGAAACAAATTGACATTAATCTGGAAAAAAAATTGTTGACCCCTGTTTTTTTTCTATTCCTTGGACTCTAAAATTATTTACAAATACCGGCAGCAATTTTACTTACATAGCTTCCAATGAGCAGTGGTGGCCGACTGGTAACGGCCCCGATTTACAAGTTGTAGGTCGCGGGTTCAAACTCAGCCAGGCACATTACTTTTGTAATTTATTTCATCATCACTGCTCTCAAAACGGTGAAGGAAAACATCGTGAGGAAACCGGCATATTCTAGAACCCAAAATTCGAAGACATGTGACATTAACCAATCCGCACTGGGCCCGCGTGGTGAATTACGGCCCATTCCCTCTCCTAGAGAGGAGGCCTGAGTCCCAAATGTGGGAACATTATAAGGCCGACTATGCTATGCTATGCTACCAATTCAAAAAGACAGCACGTAAAAGAAGTGTACAAAAATATAAACACTTAAAAAAAAAATCTTATCCACAGTCATAACTCCCATCAGGCCTAAACGGTTAACATCTTTAGAAAAACTAAACCATTTTAATAAATATTAAGGATAAAACGGACGCCGAATACCAGACATCAAAAGGCTCTTTTAATTTTCCGCAAACTCTTTTTAAATGATGTAACGGATAGAAATTAACTCGCAACAAGATAGCTCGGCGATTATAATAAGATCTGTGTTGATTTTGTCGGCCAAACAAAGTGGAATAAAGAGGTTTTTCGCGGGAAAACTTTTTGGTTTATGATTAACACAAACGCTTTGGACAAAACATATTTACTTTTCTGCCTACAAGTAATCTGAGTAGTATTTATAAATAAGTTAGCATTTTTTTTATTGGGTGGGAAAATCATCTTATGACAAATTCCGCCCTTGGGCGGAGTGGGAGATAGTGTTAGACTTTTACTGACTAAAAACCCAGCCTGCGTCCCAGGGCCCCGGCTTTCACTTTCACAATACTCGAAAAAAATTATGTGTAAATAAAAAAATTGTTGAAAACTGAGTCTATTACTAAGATATGTTATGTTTACTCACATCCAACTAAGATAGGTTATTAGCTCTGGCACAACCTCTGAAACCAAATTGCAGCAAATAACAGTCATATCCAGTATACTGTTAAGTTGCAGCATATAGCACTTATACCCTGTATACTGCGAAGTTGCAGCAAACAGCACTCATACCAGAATACAGCTAACTTGCAGCAAATAGCATTCATATCTACTCAGTATACTGCTAAGTTCAGCAAATAGAAGGCTATTTGTTTTATTTCATAATAAGTAAACTGTTAAATAGCAGCAATTTGCACTCACTAAATATACTGTTAAGTCGCAGCAAACACATACCCAGTATGCTGCTAAATGGCAGCAAATAGCACCAATATTTGGTATACTGCTAAATTGCAGAAAATAGCACTCAGTATACTACTAAGCTGCAGTAAATAGCACTCATACTCAGTATACTGCTAAATTGCTGCAAATAGCATTCATACTCAGTGTACTGCTAAGATACAGCAAATAGCACTCATACTCAGTATACTGCTAAAATGCTGCAAATAGCATTCGTACTTAGTGTACTGCTAAGATACAGCAAATAGCACTCATACTCAGTATACTGCTAAGTTGCTGCAAATAGCATTCATACTTAGTGTACTGCTAAGATACAGCAAATAGCACTCATACTCAGCATACTGCTAAGTTGCTGCAAATAGTATTCATACTCAATGTACTGCTAAGATACAGCAAATAGCACTCATACTCAGCATACTGCTAAGTTGCTGCAAATAGTATTCATACTCAATGTACTGCTAAGATACAGCAAATAGCACTCATACTCAGCATACTGCTAAGTTGCTGCAAATAGTATTCATACTCAATGTACTGCTAAGATACAGCAAATAACACGCAGTATACTACTAAGTTGCAGTAAATACCATTCATACTCAGTGTACTGCTAAGATATAGCAAATAGCACTCGTACCCAGTGTAGCGTTAAGTCGCAGCAAACAGCACTTATACCCAGTATATTGCTTGTTAAGTTGCAGCAAATAGAAATGATAATTTTAATCATTTTGTTTATTTGTTTATCTCTCGGATTTCATTCCCGCCGTGAATGGGCTATGCTCGGAGTTTCCTTGCGTGATTGCATTCGAAAATAAAATATCCACCAAAGGACCAAGGTTACCGATATAGCCCGAAAAATCGCCAAACTTAAGTGACAGTAGGCAAGCCACATTGCTCGAAGAATAGATGGTCGATGGGGCCAAAAGGTTTTGAAGTGGCGACCACGTACCGGAATACGCAGTGTTGGAAGTTCTCTCACAAGGTGAAACGATGACTTGGTGAGGGTAGTGTGAATCCGATGGATGCAAGACGCATAAGACTGGTCGTTTAAGCCACACTTGGGGAGGCTTATGTCCAAAAGTGTACGTGTTTCATTATTATTTTTTGATGCATTCACAATTTAAGTTATTGCACTAGAAGTTGTGAAATCAAAATATGATTACCTAATAGTGTTATTTTCCTAAAATATTCCCAAGGGTACCAGAAAAAGTGGTTGCCTTTGATTGGTTTCATTACTTCACTAAAAAAATACTGAAGAGAATATAATTTTATTTTAATATAGACATTTGATACTTTGAAGGCGTCGGATTTTAATAAATAACGGCATCGTTTAACCCTTGCCTTAAAAGTAAAATGGGGCAGCCAAAGATTCGAGATTTCCTTCAAGTATTTGTTCTTTGAACCGTTTACAAGGTGTCACTGTAATTGTTACTTTGAACCCTGAAGTAATATCTAGAACCTCTTTGAAGTTCTTCCTACAAACAAGAATGGTAGATTACTCTTCTATTCAACAATTCTGCTTTTATGTACTAGGTTTTATTTCTTGTCCAAAGGCATTGAAATGCAATTCAGCTTTCTTTGATTACAAAGTGGAATGAAAGAATTTAATATTAAAGAAAATAGATTGTGTTTTTTTTTAATTTCCATTGTAGTTTTGCGTTACGTTTGTGCGAATAGAGCACAATTTCATAGGAAAAGCGATTAAAGAGTAATACTAGAGAAATTTGAGGGCGCTGCTGCATATAAATATTGTTTTTGTTATGTTGTGAACGCTTTTACGTCATCATAGTGCGACTGTAATATCTTGATATTTTAAAACTATGTTCTTATCTTATCTTGTTGTGGGGCTGGCCCTGGGCCAGAGCACTTTGACCCTTCTGGTCTCGGATATGGTTGGCCCAGATACTCTAGTCTTTTGGAGCCTAGTGCTGCACAGTCGCACAGCAAGTGTAGCATATTCTCCTCTGCATCTCCACAGATCCTGCAAGTCAGGTCGCTTGCTAGTCCCATGTTGTGGAGCTGTTTGTTGGTGGCATAGTGCCCCGTGAAGACTCCTGTAATTGTTCAGAGCTGTGATCTGCTGTACCTCCATAGTTTTTGGGTCCTGGCCTTATTACTATGTTAGACTAGCTTCTGCCAGCGGCTCTGCTCTTCAAAAAGTAGCTCAATAAGAAGTGTTGAACTAGCCCACGTGATGAAACTTTGCAAAAATAAGCTTATAAGCTATATTATTGCAACGTGTATCAAGAAGTTAATCTGTCAAGCAGTTTTAGCGTGAATGAGTAAAAAACATCCATACATATATCTATCTATCCATCGTTCTCTCAAACCAGCACAATTACTTGATCATATTGTAATAGAAGAATATTAGTAAAGGTCTTTGCATGGAAAAATAAACAAATTAATTTCTAGAAGTTTTTTTTTTATTAAATAAAAATTCCATATATTTTAATTACAAAATCAGATGTTTTGTCTTTTGTGGATAGGAATGAAGAAACTGACATGTATCCAATTTCTGTTGGAGGGTGGGAACAGTGTCCATACAAAATTCAGCATCCCCCATTTTGATTTTTTGGAGGTAGGCGGAATAGAGAGTAAAGTCCCGCAAACCTCCGTTGAAAAGGGAGGATCCTCAGACCAGACGGGTGTTGTCTGGTGGGCAACTGCCCGACGCGGAGAACTTTGATTGCGCGATGCAGGATTAGTTCTTATGTGACGCCATAGATGTCGCTACAATTTAATGTCAATAGAAACCTAGATAATATCCACAAGAGACCTATGTTTCTAAAATATCTAGATTAAGAAGTATAATAACTTTATAATCACGTATGGTTGTATGGAAATGTAAGTACCTCGGGAAGGACGCGAGTTGCTAAGGATTATTCAACAGATAAAGCAAAATACATTTTCTTAAACCTTTTCTTAAGTATACAAAGTAAAATCTTGGTTGTTTAATACTATTCCAACCACCTTCTTATCTTCAAAGAGAAACTACATGCATCCGATTTTCTAAACAGTTTCCTATTAAGACTTATTTTTTTAAGATAAAGCAAAATGGTATTAAGGTTGGTATTAAAGTTATCTAAGAACCAAGCAACTAGATTGTGCTGGATCTACCTTCAAGTTAGGTATATTCCAGTGAGTGTATCAGACAGGTCTTGAAATAGAATATAATGTAGGTACCGGCTAAATAGGAGTTGGAAATGTCATGTGTACCGCCCTACATAGAAAGTTTAATACACAACAAAAGCAGGTTGTGTTAGCGTTTGAATTCGTTTGTGTTTGTGATTATTTCGTTTCTCTTTTGTTATTTAAAAGCGAGATTCGAGATGTTGCATTTTGCAAGTAGGTGTATCATTTTATGTATAGGGAAACGTTTGAGCGTTTGCTATCTTGGCGTTTGCGAAACTAGATTTCACAAAGAAGAGAAAAAGTTTAAGCAAACAAGTAACTTTTCAGTAGATTATATATTCTATATCTATATATATAAAAGGGGAAACTGATTGACTGACATATCAACGCACAGCCAAAACTACTGGGATTAGGAGCGTGAAATTTTGCACAAGGTTTCCTTTTATGACGTAGGCGAGCACTAAGACAGGATTTTCCAAAATTCAATCCCTAAGGGGATGAAGCGGGGGTCCAAATTTTGCATAGAGAAACCTACATTCACGCGAGTGATGCCGCGGGCAGAAGCTAGTTTTTTTATGTACAACATGTAACTGGAATAAAGTACACTCTTTACAACCCAATTGGAAAAAACGTTTTTTTATTTTTCGTTCAGTTGGAATCGTCTAATGACTTCTTTCGCTCTTGGGCGGAGTGGGAGGGCGTGACAGACTATTACTGACTAAAACCCACTCCTATGTTTTTTCTTTGCCTTGCGTCCCAGGACCCCGGGTTTCTCTTGCAAAAATTAAGTTACTATCACAATTGAATTACTATACACTGAAATTATTTTTTTATGCACTTAGGTAATGTTTTAAGAAATTAGTAATAACCATTGTAGGCAACACACAAAAACGCAAGTGACGCAATTAAGAATAATATCTATTACTCACTACTAATTCTTTTTATTAATAACTGAGACATTGTCACCAACAAAACTTCGACCGAAATAACCTATTGCCTAGCCTTATCCAGAGAGAGCAGTGGTGGCCGAGTGGTAACGGCCCCGACTTACGAGTTGTAGGTCGCGGGTTCAAACCCAGCCAGGCGCATTACTTTGTGTAATTTATTCCATCACCACTGCTCTCAAAACGGTGAAGGAAAACATCGTGAGGAAACCGGCATGACCTAGAACCAAAAATTCGAAGACATGTGACATCCACCAACCCGCACTGGGCCCGCGTGATGGATTACGGCCCGTTCCCTCTCCTAGAGAGGAGGCCTGAGTCCCAACAGTGGGAACATTATAAGGCCGACTATGCTATGCTATGCTAGCCTTATCCCATTTCATTTGGTGTCGGCTCTCCTCGTCATTTTTCGCCAGACATTTCGGTTCTGGGTCGTCGAGTCATTCACTTGGACTTTCTTTAGGTTTCTAATTACAGACATCCAAGTTAGAAGAGGTGTACCACGCTTTTTTGAACCAGTATTTATGTGTAGGACTTGCCTGGTCTTATGTTCTTTAGGTCTTCTCATTGCATGATCATACCATCCGAGTCGCGTCTTACCGAGTTCATCTTTAATTGAGCGGATCTTAAAACTTCCAAGGATATCATCATAGGCCTCCTTCAAATGTCGCCACAATGAACGGTCCTGTGCGTCTCGCATCTATCGGATTCCCGCGACCCTCACCAGGTCATCGGTCCACCTTGTCGGAGGCCTTCCAACGCTGCGTTTTCCAGTACGTGGTCGCCATTCCAGAACCTTTCGTCCCCATCGACCACATATTCTGCGAGCAATGTGCCCACTGCCACTTAAGTTTGGCGATTCTTCGGGCTATGTCCGTAACCTTGGTTCTCCTGCTGATGTCCAAGGATATGTTTGTTCCTAACCCTATTGTTGAGAGTGCTACCTCCTGCTCATTACAGCATCTTCATCTCAGTCGTGTGCATTTTTGTGGTATGGGTTTTTTTCAAGGGCCATCATTCGGCACCGTAGGTTAGAGCCGGACGTACCGCGGTTTTGTAGACTTTTTTTTGTTAGACACGTACTCGTACTCGTTAGAAATAAATGTTTTATTATTATTATTATCAAGAATTTATCTAAATAAGGAGACCCTTAAACGGCGCAAACACTGTAACCTTATTGGTAATTACAGTTTTAAACCGTCTTGGGGTCGAAACGCTTGGGTCATGGGGTCCAAGTGCGCGTCTCCTTTTTAAGGAAATTTTACGCCAACTGATCGACATTTTGCTTGACCAGAGGGCTGGCTCGTTCTTTGCCCAAAAAATTAGCATTGCCTTTCAACGTGGCAATGTTGTCAGTCTTCTGGGTACATTTCCGGATGACAGCGATGTGAAGAGTATTTCGACGCCTTAGTGTACTTTGTGTTTTTGTATTATATTTATGTACATAGTTAGGTTTTATATGTAAGAGAGTGAATAAAATCATTCTTGGATCATCATCATTATCATTTCTGCCGAAAGACGTCCACTGTTGGACATAGGGCTCTCCCAAGTGTCACTACAACGAACGGTCCGGTACGACCCTCATTAAGCCATCGGTCTACCTTGTGAGAGGTCTTTCTATGCTGCGTCTTCCGGTACACTGTCGCAACTCCAGAACCTCTCGGCCCCAACGGCTTTATTTTAGGATAAATAAATTACCTACTCTAAAAATAGTTGAAATGGATTAAGTAGCAGTTTCTAAACATACTACTTTCAGGATGTACGTTTCCTATGTCACAATGTTGTATAAACTATATACATACTTGCAGTCAATAGTGATGCAGAGGAATTTTTGAATACTTAGTGTTTTTTTTTCGGTGGGAAAATCATCCAATGATATCAACGAAATCTGACACAGAAAAGCGGGGGACACCCTGCTCTTGGCCAGAGTGGGAGGGTGTGTCAGACTTTTACTGACTAAAAACCCACTTCTGTTCCTTCGTTGCCTTTCATACCAGGGCCGAGTCTTCCTTTCAGAAGCAGACCCTTGGCCCCAGTAGCCTTCGACCCTGCTAAGTCCACACGTGGAACAGTACGCGCCGTCGACGGTATGATACAACTTGTAAGTCGTTCGTAAACAATACAAAACATTTTGGTGCAAACACAAACCAACTAACAACTTTGACACAAAAGGCTAGACTTGGATTTACTGATACGCGAAGCTCATATTCTTCGAATTCCAATTCGTCAGTCATGCATGATAGTATGCAAAGAGCGTTTCAGGCAACTCCAATCAGAATATCGGTTTTCACTACCAACTGTAAATGTTCTTTCACAGCCATCTGTGTTTAAACCTTATGCTTCTAGCACCGCTCTGAGAACATTGGGACTGGTTCTCATTTGCAGATTCCGTTATCAAAGATAAGGAGCTGTTAAGTGGAAGGTGCAAATTAACCAGATAAGGAAATGCAGCTATGTAAGGGAAAACTTGGGTAAAAACAAAATGGAGGTCTGTTATGTTCGGGCAAGCATCTGATCAGAAAATCTGCTATCGAATCTTATCTGAGTTGACTGATCAAATATTTTGATACAAGTGGAGAAATTTTGTTAATGCGAAGAAGGCGGAATTGTGTTATTGAGCCGAGTGCTGCAGTGATCAATTTCCACGTATGTCAAATGATGTTTTTCAATACACTTACGACGAAATACATAATTGGTGGCTGCCCAGCGGCTCGTGGAGGCTGATTGGTGATCAACCTGATACGATAAATAAAATAAAATGTGGCGGAGTTGAAGTCACGCACTTTTCCGCACTAATGCGGAAAACATTAAATTGCGTACAGTAGAAAAGAGCAGGTTTTCGAGTAAGTTTATTGAAAATTATATTATAGGTATTATCATGTTTAAGTATGTGAGCTTACGTGTTTGTGAACGATTTTTTTTAAAGCAAAAGATGAAAATGAAAAATATAATAACCAACCTAGTTTGTTCAAGGATTTCTTGAATCCTTTATTATAGATTGATACCGACTATCCTCATAATAATATTTCAAAGGATTTATTATATAAGTATACTCAGTGATTAATTTCGAATAGTCTAGACTTGATTCAAAACGTTATATCTAATATCAAATGCGAAATGATTCAATATAGTTCAAGGTTTTCTGAACAAAAGGAAATTTAAGTCAGGTCTATAAGATTAACGATAAAAGCGTGTGTGGCCAAATTAGTTCCAAATGAATTGTCTTGCCGAGTGACTGATTAAGACTGGCTCGACGAGATCACTCTGATTAAATAAATCTATCGACTGTACCATATTATATATTGGTACAGAAAGCCAGCAGGCCTAGTACGATCGTTTCGTGTCGAATCTCTTTCAACAATTGGTAACGCATCGACGCGTAAGCGATTTTAGAAAACTATAAGTTATATAAGGTAGCTGTTTTTTTTAAATGGGTAAATTATCTAATAACAAATCTCGCTCTTGGGCGGAGCGGGAGATAGTGTCAGACTAATACTGACTAAAATCACTCCTGTTCCTTCTTTGCCTTCGTCCCAGGGCCCCGGGTTTCATTTTCAATTCATCACACTACCCGTGGCCCCAGTAGGCTTCGATCCTATTGGGCCCTTACGGTTTGCTGACATCTCCCTGAGACGTCTAACATCACATCTAACAGACGATCAGACGGCGAGCTAGCCATTGCTCGTCGTCCGCAAGCCCGCGGCTACGGTCGCCGGAAATCGAGATCGGGATCTCGAATCGGGAGCGAGAGGGTCACGCCCTCGCGCGTGCACGTGCAGCCTCCTCCTTTGCCAACATTACAGGCTATAAGGCGCTTCAGACTATGGCCTGACCCAAGGTCCGGCGCGAGAGATCATTGCCACCGATCTCCCCCACGTGAACACGGCGGTGCTTTGCCCAAGCGGGGCCCCTACCTTGTGCTTCACCGTGTCCTCCAGGCGGTCCACACAGTGGTGCACCCGAGCGTCACTTCCGCACGAATTCGGTGCAGGAAGCTCCGGAAATGACCTTGTCCAGTAAGAACCTGCGTCATGCGGAAGGTGAGGACACCATGAGGTCTTTTCAGCCACGCCTGAAAGAGAGGACTTACCGCCATAATTATGGCGTGCCCAAAGTAAATAGTATTTGTTTCATGTTGTTTTTTCTAGATATCATTACTGTATTAATTATTTTGCATATCATATAGATTTGGGATAAGGGTCAGTTATAATGGCTAATGATGGAGAACTGCCTAAATAAGCATGTGATAATTGAAATCTTAGAACGTGAATTTTTCATAGTCTCGATAAACAGCAATTCATAGTAGTTAAATTTAGTTCAGAGTTGAACACGCATTATCAAGTAAACCCAGTACGAAATAGGACCGGGTTTCTTAAAATAGAATTATACGAATCTTATCTATGCTATAAAAATAACGTAAAGGCAAAAAGCACTTTAAGAGCAGGTAATAAAATTTAATCTTGTACTATAAATAGACGCTAATACAAAATAAATCAAACACAACACCGAAACGGATGCCGTCAAAATCTAAAATAGTGCCCCAAAGCAAAATGTGGAAGAAGCAAATATGGGTACAAAATTTTAAAATATAAATTTCCGAATTTATCTCATGAAATTGTTCGTGAAATTGCTCGTTGGGGCATGAAGCAGGGCTAAACGTTATGCTCCATGTATCGTGGATCTTTTAAAAAGATTGTAAGAGATATTAGGGTGCCAAGAAATAAAATATTATACGTGTTGACAAACATGAATGACAGGTACAAAGCCTTTTATGTGGACGATGTTATAGTTTCTGGCAGTTTACGTAAAAGCGGAAAGGCAAAGGTCAATTACTTAGCAACAACTTATAAGAGATTACGGTATTAATATTGCTTACTGCTAAGCGATATAAGTAATAGAAGAAAATGTCAGACACCCACTTGTGTTACGGGTGACATTTCTCATTTGATTGTAGTCGTGTTGTGTTTGCCGGTTGGTAACAGATATTAAATAATAATTATTAAATACTTATTCAGAGACTGTAGGATAGAACGATGAAAGATGGATTGACTGTTGAAAGGTTCCCCTTTCTAATGAAATATCAATTTATAGAAAAGAATGAATGAAGACCCAAAATCATTGAGTTTTAAAGGTATGCCGAACAGGGTTTTAGTCCCACATATCTTCGTTAAAAAGGAAGGATCCTTCGACAGGATATTATGTCTGATCCGGGCAACTGTTCTAGCAGTTAATTTCAGGCTGTTGTATACTAATCACGTGGAGCATGCTACTACTGGAATCCAGGATTTTAAATTTTATTTCTTATAATTAATTGGAAAAACAAATAATTGTAATAATAAAGTAGCGTCAAAAAGTCAAAAGCAAGAAAATTATGATGATATGAAAACAGAGTTCTGCAAATCATAAAATGATTTAATTTCCATCAGGTGGGATTGATCAATGGCCCTTAGGGCCGAAAGGTTCTGGAGTGGCGACTGCGTACTGGAAGACGCAGCATTGAAAGGCTCATTACAAGGTGGACCGATGACCTGGTGAAGGTGGCGGGAGTCCGATGGATGCGAGACATACAAGACCATTCATTATGGCGACATTTGAAGGAGGCCAATGTCCAGCAGTGGACATTTATTGGCCGAAATGATGATGATGAGGTGGGATTGCAGTTTAACACTAGTTTACAACAAATAAAATAAAATAAAAAAGAAGGTATAGATACAGAGACAGATGACGCCACAAAGAAAGCACGAAAAAAATACCTAGCTTAGCTGACCTCAAGGAAATTATGATATGATATGGATAACACAAGCTACAAGAGATAGTACAAGAAATGTATTGGATTATCGCTTATGCATAGAAATAACAAAGTTCTGGACGAAGTGTACACCGTCCAAGTTGACGGACTGCGGACCGAAAGCAATCGTGTCAGGTTCTTCCATACATACAAATCAGCACAAACTTTGTGAGGGCGATGCAATATCGTCCACGCCATGCATTCCATATATCATGGAGTATTCATGTGTGTCGCTATAATTCCATTTCAAAATGTAAATATAGGTACAGTGTTGAATAAAAACCTTATAGACATTTGGGTAAAACTAAAAAATATTTAATGTCATCTGGAAGAAATTGTTAATACTGGTTTTCTTTTATTATTAAATGTAGCTACGGGTATACATTAAAGAGTAGGTGTGCATATATGCTTAAAAATATAAAACGATAAACTATTTAAACTCTTTAAAAAAAAACTACAATCGACTTCAAATAATTTGGTCTCTGGTTTTGTTTTTTCGTTTTGTTACCTCGACTTCCGTATTTAAAGTGTTTTTTTTTTTATATTTTAGTGTTTGGGATTTTGGAAGTGAGTTGTATTTTTTACACAAAAGTTTTTTTTTTAATCTTTAGTAATAGTACCTACTTAGACAGTGAGCAAGATTTTTATGGCAAGGTAAAAACCTATAAAAATAACAAAATGCCCTTAATGACTAAATTTTCACATTAGTGTGTGTGATACAATGTACCAGAGTAACCTGCACGCATTTGTATACCCCATTTGGGTGTAGCAGCGTGATGTAATGTTATAAAATGTTGTAAACAATGAACAAAATAAGAATTCATGAAGAGTTTAATTTTATCTCCGAAGTGAAAACAAAAAAAAAATGTACGTCAGTTCATAATCGACTGAGCAGTTCGTGGTCACTAATAAAAACCTACATATAGTTAAAAGCATAGATAGTCAAACATAGAACTTCTTCCTTTTCCACATCTGTCACAAAACGCCATCCAGTCCCAAACTAAGCAGAGTTTGTGGTATGAGTACTATATGAGAGCTTGTGGTATGTGGTATACATACATAATATAGATAAATTACACCCAGACACAGAAAAAATGATCGTGATCTTGGGTGGAAATCGAACCCACGATCTTCAGCATAGCAGTCAGGGCCACTGATCAATAGGCCAGTCAAACAAATCAATTAATTCGATTAAAAATGGCATGATTTCTAAAAGGCCGGCATAAAATATTTATAGAATAAGCAGATAGGGAGGCGGGGAGGAAGAGGGAGGCCAAAGAAAAGATGAATGGATTGTGTGAGAAGTGATATGAAAGAAAGGAGAGTAAGTGATAGAGTGACAAGTGACAGGACCGAATGGAAGAAAAGAACGTATTGCGCCGCCGCAAATAAAACGGGACAAGGACGGGAAGATGATGATGGTCACGAGGATGATATTTACTGATGCACATACAATTTTTCATCTTAATAAGATGCCATATTCACGTTCAAAAAGTTAACACACAAAACTGCTAAAATAATAACCATACGAATTAATCAAGCACAAACAAACAATACAGCTAAATCCTTAACATTGTGAGAAACTTCTAAAACTAGGTTAAGACGAGATTTGCAGATCTCAAATAAGAAGCCATTCGGATTCTGTAGTAACGCGAGTCGTCGGGATGTTGCTTAGCTGGTAGTTTCTGATGTTGCTGGGTTTCTGATTCCATTTGTTTTTGTTAGTCTCTTTTGTAATTATAGATGAATATCTATAATGTTTTGATAGTTTAACCACTACAATATGTACTGTTCTTTTTAGCACGTAATAATTAGTGAGTAACTTAACTACTTAAACTTTTTACAAGTTTCATTCATCACTAATAGATAACGCACAGATTTAGTCTGTGCTTTGTCTGTGCCACCGGGTCTTAAAGTATGAAAGTTCACACAAGATTGTAAGAAGTAACAAAGTAAAGATCTTTAAAAATTCATAAAGAGTTTTTCCTTATTTAATCTCTTGTGGGAACAAATGTTTTAAAAATATATAATATTAAAACTGTGTATTGAAAGAAGAATGAAACTTTTCCCATACATTTCTGGCATGTATTTTTTTTCTTTTCGCCAAAAGTGAAACTTTGGCCATAGCTTAAAGGATTGTATGATAAATCAATAGCAAAAAGATTTATGTCTACCAACTGTAACCAAACGAAGTTAGAGACTATTTAGTATATTGCTATGGTTTGTTATCAGGCGTTATTTTTCTTAAAAAATAATACTGTATGTCTGATATTTTAAGTTTCCCATTGTCAAATATAGTTTTAGTTTCGATTTTTATGGTGAGTATGCATTAAATAATGTCAATCACTATCACAATACTAAGGCGTATCTTTTCGATTCGTTTATCACTTTTTTTTTACTGGTTTTAGTGATGAAAAACTGCGAGTGTGAAAAATATATTACAGTAAAAACCAATTTAATCTATTTTATCAATGGAAACCTCAAAATAATACGTATTATAATTCCATTTTATATTTTTATAAATAACGAAAATAATATAACCTGACAAAAATATACTAGCAATTTAATGCTTCTATGCGTATCTTTGTTCAGTTACAGTTTGAAGACCTGGTTCTTTTTGCTATTGATTCTTTGTATTGGCCTCTAACGTGAAACCTAGGTTTCATTTCTGGCGAAAAGAAAAGAGTAAATCATGCCATTAATTTGCATTGGCCTTTGTTATATGATGACATAAATTAGTGGCTTATGTTAAGTGCTATGCTATAGAGTACATTATACTCGTACATCTATAAGTAAAGCTTATAGTCATAAACCAGGTACAAATTCAAACTACAAACTCTAACTGAGAAATATAATTGTTTGTATATTTAATGATGTTAAAATAAACTTCCAGAGCAAAGATGCTATAAAAATCTGCACGAAATCTGATGTCGAAAAATGTGGAGCCATTTTCGCGAAGAAACGATGTATTTTTAATTTTAATAAAGCCGAAATGCGCTAGTTAGCCGGCAACAAGGGTATCTGGCAACAAATAGAACAGGGTGAGCGGTGGCTTATTCACAAATCCTGCTGACTGCAGGGAAGTGGTTATTAGAGTGAACGGTACTGAAACGGTAGGAAAACGATGGGTTTTTAGTATAAGGCTTCGAATGTACGTATTGGAGAAAAAAATAAAGTCTGGGTTGAAGTAAGATTGTATCTATAATATTTCTATTCTTACATGTCAAAAAAAATCTACGAGTATCTACGAGTAATATATGATGATATAAATAGAGATTATATTATATCAAAATTTAGTTACCTAAAAATTGATTAACAAAATTGCGGCTTAGCTGTTTCACCTCGCAAAAGACGAGATTTAACATTTGAAGTAGAAGGTCAACCACCAGTAACTGAAAAGGCATCAGACGAAGAAAGAACATGTAAACTACTTTAAAATCAAAATGAGATATGGCACAAAGTCGTATTCGATCAGCGATTACGATTATGTCACATGTCTAATCCCAAACGTTTTGAACTTGTTGACAAATAGGTATAATCTTTTAAAATAATATCACTTTATCTAGAACACTGGAAAGTTATAGAGTGAACAAAAATGATGTACAAGTTGCAAAAATAAAAGAATGCTAAATATCGTTTATCCCAATATCAGCGGTTAGAGCCAGCACCGCAATGCACCACGACGGATTATCAGACTCGACTTTTTTCAATTAACATGCCAAATGAGCCTCGCTAAGAATTATAATCCGAATACTAAACATTTGTTCACTTTTAAATTAAATTTACGACTGCACTTTTATGTAATTTGTAGTGGAATGGAAATCGAGGTTAATGGGAAAGCGAGCTTTTAGTTTCTGTCTTTATTATCATCTTTATTTTAGTAGAAAAACGTCCACTGCTGAATTTAGACGTCCCCAAGTGGCTACAGTTGGAGTGCTGCAGGAAGATGGTTATGATCAGCATGTGAGTCCTGAAGTCGGACTCACATGGTAGAGTTTTCGTACAAACGCTTCATTCAGCACGTCGATGTACTGACATAGTTTATCTGGCACCATTGGAGAGACTGCAGTACAGCCCAATTCTCAATCGAAAGATATCTCGTAATCCCACAAACGCTAAGTAAAAAACTCTTCTAAAGTGTTTGTGTGTGGTCTATTTTTCAGATTTCGGCTGGAAAACAGCATGGTTTGTTTTTTCTCAGGCATGACGGAATCAAACAGTTTTAAAGGCCGGTTTTCCATCTGTTTTCAGGAGCGGCGATCTCTCGCGCCGGGCCTTGGTATAGGCCATGTTCCGGAGTGAAGAGGAGTGGCAGGCGGTCGCCTCTTTCTGCGAAGCAGTAATGATAGCAAAGGAGGCAGGCGATCGCGCGAGGCAACTGTCCTTACGCCCCAACCGTCGCCAGGATTTCGACCCGTATTTCCAGCCACCGTAGGCGCGGGCTTGCGGACGGCGAGCAATGGGTGGCTCGACGTCCGACCGTCCGTTAACCGTCCGGACCGAGTCCAAGTCGTCGACGGCGCGTTGTGCCACGCGTGCCTCAAGGAGATGTCGGCAAATCGTAGGGGCCCAGCAGGGTCGAAGCCTACTGGGGCCACGGGTAGTGTTCATGTGAAATCTGGGGCCCTGGGACAAGGGCAAAGAAGGAACAGGAGTGGGTTTTTAGTCAGTAAAAGTATTACGCTCCGCTCAAGAGCGGGATTTATCATGAGATGATTTTCCCACCTAAAAAAAAACCTGTTTTCAGGAACTCGGATACTTTTATAAGTTTTGAAGGTGGGCAGATAGAGGAAGGCCGAAAAGAAGAAGTTTGGATTTTATAAATAATGCTATCATGCTAATATGTTGAGCGATAGTCAACATAATAAAACGGTGTCAGTTTTTGTTGTTGAACCTTTTAAGTTTTGATACACATATAACCGAAGTATCATATATATATATATATCAGTATAATAAACCCAAACGCGACTAGGATATGTTGATTGATTACTAAGGTCCTATCTTCCAACTTCATCATCGTCATCAGATCAGTTCCATGACACCATTTTCAACATAATGGTAAATTTGACTGGCTTGATGGTCTAGTGGTTAGCGGCCCTGACTGCTATGCCGGAGGTCGTGAGTTTGATTAAACCCCAAGACATATATTTGTGTGTTAAGCATGATCATTTCTCCTGTACGTTTATTAGTTGTCTAGTACTCATAGTACAAGCTTTGCTTAGTTTGGGACTAGAACGCGTTGTGTGATAGCAGCTGTGTATTATTATAATTATTATTGCAACTATTGAGAACTATTTATTTATTAGTATTGTCATAGTTGCTTAATTTGAGTGACTCACTCAAATGTCCTCAAATCACCCCAAGTGGCTTAGAGCTCCTTAAAACAATTGAATTTTAAGTAACAGTTCAAATTGCTTTGAACTTCTTTTTTATATCTATTTTACATTATAATAAGAAAAATAAAACTTTCAATAGATTCTGTGACTTTCATGTTATTTATGTCTTTGAAAGACATTTAAACGAATTACGAGCTTGCATTAATTTTCTTAAATATTTAAAGGACTATTAAATAAAATGGACTTTTAAAATTACTTTTCACAGAAAACATTATGGCAAAATACTTAAATGTGGTAATAGAAAAATTCCATCAAAATCTGCCCCCCTAGCCAAGTTACAATCGTATCGTTCGCGCCGAACGCCTCGAGTAGGCCACGCCTCCGATTCCTATGTTCTGACCACGTGACTGAGCGTTGAGATGACGTCAGAACAAAGGAATCGGAGGCATGGCCCACTCGAGGCGTTCGACGCGAACGATACGATTGTAACTTGGCTAGACCCCTAGCCAAGAAAAGCCCCCCGGCTGTTCTAGTAATATTGACGCAATGTCCATTTGTTACGTTTTGACGTCTTTGTGGCAGAACTGCTTTAGATTAAAACCTTGTCACACTGGTAGACCTAAAAATATGTCCTGGAATAGAACGTAAGATTTTTTGCGAGGGTAATGTTTTCGAATAATTTTCGGCTTGAACATAGGCAAAGCCGCTGGTCGAAGCTAGTTCTTTAAAAATCATCATAATATATGATGAATTTTTGATGCAAATATGGAACAAGAAGACATCTCTAGCTCTGGAGTCACGGCTTCTTAAAGATTATAAATGTAGCAACATCTATGGCGTCACATAAGAACTAATACTGCATCGCGCAATTAAAGTTCTCCGTGCGATTTGAACACTTTGGGTTTAAGCATATATGTATAGAACTTTTGGATTTGATTCAGTCAAAATTTGACACTCCTATGGCTCCATCCACGGCCTGAAAAAAATGGGGGTGATTTGCACATTCTATAAATGGGTCCCCAAAAACGGTCGCTAGAACGAAGTGACTTAGTAACAAGAGGGCAACATATCCTGGGGCACGGCAGTGCCCCCACTAAGTCGAGCAAAAACGCGGCATGGCCGCGGCCGTACCATCCTATTCTCCAAACTGTTCAGGCCATATTATTAAACAAGCAGCGCCAATCGATAAATAGATTTAGTTTGAAGGATAAAGGTAATAAATAAAAATAAAAAATAAACTAGGTAATCTAACAAAAATTCTCGTATTACGTGTTTGTGTAATATATAAAAGTCGTGTGTTTTTCTATTGAACTCCTCAGAAACGGCTTGACCGTTTCTATGAAATGTTTTGTGTTTATTTCGTAGGTCTGAGAATAGGCAATTTTTTCCCTCCTACACCACCCCCAATTTTTTTCATTGATAGTAATATTTTTTATATGGTGATACAAAGTATGTCAAGACAGCTAGTAAGATATAGAAGACTAAGACACTATTGCAATATAAGATATATTCGCTGACAGGAGCTTTAAACATTTCCGTACGAATCGACTTTTAATTACAAGAAAACTTTTTCACCACCCGATTCCATAAAACATACGCGAAATTTTCAGTACGTACAAACTGCAAGCTGTTAACGAAGACAGTGCAAGTAGAGTTCTAATTAATTATACCCAACAGATGTTTCCTTGCTTGAAACTTTTCAACTGGCTGAAAACGTTGGCCATTTGTTTTAGATAATGTACCACGTTCATTGCGCCGATGATTTTTTTTTTTTTTTTTATTATCTTGTAGTCTCTTTGGAATGAGTTGCTCGTTTTAAAAGTGTAGGTGGACAGTGTTTTATTGCTGAAGAATTTTTTTTTGTTTTAAAGTGCCGGTTTTTTCTATACCTACATATATCTTTAAGTTGCCATTAGAATATGATACAAAATTGTAAGTAGAAAATGGTTTTTATGTAATTGTGAGCGAATAATGGATTAAATATATAAATTAGACGTTTAAGGGAATGCAACTCGACATAAATTTTCACTGTTTTTCATACAACTGCTCTTACGCGATTATGACGTTATTACACATTTTTCATTAGATATTTTGGAATCACGGTATCTTGTAGATTTTATCTAGGCTTCTATTGAAATAAATTTATAAATTTGTGTAAAACTAAACTAGTAAAGAAAAACCTCTGAAAATCTGCTATTTTAAGTGAACTTTGGCTCTCCATATGTATTAAAATTATAAAAAAGTTCATTAATAGAAGCCTTGCAAATTTAGTCAAGATTCTGAATGACGACAATTTTTTTCAAAAACTTTTTAGAGTTTCAAAAAAACACATATTTCCTGGAACAAGTTTTGTAAAACATTCAAGTAAATCACGTAATTACTGAATGCTAACAGAGTTTTCAGGGGTTATCTATTTTTTTCGCGTTGCTTTTTCGTCAATTATTAGCGTTGAATTGCGTTAGATAAAGTAACAAGCTTTTAAACCATGCTCGATGTTGACGATAGAGGAGTGAAAAAGGACCATTTTATGAGACAAAAACTACATTGAATACCAAAAATTATCTTGTAAAAACCAGCAAAATATAACCTTTTTTTCAGGTGGGTAATTTATAAAATAACTTTGGGTAAACACTCCACCCTGGAGCTAGAGGGAGCAAGACAGATTTTTAGTGACTAAAACCCATCCGTGTTTATTCAGTTACCCTATTCATTCCAGGGCTATGGTAACTCTTTCGACAATCTTGCAGTCCTGCTAAACATGGCTTACGACATCATCATCATCATCATCATCATTTCAGCCGAAAGAAGTCCACTGCTGGACATAGGCCTCCCCCAAGCGACGCCACAACGACCGATCCTGTGCGTCTCGCATCCACCGCTCTCCCGCGACTCTCACCAGGTCGTCGGTCCACCTTGTGGGAGGCCTTCCAACGCTGCGTTTTCCGGTGCGCGGTCGCCATTCTAGAACCTTTCGGCCCCATCGACGGCTTACGACATATTTGTCTTCTATTGTCAAAAAAAACGTATAAATATTCGCAAGCAATGGATAATTTAAAATCCCAGAACTTTCCTAAAGAAGAGACAAAATACAAAACTGCTATTGGATAGTAAACAATAAAATCTTAATTATTTCTCCTATTTTCCTTATGCGCAAATAATATCGTTAATGGTTTGAAAATATATTAGTGTTGGCAGTAAATTTAGCCTCGGGCTGGTACCCCCGTATTAAACTGGCGTGCGCTTACTAAAAGATAGGTAAGAGTAAATTCAACGTTTTTGAGTTAGGAGAGATGCAACTAACGATTGCAGTCACATACAAATCGTGTTATAGTTTTCAGAAAAGCACCAATATTTTAATAAAGTTTTTCGATATGTTTTTCCTCGAACGTTAAGAAAAAACATCCTGAGGCAACTGGCATTTCTTAGAACCAAAAATTAAAAACATGTAACATTTACCAACCCACACTGAGCCCGCGTGGTGGATTATTGTTCATTCTCTCTCCTAGAAATGAGGCCTAAGATAAAGATTATTATAAAGCTGATTATGCATAATTACTTTGGTAACAGCACTATAATTGCACAACTGTCATTTAATCACCGTAGGCTTGGGCCTGGACGACGAGCAATAGGTAGCTCGCCGTCCGAACGGTAAGAACCGAGCCCAGTCGTCGAAAGCACGTTGTGGCCCACGCACGCCTCAAAGAGCTATCAACCGACCGATGCCCGCTAGAGCCATGGGGAATTGAAAAATAACCTGTGGTCTTAGAACGTATAGCTCCACCCAAGAGCATCATCAACAGATGATTTCCCACCTCTCGCACATAAATAGACGAAATCCCACCTTAAAAAAAAAACTTTTGGCTATTGTATCAAGTTTGTTGTGTCACGTAACTGTATTTGTAGTAAGAATTAACTTTAGTAGAACCCAAACTTTCTGTTCCAAATCAGAAAATAAGTTTTTCTCACTTAACCCCCTTCCATTTTACGCATGGCTACGTAACTACGTACAAAACTCTCTCTAGGGAACAAAGCGGCGTGCATTTTGTTTGTTCTCTCCTTATTTCGTTTAGTAATGAATAAGTGAGTATTAAATTGACCACGTTTCTTCTAAATAATGTGAATTGGCAAGTTTTTTAATGAGAAAGTTGTATAGTGAAGAAGTTTATATTTGCTGATAGGCTTGGGAGAATTCGATTGATTTTAGTGTTGCAAAATAACTTTGCTTCCGCTTCGACTCTTGCAGAAGTTCCGTAAGCTTTTTCAGTACCATTTGCGCTTCTGCTTCCGCAATATTTATAACAGAACTCTAAACGGAAGAATACAGCGAGGAGCGCGGGGGTGGGAGGCGCATGGACGACTGGACACATCGGAAGAAGTGTGGGGGGGGGGGGGGGGCAAGGGCAGTACACAAATTTGTCTCAACGAGTTTCTTAATTATTATATTTTTTTTTGGTTCCTGCCTTTCCTCTTCGCTCCAGACGATGGCCTGTACCAGGGTCCCGGCACGAGAGGTTGTTGCTGCCGATTGCCCCTACGAGGACACGGCGGTACTTTGCCCAAGTGGGACACACCTCTACCGTATGCTCCACCGAGCCCTCCGGGCGGTTCACGCAATGGTGATACTCGGGTGGTTTTCGAAGTTAAGCTTACGTTTTTTTGTTAATTTTTTTATAATAAAATAAGTAAGACAGTACTGGATGTTGTAGAAGACGATTTATTGTGCAAAACGTTGGAAATATACTTAACTAATTAGACAAATTACTCGAAAAGAAAATGTTTTGTAATGAGAAGGTAAGCAGTATTTATACCTAACGTGAATTGTATAGTAATTTACAGACTTAAAAGATACTAATATACATTCTTCTTAATATCTGGGTACTTAAATATCGCGAGACTTTAAAACAAGCAAAAAATAAAAAGATATTTGAAGTCGTTGAATTAAATAAATTAGGCGAAATTTACAAGTCGTCTAGAGAAAATAAAATTAAAGTGAGCAATATTAAATAAACTGGAATCTTTATTATTTTCTTAGTGACAAGGTTAACGCCTCGTTAGCCTTTTGAAAAGAACTGGAAAATACTTTCATAAATCATTCTTTAATTTGCGATTTTTTTTCATATGCCTGTAATAAAATAAAGTGCTTAAAGTAATATGCGTAGGTACCTATTTGACTTGTGAAATGTCAGCCTTTTTCTTGTCAAAATGACTTCAATAATTTTTAAAAATGGTTTTATATAACTATTGGTTTAATGAATCTTCGCTAACTTCGTTTAATTTAAGATACTGTAATTTTATTTAAACTAATTAATATAATATTGTAATGAGCGATCCTTGGGCAATATCTAGCCAAGTTTGCCCAGCGAACATAAACAGATTATCACATCACCATTGCCACGGTTCAACTCGATAGCGACGTACAGAGAGTTCTTTACCAATTTGTCCGCGTGCATTCCTTCGACGTGGTCAGCCCAGTCCCTTTCTAGCCTAGTCTATATAAATGTATATAAAAATTAACCCCTATTTTTCAATGTTAATAATATTTTTTTGTTTTGTTTTCAGCATACAGAGCAGGTTATACCTACTACCTACTTACCCTAAGCTGGGTAAGTAGGTAGGTAGGGTAGGTAAGTAGCATAGAGTAGGTAGGGTAGGGAAGGTAACTAGGATGGGTAAGTACGGTAGGGTAGGTAACTAGGTGAGGTAGAGTCGTATAGAGTTGGGTAGAGTAGGGTAGATTTGGGTAGAGTACAATAGAGTAGTCAGATAACGGGAGCCAAGCCGCGGGCAAAAGCTATTATATGATAACATATACAAGATGCAGTAATAGATCCGCAAAAAAACTTCAGGAGGCAATTTGTTACTGATTCTCGACCTGAATTAGCAATAAAATTGATAGTTTTTTTTTAAATTTTATTCTTATTTACGAAAATCGCTAAAAGCGTATCGTCACGTGTGATTCTGTTTTTAGAGTATTATTTAGAGAGTTATTCTTTATAACACTCAAAATAAAAACAATGCTAAAATAACAAGTCAAATGAATTGTCAATTTTAAGGCGTTTGTGGTGTGAATACCGAACTGTTTTCTGCACCTTGTTATAAAAGAAGACTTTTGTCCAATGGGCGTGGCGTTCCTTCGCTTCAAACGCGGACGCGGACAAATACCACAGGACAGCACCAAGACGATATAATGCGAAGTGAAGTGTTACAAACATAGTTTTAAATCATAATTACTAACAAAATAATTTGATATAGTATGTAGGTTAGCCAATAAGGTATTTATGATATGGGTACTGTTTACCTGAAATAAAATGATTATTATTATTAAATTATTATTATTTATCGAGCAGGTATCTATTTTGTATCATTATTTACGAGTTCTATAACAACCTCCTGAGATTTTGTGCAGATTCAAAACTGCATCTTGTATTATTACTTCAGTATTGTACAGCTGATTGACGTGTTTTTAAATAAAGTTCAGCAAGAGAAACAAAGCCAAGGAAATAGCTGGTTTTAAATATTTGTGTTCTTAAAAATAGGAGCTAGTCGGCTTTTTTTAAGGCCAAAATGGTTTGGCTTTTCTACAGAATACTCTACTTTCTTCTGTAATTTCATTCAATCAATTATGGTTAAGAACTTAGTTGTGGTTTTAGTTTTGTCGAGTTACAGTTCTCCAACATAAAGACTTACGAAACACAAACACCGCTCCAAATGAAAGGACTCTGCTACTAACGAGCTTGCACAAATAAATTGTAACTTAGATTTGGACTAACTTTTGGCAAAAATCTAATAATTAAGTGTGTCGTGTGTTCTTACGATTTTGCCAAGTCTTATAGCATAGCATAGCATAGTCGGCCTTATAATTATCCCACTCTTGGGACTCAGGCCTTCTCTGTAGGAGAGGGAATGGGCCGTAATCCACCACGCGAGCCTAGTGCGGGTTGGTGAATGTCACACGTCTTTGAATTTTTGGTTCTGGGACATGCCGGTTTCCTCACAATGTTTTTCTTCACCGTTTTGAGAGCAGTGGTGATAAAATAAATTACACAAAGTAATGCGCCTGGCTGGGTTTGAACTCGCGACCTACAACTCGTAAGTCTGGGCCGTTACCACTCGACCACCACTGCCCTATCACTGCCAAGTCTATATATAAACTATATTACTGTAAAGAGGTTTTTAGTGATACAATCGATTGTTTATATATCTATGTTTGTCACCCATCTCCTCCTAAACGTAAGCCATTTACCGTTTTGGATGTAATTTTGTGTGTATATTTAAGTGGGACTCTGGGTGGTCTGAAAATGCAATTGGACCCGGTGGCGCTGCTTATTATTATACAGCGATTCCAGGCCACCGCAGGCGCGGGCTTGTAGACGACGAGCAACGGGTAGCTCGCCTTCCGATAAGGACCAGGCTAGGGTTGACGGCGCGTTGAGTTCCAAGCGTACCACAAAAGGTTATCAGCATGATTGCCAAGGTTCGATAGAGCCGATATTTGCCACGCCGTGGAACGCAAAGGGACATCTGAAGAAGTACGCCCACTCATACTTCTTCAGATACCCCTTTAGTCTGTAAAATTGCGACATTCCACTCGGAGCGCGAGATGGTGTTTGTTGATTTTCCACAAAAAATATTATTAATATATACTCGTACAACGTAACTTATACCACGCCTAAAATCACAGATACTTAGAATAGGCTATGGGAGCGAGTCCACTGAAAAAAAGCACAAAATAAAACTGGTAATGACATCTCATAAAAGTCAACAAATCATTCACAAAAATAAACATTTAAAAAATAAGTCCAAAGAAAAAAAAACCGTCTAAATTTAAGTGCGCTCAATCTAAATTTGACTGACACTTAATGATCAAAGAAAATTGTGTTGGATCTAGTATTTGTTACGTCCAATACACAGGGTGTATAGCATTTTAATGGAGTGGAGATTTCAGTGTCTGCCCCTTGAGGGTTGACAGAGATAAATTGAACTCGCCTTTTGGCATTTTAGGGTTCTTTGGAAACAACCTTAAAACGCGTTTACGAGTTTACAGTTTGTTGAACAGAACTCGTGGCTATTGTTCCCGTGATAAATTCAAATGTTTCACAATTGCTCCTTATTAACTTTTTAGGAATGCAAAAAGGTGGATAAAGTTGATTTATTGCAGAGTTTGTTTGTGGAACAGGTACGTTTTGTTTCTTGAGATTATTTAAAGACATGCATTTGGTTTTTTACATGTTTTGGTAGTCGAGAAAAGCTATAAAATGGCAAGGTTTGTAATTTTTGATGACTTTCTTTAGATCTAAGCTACTGTACTATGTATATGTAGCGATATCTATGGCGTCACATAATAACTAATCTTGTATCGCGCAATCAAAGTTCTCCGCGCAAATACAACATATACAACAGCCCAAAATCATCTATTGGGCAATTGCCCACCAGACATAACACTCATCTGGTCGGAGGATCCTCCCTTTTCAACGGAGGTTTGCGGGACTTTACACTATTTTCTGTCTACCTCCAAATATATAATATCGAATTTTATACAGCCAGTCAACAAAGTAAATTATCCAGCTGGGCTGATGCACGCTGGTGTCACGGGATATTTCTGAAACTCGTGGTTCTTGAACGCAAAGGGCCACTGAAGAATAGTTTTGTAATTTTAGTCATTGATACGCCCTCCCGATCCTACAGTGCGAGAAATCATTCTATGATATGCTACCTCAAAAAAAGGCTCAGAAAAGTAACAATTTTATACGGAATCACTTGTTACTTTATCGTATTTTTTTACATTTCAACAAATAGACATCCTTCAATTTGTTTCGATTCAAACACGAAAAGTACAATGGGATCGTCAAAAATAATAAATCAGTGCCAATAAATAATCAGGATTATTTCGTTTGTACACCAAGTACCTACTGTCATTTGAAGAAGAGAATAGCAGAGAATAATTTGTGTGTTTTATGAAATCATATCATTATGCAGGCAAGCATCTTATAAGTTGGAGGATTATATTCAAGATAAAAAATCTCCATGGAGTTTCTTGCACATTCTTCTCCATAGAGATTGCTTGGAATGCTTTGAATATTTGAATCATAATGTACAGATGGTCATGCTAGGGTTGCAGGATAGTTCAAAAAAGTTACAATGGCCCTGTAAAACTGGCAACTAAAGGAACACAGGTAGGTTTTAGTCAGTAAAACTCTAACCCTACCTGTCATTCCACCCAAAGCTGGAATTATTCTTATTATGTGTTATTTGGTAATTTGTCACCGCAAGAAAAAAAAGCATTTGGTACCCGGTAGCCACAATAGAACCTAACGCTACGTCTTCTGGTACCGTAGGGGCCCAGCAGGGTCGAAGCCTACCGGGACCAAGGGTCTGCTTCTGAAAGAAAGACTTGGCCCTTATATAAAAGGCAACGTAGGAACAGGGGTGGGTTTTTAATCAGTAAAAGTCCAACACTCCCTCGAGCTCCGTCCAAGAGCGAGATATGTCATTAGATGATTATCCCACCTAAAAAAAACGACTTCTGGTGAAAATATAGGTCTCCCATAAGGTGGATCAATGACCTGGTGAGGGCCGTGGAAGTCCACTAGTTGCAAGAAGCATAGCAACGACCTATGAGGTGACACTTGAGGAAGTCCTGTGGCCAGACGTGTACGTTATATAGAGCTAATAACTAAACATCTTCACTTCTAAACGTGCATCATCTAGAACTGAAGGTGTAATCTTAAAAAATGTTCCTCATCTTAAAAAAAAACCATACGTCAAATAAAACATATAAGAGGTAACGCGATAAAAGAGCGATTACGTCTGAAAACTCTATTGCCATTCGATAATTCCGTGATTTACTCGAATATTTCACAAAACTTGTTTCAGGAAATACGTGTTTAAAACCCTTATCATTCAGTCATCATTCAGAATTTCGATTAAATTTGCAAGGTTTTTTTAGATGTACTTTTTTATTTTTTTTAATATATGCGTACATTATGGAGGGCCAAAGTTCACGTAAAATAGCAGATTTTCAGAGGTCTTAACTAGATCAGTTTTACATAAAATTATGATTTGATTTATATAGAAGCCTAGATAATAATATCCACAAGATATATCTGTATCCAAAATATCTTGAGAAAGATGTGTAATAACATCATAATCACGTAAGAGCGGTTGTATGAAAATGTACTTCGGGTTGGCTGCTCTTAATACAGCTTAAGGTAAACATACATTAAAATGTATACAACGAAAGATAAAATCACATTTTATTTCGTCGTGAAAATTCTGTTTATTTATATAAGTAAATAGGTTTACACTTCACTGAATTTTAATCAACCTCGTTTCATAAGGTTGGTTTTTTTATTTATTTATTGCCTGTAAATAATTGACACACGTGTACTATATCAAAGGACTGCATGGTATTGTATAGCACCGTGTAGAAAGTTTTTTTTTTAATAATAATAATATGATATATTTGCCAGAAAACACGAGCTTTACATTTCCTTTACATACTACTTATGCCTAAATTTACAAATACATAATATATTAAAAATTCACAAAGGAAACAGAAAATATTGTTGAACTCTACACTAGGTCGAGCCTGTTTCGTGGAGTCCGAGAGTGAGGTTACCAAAATAACGCGTAATGAGGTAATACTGTTTGACTACCATTGTTACAAACAATAATAGCCATGTGTATACACTTAAGACTAATTGTAAATTTAAATTTAAAAGTATCGCGTAGCAACCGCCTACGCCTTTTAAAGTGTATTAAAGTTATAAAAAGATTTTGCCGTATTTATCGTACTCACATAACCCGAATAAAATTATTTTAAAGAAATAAGTCACTAAGTTTTTTTTTTAATGATTAGGTTATTTTGGAAAGAACATCAGATGTGTATTTTCATTTGTTCAAATGTTAATACAGTAAATATTAAACACAAATTAGGTAGGTACATTACTTGACTTAGATCCTTAAAAAAAGAGTAAATCTGTGGCCCTCACACTAGGATAGCCTGTGTTGTGAGGTCCACTTCCTTCCGTAAGTTTAAAAAATTAATAAATAAATGCAGTTTTTTTTGTATATTAAATTAGTTAAATTTTTTTCTTAGAAATATAAATTATTTTTCATTTTGAAGAAAAATAAAATAGACACAATTTTTTTTTTAAATTTAGGGATGTAAACATTCTAGACTAAACCAAACAACTTCACAGGACAAAATTCCTAAGGCTTAGTAAGTCCGTCTCGTAACACTAAAATGAGCATTAAATTGTGGGTCAATTATCAACAATTTACAGCATACCGCTTTAAATACACAGAATAGAAACGTCAAAGGTAATAACCGTATTCCGGGTATTTACAACCCTTTAAAAGGCCATTAGACAATGAAAATTCATCGACAGAGGGTTCCAAGCAGGAAATGGTTAAACAAAGAAAATTTTCTTCCAGAAAACCTCTCAAAAACAAACATTCTTATTAACCGAAAAGGTTGTTGTAATGAAAATAAAAATCCCTTTCTTCAACAACGTTTGCTGATTTTTACCGAAAGATTTTGTTTACGGTGAATTTTTCCTATTTATTGTTTTGTAAATAATTTTCTTTGCCTTTTTACATTAAAATTTTGTGTAACTTGATATATTACTTAGACTTTAGTTCATTGCAATCAGTTGGCGATATAGAAAGATATACTCAGTCTAGTCCCAAGCTAAGCAGAGCTTGTGTTATGTGTACTAGCTAACTGATAAACATACTTATATATTTCTAAATTATACCCAGACACAGAACATATTTTGTCGTGGGTGGGAATCGAACCCACGTCTTCAGACATAGCAGTCAGGGCCACTAACCACTAGACCAACAGGCTAGACACTTCGTTATAACTGTCACCTATATCAGTGTCATGGTGTTCTAATGACAGAGACTTTAGAGGAAACTAACTAATATCAAGTGACTATAATATCATCATAAAATGGTCACTTACTAAACCGTTTTGCCGATCGCTAATTGTGCATATACAATTCAGAGTTCTTTATTTCAGATAAATTGAAATTTGACTGAAGGTGAGGTAGCCACATTACATTACAGCGAATTTTTCAATCCGGCACGCCAACTTGTAATAAACGACACGGCTGCGACACATACAATATGTAACTGGAATCATGCACACCCTTAAAACCCCCCAATCAGAAAATTAAGTTACAACCATAATTCAAGGACTCAATCATCATCTTCCTGCCCTTGTCCCGTGTTATTTGGGGTCGGCGCAACACGTTTTTTTCTTCCATTCTGCCCTGTCACTCGTCATGCTATCACTAACTTCCTTTTCTTTCATATCACTCTTTACACAATCCATCCATCTTTTCTTTGGTCTCCCTCTCCCTTTCCATCCATCCACATGTAAACTCATAACTCTTTTAGTAACATGCGTTTTATCTCAAATTCTACTTAAATGCACTTAGGTAGTATTTTTTAAGAAATTGGTTATCCTAAATTGTGGGCAAGTAATATTGGAATCGATGCATTAGGTTAGTAACGCATCAAATTATTTATGCACGCACATACAAATAAGCTAGAGACGCAATCAAGAGTTATCAAGAATGTATTACTAAAATAATTCTTGATTAGTTTTAAAAGGATCCTTTTTCACTCGCCTATCGTCAACATTGAGCATGGTTTAAAAGCTTGCTACTTCATCTAACGCAATCCAATGCGATGTTTGACGAAAGGCAACGTGAAAAAAGAGAGATAACGCCTGAAAACTCTGTTAGCATTCGGTAATTCCGTGATTTACTCGAATATTTTACAAAACTTGTTGCAGGAAATACGTGTTTTTTTTTTAAACCCTGAAAAGTTTTTGAAAAAAATTGTCGTCAAAAATTGTCATCTTGATTAAATTTGCAAGGTTTTTATTGTTTTACTTTTTTTGATTTTTTTATTTTTTGAGTAAATTATGAAGTGTTCATGCAAATTAGCAGATTTTCAGAGATCTTTACTGGATTAGTTTTACCCAAATTTATAAATTGATTTCAATAGAAGCCTAGATAATATTCACAAGATAAAAATTTATGTCGAGTTGAATCCCCTTAAGATAAATAACGCCTATTTTAAAAATGGCTGAAATGGTTTCATTATTCGATTCTGAACATACTTTCAAAATGTGCGTTTATTATAATGTTAGATGTTATATATTCGTGAGTAGAACCATATATTTACGAACATACATATATCCAGTTTGCCGGCATTCAATGTGTGACCCATTCCATCAATCAACGTCCAGGAGTTTTGTCGACCAATATCCACTAAAGCGGGTTCACCTGCCCCATAAATGAGACGATAGCATTCCTTTCACCATGGATGGCAGTGGATTATATGGGAATAGGGTCCCAATTTATTTTACGAGTCAGTTGATAAGTCTAGTATGCGACATCGAATCTCATTTATTTGCCAAAATGAAGAGATAGATTAATTGAATAGGTACTCTTAAGTATGTAGACCGGTATATTTTGAGAAAAGACCAGATTGTCAGATAGGCCAGACTGTCACCTCAAAATGGCAGAATTTTAAATATATAAACCCCAATTTCTAAATTTTGCTACAAAAACAGATTATTTTCTTAAATCCACTTCATCATCATCATCATCACTTCAGACGAAAGGTGTCTTAAATCGACTTCATCACCATCATCAACGACACTTCAGACGAAAGACGTCTTAAATCGACTTCATCACCATCATCATCGACACTTCAGACGAAAGACGTCTTAAATCGACTTCATCACAATCATCATCGTCACTTCAGACGAAAGAGGTCTTAAATTGACTTCATCACAATCATCATCGTCACTTCAGACGAAAGACGTCTTAAATCGACTTCATCACAATCATCATCGTCACTTCAGACGAAAGACGTCTTAAATCCACTTAGGTAGTGTTTTTTTTTAAGAAATTATTTATCCTAATTGTAAGCAAATAATATGGGTCGACGCACTGCATTAGTAGCACTTCGGTGTTGGAATCTATGCATACACACAAATATCATTTAAGTGAGGCCATCAAGATTTTGTCAAAATAGGTACATTTTCATTTTAAAAGTAATAAAATAATAAATATTCCCCAACTTTCACACAACGCCATCATTAGATGGCGTTGTGTGAAAGTTGCAAACTAAGCAAAGCTTGTGGTATGAGTATTAGACAACTGATAAACATACTTATATATTTCTAAATACGTTTAGGTGTAATTTATCTATAGTAATTATAGATAAATACACACCCAAACACAGGACAAATGATCGTGCTCATCACACAAACATTTGTTTTGGGTGTCATCGAACCCACGACCTCTGGCATAGCAGTCAGGGCCACTAACCACTTGACCAACAAACCTATCAAAAAAGTAAAATCAAGAATAATGTAAAAAATGCTTATTTTAAAAATAACTGAAATCGATTTAGAATTTGATTCTGAACATACTTACTACATTTAGGATGCGCATCTATTATGTTATATGTTGGGTATAAAAATATGATTCGACCACTGACAGTTCTTTTAACGCACGCAGTTAAAAAATCTCCCACAGTTGAGCCATTTTTATTTTTTTTTAACAACAAGAGGCGGTAGAATGATAAATCATTAAAATAATGAATAGAAAATCTAGAAATCTTAAAATTATAAAACAAAGTCCTCCACCGCTCGAAAACTACTTAAAGCACTTTACGCAGTTTTCACCAATTGGCAGAATAATTTACGAGGCAAGTTTAAGTGTATAATTCATGCATATTACAGTGAGTTGAGGAAAATCGAGAATTTCAAAGATTTCTTACACACGTGCGATGCTAGGGCAGGTCGCTAATTTATAATAATCTAAGGGTACACTCCACGGGTAGTGTGAAAGCGAAGCCCGGGGCCCCGGGATGAAGGCAAAGAAGGAACAGGAGTGAGTTTTTAGTCAGTAAAAGTGTAAAAGTCTGACACTATCTCGCGCTCCGCCCAAGAGCGGGATTTGTCATTAGATAATTTTCCCACCTAAAAAAAGAAAAACACTTTGTTACAGGAAAGATATAAGAGGGAAATATTACAATAGGTGATCTTATCGCTAAAAGCGATCTTCGTCAATGTTTAACGTTTTAAAGATAGAAATACATAATGTTACAAGATAATGTTACTTTTTTACCCGACTGCAAGAAGGGTTATTTAATATATAGGATGTGTGGTGTGACGAAAATGGTTAAAGAAAGAAATAAGTATATTATGGGAAGTTTGAAAGTAGCGCCAGTGACTGAAAACTTGAAAGGGAATCGTTTGTCTTGGTATAATATTGTCATGTGAAAAGTAGGGAAAAGTAGGGATAAAACGCATGTTACTAAAAGAGTTATTATATAATATAATATAATATTCCACAACTATCACACAACGCCGTCTAGTTCCAAGCTAAGCAGAGCTTGTGTTATGAGTACTAGACAACTGATAATCATACTTATATATTTCATATTATAGATAAATTACACCCAGTCACAGAACAAATGATTGAGTTCGTCACACAAACATTTGTCCTGGGTGGGAATCGAACCCACGACCTCCGGCATAGCAGTCAGGGCCCCTAAGCACAAGACCAATAGGCCAGTGATGTAATGGGACTGCAGTTTATTTTTAACACTCAGCGCCATGAATAAAAATACTACTAAATACTGCTTCAAATAACTACTAACTTCTATTAGTGGTTTTACCCGCTTAGAAGTAAAAAATTATCCCAAAGGAACATAATCGGAGGTAATAATTATGGGTAGACGACATGTTAACGGATGGAGAGGGAGAGAAGGGAAGAAGTAATATGAAAAAAAGGGTGTTAGTGATAGTTTCACGGGTGACAGGAATGGAAGGAAAAAACGAGTTGCGCCGACCCCAAAATAACACGGGACAAGGGTAGGAAGATAATGACGATGATAGTATACATATGAAAATAAAAGATAATGAAAGAAGAAAAGTCGCAATTATTTACGAATTATTCATGTAAAATAAAATAAGAGATTTTTACGAATAAGGTGGTAAATATGGACAGTTGCAAACCAATACCTTCCCAGAATGACGATATGTTTTTCACAGTAGAAAAATAATTAAAATTGAATATATTCCGAGAGCTTAAAAACGGTGTAACATTGGAGCCTCGTGTCCGAGTAACAATTTAAACAATGCTTGGATTACGTACCTTGCTTATTTCATTGTCGATGTTACTTCGCCCGAAAAATGTTGATTGATTTTCGGAACATAAATTCGAGTTTTTGTTGTCGTTGAAATTATACTTTTCATTTTATGTCGCGGTTATTTAGTATTCAGTGGTATATTTTATTGTAAAATGTACAAATAATGAAGGCCTTTTATAATACTTATTATTTTGTATTTAACAACAGGACAATTTGTTTGTTTTTACACTTAAAATTTCGGTTTAATTCCTATTTGTAATCCAATAATTTAACATTCATTATGAGATGAAAAGGATTTTATTTTCGCCAAATAAAATGCATAAAAAAGTAGCACAGATTTGGAACATATTTTTTTTGCCTCATATCAGCAGACAGTCAGTCATTAGTCACTTAATAATCAGTCATTTTCAAAGACACAACCATTCTTATAAGATATCTCTGTAACAACTAAGAAGTCACTCCGATCAGATATTACTGTGCAAAATTATTCATAATCAGTCTGATGTCCTAAAGCTATTATCTTAATTGAATACCTTGGTCGCTAGATTTGTACACAAAACAAATAGGTATACTGGTCATGTCTTCATCAAGAATAAACCTTAGTCATAGTTCCCATATGAACCCATTTATGTCTAACAGTTTATGTGGGGCATACTGAAAGTTTTTGGATCTGGCCACTTACAATAAAAGAATGAAAAACAATTACAGAATTCAAAAATGGAACTATTTGCGAACATGTCACTTTTTTTAATTTCCGAAGCTGTCATTTGTTTTTTTTATTTCGGCGTCCTTTCGAAGATTGTCGCTATCAAAATGAATTTAATTCGTGAATGTTTGCGCTCAATGGTTTTTTATGATTTTCGTTGTGGCTTACGTCAACAAGAGAGTTGCAAGAGACTTCAATCAGCATTTGGTGATGAATTACCATGTCGCAGCACTGTGTATTTATGGTTTGGAGAATTTAGACGTAGACATGACCATCGTTATGACCAGGTACGTGAAGGTCGGCTGGCGACTGCGGTTACAAACTCGAAAATTGACACTGTACTACAACTTATTGAAACTGACAAAAAAATTACTTTCCAGCAAATTCACGCTGTGTTAGGCATTGGAATGAGCCAAGTGTAAAACATTTTATATGTGCATCTGAAGGTTCGGAATCTTTGCACTCCAACCTGACCTTGACCTTGAACTTGAGGACCAGAAACGACTGCATGTCCAGTGGTGCCTTAAAATGATAAAAAACTTTAATGGAGGATAGTCTTTGGCTGTCTATAACACAACACAGGTTACGAAACCTGGGTGTACTACTGTGAACCCGAAAGAAAAAACCAGTCGGCAGAGTGGGTCTTTCCTTTTGAATTTTTTTTCGGCAAAGCAGGAAATTACACTACAGTACCGCTTGAAGATCAAAGGACAGTGACTGCAGATTGGTACGTCTTCACTTGATTGCCCAGAGTCTTAGAAAAAGTTCGCGAAAATCGTCCTTGTAGCAATGTACTCCTCTACCACGATAACGCATCCTCACATTCCGCTAAGGTAACAGAAGCCTAAGGCGTCAGATGTAGAACTGATGACACGTCCGCCTTACAGTACGGACCTTGCACCCTACTAGTTCTATTTGTTTCCAAAAATTAAAGACAAACTTAGAGCGCCGACATGTAATACGGCGCGCCGACTTGTAATACGGCATATTATATGATACGACTTGACATATCCATAATACAATCGTTAAGAATAAATTGTTCACCGAGTTAGCTGATCCTTCGAGAAAAATAATAACGATAGATTACGAGTCCAAAGTAATGAGCAAATAACATTTATCGTACGTAATTTCCTAAATAACCCAATTAAGTGCCCATATCAAGAATTATTCCCGAGAACTCTCCAGAATAATTCCGTTAGCAAATGAAAAGGGTATTTTGCTACTAATTGCCTAAATCCCACTTCTGTTGCCGAACAATTTGACATGTCAATCCAATTTCGGGTAAATTTTCTATCGAGTTACCTTTAGTTGGAGATTGGTTGGACTACTATTTGTGTGGATTGAAAGGTGACCCCTTCAATGGGAAAGCTCTAGCTTTAATAGCCTAAACATTAGCACAGAAATTACAAGGGACTAACCCTCTAAAGCCATTAGCACTTCACGTTGGTAGCTAAAATGCTACTGTTCGGTTAACTTGACTGAGATGAAAGCCATTGAGTACTTGAGAAAGTATAAAGGAAAAAATGTAAGTGTTCAAAACTTCTCAATACTAACCTCTGTAGGAATAAACAGCAAAAAATGGTTAATATTAGGCCAAACTAAAACACTGAAAACAACACAGTAGGTGCAGTGTCGCGGGTTTAATTTTAGCATGGAATAAATCTTTATATGGCCTACAGATATGTTCCTGGTCTGGGTATCTTGTGTATGTAGGTTAGTCATGTTTAGAAATGAGCCCACAATACAGGAGTCATTCCCAGTGCGGATAATTTTTCTTTTTACACGACTGTCCCAAAAAAGGAGTCACTCATTCACTCGCTGACTGTAGTATACTTTTCGGACCGACTTACTAGTATACTTTTAGACCAGTCTATAGAATACTTTCTTATAGAAAAAGTCTCCCGACTGCGATGAAAAATTTTGTTTTTGTTTTCGTGTTTATATAGTCAGTGAGTGAATGAGTGACTACTTGAATTTTTATTTATACAGTTCAACTAACATCTTGTTTTTTGCTTTTTAACCGACTTCTAAAAAAGGAGGAGGTTCTCAATTCGGATGTTTGTATTTTTTTTTATGTTTGTTCGCGCATAACTTCGTCGCTTGCCAACCGATTTGAAAAATTATTTTTTTGTTAGAAAGGGTATACTTTCCAAATGGTCCCATAGTCACCAAGTCAGGATCTGATGATGAAATCTTTGCGAAATCGAGGGAACTCCTCAAATATTATAGGTAACTGTATAGTGATTTTGGTATTTTCATCGAGAACTTAAGCATTTACAGTCAAAAAGTAGCATTTGATGAAATGGAACTGATGAAGAAGATCAGAAATGATCAACGGAAATTCATACTCGTATAGATATCACAATGAAGATAGTTAAGCGATATCATAGTCGCTTATACAAATAAATTAATGGTTCTGAATAGTTTCGTTAAAAAGGGTATCATCAAATTGATCTGATGATGATGATGGAGCCAGAAGGTAGGCACTGGAACTCCGTCATTAATCAATGTAACCTAGCCGTGTTTGAGCTTATTAGAATTGTCATGAAATGCATTTTGGCTATAAGGTACTATCAAACTGATCTGATGATGGAGCTGGAAGATGGAAGGTAGACACAGGAACTTCAGAATAAAACAATGTAACCTAGTAGTGTTTGGATTAATTGGAATTGTCATAAGAAATAGGCACTCTGTTTATAAGTGTATCCCAACTAAAAAGTGTGAAATAAAAAACTTTTTCAAAAAAAAGATAACCGACTTCACTAAAAAAAACGCTAAAAGGATCAAAATAACTTTAATTTCGGAAGTCGGTGTTAAATAAGATACAAATAATACCGAGAAACACCGACTTCTGAAATTAAAGTTATTTTGATCCTTTTAGCGTTTTTTTTTTAGTGAAGTCGGTTATCTTTTTTTTGAAAAAGTTTTTTATTAGTTCAGTGTTTTGAAACGGCAGTTGTGTTTTTTAATTATTATTTTTTTTATTAATGGAAAACGTCTGGTAAAATCTTAATCGTTCGATTATGTTTGATTTTTTTGGAAACTACAAATTAGATTATGAGTTTAAACTTTGTAACTGACCGACTTCTTGACAAATCAAAAGTCTTTGTAAGTAGTTTAATTAAAATAAATAGTTTGAGTTTCAGTAAAGACATACGTGGGTTCGACAAACTCTATCAAATATTTAATTTCACCGAAAACATCTGTCGTCATTTTTGGTTTGTAGATATTGAAAACTGGGTATTGTATTGTATCCATCAATATTTGTATTGTATTGATTTGTTTAGTATATTCTACGCACGTTCGCAGACTGTTCAATAAAAGGCTACTCACCTTCATTAGGTATCAAGGTACATACTTTCCGTTATTTAGTTTAAAAACTACTGTTTTGTTTCTGGTTATTTTTATTTATCAGTCAATGTTTATGGTAGGCTACTCAGATATGTATATGCTGTCAAATTGAGGCAAAGTAACTTGGCTAAACGGGTGACGAACGAATGATTTTATAAATGACTTAAAAAAACACTAATATAAAAAATGCAAGAAATTTAAACTTTTATTTTCAGATATCAAGGTCCAACAGTTAGAGTTAGTTAGTTATACGTAATTTTTAAGTTAAAAGCTATTGTTAGTAATAAAAATAAACTCACACAATTACAATACTATTTCTAAATTATATCTCAGAGAGACTTGTAAATGCTAATCTTATATATTGAAGTCATAATTTTAATATAATATTTTCTGATGCCGTAATTTAATTAATGAAAGACAAAAAAAAAATAAGGGTCCTGCGAATTTCTTGTTGCATAACAACTTCCCTTAAATTCACTCCTTAGTGTAAAAATTGATGCAACAATTTGAAAGTGTTTTATTGAACGCTGACATTTTCTCGTATGCGGTTCAGCAAGCGCCATTTTAGTGTGTTGACGTGTTACTAACTACCGTCGTCAGTCAGCCCCGTCCGGTCTTAATGATCTGTCCACACGGGATGGATGTCGATAGCTCTATTATTTTTGTTACTGTATCGCTAACTTTGACGAATATCCCCTTAATTATTATTTTAGTTGAAAGCCATTTGTTGCCAGCTAGACCCAACATTGTTTTATGAAAATTATGCAAACCTTTTTGTTTCCCCGTAAGACCTAGATTCCTTTTCTAATATGGTTTTCTCTCTAGCGGTCCTGATACAGCAAAAATAAATTGCCTTAACCCTATTTACTTTATAGCAGAAAATTTTGTTACTTATGTCTACCTAAATGTTAATACAATCTATCCAGCTTAACAATAAATATAATATAAATATATAAGTATTATGTAAGACATTTATTTTTAGTAAAGGTATTATTAGTTATATAAGTATTTCATTTTTATATTTAACAACATTTAGGTATTATTTGATAGTTTAGATTAAGATTCCACACATTCTCATTAACTTCTTCTCTTGCTCCCTACACACTATTGTCTACATTTCTTTTAATTTCTCCTTTTGCAGGTCTGCTGGAAGAAATTTCTTTGGAAATAAGCAGTAGCTATCTTTTTACTCTTGTCTACTTTGTATTGTCTTTTTCTTTTTTGTGCGTACATAAATAGTGAAATAAATAAATTGTTAAATAAACTAACAACTGTCTACCAAGGCGTTTTTCAATCGCAATCGTAATATGTAAATATTCTAAGAGCTGAATAATTTTGATAAATAGTGGAGCAAACGTTTTCAAAGGGACCGATTCAAGTACTCTAACGTAAGATAACTTCGAATCCAGTACATTTGATTATCATATATTTTTTTGTTTCCCCATCCTTTTATTTTCCTCTAGTGATTTTTGGGTATGTCTATTTGCATATTGGAAACAGATATTGTAGTCAAATTTATTACATCTACGTATTGTACTGCATAATCTTTCGAGTCTTATATATTTTATTTATCATTCCCGTCTGTAACTTGCTTTTGGGAATTATAGTTTCAATATTTTATCTAGTTTATATTCTTTTTTGTTTGTATGAACAAATTGGGTTTGCTTTCTCGATCGAGGTCAATGGCTGTTCGATACCCAGCGAAGATATATAATCCCGAACGATAAGGGTAGGAATAGGGTTGTCAGTTTTACTTTAGAAGGATATGAAGCAAATAGAAGTACGATAGCTGGAATATACGCAGAAAATCGTTTACGTATACCTTTTGGTATATCTTACAACTGATTTGGGGAAGAAATATTGTATTGTCATTGTTTTTTTTGCGATCTCATTCCGTAAATCAACTGATGGATTATTTCGTTCTTTTCTCTTATTACGCTAGCGGTTTTATATAACTGTTCTGTGTTAAATATTATTTTATATTTTAAATAACTTCAATTTTCAAAATAATTAATTGGAACAATGTAGAAGTCGCAGTGGGAGAATAGATTAAGGAGATGTCAGCAAAACCGTAGGGTTCCAGCAGGGTCGAAGCTTACTGGGGCCATGGGTTTGCTTCTGAAAGGAAAATCCGGGGTAATGAAACGCAAGAAAAAGAAGGAAAATAGAAATGGGTTTTAGTCAGTAAAAGTCTGACACGCTTCGCTCTAAAGCGGAAGAAAACTGGAAATTTCCGAAGTTTTTATTGAAAAAGACACGATGCGCACCAAATTCATGCAGTAACAGCTCAGTATGTAGGTCATATTTCTCCAAGATTGCACTATGTCTAAAGGATTCCCAAGGAATCTATGATTCCCAAACGCCGTCCAAACCTATATATCAGGGTACACGCGACAGCATTGAGCGATGTCCTAATATCCGCCATGAAATGGTATCGTCAGTAATGCCCCGGGATTCCCGGCCTAGACGAAGATGAGATCCGAAGTTCCGTACGGAACTGAGACCGTAACGCGGATTTCAGATAAACGCGGATGCCAGATCTAAACGTAGGAAAGAATTTATAACTCGAAATAGTTGGAATCAATTTGAATTGAAATATTCAGTAGATTTGAAGCGTTACTAAACATTTCGAAGTTATGCTGTCGAAATGAAATATGAAGATAAAAAACGATTTAAATCGGGTGGGAATAGACTCTGTAAAATGATTTTGGTTTGACTTGTTGAAGATTACAGCTAGTGATTTTATGTATATATTTTCAAGGTTTGTGTTTATTTAATCACGTATTTTGTTGGCACAGTTTTGGAGAGCCTCCCACAAGGTGGACTGATGACCTGGTTAGGGTCGCGGGAATCCGATGGATGCATAACGCATAGGACCGTTCGTTTTGGCGATACTTGTGGGAGGCCTATGTGGACATAAGTGCAGCATATATGTAAGAGCAGCGGTGGCCGAGTGGTCAAGGCCCCTACTTACGAATTGTTGGTCGTGGGTTCAAACCCAGCCAGGCGCATTACTTTGTGTTATTTATTTCATTACCACTGCTCTCAAAACGGTGAAGGAAAACATCGTGAGGAAACCGGCATATCATTCGAAGATATGTGACATTCACCAACTCGCAATGGGCCCGCTTGGTGGATTACGGCCCATTCCCTCTCCTAGAGAGGAGGCCTGAGTCCCAACATTGGGAACATTATAAGGCCGTCTATGCTATGCCTATACCTAGAAATATAATGTAAAGTGCTCTTAGTTAGCCTTAAAACATTATGTGCATAACATCAAAAAGTCATGTGTTGTAAAATCATCGTTTTTAGCAATAAAAGCCAGTGTTTTTGAAGAGATGAAAAATTTTGGTACAACTTATAATCATAACCATTTTGCAGTTTGGACTCCATCGACGTTGCTTCTCATATTTTTTTCTGTATGCATGGATGATCTCAAATCGTGCTATTAGAATAATCATTACAAGGTGCAGAGGAAGCAAGTAAACGTTGCACAGTCAAGAAGAGAAGCCAACGTTTGTAAATAAACCCCCTTTACTCCTGGGGCCTAAAGCATCTTGAAACTCTGGAGTTTCAAGATGCCTTAGGCCATTGGTACTGGGTACCATTTCACGTGAAAATCAAATGGACAAATATTTAGATGTAAATGTTGGTCGCAAACACTGTATTGTTTGAGGATCGAATGGGGCTTGTTCATTCAGAAGATAGATCTAAACCAATATTGCAGTGCTAAAGTGAATTGGCGATCCATGTTAGCGATCCGTTTGGCGATCCATTTGGCGATTCATTTGGCAGCACCTAAGTCGACCGATGACTTGGTAACGGTTGGGGGAGTCCGATGGATGCGAGACGCACAGGACCGTTCATTATGGCGACACTTGGGGGAGGCCTATGTCCAGCAGTGGAAGTTTTTCGGCTGAAATGATGATGATAAAATCGATCACATTTGATTTAACTTTTAGCCATATTTTGCATTCTTGTTAAAGTGTTGTGTCCAGCTTCTCGAATGAAAATTTTCTTATAATAACTTTTAATTACAGCCAATGGAGCAATGGTCATTCAATCGTTTACACGTTAACGCGAGTAGTTTCCACGCGTTTGAAAATTTGTGACATTAACTTTGTATTCATTTTTATTCGAGAAACTGTGGATGTATTTATCAAAAATAATCACTATTTTAGCTATTTTTGGCGACATTTCAATCCTCGATCAAAAAGAGGGATATTATAAGTTTTTGATATCGACTGTCACTGTTTATGTATAGATAAAAAAAAATGGCTTAACCATTACATAGGCTTGGTGCAAATCTTTATTCCAAATCCAATGACTTCATTCAATTCTCTACAAATTCTCACCGCAATTGTCACACTCACAGACGTCTGACGACAAATACTGAACAAGACTTCAGCAAATGTACATTCACTTAGGACAAACGGCGTCGCAATTAGCGTCATTGCAACCACTATACTACAACAAGGCAAAGAAACGTTAGCGGCAGTGGCTAAGTGAGATAAATAGAGATTTACATTAAAATAGTGTTGTTTGGCTGGTTGCTGTAGACTCATCGCATTGTGCGTGTGGTCACGGCATTATGTTGAGCGTTTGGACATTTTGCGAGGACGTGGCTCATATTTTTCACAAAGAATACTTATAATTTGTAAGTTAGTCCAAGATTGCGCTTTTTTCCTCCAAATAAAATGTTTTTCTTTCAATGTTTGGCGATTTTTATTGGGTTCTATGTTCAGCGATAATTTACTAAAATACCAAAACGAGATAAAAACCCTTTTTAGAAAAATTTAACATGCCAATATCGCAGCGAAAAGTTGCTTCTCTATGGAGTGGTTAGAGAGGCTTCACAGCGTAAAAACCAACCGCCAAACGCAAGTCTTCACTGGACACAGTTGTTGCGAAAAGTTCTTGTTTCGTATTTGGTGCGAAGATACGCCCGAGTGCCAGCATTATGTGAATCGCCTGAAGAGCATAGTGAAGGATGCGGTAGAAGTCTGGGCCCACTTTAGTGGAGCACCGAGGCCATAACCTCGTAGAGAAAAACGGCGCCAGCAAGCGACCTCTCTCGTCAAACCCTGGTCCAAGCCATAGTACGCAACAAGAGGGCCTGGGAAGCAGTTAGCACCTTGTGCGAGGCGAAGGCGCTGGCGCAAAGCGTGAGGCAGAAACTTTCTATCAATTTTGCCTTTAAATGCTGTCTTTTAACATCTGTGACGTTTATACCTACCCTCGAAATTCAAAACACCTTTAAAGATTCCGAAATTTGAGCAAAGTTCTTAACTAATAAAATTTATACACCCAACAATTTAATATCATATTTTTCCGCCACTACATCACCACAAACTCGAGACAGATTAAAGAGGAGAAACTAAAGGCTTCCCAGTGAGGAATGAGCGAACTATAATAAATAATGGGCAAGTACATTTGTACCACTATTTCTCTCGTACTGTCAGAAGAAAATTCACCGTTCACACCGACCCACTGTTTGTTTTATTTGAACATTGTTTTTTATTTATTGTTCTTGTTGAATGATATAGTTTTGTTCTTTGATGATTTTAAGTGGAAGTGAGGGAAGAAATATATTGTTATTATGTTTTAAGTGTTGGTACTGTTACAATTAGCTAGCTTTTATTCGATTAAGTGTTGGTCGGTTTTCAATCGAACCAGAAATGGCTACTAAACCGATTTAAATTATTTTTTTTAGTCACAAAATTATGTCAGTCCCTCTAACCCCACCCAAAGCGGAACGAGTTACTAGATGTTTTCTCACACAAAAAAAGCACCGGCCAATTCTCATGTCTATGTTACAGCTGGACATTTTTTTTTGGTCTTAAACGACGGTAGTCATCATCATCTTCCTGCCCTTGTCCCATCTTATTTGGGGCCGGCGCAACACGATTTTTTCTTCCATTCTATCCTTCAAAGACGAGAGTACGATAATAATTTTCTCCTTAACTTCAACCAGAACGCTAACTTTTGATTGTAATGTTTTTACTAAATAGTCACTCGTCTACATATCGATTCGTTTACTTAGAAGCACTGACCTAGAACACCGATGTTACTAATCTACATGAGTGCTCTCCTCTCGGGGGAATTTCGCTCAATTTGTCAGCGAATTTCTATACCCTCACAATAAATCGTAAATGCCACAGATATGTGTAAATGCGAAAAATTCTGACACGTATTACAAGCCACGGGTAGTGTGAAAATGAAACCCGGGGCCCTGGGACGAAGGCAACGAAGGAACAAGAGTGGCTTTTTAGTCAGTAAAAATCTGACACTATTTCCCGTTCCGCCCAAGAGCGGGACTTGTCATAAGATGATTTTCCCACCCAAAAAAAAAAACACGTATTTCATTTTTTTTTTCTTTCACATATTACATGCCACGGGTAGTGTGAAAATGAAACCCGGGGCCCTGGGCCAAAGGCAAAGAAGGAACAGGAGTGTGTTTTTAGTCAGTAAATTAGATGATATTGCACCTAAAAAAAAGCACGTATTACATATGTTATAAAATGTACCTGTATGATTATGTATAAATATTTTATATCTCTACACTATAATTTAACTATTTTGTCAAAAGATTTGGTAAGCCATCAGAAAATAGATTGCTAAGACAGTATTTATGAACATGCTGTTTTATAAGTGGGTAGTGGATAATATGTAATTTTTTCCCATGCTATTCTTGAGAAGCTATAATTGGACTCTGGGAAAATTCACAAAACCAAAATTGTCTAACTCCTATTTTGAATAATAATATTCCACAACTTTCACACAACGCCATCTAGTCCCAAACTAAGCAGAGCTTGTGATATGAGTACTAGACAACTGATAAACATACTTATATATTTCTAAATACATACATATTATAGATAAATTACACCCAAGCACAGAACAAATCGTACGAATAATCGAACCCACGATATCACCAACAGGCCAGTTGAACCATATTCAGAAAAACATATTGAATAACATACTCCCCTTATATCATTGAAGAAGAATATATTTATTAATGTAATGGTAGAGATGCAAAACACCCGGACGCGGGAAGTTGATTCCTAGTTCTTATCAGGATTCAATTGGAGTTTCCATTTGGTTCTTGATAAAAACTGATAGAAACAATTCATCCTCTTGCAAAATCATCGAAAAATTTTTATAACACTAGCTTCTGACAGCGGTTTCGCCCTTATGGTTTTTCCCTACAAACTTTGGACCTCATTTCATCTCCATAGGGGGAGAATTAAAAAAAAATTCCTCTCTTAGTGCTCGCCTAAATTGTAAAAGCAAAAAGGAAACCTTGTGCAAAATTTCACGCTTCTAGTCCCAGTAGTTTCAGTTGTGTGTTAATATATCAGTCAGTCAGTTTCTCCTTATGTCTGGGGATGTTTTCCGCACTTAGTCCTATGTGGACCATTGTACGTGGGTCATGGCAGTCATAACTTTAGGTGGGCTTATTCCAACCAGCCCACCTCTCTCCAAAAACTGATTAGGCCTCTCAGGTTTTTTCGTCAATGAGTGAGTTCGGGGATCCTAAGGTTCGTGTACGTGTCTCAGTGACACCTATGCAGTCCAGGAGCACATGCTCAATCGTCTCTTCTCCCTCCATGTAAGATCTGCACACGGGGCTGTCTGTTATGCCTATTGTGTGGAGGTGTTTATTTAGTGTGCAGTGTCCAGTGATGGTCCCCGCCACCAGGCGCAAGCTGCCTCTGTCCAGTCAGGTTCTCCTATTATATATATATATATAGATTAATTCACAAGACAGCAAGAAACCATACGGTTTGACAGCCAGGTTGGCGCGATGGTTAAGCGACTGACTGCTATGTTGCGTGTCAAGGGTTCGATTCCCGCATGGAACAAGTATTTTTATGGCCTGCAGATAGTTATTCCGTGTGCAGGTGTCTTGTGCATATGACATAACATGTTTGTGCATACACCAACAATATAGAAGTAGTTCCTAGTATGGGGCAAAGTTTTTTGAAAAATAAAAGAAAATTATTTTAAGCACATAACAAAACTAATAGAAGACTACACGAGACTACAATAAAGCATTAATAACTTTGCTATTACGAGCATTTCGTACAACAAAATATGAACAAAAAGTCTTTAGTTTTTGTCCCTTTTGTAATTAAGAGGTCGTTGGGCGGGTGCCAAATTTAGCCACAACTTCCTACGGCATTTATAACTTCACTATAAACCGCTTTCAAATGTCTATGCGCTAATGGGATGTTGTCTTATTGAAAGAGAAGTTAAGAAGAATAATAATTAGGATTTGTGTTCAGCGTCGCAAGAATTTGTTCTTTAACGAACATTTTTTATGTAGAAGCTTTCAAGGATTGTTTAAAATGATAAAATTACTTGATAGGATTATCTGTACATTTTTTGGCTTCTTAGAACATAAATTACCTAATTAATAGATTAGTTTCTGTTTTCTTTGAACGTCCCGATTTAGTATAAATATGGCTTTGTTTGTTACGAAGAATAACTGACCCCTAAGTCTTAGGCCTACATTTAGTTTAGGAGTTAGAGTACCTATTTATATTATAAAAGATACAAAACACAAAGAAACCAATAAATACTACACTGTTTAAAAAAAAAAAAGGATTAACGTACCTTTAATATAAAGTATATATTCTGAAAGAAAAATATTCCTACCATATAAAAAGGATGGCTGGTTTTAGAACTAGGAATACGTGGCATCAACACGCAGTATTCTAGAGACAAGACTTCCAGCATTGGAAACATATAAGCATAAGGATGATTGTCCAGAGGACACGGTGGAGCATACGGTAGAGTTGTGCTCTGCCTGGCCAGAGTGTCTACTGCGTGTCCTCGTGGGGGTAATCGGTGCCTATGTCCAACATTTGACGTCTTTCGGCTGAAATGATGATGGTTAGACACTATATTATATTTATTTTTTTTAGTTTTTAGAATTTATTTTTATAGCAATAACATAAGTACATAATCTGTGAAAATTTCAACTGTCTGTCAAGGTTCATGAGATATAGCCTGGCGACAGACAGAAAATCAATAGCTTAGCAATAGGGTCCCGTTCTTACCCTTTGGGCACAGAACCCTAAAAATACTTGTTTAAAAAATAGCTGAAATTGATTCAGTAGCCGATTTCCAGCTACTTACATGTCCAGGTTCAAGATTCAGTTTGTATGATTCAACTTAAACGACTTATATGTACCTAATATAGTGTGATACGATTCAACTGAAAGTTCAATACAAAGTTAGCCTGATTTACATACTCCTAACTGTAGGTAGCATTTCAAAACTTGTTAATAAATTAAACTTCAGCCGAATTGTAGTTTCAAACGTTTTCAGTACCTCCTAACATTGTTGAATGAGCCCTTGAATTTAGGTTAGGCCTAGCGGCCTGTTGATCCTAAACACCCTTTTGGGGTTACATGGAACTTGATATTGTTGAGGACTTTAACTCAACTTTATTTTATTATATATGGGTGGCCTACTGCTAACAATATAGAAGGTAATATTGGGGTAGATTACTTCGATCTATTACCACGCCTCTAAATTTGGTAAAGGAGTAGTACATGTGCAGTTGGTTCAGTGATAAAATGACTGGGTATCTAAATATAAACGAAGGCTTATAACATAAAAGTTTTAAGTATAACTTCAAAAGTATAGTACCGCGTTCAGGGATTTTTTTATTTATTGAGTGGGAAAATTATCTTATGACAAATCCCGCTCTTGGGCGGAGCGGGAGATAGTGTCAGACTTTTACTGACTAAAAACCCTACACTACCCGTGACCCCGACATCTCCTTGAGGCGCGCGTGGAACTACTGTTCCACGCGCGCCGTCGACGACTTGGGCTCGGTCCGAACGGTTACCGGACGGTCGGACGGCGAGCCACCTATTGCTAGCTGTCCGCAAGCCCGCGCCTACGGTGTTACTCTGTTCAAAGATGCTAGAGCGGAGACGATGAGTTGCGGCGACAATATCGATGCGCTTAATCATCGAATTTTTAGTCTAACACCATACATATATACCTGTCATTTTTACTTCTGTGATTTTCTATTCTAATAGATATAAAACAATTTATAAAATAATTTATTTGTTGGTCAATATATCTGAAATTACAGGGTGCCCACGCTCGACTATTAATTACGTCTTAAAATCATCACAATTTTTGTATGAGAGAGACTATGCTAAACAGAACAAACAGCGCTATCCCAATGATTCTCATTTGTTCATAGTTGTGTAATTTTTTTTTGTGTATAATAAAGTTTATTCTATTCTATTATATCGCTATCATGTATAGGTCTCCCCCGCCTATCACTATCATGGTATTATAAAATAACGAAAAAAAAAAATTGATAGAAAGAGATACAATTTTGAAGTGATAATCAATTTTTGTCAAAAGTACCTACTCTTTATCCCAAAAAAAAAATACACTTTTATAGTTACTCGTTTCTTTGAGAGAGGCTTTGAAAGACAAGCTGTAATAAATGACAGTTGAGATATTTATAGACTTGGTTGGTGAACTGACGACCTGGTGAGAATCCGAGGGATGCGAGACGCATAAGACCGGTCATTGTGGCGACACTAGGGGAAGACTATGTCCAGCGTTGGACGTCTTACGGCTGTAATGATGATGATGATGATAGACAGGTTATAAACGTCTTATGGCTGTAATGATGATGATAAAGATGATAGACAGGTTATAACTTGTGTAGTGGTAACAAAACTAAGTCTGTTAGTTCATGATTCATCAAAAATAGAAATCAAAACGTCTGCAAAGTTATGTGACAAATTAAAGTACAGTTTCAAAGTTTTGATTACACCAAACAACATGTTCATGTTGGTAACAAGCGAGTAATTTTAGAAATTATTCCTGATAGCGTGGCAGGTAACAGGTTTTTTTTTTAAATTAATTAAAACAACGACTTACATCACTGCATACCATCCCACCAGATGGTAAGCGGTGATGTTATCGTTGACGGTGAAGAAAGAAAGAAACAAAACATTTATTTGAGACTCGCACAGGACAAACAACAATAAAATAAAAAGTAACTACTTAATCTATAAATACTTAACTTAAAATAAAAAAATAAAAGAAAACAATATTAAAAGATAAAAAAGCGCACTAGTTTATTAAAAGCCTTGAAGTCATCTAAATCATAATCGGGCGGGAAGATCGCTGCAGGCAAATTGTTCCAGTCCGTGGATTGGAAGATAAAAGCGGGTTACGCCGACTCCACGAGACAAGACCAGGAAGAGAGTGATGATTCTTTATATTTTACTAGCTACTGCCAGTGACTTCGTCTGCATTTTTTTTTGAGGTGGGAAATCATTTAATAACATCTCTCGGTCTAGGATGGAGCGAGAAGGCGTCTTAAACTTTTATTGACAAAAACCACATCTATGTTCCTTCAGTTGCCTTTTACATTCTAGCACCACGAGTATCTTTTTCATACGTTTTTCCATGGACCTAGTTCGATTAATTTCATATCCGTTCAGTCAAACGGAGTAAAGGAGTAACACGTACACACACACACAAAAACTTTCGCCTTCAAAAAAGGGTGATTCAGTTTTCAATACCAGAAGTATGAATTAACGTAAGGGACATTTTTGCGTTTTGCGTAAAATAGCCTTACATCAATCATCGTATGGTACATTTTTAGATTTTAGGTAAATGTCCCTTACGTTATTTCATATTTCTACTCGTAGTATCGTTTTTTCACGAAGTAAACTAAAAGAGTACCTACTGGCAATTGAAGAATTTACCTATGTATCTCCACTGGGCATTGAATGCTGAATTGGAAAACTTAATACAACACAAATTTTCTCTTACATCTACAGTGTTCTGAATAGATTCAGAATTCAATTTGTTTTGAATTTGATTTGAAAATAAAGTATAAATGAAAGAGACTAAGCACTGATTTAACGGTACACCGATGGACCGATGACCTGATGAGGATCGCGAGAATCCGATGAATGCAAGACGAATCGGATCGGTCGTTATGGCTACACTTGAGGGTGGCCTGTGACCAGCAGTGGACGTCTTTAGGCTGCAATGATGGTGCTGAAGTACTAATTTAAAGCATTGCCTCTTCAAATCCACTACCGTGGTCGAAAATGCTCGATTCTTGCGAAATAAGGAACATGCATTGTTATTATTATAAGCATTGAGTTGTTTTAATATTTTATCGTTTTATTTATTTAATAATACTTCATGCAACACGAAAGTACATATTTGGACTTAATACAAATTTGGCATTCTCTCGTGCATAAAAAAAAGATTATTAGGAAAATAAGGGTTCTAAAGTGTGTATTATAATAAATAACAAAATAAACATACATATATAATTTAATATAATATATGCCTATATAATATGATTTTGTTAGTGTTTTAGAATAAAAATTTGACACGAATTTTTAAGCTAGTTTAGTTTTTTTTTTTTTCAGTTAGGAATCATCCAAACACTTCCCTCGCCTTATGGTAGGGCAAAAGGGCGTGTCAGATTTTTAGTTACTAAGACCCACTTGTATAGTGGCACTTGCGTTCCAGAACCACGATATCCCTTTCAGAAATTCTTGTGGTTCTAGTAGGTTGAGTGAACTAACCTAACACTGATCGAACATGATTTCGTTTTTTTTTAGATGACGTACCTCGAGGACTGGTTTGAGTGAGATGGCACGGGAGAAGAAAGTCTGGAAGGATTTAGGGGAGGCCTTGGCATCCCCTACATAGGAAATAAAATAAAAATCTAGAGTAAGCTACAAAGTTTTAAGTTAGTTCATTATATTACTAACACTGTCCAAACACGATTATGTATTTATTTTCGATTAAATGAAATTGTTTTTATTATTAAAGTTTTTTCATTTCCAATATGCTAACCTAACCTTTCTCAGACTAAAATTCTAAAAACAAAATGATATTCCAAATACATTCCATTTACTTTACAAACAACGCACGTTTCACTTATTAAACACCGCCAACAGTTTTCTTAATTAAACGCTATGCCACTACAAACTATTAGCAAGGATTAAAAACTTTCCAACACTCTATTAATAACAAGTGTTGGACGCAATATAAATTAATAATCCAACTCTCAACAGGGACCAAAAAGTTTTTTAATAACGCCGCACGATATAATTTGACACTCATTTTTGACTTTGGATTGAATAGCTGGCCTCATACGGTTTTAGCTATTTAATATAGCCACCAACTATTTTGCTTTGAATTTTCTAGTTAGCTGACTAGGGGCCCGAGCCTGCTATTTTTGTAAATTCATTATTCCAACACGATCCCATAGTCGTTTTGCTAAAAGTTCGTAATCTGCTAATTCATAATGATCGATCATTGATCGGTCAATGGTCTCGTAATAGAGTTGTGGTAGAATAACAATATCGAGCTTATTAAGAGCAATGACTGCACAATGACGTTCTAATGGTAGGTCACTGATCAAAGGAACTGTTAAAATTTTACCAGATTACCGCATACTTCAGATATTCATTTGTCAATATGTACGAGATTACCATTCTATGCCAATTCTTTCAATGGAGTGTCAGTGGTTAACTATTGGAAAGTCATAATGGCCATTATATTAGTAGATTACCAAACTTGTCAAAATCAACAACTATGAAATCAATGATAGACAATTCTGACACTATTGTAATAGCAGACTTGAGGCCCAGTTAGCAAGCGTGAGAAATGAAGCAGTCACTCTTATGTAAAACATTTAGGTACATATTGGCATTCGTAGGCTGGATATTGAGTAAATCATCATCATCATTTCAATCGAAAGACATCCACTGTTGGACATAGGCTTCACCAAGCGTCACCATAACGACCGGTCCTGTGCGTCTCGCATTCATCGGATTCCCGCGACCCTCACCAGTTCATCGGTCCATCTGTGTAGGCTTTCCAACAGATATCCAGTCACTACTCTAGAACCTTTCGGCCCTATCTACCATCAGTTCCGCCAGCAATGAGGCCTGCACTACCACTTAAGTTTGACGATTCTTCGAGCTATGTCAATAACCTTGTTTCTCCTGCAGATATTTTTATTCCAGTATAAAAGAAGTTTTCAAACTTATCAGTTTTCGTTTGTAAGATACTTGAGGTATAGTTGTTTAACAGGGAAAATAATCATCCTACGTAGTAGTTTCAATATTAGTATGAATACATGAGCAAGGTACACGAACGGGACATAACACATGGCCACCTTGACTGGTGCAACTAAAAAAAATTTACAATATGATTCGGAGTTTTTGACCACTGCGGTTTCACTTGAATCTGTAACAGTAAATCAACGTGTTCTTGATAGTAAAAGCTTGGTCAGTTATTTTAATAGAAGCAGAACTTGGCGGTATGCCAGGTAAAAGTTAGGATAAAAAAGATCATGTTCCTGACTGCACTCTTGGCAAAATTAATCGACTTTCAAGATGCTTTCTACTGCGTCAATGGTTATAATGTAGCAAGGATTTAATGCATACACACCCTTAAATACCCCGTAGTATTTTTTTTAAAGTAATAAGTTATCCTAATTGTAGGCAAATCTTAAAGAAAGAAAGAAAAGAAAGAAAATATGTTTATTTGGCAAAATAATTGATTTACAACTAAAAAAATAAAATAAAAATAAGGAGAAATAAAATTAACAATAAAAAGAAATACAAAATATGTCTCACGGCTACGCCAAATAGGTCCAGTTCAGCATAATGCCAATCTTCTATATATATAAAAGCGAAATACCACTCACTGATTAATCACGAAATCTCAGAAACTATAACCTACTAGTACCTACTGCTAGTCAAAAAGAGCGCATTTTGAGGGTAGTATTAGTTCTTCTGGAAAACTATAACATCCCACCTATACGCACAAAACGTTTTGGGAACACATTCATTGTGAGTACAGCTAAGGAGTGGAATTCCTTGCCGGAATCTATGTTTCCTGATGGCTACAACCCGGGAATCTTTAAGTCAAGAGTAAATAGGTTACTTCTAAGTAAGCGCGCTCCATCGTCGATCGCATCGTCGCTTTCCATCAGGTGAGATAGCGGTCAAGTGCCTATCAAGAATAATTAAAAAAAAAAACAAACTAGTTCACTTTACAGTTGGCATAAAAACCTTCATAATGCACCAAAAATAATTAAAACCGCGAACAGTACAATATATTTCGGTTCAAAGATCTTTATCGGTCATGGGACAATGAAATGGCCATTGTCTCCCATCATTATGGCAAGCCACTTCCGTTTCGCTGATGGTTTCCGTTCCCTCCTTTTATCTTTTGCAGCATATGCAGAGTTGTGAGCTCGTAATTTTACAGGACAGATACTTAAAATGTCCGCAAAGGAATTGTTATGTTAGTTTGGACGGTTAGCGTTAACTCGCTAGTGAAGTGAAAGATATTTTTTTTTAACTCTGGGCGGAGCGGTAAGGCATAGCATAGCATAGCATAGTCTTTATAATGTTGGGACTCAGGCCTCCTCTCAAGGAGAGGGAATGGGCCGTAATCCACCATACGGGCCTAGTGCGGGTTGATGAATGTCACATGTCTTCGAATTTTAGGTTCTAGGACATGCCGGTTTCCTTACGATGTTTTCCTACATCGTTTTGAGAGCAGTGGTGATGAAATAAATTACACAAAGTAATGCGCCTGGCTGGGTTTGAACCCGCAACCTACAACTCGTAAGTCGGGGCCGTTACCACAGTCGGAGCGGTAGGTCGTGTCAGACTTTTACTGACTTAAACCACACCTGTGCTTTTCAGTTGTCCTTTGCGTGAAAGACCTAGAAAAAAATTCAATTTCGCATACATGAAAAGCGGGACTCCACTTATACAGCGCAAAAATATATCTTGAAAAAGGATTTAGAAAACCTTCCAGTCTAGTGTGTTTCTAAATATAGAAAAAACTGTTTTTAGGTCATACGAATATTATTTGTTCCGTACAGGAAGCGGTCTTGCGACACGCAGCGCACCAGCCGTACCTACTTACCTGGCGACATGCGCATGATCTAGATTAGGTACTAAGCACACTACTGCATGATGATATTTCGTTTACATTATGATAAATGATATTTTTGTCATTTCAAACTAGATGAGGCCGGTGTTTCCTAGCTGACTACCTTGAGAAGAAACACCGAAACAAACTCAGGGGTCAAAGTCTCTTTTAAAATCCATACAGCTAATATTTAATGGTCAAATCACATGAGAACCATGCAGATTTGTCTGAGATGGTTTTTTGAAGAAAGAGCCATACAGATTTGAGTGGACCTGTCCAGTCAGTGCAAGCATTTGTCAGTATTCGTAAAGCTCAACCCAAGACTACTAAGGAGCTCAACGACTTAACGAACAATACCAAGGAAAGGACATTTGGGTAGGCCACAGAATGTACTCAAATTGCCAGACATACGTTAAAATTACTGAAAAGGAAAAAAAAAAGCAATCAACAATGTCCTCACGTTAACAATAATAAAAGGAAATATATAATTTACAAAATGTAAAGTAAAGTAAATATTGATGTCCAAAATTAATAGAAATAAAAATGTCAAATTGCAAAATAAAAATAATCTACAATATCAAATTGTAAAATAAATAAATAATAATAAGCAAAATTGAAAATAAAAACAAAAGAGAAAAAATAAAACAACAGTTGTAGTGCGTACTGGAGCAGGTCAATCCCAAGCCTATTATACTGAAATAAGCCATTTGGATGGTTTTTCAATACCTAGTCCCATATTTTTTTAACTAAAGAATAAATATGGCCATTTAACATGTTTTCAATACAACACATTAAAGCATTCACTTAACTCCTGTCTATCCAAGATCGGAAGCGAGAAGGCAGAAGTGAGTAAGGGTGCCAAAAGCCCCACGTCTTACATTATCACGAACAGACAGTCAAACAGTTAGCAACTTTATATTTATGTTTTGTACAGCAATAATACAGAACTGGGGATATTGCTCTGAGGAGCTTGCTGGTTGGAATATGGCCAAATCTGAGACCGCGTGGCCTTACTATGGGACTTCATTTTGCTTGTTCGCCAGGATAGAGCTGACTTCTTGTAACTATGTGCTAATCATATTTATGTAGTCAAAATTTAAAAAAAAAACGACATCCCAAAATTGTCCACAAAAATTTGTCATAATTGAACTAATTATTTATAACAATTGCTACTAAAAAATACTACGCGCAGTGTTTTTCCATTGTTTTTAATTCATAATCAGTAGCCTGTACAATATTTCCATAAATTGAGTGGCATTTTGGGATATAAACAAACGCTAATAACTTTGCTGTTTATGAATATTATTTATTGAGACTTTACTTAAATAACAACGAGACCTTTTCTAATAAGCCTTTTAAGTATTTGTACTAATTAAAAACTAGTGGTGTATATATGATTATGATAATAAAAAATATAATCAAAAAGATACCATCGTATCCAAAACTTTAGATAATATGCTTCTAAACAAAACTGAATTGCATTTTTTTATTAAAGTGCAGCATTATCGAGATAACATACTCGTAGTAACACAAGAAGTGCAATCTAGTCGACCTGTGGATTATCAGCTTCCGGAAGCATATTAACTGTTCAGTTATTTTTTACTGCCCCTGCCATTAGTTAGTGACTTGCATTATAATGTTTCTTTGGGTTAACGTCTAAAACAAATGTTGTAGAGTTAGCAGCTTGTGAGTTGAAAGTGTTTAGTTAGTTTAGTCTGGTGTGGTTGTGATTTAGTAAACCTACATATATTGTATTTTACTGATGTATTGCAATTATGATATTCTCTTCAGGTCGATTTTTATTTTAGATAGCTGTAAAGACTGCTTTTTTATTTTGTTTCTTCCAATTTTTTACATTGAATAGTAGTCACGTTGTTAATTAATTTTTTCTCTGCTAAATCTTCTCGATATGCAGAGACTCGAAAATATATTTTTTTCAGCCTACAATATGTCCAACAACTGGACAAAAGTCTCCCCATTTTCTGCTCTATTTGTAAACTAGTGTTATTTACTTTAACTTATACTAGGTGATCTCTTGTCATGTTTACACCTCGAATATATCAGATCGCTATACCACCTTTGCTGCTGTTGATCTTGACGGCGACGTCCTCCCTCAGGTGTCGTGATCTTCGCTCATCGGTTGGAGTGCATTCGTACGATGCGACCAACACACTCCCATTTCAGCCTGTTTTTTTTTTTCTTTAACATCTGCTACTTAAGCTTTGAATCGCTGAGCAGTGTTTCTAATATAATCGCTTAACACCTATTGTACTGTGATCCATTGCCCGTTGAAAAATTTTGAGTTTGGTCTTGTTCTCAGATTTAAGATAAAAGTAACTAAAGGTGCCTCAGATCGTTACATTTTGACACATGTTCGCCGATGGCAACCATTTTGAAAACAAAATTAATTCAAAATTTTCTGTGTAGACTGGTATCCGATCTAAAAATAACAATTGAAACCAGTATCAATCACAGCACATAACTTCCGTGGTCCCTGCGTGATTGCTCTGTGTTTTCACGTTGGTTGTTCCATTAACAACAGATATGTGGTTGGTCGTGACGATTCGGTGAAAAGTTATATCGAAAAAACAACAAAAAGGTTGCAAAGGTGAACAGTAAAATGAGGTGTTTGTGCTGTTATGTGCGATATTGAAAAAGTTTGGGGTGTACTTATGGCCAATAAAAAGACAAGTCATGAGTTCGCGTTACTTTTATCAGAATTCAATATCTTGTTTAGGGACTTGCATGGTCTTACTAAAGCCAATTCCAGTAGATGATGGAATCTGTCGTATACTCGCGCATTTGGCTGCACTTTAACTACCTCGTTGGTATCGTGGTTGCAAAGCATGACTAAGTGCAAAGTTCTATAGGGTTTGATTTCTGGGTCGAGTACCTAAAGTTTTTATTAGGAATTTTTCAGTAACTAGTAGCTCGGAGTTTAAAAGTCGGTGGCATTACACCCCCGTGACTCGGAACGCACGTAATATTGTTGGTCTTGCGCCTAATCTCTTCCTGATCATATCAGATTGCCATTATATCAGAATATGTGAGTAACGGAACAGATAATGCACCTGTGTTTGCGCACACACTTATGCATTTTTATATCTCCTGCGTACTTGGCTACTCTCCGTTAAAGTTGGTCCATAGCCGTTTGGTTGGGAGGAGTACAGGCATCAAGAGGTACAAAGCCTAGTAAATACTTTTACCAATCAAAAATATAGCCTAACCCTTCTACTTGAATACTTTGGTACTTATAGTACATACCATATCTGCACATTAGTCGCTTCATTGCCAGCATCTATCCATTCTTACTTGCTCAAAAACTTGGCATCATAAATAATAGATACTAATGAAATCTTATCCATCTCTAACACAGTGCCAGTGTGGAGCCGCTGCACAGGACATGCGTCATTTGCTATGCTGTCCATCCTGCACAACCACCTGCAGTTTTCAGGATCTATACGAGGCCAATAACAGAGCCGTAGAGGTTGCCAAATACTGGTCAGAAAAAATTTAGTTAGAGTACATCGACACGAAAAGAAGAAGAAGAAGAATGAAATCTTTATTTCAAAAAACACACGAACATAAAGAGAACCATACAAATACACAAAACCTAAAATAAAGGCTACTGGATTGTTCGAAAGAATTACTGTGGCCCTAGAATGCAAAAAATACGGGTAGATTTTAGTCAGTAAAAGCCCAGCACTCCTTTTCACTCTAAGGGTTCCGTACAAACTATCTTATGTAAATAGTTCAATTCCCGAATCGAGTCTCGAAGATTTTTCCGAATACAAAAAAATGTTTTTTTTGTGTGACTACAAATTTCCAGTTTTCCGATGTATTCCTATACTTATACTATAAGACCTTGCTTCATGCCAAATTTCAGGGTTCTAGGTCAACGGGAATGCCTATGAATTTCGATTTCCTTAGGAGTGTCAAATTTATGATTCTGAGACTTCTGATGATATGACAGATTCAAGGGACCGCAGACCTAAGTATATGGTTTTAATTTCACCTCGATACCTTTACGCGTTCTCGAGATAAAGGGTATTGACAGACAGACATACAGACGGACGGTTCCGTTTTTTTCCTTTTAAAGTACGGAACCCTAAAAACAAACACGTAACATAAAAAGCGGCCTTTGTGCAATCGAAGAAATTTGTAAGTCCATTTTTAAAACGAGCACCTAGCAAAATTTCAGAGGAGTCGCTTCTTATTATTACAATCTGTGGTAAATGCAGGTAACTTCGGCCAAGTCGCATTATGCCCCTCATTCCGACCACGCTTATTGCAAATGAGCTCCGAGACACTTCTCGAGAAATGCATCGGCATGAATGTAAGATGGCGACGGAATTGGAGTCCTAATTTTGCAATGAGATTATTATAATAACAGTTTTAAGGAGGATGTTCTAGCGGTTGGAGGGTTGCGATGGAAAAAAATTGCATTGAGTTTTTCTAATGTTTGGGGTCCCACATATAGCATTATCTATATATATAAAAGGGGAAACTGACTGACTGACATATCAATGCACAGCCGAAACTACTGGGATTAGGAGCATGAAATTTTGCACAAGGCTTCCTTTTGTGACGTAGGCGAGCACTAAGAAAGGATTTTTCAAAATCCACTCCCTAAGGGGATGAAGCGGGGTTCAAAAGTTTGTATGGAGAAACCTACGTTTACGCGAGCGAAGCTGCGGGCAGAAGCTAGTTATATATAAAAAGGAGAAATTGACTGACAGATATATCAACATACAGCCGGGACTAAGAACGTGAAATTTTGCATATGGCTTGCTTTTATAAAGTAAGCGAGCACTAAGAAGCCGTTTTTGGAACTTCAACCTATAAGGGGGCGAAATGCCAATTTATTTGAAAGTTAGCCCAAATAATTACTTAAGGTAACCCGAATGGTGGCTGCTTATTATTTGTTTTTTAAAATTACCCCCAATAAAACAAATTAAGTGGTTAAGTTCGTATAGAGGAAAAATGGAGCCCTAATAGGATCACTTTGTTGTCCGTCCGTCTGTCTGTCTGTCTGTCATTTAAGACCCTTTATCTCGAGAACGCGTGGAGGTATCAAGAAATTAAAATTAAAACTTTATTTACGATTCGGATAAAATCTTCGTAACTCAATTCGGGAATTAAACTGTTTTCATAGGTAAGTTTGTTCGGAACTCTTAGTGCGCTAGTCCGACTCGCACTTGCTCGGTTTTTTTTTTAACTTCATTCCCACTCTTGAGCAAATACCTCCCTCCACTCCACACATCTTTCGCGCGCCCGGGCTTTCTCTTGTCAGTTCTGGTGGAATCTGTCTAGTTCGTCGCGTTATCTCCTTCGTAGTCTGCCGCGACCCCATCTCACTGTTTCAGGGCACCAACTTTGTATTACTGGCCCATAGTTTGTCGGGAATGCGGCAGACATGTCCTGCCCAGACATATCCTGCCAAAAAATCGTACTCGGTACAAATTCTATTATACATTTTTTTAAACTGTCCTCAAGATACGGTTTTAGGACTGTTAAACGAAGTCACTGGTAAAGTGCTTTTTAATAATAATTATAATTAGTCTTACAGTGTTTCCATGGTAAAGTTTTTCATCTTTAGATGGATTTTTTTTAATATTTAGATGGTAAAATCATCCAATGACATGACCCGCTTTTGGGCGGAGCGTGAGGGCGTGTCAGACTTTTAGTGACTAAAAACCCTGTCATATTCCTTCTTTGCCTTCGTCCCACGGCCAAGTTTTCGTTTCAGAAACGAACCCTTGCTCAGTAGGCTTCGACCCTGCTGGGCTCCTACGGTTTGCTGACATCTCCTTGAAGCGCTCGTTGAACAGTGCTCGCCGTCGAAGACTTGGGCTCGGTCCGGACGATTACCGGACGGTCGGACGGCGAGCTACCCGTTGTTCGCCGTCCGCAAGCCCGCGCCTATGGTGGCCAGAAATCGGGATCGGGGTCCTGGCGGCTGGGTCTTGAGGGTCACTCCTACGCGCGTGCACGTGCGGCCTCCTCCTATGCTAGCATTACTGCTTTAGGAGAAGGAATGGGTCATAATCCAGCACGCGAGCCTAGTGCGGGTTAGTAAAGTTTTACGTCATTAAAGTTAATGACTGGGAATACTATGACTAACTGTGTTCGGTTTCGGTCTGTCAAAGAGTTGTAAATTTAGAATTAAAATAATACCCAACTTATGTATTTTTTTAAATTTTATATATCTTATCTTTGTCACTACTGAGCAAAGGGCAACTTCTTGTATCGGTTGCACCATCCATCCTCAGGCTCCCATTTTGAGGAGACTTTTGCACACTTAGAGCATGCAGCTGACCCACCTATTACTATTTTAGCCTGGCAACCTTTTTTCCTACGTCTATGATCCCCATGTTTTAAGTACAGCATGGTGTTCCTTATTCTGTCACTTCTTATAACACCCAGGATGCTGAGCTCCATTACTCTTTGACAAACCCCAAGACAAAACTGTTTAAAAGTCTCTAATTACTTGTGTATTAATAGTTTTAAGAGAGGATCTATAAACAGGCATGTAGCGTACCTGTTTTCCATGGGTATTCTGAAAGGTTTAACCCCATGGGTATTTCGAAAGGGAACTTTATGAGTAGTCCGAAAGGCAACCCTATTTATTGGTAGTCCGAAGGGAACCTCAAGGTCCTGGAACACAAGGCAAAGAAGGACAATAGGGGTGGTTTTAGTCAGTAAAAGTATGACAGTTATTGGATCATTCCCCATATTAAAAAAAAACCGTACCTGTTGTCGGTGATGGACTGGTAGTGATAGAAATAAAAGTCGTTAGATACAAATTACATCTATTTTATTGTAGTTCTTTCCTTTCTCTTCTTACGATGACATTATTATGGCACAGGCTTACATTAAATATAAATAATATGACTAAAGAAATCGGAAAAATTAACAGTTCATATTTCATCTATCGATTTATGTACATTCTTTGAAAACCGAGATATTTGGTCATTACCATAACCAGGGAAATAAATTATTACGTAACTTCATCATTATTGTTTCTACACGCACATACACACACATAACCACTGCTGGATATAGGCCTCGCTCAAGTTTCACCACAACGACCGATCCTGTGTGTCTCACATCCATCGGATACCTGCACAATCATTCCCAGAAAATCGGATCTTTCAATTTGCCTGCTGAGGTCTTCCCGTCCAGCTATAATTTAGGTATCTTCAAGGCTAGAGTGAATAGGCTCTTAATAAACTAGTGCGCCTGACCATCAATGATTGCATCTCCGCTTACCATCAGGTGGGATCGCAGCCAAGCACTGGTTTATATCAAATAAAAAAAAAAAATCTTTGCTAAGGTTGACACATTTATAGAAGACCTTATCGTTGCATATCATGAAGTTTAATAACTTTCATTGCCCATATAAACTCACGGTGACAAATGACAAATGATTCATTTCTTGAACTTGCATATTTGAAAAAATTATTTTCTATGAAAATAATGTAAGTTTTATCGTTTTGATACGGCATAATATCACATAAAATAAGATATAATATTTTTTTCCGAAATCAGGGCGTTTGTTAAAAAACCAATTTGTTAGGTCAATTAGACCGATTCTAGCAACTACAACCAATCCTCAGGTTCATCATGGCCTCAAGTAAATCAAAATATTATCTACTTACAATTTTGTCATAACAATACTTGCTTCTTAAATACCTAAGTATCATACAATTAAATTCATAAATGCGTTAATTTTGTTCGAAAATGCTCTTTAATGAGTGAGTTGTTTCTTTTTTCATTATAAATTGTTTTTATAAAAAATCTTTTTAAAAAGACTACCTAGCTACTATTTACAAAATTGAGTACAAATGCAGCATTAAAGAATATAATTTTTCTTTCTTGATAAATAATACTTAAGAAGAGTTTTATTTTTAAAATAATACCCTCTTGTAAGTAATCTAAACACTCTGGTATTTTATACAGCAGGATAAAATACTTATTTTTGTAGTCCACTCAAATTGTCATTCAAACCAAATATAGATAGTCTATTCCCTAAAATTAGAAATTAAAATATCCGGCGGTTTTTTCGATGGTGCCTGAAAAGAAGAAAAAACTTTAAATAAATTGAATATAATTTAATACAAATAGAATAAGAATATTTTGTAGTTTGAAAAATTACATTTATTTTGTTATTATTATTTGAATGGGTTTAGTATCTGGAACTTACACTTAGAAGAACTTTCACTGTACCACGTACAGTAAAATCTAGGTATTTTACAGGTTTAACTTATGTTATTTTCTGTTTAATCCTTGCATTATCATCATTATTTAGGCCTAGGTGTAACTTTTTTACTCTTGACTTAGAGACCCCTACATTTAAACTAATAATAAGAATAATATGATTTGTATTAAAGACTTACCGTTTACGTCTCGATGGCTTTGTAGGTACTGGACCATAGTATGCTTCTACTTCAACACAAAGAATTATAAATTTACTATCACAGGGATGACTGAAAAAAAAAAACAGCAGTGTTACAAAATTTTTCACACACAGATAAATTCGTTTTTCAAGTGCAAATTGACGTTTGGTTTAACGCAATCAAGTACGTTTAAAAACTTATGATAGGGCCTGGTAGAACCGATGTTTCCCAGGTCTACGGAATTATACGAAAGAGTTACCGCTACTCAGGTACGCAAAAGACAACTGAAAGAACAGGTATTTTAGTCAATGAAAGTCTAGGAATATAGGAGTGTATTTTAGTCAGTAAAAGCCTGAGACGCCCTTCCGCTCCACGCTGGAGATCTCCCACCTTAAAAATATTGGCTGAGCTGATACTTACATTTCTTGATCGAGTAGTCGATCCTTATTTAATGAAGATGCAAGTCCATTGTAATATTGCGTACCACTTCTCCAATTGTTGCAATTGTAAGCTAGATTCGCGGAACCATTAAAGTTATTATAGGCGCCATGCCAAACAGTTTTATTTGGCCTGAAAACAAAAAAAAAAATGGGATAAATATTATAATAAAAAACAAAATTTTAAGTTTTAAATAACAGTTAAAGGAAAGAAAGATTATCAAATCTTTGCTAAGATTTTCAAAGTAACGCATGTTTTCAGTTTTACGAAAATAGTCAAAAATTGTATTTGATTAATAGTATAATCTATAGCCACTGTTTGAATACAAATATGAAAAACAAAAGTTACATACAATAAAAAATTTAAGAATATTAAAAAATAAATAGAATATTTAATGAAAAGTACGAAATTTTCAGTACCGATGAACGATGATTTTCAAAATAACGCATTTATCTTTAGTTTAACAAAAAAATATCAAAAAATTAATTCATTAATAATAATTATTAAGTAATCTGTGGCCACTAGCCTCGAATAAAAATATTAAAAGCAATAACAACGTGTGTGAAATACGTTGGTTTCTAAATAAAATTGAGTATTGAAAAAAAATTCGTAGTAGATAATATTATTATTTTTATTTATTTGTGGCACAATAAACAGCTACAATATACATATAGAAAAAAAAAACAGTACAAATGAGTTTACAATATTACAGCCAGTGGGCTGTAATATAAGTAAGTATAAGTAGTGCATGTGCAGTGGCACATGCACTACTTAGAGCACATATTTATTAAACACCGAGCGAACGCCGTCGTTCACTCTTTCATTGTCTTTTTATTGTGTCTCTAATTACGGTATTCGATAGGGTAAAACTTCAACGTCTATAAAATTACTATTGTAAGTGTCGACCATTCAACGAGTAGGTACGGTAATCCCGAGTTTGTGCGACAACTGTTCACAGCAAATAGTGTTCCGGCTCGAACACTAAGCAAGTTGACTGTGCGGGGCACTGTGAAACATAGTTTACTTGTAAGCTCAATCGAGTCAAAGTTATTATGGACAACATTATACAGTATAGTGGCTTCTTTAGCAATTTTTCGTATGATAGATATGTCTTATGCCATCTGAAGCAGTACATGGCACGAAGAAATTTACGCTGGACTTTCTCTATCTCATTCACGTTTTTCAAATAGAACGGATTTCAAACTGCAATCGCATATTCAAGTTATGTATGTATTAAAGTTTCATATAAATAAAGATGGATAGAGAGGCGTTTGAACTCAGTGGATATCTTCATACATTTCAAAAGAGTTATTGACTATTTTTTTCACGTGCTGATCATACAACTTGTACTCAAAACCGATGACAGATTTGTTTTTTGTAAAATTCATACAATGACACTTGGAAATACTGAGATGTAGTTTGTTATCACGGCAATCTTCTGTGAGTCTTTTGAGGTCCTCCTGAAATGCCAGACAATCCTCCTTAGTGTTAATGATCTTGAAGGCTTTCAGATCGTCTGCATATAAGAGGAACTTTGTACTTTTAAAGTACTTCCCAATGTCATTAATATAAATAACAAATAAAAGTGGTCCCAAGATTGAGCCCTGTGGAACTCCCGATGTTATCGACATAAAGTTACTCTGATATTCATTCACAACCATCCTCTTAGTCCTACTCTTATCATAAGAAGAGAACCAGTGGAGTAAATTTCCTCGTATGTCATTGAATGCGATTTTATTAAGTAAGGTCTCATGATCGACTTTGTCAAATGCCTTCTTAAAATTTCTGTAAATCGCGTCAATTTGTAGACGTTTAACAATATTTTCAAAAAGAAAGTTATTAAAGATTATTAAATGGGATAGAGTAGACCGGTTTTTTTCGAAACCATGTTGTTCAGGGATGAAAAAATTACGTAGAATAGGGTAGATCTCACTATGCACTAGTTTTTCAAAAAAATTTGATAAGGTCGACAGAATTGAGATGGGGCGATATTGTTCAATGTCATGTCTGGAGTTACCTTTATGCACGGGCGTGATATTAAAGTGTGAAAGTGTAACATACGGTTGCAAACTAGCGTTACAACCTACGTGATCTTGGTTTATTTGTTTGGTTTATGTTGCAGCTACATGGATGTAAACCGCGCGCCAACACGTTCGTTGGTTGGGAAAACGCGCCTCCCGACCAAGTGTGTTGAAGGTCATGGATTACAACTGCTGTCTACACAGATTGAGACTAGCAAGGTCACCTTGGTTGGGACGTTGGTTTGCAATCGTTTGGTCACCCCTTTACGCAAGGAATATTACCACTTACCAGTTGGAGTCAATCATAACACTTTTGCCGCTGAAACTGAAGATAGTTGCTGGATTTGGAAAGTGACCTCTTCCATAGAAAAGGTTCTGCCAGGAAGTAAATAAAATAGACCCGTTTAAGTTAACAACTGGAGCATGCCAGTCAGACCTTTGTACTAAGTGGATGAGATCCTGATCGCTGGAAAAATGAAAAAGATTATTGAAGGAATTTTCAGTGAAAGAAAAAATTAAGGAAAAAACAATTTATTTGCGCGAAATGACGCAAATCTTAAGACTAGCTTACAATCATAGTTATTATATATCTAGGGAAAATATGCGTCACATTCGCAAAAAACAGTCGAACGCTCAGCATAAAACCATGGTCCCATGTATAATGCAACAAGACAGCGCTAGTTTTCAACGCGGGCCAGTAGCGGTGTATTGTGTGCTGATGTGTAAAACAGTACCGATCAATCTGCCTTGTTTCACCCGCATCTTTGGTTATTGTGTTCTCGGGTCGACTATAGTTTCTATTCCGAACATAAAGTTTTTTATAATTCGTCTGGTAGTTAAAAAAAAATCTTCCGCTTTGTTACATTAGTATGTATGAAGCGACTGTCTTCCACTACCCAGTAACTGAGTAAAACAAGTACCAAGTAACAAGTATCTTTGTTTCTAGTATTGTTTGATTATTTTGGAATATTTATTATTATTTACCGTGTCGCTAAAAATGGTTTAAACGTTGCCCCAAGTTTGTTCATTTTGCCCTGTTGGTAACACAGCTGATCTGCGGCTTCGCGTCCGTATTTCAAATGAGTTATTATTTTGCCTGGGTAAGGGCTATTCAACGCAGCCATTCGTATCTAGAAAAATCAGATAAAACAAAATTAAACATAAGAATACATAGCAAGAGTTTTCAATTCATCCGGTACATTCCTATGAGATAATCAACGGAATTATCACGTTTTTGAAAACCTATCTCCTCCTAAACGGCTTGAATGATGTGGATGCATATGTATATTTGAGTGTATCCCTAGATGGTTTGAAAACACCTGCGAAAATACCAGAATAACATAGGTGTTAAAATAGAACGGATGCTCTCATGACAGTTATGGTGGATCTAATTTTACCTATAATAATATGAAATTAAAAACATGTACATAGCTATACTGACTACAGCAAACGTACCTATTGTTATATTTTTACTAGTGGTTGGATAGCTAGATTTTCGTCTGAAGAAAAATGAGAGTCCGATTGCAGCGCCATCTGCCAGTACCAATTTAGAGACTACACGATTTTAGGGACCCCTCAAATGTACACACAAAATTTCATCCATATCGGTTTGGGAGGAGACAGGTAACAAACACAGGTACAGAAGAATTATAATAAAGATATGTTTTGTATACAAGAAAGAAAGAACGTAAAATTTAAAGAATTTGTTGTTCTTTAAATTGGTACTTACTACTCCTCTACGCGGTTCAGGTGCATAAGAAGACGGCCTTAACGTAGTATTTGGTGGTGGTGGTGGTGGTGGCAGTGGCCTATGAGTGGTGTTTATGATAGTAGGCGGTGGCTTAGGAGTGGTAGTAGTGGTTGTAGTGGTTGTGCTTGTTGTAGTCGTAGTGGTAGATGTTGGTGGCGTTGGTTTGGGTGTGGTAGTCGTCGTGGTGGTAGTTCTTTGGTCCAGTAATGATGCCATCTGTAAGACAAAAACGTAATGCGATTATTTAAAGTAGCATTTTGCTAAGTGTAGGTAAGATAGATGTAATACATAAAAATATGACCAAGTTATATTAAAAGAGTTAGAATAAAAGATTAAAATGAAAAAAAAAACGATGTACCTAATTTTTTTTATTTAAGAGGGGTGATGTGGTGTGAAGTCACATTCATTAGCACATAACGTATAGCACATAGTTTAAGTTAAGATAAATGTTTTCGTAGCTTTATAAGCATTTTTCACATACAAACTAAGTATATGTCGTGGCCAGATCTTAGAAATTGATCACTTCACGATATGGCCAAGTGAAACTGGCCATATCTCATAGATGAACTGCGAGATTGTTTTAGTACCTAAGTAAAAGTCTGACGCTCTTCCAAAGCGGGAAGAGTCATTTAGGAGCCAAAAGAAATGTGAAAATTGAATTATCCTTGAACGATGTCTTCAAAAACTATATTCATCTAAACTAATACTTTGAGCTATTAGTTAAAAATTCTGGACGGTAGCTTCTAAAAAAAATAATATTTTTCTCGTTCGAAAATCTTCACAAAAACAAAAGTACTAATTGAAACATTTTTTTTATTACACACAAAATTCAAACAGTTTCAGTTAATTGGGTTAGCTGTCAAGCCTTACAAATACAATTATCACTTTAAATTTTCTGTAGATATGGCATATGTTTGTTTCTTTTCACAGTATTTGACTTTTACAGAACAATGTCTGTTACCAACTAGTTTCAGATAAAACACATAACCTAAAATGACAACATTAAATTCTATTTAAAAGATTTCAAAAATACTCAGCCAAAAGCAACACACAATATGAAAAACTATTACATATTCAGAATCAATAAATTCTATTTACCTCAACATATCGCCAGCCGTTTTCAACCCGAAGAAGCAATATTTTCTCTAGTAAAACGTATGCCAACGTACCGAGCTCTGTTTTCTCCGTTCGCTGCAAAAGGAAACCAATTATGTACATATAGTACCTATTGTTCAAAGTAATGGAACTGTTCAGGTAGAAATATTTCGCATTGAATAGTTTTCTTGTTTTCATGTGCTTGTTTTTAACTTTGGGTTCACTTGGTTTGATGTTTATTTTGCTATTGCTGTTGCTAGCGCACAATAGGAGGCTAATCCCCGATTTCTGATTTAAGCATTTAAAATTGAGTATTACTCAAACACTATTTTAGACTGAAAACCAGTAAAAAATTGGTATTTAAGTAGGTTTTAAGACGTTTTTAACTCAAAATACACAGTTCAGAAATCCGCCCTTATATATATTATAGTAGTAGTAGGTACATATATCTATGGATGAGCGACCTTCAGAACATATCGAGATCTCTCCGTACCTAGAAAAGCATGTTAATCCGGTGGTCCTGGCTGCCATTTTTGTAGATCTTTGACCGTCCTTAAGGATAGTCAGAAAACAAAAAAAAAAAAAATACACCAGTCTTATTAAAAGGTATTGTGTTGCTCAATTACACTCCATGTAAAATACTAATATTCAGCAGCATTTGATTTGACTGGACTCCAATCCCAACGTAGTTGGGAAAATCTAGGCATTTTGTTTATAACACATCAATTAGAAGAAAATTTTGTTATCTTTGGACCTTTGGCTATTAGTACAAAAGTAAGAAATTTTTCTGCGAGGTCAGTTTGGTTTAACCTGTAGCAACATCTATGGCGTCACATAAGAACTAATCCTGCATCGCGCAATCAAAGTTCTCCGCGCGATTAGAACAGCCCGAAATCATCTATCGGGCAGTTGCCCACCAGACATAACACCCGTCCGGTCGGAGGATCCACCCCTTTCAACTGAGGTTTGCGGGACTTTACTCTCTGTTCTGCATACCTCCAAAAACCCATGTTTATACCAAATAATTAGACATAAGTTTAAACTTTTGGTTTTTAAGTTCAGTAGATTGTCCATAAAAACGTAGGTACAAAATAAAATATTTCGCTTGGCAAAAAAAAGTCAGCTTGAAGGACCATTTTTAAGCTTTATACCTCTAAACTCTAAGAAAATATTAAACTTTGCAAATTATTTTCGCAGTTTTAAAACTATTTATAAGACATTACCTTCAGTAGTCCGCGTTTCGTTCTATAAACAACAGTGTTCAGTGTGTACCAGTCGTCATCGTCAATTAGATCCTCTGGAAAACATTCAAACAAATTTATTCAAATCAAGTTGGCAATAGGTTTTTAATTTATTTTTGTTTTTGTGATTTCTTTTTAAACGCTTTTCCCAAAGAGATTACTTTAAAACTATAAGTAAACAACTTGACTGAATAGAATAACCTTTATTGAACACCAAAGTAGTGACAAAAAATTTCCACAAACTTATACTAACAGATACATCGTACCAGCGGAAGTGATGAAGCAGGGAAGTCGCTGAGGAATACGACGCAAAGAGGAGGAGGGAAATCCACATACCAATATCATAGACTATATGAATTACACAAAAAACCTCTATTAAATTATTATTTAAAATTAAGTGAAAGGTCTCTAATTCATTAGGATGTAGCAGTCTGACATCCTGATGGCAAGTAATGGCACGGCTATTTGTCTCGCTGACAAAATATACCTATTTCTTTAATTCAGTTTTGCACAGCCAAGTGGACACCAGGTAAAGGTGCTATTCGAACTTCAGCTGTAGGCTGTGGATGCAGGCAGCACATGCGGCGGCTGCACGAAACCGACTGTAGCTGCACAACTGGTTTTCTGTGTAGTACTATGGATTTTTGTGAAAACTATTCCGACCGCGGCTGCGGCCGTACGTGCTACCGAGCATCGGCTGCGAGTTCTGAAGTGACCTACAGCCGTAGCCGATCACAGACCAGTAGGGCTACGGCTGCAAGTCGTTGCGCACATAGTAACGTCACTTCAACCTGTTTAGACAAGTCCCAAATAATCGCTACTCGGAGCCGATAGCGCTCACATTAGATTGAATCGTAGATTTGCGACTTGCAGCACGTGCAGCCAGCCTCGGAATCACTCCCGACTGCGAATGCAGGCCACAGCTGCATGTCATGCGTGTGCTACCTGCATTCACAGCTTGCAGTCGAGGTTCGAATGGCACCTTAAGGTACCCTCCATATAAGTAAACACATTTTGTTGCTTCGCCACTGGTTTCCCAGTGAGCTATAGGCCTAACACCCTAAAATGAATTTTAAATATAATACTATCTATATATAATACGTCACAAATTACACGAGTGAAATGATGCGTTTACATTACAGATATTAAAACCACATTTGACAATTTTACTCGTTAATTCGATCCGCGCGATTTGGCCGCATGTCACAAAAAATTGGGTAAGGTGACTGACTGTATCCCGAATAACACTAATCAGTGACGCGGTACGGCTAGAGGGAGATGGCGTGACAAGTTAGACACTTACTTAAAGGATTGACCAGATATAGCTAGGGATAGACATAAGTAGAAGAATGAAAGGGACTTTGCCATGTAGTGGGACAAAACAGGTTCATAATAATAATAAGTTATTGATTTTCATCTCAAAACTTGGATGTTTATGAAGCAAAGTATATTGACAACTTACTAAAATAGTATGGTCATCTTACCAGCTCCACGTGGCGCATGCAGGATAGTTTCCTGTATTATTGTTACTCCTGGTTCTCCTTTTGGTCCAACTATAGAAACGCCTGTTGATCCTGGAGGCCCAGGTGGTCCGGGTGGACCCATATCCCCTTTCGGTCCAGTTATAGATTTGCCATTCTTTCCTGGAGCACCAGGCTTTCCTGGTGGACCAGGTGGACCTAATATAGGAACTCCGGTGGATGCTTCTACACAAGTCCCTGGTGGTCCTTGTGGTCCAACTTTTCCTGGCTTACCAGGGTCACCCGTAAGACCTCTGTCTCCTTTATCACCCTTTAGCTGTTATAAAAGAATGGTTTATATAATGTCGTAGTCTTAGTTTTATTTCTCATAAAATATGAATAAAAATATATGAACATTTACCTTGTTCACATCAATCTTCGGAGTACTTCCCTTCTCACCCTTTTCTCCATTCGTGCCATTATATCCAGATGGTCCCATGGGTCCCTATAATAATAAAATGTAAAAAATGGAACCAAATAAAAATAGATTAAAATCTAATTGAATCTACCAGACTTCCTTTTCAGATATGTTTTGATTTTAATTACCCATTGCTAATTATGATAGATCTTACCATAGGGCCTTCAGGACCACGGTCTCCTTTTGATCCTTTGGGACCAACTGGGCCCTGTAACCCGGTTTCTCCGCGGCTACCAATTGGTCCGGATTCACCTTTCGGTCCTGTCTGACCTCTGTCTCCTTTAGCGCCCTAAAATAATCAACAATACTCATGCATATTTGTGTAAGTACAGCGTATTTAAAAGTTTTTTTTTCAACATTTTCTATCGGAATTTACCCATAGTATTTTTAATATAAATTTTAATTATTTACATATTAAAAACCCCAAACCTTAAGTAATGCGATTTTTGATTCCGGTACTTCTCCAACCGGACCTGGTTCTCCGCGGTCTCCCTTTTGCCCAATCTTACCCTCAGGCCCGACTTCCCCTTTGTTTCCAGGAGTACCGTCCCTGCCGTCTCTTCCACTCGGTCCTTGTAAACCAATAGGTCCCAAATCGCCTTTGTCACCCTACAATAAATGGCTGAATGAGAGTTCTGTGTAATCCATCATAGACAATTTTAAAACGATTAAAATTCTCTTCCAAAGTTTTAATCGAATGAAGGTTATACATTAGCGGGTAAGGAGTCTGAGTTTTGTGTTTGGTACTGAATCAAATTATCAAAAAGTTGATTGAAATGAAGAGGTTACACATCAATTAACTGTAAAATAATATGCAATAAAATCAGGAAATCCACACGTTTCCTTGATTTAAAAAAAGGGATTAATGAAATACCTTTTCACCTCTTTCTCCCCTTTCTCCTTTGAAGCCTCTCAGTTTTTCCACTACAGCTGCATCTGGAATATTAAAATATAAGGAATATGTATATACACACACCTTTTTTTATTTTTTTATTGGGCGGGAAAATCATCTTATGACAAAACCCGCTCTTGGGCGGTGCGGGAGATAATGTCAGACTTTTACTGACTAAAAACCCACTCCTGTTCCTTCGTTGCCTTCGTCCCAGGGCCCCGGGTTTCGCTTTCACACTACCCGTGGCCCCAGTAGGCTTCGACCCTGTTGGGCCCCTACGATGTGCTGACATCTCTTTGAGGCGCGCGTGGAACAGTACGTGCAATCGACGACTTGGGCTCGGTCCGATTACCGGACGATCGGACGGCGAGCCACCCATTGCTCGCCGTCCGCAAGCCTGCGCCTACGGTGGCCGGAAATCGGGATCGGAATCCCGGCGGCGGCGGTTGGAGCGTAAGGACCGTTGCCTCACGCGATCGGCCGCCTCCTTCGCTAGCATTACTGCTTCGCAGATGGAGGCTACCGCCTGCCACTCCTCCTCGCTCCGGAGCATGGCCTGAACCAAGGCCCGGCGCGAGAGATCGCCGCCGCCGATTGCCCCCACGAGGACACGGCGTTGCTCTGCCCAAGCGAGGCACACCTCCACCGTGTGCTCTACCGTGTCCTCCGGGTGGGCCACACAGTGGCGACACCCGGGCGTCGTTTCCGCACGAATCCGGTGCAGGAACCTCCCGAACTTACCGTGTCCGGTGAGAACCTGCGTCATGCGGAATGTGAGGACGCCGTGACGTCTTTCCAACCACGCCTCAAAGAGGGGACTTACCGCCATAATTGTGGCGTGCCCAGCACTGGGTCGCGACAGTCGCTGTCGCCATTTCTCCATGAGAACTCGCCCGAGCTCTGTTCGCCATGCTGCGACTTGTCGCGGCAGCGGAGTTTCGCCCCGGCAGCGGAGTTTCGCCCCGGATATACACACACCTCAGATTGGGTGTTAAGAATATTGTTGATTCCATACGTTTGGGTTTTCGGCAGGAAGACTCTCATTCAATTTATTGGGAATATAGTACATTTTTAAAGAAGTGGGCAAACGTTGACTGGCTCGTTCTTCGATCAAAGAATTAGCATTGCCATTTAACGCGGCAATCCTGCCAGCCTTCTGGGCACATTTACAGATGACAGTGATGTGGTGGAGTACTTTGACGCCTGAGTGTATTTTGTGTTTTTGTATTATAAGTACATAGTTAGGTTTTAGTATAAAAGTTTTTTTTTTTGCCTTCTCCTAGGGAGGAGGCCTGAGTCCCAACAGTGGGAACATTATAAGGCCGACTATGCTATGCTATAAAAGTATTTATAGTTAGTATTTAAGTTTGCTACGTAGGTTGTTAAACCAATAAAACTATCAATAATAAATTGAATAGGCTTGGGGGGCCAGAAAATTTTTCCGCATTAGTTCAAAATATACTTTATAGTCTGCTAAAAGCGGTGGATAGGAGTCAGTTTTCAAATAAATGCGTTGAAAGAACATTTTTTTGTGATAATTAAATGTCAGGTAAGTCTATTGTTTTTTCTCTCAAACAAAACAAATAAAATGATTAGATAAGGATTACCTGGTGCGTTTTGTTGAACCGAAAAATGACAATACCAGACGCACTGTATAGGCACAAACGGATACGAAAATTCGATTGAGATACATGTTTTCTGTCCTTTTCATTCTTCTCGTGATAAAGAAGGATAGAAAAATAAACATACCCAATACCACACAACAATACAACATCGTTGAGTCAGGATCAAAGCCAATAGAGCGGGTAGTAGCAAAAAATGTTTAGGGATTCAATCTACTTATGTTATTACATTTTCGTGACCAGAATGCTTTGTTTGATATTGAAATTTATTCAAGTTATATAATGTTTGGAAACTGAATGGAAAGGTCTAAATAAACAGTAAATTGACGATAGACGAAAAGTTCTATTCGAAAAATTGAAAACTGGCTGACTGACTGAAACCTAAGGTTGTCTGGTAGATATCGCTGTCAGCGATAAGACCGCCTTTGTACCTATAGATTTAAGTTTGTGTAAAAGTTTTGTTACTATTTTAGGTGTACAATAACATTTTGTGGTGTACATTGACATCTTTACAATAGAGTGAGAATTCTTGTCTGCTGTGATTAAAATGTTTTTCAAATTATGATTAACAATACAGATTAAAAAATGCTACACCGATCCGAAAATCTGGTTAAAGGGCAAAATAATGACGATGATGATTATTAATAATAATAATTGTCGTGACCGTTAATGGCCTTATAGCTAAAAGCTTCGACGATCATCTGTCGAAGCTGCCTTTGCGTGGTTAGATCAAGGGCCTGATACAAAAGGCAGTACGGCTCGATACGGCTTGCATTGTGAGGAGGTTCTTGTATTTGGAGCACTAACTACCGGTAGCCCGAACCCTGTTCCCGATACCGGTGGACAACTATTTTTTATATTTTTAATGATTTTTTTACATGTTTTTTTAAAGAAATATTTAAAAATGTAAAATATGTGTATAAAAAATAAATTAAATGGAGTAATAATAATATTTCACAACTATCACACAACGCCCTCTAGTCTCAAGCTAAGCAGAGTTCGTGTTTTGAGTACTATACAACTGATAAACGTACTTATATATTTCTAAACACATAATACAGATAAATTACACCAAGACACAGAACAAATGATCGTGCTCATCACACACACATATGTCCTGGGTGGAAACCGCGCCCACGACCTCCAGCATATCAGTCAGGGGCACTAACTACTAGACCAACAGGCTACTGATGTAATGGGACTGCAGCTTTGTTTTAAACACTCAGCGCCATGTATAAAAATTCTACTAAATACTGCTTCAACTAACTAGTAACTTCATAGAACGCATAGAAGTAAAAAAATATCCCAAAGGAACATAAAAAAGGGACAAAAAGCATCGTATTTCCTATTCTTAGATATGATCTTCCTGTGTGCTAATTTTTAACACTATCAGCCCCCCTAGCTAAGTTACGACCTTTTTGTTTCGATTCTCTTGCGTCGAACGCCTTGAGTAGGCCACGCCTCCGATTCCTTTGTTGTGACGTCACTTAACGCTTAGTCTCGTGATCAGAAAAAAGGAATCGGAGGCGTGGACCACTGTGGAGCATGTGGTAGAGGTGTGCTCTGCTTGGGCAGAGCACCGTTGTGTCCTCGTGAGAGCCCTCGACGGCAACAATCTCACGTGCCGGTCCTTGGTACAGGCCACGGTCCAGAGCGAGGAGGAGTGGAGGCGCTCGCCTCTTTCTACGAAGCAGTAATGCTAGCAAAGAGCGTGGCCGCACGCGCGAGACCATGGTCCTCGCGCCCCAGCCAGGATTCCGATACCGATTTTCGGCCACCGTAGGCGCGGGCTTGCGGGCGGCGAGCAATGGGTAGCTCACTGTCCGACCGTCCGGTAATCGTCCGGACCGAGTCCGTCGACCAGCAAGTCGTCGACGATGCGCAGTGTTCCATGCGCGCCTCAGGAGATGTCCCTCTACGATTGTAGAGGTCAAACAGGGTCGAAGTCTACTGGGCCATGGGTAATGCGAAAGAGAACCCCGGGGCCCTGGAACGAGGGCAAATAAGGAACAGGACTGGGTTTTTAGTCAGTAAAAGTTTGACGCGCCCTCCCACCCCGCCCAGTGCGGGAGATGTCATTGGATGATTTCCTTAAAGAAAAGTTTGGTTTCTTGACTGAGTGTGAACTTACTTTTTTCATCTAATACTGAAGTTAAGGTTGCTGGTAATCCGGCAAGGCCTGGCGCACCTTTGTCTCCCCTTTCACCTGTACGAAGAATAACCATTGTTATAGAAAAGCTTGAACACGAGCTATAGTTATTTTAACAGCAATTTTAATTTTGAACCTTCTAAAAAACACAAATTCTAAAATGTAAAATAATCCACATTATTAGGGCAAACATCAGTGTTGATAAAATTGTGCTTTTAATTTTAGTTAATTAATTTTCTAATGATTAGATACCTCTGTTAAGGTTTTTTTCTTGGCACTAAGCCAAAAGAAGATATCACAGAGCTTAATTAGTTATTTTTTATTTTATTTATATATGGGAATTTTTGCCACGGTTACAATATACATAAAGACTAAAAAAAAAACAGTAGCAACGAGCATTTCCAATATTAAGTTATTAGCATACTGGTTAATGGCCTCAAACACAAAAAGATAAAAGTTTCGTACCTTTTTCGCCTCTCACGATTCTCTTTCTAATCTCCTCGTCTGTTTCCTGTCAAAGTTACTTCTGAGATTTTTGTTTGGTGCTAATATTAAAATAAAATTTGTTGACTGACTTTTTTTTGAAATTATAGTTCAGGTCATATTATTTTATAGTCAACCCGGTCCTATCGTTTGGGCGTAGACTACAGTAGTGGATAAGTGATGCTAAGATGGTATAAAAATATAATAACAACAATAAATAATCACCAAACGTATTTCGCCCGGTGGTCCTTGTGGTCCCATCGGACCTCTTTCACCAGGTGGTCCAGGTTTGCCATCATTTCCCGGTTCTCCTTTAGGCCCTGCTTTTCCATCTGTGCCTGGTATTCCATCTTCTCCTCTTTCTCCTTTTTTTCCTTCTACACCTTCTGGTCCTCTGGGACCTATAAGTCCAGTTTTACCCTAGGTTTGAAAATACCCACGTTAATAATTTCAAGTATTTATTATTATTTATTTCATGATAGCCTTTTTACCCTAGGTTTGAAAATACCCACGTTTATAATTTCAAGCATTTATTTTGGTTTATTATTTATTCTATGATGGCCTTTTCTTTATATGCGTTTTTGATACTTACAGGTAAACCTATTTCGCCAGGTAGGCCGTCGTATCCAGGAGGTCCTCTTTCACCAGGAGGTCCTTTCATGTGGGACATCGATAGCAACACGCTTGATACAACTTCTTCTGAACATCGACAGGTCTAAAAACAATTTGACATTTAGACTTTGTTCATTTTTAATAATTATTATTTTTTAGCTAAAAGACAATCTCATTCACAGTCTTTAATGTCCTAGTGTCACAAAAAATCTGCAAGCATATAGTATTGAAGCAAACGGGTTTTTGGTGTTCGAAAAAAAAGGTCATAAATTAAGCATACGCTCTAAGAATAAATAATAAAAAATCTTACTCCTTCTTCTCCTTGGTTGCCCATTGGACCTTGTGAGCCTATTGGTCCTTCCGGTCCCAAATCGCCCTGGAATTTTTTTAAGGATTAAAATTACGTTGTTTGGAGATTAAGATAAGATAAAAACAAACTGGGCGGGTGGCACAATAAGGATGACCCAGGTAAACGTACTGATCTGGTGGGTGACCCGTAAACAAATTTAAATATACATTACAGAACTTAGTGAAGATTAAAAATCAAGCTACTCACTTTCAAGCCATGATCTCCTTTGTCTCCCTTTACGCCTTTTATTCCCATAGTGCCGTTCAGGCCTAATTCACCCTTCGTACCTTTGTCCCCTTTTTCCCCCGGATACCCCGTATACCCTCTTTCCCCCATGTATCCTCTATACCCTCTCTCTCCCATGTTTCCCTTTTCCCCGTTTTCCCCCGTGGTTCCCTTGTCCCCTTTCTCTCCCATGTTACCTTTTTCCCCGTCCTTTCCCATGTCTCCCGTGTTCCCTTTTTCACCTGTCTTTCCTATGTTGCCTTTTTCCCCTGTCTTTCCGATGTCTCCTTTGTCTCCTTTTTCTCCTCTTTCTCCCGTGTTACCCTTTTCCCCTCTCTCCCCTTTGTGACCCATGTCCCCCTTTTCTCCTCTCTCTCCCATGTATCCCTTTTCCCCTCTTTCCCCTATTGGTCCCGTATCCCCCTTTTCTCCTCTCTCTCCGGTGTTCCCTTTTTCCCCTCTCTCCCCTATGGGTCCCGTGTCACCCTTTTCCCCTCTCTCTCCAGTATTCCCTTTTTCCCCTCTCTCCCCTATGGCTCCCGTGTCCCCTTTTTCCCCTCTCTCTCCCTTTTCAGCCAGTATTGGTTCTGAAACAATCAACGGCAAATTTTTACAATTTAACCCAGTACAGATTTATCAATGGTAACATAGATTTGAATTGTACTCATAACGTCGGAAAGATAACGGTCCAAAATTATGATTTAGTAAATTCCAAGCTCTAAGAAATCACAAGGCCCTGAAAAAGCAAAGTTGAAAAGACCATGAAAAATAGAAAAAAGAAAGAAGGTGAACCCGGCAGAGGAACCGTACTAACTCATACATAGCATAGCGTAATTAGCCCTTTAATGTTCCCACTGCTGGGACTCAGGCCTCTTCTCCAGGAGAGGGGGTGGGCCGTTATCAACCACGCGGGCCCAGTGCGGGTTGATGGATGTTACACGTCTTCGAATTTTTGGTTCTAGGACATGCCGGTTTCCTCACGATGTTTTCCTTCACCGGTTTGAGAGCAGTGGTGATGAAAAAAATTATACAAAGTAATGCGCCTGGCTGGGTTTGAACCCGCGACTTACAACAGCTCGTAAGTTGGGGCCATTATAACTCGGCCACCACTGCTCCTAACTCATACAGGTTTTTATAATTGTTTATTTGGTAGGATATGCCTCAGTAATATTGATATTTTTTCTATTATTATTAAGCCTAAACACTATTATATTAAGACTAAACATGGAACTTTCTGGCAGGGCATATGTTACCTAAAATCTATTTTCCATCAGGTAAATAGATTATGAGAATAGCAACAGCAAAAGAATAGCAACAGCAATCAGGCTTTTTTTTTTTTGTAGTTCACTGGTGCCATGGCAGTGAAGTCATAAATTATATTATTTATTTTGCAAATTGGTTACAAATAACACTTTCACATATTTTTTTTTTTCTATTTAAATCTTCTTTAAATGGGAAAAAAAAATGTGAAAGTGTTATTGATATTGATTTTTCATAGCATAAAACTCTGAGCAGAAACCAGGCCCACACAGTGAACATGAGATGGTCTAATTATTTCATTTATTTAACAAAACGTTGCCCCACGCTAGGAATGACTCCTATATAGTGGGTGCGTTCACAAACATGTTAACTCACATAGACAAGACACCCAGACCCGGAACACATATCTGTAGGATCTGTAGGCTGTACAAATATTTGTTCCGTGCGGGGATCGAACCCGTGACTCACAGCGCCAGCAGCCAATCGCTCAACCATTGCCATATGAGGACCACGCAGATTACTAATAGTATCTGAGGAATTGGTTTTGTGGAAAGAACCGCACGATTTTAGTGGACTAATCCAGTCAGTGCAAGCATAATTTGTTAAGTATTCATGTAACACATCCCTGACCAAGGAACTTAACAACTTGGTGAACAATAAAACCAATAAAGGGGTGACCAGATGGTTGCAAACCAACGTCCCAACCAAGGCGACCTTGCTAGTTTCAATCCGTGTGGACAGCAGTTGTAATCCATGACCTTCAACGCCTTTGATTGGGAGGCGCGTTTTCTCAACTACCGGACTGGTTTGGGCACGCCACAATTATGGCGGTAAGTCCCCTCTTTGAGGCGTGGCTGGAAAGACCTCACGGCGTCCTCACATTCCGCATGACGCAGGTCCTCACCGGACACGGTAAGTTCGGGAGGTTCCTGCACCGGATTCGTGCGGAAACGACGCCCGGGTGTCGCCACTGTGTGGCCCACCCGGAGGACACGGTGGAGCACACGGTGGAGGTGTGCCCCGCTTGGGCAGAGCAACGCCGTGACCTCGTGGGGGCAATCGGCGGCGGTGATCTCTCGCGCCGGGCCTTGGTTCAGGCCATGCTCCGGAGCGAGGAGGAGTGGCAGGCGGTCGCCTCCTTCTGCGAAGCAGTAATGCTAGCTAAGGAGGCGGCCGATCGCGTGAGGCAACGGTCCTTACGCTCCAACCGCCGCCGGGATTCCGATCCCGATTTCCGGCCACCGTAGGCGCGGGCTTGCAGACGCCGAGCTATGGGTGGCTCGCCGTCTGACCGTCCGGTAACCGTCCGGACCGAGCCCGAGTCGTCGACGGCGCGTTTTGTTCCACGCGCGCCTCAAGGAGATGTCAGCAAATCGTAGGGGCCCAGCAGGGTCGAAGCCTACTGGGGCCACGGGTAGTGTGAAAGCGGAACCCGGGGCCCTGGGACGAAGGCAACGAAGGAACAGGAGTGGGTTTTTAGTCAGTAAGAGTCTAAGAGCGGGGATGTCATTAGGATGATTTTCCCACCCAATAAAAAAAAAAAAAAAAAACTACCGGACTTGTTAACGCGTGGTTTACATACATGTAGCCGCAACACAAACCAAACACATAAGCTAAGGTCACCTTGATTGGAATGCTAGTTTGCAACCGTCTGGTCACTCCTTAAAAGGTAAAGTGTAAAAACTTTGTCCAGGATAAAGTACTTAAACTGATAGATAAACTTTTAAATTACTGGAAAGAAAAAAATAATCCACACAGTCCCCATATTCACAATAATAAAAGAACCAGTTTTGGCAGGAGCTGGCTCATCTAGAAAGTAAAAATAAAGAAAAAATAAAATTAATTTACCTGGTGTCGTAGTAGGCAACAAATCGCCGCGTAGCTGTTGAATATAGCAATATAAAATATTAATTTTTATTGAAAAATAGGGCGACATATGTTATTGGTTATTTGTTTCTTTACAACAGTTTAACACTGCAATAAGCGCAAAGATTATTAACAGAATAAGAACAAAAAAGCCAAATCATTTGGGTTAGAATTTTTAAGGTGTTAGACATTTTCACAGGATTAGTATTTTCCTTGAGTTTTAAAAGAATCAAGGACGTAATCAAAAAATCAATGCAAAGTATTGGCATGATAATATACTTTTTTCTTTTCGCCAGAAATGACACCTAGTTTGTAAGTTTGAGGACAATACAAGGAATCAATAGCAAAAAAATCAAGACTTTAAACCATAACTGAACGAAGATACCTACAGAAGCATTGCTAGTACTTTTTTGTTAGGCGTTACCTGTTTTTCTTATAGGACTCGAGTTTTTTGCAATACTAGATGCCTCCCTACCACACTCGGTAATAAATGCGGAAGCAAGGAACGCAGAATAATTCATTAGAGAAACCGTGTAGAGTATATTTAACAATGGGAAACTTAAAATATAACAGAATTTTTATTTAAGAAAAATAACGCCTGATAAAAAACAATAGCGGTCTACAAAACAGTCGCTTACATCGTTCGGTTACGATTGGTAGACATAATTCTTTTTTTTTGTTTTTAATTTCTTATACAGTCCTATAAGATATGGACTAGGTCACTACTGGTATAAAGAAAAAAAAAAATTAAGCCAGCTATGTATGGCAAAAATTTAATTCCCCTTTATTCTAGAATTTTTTTACAAAGAAATTTTTCAATTTAAAAATAATCATCATTCTTTTCACATCATAAATTAGATATCTAAAAAACTGAATATTACCACAATTGTGCTAACTTACAGTTAAGTCATAATTTTGCAAAAGCTTTCTACATATACACTACTTCAAGCAACTACTTGTATATCAAAGTATTTTGGGCATATCTCTAGCTAACAATTATCTAATCTAATTTTAAAGCACAGGGTTTTTACGTTTGGTTTTGTTCTACAAAATTTAAAATGTTATAGAAAACCATGCTTTTGTTAATTCAAAAAGCATAATTAAATTTGTGGTCTAAACTACTACATTAAGACTCATTCAAACAAGCAATGCACTTACTGAGTCAGTGTCTGAGTCCATCTACAAACAAATTATTGATGTTAAAAAATTTATACCACTCTAAATAAGTAAATTTTACTTATTACTGTATTAGTTTTGTATTATATTTAAAAATAAAGTATAATGTAACCCTCAGATAGCCATTATCCGAACGTGACTTAATTTTAGGAAGTGCGAAAATCTTTTGTAGGTACCCGTTTTCCGAATAGAGAATTTGAAATTTAAAAAAAAAATCTAATGTAAGATTTGACAACTTTGAGATTTTCAAATTCTTAATTCAAAAACCAGGTGTTAGTCAAATGTTGGTTTATAATTAAGTTGAGTAGTAGTAGTAGGGGTTCTGCCTTAGGTTTCTTTTATAGTATATTATGATACAAGTGTGTAATGATAGTGATTACCATCGAGGCGGTATTTAGACCCGAGCCAAGAACGGTAATCATTAATTACTCATGTGTATTCTCCGACGTTTTTCAATACACTTGTGAAGAAAACAACAGTAGATTAAAAAAAATTGTGACATAGCGGTAAAAATCTGTTTTCTTATGCGCGCGCATAATTTTTTTTATTAACCCCTAGGAAGGCTATGGTATTTAATCATATTACCTATATCATATAATAGAATACGGATGTAAAATTTTCTAATGATTTTTTAATGTTTAATTTAATTATTTCAACCACTGAACCTCACTTGAAAAACCGCGCGCATCTTAAAATAGCGGCTTATGGCCACAAAGAAAAAACAAATTTTATTTGAATTTACGATTTATTTATTACTTGTTTTTTATTAAATAAATCGTCTGTACAAGTTAAAATGGATAAAATTGCATGAAATAAGTAATTAAGACACTAATTTAGGTACTTATACTATTGAACGGAATAACATTCATGAAATTTGTTTTGCGACCAAGGTTGGACAAAAATGTTTTAACTACATTATCGCACTAGTGCGTAATGGTAATCAAAAAGTCACAGTTTGGTAATAAGTGCCCATATATACCTAAGTGCAGTGCATTAAGAGTCACTTTCTGAGCAAGTGTGTTGAAAAAAAAAAAAATATTTAAACCTTGAGAAGAATCCAAAAACAATTATTTTTTTGTTTGGTTAATTGGTACAAATAAAGTTATAATATTGTTTTATAAATAATAAATACATTACGCTAGTGTATGTACACTTAAAGCTAGCCAATTATTTCTCTAAATACAAGATTTTTAAAGCCAAAACGGATTTACCCCAATTTTTATTAATCGCCAAAATAAAAGTAAAAGTGAATTTGGAAAAAATGTAGTCTTTTTAACGCTATTAATTAAATAATCAAATTAATTTATAAATAATAAATGTGAATATAAAAAAGCATAATAATAAACGTATGAATTTATAGGCACACAAAATATTTGTGTTTATAAAAAATAATATATGCTTTTAATATAAATTAAAAATAACAAAATGTTATATTGTAAAATTTAAAAAAACTCGTGATTAGCGTTTTTTGTAGCTTTAGCTACTGTTGAGAATCAATTTGCGTTAAAAAGATACCAAAAGTTAGAACATCGAATTTTATATAGAACAGCAGCAGAAAGCGACAAGAATCGGAATGTATTTAAATATATACTAACTATATCTGTAATACTTCTAGCCTGGAATGTCAAAAAATATATTAAAATGGGTACAAAAAAATGTAATGAAAAAATAATCATTTTACGTATTTCAGAATACATACCTTATTGCAAGCATACGTTATAGTTTCGTCATCAGCATTAGTGTGCAAGGTAATTTCTTCAATGAGACCCTGTAACAACGATAAAATAAAATAATATAAACACGTATGTCCTGAAAACCAAAAACAAAATCTCTCTCGCCCTTCTTTTTTAGGGTTCTGTACCTAAAGGGTAAAACGTGACCCTATTACTAAGACTCCGCTGTCCGTCCGTCGATCCGTCGGTCACCAAGCTAAACAGTTGAAATTTTCACGAGATGATGTATTTCTATTATCATACAATATACGCGTTTTTTTTGCCGTTTTTTGCTTAGATCGGTACGGAACCCTTCGAACGCGAGTTCGAGTTCCGCACCTGGCCGGTTTTTTTTAATATTTATCCTTTTTTAGGGTTCCGTAGTCAACCCTTATAGTTTTGCCAAGTCTGTCTGTCCGTCTGTCCGCGGATAAGCTCAGTGACTGTTAGCAATAGAAAACTGAAATGTGGTACCAATATGTATAACAATTATGCCGACAAAATCGTAAAATAAAAACTGAAAAAACATGTTTTATTAGGGTAGCCTTCCTACACGTAAAGTCGGGATTGTTTTTTTTTCATTTTAACCTTAAAGTGTGATATATTGTTGGATAGGTATTTTAAAATGAATAGGGGTTTACTATAATCATTTTTTGATCATGTTAATATTTTCGGTAACAATCGCACCAAAAGTAAAAAAAAAAGTATTGAACCATAAGTTTAGAAAATATGAAAAAATCTCAAAATTAGAACTTTATAAAGACTTTCTTATTTTGAACTTGATGGGTTGAACAGTTTTTGAAAAGTAGAAGTACAAAATAATTTTGGAACTAGGTCGTTTGATTTTTTGATCTCCTCTCGCTCTGAGTGAAAAAAGAGTGCATTTTAAGCTTTTTACTGAACCAAACACATCTGTTTCTTCAGTTGCCTTTTGCATTCTAGAGCCACGTTAATATTTTCTATCAATCGAAGACAATTACATAAATGTTGAAACATGGTTAATTTATTCGATTAGAGTGTTTGCAGGGTTAAGGCATTAATTAATATATGTACTGCCTCCCAAAAAAATAGATAAAATAATGTATTAAACTACTAATAAAGAGTTAAGACTGAATCTTGACTGCATTCAACTGACACAGCCGGCCCTGCTTTCTTCAAAAGTGATAAAATTTTCGAAAAATTAATTCAGTTTTTAATACCGTAATTAGAGACACAATAGAAAGACAATGAGAGAGCGAACGCTAGCGTTCGCTTGGGGTTTAATGAATTCATGAATAGAATAATTATAATAAAATAAATAAATAAATAAAATTCATTTAATTCAGACCAATTTCAATATCCATATTGAAATTGATTAAAATTTAAAACTCCGTTAGTACAATATTCAAATGCATGAATTCGTTAATTACTTGGTCATTTAGTTCATAAGAAAAATAAATCAGTCCAAAAAAACACAGTCATAATTAATTAGCAATTCACATAAAAAGAATAATAAAAATTTCATATATTGCTGTTTGGGCATTGCAACTCTGGGCTTTCGGTGATTATCTTTAAGATTCTATTGCCACTATCCCTAATTCAGCGCATGAGTGAGTGAATTTTTACGCATTATTGCACAAAGGTCATCCACACCTGCGTCCGCAGGCATGCACAAAGCACTACAGAATCGAGGAAGTCGCACTAGAACCCTAAAGGCATAACAATGATAAATTGCTTCTTAATTAATACAAATTATAACAATGACCAGAGCGTTATTATAAAATATCATTGTCTTTCTGCCCCTAAAACAGGAATAGATACTACTATAGTTTGATGGTTACTTCAGGTTAGGTTAGATTTCGTTTTGTTTAACTTCTATGCCAACGCCAGACACATTGTTCCGCTAGGAGATTAAAAATATGATGGGAGTCAGTTCGCTTTTGTGAGGAGAATAGAGCGAGATTTTTAATGAAACTGACGTAGAAAATGTTCGCTTTCCATCGATATGGTTATAGAGCCATTCACCGTGCAAAATACAGGTAAAAAGTATTCATGAATTTTGAAGACACGTGATTTGGAAGTTTTGTTAAAAAGTGCTGGTGGATTCTTTTAGGAAAAAGGCTGAAAACGCTATTGATTTTCTCATATAAAGTAATAATACTGTTATGAAATTTGAATGTATTTATTTTTGCTGCGTGTTCTGTAGAGGGTATAGATAAGGGACGGAATTCCTTGTCGCAGCTTGTGTTTCCTGATAGCTACAACTTAGGGTTATTTAAGTCAATAGTGAATAGGTTACTTCTAAACATATGTGCTTGTAGCGACATCTATGGCGTCACAGAAGAACTAATCCTGCATCGCACAATCAAAGTTCTCCGCGCGATTAGAACATATAGAACAGCCCGAAATCATCTATCGGGCAGTTGCCCACCAAAAATTACACCGTCTGGCCGGAGGATCCTCCTTTTTCAACGGAGGTTTGCGGGACTTTACACTATGTTTCGCATACCTCCAAATGCTTAATCATTGACCACATCATCGCTTACCATCAGGTGTGATAGTGGTTAAGCGCGAGCCTGTCAATGATAAAACAAACAAACCTGATGCTTATTTAACGAAGCTATTTTTATTTTTGATCTGGTTGTCATTTGGAATATTAAGATAAATCCTAAAGGCTCTTCAGGCAAGTAAAAACCACGTCAAACATCATATTAAGAAAACTATCAAGCAACTAAATCACGTCGAACTGAAGGCCAAACTCACAAACTGTAGAAGCCATTTTTCTTTCTAAAAGTTTTCCGTATGATCTTGTGTCAGAGTAAAGTTCAACTTTGGACCACAATTTATCCTTGAACCTATTTGAACTTTTATAACAATTTCACAAAAATGGGAAAGCTGTCTGTCGGAACATGATAAGTTTTTACGAGTAATAAAACGAATGTAAAACAAATGTATTTATTGAATTTAAATGAAAATGTGGTAAAAGGTATTCAATTTTAATTACACTTATCACCAGAGGACGGAATTAGGTAGAGTTATTTAAGTACTTATACCGATTTCATGCAGCGAATAAAATGGATATGCCTCAAATTCCGAAATAAATTTTGAAGAGCAGATTAAAAAAAAAATATTATAAAATATTAGAAATATAGCTAAATAAAATCTTCGTGCATTAATGACGAGGAGATGGAAGTGTATAAATTTGTTAACTTCACCTCAGCCCCCCTAGCCAAGTTTCAGTGGTTTCGTTAGCGCCGAACGCCTCGAGTAGACCAAGCCTCCGATCCCTTTGTTCTGACCACGTGACTGAGCGTTAAGATGACGTCAAAACAAAGGAATCGGAGGCGTGGCCTACTTGAGGCATTCGGCGCGAACTATACGACTGTAACTGGGATAGGGGGGCAGTTGACGTAGAGAAATCTTTTTTATTGAAAAATATTAATAGTAAAAATTGTATGTTAATTATCATTAACATAAACATTTTGACAAGTACCTGGACTTGACGCCTTAGAGCTGCCACCTGGTGAATGTCATTTTAGAACACCCTCATTTAGTCGCATCCATTTACCTCATGCAATCAATCTAGCACACAACGTGCTAAGTTAGGCTGTTCTCTAAACAGTACACCCGTGTTGAGCTCGAATTAGTTCTCAACTCACGCTGGTGTGTACCGATTTCTGTTCCTTGCATACGACTTCAGCTTGACACGAGTTCGTTAGTAACATATTAATTAATTTGTGATTAGCGTGAAGATGAATAGTGTTGAGTCATTTTAAGAGAGAGCTTTGTATGTATATGAATATGCGTTGCGACTTTGTGCGTTGTAAAAACGCTGTATTGAACTTTTTTTTCACTTGTATTTTTTTCGCAAAGCGCGACTGTTAATCTTGAGATCCTGTCCGATTCCCGAGTCAGGTAAAGTTATATTGAGTTTTTCAATAGAAATTTATCAGTAGCCGCCCGAAGTTTGGAAATCGGTAGTGTACCCCCCGTACCTCGGAAAACGTACAGACGTTGGTCCTGCACTTGCAGTATCCCCAGTCGTATCTGACTGCCGTCTTACGAGACTACGAGAGTAAAGGAACAAACAATGTTTGCGCACAGACTTGTTTACTGTAATATCTCCTGCGTATTTGGTTAACCTCGGGAGTTGAAAGGAATCGTTTATCTTGGTAAGGTCATCTGAAGAGGACGGATGAAGCGCATATTACATCATTATACTCGACTTTTGTATGACGTCATCCATATGTCTATGGATCGAGAAAATCTATCATTTTAACATATATACATCCTAAACTTTTTTTAAACACAAACCTTAAAAGTATAACATGCCAGGTTGCAAGTTAGTAATATTATTGTGTGACCTGCATGGTCGCCACAGTCCATATAATCAGAATAATCCATCCATCCATCCATCAGAATAGTCCATATAATCATAATGAAGAAAATGAAAAGTATGAGAAGGACAAAGCAGTAGAAGTTTGTTAGAAGAACGCAGATTCTTAGCATGGGAAGAACATAGATATTGAAAATCGTTAGTAATTTTAATCTAAGCTAACTTAGCTTTCTAAGCATAAATTAAGTTTAATGAACAATATTTTGATAACTTTTACGAGAATTCCTTCCATTTTAATCACGTGGGTAGAATTTATTGAAATAGAAAATATAAAATATTCATAAGTATTAAGAAAATTGTTTTCATAGGGAAGTTATTAATTTGCCCATTATTTTAGGATAACAACGCTCCAATAGCTAGGGATACAAAACAATAATATAAATTTTGGTTTTCATTGGCAAAACTCTAAAAAAGGAATTTAAAAAAAAAATAGGCATCGTAAAAAATTCAATATGTTAGCGTTAACTATGTTTCTGAAAAATTATTATTTACAAAACATAATTTAAAAAAAATACTAGTTAAAAATGTTCCTCTAAATTAAAAAAAAAACTCTATTTTACTTGTCAAAACATTATTCTGTCCATAAAATCCAGTCCTGTCCAGTAATTTATAAGATCGAATATTTTTTCCACCTCAAAAAGATTTATTGTGATATTATATTTGGCTAAGTATAACCGATACATTATTCAAGCAGCTTGCAAAAGGATTGCAAACATTCAACCCATCTTCCAATGCACTCTCATAAATCTACCCACTAGTGAGGGGACAACTTTCCACCCCAAACTTAGCGCATCTATACACTAATTTTATCACTACAAACAAACTTGTGCGCACCTCTATATTTACGCCGCTTGTCACCGCCTGCGACATAGCTAAAGCTGTCTAAATACATTAGCTAGGAACTCGCGCCGCCCCGAAACAGTTTCACCGCAGTTTGATTCCGAACGGATTCTAGGAGCGCTCCTCACTTTGGGGAAGGGATGTTACCGGATACAGAGTGACGAAAGTTAGTGAGCACGGTTCTTCGTTTGGGATGTCGATTTCTTTTACCAACTTTGCTGGTAAGAGATAGATAGAATAGTAAGTTTAAAGGAGTTTGTTAGTATTTTATAATCTAGGACGTTCGATTGTAGATCTATGATCATACCAACCTTTACCTCAATTTTGAGGTGAAAAATAATTTAAATAACTTCTCTTGGTCTCGGTGGAGCAAGAGAGGTGTTCGCTTGTGTTCGTTTAGTTTACCTTTGCATTCTAGTTCTGCGGTAACTTTTTCGAAAAATTCCACAGCCTTTGCAGGCGTCGACCCTAGCAGACCCCCAATCACGCTGACATTTCATTGAGGCGCAAGTAAGGCGGAACTTACGAGGAAGGAACGGTGTGTTACCCATCGCTGATGGTACATAAGCTCGTGCCTACGATACCCCGATGACTAGAGCGGCCAAACCGACCTTCATCTGACGTTGACAAATTGATGATCCACAAAATTACCAGTTCTATCCGCTACCATCAAAAACATCAAATTAGTTCTATAAAAGCTATTATGGTTACTAAAAGCTTTATTACAATAGCCGCAGTAAACCCATCTATTTCAACACTAACGCAATAAATGTCAGCATTTACATATTTTTCTAACCAAAAAACAGGCCGTATTTTGCGGTGATTGTGATTGTGAATGGCATAGAAACACTGAATATGGTTTTGTGTCACTCCGTGTCAGATATAAATGTCATTGATTGTGACGAATTACTATGCGACTAGTGAGTGATGGACTGTAACTTATTTACGTGTTTTGGTCGGAATTTAATGTGGTTTTACACTTTATTGTTGCATATAGGTATTATTTTATGCACTTCTGTAGTATTTTATGAAATCTTAAATTATATTTATTAATTTTAGGTGTTTTTTTTTTTTCATTTAAGAATACAGGATTATCTAAGTTAAACAGCAACCAAAAACCACTAAGGTTTAAACTTGTGCTATCATTAATCTATCTCAATATCGAAACTATACAAAATGAATTTTATATATATGTGTACGTTATTGTCGATAACAATCTATAAAATCTTTAGGTCTTTAAATAAGTAAAAAAAAAAACTTCAATAATACTAAAGTAATATTTCTTAATGAAGATATCCGCAGGAGAAATAAGGTTGCCGACATAGCACGAAGAATCGCCAAACTTAAGTGGCAATGGGTAGGGCACATTGCTTGCAGAATAGATGGCCGTTGGGGCCGAAAGGTTCTGGAGTGGCGACCGCGAACCGGAAGACGCAGTGTTGGAAGGCCCCCTACAAGGTGGACGAATGACGTGGTGAAGGTTGCGGGAATCGGATGGATGCGAGAGGAGTGTTCTTTGTGGCGACATTTGGGGGAGGCCTATATCCAGCAGTGGACGTCTATCAGCTAAAATGATGATGATGATGAATATTTCTTAAGTTTGCACTTAATATTTTTGTTTGTGTGTAACATTTTATTTTATTTCTGAGGGTAGACTATTAATAAGTCTCGGTACAATAAGGACGTCGTTGTTGTACGATAAGGACTAAACCCGTGTCTACGGCTCATTGTGTTCGACACGCGCCTCAAATAGCTGTCAGCAAAATTGACGGGACCTACTAGCGTCCATGTCTTACATAATTGCTTAATACATAGATGGATTGCTCAATAGAGTTACACTGACCCAGGAACGCAAAAGACAACTAAAGAAACAAGGGTGAATTATACTCAGTGATAATTTCTCACAAAAAAAGGTAAATCAACTTCATAAGATACTTTCCAAAGCCCGGAGTTCCTTACTTTGAGGAACTCCGAGAAGTCTGGGTAAAAAGTTCTATGGATTTTTCCACTTAAAGGCTCAACTAGCAGCAATGAAGCTGAGAATCCTCGAGAAGGTCAGACAGTACTTCGCGCCGGAACAGCTGCTCAAACTTTATCAAGCGCAAGTTCGATCGTGTATGGAGTACTGCTCTCATCTTTGGGACAGATCTCCCCGATACCAACTTGATGCACTTAAAGCAGTTGAGAGGTGAGCCAGGAGGATCATTGGCTATGATGCACTCGTTGAGTCGAGGGTTCAGAGTCTTGAGCATCGACATCGAGTTGCTAGCCTGTCAATTTTCTACTGGTTGAATTTCGGGAAGTGTGCGTCGAAATTACATAACCTAGTTCCGCCTAGCCTGTTCCATCATCGGACCATTAGGCGTACGGCAATGCGCCACCGGTACATGGTGGACATCCCACCTATACGCACAAAGCATTTTGGGAACACATTCCTTGTGCGTACAGCTAAGGAGTGGAATTCCTTGCCGGAATCTGTATTTCCTGATGGCTATAACCCTGGAATCTTTAAGTCAAGTGAATAGGTTACTTCTGGGTGAGCGCGCTCCATCGTCGACCTCATCGTCGCTTTCCATCAGATGAGATAGCGGTCAAGCGCGAATCTATCAAGAATAAAAAAAAACTTGGAAATACTTTAAAAACTTTAGAACCTGCTCTTTAACTGAGCACTTGATCTGTGTCCACTCGCCTTAGTTTATTATTCCTTCTTGTTAGGCTATGAGAATAAAGGAAGAAAGAGTGCACCTGTGTTTGCGCATGCGACTATGCACTACATTATGATTAACATTTTTTTTTCGTTATATATGTATACATACATATATATACATACTTGGCTATCTCCGTAGAGATTGATTACCACTATCGAAATGGAATCGGGAGTATTATTATTGGAAATTATTAGGACTTTAAAGGTGAGGAACCCAAGATAGAGGACTACAGCAATATGCTGACTTTTTGCGTTATATTTATATCAAGAATAAATGGCTTTTGCTAGTAAAAACTTAAATATCTAATTGGAGTCAATCAAAGAGTCATGATCAATTGATCAGCATTTACCACGGTCATTTGATTGTCTGTATGTGTCTACATTTACAATTTGGCTACCTTTTTGATTCTCCGGATATTAACCCCTCTTGACTTATTTGTGTTGAGCCATAACTGATTAGATAGAGCGATAGACCGATAGAGTAGTGGTGGCCGTGTTATAACGGCCCCAACTTACGAGTTGTAGGCTGCGGATTCAAACCCAGCCAGGCGCATTACTTTGTGTAAATTATTTCATCACCACTGCACTGCTGCGGCATGTCCTAGAACCAAAAATTCGAAGACATGTGATATCCACCAACCCGCACTGAGCTCACGTGGTGGATTACGGCCCATTCCCTCTCATAGGGAGGAGGCCTGAATCCTAACAGTGGGAACATTATAAGGCCGACTATGCTATGCTATGCATACCTGATTAAGTAAGTAACAATATTGACAGCGAGCAATAGGTAGCTCGCCGTGCGGTCGTTCAGTAGGGACCAAACCTGGATCCCTGGAGTATTATTTGACAGTTTTTTACTATATTTGCTTTCTAGATTGTTTAATATTATACGAATTTGATTTTTTAGGGTTCCGTACCTCAAAAGGAAAAAACGGAACCCTTATAGGATCACTTTGTTGTCCGTCTATCTGTCTGTCTGTCAAGAATCTTTATCTGGAGAACACGTGGAATATCGAATTGAAATTAAAACCTTAAACTTAAGTCTGCGGTCCCTTGAAGCTGTGAAAAAATCAAACTTCAAAGTTAACGAATAAAAAAGATTAAGCCGTTTATGTCACAAAAAACGTACATTTCGATACTCTCAAATGAATCAAAATTCATAAGGTACTTCCTGTAGACCCAGAATCCTGAAATTTGGCATGAAGCAAGGTCTTATAGCACAAGTATAGGAACAAATCTGAAAACAGTAAATTACTTGTTACCTACGTCACAAAAAAAATAAACTTTTTTGTAATTCGGAAAAATCTTTGAGACTCCATTCGTGAATTGTAGTTTGTACGGAACCCTCAGGCCGCAAGTCCGACTCGTACTTGCCCAGATTTTTTCCTATTTGTGATTTTGAATAAAGTTACTTTTTAATATAAACAATAAAAAAAATGACTCAAGTACCCAATTCGGAAACTCAGAAGTACATTTGTAACCTTAAATGTTTAACATCGTTTCTCGGGCTTTTCCCTACTCTTACAGTCACACATTCTTACTCAAAACTTTCCTCACGACATTTTCTTATAACAAACAAAAATGATTTATCCGCCTCGCTTCCTAATTCCATGTTTCAAAGGAAGCAGATCCGCAGCAGCTGTGAAGTTATGACGTGGCGGATATTACCTAACCGAACATCGAGGCACTGTGGCCCATTCATCTTTCTGTATCTTTTAGCGCGCTTTCAAACTTTGTATCGTTATTGGTGTTAGTAGGGTGTGTATGTATAGCCCTTTTTAGAAGTATAGCTGAATGCTTAGCTTGTTACTAGGGCAAATTTTGGCCTATAATAATAAGCACAATCAGCCTTTTAGAGTTTCCATTGCTGGGACTCGGACCTCCTCTCTAGGAGAGGTAATGGGCTGTAATCCAGCACGCGCGCCCAATGCAGGTTGATGGATGCCATATATCTTCGACTTTTTAGCTCTCGGACATGCTGGTTTCTTAATATTTTTGTGAGGAAACCGGCATATCCTTGAACTTTTTTAGAAATTTTGGCCTAATATAAATTAGCAATACTTAAACATATAACAAGGAAGATATCCGCAGGAGAACACGACATGGCCCGAAGAATCACCATACTTAAGTGGCAGTAAGCAGGGCACTTTGTTCGTAGAAAAGAAAATCGATGGGGCCAAAAGATTTAGGAGTGACGACCACGTACAGGAACAACCAGCGTTGGAAGGCTTCCCTCAAGGTGGACCGATGACCTGGTGAGGGCCACGACAATCCAATGGATGCGAAACGCAAAGGAGCGGTCGTTATGGCGACACTTGGGGGAGGTTTATGACCAACAGTGGACGTTGTACGGCTGAAATAATGATAATGATTATTTAACCTTAATATTTTAGTTAACCGAACTCGTAGTTTCTAATGTTTGGTCCCCTCGAGTAATTTTTAACATTCATGCGGGTGAAGTCGCCGTCTGTTCGAAGATATCAGGTACTTTAAGGGCATCCAACTCGACATACATTTTCACTGTTTTTCATACAACCGCTCTTACACAATTATGACGTTATTACACATTTTTAATTACATATTTTGGAATCACAGTATCTTGTGGATATTATCTAGGCTTCTATTGAAATTTATTTATAAATTTGTGTTAAACTAATCCAGTAAAGACCTCTGAAAATCTGCTATTACGTACTTCATAATTTACAATTTACTTTTGAAAAATTAAAAAAAATATAACAAAAGAAATCTTGCAAATTTAATCGAGATTCTGAATTACGACCTTTTTTAAAAAAAAACTTTAAAGGGTTTAAAAAATACACGTATTTCCCGGAACAAGTTTTGTAAAATATTCGAATAAATCACGGAATTACCGAATGATAACAGAGTTTTCAGGCGTTATCTCTCTTTTTTCGCGTGGCCTTTTCGCCAAACATCTCGTTGGATTGCGTTAGATGAAGTAACAAGCTTTTAAACCATGCTCGATTTTGACGATAGGCGAGTGAAAAAGGACCCTTTTAAAAAATTGCCGGTAGACTTTATTTTTGGATTTTCTCTGTAGTAGTTAGAGATGACTCCAGACTGAATCATGTGGTTCAAGCTGGTTATTAGCTCTAATAGTCTCTAGTAATTGTGATATAGATAAGCCCATACTTGTACAGGATACAGTCGTAATATTTTAAGAAGAAGAAACACAATGACGCTTGAGAGGCGGCATGGTGCATCCCATTGTCTACACGCTACCTTAAGCTGTCAGTTATCTAGCAGGGACACAAAACCTTTGGAAGAGAGGCACACTTTGTTTTCACGAAGCTGTTTGGAGAAAATGTCGCTTTATTTTTGCAATGTTGTTGTATGTTGCGGGTTTCGCCGTATATCAAGTTATGACCTTTGAGTCTGCTGTTGATAGCCTAATACTACCAGGGGTTCAAAACTAATCAGAGATGCGTAAGAAACTGTAGTTTTTTTTCTGATCCAAATATTAGTTTGGGGCATAACTGTCTCGTGGTACTTAGTCTGATTAATTTCTGATTGGATGAAATGTGTTTTGTACAAACAAACAAAAAATCACTCGGGTTACGCTAAGCTAAGCTATGAAAATCGAGCTAACGTATTGGTTAGACACACCCCACAGTAACGCAAAAACACACCTCACACCTACGCAGATTAACATATCTTTAGTGGATCCGTAGTCTCATGCTTCCGTGTCTCATATTAAAAGTGAAAGTAATAAATATCACAGATATTCACGAAAAAGTAAAAAAAAAACACAAAAACGCTTACTACACTTAATCGTTTTTCGACATTTAATGTTTATCCTTTGTTTTTATTGGTTGTACTAGAAGATATTATTACGTAAATGTATAAATTATAACTACAATATTTTCTTAAAATTGGAGGCATAAAGCCCGTCTTACAGTGTTCTTTTTTTTAAAGTAGGGAATCATCCCCGCGGACTCTCCGTCCGCGTACCGGCCCATTGTGCTGCTCGACGAGGTGGGCAAGCTCTTTGAAAGAGTAATTGCAGACCGCCTCGTCGCACACCTAACACAGGTGGGGCCGGATCTGGCGGACGGCCAGTTCGGCTTTCGCAGGAGGCGCTCCACGGTGGACGCCATCATGTGCGTGCGAGCTCTCACGACGGGGGATGCAGTGGCCCAGGGCAGGTGTGTCGTGGCGGTGTCTTTGGACATCGCCAACGCCTTCAACTCCCTGCCTTGGAGTAGCATTGGGAGGGCACTCCGGTATCACCGGATGCCCGACTACCTCTGTCGTGTGGTCGAGGTGTACCTGTCAGACAGGTAAACTCTCATGCAAAAGTGCATGGATAGTACGGAAAAAAAATTGCGTGAAGCGGGAAATGACGCCATCTAGCGTAAAACCAGATTGAAATGTTGGTATCGACAACGTTACATTGTACTGTTAATAGATGGCGTCGCTGTGCTTCAAATGATTAATGCTTAATTAATGTTTATTTTTATACTTTCTTCAAACACTGAAATAATTTATAGTTTCTTTTAAAGAGATGAAGATATTAAAATTGAATATCAATTTATAAATATTTGATTATCTATGTGTCAGTTTTCAAACTTGAGAGGGTAGGATGAATATGGATTTATAAATAATAACTAGTAGGTAGTATAAATAATACTTAGACCAGAGTTATGACATAGCTCAATTGATTGTTCGCTAAATTAATTTCGATTATCTCGTTCCAGTGCTTTTCGTTGAATTTTATTTTTAACAAGGTCTATTGTCTACTTATTTTACCAAAATGTGTAGATATGCATTGTTGGATTTACTAAAAAGAACTCAAATAATTGTTATGCATAATCAAGGTGAAAACTTGTCAGGAATAGCCAGAGAGACCGGTGTAAACGTAAGTAGATTTTTTTTCTTCTTTTATATAACAAAAACCTCCTATATAATAATCATTATTGGGTATTATATATTTCTGTTTTATTGTTACAGAGAAAAACAGTTGCTCTATGGGTAGGACGATTTGAAGAAGAGGGTTCTTTGAAACACCATAAAAGAGCTGGCAGACTAAGACTAATAAACATGTTGCAGCGTCAAACCATGATAAGGGAGTACGAAGAAAATGGATTTCTGTCGACGAACCACTATGCTGGTTTATTTGACACAAGCGTTGACACTGTTCATCGTGCTCTTCATACTTAGCGAAAAGATGCATTATCGGAGGCATGTTGTGAAATCCTTGCTACATGGATCACATAAACTTTGATTAGAGTAGTGTCATCTTTACTGATGAAAAAACTTTTAAGTCCAGTGAACACGGACAGTTATGTTTGTGGCGTCAAGATGATAAATAATTATAATACTGAATTAATATTATTTACTCAGTACTTATTCTCTGTATTAACTGGAAACCTTGTTATGTGTGTTTAACTTAATACCCGTATATAAAACAACTTAAAAAAGTTATGAACACTTGATATATTGTTGTGCAATTTTATAGTTTTTAGGCTACATTTAATCCTTTTGACATTTGGGATAAAATTATCTGGTCTATTGTTTGTTTGTTAAGGTTACATAAGCTTCAATCCTCTTTCCAATTTTGGAAACGAATACTTAAGCTATGGCCTCAATAAGAAGTTATATATAATATTATAATCTTATTCGGTGATTAATAAACGGTGAGTAATAAACAATGATTAATAAACGGTGATTAATAAACCGTGATTAATAAATTGTAAGAAATAAACATATTATTTTTTTAATAGTGCCTTTTTGTTTGATGAGCCTGTTTACCTGCCTTTTTTTTTTCGTTTTGCTGAGTAACTACCCACTTGAATATTATATTACAAATAAATAAATATCCACTTGTTAGCTTTATTAAAAGAAATCGGTAGGAATATTATATCATTCCTACCGATTTCTTTTGTTTGTTATTAATAACTTACAAAAAGTGTGAGTACTACGTGAGATTCGAACTCACGGCTTATTGATTTACGCATCTATCTGCACGTGCTAAACCACTAGGTCAACTTGACTCTAATTTAAATGATGAATTTATGAACTACAGTCAGTTGTTGATGACAATGATGACGCATGTGTCTATTTACTGTCGGACTAAAAGTCAAGTTTATACTTTGTGAGATTGCCTTTGGACGCCACTTAGCTGTGAAGAAACCAACGCCATCTAGTTAAATTTTCGAAAACTTGTATTTAACGTGCAAGGGAAAATAGGCGTTAAGGTATCCAAGCACTTTAGCTGGCCTCTGTACATAACCTACCCCGGTCACCAGGGGGTGTGGGAACGTCGAGAGATGTCGTGCGGTGTTCCGCAGGGATCGGTACTAGGGCCGCCCTTGTGGAACATCGGATACGACTACGTGCTGCGCGGCGACCTCCCTGACGGGGTCAGCGTGGTCTGCTACGCAGACGACACGCTGGTCCTGGCGCAGGGAGAGTCGTACCAGGCGGCGGTCGAACTAGCGACACGCGGGGTCGCGACAGTCGTTGGCAGGATCCAGGAGCTGGGACTCGAGGTGGCATTGCACAAGTCCGAGGCCATGTGCTTTCACGGCCCTCGGAACGCGCCACCACCGGGTTCCCAGCTAACGGTGGGAGGAGTCCACATCGGCGTCGGGTCAACGATGAAGTACCTGGGACTCGTTCTCGACAGCCGATGGGATTTCGACGAGCACTTCCGACGTCTGGCTCCCAAACTCTCCCCTCGGGCGGCTCCTGCCCAACCTTGGGGGTCCAGACGCCTCCTGCCGGAGGCTCTACGCGGGGATCGTTCGGTCCATGGCCCTTTATGGCGCGCCGGTGTGGGCGCCGGGGCTGCGGAAGCAGCCGGCGGCCCGGCTGAACGCGTGCCTGAGGGTCATGGCCATACGGATGGTGCGAGGATACCGGACGATTTCCCGCGAAGCGGCGAGCCTCCTTGCTGGCCAGGAACCATGGGATCTGGAGGCAACAGTCCTTGCACTCATGCACGAACGGCTCATGGAGATGCAACGCCGGGGCGAAACTCCGCTGCCGCGACAAGTCGCAGAATGGCGGACAGAGCTCCGGCGAGTTCTCATGGTGAAATGGCGACAGCGACTGTCGCGACCCCGTGCTGGGCACGCTACAATAATGGCGGTAAGTCCCCTCTTTGAGGCGTGGTTGGAAAGACCTCACGGCGTCCTCACATTCCGCATGACGCAGGTCCTCACCGGACACGGTAAGTTCGGGAGGTTCCTGCACCGGATTCGTGCGGAAACGACGCCCGGGTGTCGCCACTGTGTGGCCCACCCGGAGGACACGGTGGAGCACACAGTGGAGGTGTGCCCCGCCTGGGCAGAGCAACGCCGTGTCCTCGTGGGGGCAATCGGCGGCGGTGATCTCTCGCGCCGGGCCTTGGTTCAGGCCATGCTCCGGAGCAAGGAGGAGGAGTGGCAGGCGGTCGCCTCCTTCTGCGAAGCAGTAATGCTAGCGAAGGAGGCGGCCGATCGCGTGAGGCAACGGTCCTTACGCTCCAACCGCCGCCGGGATTCCGATCCCGATTTCCGGCCACCGTAGGCGCGGGCTTGCAGACGGAGAGCAATGGGTGGCTCGCCGTCTGACCGTCCGGTAACCGTCCGGACCGAGCCCAAGTCGTCGACGGCGCGTATTGTTCCACGCGCGCCTCAAGGAGATGTCAGCAAATCGTAGGGGCCCAGCAGGGTCGAAGCCTACTGGGGCCACGGGTAGTGTGAAAGCGGAACCCGGGGCCCTGGGACGAAGGCAATGAAGGAACAGGAGTGGGTTTTTAGTCAGTAAGAGTCTGACACTATTTCTCGCTCCGCCCAAGAGCGGGGATTTCATTAGGATGATTTTCCCACCCAATAAAAATAAAAAAATAAAAAGTAGGAAATCATCTAATGTGTTTTCCCACCCTAGGGTGGAGCTAGAGGTTGTACCAGACTTTAACTAAGGCAAAGAAGGAACAGGAATAGGTTTTTACTTAGTAAAAGTTTGATACTATCTCCCACTCCGCCCAAGCGCGGGGGATGTCATTAGATGACTTTGCCACTGAATAAAATAAAAAAAAAACTTGCCCCTGCAGGCATCGGCTCTACTGGGTCCCTGTGCTTTGCACCGCGCGCCTTAAAGAGATATCATCTTTAAGGCGCGCGTGGAACTCTACACACCGTCGACAACTCGGAATCTTACGGTGCGCGGTGTCTAAAGATAAGACTCAAGATTTATAAAATAAAAAAAATTGTTAGCAATTTTTCACTAACGTAATCTTGTCACTTTACATAATAATAAAAATAAAAATACTAAAGTTAAATACTTAACGTTAAAATATATTTATACTGAGTGTAAAAATAGTTGGCAGCTTCTGAATACAGGGTATATTTTCCATTCAATTCCGCCGTCGGAACTGAACAAGACTATTTTATATATCGAGATAAACTTTTCCCCGAGTTTCCCCAGACGCGACAACTCAAACATAAATGTCGTAAAACATCTGTGTTATACACAAACATACAAATTCAAAGAATTTATTTTCAAGACATACAATTACTATACAACAATTATTTGGGTTGGAAGGCCTCCCACAAGGTGGACCGATGACCTGGTGAGGGTCGCGGGAATCCGATGGATGCGAGACGCACAGGACCGGTCATTGTGGCGGCATTTGGGGGAGGCCTATGTCCAACAGTGGACGTCTTTCGGCTGAAATGATGATGATGATGATGACAATTACTAAGGCACTTTTGATTTTCAAAAATTACATTATCTTACTTAACTGTTAGTTATCCATGACAAAATGTAGTTTCGTATCAAGAAAAATGAATAAATAGGTAAAACAAACTATACTTACTGATTACAAATATCTATTTTATATACATAAATTAAATAAATATATAATTAACCTATATTTTAGAACTTTAAATTCGAAGTAATTATCAAATTTTGGAATAGAACCCTCCAGATCTAACACGACAAAATTCAAATTTCAATATACACATATTCGAAGACATATGACATTCAGCAATCCGCACTGGGCTGGCGTGGTGGGATATGGCCCATTCCCTCTCCTAGAGAGAGGAGGCCTGAATCCCAACAGTGGGAACATTAAAATACTGATTATGCTATGAATGATTATGTTATATACACATTCCATAGTTGTTTAGTGCCTTTTCACTACAAATTATCGTCTGAAAATCTATTCAAAATACACAGCATTAAAATCTATAATTGAGTTGTAGGCGATGTATTGAAATTATCTCGAGTTACTATTAATCCGAGTACAAAATAAAACTTTTGTACTAAACTAGATACAAAGGCAGACCCTGAAGCCAATTAGGTACACACATACGTCAAATAAGCAATCTTTCTCAAATATGTATACAAGATTAATAACAAACGCGTTACTTCATTCATGTGAAATATTAGATTACATAGAACAATTACTATGTTATTGATGATGCGAGCTCCAATAACTTTTGAAGCTGTCAGGACTGATCAATAACCATCTGTAGTGTGGGAGATTTAGTTTCAGTTAAATGGATAGTTTAGATAGGACTTTCAAATAATGTATGGATGATTAATTCATTTATTTAATCTTCATGCAACAAAAGGTACAAAGGCGGACTTAATGCCTAAGGCATTCTCGACCAGTCAACCTGGGTTGGTGGAGAGACAATGTGGCAGGTGCATAAAAAAAAAGAAAATATTATTTAGAAAATAAGTATTACAAAATTATATACAAAACTAAAAGTAAACATACATACATATTTAATAAAATATATACCTATATATACTTATAATCATATAAATATACACAGTAAAGGAGTTTTGAGATGATTCTGCTATTTGTGTAGAAATTAATTCCGCAACTTTCGCTTAACTGCATACTTACTCGTGGTGGTCGTGATGATGATGTGACGAGTGAGATAATTGTCGCATGGGATGTGTAAAGCTGCAGAGCTTTACGAATTATTAACAGGACTTGCGGTCCCGACAGACGTTGTCCTGTCCGAAGGCATTTTATTACCACCTACCAGGTTCACCAAACTATTCAGGAACCCATTCAAATATATATACAAAGTTTCATCCAAAGCGGTCAAGCTGTTTTGAAAGAATTAGGTGACAAATACACGTACAGAAGAATTATATATAAAGATTAGCTGTTGGCGCTATGTACATAGATCAACACGTCAATACTAAAACGGTTGTACCGAGACCGCTGCAAACACAACTTAGCGGATACGGATTTTATAGGCCTGAGTAAGCGACAGGGCTATGTGAGTGCCCTAAAAGCTATTACACCTGTAATGTGGAGAACGTAATGAATGCCACTGATACAGCAATGAACCCCTTGCGCGCAGGGGGTATTATTACGTAATTGCGCGTTTTTTAGTAAAATCACAAAAATTTAATTTAAAAAATCTTTTAATTATTTTTTCCAGGAAAAACATAGATATACTGCTGTAATTTTGTGCATGAAGTGTTTAATAAATAAATATAAAAACCAAAATTTTTGGAAATTTCGTACACCCGTGTGTACAGTACGACAATTAAGCCTTTTTCAAAGTCATTCAAGTTGTTTATCGGTATGTCCAATCGGCGGTCGAGGGGTTAACGTAAACAGCTAATGGGCTCAAATAATTGAAGGAGTTTACCATTTCCTCGAAAAGAATAAGATAAATATGTTCTCGTACTAAAAATGTTTAAATTCATTATACAATATATTCTAAGTGAGAATCAATTTCGAAAACTTGTGAAAATGTAAGTAAATTATTGGAGACTAGCACCTGATAGTAGAAAATGATCCCAAGGAAACATACTCTTGGGATAAATAGTGTCTTAAGTGCTATTCCAGGACGTGGTCTACACGTGTACCAAGTTTCATCGAAATACATTCAGTAGTTTTTGCGTGAAAGAGTAACAAACATCCATACATACAAACTTTTGCGTTTTTAATATTAGTAGAATGTTGTTGACAGATTGCGATAATGGTTTTGCCCTTGGTCTAATGATGCTTACCTAAAACCTTATAGTATAATAATAACCATCCTTGTACCTCTTACAAGGGTGTTAGAGAAAAGATTATTATGAATGAGGACGAAGAAGAGGAATATGGTTTCTCTCAAAAATAGAAAGTAATAAATATAGATGACATAAAAAGAAGACATGAGATAGGCCCTATACAAAGCTGTAAACAAAAATGACAATAAACGAAGAAAAACAAATATAGATGACATGCTTTATAAATTTCTTTGGTACCAATAAATTTCAACAAAGGGAAATGTAAAGACCATTCACCGATAAAACAAAACGTCTTCAAAGCATTCCGATTGTTCAAGATCCATCAATTTGTAACACATGTGCTTCCACGCATCCCACACTTAATAATATTCAGACCAGCGACGCCAACACGTAAATGCATTACAATATCTTCAAACCATGTGAATTATACTGAAAGCAGTTTTCAGTTCAGTGAATAGAGAATATTTCAAAAGACAAAAGCGATTAATACATACAGGGAAAGCGGTGAATAACTCGCAAAAGCATGGAGGCCCAACCAAAATTTTGCATTTCCATTGTGCGGGATAAACGGATATGTAGGTAGGATATGTGTTGTAGGATTATGAAAAATCATATCTTTACAAAAATGTTCTAGGACTACAGCAAAGGACATATAGACAGGTTTTTTGTATACAAACATAGGTATTCGTAATCATAGCTTTGGTCAGGTTTATTCCAAATCCCAAGCTGTTTAAGATGATTGTAAACTTGAAAACACTAACATGCTAATGTAAAAATAAAACGGTTCTTTTTTTTCTATATTTTCATTGCACTCAACTGTAGCTATTAACCAATCAGCGAATCCTTTAACACGAACCATCCGCGGTTTACCTAAGACAAACTTATTTGCTAATATTATTCTTTATAACTGCAACATATTGTATCCAAACATTAACTGGACTCTACCCTCTATTGTGATCTTACTCAATGGTTTGAAGGAACAAAACTCAACTTTTTTTTTTTTTAATGATGTAAACCAGTACTCGACTGCGATCCCACCTGATGGTAAGCGGAGATGCAATCATTGATGGTCAGGCGCATTAGTTTATTAAGAGCCTATTCACTGTAGCCTTGAAGACACCTAAATTATAGTTGGACGGGAAGACCGCAGCAGGCAAATTGTTCCAGTCCTTCGATGTAGGTACGTTTCGATAAACTTTGAGTTAAGCGTTCGTCAATCTGCATGAACTCTTTATCCATTTATAAGTTGTTATGGTGTACAATAAAGAATGAAGAATTAGCAGAAGTTCGATTATAAATGTTTGTTAGAACTGTAACTACGCGTAACGTAATGATAGGGGTTAAAGTATGAAATTGTCTTTTTTTAAAAGGGGTTGGTTTGAAGTGTTATATTTTTAGATTGACTTGGAATTATAAGTTGAAATAAACTTTATATTAAAGGTATGCATACCGCTTGAGACGCATTGTTTCCACAGTAGAACTCATATTACAAAATAATGCGAGTTTTCTAATATTTCATACAAAAATAGTTACAAGTACTGCGATATTACAAAAAGATCCAATAAATACCTAACTTCGGAAAAGAATAACGTAACTTTAATGTAAAGTTTATTTAAACTTATAATTCTAAGTCAATCCAAAGATATAACAGTTAAAGACTTACAATTTTTTGTACGAAACACAAAGCAACGCAACGATCTAAAAGAGTTGAACGACAGAGCAATAATTATTAGTTATCAAAATAGTGGTTTTCCCAAATCCCTAGGATTTTTGCAAAGAGTCGATTTTACTATTATCCTTCAACACATACGACCGTTGTTACCGATGAAATCCCAAAACCTCTGCTAATTTGTAAGTGGCCTCCACAGAGCCTCCGTCAGTCGTAAATTTCTCGCTTGGAGTTGTAAAGTTTTACAAAAAGAACTGCTATATATTTCAGATATACATCATGGTGGCTGACGTTTGGATACCTCGTTTCTCAAGTGTTGCTTTTCTCGTCCCTTCTGTAGGGTGTGGTCTGAGAGATAGCGAGTGTTTTGTATATTTTATGGTAGACTAGCTTCCGCCAGCGACTTCACCCGCGTCATAAATAGGTTTCTCCGTACAAATTGTGGACGTTTCTTTCCCATAGAGGGTGAAGTTTGAAAAATTCTGTCTTGGTGCTCGCATGTTTCATAAATGGAAACCTTGTGTAAAATTTTACTCTCCTAGTCCCCGTAATGTCGGCTGTGCGTTGATATGTCTGTCATTCAATTTCTCCTTTTATATATAGATTATAATTGAAACTTTTACAGGTTCTTTTTTTTATTGGGTGGGAAAATCATCTTATGACATCCCCGCTCTTGGGCGAAACGGGAGATAGTATCCGACTTTTACTGACTAAAAACCCACTCCTATTCCTTCGTTGCCTTCTTCCCAGGGCCCCGGGTTTCGCTTTCACACTACCCGTGGCCCCAGTAGGCTTCGACCCTGCTGGGCCCCTACGATTTGCTGACATCTCCTGGGAAAATTATCTTATTACAAATCCCGCTTTTGGGCGGAGCGAGAGATAGTGTCAGACTTTTACTGACTAAAAACCCACTCCTGTTCCTTCGTTGCCTTCGTCCCAGGGCACCTAGTTTCGCTTTCACACTACCCGTGGCCCCAGTAGGCTTCGAACCTGCTGGGCCCCAACGATAACCTAACCGTGTTTAGGATTATTACAATTTTCATGGGATGCACTCTGGCTGTAAGGTATCAACGAGCTAATCTGACGATAATTAGCTGCGGGGTATTTTTTAGTTGTGCTACCACTACTAAAAAGTGTAAAAAAATACTTTTTACAATAAAAATACAACCGACTTCAATGCAAATAAAAAACACTAAAAATGTACAAAATAGGTTTAATTTTGGAAGTCGTTGTTTCTATAATAGTTGTGTTTCTTCGTTATTTAACACCGACTTCCGGTTATATTCTTTTTTTGGAAAAAGTTTTTTTAATCAAATGATGTTCTTAAATGAATCTGATTTTGATCGTTATTTAGTTTTAATTAAAGAAAGTTAACGTAATATCTTTTTTTCTCATATTATTTTAAAGGTTACAAATTAGATCGCCTGCTTTGGTACCAAACTTCTCCCCTGGATTTCATGGGTACTTTTAAAAAGTTGTTTTTGTCACAATAGAGCTTTTGTGTAGACGCATGGCGTTTTTTTTTAATTTGCATGTTTTTTTTTTGCGAAAAGAAAAAAAAACACATAGGTGCCGGAAATCTTTTGTGCAAGCATTTTCATAAGTTATTATTGGATTATGTAAATTTATTTTACCTTTTTTCTACCATTTGATGGATTTTTAAATATTTTTATATTTTGTAACACAAATTACATCAAAAGCATTTTAGTTATTTTTAAAAAGTTGGGACGTTTGCGGACTTTTTTTTTTACTTTGTCCAATGCTTCACAACTATCTGTAGAGCATACAAATTTTTCCGTGAGGAAATCAAACCAGCGACACGTAATGCAGCAGTCAATCGCTCAACCACTACGCCAACCACCGTCACAATCATAAATCTTATCTATACGCATTTCCCCTCTTTGAGGCGTGGTTGGAAAGACCTCACGGCGTCCTCACCTTCCGCATGACGCAGGTTCTCACCGGACACGGTAAGTTCGGGAGGTTCCTGCACCGGATTCGTGCGAAAACGACGCCCGGGTGTCGCCACTGTGTGGACCGCCCGGAGGACACGGTAGAGCACACGGTGGAGGTGTGCCCCGCTTGGGCAGAGCAACGCCGTGTCCTCGTGGGGGTAATCGGCGGCGGCGATCTCTCGCGCCGGGCCTTGGTTCAGGTCATGCTCCGGAGCGAGGAGGAGTGGCAGGCGGTCGCCTCCTTCTGCGAAGCCGTAATGCTAGCGAAGGAGGCGGCCGATCGCGTAAGGCAACGGTCCTTACGCTCCAATCGCCGCCGCCGGGATTCCGATCCCGATTTCCGGCCACCGTAGGCGCGGGCTTGCGGACGGCGAGCAATGGGTGGCTCGCCGTCCGATCGTCCGGTTATCGGACCGAGCCCAAGTTGTCGACGGCGCGTACTGTTCCACGCGCGCCTCAAAGAAATGTCAGCAAATCGTAGGGGCCCAGCAGGGTCGAAGCCTACTGGGGCCACGGGTAATGTGAAAGCGAAACCCGGGGCCCTGGGACGAAGGCAACAAAGGAACAGGAGTGGGTTTTTAGTTAGTAAAAGTCTAACACTATCTCCCGCTCCGCCCAAGAGCGGGTTTTGTCATAAGATGATTTTCCCACCCAATAAAAAAAAAAACCTATACGCATTTTACTTCTTAATATCGAACTTTTTCTCCATTACAAAATATTCATCTTCTCTTATTGATTTACACACCATTTCTAAATTTTCATTTGAAACTTTACTAAGACACTAAAAATCGTTGACCTTCTGTCAAAAAGCCATCACCATTTATTTACAAATAAAAATGCTCCAGAGACTGAAAACATTTAGGTTGCTGAATAATGTTGGTGTATTTTTCGTGACAGCACTATTTCATACACGGTCTCTTAACCCTGTGTCAACCGCGCGGCGTCTAGACAGACGAATGGTGTGGCTTATAATACCGCACGTTAGTTTATTACGCTCCCCGACCGTAGTGTTTATTACACCTGTTTTTGTTTTGCGCAAATTAGGTAACTTTGTAACATTAAAATGAATTTGAATATTTATTTATTTAATTATATATACTTTATTGCATACCAAGATTACAAATTTACAAATTGAAATTATAATAGAACAAAAAAAAAACATACAATTGGCGGCCTTATCGCACTCGGCTATTTCTTCCAGGCAACCCAGAATGGATAGAGACTGCCGGGTCACAAAATGGGGTTGTACTTGGTGCAAATATAAAAGTAAACAAAACTTAATACTTAATACTAAAACAGATACACATATACATACATACAAAATATAAATATATAAGCAAGAGAATAAGTGATGAAACGAAGACATGAACACAGTGACAATAATCCTTCACAAGCCTCTTAAATACAGGTAGTGTTTGCGCATGTTTTATTGCCACAGCAATGCATTCCATAGACGAGTGGCCTGGGCAGTAAAAGACTTATTCATGTAAGTAGTCGAATGCATTGGCATTTTAAGTTTCAAGTTATCGATGACCTAAAATTTTTTTTTTTTTGAGTATTAAAATCATCGAATATCTCCTCCCACTCGGAGTGGAGAGAGTTTCAGACTTTTATTGATCAAAATTCACCCCTCAATTGCCTTTGCGGTCTAATAACGCGGTAACTTTTTCTAACAATACCGAAGCCCATGTCGCAGCTTGTGGGTAGTTCACGTCAGGCAAATCGATTAGCCTATTTTGAGCCTACATGTAAGTAGATTTATAAATTTAAATATATTTTAGTGGTAATACTATTTTATACACGATTTCTTACCCCTGTGTTAACCGCACGGGGCATCTAATCTGACGTTTGGCTGGCGAGTCGCTTATTATATACCACACGTTAGTTTATTACTCTCTTATTCAATATGTAATTAATTAATTAATTATGTTGTTGTTGTTTTGTAATTAACACAAAATTTTTGTGTTTTTTTTATATTCAAGTTGTGCAAATAATATTTTATCTAAATTATTTCGTTAAATTAATGTCTATAATTGTTTTAATATAGTATAATAAAAATAGAAGAAGTCACTGGCTACTGAAATATAGGCACCTAACCAGGACTCACCCCTGACTCAGGAGTCAGGGGTTCACTTTTTTGTACACGTATAAAAATAACAGACAATAAAAATATTATTATTATTACTATCGCGCCTCGCGCTTGTCCACTGTCTTACCTGATGGAAAGTAATGATGTGGTCGACAGTTGAGCATGCTTGCCCAGAAGTAATCTTCACTCTTGACTTAAAGATCCCCAGTTTCGTACAACTTTTAATGTTTCCGACTTTTTTTATTTTTAAACTTCCATGATCTTGTACCAAACGACCCTCCTCAAAGTCGATCTCCACGTTAACCCGCAAATCGTCGCAGACGGTTTATTAATATGCGAACCACGAGTTTCTATAGTTAATATAAGCGCTTACTCGATAACAAACGTAGAATTAATGAGAGATTTTAGCTCAACCGACGATGTGAAGCTTTGATGAAATATTCAAACATTTCATGAGCGCACTACGGTGGTTAAATGTGCTCAGAATTCGTGCTTAGTGTACACTTTAAATGTTTCGATGTTTATTTATTTGTATGAAGTGGTTTTTGCAAAGGTAGTGAATATTAAAAGCTGTATGTATAAGCTGTTTGTGATTGATGTTCGATTTATGCCTGAGCTATTTATTATAGCAGAAAATGCGATTTTTCTTTTTTAGCACCTTTGACAAGAAAATGTAGGTTTAAGATTTTTTTTTTTAATTGATGTAAACCAGTGCTTGACTGCGATACCACCTGATGGTAAGCGGAGATGCAATCATTGATGGTCAGGCGCACTAGTTTATTAAGAGCCTATTCACTCTAGCCTTGAAGACACCTAAATTATAGTTGGACGGGAAGACAGCAACAGGCAAATTGTTCCAGTCCTTCGATGTACGCGGTATAAACGACGAAGCGAAACGCTTAGTCCGGACCAAGACAAGTTTCAACAACGTAAGGGTGGATACTTGCTGTTCGTCGGGTTGTCCGATGGTAGAAAAGAGATGGCGGAATCAAGTCATGCAATTCATCAAGATATTTTCATCTGTCGCTATTTTTTTTTCAAACAACTTCTGTTGCTCAAGATGGAGAAAGAACGAATATCAGACTTATATTGATTAGGATCCATCCCTGTTCTTTCAGTTGCCTTTTACATACCAGGGTCGAATAACCTCTCAGTTTATTTGTCCCTATCGGTTTCATTACATAAGTCCCTGGTATGTTTTAGTAGTTTTAAAGTGAATGTAGAGAGAGCAAGGAATTCTAGCAAATTTGATTTCATACACGTTGCATTATGTGAAAGAATTAGATCGCCATTTATATTGTACCTACCGCGACTGGCCTGTTGGTCTAGAGTTCAGGGGTCCTGACTACTACGCCAAAGGTCGTGGGTTCAATTCTCACCCATGACAATGTTAGTATGTTAGTGTGATGAGCACGATCATTGGTTCTGTGTCTGAGTGTAATTACTTATAATATGTATCTATTTAGAGAAATATTAAGTATGTTTATCAGTTGTCTAGTACTTATAACACAAGCTCTGCTTAGTTTGGGACTAGATGGCGTTATGTGAAAGTTGTGGAATATTATTATTATTATTACCTACCTGAAATAGGAGCAGTACTAGCCCAGTGCTAACGTGCCCTGCTTACGAGTTGAACGTCGTAGGTTCACATCTAACTAATCATATTATTCTGTGTAATTTTATCATCACTGCTCTTAAAACGGTGGAGAATAAATGAAGAACATCGGAGATGGCATTGGAGGTGACACGCATAGGACACGCATAGTGCCATTCCTTTTTAGGGTTCCGTACCTTAAAAGGATAAAACGGAACCCTTACAGAATCACTTTGTCGTCCGTCTGTCTGTCTGTCTATCTGTCAAGACCCTTTATCTCGGGAATGCGTAGAGGTATCAAGTTGAAATTAAAACCATATACTTAAGTCTGTAGTCTCTTAAAACTGTGAAAAAATCAAACTTCTGAATTAACGAAAAAAAAGAAACGGCCGTTTATGTCACAAAAAACGTATATTTTGACACTCTCAATAGAATCAAAATTCATTTGGCATGAAGCAAGGTCTCATAACATAAGTAGGTAAAGGAAAAAATCTGAATACTATAAATTTTAAGTTACGGGCCAAATAAAAAAAAAAAATCATAACTCGATTCGGGAATTCAACTGTTTTCACAGGTAAGTTTGTACGGAACCCTCAGTGCTCGAGTCCGACTCTAATTGCCCGGTTTTTTTTACGTAGGAATTTATCAAATAACTTCTCCTGCTCTGGGCTTGGAGCGGGAGGGAATCTTTTGCTAAGAGAAGAGAATTCTGCTGACATCTCCTTGTAGCGCGCGTGGAATACAACCCGCTGTTGAAGCAAGCTTGGTCCTTGGACGGCCGGACGGCGAGCTATCCATGGCTCGCGTATATAGCGTCGGTAGTCATCCTGCACAATACCCTCTTCTGGAGAGGAGATCTGAGACCCCAAAGCGGTAACATTATAAGACTGTTTATTTATGTATGAAATTTACATCCATTAAGGTTATCTTGTTCATCAAAAACTCGACGGACAAGCGACTTAGTCTAGTCTCCGCCGCAAAAATACTATTAGGTCTCTAGACCGATTTGAATAGTGAAAATAGTGTGCGAGTGAGACTGGCACTAACTCACCGTGAAATATGAGAGACGTGCTAGATTATGATAAGGCTTTAACCCAGTAAATCATTGGATTTTCCGCTTCGGAATTGAGGCAAATTTAAGGGGGATCCAGTTTGAGCGCGTGCAAGAGGTGCTGTTGAAACTCAAATTGTTACGTGATGTGGGAATGAATGTGTGTTTGATTTTCAGGTATTTAGCTCTTTTGATGGTTGTTTGAGTCTGTTAATGTGCTTTGAGCTTTAAGATTTAGTTGAGTTATAGGAAACTGGGAAGATGTTTGTAGGTTTAAAATTTATTAATTATGTAGATACTTTGTTGTGTATACATGTGGATAGATAGACGCGTAACAGGGAAAGAGAGACCAAAGAAATGGATAAATTGTATGAGGAGTGCTATGAAATAAAAGGAAGTTAATAACAACATAGTGTAACGGGTGACAGGACAGAATTGAAGAAAAAAACATGTTGCGCCGTCTCATGTAACACGGGAAAAGGGTAGGAAGATAATTGTAATGATGAATAATATACTTTATTGTAGAACAAGAAGCTCCGTGAAATTCCTTACAGACAACCTTTGAGTAGACTGAACGAAAGAAAATAAATTTGAGGATGTCAGTGTACAACCACATTAATAATAATACATAAATAAAATACCAAATAATATACTATGGTAACAAATATCTATATATATATAAAAGGAGAAACTGATTGACATATCAATGCACAGCCAAAACTATTGAGACTCTGAACGTGAAATTTTCCACAAGGTTTTCTTTTATGACGTTGACGAGCACTACGAGAGGATTTTCCAAAATTCGCAACCTAAAGGGATGAAACGGTGGTTAAAAATCTGTATGATGGAGGATGGAGATACATAGTTTTACGCGGGCTGCTGGCAGAAGTTAGTATATCAATAGCATTGTTCAGGCAGGAGGAGACTATTATTATTTATTTATTCAACCAGAACGACAAAATGTCAATTACACTGATTACATTAGTTAAAAATAATGTAAAATACATCTAAGAAAATATAACACAGATAATATAACTAAACCTCTCACTCAGTCTTCTCGCAAATCACCAGACATTCAGTCAGTATTTCCTTCCATTCATCAGCGAATAGATCTAGTCTAGGACTGGATTCAAGGAGAGCGTCGAGTGCGATTAACATTCGCGGAATAGGTGACACACGTGTACAACCGTGCGGCAACGTGGCACTACAAATAATTTATACCGTCTTCCCCGGCAGTAGTTATTGGGGCCCAGACATAACACCCGTCTGGTTGGAGGATCCTCCCTTTTCAACGGAGGTTTACGGGACTTTCCTCTCTGTTCCACCTTCCTCCAAACACCCATCTTTATTTTCTATATGAAGCTATAATTTCCCTCCAACTGAGGGTTGTCTTTGGGTCTTTGGGTGTGATAAACGCCAGTTGATATCACGTTCCATGGAAATTGTCTAAAGGGCCTCTGCGAGTTGGCTTGGAACCCTCGTACCCTAGTAGTCCTGAGGTAATTAGATGTGACAAATATATATTTAAAAAAAATAAGAAAAAAGAAGAAAAATACGAAACGATACGATAAAATGAAGAAAAAATTTTACAAAAAAAAAAATACCGACTTCACTAAAAAAAAACTAAAACAATCAAAATAACTTTAGTTTAGGAAGTCGGTGTTTCTCGGTATTGTTTGTTTCTTATTTAACACCGACTTCCGAAATTAAAGTTATTTTGATCGTTATAGTGTTTTTATTTTTTTGTGAAGGTGAATTGGTTTTTTGTAAGAAGTTTTTTTTTCACACTTTTTAGTTGCCAGAGTACCTACTTCTCATGGCAATTCTAATTAACCTAAGCACTGCTAGGATACATTGTTTTATTATGAAATTCCCGTGTTCACCTTTCACCTTCTGGCCCCATCGTCAGATCAGTTCGATAGTACCTTATAGCCAAAGTGTATCTGATGATAATTCTAATAAGCCCAAACACGGCTAGGATACATTGATTAATTACGGAGTTCCGGTGCCTGCCTTCCGGCTTCATCCTCATCATCATCAGAACACTTTAATGATACCATTTTCAACTCTATTCAGAACCATTTATTTATTTGTATTGTCATAGTTGCATAACTGTCTTCATTGTGGTATTTATGTGAATATGAAGTTCCGTTGGCCATTTCTGGTCTTCTTCTTCAGTTCCACTTCATCAAATGTTACTTTGTGACTGTAAATGCATAATTCTTAATTCATTCATTCTTTATGCATAGTCTGTAAATGCGTAGTAAAAAATACCTAAATCACTATATGGTTGCTTATAATATTTGAGTAGTTCCCTCAATTCGATTCGATTGAATTCCATCATCAAAACTAAATTTTGAAAAAAATGGGATTAATCTGGAAGCATATCCTTCAAGGGGATTTTTTTTTTGAAAATCGGTCCATAAACGATGGACTTCTGAGGTAACACAATTAGAAAAAAACCAAAACACAACCGAAATGATAACCTCCTCCTTTTTTTGAAAGTCGGTTAAAGATAGGATACTGAAAGGTTGATCATAATGAAAGTTTACATCTAAGTAAGTAAAAAACTAAATTTTTATTACTTGCATATTAAATAATCGTAAATAGAACCACATTTCAAAATCCGTTTACAAATTATTAAGACAAAACAATCATTGAACTCCCACTTTTAAACCGTATTACTAAATTCTAAATTCTTTTCGTCGCATTTGTAACCGTCTTCCGTGAAGACAACACAGATATTTTAACGCCCATCTCATTATCAAAATGATTTACTACCATCTAATTAAAATAAGTGCCAAACTATAACCACCCACATAGAATCCCTATAACTCTCAAGTAATCATAAAAAAAAACCAAACGAACATAACCCTTCACTGCGGAGTTCCAAAACATCAAAGAACGATCTCATTTTTTGTCTCATAAATCTAAATTCGTCGTATCAAATGTTCTAAGAGAATGAGATCACGTTTGGCGACTGTTCGGAACAAGAATGTATTTTTTCAAGACCACTGATGGTACTTAACTCTGTCTATTTATTATGATTTATGTCAGTTTTACATGTGCTCTGTAATGGGTTTTGGACTCGAGAGCGGTTTTGTTCCACAATTTTGGCGTTGACTTTTTAGGGTTAAGGTATTTCGATAACGTAAATTGCTATTTGGTTAAAGTACATAGTTTCACTTTCACTTATCAGTTTAAAAAAAAAATAACCAACTTAAAAAAAACGGAAGTTTACAATTTATCGGTATCATTCTCGATTTCTTTTTTTAAATAAAATGTTTCATAATTACTCTGAGTAATTAATTACTTGTATAACCTGAAACCGATTTAGAAAATTCTTTTTCTTTTTGAAATACGTATTTTCACAGGTACTCCCATGGTCCCTTGGTCAAGATTTGGTGATAGGATCCTTAAGAAATTGAGGGAACTCTGCAAATTTTATGAAGACAAGACAAGTACCTTACTGTAGAGCTTGCATACATTTATGTTTGATTGAGGGCTACCCTAACTACGAAGTGTAAAATATGTATATTTTTACAAAAAATTCAACCGATTTAAAAAAAAAAAGCTCAATAAAATAACTTTCTATTAATTTACCGACTTTCGGTATTAAATAACGAAGAAATAAAATCAGAAAATGAAATGAAATGTTTTTTTATATATTAAGTTTACTTTACTTACAATTCTTCAAGCATACGAATATTTAGAAGCACCTTTTACTATTGCTGACAGAGTTTATGGATCAACATTTTTCATAACAACAGGATTTCATGGATTACATATAATTATTGAAACTTTATTTCTCTTTATTTGCTTAATTCGCCATTTAAATAATCATTTTTCAGTCGGTTGTATTTATTTGTAAAACTTTTTTTAAGAAATCTACTGCAGAAGACTTGCTTTTTGGTTTATTATATTTTGAGATATAAACGGTTAAAATATTAGTGATAAAAACATTCAGTACTCAAGCAAATACATGTTTTGCAGATTGCTTGAAAATAAAATATTAGAGTATTATGCAAATTGTATAAAATACAATCAGTCTGTATATTTAACTACTAACAGTTCTTACTATACAACCCTATTTTTAATTAGTACAAAAAAAAATGGGGCTCTATTCGTACCCGTTCCTGATCATATTTGTGTAGTCAAAAGTAAAAAAAGCGAAATCCCAAAGTTATCCACGAAAATTTTTATAATTGGTAAATTCACAATTGAATCAATGATTCATAATAATTGCTACTAGAAAATACTACGCGCAGTGTTTTATCATTTTTATCGCCATTCATTCTTTCATAATCCTGCCATTCATCGTCATTCATTGATTCATAAGCCTATACAATGTTTAACGTGAATAGACACTTTATCTTTCTTTCTTTCTTTTCTTACAATATTTCCATAAATTGAGTGAAAATTTGGGATATAAACTAACGGTCATAATTTTGCTGTTTATGAATATTATTTATTGAGACTTTACTTAAATGAAAACAAGACCTTTTCTAATAACCCCTTTAAGTATTTTTACTAATTAAAAAGTAGTGGTGTATATATGTACAATAATTTATTGTACACCAAGATAATAATCTACAGAATGGAAACCTCAATCTAAAAAACATACATTTGATGGCCTTAAAATGTAATTTTGTAATTTTATCCAGATAACCCGGTATAGATCGGGATGTAAATATAAAATTACCAAAATAAAATACTTAATTCTAAAATGGATACATAAAATTATAGATATAAAATAAGTGACGGCTAAATTGGAACAGCTAGTCGGACAAGAACAGTTCCTTTACAAGTCTATTAAACAAGGTTTTAGCGTGCGTTTTAACAATAAAACGCACTACATTGCATTGCCATAGACCACTCTGGCAATTCATTGTACAGACGATGATTCTAAACAGTAAATGACTTATTAATTTTAGTTTTACGGCTATTAGTGCCGGTGTAGAACATTCTGTTAATGTCAATTAATGTGTTATGGAAAAACGTGTGAGATCAATATAATAAGCAAAAAAATATTATATTTTATTATTTGTAGAATAAAATTGAGCTGCTCATTGAATGAGGATCTGTCTGATTTATCTAATCTGTCAACATTAGACATTTACAAATGCATTTGCTACATCAAGGCTACGTTTTAGACTTAGCAACGTGTCCTAATTTTATTATAATAAAGACGTTCATGACGCATAGTTTTTTTTTTGTAACTAATCATTGTGAAGTTTCTCAAAGCGCCGCCTTTTGTTGGCGCTTATCGTCAAGTTTTTTAACGAGGAATTAGTTTTAATAGTCATGCTTATTATTCGAGGAGCATGTGTTTCATACGAAATATCAAAGTTCAAATGTTTAGATTATCTACAAATGGTAATTGTTTAATTGAAACCACCTCTTGAATGTTGTAACTAATTTAAAATATGCTATGGGATATTTTAACACAATTGCGCAACGCAAAGGAGGACAATATATGTATATCAGTCTATATAATTATGTATCTATATGTATTTGTTCCTTTCTGGCGCTCTAAATACTTAAATCATAGGTTGATTTTGATGATTCTTACGTTGATCAATTTGTCTTTATCCTGCCAGTGTAATTAATATCATGACAGTACCTTCTTCTTGTTATCGTATCGATGGCAAAACTATGTAGTTAAATTCCTGGCCTGACAGTACCTAACAAAATATGCATTCCAACGCGATTTTTGACGAAAAGGCAACGCGAAAAAAGAGAGATAACGCCTAAAAACTCTGTTAGCATTCGGTAATTCAGTGATTTACTCGAATATTTTACAAAACTTGTTCCAGGAAATACGTGTTTTTTTTTAAACCTTTATAAGTTTTGGATAAAAATTGTCGTCATTTAGGATCTTGATTAAATTTGCAAGGCTTCTATTGTTATACTTTTTTGAATTTATAAATTTTTGTGTAAACTATAAATGTCAAAGTTCATGCAAAATAGCAGATTTTCAGAGGTCTTTACTTGATTAGTTTTACACATAGTTATACATTGAATAGATTTTGTGGATGTTATCTAGATAACATCCACAAAATAATAATGAAAAATGTGTAATAATGTCATAATCGTGTAAGAGCGGTTGTATGAAAAACAGTGAAAATGTATGTCGAGTTGCATCCCCTTAAATGTTTCGCTGGAAGACAACACTCACCAAACCTTCAGGTCCGCTAAGTCTAAAAACAATTTGCACAGTGGTTCCCTATGCGATGAATGATGATAATGGTTAGTATTGAAAAAGAGCTTTCAAAACTCCTTTCCTAAATATGTTAACCAGAGGATGAATGTTTGTATGCAGTTTCGTAATTTTTGCTGGTGGCAAATTCCATGAGCGCAATGCTTGTAGAAGATAAAAACTGGGCAAGTGCGAGTTGGACTCGCGCACTGAGGGTTCCGTACAAACTTACCTTTGAAAACAATTCCATTCCCGAATCGAGTTATGAAGATTTTTCTGAACCGTAATTTTTTTTTGTGACGTAACTACAAATTTACAGTTTTCAGATTTTATCCTATACCTACTTGTGCTATGAGACCTTGCTTCATGCCAAATGAATTTTGATTCCCTTGAGAGTGTCGAACACGTTTTTTGCGACCTAAACGGCCGTATCTTTTTTTTTCGTTTACTCAGAAGTTTGATTTTTTCACAACTTCAAGAGACCGCAGACCTTAGTATATGGTTTTAATTTCAATACAACACCTCCACGCGTTCCCGAGATAAAGAGACTTGACAGACAGACCGACAGACGGACGGACAACAAAGTGATCCTGTAAGGGTTCCGTTTGAAGTACGGAACCCTAAAAAATAACTTCACGTAGATGAAAAGTTCCTAATCTAACCTAACTCTTAGAGTTACACTGAAAGATACCTCAAAATAAAAGAACACTTCACAAACGTAACTATACAGAAACTAATTGTTCTATTGAATTGTATATAAAATCAATTGCTGCTCTTTGTTAAAGTTTTTCAAAACTAAAGTTTAATACAAAAACGAAGTGGACCTCAAGAAGAAATCCACTCAAATTCTTAGCAAAGAGTCCCAAACCACGGTTTGGTATCTTACTTTAGTTGTATGGTGCAATTCATGAGACTCATATATTATCATGGTCTAGTGGTTAGTGGCCCTGACAGCTATGCCAGAGGTCGTTGGTTCGGTTCCCACCCAGGACAAATGTTCGTGTGATGAGTACGATCATTTTTCTTTGTAATATGTTAAGGTACGGAATCCTAGCACACCAGGTGAACAACTTTTATTCTGTGTCTGGGTATAATTTATTAATAATATAGTATGTATGAAGAAAAAATCTTAATCTTTTTAGCAAAAGAGGCGATAGACATAATTATGTTACAAGAAATAGGGACCAATTAGTTCAACCAAGTTTCAGACTAGCAAAAGTGGCCTCTTCTTTTATGGGGTACTGTTTGAAATGTTATAATAAAATACCTTCACAAATATTAGAACTCAATGAAACGAAATTTAAATCTTGTATTAAACGCACACTATGCAGGCAAGCATATTATAAGTTGGAGGATTATATTCAGGATAAAAATGCTTGGCTCAATGCTGGTCCAGCTCCACTACCACCGGGGTGTACAAATTGATTAATTAGTATGGAAATTATTTTTTAATGTTTTTTTTCTTGAAATTGTAAAATATAAGTATTGAATTATATGTATAGAAGCATTTTTTCCACAGTTTGTAAATGTGAGTACCATGGAGCTTTTTATAGTTTTTATGTTGCTACTGGACTTATTTGACATAAATGAGCATGGCAGTTGAGAGTTTGTCATGCTCACTCAAATGTCTCACTGATGGTGGCGCGGGTGTTGGATCATTCGGTTCCCTTCAAAATGGTTGAGCTGAGTGGTGCTAATATTAGCGTCATGTCCGTGAACGGGCGCTGTCAGTTGAGGCTGGTCATCTCTTAGCTGCCAGTTGCTTTTTTAATATCTATATTTAGTTTTTATTTTTATTTACATTGTTCTCACATGATAGCGACAAGAAACATGTAACAGAGATATTTGTAACTACAAAATATGATTGAAAAGAGTGTCCATGGAGTTTCTTGCACATTCTTCTCCATAGAGATCTACGCTTTGGAATGTGCAATTAGCATCATTTATTTTTATTTTTCTGACTAACTGACTTCTTGACATTTCAAAAGTGCCTGTAAATGGTTTATTTGGAATAAATGCTATTTTGATTTTGATTTTGATTATGTATTAGAGCAGTGATGGCAGAGTGGTAACGGCTCCGACTTACGAATTGTAGGTCACGGGTTCAAACCCAGCCAGGCGAATTACTTTGTGTAATTTATTTCATCACCACTGCTCTCAAGACGGTGAAGGAAAACATCGTGAGGAAACCGGCATGTCCCAGACCTAAAAATTCGAAGACATGTGAAATTCACCAATCCGATTACGGCCCATTCCCTCTCCTAGAGAGAGGAGGCCCGAGTCCCAGCAGAGGGAACATTAAAAGGCTGATTGTGATTATGGTTATGTATGTATTTAGAAATATATAAGTAGGTTTATCAGTTGTCTATTAAGTATTCATAATACAAGTTTTGCCTAGCTTGGGACTAGACGGTGTTGTGTGACAGTGGTGGAAAAAAAAATCGTCATTTAATACATTCCTAGGTTTTTTTTATTGGGTGGGAAATCATTATACATTCCTAGGTTCTTTCAACTCTCCGAAACCGCCCCGGGCCTCCATCATCTCTATCAACAATGATGGTGTTTTCCTGATAAGGCACTGGTATTATCTCTTGTTGTGTTCACTGTACATCAACACCTGCACATTGAAATACCCTTACGAGGCAAGCTCTGTCAACGTGACTGTATTTGGGTCAAAATACATTTGACTAGCTTCTGAACACGTGAAAATAGATTTCTCCATACAAACATACGACCCCTGTTTTACCCTCATAGGGGTGGAGTTTCGTTGAAACCGTTCATAGTGAATGTTTACACCCTATACGGAACCTACCTGCCAAATTTTAAGTTTGTAGGTGTTATAGTTTCTGAGACTTCGTGATTAATCAGTGAGTGGTATTTTGCTTTTATATATATAGATTTAGGAACCATTGATACGACGAAGAAAATGGTCATTTTTATCCTCATATCAAAAATTACTTAGAGTTTACGCATCACGTATTTCTCTTCAATTCTCTTCTGTTTTAGCCTCTCTTTCTGTCAATCCGTCCTCATTCATACGTAGATGTTGCACGGTGGACCACAGCTAATGCTGAACTTTCTGTAGCCTAAATATTGGTTTATTAATGCTAAAAATCGAGCAAAAATGGTTGCTCGAAAATCTGTTGTCTGTGTACGACATGCTGCACAGACTAGAGATCAACTGATAGGACAACTGCCTCCAGCTCGAGTTACACCAATTCGAGCGTTCTATCGGAGCGGTGTTAATTATGCAGGTCCCATACAGATTCGTACCTCTAAAGGAAGAGGTCACAAGGCATATAGAGGTTATATATGTTTACTTGTAAGCATGGCTACCAGATTTATACATTTGGAGGCTGTGAGTTATCTAACATTACAAGGCTTTCTTGCAGCTTGGTTTTGTTGCCGGGCCATTGCGCAGTTATTTATGGTTAGGTATTTGTTACAGACAATGCGATTAATTTTTTTTTTTACGTAAGTCCTTTTACCTTTATTCATCATAATATGAATAGTTTATTTGTATAATTCAATAAAAACACTTAACTAATTAAAACTATTTATACATAGTTCTGGAGTGGCGACCGCGTACCGGAAGACGCAGTGTTGGAAGGCCCCCTACAAGGTGGACCGATGACCTGGTGAAGGTTGCGGGAATCCGATGGATGCGAGACGCGCAGGACCGTTCTTTGTGGCGACATTTGGGGGAGGCCTATGTCCAGCAGTGGACGTCTATCGGCTGAAATGATGATGATGATGATGATACATAGCATAGCAAAAACTGCTAGCTAAAATATGGCTTAATAAAACTCCTAAGCATCGCTGTCAACTGGAAGTGTACCCAAAAGGCTGGCGGCGGCATTGCCACGTTGTATGGCAATGCTTAATCTCTGACCGAGGTAAAAGCCAGTCCTTGGGTCACACGAAGTGTCTACTAAGCGTTTGGATAATTCTTTGAAAAGCTTATGAGTACTCGGATCCCACGGCCTAAGAGTTTCAACCCCAAACGGCTCAAAAATATATGCGATGAAATAGTGATTATATATAATAGCTGGATATACCTAATTTAAATATTGACTAAGTTGTGCCGATAATTTGATAAGTCCACTACTTTATTCATAAAAGCTAGTTGGAATAAATAAAAGTTATCAACACGGTACTGCTAACTTCGCAACAATTTTAATTTTCTTTTCTTTCTCATTTTTATCAGGTTTGAAAAAGTAACTCTTGTACTTAGATAAGTTAATAAACGATACCAAATGTTCTCAATTTGACCTTTAATGACTTTGTGTTGTATCTGATATGTTATTCCACGACTTGACCTACATGTAAGCCAAATTTCATTCAATTCCCTTTAGCAGTTTTAGCGTGAAAGAGTAACAAACATACAATTTTTTTTTATGTAAACTAGTGCTTAACTGCGATCCCACCTGCAGCCTAAGCAGTGATGCAATCGTTGATGGTGAGGCGCACTAGTTTATTAAGAGCCTATTCACTCTAGCCTTGAACACACCAAAATTATAATCGGATGGGAAAACCTCAGCAGGCAAATTGTTCCAGTTCTTCGATGTACGCGGTATAAACGACGAGGCGCAAAGCTTAGTCCGGACCGTAGAGGTTTCAACAACGTAAGGGTGGATACTCGACGTACGTCGGGTTGTCCGATGGTATAAATGAGATGGCGAAATAAAGTCATGCAATTCCCGCGCATACTCTCCAAAATGCAACCTGTAAAACACCGAAAGGCTGGCTATCCTGCACCTGTGCTCAAGGCTTTGAAGATTGGATTTAACCAAATCCAGATCACCAATTAGCCTCTTCGCACGCCTTTCCATCGAGTTCAAAGCTGCTAGGCGGCATTTTGTAGCACCACCCCATATGTGGCTGCAGTACTCCACACACGATCGGACCTGTGCTTTGCATATTATCAAAAGCTGTCCCGGTGTGAAGTACCGTCGGACCTTTGCAAGAACGAGTTTCCTACCTCCTTTGGACTCAATGAACCGTCCAAAATGAAGATCTGAGGAAACTTCAACTCCCAAGAGCTGAAGACAAATATACCTACACACTGAAAAATTTTTGCCATTATACTGATATAGTGTCACTATTTGCACCAAAATCAAAAGCATTTTATTTTAAATAAACCATATACAGGCACTTTTGAAATGTCAAGAAGTCAGTCAGTCAGAAAAAAAAATGATGCTAATTGCACATCCCAAAGCGTAGATCTCTATGGAGAAGAATGTGCAAGAAACTTCATGGACACTCTTTTCAATAATGTTTTGTAATTACAAATATCTCAGTTACATGTTTCTTGTCGCTATCATGTGAGAATATTGCAAATAAAGTAAAAATAAAAAACTAAATATAGATATTAATTAGAGGCGACTACAACCTAAAATTATTATTATTTAATTTGATGTTATGATTATTATGGATTATTGTTTTGGATTATAAATTTTTCATGATGTGATGTATAATTAAGATGTGGTAGTAGAATAAAAAGGCTATTTTATTTATTTTATTTTATAGATCATTTTATTACATCTGAACTATTTAAGGTTATTTGATAAGTTTTTTCGTTCCTTCGTTTTAGTAATTAATATTGTGGGAATTAGTTCCTTAAGCCCTTCATTATGGTACAGCAAATAAATATGTCACGAAAAAATACGTCTTCACGGTCTTCCTACACAAACAGATTGTTTAATTATTCTTAAATGGAGCATGTGGCTGTTAAATGATCTAGAAAACATTATCATGATTTTGTAATTTAAGCCATTATGTGATTTGTCACTTTTAATTATGTGACGATTTTTTTTTATTTCAGTAGGTACGTCAATACGCAGCAAATTTGCCGTATCTTTTTTTCGTTAATTTATAAGTTTGATTTTTCACAGCTTCAAGGGACCGCAGATTTGGGTATGTAGTTTAAATTTCAACTCGATACCTCAACAATAAAGGGTCATGAAAGACAGACAGACGGATGGACAACAAAATGATTCTATAAGGGTTTTTTTTTTCCTTTTGAGGTACGAAACCCAAAAAAAAAACTTTTTAAACTTGACACTGTCAAAACGCATAAATCGTGAAAAAAAAAAAATAATAGCCGCTGGAATCTCATCCCTTTCGCCGATAGCAAACAGTTGAAAGTTTGTAGCTATGTGCTCATTGTTGAGACAGGTAGCGGTCGAAGTTTTTCTGCCTCGACTGTACGTGGGACCGAGACTTGGTCTCAATTTGTTAAGTTCAAGATGTGGCCATTAAGCATTCAACCAGCACCTTCTTTAGTTTGTACTACAGTGATGAGAGCTAAGAATTGAGCTTGCAGAATTTCTGGGATAGGATGGGTATTGTCAAATGTCTAGATTATAATAAAATTAGTTTTAATAGTTTTCTCTAAGGATTTCAAAACGCCTTGTTGACACTTCGCGTGACCCATGGGCTGGATTTGATTTCGGACGAAGAATACCTAAGCATTGTTATTCAGTCTTTCAGTCAGTGTAGCATCTCTGTCGACTGGTAGTGTACCCAGTCGACAGAGATGCGGATGAGTTTTTTGACGTCATATTTTAGATTGCTTTTTAGTACTTTAGAGCTTTTATTTTTATTTTGTAAGTTGGTAATTAGGTTAAGCGAATTAGTTATATGATAAATAAAACTACTCTAAGTAAATAAGCTATATAAATGTATGTGGTGCTATTATTGGTACATCTCATCCTAATGTAGTGAACAACTTAAATGTGATATTATGACAAAACGATTGGTGCAATTGCTGACCGATTTGGTGTCGCACTGCTTATCACGAGTACGATTCTCGCACGGAACAAATATTGGTGTAGTCTACAAACTCAGTTCTGAGAGGTAGGGGTGATTGGGCGTGTCTGTTTAAATATATGAAAATGCATCCACGACGCAGAAGAAATTCTTAGTGGTCTTAGTCGTGCCTCCTTGCTGGCCAGTCACCATGGAATCTGGAGGCAACAGTCCTTGCACGCATGCACGATCTACGCGTGGAGATGCAACGCCGGGGCGAAACTCCGCTGCCGCGCCAAGTCGCGGCATGGCGGGAAGAACTCCGGCGGGATCTCATGGTGGAATGACGACAGCGACTATCGCAACCCAGTGCTGGGCACGCCATAATCATGGCGGTACTTCCCCTCTTTGAGGAGTGGCTGGAAAGACCACATGGCGTCCTTACCTTCCGTATGACGCAGGTCCTCACCGGACACGGTAAGTTCGGGAGATTCCTGCACCGGATTCGTGCGGAAGAAACTCCTGGGTGCCGCCACTGTGTGGACCGTCCGGAGGACACGGTGGAGCATACGGTGGAGGTGTGCCCCGCCTGGGCAGAGCAACGCCGCGTCCTCGTGGGAGCGATCGGCGGCAGTGATCTCTCGCGCCGGGCATTGGTACAGGCCATGGTCCGGAGTGAGGAGGAGTGGCAGGCGGCCGCCTCCTTCTGCGAAGCAGGAATGCTAGCAAAGGAGGCGGCCGATCGCGTGAGACAACGGTCCTCACGTCCTAACCGCCGCCGGGATTCCGATCCCGATTTCCGGCCACCGTAGGCGCGGGCTTGCGGACGGTGAGCAATGGGTGGTTCGCCGTCCGACCGTCCGGTGACCGTCCGGACCAAGCCCAAGTCGTCGACGGCGCGTGTTCCACGCGCGCCTCATGGAGATGTCAGCACCTGTAGAGGCCCAGCAGGATCGAAGCCTACTGGGGCCACGGGTAGTATGAAAGCGAAGCCCGGGGCCCCGGGATGAAGGCAAAGAAGGAACAGGAGTGGGTTTTTGGTCAGTAAAAGTCTGACACTATCTCCCGCTTCGCCCAAAGGCGGGATTTGTCATTAGATGATTTTCCCACCTAAAAAAAAAAAAAAAGTGGTCGTAGTCGTATACAATGTTACAAGAAAAAAAAAGCTATGTAACGCATTCGATAGAAAACGCAAATCATACTAGCATCAATAGCATAATCAGCCTTTTAATGTTCCCACTGTGGGGTCTCAGGCCTCCTTTCTAGAAGAGGGAGAAAATCAATAAAAAAAAAAAATATAAATAAAAAAAATAATAAATTAAAAAAAAAAAAAAATTAATAAATTAAAAAATAATACTATCATAATATAATCAATTCGAGTCTTGATTTTATTGCAATTTATTTATTATTTTAGAAAAAAGTGATAGCATGTAAAAATAACAACATTACAATTTCGTTAATAGACGGTTAAACTTTTGTTATTTTGTTAATCGAAATAAAGGTAATAATATTCACATTGCTAAAAGTTGGTAGAGGATTTAATTAACATTTAACAAAAATATTGAACTCAAAATAATAGTATCAGAGCAAAGAAAAAAATAGCTAATATACATTTTTTTTAATAATTTTCATGTAACACAAATATACATAGGCGGACTTAATGCCTTAGACATTCTCTATCATTCGACCAAAGGTGACAGTAGAGAGACAATAATGACAGTGCTTTAAAAATATTTTAAAAAGAACAGATATTAATTTATAATAATATTTTTTTTTTATATAATTATGTATATTGTGAAAATAAACAAACATAACGTTCAATTGGAACGGCAGTGACATAACTGAAAAAAAACGTAAAACTGACCTAATTACAACAAAATTATCTTCCTAATCATCAATTTTTAATGAGTTAAAACGCCACATTTGTTAATAAGGTTTTATTTTTAAAAACGTATACAATTATAATTATAACTATTCAATATAGAATATCAACAACAATACCCAAGTCAAAATAAACAGTACCTAGAATCAAATTGCCTGTCTCATCGCTCTGTCTTTGTGCCGCTGACAGAGAAGAAGAGCAAATAAATTGATAACTCACAAACTATGGGCGATATATTTTATATGCTTTTTATTTTATCATTTTCATTGTTGTCTATGTATATTGGCGTGAAATTTTTATTGAAATTATGATTGTTGTAGGTATAGTGCACGTCTTTTTGATAAAAAAAAAGTTTCTTTCGTAAAGAATTGGGATACGTCCTACCACGAGCTCTTAATCGCAATCATTTTGACAAACTAAACTGAACTTTTAAAGGAATAGAGCTGTATAGGGTGTAGAGCTCCCTCTCTCTTTCTCGCCTGACATTTTAACATTTTAAGGTAAGGTCCCTGAAACTCTTTATTTCAAATAGACCATTTACAGGCACTTTTGAATTGTCAAATTGTCACTTAGTCGAAAAAAAACCGGGCAAGTGCAAGTCTCGCTATGAGAGCTTACTTCATGCTAAATTTCAGAATTCTAGGTCAATGGGAAGTACCCTATCAATTTTGATTGCTTTGAGAGTGTCGAAATACACGTTTTAAACTTAGAAGTTTGATTTTTCACAACTTCAAGTGACTGCAGACTTGAGTATATGATTTTAATTTCAACTCGATACCTCCATGCGTTCCCTAGATAAAGGGCCTTGACAGACAGACAGACTGACAGACAAACAGGCAGATAGACAGACAGACGGACAACAAAGTGATCCTATAAAGGCTGTGTTTTTCCTTTTTGAGTTACGTAACCCTAAATAGTGAAGCTAAATTACACTACGTGTGTTTTCTACATGTTTTTATCAAACCTGCAAAATGCAAAAAAATAAAAATAAAACGTAAACAAAGGAGGAGGGTACATAAGAGACAATTTTTGTTCATCAACAATAAAAAAATAAATGTTTCCTACTATTTTTAAATGCATTTGTATAGTTAAAGATAAATATTTTTTATTCAGTAACTTTTACGTGAGAAATAATATAGTAAGTCACAACAATTATTGCCCAAACAATATAATACAAAAAAAGTTACGAACAGAAAAGACGAAACACTCTCTGTTTCGTCTTTTTTGTTCGTAACTTTTTTTTGCCATTTTTTTTTTTAAATATTTAAGTTTTTATTTTTGAAACAAGCGTTCCATGAACCTAAACAATTTTAAATTTCAATGATACTACTCTCTTTGAGTTTCGCGCCTTTCCTGGTGCTTCCCCTGATCCTCCATGAAACCCGATGTAATCTTCAAAGTTTTACCGTCAAAGCTATTTTTTTCTTTCTCTTTTTTTACAAAAACCTCACAACAAAAAGACAAAAATCCACAGTGGTGTTGAGTGATATGGGTAACTGATCCAGTGAATCGTCGGGCCCAGATTGTGTGTAATATTGTCCCATTGAAGGCAAGCCACAAATAAGAGACGGATCTTACGGCGGTCGGAAAATTGGATTTTCTTTGAGACGGCTGCGCTATAAAATTGAAACTGCCCTTACACGTTTTATATATTTAATTGTGTAAAAACGTTCGTTTGATATTGTAGATCTGAACTAAGTACCTATTATAAAAGAAGCGGTAAAATTGATAGTGTGTTTATGTACGGGTAAACGTCACATCTTATGACAAATTCCGCTCTTGGACTGGAGATAGTGTCAGACTTTTACTGACTAAAACCCACTTCTGTTCCTTCTTCGCCTTCGTCCCAGGGCCCCGGGTTTCACTTTCACACTACCCGTGGCCCCAGTAGGCTTCGACCCTGCTGGGCCCCAACGATTTGCTGACATCTCCCTGAGACGCGCGTGGAACAGTACGTGCCGTCGACGAGTTTGGCTCGGTCCGGACGGTTACCGGACGGTCGGACGGCGAGCCACACCTCTGCCGTAGGCAACATGGCACTCGTGTTTATGAGTTCTAACTGAAAAAACACATGTGGTTTTTAGGTAATAAAAACTTGGCACTCTCTCTCGATTCACCTAGAGCGGGAGGAATCTTTTGTTGATTTTCCACTAATAATAATGTGTTTTTTTGTGTAAATAAAGTAGTTTTATTCTTGGGAATGGTTTGATAAACGAAAGAATTTGTAATTCGTTATAATTTACTATTTATTTAGAAAATAAAATTTGAACATTTTGAGTCGTATATGACGTTACATAAGAACTTTCCTGAATTGCTGCATCAGAGTTTTGCGCGCGTCAGAACATATAAAATTCTTCGAAATCGACTATCAAGATTCAAGATCCATTTATTCATTGTAAAACATAGGTACATTATAAGTTCTTATTTAATATATTGAAAGCACAATGTTTTGCGTCTAGGGCTTACAAAATAATAATACATGCAAAATACTTAATTAAAACGAGAATTTAATACAGATTTATAAACTGCAAATAAAAAATTCGAGCAGTTTTGAGCCTGGACCAGACGCAACACAGGTTGGAGGATCGTCGCTTTTCTAGGTTTGTAGGACTATTCTGTTCCACATCCACATCCACCTCTAAATGAGAAATATTTGGAAAAGTAAAACCTACCGAAAGATTTTAAAACTCAATCTTCTGGGTTTTTTAAATGATTTCCCATCATCCAGTGACTTCTCCCGCACTAGGGCGGAGCGTAAGATCGTGTCAGACCTTTACTAACTAAAACCAAACTAATTAAAGCCTTTGGGGGGGTCCGTACAATAGTGACACCCGAGCGTTTCTTTCGCACGAATCAGGTGCAGGAACCTCCCGAACTTACCATGTCCGGTACGAACATGCGTCATGCGGAAGGTGAGAACGCAGTGATATATTTCCAGCCACTCCTCAAAAACAAAACCTTCTGGGTAGTTCTCATACTATCTCGAGCGTTACCCAATTTACCTTTAATAAAAAAAAATCAAATCCTCATAATAAACAGTTTCCCAAAGCGAGTAGAAATATCAAGAAATGAGGTTTTAAAATTGCTGGTTTACGAAGCTATCCAAAATGACATATTTATCGCGAGGCGTCAGGCGTACTGAAGCTCGGGAGCTATATGCGCTCACATTCGTGTCGTAAAAATTTTATGTCTGTCTGTCTATATATATAATACTGTTAAAAATTGCAGTTTTGATTAATGTGATTTTTACGTATTTTATGTGTGTACTGTGGTCGTAAACATTTTTGTCGTCATTTTTGTTTTATTTACAATAAAAATGGGCATGGCACATTGCACGTAGACCGCGTATCGGAAGACACAGCGTTGTAAAGCCTCCCACAAGGTGGACGGACGACCTAACAGGGGATGCGAGACGAACAGGACTGGTCGTTGTAGCGACGCTTGGGGGAGACCTACGTCCAACAGTGGACGTTTTTCGGCTGAAATGATGATGATGATGACAATCAAAATACAAAAGTATTTGTTTATTATAATGGTAATCATCATCATCATTTCAGCCAAAAGACATCCACGGTTGGACATAGGCCTCTGCCAAGTGTCGCTTTAACGACCGATTCTGTGCGTCTCGCATTCATTGAAATCCAGCGATCCTCACCAGGTCATCGGTCCATCTTGTAGAAGGCTTTCTAACGCTGCCTTTTCCAGTACGTGGTCGCCACTCCAGAACCTTTCTTTCCCATCGACAATCTATTCTGCGAGCAATGTGCCTTACCATTTAAGTATCAACAACCACCATACCACCGTACCATTCTACGAGCTATGTCGGTAACCTTGGTTCTCCTACGGATATCTTCATTTCTGATGTGATCACGCAGGCGTCGTGTAGTACATAGGCACTACTAGTCCACTACGTAAAAATTACTATGATGTAGTAGGTAAACTGGCTGGTTAGATTAGCCTGTTGGTTTAGTGGTTCGATTCCCACCCAGGACAAATGTTTGTGTGATCAGCACGATCATTTGTTCTGTGTCTGGGTGTAATTTATCTATAACATGTATGTATTTAGAAATATATAAGTATGTTTATCAGTTGTCTAGTACTCTTAACACAAGTTCTGCTTAGCTTGGGACGCCGTCAAGTGACGGCGTTGTGTGAAAGTTGTGGAATATTATTATTCCGTTAAAAAAGGTACAATACAGTACAATAGATAAATACAATAGATAAATAATAAAAGATATTTGAAATAGAAAAAAAATATAGGAATTACAAGCTTTTACCGAAAACACAATTTTTAATCGCTTTTGTCCAGCAAAAACATCAGGGAGATTAGATCAGCTTATTCTTAAAACAAACAAACCATTATAAAATGCTCCAGCGACAAAGTCTTTGTTGCCCAGCCACTTGTACTAATCATAGAAATCTTTTTTTAACAAGCAACTTTTTTTTAATACACTCAAAGCCAATGTCACGTTCATGGCACATTCTAATTTCAAATTTTAAACTTTGTTTTATCATTCCGCGGCAAAATTTAATAATTAAATTTAGGAGTTTGATATTTGTTATTAAAATTTGTAAAGCCGGATATGTACGCTTAAATAAGACTTATTTTTGGCTTAATTACAAATTGGTGGTAGTCTATTTTTAACTAACTTCAAAAAAAGGAGGAGGTTATTAATTTGGATGTATTTTTTTTTCTTTTTTTAATGTTTTTTACCTCAGAAACCCGTCGTTTATGGACCGATTTACATTTTTTTTTCTCCTTAAAGGATATGCTTTCAGATTTTTCCCATTTTATTCAAAATCCAGTTCTCATGATGAGATCCATGAGGAATAGACGAAACTCCTCAAATATTATAGGAACCATATAATGATTTTGGTATTTTCATCGACAAATTAAGCATTTTGAGTCAAAAAGGTAAATTAGATGAAGTAGAACTAATGAAGAAGACCAGAAATGGCCAACGAAACTTCATACTCACATAGATATCACAATGAAGAATGATAGTTAAGCGACTTTAACAATAAAAATAAATAAATGGTACGGAATAGTTATGTTGAAAATGATATCATCAAACCTGACCTGATGATGATGATGGAGCCGGAAGATAGGCACCGGAACTTCGTAATTAATTAATGTGTCCTAGCCGTAGTTGGGCTTATTACAATTGTCATGAGATACACTTTGGCTATAAGGTACTATCGAAATGATCTGATGATGAAGCCGGAAGGTGGAAGGAAGAAACGGGAACTTCATAATAAAAGAATATATCCTAGCAGTGTTTGGGTTAGTTGGAATTGTTATGAGAAATAATCACTCTGTTTGTAAGTGTTTAGCAACTAAAAAATGTAAAATAAAAAACATTTTCCAAAAAAAATACCGACTTTACTAAAAAAAAAAAAACACTAAAAGGATCAAAATAACTTTAATTTCGGAAGGTCGGTAAATAGGAAACAAAAAATACCGAGAAATACCAACTACCGAAATGAAAGTGAAGTCTTTATTGAAAAAAATATACTACAGAAAAAAAAATTATTGTAAAAAGTTTTTTTTGCGTTTCGTTTCGGTGTATTTCATTAATTTGAGGAAAGCTTGGAAATAAAATCTCACGTGAACCCACCTACAGACTTTACATAGTATGAATAGTTTTTTTTTTAAAATTATATAAACTAGTGCTTAACTGCGACCCTACCAGGTAAGCAGTGATGCAATCGTTGATGGTGAAGCGCACTAGTTTATTTATAGCCAGCCTATTCTTTCTAGCCTTGAAGACGTTTTAATTACAATCGGGCGGAGAGACTGCAGCCGGCAAAGTTCTATTGCTTCGATGTACGCGGTATAAACGATAACGCGAAACACTTAGTACTGATCGTAAAGGTGCCAACAACGTCTTCTTCTTCTTCTTCTTTTCGTGTCGATGTACTCTAACTAAATTTTTTCTGACCAGTATTTGGCAACCTCTACGGCTCTGTTATTGGCCTCGTATAGATCCTGAAAACTGTTGGCGTTTGAGTTTTTGTCTCAAACTCAAACGCCAACAACGTAAGGGCAGCAGACACTCGCCGTACGTGGTTATTACTCTAATTTGTCTGTTTGTTTGTTTGTTTGTGTATGTAAGTCTATATATCTATTTTGTTTAAATAGCACAGTATAGCACAGTATTCCCAGTTAAATACCTACTCTAATACTGTATAGCGTTAAATGAAAAGATCTAATAGAAAAAAGTACATATAATTTTAACTCGCTCAACACGAACAACAAAATAAAATAAATTATATTAACTAACTAAAATAAGATAACAACAAAAAAAAGTCCAGAGCGTGGCTAAAAAGACTCTTATTTCAGCATATGCTGCGATATTAAAAAAATACACAGAGCTGATATTTTGATGGGACCTCCTCTTATTTTAACAGACACTCCCACGGAACATTTGTTATACATTACTTCCTCTAATTAGAGTAATATAACTATAAACAAGCCTGACACACGGCCATCATAAAGCAAAACAAACAACCACTAATGCTGAAAACATAATCTTTCAAAAACATGTGCGTCACAAACTTAAAGTCCAATTACACTTGCCTAAATTCTCGTAAATTGCAACCGAATTATACAAATTATATAAACAATAATTTAGAAACATGTGTTACAGAGGAAGCACGCCTTAATTAAGTAATAACGCCTGATTTAACATCTAGGTTTCGGCCGCATTAGCAGTAGAACTGAGTTTAACTGAGATTAGTGTTGCCAACGCTAAACTAGAGAAAAATTGCATTTAAACTTTTTTTTGATTTATTAAAAAAATAAATCTATAATTTATTTATTTATTTATTATTAAGGTAAAACCAACAGCTTCTGTGTACAGCATTTTACAGGTAAGGGTAACAATTGGCTACACAGTCGCCAATTACAGGTCAACCAGCATTCACAAAATAAGGAGTAATATAACTAAATTTAAATTTAAAATAATAATAATTAATTAATCTATAAAAATAAATTTGCAAGGCGTTTGTGTGTTGTTGTCATTTTCTGTATGTGATTGTAAAATAAAAACGTTTAGTTAAATTAAAGAAAATAACTTGTACATTTTTTTTTCTTTAAGAAAAAAATATACCTCACTAGTTGGATGTATTGACAGACTTATAAACTTTCATACACAAGACACCCAAATCCGGAACAAATATCTGTAGACCATACAAATATTTACATAATTACATATACATTTCGTTTAAATTAGTATAATATATTTTAAGATATTACCAGCTGCATTCTCATTATATCATAAAAAAATATGTAAATGTCGCTAGCATATGCGGCCTTATAATGTTCCCACACTTGGGACTCAGGTCTCTTTTCCAGGAGAAGGAATGGGTCGTAATCACCACAGGGGCCCAGTGCGGGTTGGTGGATGCCACAAGTCTTCGAATTTTTGGTTCTAGGACATGCCGGTTTCCTCACGATGTTTTCCTTCACCGTTTTGAGAGCAGTGGTGATGAAATAAATTACACAAAGTAATGCGCCTGGCTGAGTTTGAACCCGCAACCTACAACTCGTAAGTCGGGGCCGTTACCACTCGGCCACCACTGCTCTAAATAATAAAATAATGTCACTAGCATCTTTATTTATTTATTTTAGATTTGGAGCCCTAATATAAAAGCTAGGGTGATTTACAGAAAACTGTAGATCTACTGTAAAAACTAGCGTTGGCAACCCCTGAGTGAGTTATACAGACAGTTAGGTCTGAATTCTAACTGAAGCAAAGTTTGCTAGAGTTTCGTAAGGTGATATCATGTTGAGTAGGTAGTATGTTAGTATCATGTTTTGGGTGTGAAGTAGAGGATAGATTTCTTAACTTGGCTACTGTTCTGGTTTAGGCTATTTTAATCTAAGTTGTAAGCCTTTACCTTGCGTTGTATTTATTTATAGAAACTGGATAAATTGATCAGGTGCTAATTAGTTGAGATATAGTACATTTTGATACAAGTGGAGAAAGTTTATCATTGCAACCGAGGCGAAACTTACCCGAGCCGTAATAACAGGCGAGGGTGTTAAGAAGCCATACAAGCGAGGGTGTTATGAAGCCGAGTGCTGCAGTAACAAATCTCCACGTATATTAAACGATGTTTTTCGATGTTTTTGACTTACGAAGAAATACTTTCTCTGAAAATTACGTCGCATTTTGTTCATTTTGTGCTGAAGAAAATTTTTCAAAGTTGCCATACATTTTAGTTTTGATATAGATGGGTATTTTTACCTCAATCACTGTATCTGGAGGCGTAGCATCTAAAAAATTATCTTCAAATCATAAATTCGATATTTTTTTTCGCAAATGACTAAAAATGAATAAGTTAGTTATTAATATTTAATATAGGTACTTTTCATTACACATACTCTGAAAATAGTGTAATACTTTTCATCCCGAGGGAGAATCTTTTTCAACTGACAGCTGTCAAATTATTAAAACAAGTGCGAGGCGGAATCGCCCGCTGAGGGTTCCGTACAAACTTACCTATGAAAACTGTTCAGTTCCCGAACTGAGTTATGAAGATTTTTTCGAATCATAAAAAAGTTTATAACATACATATATATAGTATAATATACGCTTTTTGCGAAATAAACGACCGTATCTTTTTATTTCGTTTACTCAGAAGTTATTTTTTTTAAAGCTTTAAGGGACCGCAGACTTGAGTATATAGTTTGAATTTCAACTCGATACCTTTATACGTTCCCGAGATAAAGTGTCTTGACAGAAAGAGAGACAGACAGACGGACAGTAAAGTGATCCCATAAGGATTCAGATTTTTCCTTTTGAGGTACGAAACCCTAAAAACGGAACCCTCATAGGATCACTTGGTCGTCCGTCCAATCCTTCGATGTACGCGGTATAAATGACGAGTCGAAACACTTAGTCCGGACCATAGAGGTTTCAACTACGTAAGGTTGGATATTTACCGTACGTCCGGGTTGTCCGATGGTAGGAAAACATAACTTGATAGTAGGAAATAAGGTATGCAATTTTCGCGCACACTTTCCAAATGCATCCTGTAAAATACCAAAAGGCTGGCTACCCTATGCCTGTGCTATAATATTGGACTTAACCAAATCTGGTTCACTAATTAGTCTCCTCGTACGCCTTTCCACCGAGTCCAAAACTGCTAGGTTTGTAGCATCAGCCTATATTGGGCTGCAGTATTCCACACACGATCGGACCTGTGCTTTGTATAACATTAGAAGCTGTCCCTGTGTGAAGTACCGCCGAACCTTTGCAAGAACGCCAAGTTTCCTAGGCTTTGGACTCTTCATTGAGTCCACCCAAAATTAAGGTCTGAAGACATTCCAATTCCCAAGAGCTGAAGGTGGAATGTATTTTTTATTATTATTTTATTTATTTATTTACTCAAGGCCTCTCTTTTCTTCTCTAGCAGTTAAGTTCTGAAACCTACAATATTTAATTTAATAATAAATTACTCTAACGTATCTGTAAATAAGGTTCATAACTTACTATAATGTTTAACGAACCAAAGTTCTGTGTGTATCGGAGGCGGCGACCTAACCGGGATTTGGCGCAAATTCAGTTTAGAATCAATATTACTAAGTCTCTACTCTATTTAGTAACATTGTGCTGATGAGAACAAATATGTCAAGTTAGTAATTAATAACTGGAAGAGATTTTTGGTTTGGTGCCTTTCAAATAAAATTGATATTTTTAAAAGTGAATGACTTTAGTCTTCTGCATAAGAGATAGTACACACGAGTAACTTCTTTGTCCACAACTAATTAACCGACTTCTAAAAAAGGAGGAGGTTCTCAATTCGGATGTTTGTATTTTTTTTTAATGTTTGTTCGCGCATAACTTCGTCGCTTGCCAACCGATTTGAAAAATTATTTTTTTGTTAGAAAGGGTATACTTTCCAAATGGTCCCATAGTCTCCAAGTCAAGATCTAATGATGGAACCTTGGCGAAATCGAGGGAACTCCTCAAATATTATAGGCAACTGCATAGTGATTTTGGTATTTTCATCGAGAACTTAAGAATTTACAGTCAAAAAGTAACATTTGATGAAGTGGAACTGATGAAGAACATCATAAATGGTCAACGGAACTTCATACTCGCATAGATATCACCATGAAGATAGTTAAGCGACTATGATAATACAAATAATTTAATGGTTCTGAATAGTTCCGTTGAAAATGGTATCATCAAATGGATCTGATGATGATGATGGAGCCAGAAGGTAGGCACTAGAACTCCGTCATTAATCAATGCAACCTAGCCGTGTTTGGGCTTATTAGAATTGTCATGAGATGCACTTTGGCTATAAGGTAACTTTAATTTCGGAAGTCGGTGTTAAATAAGATACAAATAATACCGAGAAACACCGACTTCCGAAATTAAAGTTATTTTGATCCTTTTAGTGTTTTTTTTAGTGAAGTCGGTTTCTTTTTTTTTTTGTTTCTCATATCAAGTTACAGGTTTGTGAGAAAGTGTGACAGAGACAAAAACCAGTTGCTGAGCAACTAAGTTACTCGGGGCTCGCGCCTCCTTTAAGATTGTGGGGAGCCACTGAAGGACAGAAAGAGAAAACAATAACATCATGCTCTTAAGGATAACATTCAATTGTTTTCTTTAAGTATTATAGGTATGAGAATCAACTATATCAAGCTTAGTTCTTGACATCATGATTCTCTTATACATAACTCTTTCGAACAACCCCACAACTCTGGCAGGCATCGGCCCTAGCGAGCTCTTCTAACTCATTGAGGAGTCCGTGGAACATAACACCGGCCCAGGGTTTGGGCCTTAACCGACAGTGCTACCGATTACTCACCGTCTAAGGTGGCCAGTAATCACCCTGTGATTTCCGATACCCGGAGCAGATGCTGCGATAACTGGGTCGTGAAAACGTCTTCTCCATTGCACTTTCCGCTACCTTCTTCCCTCGCATTAGTGCTTCGCAGAAGAAAGTGACTGTTTCCTATGCCTTCTTGCTCCGTGCCATGTTTTGGACTAGAGGCGAATGCAAGATTTTTTAGTTAATATCAAGGATCGCCTCCCCAAATATACAATGTACCCTGTAAACTATTTGCCCTAAATTTTTAATACATGTTATTTATAACAAATATGTCACATCATTTATTAATGAATCTAATTCATTCAGAGTGATTTGTCAATGAATATCACTAGATTTTATACCTACAAATACAATGTATTTATCAACTTTATTATTTGCTTTATTCACGTAATATGCTAAGAGATAAACAATAGTCAAAACGATAAGAAATGTTTATAATTTATTTCTTAGACCGTTAAATATTTCATTCATTAGTTTATCATTTGAATGAAGTGGAATCATCTAAGAGTGCGGTAGACCTAAAGATAGGTCAGTTCATCGCAATAAGACGGTTGTTTATTAGACGACGAATTATTATTTATATGAGAATAATACGGTATCTTCTCGTCCAATATACCACACAGTGTCTTAAGACGAAAGTTTATGACCAGTGCGTGTTTCCAGTGATGACATATGGTTCCGAAACGTGGCCGCTAACAATGGGCCTCATCAGAAGGCTTAAAGTCACCTACAGGGCAATGGAAAGGGCTATGCTCAGAGTTTTCTTGCGTGATTGAATCAGAAATGAAGATATCTGCAGGAGAACCAAGGTTGCCGACATAGCACGAAGAATTGCTAAAGTGAAGTGGCAATGGGCAGGGCACATTCCTCACAGAACAAATGGCCGTAGGGGCTGAAAGGTCCTGGAGTGGCGACCACGCACCGGAAGACGCAGTGCTAGAAGGCCCCCTACAAGGTGGACCGATGATCTGGTGAAAGTTGCGGGAATCCGATGAATGCGAGACGCAGAGGACCGTTCCTTATGGCGACATTTGTGGGAGCCTATATCCAGCAGTGGACGTCTATCGGTTGAAATGATGAATAATACGGTATTAATTTTTATTTACATATCGATATATATAAAACGTGAAACGGACTGACTGACATATCAACGCATAGCCGAAACTATTGCGACAAGGAGCGCGAAATTTTGCACCAGGTTTCCTTAAAGACGTAGGCGAGCACTAAAAGATGGATTTTTCAAAATTCGCCCCTAAGAAAGGGATGAAACGGCGGCCAAAGTTTGCATGGAGAAATCTAAGCTATTTTCATCAGGCGAAGCCGCTGGCAGAAGCTAGTAAATTATATTTTTAAATAAATCTATAAAAAAAATATAAATAAATTATCCCATCGGTATCGGGAACAGGGTCCAAGCAACCCGAAGTCAGGGCTCCAGCAAAAGGAACCTCAGCTTTTTGAGTCTAGGCCTTGATCCAGTCGCCTAGCTAGAGGCTCCTTAAGTGTTGGTCCAAGTTCTTGGCTATTAAGCCATTAGCTGACACAATTATCGGGTATTATTATTATGTTACACGCACGCACACATGCAACTTCGTCCTTCGACACCACCGATGCGTTCAGAAATATGATATTGTTTTGTAGATCATAAAGAATATTAATAAATGTGATTAGATAATTGTGTTGCTGTTGTCGTGTTGTGTGATTTTATAATATACATAAATAAACTATATTATTATGGTATTTATACCAACATACCCTACAATTATGATTGTTCCAAAATTCTTAACCTTCTGAATTCATTATGACAGCTCGATAGTGCAATTGGAATTGTCATAGAAAGGCAATTGTTATTTCGATTTCCAAATAACCGTTACCTTTTTTTGAAAGTAAGTTATCTGATAACGTTTCTCACTCGGAGTGGAGCAGGAATTTGCGGAAACATTTCAAATCCTTTTTCTCTGTTCTGGTTCTCTGTTTTGATCAGATGCGCCCGTTTAGCTTACGGACGCACAGGAGCGGTCGTTGTAGCGATGCTTTGGTGAGGCATATGTCCAAGAGTAGATGTCTTTGAGCTGATGATAATTGTGATGATGGGGAGAAAAATCTGATCCATTAATAAACACACCGTTAATAAAACAGCTTAGAAAAGAAAAGAACTGTGATCGTGTATCTTCTCGCCCGTGCCCATCCCTCAGAATTTCATCAAAAACAAACTCATTCGGTCCTCTTATTAAAATCTCACAAAAAGAATCCTAGTTCTTAGTTTTCTCATTATTCATAATCTTTTTCTTTTTTTTCAACTAGTTCCTTATTTTGTTTGAATCCTAAAATTCTAATGAATTTTGCTTTTGTCGAGAAAGTCTAACAGATGATAAAATTCTTATTACTTGCATCATCTTCATCATCATCATTTCAGCCGAAAGACGTCCACTGCTGGACATAGGCCTCCCCCAAGTGTCGCCACAATGAACGGTCCTGTGCGTCTCGCATCCATCGTACTCCCGCAACCGTTACCAGGTCATCGGTCCACCTTGCAGGAGGCCTTCCAACGCTACGTCTTCCGGTACGTGGTCGCCATTACTTGCATAAATATATAAATTCAGACACAAGTTAAGTGGTTCTGTACAATGGTTAAAGTACAACTGAACAATCTGGCATATAGGTAGCCGAGATCAATTGGTTACCGTTTCATGGCATAACTGTGAATTCCCAAAAGCTGTACCTAAGTTATAATCTGTATTGAATATATATTACTAAATTTGTATTAATGTTCATCCTCTCGTGTATATTATTTTCTCGTCGATTACTTCGTCGACTTAAATAATAAAGAAAATTTATGTTTTTTTTTCTATATTTTGAGATTCAGTACTTTCGGATGCAAGATTAATTTTCATATTTTTTTTTTACCGATCGTTTCCTTAAATTAAAACCTTTTCATTTTCGTATGGTCCATTTTTTTAAATTCTTTTAAATTTTCTCTCTAAAGATATACACATTCCAAGTTAATTATTTACGTTACACATTTTTATTTGGATCTCAGGTATTCACGTGTGTACCAAATTTCAGCTCAACTAGTTTAGTAGATTCAGAGCAAAAAAGCTAAAACGGACGTTTGTCTGTCATAGCTAATTGCAAAATCTATAGAAATAGTACTAGTGTGTTTACACTAGTAGTAATTCTATTTAGGTTTTTCATTCGGACGTTCGGAACCCTAAAAACTATTGTTTTTGTTTGTTTTTATGTTAAGAGGATGATGCACATTTAAGTAGCAATAAAAAAATAAATATACGAGATATCCGTTATTACAGAGAAAAATCTTATGAAAGAGAATAAAACCAAATCATTACTCACCTCAAACTTGAATCTAGGCGACGTTGCATATGCCAATCGCAGCTTCATATCTTTCGTAAGAAGTACATCTCTATTTTTCGCCAAAATCATTGTCTCTGGTTGCTTACTACAGTTCACGTACAAATCAGCTTTATCATCTCTGACATACACGACAATTTTAATCCATTTATCTTTGAAATTTTCATTTATTAAGTCAGAAATGGACTCTTCCGGTGTATATAATTCAGTACGCAGAGTGATTCTCGAGACGTCTTGTCCAGCTGATTGTATGCATAGACTCATAACAATATGATCGTTTTGTGTTATGGAAAAGAGACATGATGATTTGCCGTTGTACGACTTAAAGATGGCCGTCACAACGAATGGAGCCTTTAGGTTTAGGCCCACAAGGTCTGTAGTATTAGGATCTACTAGTATGGGATCTGTGCCGGTAAGTTTGTATGATTGTCGATCATTACCAAAGGATTCCTCCACTAATTCTGCATCATCCGGTGGTTTAAATAGTGTGTGTTTTTTATCTGAAAAAAAAAAGTTTCATTTATTGAGAAGGCTATGAAATATATATTTTCTTCTCTCTCATTTTGTAGCTAAACTCTATGAAGGTCGCTAAGCTAAGCTATTTGGAACGTTTAGTGGTATAGTAGAGGGCCAACGTTCTTACGGCCCATGTTCGAAATGTTCTCTTATTAAACACACATAGTACCACTAATAGAGAAAGATGGAGAAATCTCGCAAAAGCCGCAACCAACCTATCAGGCAACCTATAACTACGAATACTCCGCTAGGAGTGTACGAAGAAGAAGATAGGCGGCTAATAACTGTAATTACTAAAGTAGATGCTGTACAAAAATATCACGAGAAAACTATGTATGTACTAGAGCAAAAATTCAAAGACATGTGATATCTACCACCCACACTAGGCCCGCTTGATGGTTTACGTTCCATTCCCTCACATAGAGAGGAAACCTAAGTTCCAGCAGTGGAAACATTATAAAGCTGATTATGCTATGCTGCAATACTAAGGAGGGTAAGTCTTAAAACATAAACATCTTAGTTAACACGAATTTCTTATCTATGACTATTTGTCAAAGTGGAAGCAAACAAATAGCTGAATTAGTAACACCCCATCTACTAGTTATGCCTTGTTTGAACTAACGAGAATAGTCAATCACTAGTGCAAATTTTGTTCGGGCAACGTTGGACAAAACAGCTTTATCTTTCGGAGACAAGCATTTTTTTTTTATTATCACTATACCAATGAGACAGCGATTTTTTATTTTTTATTGTTGTATAAATTTTCCGTATTTTTCAATTTAAATCAATTTCCTTTGAAAAGCTCATCGAAAGAGCTTTAAAATTTAAGAAATGTCTTCGGTATTGGATTTGGTACATGTGGATTCCTGGAGGAACGCTGGCCAGATGCTGCGTAAGCGAGTGTACGTGACCCACCACCACACCGTCGTGCTCCTTTGATGACTACCACTCCACCGCACACAATGATGTTAGAAAGTAGCAGATTCTGAACTGATTGACCTCCATTGGTGTAATTGCTGCAAGGCGTTCTGATGTGAGAATAAACAAATAAACAAACAAATAAAGCAGCAATCTGTGTGATTAACAACCCCTGGATAACATCTGGTTAGTGAAATGACATTTTACCGAAATCTACTTATCTTGAGAGCTTATCAAACTTCTATCAAATTCAGAGTAACCACCAAGCTAGTCATTGTTTTGCATGCACGATTTGCGCGTGGAGATGCAAAGCTGGGGCAAAACTCCGCAGCCGCGACAGGTCGTGACATGGCAGAGTTTCGACGGGATCTCATGGTGAAATGGCGAAAGCGACTATCGCAACCCAGTGCTGGGCACGCCATAATTATGGCGGTAATTCTCCTCTTTGAGGAGCGGCTGGAAAGACAACACGGCGTTCTTACCTTCCTCATGACGCAGGTTCTCACCGAGCATGGTCAGTTCGGGAAGTGCCTGCACCGCATTCGTGCGGAAATAACGCTCGGGTGTCATAATTGTGTGGACCGCCCGGAGGACACGGCTAGCATACGGTAAAGGTATGCCCCGCTTGGGTAGAGCACCGCCGCGTCCTCGTGGGGGCGATCGGCGGCAACGATTCGGCCTTGGTACAGGCCATAGTCTGAAGCGAGGAGGAGTGGAAAGCGGTCGTCACCTTCTGCGAAGCAGTAATGCTAGCAAAGTAGGAGGCTGTACGTGCACACAAGAGAGAGCGGCCCTTACGCCCCAGCCGCCGGGATCGCCGTCCGACAGTCCGTCCGGTAACCGTCCGGACCAACCCCAAGTCGTTGAAGGCGCGTAGTATTCCACGCGCGCCTTTGTTTCCTGATGGCTACAACCAGGGAATCTTTAAGTCAAGAGTGAATAGGTTACTTCTAGGTAAGCGCGCTCCATCGTCAACCGCATCGTCGTTTTCCATCAGGTGAGATAGCGGTCAAGCGCAAACCTATCAAGAATAAAAACAAGGAGGTGTCATCATTGATTGGAGGATCGATTCCGATGCACTCAACGATTTCAGACGTGCTCATATGCATATTTAATAAATTAAATAGTGGCCTAGTTTTTAGTGTACTGGCGAGTTATACAGTTACACTTTGTAAGTGCTGACAAGTTTAAAATGAACTAATTGGATTATTTAATCTAAAATATGGATTGTATGTCCCTTCAATCAGAGCGGGATGACTCGACGCAGCCCTCCTCCAACACCTACACGGACGCAGTCCCAGCAATCTAGTTGTGAACGAGCCCAGGAAGATGAGAAAATGGAGGTAGTTACCACTCCTGAGATTTACGCAGCGGAGCAGCATTTGAAAGAGGTATGCGCTATTTCTTCTGATGGAAAACTAAACTGGGATCAGAAACTAAAAATAAGCAACCTATGCCGAAAAGTTAGTTATGGAGTTTTGCAACTGGCTGTTCAATATCAATCGCTAAAATATAATGCCGTGAAGACCCAGAACTCCCTAAAAATCTTAAATGAAGACCGAGACTTAAGAGATTATGTAGCAGAAATTAACCGAACGATTAAAAAATGGTGTTAAAAGCAGGAAGCCGAAGCTTCATCTTTTGCAGATGTGGTGAAGAAAGGATCCAATAGCTTTGTTCGTCCTAATACTTTTAGCTCCGTGGCAATTTATCCCCGAGATAACACTAAGACTAGTGATGAAACCAAGAACATTGTCTAAAAAATTGTTTGCCCTAGTGACATGAAATTAAAAGTCAGAGGTGTACGTAAAATAGGAAAAGGAGGACTTATTATCAGCACGTAGACTAATGAAGATCTAGACAAGCTCAAGCAAACAGCCCAAATAGCTTCTTCAGAGCTCACCGTCGATGACCCCCAAAAGCGCCAACCATGCATTATATTTATAGGAGTCCCTGCATTAATGAAAATGTGGTTTTCAAATGTATTTATGACCAAAACTTAGCCGACTAATTGCCGACTATAACCAGAGATGCATTTTTGATCTCAATCAAACTTAGCCATAAATCTGGCAGGAAAGGTGCAGAGAATTGTAACTATATAATACAAGTTCCAGCGGTTATTCGGTGTATAAGACAGTGAGATAAATTTCTTTAGAAAGCTAAGACAAACCTTGACAATCCTATCATTCAAATCACCTATAAAAGATATAGGAATTTTTACGAAAAAAATGAATTAAATAAAGCAGGAAACAACAGTAAGCAACGTTGGAAACATATTAAAAATGTCACTTATTTGGCAAAAAAGCGTGAATCTAATTCGAGTTTACTGCTTATTAAATTAATCCCTAATTTTTTCATAGGCTAACCATGTTAACAACTTTTTTATAAATGTTGGGAAAACTCTTGCCGAACAGATTCCAATACAAGACTGAGTCCCAAGACCTCCACTTGATTTAAGAAACAGGTGTGCCCTAAATTCTTTTGGCTTACTGGATACTGACGAAGACGAAGTTACTCGAATCATTTGTGGACTAAAAGATGACTCTGCAGTAAGATGGGATAATATTAGTAATAAGATCCTTAAACTCTGTAAGCATATCCTTGTTCCGCCTTTGACGCATATATTTTGTATCTGTTTTTCCGAAGAAGTTTTCCCTGGATTTCTGAACAAATTAGTTGTAATCCCTGTTTTTAAATCCGGAAACAAAGAGTAAAAAAATCTAATAAAGCCCATAAACTTGGATTCCGATCATCCAGCATGTGTGATTGTCCCTGTATCTTTAAAACACGCGACATCAAATAGCATTACAGCATAGTCGGCCTTATAATGTTTCCACTGTTGAGATTCAGGCCTCCTCTCTAGGGGAGGGTATGGGCCGTAATCCACCACGCGGGCCCAGTGCGAGTTGGTGGATGTCACATGTCTTCGAATTATTGGTTCTAGGACATGCCGGTTTCCTCACGATGTTTTCCTCACCTTGAGAGCAGTGGTGATGAAATAAATTACACAAAGTAATGCGCCTGGCTGGGTTTGAACCCGCAACCTACAACTCATAAGTCGAGGCCGTTACCACTGGACCACCATTGCTCTACATCATATATCTCAGGGTAATAATAGATGAAACGCTCTCTTTTAGACCTCACATTGAAGGTCTAGTTAAAAGAGTGCGCAAATTAATATATGTTTTTAAGAAATTGCGAGCGATTGCAGAATCAAAATTGGTGACACAAATTTATTTAGCCCTAGATCAATCTGTTAACCAATACTGTATCACTTCCTGCGGTGGAGCATTTAAAACCCACCTATTGCCTCTTGAAAGAGCTCAAAGAGCAATTTTAAAAGTAGCCAATTTCCTACCCTTTCTCTATCCTACAAATCAGTTATACAAATCCTGTAACGTGCTTACTGTTCGCCAGCTTTTCATAATGCAGTTTTTTTTCCGGTGGGAAAATTAAATAAAGACTTATGACATCCCCCGCTCTTGGGCGAGGCGGGAGATAGTGTCAGACTTTTACTGACTAAAAACCCACTCCTGTTCCTTCGTTGCCTTTCGTACCGGGGCCGAGTCTTCCTTTCAGAATCAGACCCTTGGCCCCAGTAGGCTTCGACTCTGCTGGGCCTCTACGTTTGCTGACATCTCCTTGAGGCGCGCGTGGAATAGTACGCGCTGTCGAATAATGCACTTAGTATTAAAACAGCACACCATACTTTCCTACAACGCCGAAATTAATAATAAGAGACGGAATGATATTGTTTGCCATTCTAATGCATCCTCAAAATGTGTATTTGTAAAAAGATGTTTTTACTTTTTTAAGCCTATTTCTTTACTATAATTTAAATAGATTATTAAGTATCTACAAATTAAATAAGTATAACTGTAAAAAGATGATTCTCCAATATTTCCAAAGTATATCTTATGTAGAGACAGAAGACCTACTTACTGTTTGTAAATAAAACACGCCGTATCTCTAAATTTTGTTAAGTTTGTATAGTAATCCTATTTAGCGTTAATTTATTATTTTGTATTTAAGCACTCTTTCTCACAGGTTCACCCTAGTTCAAGAAAATAAGCAACTGTGTTCTTTTTAATATTTAATATACTTTATTGTGCCCTATGTTATAAATAAACGATTTTATTATTATTATTATTTTATCAAAACGTAGGGGCCTAGCAGGGTCGAAACCTACTGGGGCCATAAGTTCGCTTCTAAAAGGAAAACCCGGCTTTGGTATGAAAGGCAAAGAAGGAACAGGAGTGGCTTTTTTAGGCAGTAAAAGTCTGACAGACCCTTTTGCTCCACCCAAGAGTGGGAGATGTCATTGGATAATCTGCCCACCTAAAAAAGAAAAAAAATTGTTTACTTGCTTATATTTGAACCGTTCAAACGAGGCACAATGACGCCTCCTCAAAGCTAGCTGGTGTTTATTCTAATCTTGATCAGGAACTAATGGGAATCGTCACGGGAGCTTTTTGGTGCCAATTGGTATAAAATACGGTATCTTAGTCAACATAAAGAACTCTTACTATTGTTTTAGTAATTTACTTAGGAGTTGACCAGGATGCTATTTGGAACAATATGCATTGAAAGAGAAATGAAAAATTTCATCCATACGTCATGGTGTGTGTCTTAGGTTGAATTCACCTAAACGATGAGCTGACTTTTTTTTAATCTACTTTTGAAAAAAAATAAAACCTGGCGTCTATCTAGTGTTGATAATTATATAAATAATTGTAATAAGTACAATTTGGCGTATATTTCATCTTCGTTCATTTTAGGTATTTTTGTTTAGAATACGGGCATTCCCATTTCACATGCCCTTTGTCAGAAGTACAAAAAAGTACAAAGAGTTCCTTTTGACAAGAAAATATCACTATTCCCAAAAAAACACATTAAAACAAGAGCCGCAAGCAAAAGCTAATAATTTTATAAAATAAAACTTACCAAATGCGTTACTGGTCCTGTATGTGACGAATGCAGTTATAAAAATATATCTGAAACAATAGAAAATAAATGTAAAGATTTTGATTCTGTTTTTATGTTATTTTGTTTTGGAAAAGAGAGCCTGCCAGAAAATGTGTGTCTGGGGATGGCCGTCTATTTTGCCAAAGCCGGCCCATAGAGATGATCTGGACGAGCATCACGAAAGCCGATTCGAGGTAGTGCTAGAAAACTAGAAAACAACTATCACACAACGCCGTCTAGTCTCAAGCTAAGCAGAGCTTGTGTTATGAGTACAAGACAACTGATAAACATACATATATATTTCTAAATACATACATATTATAGATAAATTACACCCAGACACAGAACAAATGATCGTGCTCATCACACAAACATTTGTCTTGGGTGGGAATCGAACCCACGACCTCCGGCATAGCAGTCAGGGCCAATAACCACTAGACCAACAGGCCAGTCAAAAATTAAATTAAATTTAAAAATCAAGATTAAATTATCAAAAAAATCTTGGTTTTTTGATGTTGTTGTTTTTAAACACCAACCAGTAATGTTCGTGTTATTTGATACCATATATACGAGTTTATATTTGATCTGAAATTTAAAGTAAGAACTTGGATTAATTATAAGTACTTAACCTAGTCAAAACTAGTTTTGACTAATTAAATTTTAGTCAAAACTCTTTTTAAGTTAAAACGCGTTTGTTTTTTAAATATATTTTTAAAATAGGAATAGTTTAAGTCATCTGTGAGTATCTCGAAACAAATAGAAAAAAGGTTTCCTTACAGGTGTTTCAGTAATGAAATGTTATTCATTTTAAAGTACAATTTTTGACAGGCCAAAAGTACACGGGTTTTCTGTATTTTTTTGCATTTTATCAAAGATAATTTGGCTATTATTATTATTAATTTATCGCACACCCTATCGATATAAATAATAAAAACACAATCATGCTCCGTACAAAACCAATTTCACCCTTTGACATTTGAAGAGCCGTTAGCGATTATTACAGAATAATATAATAATAATAATCTGGCCAATTCTTGCAGACAAAATTAATTTTGACTAATCAACAATTTTGACTGTAACATATCCATTGAATTAGCCACGTTCTATCAAGTTACTAACACTAAACGTTCAAACTGTTAACCTTTTGGTACGACAGTTGACACTTACTAAAGCTCCTAATCCCCTAAACGAATGAAAAATGGGGGGTGAAAATTTTTGGAATTGAAATAGTTTGTGGTTCCAAAGCGATTGCTTGGGTACACTTGATGTCAGTGATATTGGACTCACGTTTTGTGATCGGTGTAGGTACCTACTTGAAAATTTATTTTTGGGTGAAGTTTAATTGAATTTGAACTATAATTTTTATATTATTTTATGTTAAACAGCATTAAAATTAAAGTACTCCAGAATTTTATGGTGAGAAATCATCTAATGATGGACAGCCGGAAGTCCCGTTCTAGGGCGGAGCGAGAGGGCGTGTGGGACTTTTACTGACTGAAACCACACCTAAGTTCCTTCAGTTGCCTTTTGCGTCCCAGAGGTTCGGTATCTCTTTTGAACAATCTCGCAACCCTATATGTAACTGTGTCTCAGTCTCCGCCTCGAAAAAGGTACATGGACTTTAATTTTTAAACTTGATTAATATAACTATTCATTAAATTCGTCACTGCTCTCAAAACGGTGAAGGAAAACATCGTGAGGAAACCGGCATGTCCTAGAACCAAAAATTCGAAGACATGTGACATCCACCAACCCGCACTGGGCCCGCGTGGTGGATTACAGTCCATTCGCACTTCTAAAGAGAGGAGGCCCGAGTCCCAGCAGTGGGAAAATTATAAGGCTGATTATGCTATATGATTATTAAATTCACAATCAAATGATTTTTTCATGAATCACATTAGTCCTTAACAATGTCACAATCTAACTGTCCCAGAGTGTACCTACTATATAGGGTGTTAAATAACGGCTATAAATAATTGTCACAGCACAGCTGACGTGGTCACATAGCCGACTCGCCTGGCGTGTCACGCAAAGGGTTTGGGGTTAAGACCAAGACAAATGTGTTTATTTCGCCTAAGTACTAGTACAGCGTCGCCTTAGTTGTTTGTTAAGACGGACAGCATTTAGAAGGGACAGTGGAGATAAATATGCGTGTTGGGTGCGAAGTTAGCCTGTATGTTAAGCTGTTTTTCGGGTTTAGCATATCAATAGGAAAAAAATAACCCCTATAATAGGGTTACTTCGTTGTCGGTCTGTCTATCTATATCTATACTTATATTAAATCTGTAGAAGTGAAAATTCAGTACATTCAAAATATCAAAAAAATTAATGGCTCTAGACCGACATCGAATCCAAAAATGTGTATAAAAAAAATGTTGTCTGTCTGTCTGTCTGTTTGTTCAGGCATCACGCAAAAACTACGGTTCGATTACGATAAAACTTGGTATAATTATTCTCTAATATTCTGGGCACCACACTGGGTACTTTTTATCCCGGAAAAGTATATACAATAAAAATCAAACTTAATTTTGCGGTTCGATCCCTAGACCCGATTACTGTACCAACCGAAAATAATAATAGTTTGTCGTAGGTTACGTCACCCGCAGTGGAGCTCACTAAGGGGCGCTGCACACGGCTAAAATACTATAAAATTTTATCTTAAGATACTCTACTGGACGACTATCACACATGATGAAGATAATAAATAATATTTCATATTTTCGTATTTCAAAAAACTTAATAAAACCATTTTCGACTTCTACGCGGACGAAGTCGCGGGCAAAAGCCAGTCTGGACTAATTTTCTGAGGAAGACGTAAAGATATCAGGTAATACTAGCTTTTGCCCGCGGCTTCACCCGCATTCATAAAATATAGCCTATGTTACTCAGGAAGCAGCTTTTGGTTAAAAAAAAAGTTCGCTATCGGACCAGTACTTTCAGAGATTACCTCCTAATAACAAAAAAAACATAAAAAAAAACAAAAACAAACTTTTCCTCTTTTTATTAGCGTAGATTTGAAATTAATATTAATACTCAAGTTTGCAATGCCTTGAAACTGTAAAAAAAAAACAAACTTCTACGTCAACGAAAATAAGAGATTGAACACTCGCTAGGAAATCGAAACAGATATTTCCCTTTAATCTATAACCATATTTTTTTTCTAGAACTAAAATCCGTAAATTGTTTAAGTTCGAGTTCGTTTTTTTAATTTTTATTCATATCGTACCTTAGCTTACAACACCTTTCAAGTCGAAAATTGGCGGTTTTCACATTTGAATGCCTTTAGATGGAGCTGCTCACTGCGCGTCTAACCATCGGTCACATGATATAGATTTCAGCCAATCAGAAGCCATAATTCTAAAAGTAGTGATAGCGTGCAAGTCGGCTGGCCTCTCAACACCGCACAGATTTTTTCGTTTCCTGTAAAGTTGGTAAAAATGACTTATGCGTTGTTGTTAGCTAAGGGACGATATCACAATTTATAATTTTATTTTTAAAGTAATAAAAATAATTTTATTTGTTTGGTATTAGGCTTACTTTCGGTACTCTGCAAGTATACCTAATTAAACTTCAAAAGGATTTTAGAGATCAAAGGCTTCCACTATCTGTTTTAGAAAAGCTTTTTTTAGGGTAAGGAAGTCCTCTAACGAGTAATAACGAGAGAGTCAGTCCCCCGGTGTTCCTTCAGTTGCCCTTTGCGTTAGAAGCCATGATGACCCGAAAAATCACGCAGCCAACCAAGGCAGGCGTCGGACCTAGTAGGCCGTGTCAATTATACTGACAGGTCTTTGAAGCCTGACAGCTCTTTGAGGCATTCTAAGAGCTCTTTGGTTGAATACAGAGCTTTCACAAGTTATTTACAATACAAAAATCTTGGGAGAGGCTTTTACTCAAAATTGGGATCAACGAATTAAATAATGTATTTAAACTCGTATAAAGTAATGCGCAGGGTAGTCAGCCTATAGGTATTTTACAAGTTACATTTTGGAGAGTGTGCGCGGGAATTGCATGACTTGATTCCGCCATCTCCTTTCTACCATCGGACAAACCGACGTGCGGCAAGTATTCACCCTTACGTTGTTGAAACTTCAACGGCCCGGACTAAGCGTTTCGTTTCGTCGTTTATAGCGCGTACATCGAAGGACTGGAACAATTTGCCTGCTGCGGTCTTCACGTCCAACTTTAATTTAGCTGTCTTCAAGGCCAGAGTGAATAGGCTCTTAATAAAATAGTGCGCCTCACCATCAATGATTACATCTCTGCTTACCATCAGGTGGGATCGCAGTCAAGCACTGGTTTATATCAATTAAAATAATAATAATAAGTATGTTAGATATTAAGTTAACTGTATATTTAAAAACCAATTGTTTTAAATTCATTTGATAAATAAAAAGTTATTATAACAATAATTCTTTATTCACATAATTATAGTTGCAGGAATTTATGAAGCCTTTAATTCTCGAATCAAATAAACATATGTGCCTACGTATTGTTTATAAAAAATAATTATTAATACAATAATAATATTAATAATAATAATATTCCACAACAATCACACAGCGCCATCTGGGGCCCAAGTCTGCTATTTTTATAAATTCGTCATTCCAACACGATTTCATTGTCATTTTACTAAAAGTTCGTAATCTGCTAATTCATAATGATATATCATTGATCGGTCAATGGTCTCGTAATAGGGTTGTGGTAGAATGACAATATCGAGCTTATTAAAAACAATGACTGCACAATGACGTTCTAATGGTAGGTCACTTATTAAAGGAACAATTATGAAATCAATGATAGACTACTCTGACACTATTGTATTAGCAGACTTGACGCCCAGGTCCCAAACTAAGCAAAGCTTGTGCTATGCGTTCTAGATAACTGATAAACATACGTATATATATATAAATTACACCCAGACACAGAAAAAATGATTATGCTTATCACACAAATATTTGTCCTGGATGGGAATTGAACCCACCACCTCTGGCTTAGCAGTCAGGGCCACTAACCGCTAGACCAACAGGCTAGTCGAAAAAACAATATTATAGGGACTTACTTCAGTTTTACTTATGTCCTCCTATGTTCTAGGATCCTCTACTATCGTCTAATTCAATTTTAATGACAACTATCTACTCTAAATATTTATTTCCCTACCCTCAAATATTTACCCAATTTTCCCATTCATCAAAACCCGATGTAAATTCGTTGTTTACATCAAAATAGCGGCCAAGCGACGACCAAGAAAATTAACTCCACAGTGTAAACTTAGTTACTTTGATGGTCTCTTTGCGGTAACGATGTGGTTTTAATAATTATTTGTATTTACTTACAAGTTATTTACCAAAGGGGATCATGGCTACTTAGCTGTTGTAGGTACCACCGGTAAATACCACACATTCGTTGTGCATACAACTTTTTTATAATATTTACTTAAAGATTCTCAGGTTAGTCAAAGTCAATGTCAAAGGCAAAGTATTTTCATTATTTCAAATAAACCATTTACAGGCAATTTTGAAATTTCAAGAAGTCAATCAGTCAGAAAAAATGATGCTAATTGCACATTCCAAAGCGTAGATTTCTATGGAGAAGAATTTGCAAGAACCTCCATGGACACTCTTTTCAATCATGTTTTGTAATTACAAATATCTCTGTTACTTTTTTCTTGTCGCTATCTTGTGAGAACAAGGTTAGCACCTGAATACGTGTCTGTGTGTGTGTCTGTACTCTGGCAGGGAATCCCTGTTCATGGCTATACACACAATGAATGTGTTCCCAAAACGTTTTGTGCGTATGGATGGATGACCGTCTGCATGTACCAGTGCCGAATCGCCACACGTCTGGTGGACCAATGATAGAACGGACTTGGAGGAATTAAGTTACGGACCGGTGGGATTCTCCGATGCATGATACTGGATACTGACTGACTGCACGCAGTGAAATAGCGTTGTATGCGTTCTGGTGTCGGATTCTCCTAAAATTCGTGTTTTATTTTGTTTTGTTATATTTATTCTCATTTCATTTGATTTGTTTATTATCATTGTCTTTTAAGTATTTTCGTGTTACTAACAATTTAAATGGAGAAATTTGAATTAAATTGTTATTATCATTCCGGTGCACACTTTCCGAAATGCAAACGGAATTCAGCAAAAGAGTTAAATTTACTGACGGAGTCTGTATTTCTTGATAGTTACAACTTGGGGATTTTTAAATCATAAAAGAGTGAATAGGCTAATGTGCAGGCAAGCATATTATAATTTGGAGGATTATATTCAAGATAAAAATGCTTGGCTCAACGCTGGTCCAGCTCCACTACCACCGGGATGTACAAATTGATTAGTTTGGAAATTATTATTATTATTTTTTAATGTTTTTTTTAATTGTAAAATATTATAAATATTGTATAATGTAAAAGCATTTTTTTTCAAAGTTAGTAAATGTAAGTACCATGGAGCTATTTTATGGTTTTTAGGTTATTTGACATAAATGAGCATGGCAGTTGAGAGTTTGTCATGCTCAAACAAATGTCTCACTGATGGTGGCGCGTGTGTTGGATCATTCGGTTCCCTTCAAAACGGTTGAGATGAGTGGTGCTAATATTCGCGTCATGTCCGTGAACGGACGCTGTCAGTTGAGACTGGTCATCTCTTAGCTGCCAGTTGCTATTTTAATATCTATATTTAATTTTTATTTTTACTTTATTTATATTGTTCTCACATGATAGCGACAAGAAACATGTAACAGAGATATTTGTAATTACAAAACATAATTGAAAATAGTATCCATGGATTTTCTTGCATATTCTTCTCCATAGAGATCTACGCTTTGGAATGTGCAATTAGCATCATTTTTTTCTGACTAACTGACTTCATGATATTTCAAAAGTGCCTGTAAATGGTTTATTTGAAATAAAATGCCTTGAATATTTTACCTTTGAGTACTTTTAGACAAGCGTGCTCCTACGTGGACCACATCATCGCTTATCATCAGGTGAAATTCAAAAGAGAGACAGAAATATTGACACACTGTTTGTCCACGGGTAGTGTGAAAGCGGAACCCGAGGCCCTGGGACGAAGGTAACGAAGGAACAGGAGTGGGTTTTTAGTCAGTAAGAGTCTGACACTATCTCCCGCTCCGTCCAAGAGCGGGGATGTCATTAGGATGATTTTCCCAACCAATAAAAAAAAAACACACTGTTTGTGAGTAGCTCAAGTTTGTACTGTCAAATGTTTATGTTGTTGTATCTAGATGCGTTTGATTTCGGTTTTATCCTTTAGCAAACCGAATAATTAAGTATATCACTGATAATTAATTAATATACATTGTAAAATAGCTCCGAATAAATAGTGATTTACTTAACTGTTACTTCAAGATGAAGAAGATATATGTATAATTTGCCTGCTGCGGTCTTCCCATCCGATTATAATTTGGGTGTCTTCAAGGCTAGGTAAATAGGCTCTTAATAAACTAGTGCGCCTCACCATTAACGATCGCATTCTGCTTAATATCAGGTGGGATCGCAGTCAAGCACTAGTTTATATCAAATATAAAAAAAAATCCCTTGTAGTGAAGAAAACATGCTTATTTGTGCCTCACAAAAGAACTTGTTAAAACTAACAATGTAGGTATATAATCTAAAGAAAATAAACTATGCGAGGCCAAAAAAAGGCGCCTAACTCGGCATGTGCTGGGATATTTTAAAATAATAAATAACGCAGCGCTGGTACTCTATTAGGGCTCCCTATATACCCACTGACACACCCGCATTTTATAGTTTAACTAAAATTAAAATTGATACTTAATTATCGATTTCACGGGAGATATACGAGAAAACAATACGAGCTAAAAAAAGTTGTAAAAAATCATGGTTTCGATTTTTGACATTAGAGTAAAATATAAAAATATATCACATATGAAAGTTTTTATTCTATAATACTATAACAAATCAAAACTGCAATAATACTGTATATGTATTTACAGATGATAAAAAAAAAAAATGATAAATATTAGCTAAGCCTATATATTTAAATATAGTTAAGGATCACTACCTTTCCTCTTGAACGTCGTCATTAAGTACATCATTTCTTTGCTTTCGTAATTATATATATAATATATATTGTTTGTATTATATGAAATTTATTAGTTTATGTATTGTATATATGTATGTAAAAAGTACACCATCAACTACCTGCGTATCTTTTTTTTCCTTCTCTGTCAAATCCATCCAAAGGTTGTCTGTAAAAAATTGCTTTTAGCGATAAGACCGCCCATTGTGAGACCTTATTAATTTTAAGTTCCTAATGTAATTTGTATTTTTAGTGTACTATAAAGAATATATATATCTATCTATATTTTTTATAATAGTTGTCCCACGCTAGGAATTACTTTTGTATCAAAGGTGCGTTTACAAACATGTAAACTCTCATAAACAAGATGACAATCAGACCCGGAACAACTATCTGTAAGCCATTCAAATATTTGTTGTCGTCGAATTTAGAGGGTCTTTCTCCACTCGCCTATAACGATACATACAACATCAAGCATGGTTTAAGCATCCAACGCGATGTTTGATGAAGACGCCTGTTTTTAGGCGTTATTTATCTTTTTTTCATTGCCTCTGCTCTCTCTTGCTCTGTTAGCATTCGGTGATTCCGTAATTTACTCGAATATTTCACAAAACTTGTTCCAGGAAATACGTGTATTTTTTAAACCCTTAAAAGTTTTTCAGAAAAATTGTCGTCATTCAGAATCTCAATTAATTGTTCTATCAAAGGCTTCTATTGATGTACTTTTTATATTTTTAATAATTATCAGTATGTAGCGACATCTATGGCGTCACATAGAAACTAATCCTGTATCGCGCAATTAAAGTTCTCCGCGCAATTAGAACATATAGAACAGCCCGAAAATCATCTATCGGGCAGCTGGCCACCAAACATAACACCCGTCTGACCGGAGGATCCTCCCTTTTCAACGGAGGTTTGCGGGACTTTCCTCTCTGTTCCGCCTACCTCCAAAAGTACATAATGGGGCAAGGTTTGCGTAAAATAGCAGATTTTCAGAGGTCTTTACTAGATTAGTTTTACATAAATTTATGTTTTGATTTCTATAAAAGCCTAGATAATATCCACTAGATAGTTGTGTACCCAAAATATCTAGAAAAAGATGCGTAATAACATTGTAGTCTCGTAAGAGCGATTGTATGAAAATGTACCTCGACAAGGATGCTCTTAAAGTTACAATTCTACTGTCTTTATTTATTACACCATGAACAAAATTGGCCTACAACTCGGTTCCGTAATAAAATAAATCTTGATTTAATGCTAGTCTTGCAAACGCTCGCCGCTGCGGTCAATTCAATAAGTAACTCTAAAGTGTGTCAGCGCCCACCTGTTCGATTGATTTTCAATACAAAATAAAAACCAACAAGATTAGGTCAATTTATATCTTGAAAATAATGATTGCTGTTTATTCTGGGATATTTATTTTCAATAGAAATCCGAAGTTTAGAATTCTGACCGATTACTGGGGCCTTGTCATAAATGTTATTTTAACATTACAATATATTCAGTACAGAACATAAATATTATGGGCGCTAACTAGATTAATAAGGTAGATGAGAATATCTTATATTATTATTTGACTAGTTGTAATTAGCATAGCAACACTGTAAAAGTCTATATATTTATTGTAATTTGTCTATGGAAGAGCGATATATTTCCTCTTCCTTTCTCTTCTCACCATTGTAACAGACGTGCATCTCAGTTCAATGAACTTTTTATTTAATATTTTCTAAACTAAGTTCAGGTCGAGTAAAGTTTGTGGTCCTTCGAACCGGATATGAACCGGGACCTATGGATAAAAGTGATTTAAAAATGAATCGTTACTATGGTGTTGGCACATCTTACAGAGGGTGCGTCGACTGTATTAACGTTATTCAGCATAATCAAAATCCAACGCAATTACGTCTCATCGATTTAATGTGCAAGGTTAAATGTTTTGTTATATATATTTATCTGTTCTGACGTTACGCGACCGGTAATATGCGACGCATTCTCTATCAGGACCTGTACCATGACGTTTAAAGTAAGATTGTTTCATTCTTATTTCCAGTGTGGGTAAGAGATGGCGCTAGACAACCTGTATAGCTCTGTCTCTTACCCACATTGAAATAAGAATGAAACAATCTTACTTTGAACGTCATGGTCACCCCGCAGTTATACTAACACCCTAACTTTTCAGCATCTTGTGCCAATAGGCTAGCGAATCCAAATGCTCTTTAAAGTACATCCATGCCTCACCCTTTGGAAAATATAGACGTGATGTCTAATATCGTTAATTTAAAAAGAGAAGCAGGAAAGAACTTCCCACGCAAGTTTTGGCAAAAGATGTGGGCGTTTAATTGAATAAAGACGAAATAAAATGTTATTTTACGGTAGTTAAATAGACTAATTGCCTTACAAAATGAAAAGCAGCTGCCTTATAATTATCTAATAAAGCAAGCTAAGTAATATAGTTACCGACTGTCTCATAAATAAAACTAAACCCCGGTCTAGAATGGGTCAGGTCATAATATTTTTTACAAGTTATTTGTATGACTGTAATATTTATCACAGGAAGTTTTCTAGACCAGTATTCAAAAATTATACAGCTGTTCAGCTGTCAAAATGATATACGACTTTCAGACTACAAAAATAACTGGTTTACTCAATGAATTTTTATTAAGAAAATGTTTGTTCATTATTAACAGTGTTAATGAATGAAATTAAACATTTTGTAGACATATTTACATTTAAGCGGTCTATATTATGGTTATACCAACGGCCCTGGTACAGGCCATGGTCTGGAGCGAGGGGGAATGGCAGGCGGTCGCCTCCTTTTGCGAAGCTGTAATGCTAGCGAAGGAGGCGGCCGAACGCGTAAGGTAACGGAGTTCCTCACGCTCCAGCCACCGTGATCCCGACCCCGAATTTCAGCCAGCCAGTGGGCTTGCAGACGATGAGCAATCGGTAGCTCGCCGTCTGGTAACTGTCTGGACCGTGGTATCGACGGTCCGTGGTGTTCCACGCGCGCCTCGAAGAGATATCAGCAAAACTGTAGGGGCCCAACAGGGTCGAAGCCTACTGGACCACTACCGAAAGAGAAGCCCAAAGTCTTGGAACGCTAGACTGAGAGGGAACATAACAGTGGGTTTTAGTTAGTAAAAGTCTGAAACGCCCTCTCGTTCCGCCCTAGGGCGGCTAAAAAAAATGGTTATACCAACAAAGCAATGACGTTGGAACAAAAACCTTAAAAAAACTAATAGAAATAAATAAAGAAATTTCATAATTATAATATTTTATTTATTCCTGGTGGAGAAATAATTAACCAAATAGTATCCTAAAATATTGTAATGAGAATTAGCATGAATGCCAAATTGAAATGGTAAATAAAACTAAATTTTATCTATAATTGAGATACATTCAAATCAAACACAAAATACGTAAGTATCATTACGATGATTCCAATCTCTGAACCAGGATTACATAATACTAAAGGCAAGTCGAAAATCACCACCAATCCTAACTACAACCGCATTCAATTAAGACGTGATACGAATGTCAAAATTAGTAACACCGTCAACTGTCTTATCTTCAACGAAGTCGTTAGCGTTCAATTTACTCAGCAGTGTAATATAATATTTCTTGACACGCACTAACATTATTTCTACGAAATTTCTTGCTACTCTAAAAATTTTCTCGAAAAATCGTTTGTGAAATTTTACACTGTGACATATTCTTAGTAAATTTTCCCAACATGTATTGACTTTGCACGTTCACTTATATTTACATGTACATGAAATTGCTTTCATGTAAAATTAAATTAGATATTCGTAGGAGGTTTGATGAGGGCTGGGACGGGGCAGGTATTAATTGAACCGTATGTTAGTATTTGTATGGATGATGTCACGATGTACGGTATTCATTTCGTTTTACGTGCTTTCATAATTAACACAATCCTGAGTAAGCTTTGTTTTAGCCTTATTGTGAGAGTGTGGCGATTGAGCATTATAATTGATGATGTTTTGTCTTTGATGAATGATGAGAAAAGCCAAAAGATCCTTTCAAAACATTTTAGCACATCAGTTCTTTGATTATTTTCAAAATGTTTGCCTTGTTTTTTTTTTCTTGTGTGCATACACAAATATACGAATTGTTTGAATGGACTGAACGAAAAGACATTGATTGAGAGCTGTCAATGTGCGAAAATCAGAAATAATAGATTTTAATAGGACATAATAATATAAAATATTTACATTTGGTAAACCAGGTATACGTGCGAAGGTTACCTACCGAGTAAGTAGGGATAGTTTCCCTACTTACTCGGTAGGTTGTTATAATCATATCTGAAAAATGAAGCAAAGATTTAAATGCAATGCAAGTTAAGCTTGTGTTGTATAATTTATGAAATTTTAAATGCGGTTTTCTATCGATTACATTTCGGGGAGTGTGCGTTAGAATTGCATAATTTAATTCAACCAAGTCCGTGCCATCATCGGACTACTAGACGTATGGCGTTACGCCCTCGGTATATGGTGGGCATCCTATCCATACGTACAAAGCGTTTTGGGAATACATTCATTATGCGTACAGCTAAGAAGTGAAGTTCCCTACCTGAGTCTGTGTTTCCTAATAGCTACAACCTAGGGGTATTCAAATCAAGAGTGAATAGGTGACTTCTAAGTAAACGTGCTCCATCGTGGCCACATCATCGTCTACCATCAGGTGAAATAGGGGTCAAACGCGAACCTAACAATAATAAAAAAATGCGTGTTTTAGTTTTGCAACTGGGGCAAGTTACCGACTGGGCAGGTACGCCTAGTTTACTCTAATAACAACAAATATATATATTTGATGTTTATTAGTATATTTTTTGGGGTATATGTGATTAAGAAAATTATACAAATCGGTATTTATTTTATATAATAACATATTATTTAAAAGGGCTTTAAAATTAAATATTATGTCAGGGTGTTATTTAATAAAATAAAAATAAACTTTAATCTGCTGTTGTTTAAAAAAAATAAGCAGTGAAAATTATCCTTTTCTTGATTAGTGTCTTTGAAGGCTTTTATGATATTAAAACAAAATAAAAATCAGATCCGTTGTAGGTTCCTTAACTTAATAAAATACGTATCTTTACAATTTCATTCACGTTTACAAAGAGACTCACAAAAAACGTGAAACAAACAAATCCTGTCAGAAAAAATAAATTTGAGCATCGCCACTCCATTTTTTATTTTAAATAAGCTTTAAATCCTGGCCGAAAAAGATCATTAAGGACAACAAAAACCGACTAGGACTGTCGTAACGAGTTTTAAATCAAACCTGCCTGAATTTTTATGAGTCTTTATTCAGCTTATGTCTAAATCAATCTATCTATACTTATAATAAATCTGTAGAAGTGAAAATTCTGTACATTGAAAATATAAAAAAAAAATTCAGGAGGTGTTACTAGACCGACACCGAAACCAAAAATGTAATAAAAAAAAAAATTGTCCGTCTGTCTGTTTTGCACACTGGGTACTTTTATCCCGGAAAAGTATATACAATAAAAAACAAACTTAATTTTGCGGTTCGATCCCTAGATCCGATTACTGTACCAAAAGTAAATAATAAGTTTGTCGTAGGTTACGTCACTCGCAGTGGAGTTCACTAAGGGGCGCTGCACACGGCTAAGATACTGTAATATTTTATATTAAGATACAATATTCGCCATCAATGATATTATATTAAAATCATTGTTCGCCATACAATCAATGGACTATCACACACGACGAAGATAATAAATAATATTTCATATTTTCGTATGTCAAAAAACCTAATAAGGCCATTTTCGACTTCTACGCGGACGAAGTCGCGGGCAAAAGCTAGTATTACAATATGAGCCTTAAATTAAAAAAACACAATTGACAACCTTATCGCATTTTTCGATCTCTTCCAGGCAACCTAGAATGAAAAGAGATTGTGTGGATACAAAATGGTATTGCATTTGGTGCATTTCAAAACAAGCTAAATAATTTGTGGAAAAACAAAGTACATAGGTAATTAATATTAAAATAGATACATAAATACATCATCAATATCATTCTTTATTTGTATGTATGTATCTAAGTGTATATTTATTTTTGTTCTTATTTCCTCTCTGTCAGTCTTCTATTAAGCTGCACCTGCCACGTTATGTCTCTGCACCTCCCGACCCTTCTTGCTTGCCAGCGACCATGGGAACTGGAGGCAACAGTCCTTGCACTCATGCACGAACGGCGCATGGAGATGCAACGCCGGGGCGAAACTCCGCTGCCGCAACAAGTCGCGGCATGGCGGACAGAGTTCCGGCGAGTTCTCATGGAGAAATGGCGACAGCGACTGTCGCGACCCCGTGCTGGGCACGCCACAATTATGGCGGTAAGTCCCCTCTTTGAGGCGTGGTTGGAAAGACCTCACGGCGTCCTCACATTCCGCATGACGCAGGTCCTCACCGGACACGGTAAGTTCGGGAGGTTCCTGCACCGGATTCGTGCGGAAACGACGCCCGGGTGTCGCCACTGTGTGGCCCACCCGGAGGACACGGTGGAGCACACGGTGGAGGTGTGCCCCGCTTGGGCAGAGCAACGCCGTGACCTCGTGAGGGCAATCGGCGGCGGTGATCTCTCGCGCCGGGCCTTGGTTCAGGCCATGCTCCGGAGCGAGGAGGAGTGGCAGGCGGTCGCCTCCTTCTGCGAAGCAGTAATGCTAGCTAAGGAGGCGGCCGATCGCGTGAGGCAACGGTCCTTACGCTCCAACCGCCGCCGGGATTCCGATCCCGATTTCCGGCCACCGTAGGCGCGGGCTTGTAGACGGCGAGCAATGGGTGGCTCGCCGTCTGACCGTCCGGTAACCGTCCGGACCGAGCCCAAGTCGTCGACGGCGCGTTTTGTTCCACGCGCGCCTCAAGGAGATGTCAGCAAATCGTAGGGGTCCAGCAGGGTCAAAGCCTACTGGGGCCACGGGTAGTGTGAAAGCGGAACCCGGGGCCCTGGGACGAAGGCAACGAAGGAACAGGAGTGGGTTTTTAGTCAGTAAGAGTCTGACACTATCTCCCGCTCCGCCCAAGAGCGGGGATGTCATTAGGATGATTTTCCCACCCAATAAAAAAAAAAAAATAAAAAAAAAAAAAAAAAAAAAAAAAAGGTCGACTGGTGGAAAATGCCTAAGGCATTAAGTCCGCCTTTGTAAAATGTTACATTAGTGCATAAAGTTTTAAATAAATAAATACATAGATACTAAATACTAGTATATAGGTAAAAAAACAAGTGGCGACTATTATAAATATTTACAAGCGAAGAAATACATTACTTCAACGATCGAAAAGTTTAAAGACTATATAGTTACAGAAAGTGGTAGAAATGTTGTTTCTAAAAGTTTATGTGAAACTGTTTTGAAACTGTAAATGCTTTTCGAATTTGTTTAGAAAACAACAAGTTTCTACAATATTTAGTTTTGAATAAATCAAACTACCCCCGTTTTAGCATTCAGTACCCATAGGGTAAAGTCGAGACCTTATTGTTATCAGTCCGCTGTCCGTTTGTCTGCCACCAGGCTGTATCTCATGAACCGTAATAGCTAGACAGTCGAAATTTTCACAGATATTGTATTTCTATTGCCGCTATAAAAACAAATACTAAAAGCCGAATAAAAGAAATATTTTTGTGGGGCTCCTATACAACAAACGTGATTTTTTTGACGGTATGGAACCCTTCGGTATTTTTTAGTTTAAGTTCTTAAAATTCATTCAAAGGTTGTCCAGTTATCTGTCTACTACTGCCTGACTTTTTGTTTCCAGATAGCTGCCATCTGGGGGTCTTTAAGTCAGGATTAAATAGTGAATATACTTATACGCAAGCGTGCTCCATCGTTAACCACATCGTCGCAATGAGCACTAGACAACTGATAAACATACATATATATTTCTAAATACATATATATATTATAGATAAATTTTACCCAGACACAAAACAAAGAAAACTGGAGCTTGAAAAAAAAACTTTTTACAAAAAAAAAAAAAATAACCGACTTCAATGTAATAAAAACGCTAAAAAAGTACAAAATGACTTTAATTTTGGAAGTCGGTGTTTCTGTAATAGTTTTGTCTCTTCGTTATTTAACACCGCCTTGCAAAATTAAAGTTTTTTAGAGTTCAGTACCTCATAAGGAAAAAAACGGAACCTTTATAGGATCACTTTGGCGTCCGTCTGTTAAGACCCTTTATCTCGGAAACGCGTCGAGGTAGGAAGATGAAATTAAAACCTTGTCTGCGGTCCCTTGAAGCTGGAAAATAATTCAAACTTCTAGGTTAACAAAAAAATAAAATAAGATACGACCGTTTCTTAGAAAAAACGTACATTAGATTAGCTCGATAGTACCTTATACCCAGAGTGCATCTCATAACAATTGTAATAGCCCCAAACACGGTTAGGTTACCATTGATTTATTACAGAGTTCCGGTGTCTACCTTCCAGCTTCATCATCGATCAGTTCGATATATCCCCTCCCCCTTCTTTCAATCAGTCATGACTACACGTTTAAATAAAGCTATTTTACTTGTTACGACAGTTCTGCTATGATCCTATGAGGAGTTCCGTTACATAGCATTGAGGTTCCTCATCAGATCATAACAATATTTTTATGAGACCAACTCAAAAGCATAACCTATCACATAAAATTATTTCGAAATCGGCCCACAATTGACGGAGAAATCGGTGAAAATATTAAAAAAAAAAATACATTCAGCCGAACATAGAACCTCCTTCTTTGTAAAGTCGGTTAAAAAGAAGTACGAATAAAAAGAAAATGCTGACAAATTCAAAGACACTGTAAACTTTGTATCAACTGAATACAGTTGATACAGAGTTTACGAGTGATTGACAAAAAACCCGTAATCCAAAATCTTGCCAAGTTATTACTTCCAGCTCAATGCAAGAACCAGGTGAAAATTCTCACAAGTTCAAAGACATCTACAATCTTAGTACAACACTAGGAATCTCTATGTCAATAGCGTTGGCCTCGCCCCGGTGGCTTGGCCTCGCGGCTTCGCAATTAGCCGTCTGTATTTTGTGCGGACTTGAGCCGTCTAGAGCCGTGGCTTGATCTAGCTACAGGAGGACTTTTAACCGATTGGCAATATTTCAGTCAATGACGTACATTCTATACACACTTTTTACTAAAGCAAATTTTTGTTTTTGTAAAAGGGGGTGGGAAAGTAATCCAATGACGTCTCCCGCTCTGGAGGAGTGAGAGGGCGTGTCAGTCTTTTACTGACTAAAAACCCACTACTGTTCCTTTGTTGCCTTTCATACCAGGGCCGAATCTTCCTTTCAGAAGCAGAGCCATTGCTCCAGTAGGCTTAAACCCTGCTGGGTCCCTACGGTTTGCTGACATCTCCTTGAGGCGCAAGTGGAACAGTAAAGCAAAAGCAAATATAGACAGTTGTATATACAGTTACGATTTTTAATTTTTTCTTTAGGTTCATATGAAAAAAAAATACTAGGCCTATATGATTTTTTTTAAATAACAATTATCGAGTATGTTCACTTCTTACAAGTTTCTGTTAGGGAATTCGCGCGCCTGTAATAAGTACTACCCCTCAATACGATTGATTCGTATTGAGGGGAAGTACCTCACGAAAATAATTTATAGTCTGTAGCACTCAGAGATAGCAAAGTTACTTATTTATGAAAGAATTTTCAGAATTGGTTTAATAGTTTTAGAGATTACCCCCTAAATACAGACTTAAAAAATTTTACCTCTTTGTAAGATAGAGTTTTTTTTATACACCAGGGAAGCAGTAATAGGAAAGAAAAAAAAAACGTTACAAATATGTGTACAAAAGAGTTACTTATTTCTATAGGTTCTTCTAGCGTAAGGAGATTTTTGTTGCACTTTGTTATAGTAAAAGTTGTTTGCTTGACGAGTAAATTTTTTTCCTGAAACACTGCCAATGATATAACACACACCCTGTAGTCTTAAATCCATAGCTCGATTGCTTGAGACAATACGTGCGGTTCCCTGAAATGCAACAAGCTTGAGATCTGTTGGAAGTGGTTGCGTAAACGTTTGGATTGACTTGGTTGACATCACCGCATATATTTGGTTTTCAAATAATAATTGTATGACCAATGATTTTGTTACCTGTTTGATGGTAAGGAAATAAAGGAGATTTTTTCTTTTCGGTTGGAGAATCATTCATTGAGATTCCCCGTCATTGGGCGGAGCGCGGGGGTGGGTCCGACTTTTACTGACTAAAAACCCACTCCTGTTCCTTCGTTGCCTTTCTTACTAGGGCCGAGTCTTCGTTTCAGAAGCAGACCCTTGGCCCCAGAAGGCTTCGACTCTGCTGGGCCCTCCTTGAGGTGCGCGTGGAACAGTAAGCGTCGTTGACAACAAGGGCTCGGTCTGGACGGTTACCGGATGGTCGGACGGCGAGCTACACATTGCTCGCCGTCCGCAAGCCCGCGCCTACGGTGGCCGGAAATTGGGATCGGAATCCTAGCGGCTGGGGCGTGAGTGCCGCTCCCTCGTGCGTGCACGTGCGGTCTCCCCCCTCCCCGTTCCGGCGCGAGAGATCGTTGCCGCCGATCTCCCCCACGAGGACACGGCGGTGCTCTGCCCAAGCGGGGCACACATCTACCGTGTGCTCCACCGTGTCCTTCGGTCGGTCTACACTGTAGTGACACCCGAGCGTTACTTCTGCATGAATCCGGTGGGTGTGACGAGTTACACTCCTAACTAAAGATTGGCCGAAAGTAGTTTATGACAGCGAAAAGTGGATGAAGAGTGGATGAATGGAAGGGAGGTCAATGCCCTGCCGTGGAACACATCAGACTCATAAAAATAATACATAAATAACATATCTTATTGATCGTATACTTAAGGTAGTCCGGTAGATATCGCTGTCAGCGATAAGACCACTTTTGTACCCATAGATTTAAGTTATCGTAAAAGTTTTGTTACTATTTTTGTGTACAATAAAGTTTATTCTATTCTATTCTGTACTTAACTAATTAGTTCCCATCACGGTTCCAATATATTAAAAGGTAAAAGGTTCTAGTCAATTTCACATTCTAGTAGTAATACAGTTGTCGAAAGCTCTATATATGTATAAACGGATTGACCACGCGGCATGACCGCATTTCAATCTCATACATTTTCGACTTGTGCAATAAAATTGTTATCGTAGATATCACTTTTTCTAGGCTCTATTGTTTCCTTTATTTTTCAAAGCTGTCGAGAGGTTTCTCACCAGTAAATCCACTGAGAAACTTCAAGTAAACTGTTTTTGGAGGGCAGCTACAACTACCACACCGTTGATTGGCATACAGAATGTCGTGTTCCTAAGTTTTTACGACAACTTTTTCCATACTTAAGCCTGTAATTAACCATGTGACCATATGACGGTAACGTAAAGTGTTCACGACTGTACTCATTAGGGCTGTCACATAAAAACTGCCAATAAAAGTTACTACACCTTGAATGTATATACGCGTACAACAGCGTTTACGAGGGTGATTTTATGCGACCGTGAAGACTACGTCAGAACGTCACTGAAAATATTTCGGTTCGGAATTTTTTTCTAAAAACCAAAAGCTAGAACGCAAAATTGGTAGTTGAATAACCCCAAGCAGAAATTTATGACATTTACTTGATATCATCATTATTATAGGTAATTAATACTAGCTTTAGTCTACGACTTCGTAGACGTATATGTCAGTTATAGCTGAAGCGAAGTCTTTGAGGTTCAAGCTTACTCCGTGCCAAATTTCATCAAAATCGGTTCAGTAGTTTAACTGTGAAAGCGTTGCAGGCTTACTTTCACATTTATAATAATATTAATAAATGTGTTAGTATGAATTAAAATTGCGGAAGTATCTGTTTCTTTCTTATATTCTTGGACCAAAACTGCAGAATCTATTTTGATGAATTCTGGTATAGAGATAAATTGAACGAGAGAGTACATTTTCTTGTGATAATTTCCAACTTTTACATAAGCGAATTCACTGGTAAAAGTTAGTATTAAAATGTGATATTACGAATTGAGATGCTAGCAATTGCATAGATACGCAAGACCTATTTTATGAAGAAGGGAAAATGAAAATTCACTATCAAAATCAATAAATAGTTCAGCTGTCAAAACGTATCGTTTGACAGATGGTAATTTACATCATCGTCCTAGCTTTTTCCAAACTAGTTTAGGGCTAGCTTTCAGTCTATCCGGATGGGGTTGAATACCTGTATTAGCATACATTGAGCAATTCCGTTCAGACTTCTACTGCTTGAATAGAATGATGGTCATGCAGTCTTTCTGGCGACTGACTGCCTGTAACGACTGTCAAGATCTAGAAATGGCCACTGGGTCCAACAGATTTACGTGCTTTCCGAGGCACGGGTAATAATATCTTAGATAAAAGTCTATTTTTTTAGGGTTCCGTACCTCAAAAGGAAAAAACGAAACCCTTATAGGATCACTTTATTGTCCGTCTGTCTGTCTGTCAAGACCTTTTATATCGGGAACGCGTGAAGGTATCGAGTTGAAATTAAAACCATATACTCAGGTCTGCAGTCCCTTAAAGCTGTAAAAAAATTAAAATTCGGAGTTAACAAAAAAAAAGATACGGTCGTTTATGTAGCAAATGACGTGTACTTCGACACTCTCAAGGGAACAAAAATTCATAGGGTACTTTCAGTTGACTTAGAATCATGAGATTTGGCATGAAGCAAGGCGTCATAGCACAAGTATAGGAAAAAAATCTTAAAACTGTAAATTTGGTGTTACGTCACAAAAAAAATTTTTTTTTGCGATTTGGAAAAATCTTCGTAACTCAATTCGGGAATTGAACTGTTTTCATAGGTAAGTTTGTACGGAACCCTCAGTGCGCGAGTCCGACTCGCACTTGACCGGTTTTTTTTTGTAACTTACAGGAACCAGAAAATCTAACACTTTGTTTTATTCTGGTTAGGCAACGAGTGGCAACGCGGCCAGATCATTTGTAACTGGGTCACTTTTATCCGCGACCCAGAATAGTTCTACTGTCAGCATTCGCTGAGTAAGTACTGGAACCCAACGACTTTGTACGACACGGATGAATGAATGGATTTTTATTTTTAGATGGGCTTTCTGTTTATTCAAACTAGTGGTTTATGAACTTACGCCTCTGTTTTGATGACGACATGAGTGTGCAGGTTTTTTTTTTTTTTGTTTTTGTAGGAGACGTAATGTATTACAGAGAGACAGCTTTTTGCTTACTACGAGTAGGTACATGCAGGGTTCTATTAAGAGTAGTTCATCAATTTTTTTTTAATGTTTTGCTAGATGAAGATTAAATTGTAACATATATTATATAGGCTTAAGGTAAATGCTCTAGGATAACCCACGAAATTCAAATTGTCTTAAGTTTTTTTTGTGTTTTGCGGGTCAGTATCAGGTTTTATGGTTTTGAAAAAACTTTTAACAAAAAAAAAAAAATACAACCGACTTCAATGTAAAAAAAATACCAAAATTTCCAAATAACTTTAATTTCGTTATTTAACACCTTATTCCAAAATTAAAGTAATTTTGTACTTTTTAGTGTTTTTTTTTTACATTGAAGTCGATTGTATTTTTTTTTTAAGTTTTTTTTTTTAAATTTTATTTTCATATTCATCACATTCATATTCAATTTTTTTTTTTAAATCGGTCTACAATTGACCGAGAAATCAGTGAACATACATAAAAAAAAAACATACAGCCGAACATAGAACCTTCTATTTTTTGAAGTCAGTTAAAAAAGATTTGCGAAATTTTTATTTGCAATGAATAAACTCAATAACTACTGAACCGATTTTAAAAATTATATCACCTCTTAGAATGTTACTTAATGAGTGACTTACACAATATATTTTCTACTATCACACGGGCGAATCCGCGGGCAGAAGCTAGCCATATATAAATACATTTTCCTAATGGTAATTAATGTATTCAAATTTATACCCTGAATTAAATTGTTGATAAAATATTTATAATAGTGTTCGTACACTCATATTGCACGTCTACAATTGTGAGTTTTTTATTATGTTTAGTAGTTGGATGTGAAACAAAAAAATTACTAAGAATTATTACTCTGTTTGTTGCATAAAGCTCAACTCACACTGGACCATAGTTCACAGTTCACATGAGCTCTTAACGCGAGCCATTTGACAACCTAACCTGAACTATAAAGGGGATGGAGGTAAATAGGATGTATAGATCAAAACCTCATTCTCGTTTGCGGCTCTTGTTTTCAACTACAACGCTAGGTGGCGCGCATCATGGCGCGGTAACTCAACATTCAATTCAGTATTTGCATAACACAAATTTGTATAATATATGATGTGAAAGAAATGAGATTTAGTGATAGTGTGACGGGTTACAGGACAGAATTGAAGAAAAAAACGTGTTGCACCGACCCCAAATAATATGGATTATGGGCTGGAAGGAGAAGAAACATACTATAAAAATATAAATGATTATATAATAAAAAACACTTCAATATTTCGTAATATATTAAGAAAAATACACGCTATTAAAGTTTTGACTACGACTGACTGAGAAAAAAAAGTAGAAATGGTAGAGCATTTCTACATTTTTTTCTCAGATCCGATGAACCAAAGATTCTAAATCATACATTTTTTAATGTCAATAACCTTTTGTGCATTTTGTCGTATAAATTAATATATTAACGACAAAACCGCTTAAATAATTATATGAAATAATAGTTAGATTGTTTACCTACCACCTAAGCATGTACATTATGGAATGCCAAAAATAATTGAGTATTGAGTATTTAAACAGATCTTGTTCTTCTTTTCAAGTCGATAGAATCGATTTTTGTTTTCTTGCCTGGCAAATACAAGCTCAATAGCAACTTGTACAGCAGATTATCGAGCTTGTATAAATGTCAAAAGAAGCAATTGGTTGTTCAGAATGAGCAACAAAGCAGGCAACGCAAGTCCTGCGAAGCGGCTCCACACTGACTCTGTGTCTGAGATAGGTTGAGGAAGCCCCATTTGTTCAGATTTATCATCATCATCATCATCATTTGTCAAGTATCACCATAAGAGCGCTCCTGTGCGTCTCGCATCCATCGGATTCCCGCGAACCTCACTAGGTCATAGTTCCACCTTGTGGGAGACCTTCCAAGGCTGCGTCTCCCGGTACGTGGTCGCTACTCCAGAACCTTTCATCCCCATCGACCATGTGTTCTGCGCGCAATAAATCCTGCCCAATGCCACTTAAGTTTGGCGATTCTTTGAGCTATTTCGGTGTTCAGATTTAGTATCTAAAATTCTAAACTTTAACAAGGGTATTCCAGTAACACATACTATAAAATGTTATCAGCTTATACATCAGAAACAGTTTCAAAACACCTCAACATCTAAAACTAGTCCAGGTACACCAAGCCGTTTCAAAGGGGATTCTCTAAAGGATTACGCAATTATACGACTTAACGCGTCATATAGTTAGTAACTCGCTTTAAGCAGGTTAGACTGAGCTAGGCAGGTAACTTGTTATAGAATTATGAGATTGGAAACGCGTATTATGTACTTAAAGGTGTGATAAGCTTGATAGGTTTGGATTTAAGATTCATCGAAGCTCATCATTATGAGATATAGACGACTGAGGAGGTGTGGTAAGTGGTATTGTGATTGGCTGAGGTCGGCATTAGGTACAGTTATTATATATTATACATGTACTTAGCCTGTTTTCTTACAGCGAAAGAATAAATTGGATATGCCTCAAATCCTGAGATTCGTTATAAAGAGTAGTTTTTCATGATACTCATCATCTTCTTCCTGCCCTTGTCCCATCTTATTTGGGTTCGGCGCAACACGTTTTTTTCTTCCATTCTATTCTGTCAACCGTCATGCTATCACTAACTTCCTTTTCTTTCATATCACTGAGTTTTTTATGATACCATCAGAAAAAAAAAATCCTGTGTATAAATATGCTAACTTTACCTCAGTTGACGTAGAGCGATCTTTTTTAATGGTTTTTAGACGTTCGGGAAAATTCAAAAATTGTATGTTAATTGTCTTTGTTTTAGTATCTTATCTATCTCTGTGGTTTTTATTTGTAATATTGTTAGTCATACGGGATTGCTCATTAGAAATCCCGGGAAGATCAATATTAATATCAATATTTCGATGCAAATGCAGATGGTCGATGGGGACGAAAGGTTCTCGAATGACGACCACGTATTGGAAGACGCAGCGTTAGAAGGCCTTCCACAAGGTGTACCGATGACCTGGTGAGGATCGCGGGAATCCGATGGATGCGAGACGCACAGGACCGGTCATTGTGGCGACATTTGGGGGAGACCTATGTCCAACAGTAGACGTCTTTCAGCTGAAATAATAATTTATTTTTTTATTTATTTATTTAACACTTTATGCACAAAGGTACAGAGGCGGACTTAATGCCTTAGGCATTTTCTACCAGTCAACCTTTGGGTGATGCAGACAAGAATAGTGGTAGGTGCAATAAGAGAGAAAAAAAAAAGGTTAATATAAAAAGATATACAAATTAATCACAGATACAATACAATAAATATAATATATATTACATAATATATACTTAATTTAATGAACTAAATATATATAATCAAAAAAAAAAAACATAAATGCAAATGATTTCGATGCAAGTACATGAATAACTCTACCTAATTCCGACTTCTGCTGATAAGTTTTAGCAGTTATGTATAAGTATCTAGTTTGTGGTATCTAGAAACAAACAAAAACATTTGTGTGTATGTTTGTTACTCTTCTTATTCGAACAACTTAATGGATTACGGACACGAAAAGATCGTGTCCTGTAATAGCACCTTTTATTCCGAGAGTAAGTTCCCTTGCAGAAGAGTAGCTCAGAACAGCAATAGAAGCAACTAGAGGTGTCTTTTGCCAATAAGCACACTGAAGTGACAGACATTTTATATAAAAAAAAAACTTTTGAGAAAAATATCAGAAATACTGAACAAAAACAACAGTAAAAAAAGTACCAAAGAAAAAACAAAAGTAAAAAAATACAACAAACAATATACCAAAAAAGAGGTATCAAAGAAAGAGAAATAAAAACAATAATATCTAAATATTAATTTAATATTATAATTTTCAGGTATATTTGATATTATGATGTTGTGACAAATTTACTAATTTTAAGATTCTATTTGGTTGTAAAGCACCTTCAGTAAATAAAGGCAAACGATTGGTAACGGCCCCGACTTACGAGTTGTAGGTCGTGGGTTCAAACCCAGCCAGCCGCATTACTCTGTGATTATTTCATCACTATTAAAATGGTGAAGGAAAACATCGTGAGGAAAACGGCATGTCCAAGAACCAAAAATTCGAAGACATGTGACATCCATCAACCCGCACTGGGCCCACGTGGTGGATTGCGGCCCTTTCTCTCCCCTAGAGAGGAGGCCTGCATCCCAGCAGTGGGAACATTATAAGGCCGACTTTGCTATACCTCTTCATGCTCAAAAGGCTGAATAGATTCGTATTTTTGACCCTGTGTGGCAAATTTCATCAAAATCTTTTCGGCCTTTGGTATGTGTATGTCTATTACTCATTCACACAGACACACTATATCCTTGAATAGGACATAGAATACTTTGGTATCTATATCTATAGCTAGTATCTATCTTATACTGTAATATGGAAATATTTTTTTTAAAAGAGTGACCATTGAGTTTCTTGCCGGTTCTTCTATAAAGGAAACGACCATTTGGAACCGTGCACTAGCTTCTGATGTTTTATAAGTGCCCATGTAGGCTTATGTGAAATAAAAAACTTTTGACTTTACCTTTTACTTTTATATGTTTCCTTGGCATAATTCTACCTTCATACAGGCGAAGCCGCTGATAGAAGGTTGTATTTTGTAACATATTGTGAGTAGCTCAGGTTACTGAGACCGCGAGCAAACTGAGTTCACGATCCCAGTTCTTTAAAGTTTATGCAACAAAGGATATATCAGACACTTATGCAGTATTGTGGTGTACTCAAAGAATGAAAATGGCTCGTCTATATGTGTTAGTGATTGATTCAATGGGCCTCATCAGAAGGCAAGTCACCCAAAACGCAACGGAGATGGCTATGCTGGGCCGTTTCGTGTTTTTGGATGATCAAATCAGTAATGGTTAGTGCCTGTCCACATCACGTTTTATAAACGCGCCGTCGACGCGCGTTTTAGTAACGTGCGTCGACGCGACGGCGCGCTTTTATCCTATTAAAGGTCTATAGGCTGCGTCTGACTCGCGTGCGTATCGCGTCTGTATCGCTAAAAACGCGCGTCAACGGCGCGTTTAAAAAACGTGGTATGTACAGGCCCTAAGTGGTAGTGGGCACATTACTCGTAGAATAGATGGTTGGTGAGGTCCAAAGGTTCTGAAGTAGTGAGTGCATACTGGAAAATACAGCGTTGAAAAGTCACGAGAATCAGACGAATGCGAGACGCACCTACAAAACCGGTTAGTGTGGCGACACTTGAAGGAGGCCTATAAGCCATTAGAGGCTTCCAATAACACTTTACAGGGTGCCAAGATACAGTAGATGGGTAATCACATCCTGATGCTTTACAGCTGCTCTTTCGTCTCATACATCAATGAAGCTGTAATCAAATAAATTAACCAAATGCCCAACAATTTATGATCCTGTAAACCAATCATGTTCCTTTTACATCTCGCTTCGGGCGACACTTGATTAACCGTTAAGGCAAATTAGCTCTGACCCCAACCAGTTTTGCCATATAATGCAATGACAGATACATGGCACTTACAACCTTTCATTATCGCGTCTCCTAGGTATCTTGGACGCAATTAGGTTAGTAATGACAGCCTCTGTCGGCGATATGAAACTTAATCGAATGGAAATCAGGTGTTTTTCATAAATGGACTACTACTACTACCACTAAATTAAGCTGCTTTACAAACATCAACTTTGAGTTCAGTGCTTTAAGGTCTTAAATTCAATGGCGTTATATCAGCTCAAATACAGGGCCGCATTACTATTAATTTAAAAAACTAAGAAAATTCTAAAATGTTTTAAATTCGAACAGTTTATGAAGTAAAACTTTCTCCAAAAGCCAGTAAGTAATTTAAGAAAATTATCTGCTATCAAAACGTCAAGAATGTCGAGAAAATGAAATTAATGGTTTAAAATGCAATTACGACGTATCACGGCAGGCACCTACGATACTTGATTAAAGTAATTTTGAGCCCGATTGAAAGTATTTTAATCAAATTAAGAGTAAGCGTTTGAGACAGTTTAGGAAGAAATTATCTTGATTGTTCAACGTGGGTAGATAACACGCGTGTGGGTATAAGAAAGATGTTAAGAATTTTTTTAAGAGGCAAATAAATATATTTTGAGCACGACACAATCGAAGCGAGAAGGGACCTCTTTGAGAAGTGGCTGGCCGGCGTCTTTAACGACACTTGTCCTTCATGCAGGTCCTCACTGGACATAGCAAGTTCGGGAGGTTTTTATTTATTTATCTTTTTTTTATTAGATAATCTTAAGTTTCAGACTATACTTACGTGCCAAATATATGTAATTAGTTTTGGTGAATAAAAATATTTATTTTTCTGATAGGGTAAGCATTCGTTTACCTGATTATAGGGTTGTCTATCATAAAGACTTGTCGGTATATGACTAATAGTACTTCAAGACTTTTTCGTTTCCAGCAAAAAAAAAGAAAGTTAAAACTGTTCTGTCTCTAAACCTAAAAACTATTTTGTGAATATAGTTATCAGTGGTAGACAATAATGTGTCTCAAATATCTTTCAACATATTTAGTTTAATGATGACTATATTTAGTTTATCTGTTATACTAAAAATAGTACCATTACGGTTTACCTTAACAATCTGAATCACACGGAGTTATGACCTAATTTCCAATGTCAATGATGTCACATTAAATACGTAATTGCCTTAATTAAACCTATGAACCCACACGCCTATTGTTTGCCCACAATGAATATTAAAATATTGATTGTTGATGAATTAAGGTTACTCTGGTATTTTTTTTATGATAACGGAATATAAAATCTGGAACTAAAACCCGTTAAAAGTTGCACTGAAAATTATCACATAATTGATGAGATAAATTGTCTAACGCACGCTTCGGACTGTCATCACACTAATATTATAAAGGCGACAGTTTTTGAGTGTACGTTTTTTTTTTAGGTGGGAAAATCATCTAATGACAAATCCCACTCTTGGGCAGAGCGGGAGATAGTGTCAAACTTTTATTGACTAAAAACCCGCTCCTGTTCCTTCGTTGCCTCCGTCCCAGAGCCCTGGGTTTCGTTTTCACACTACCCATGGCAACCGGTAGATCATTTCTTTAAATAGCATAAAATAATATATCTTTTTATCCGGGAGTAAGATGCCTTGGGGTTTTCTACTGTCACGCGGACTAAGCCGCTGACAGCAACTAGTCAGTTCATAATTTCCTTCCACAAATTTATGTGTTAATACTTTAATTGTATGTTAATACTTTGATTTTTTTAACATTTCTAATAGATGTTATCGTTTTCATAATATATAGCATAATCAACTTTTTAATGTTCCCAGTGCTGGGACTCAGGCCTCCTTTATCTAGGAAAAGGAATGGGCCGTAATCCACCACACGAACCAGGATTGGTGAATGTCACATGTTTTCGAATTGTTGGTTCTAGAACATGCCGGTTTCCTCACAATGTGTGTGTTACTTCACCATTTTAAGAGCAGTGGTGATGAAATAAATTACACAAAGTAATGTGCCTGGCTGGGTTTGAACCAGTGATCTACAATTCGTAAGTCGGGGCCGTTACCACTCGGCCACAACTGCTCTCTCCCGTCCGTCCGTCTCCGTCGCTTTCATACTTGTCGATAATAATACGTTTTGTAATACGTACGAACAGATTGTTATTTGTTATTGTAATGAGCTTACTTAATATTGTGATGAGTTTCCTTTCATATATGACTACATATCATTAAAAAAAGTCTTCACCGCGTCTGTCGCTCTATTCGTATCTCTGTTCGCGATAAACACAAAAACTACTAAGCAAATTTTCATGTGGTTTAAAACAATATAAAATGAGATTCGTGACAAAGATTTAAATAGGTGATATATGCATATTATTATTATTTATATTTTTGTAGTGAAAAACCGTGAATATAATTGATTTATAACATAATACTCGAGCGAAACTGGAGCGAAACATTAGTAATTAGGTAATAATTATGATTAAAAAAAAAAACAACGAAATCAGATATAGGAAATGTTCAATACTCTTTAAAAATGTATAAAAAGTTACATTCTATATTTTAATGTGTTTCCAAAGCCAACACACACCCACAATCTCAAGTTCTGTGATCATGAATTCGTATCCTCCTACGACGTTACACCTACCTACGAGTACAAGAGATGTTTCTTATTCATTCATTCATCACAGCATCCCATTTCCTTTGATTACTCGTACGACTTTGCCCCGTGTTCATTACGGAGTTAATTCAACATAGAATTTGTCTTTCGGAACGCTTATTAAGAAACGAAAGACAGAACTCATTAATTTGTGAAATTCTCTATACTCACATCACAACACATCCTACGTAATTTCATTAATTGCACACGCTCCAAGTACGGCCCTGGCGCGGCGATCACGAATTAGCAATTTTATATATCAATTTCAACGAACATTATTAAAAATAATAGCCCTTTATAACAACCTCTTTAAGGTTTTCATAATAATATAAAGTTTTATAAGGAACAGCTACCGTATAAGGATATTATAAGCTTTGACTCGTAATTATATAACTGGTGACCAGAGTCAGAACAAGGTTGTCTCTTATAATACAACACAAAAGAAATAGGTACAGAAATCAATCTACGTACAAAGCGCGCTCGTGCTATGCACCATTGACACCGCTCACAGACATGATATCTCGGTTCGTTTAGGAACAGTGTGAAAGCGAGTGCCATCCGCTTGAGACACGCGTTTGTGATTTTTATTGTGCAAGATAGAAACAACAAAAAAATAAGTTTGGGCACGCCACAGTTATGGCGGTAAGTAGGTACCCTTTTTTAGTAGTGGCTGGAAAGACAACACCGCTTCCTTACTTTCTGCATGACGCAGGTACTCACCGGTCATGGTAAGTTCGGGAAGATACTTCACCGCGTTCGTGCGGAAGAACCGCCCGGGTGTCACCATAGTATGGAACGCTTGGGTAGAGCACCGCCGTGTCCTCGTGGGGGCTATCGGCGGCAGCAATTTTCGCGCTGGGCCTTGGTGCAGGCCATGGTCCGTAGCGAGGACGAGTGGTAGGCGGTCGCCTCCTTCTGCGAAGCAGTAATGCTAGCAAACGAGGCGGCCGCACGCGCGAGGGAACGACCCTCACGTCCCATTCCGATCCCGATTTCCAGCGGCGGACAGCGAGCAATGGGTAGCTCGCCGTGTGACTATCCGGTTACAGTCCAGACCGAGCGAGACAACTGAAACTCATCATTAAATGGTGAAATATCGTTTTTTAAGCTACTATTTATTTCAGAGAGACAAATAGGTATTTTCTTGTTTTTCGATGGATCGTTTAAACGTAACACAAAACAGCTAATATTTTTACAATTTATATTCTGTATTTATTGTCGCGCCCGTGTGCACCCCGCCTCTAGCGCGATCGCCGAGCGTAGGTATGAAAAGTAAAATACATACATGAGACTTCTGTACCTATTTATATTGTGCTTAAAAGGATACTCAATAAAGTATATTGAAGAAATCGTGCGTAAGAATATTGTGGACCAAGTATATCAATCAATCTTTAAGCTCACGGATTGACATTTGTCACAAAAGTGAGATCAATCTTAGATTCGGGTGGCGTTCAATTTTTGTAGTAAAGAATATCGCACGAATTTCAAGCAATGTATTGTTGAGTTTTATTTGTACTAATGTAGCAACAGCTCATCATCTTCCTGCCCTTGTCCCATCTTATTTGGGGTCGGCGCAACACGTTTTTTTCTGCCATTCTATCCTGTCAACCGTCATACTATCACTAACTTCCTTTTCTTTCATATCACTGTTCACACAATCCATCCATCTTTTCTTTGGCCTCCCTCTCCCTCTCCACCCATCCACATGTATAATCATAACTCTTTTAGTAACATGTGTTTCATCTCTCCTCTTTACATGACCATACCAAGACAAACGATTCCCCTTCAACTTTTCAGTCACTGGCGCCACTTTCAAACTTCCTCTAATATATTCATTTCTCACTTTATCCATTCTCGTCACACCACACATCCATCTCAACATTCTCATCTCCGCTACATGCAATCTTTTTTCATCCGTCTTTTTCACAGCCCAACATTCTGATCCATACAGTATGACAGGTCTTATCACGGACTTGTAGATTTTTAATGTAGCAACAGCTAAACTTAAAAATTTTGCATCGTGTTATTGGAGTTCGTCGCGCAATGTAGAACAGTACAACAGTTTGAATTCAACTTTCGGACAGTTTCCTCGGCCAGATACATCACCGGTCTGTCCAACGCGTCCTCCCTTTTCAACGAAAGTTTGCAGGACATCACTCTGTTCCAAATACCTCTATACTGTCCTTGAATTCTAAGAATTACTTATTACTTTAAAACTTACATTATTTATACCTCTTTTCTACTTTTTTGCTCTTTCCCAAGTCGTCTCTTAAAATTTTTAACCGACTTTAAAAAAGCAAGAGGTTCTAAATTCGGTTGTATTTTTTTATGTGTGTTACCTCAGAACAGTTCTTTTCTAAAAGGAGTTTCTTCATGGTGCTACGTAGCAAGATGTCATCCTCTACCTCTCTTCTGTTCAGGCAGTTGCAATGCTTTGTGAGTGTTCATGAATTTTCCGTAAGTATATTGCTCAGATAATATGCGATTATAGCTATAGTTCTGCTGTATATGTTTGTCATCTAATTTCTCCTAAACGACTTCAACGATTTGGATGTTGTTCGGTGTAAGTATTTGAGTGAGTCACTGGATGGTTTAAAAATACAATTGGAGACGATAGGTGGCGCTGCGGATGCTAGGACAACGCCTATCGGGACCGCTAGTATGGATGTAAAGTTTAAACTTGATGTATGAGTCGTAATGACGATGATCAATCAGGCTGGCATGAGTGCAAAAATGTAATATGTTACAAAAGAATTTTAATACTCAAGTATATTGGCGCCATTTGTCATTAATATGACTGGATTACTTCCGTGTCTTTAAAACGAAACGTCCATTCAAACTGATTACTGACATTGAGACAAAATAGTTGAGTCTTAAATTAATTTGTATGCAGAATTAATTGTGTAATTTATTTTATCACTATCGCTCTGAAATCATGATGAAACCAGCACCAAATATTGCCGGTTCATACACGCGTGATGAAACCGGCAATATTTGGTAATATGAAAGAAGTACTCCATAGTACTGCTCTCATTTTTGGGATGAATTTGCCAAATACCAGCTGATGCATCGAGTCGATTGAGAAGGGAACCAAGAAGCTCATCAGCAATGATACACTTCTCGAGTCAAAACTTCAAAATATAGCATCGACGCCGAGTTTCTAGCTTATCGATTTTCTATCGTTGACATTTCAGGAAGTTTGCGTTGGAATTGCACAATTTAATCCCGCCAAGTCCGTTTCATCATCAGACCACTAGACGCACGGTGTTGCGCCACCGATACATGGTGGATATCCCACCCATACATACAAACAAACAAACATACAAACCACGGGTGGTGTGAAAGCGAAACCCGGGGCCCTGGGACGAAGGCAGCGAAGGAACGGGAGTGGGTTTTTAGTCAGTAAAAGTCTGACACTATCTCTCGCTCCGCCCAAGAGCGAGTTTTGTCATGAGATGATTTTCCCACCCAATAAAAAAAAAAACCCATACATACAAAGCGTTTTAGGAACGCATTTATTGTGCGTACAGCTAAAGAGTGGGATTTCCTGCCGGAGTCTGTGTTTGTTGATAGCTAAAACTTAGGGGTTTTTAAGTCAAGAGTGAATAGGTGACTTCTAGGCAAGCATGCTCCATTGTCGGCCACATCATCGTTTACCATCAGAAGAGAAGAGAAGAAGTCAATTGTGAGCCAAAGTAAAAAAAAAAACGCCCTGGGTCCTATACCTTCTTCTAAAAAGGAGACCTAAGTCCTAGCAGTGTTAGGATTATGATATACACAATCGCAATAAAATAGACGGGACATGTACAGTTGACAAGGACGAAGAACGGACGCTTGACCTTTGACCGTTCATTGCGTGTTGCCATAATGTTATTATAGAGGTGTCATCGCTCGAATAATTAGAATTGTGTCATCTGTTAATGATAATATTTAATTTATTATATTATTGTCATTGTATTTATTAATAACTTAAACCAATGAATGACTCAATAGGTCTAGTTCGTGACATGACCAGTAGCATTTTTTACATTGTATTCTATTTTAATATATTGTACTAAAATACTCTTTTTTAACATTTACCCGTGTATATGTCACCGGAAAATTGCAAAAGCCGTAAGATTATAAAATATTGCGCGAAATTATAAACTACTAGCTTTTGCTGTTGACGGGAGTTGACGGGAGCGAAGCCGCGGGGCTTCGCTCCCGTCAACTGACTACTCTATTCTGCTCTATTGTACCCTACTCTGCCCTACTCTACCCTACTCTACCCTACTCTACCCTACTCTACCCTACTCTACCCCATTCTACCCTACTCTACCTTATTATACCCTACTCTACCCTAATCTACCCTAACCTACCCTACTCTACCCTACTATACCCTACATTTTTAATTTTTTTTCTTTCATAAGATCCTTTTCCTGACAATAACAAACACAACAAAAAAGAATTAGTGAAATTGGTCCAGCCGTTCACGCGTGATAGCTTGACCACGGGAAATAGGGAATCATTTTTATATATATAGATTTTTTCTAATATTGGAAACTAATGAATTTGGATGTGACTTTTTCAAAATATATCGAAAAATTATAATGTAATTGTTGGTTGGCCAATAATAAAATAAATAAATGATGATGAAGAGAGATGACGATGTTCCATCTGTGTTCATCATGTTGCAAAATAGAACACCAAAGATCAATTTCACCAATGACATATTTTTTTCCTGCCAAAAATTGAAAAGTAACATGAATTGCAGATTTCATTTCCGTGAATATCCATTCGAAACGCAGCCAATTCATTAATGCAACTATTTTTAACGCTCGGAATGTGTTTAACCTATGAACGTATTTACAAAAGTAGGTGAAACATGATTTATACGTTGCATAAGTTTTTAAAGATCGTTATACTGTTCCAACGAGTTATTTGCTCGCTTATGAGAGTGATAAAAATTTTTCTCCACTTATGAAATGCGTGGGAAAAAATAAATTTAAACATATAATTTGTTTCGTCGGTATATTTATGTGCTTTCACTTAGATTATCATCAAAATGATATGTTTGTGGAAACTGTTGTGATAGGCTTGTTTGAAAATATTATCGTGAGAATCACAAATCGATTTTGTTTTTTTTTTATTGAAGTAAAACTGGAAATCGAATGGCATGTCAGTTAGTCAGTGCCACTTTCCGAGACCTCGCTAGGCCAAACTGACACTGATGCAGATAACTATTATATATTTAATATTTGATTCCCGTCACAGTGTTTTGTGGCCCTAAGTAACATAGGTCTTTTTTTCGTTTTCATTTTATGTATTGGTCTTCGCAGAATAGTGTTTAATCATTGGATGGATTTGACTGAATCTTGTCATTCAAGGCAAAAGTTTGAGTGTACATGTGTTTGTATGTTTGTTACTCATTCACGCTTAAGCAGCTGAACAGATTACAGGTAGACCACGTCCTGGAATTAAGACCTAGAATACTTTGTATTCCGGGAGTATATTTCCTTGGAATAAATTTCTAGTCCCACGTAGGCGAAAGTTAGAAAAATATAAAAAAAACCGGCCAAGAGCGTGTTAGGCCTATCTCATTGTAGGTTTCCGTAGTTTCCTGTCTGTCACATTAAGTATCCCCACTTAAGAGTTAGTGAACGACAGACAACGAGCAAGAACAAATACCAGCAATGACAACGAGAGACCGACCGAACAATTCGACAATATAATAAATAGCTCATACCCGTCCCGACCCCATCAACTCAGGAAACATGTTAACAGCGCGAAGTAGCCCAAAGTACAGGCCATCTCTCGGGGAATTGGGTTACTAATTTATACAAACTAGACGGGTTATGTATGTTGAAAACCCAGTCTAGTTAGTAACCCGTTAGTAATTTTGGATTGCGTGAACCGATTTTAATAATTTTGTTTTTATTTTAAAGAAGATACGTTCAGGATAGTAAAATATGTAAATTAAGTTAAAAATGCTTGCATTTTACTTGCAAATTATAAACTTAGTTCAGAAATTATTTTGTACAACTTTTCAAAAACTATTCAACCCATAAAGTTTAAAATAATTATCCTACAAATTCTTTATAAAGTTCTACTTTTGAGATTTTTTTCATATTTTCTAAACTTATGGTTCAAAAGTTAGAGGGGGGACAATTTATTTTTAACTTTTGGAGCGATTATTTCTGAAAATAGTAACATTATCAAAATTATTTTAGTAAACTCCTAATCATTTTTAAGTAGCTATCCAACATATCACGTAGGGTAAAAAGGAAAAAAAAACACTCCCGCTTTACGTGCAAGGGGGTACCTTAATAAATCATTTTTTTTTCCACTTTTTATTTTACCACTTTGTCGGCGTAATTGATATGCATATTGGTACCAAATTTCAGTTTTTAAGTGCTAACGGTCACTGAGATTATCCGCGGACAGACGGACAGATAGACAGACAGACTTGGCGAAACTACAAGGGTTCCTAGTTGACCACGGAGCCCTAAAAATAAATAAGGAGTAAAAAATGAAAAGTAGACTACCGAAGTTAACAAATAAGACGTTCTACTCAATTTATTTAAAGAGCTACCTTCATTTCCAACGTTAAATCCACTCACAAATTCGAAAACCCATTATTATAATAAACCTCCGAAGCTGAAATACCTTTGGACGGGAAACAGAATCAAACCCGGTGGTAACATATCGAAATAAAACATCGAACTCCATTATACGGCAATAGCGAAATGCACTTTAAAGTATAAGGATATCGGAAAAACATTAGTCTTGGGAGGAAGGAGAGATATGACAATGGGGCTCGATCCTTTCAGAGCTATCTCTATAGTGATTCCGTTCTATTTGAATTATTTGTGTGCAACAAGTTATTATTATTTGATGCATAGAGTGGAATAAAGCGACTGGTCCAATGTAAAAAATGTTTATACGATAATTTGAATCATGATCATCATCATCATTTCAGCCGAAAGACGTCCACTGTTGGACATAGGCCTCCCCCAAGCGACGCCACAACGACCGATCCTGTGCGTCTCGCATCCTCCACACTCCCGCGACTCTCACCAGGTCGTCGGTCCACCTTGTGGGAGGCCTTCCAACGCTGCGTTTTCCGGTGCGCAGTCGCCATTCTAGAACCTTTCGGTCCCATCGACCATCCGTCACAAATATTGGACTCTGTCCAGTTTCGTCTCTCCGGCAGAACATTTACCAACTGGACATAAACTGCAGTGATCTATTGAAAATTTTTTACCATATGGTGCATTATTGAAAAAATTTGGCCATATGGGGTTTTTTTAGGTGGGAAAATCATCTAATGACATATCTCGCTCTTGGGTGGAGCGGGAGATAGTGTCAGACTTTTACTGACTTAAAATCCACTCCTGTTCCTTCTTTGTTGTCATCCCGGGGCCCTGGGTTTCGCTTTCACACTCCCCGTGGCCCCAGTAGTTTTCGACCCTGCTGGGACCATATAATTTGCTGACATCTCCCTGAGGCACGCGTGGAACACTACGCGCCGTCGACGACTTGGGCTTGGTCCGGACGGTTACCAGACGGTCGGACGACGAGCCAACCATTACACGCCATCCGCAAGCCCGCGCCTACGATGGCCGGAAATCGGGATCGGAATCCTGGCGGTGGTTAAAACGTGAGGACCGTTGCCTCACGCGATCGGCCGCCTCTTTTGCTAGCATTACTGCTTCGCAGAAGGAGGCGACCGCCTGCCACTCCTCCTTACTACGGACCATGGCCTGTATCAATGCACGGCGCGAGAGATCACTGCCGCCGAACGCTCCCACGAGGACACGGCGGTGCTCTGCCCAGGCGGGGCAAACCTCTACCGTATGCTTCACAGTGTCCTCCGGACGGTCCACACAATGGCCGCACTCAGGCGTTTCTTCCGCACGAATCCGGTGCAGGAACCTCCCGAACTTACAATTGTCTGGTGACGACCTGCGTCATAAGGGGATGAAACGGGGATCCAAATTTTGTAAAGAGAAACCAACTTTTACGCAGACGAAGCCGTTGGCAGAAGCTAGTTTTAAAGATAAATTATTGGTAGGTGTGTCACTTTAAGTTGTTTTGCAAATTAATATAGATAATAATAATTTTGATTTATTGAAATGAATATTTCTTGATAGTTTTGCAAAGGATCGGTAATAATCGTTTAAATATAATTAGTTGTAGCATATATCCAAAGACCTTGACTTACGTGAGTTAATTCTAAAATTGTTCAAAACAAACAGTTATAGTCTAAAGAATTAGTATGTAGGTAACATTGTCTATTTACTGCACATAACATAGATCTCAAAGGTTTAGATACTTATTGAATCATCACCAGACTTGGAAGATAAATTGATACTTACAGTTAGGTGACGCAAACATCACTCCTTGACACATTTTAAGTCTCTTTTATCATGAACGTAATATGAAGTATACAGGCATATTTCATATGCCAGTGTATTTTTGCCTGGTCTCTGGCTACTACTTTAGTAATCTTTGAAACTTGCATTATACTAATAAAGAAATGATGTGAAAAATTTAAGTGAACTGTAACAAAAATATGAACAAATTATTAAAACATTACAACCAATTAATAGTACATTGTTACCCTAGGGGTGAAAATTATACTTAGTTTCGCGGAGGAGTTTGGCGCCCGAGCGAAGCGAGGTCGCCAATAGTTCAATGGACTAAATAAGTCTTTAACCTGAGGTAATGCTATGCTTTTCATTAAGAATACAAATAAAGTAAAAATAAAAACTTGAGTCATCGTATGAGTTTAGGTATCTTTGTTTTGGTTTAGGCGGTAAAAGCTTTAAGATCGGATTGCTGTTTTTTCTGTCCCCGTCGGCGCTGTAATTAAGTGGCGGAATATGCAGTTGGTACATGGTTCAATAGTAATGTGATAGTAGAACTAGTTTTTTTTATTTGACAGCTATCAGTTGAAAGCAATTCTAACTAGGGCTGAAATATACTACTTTCAACTCGCTCCTCAGGCAACTTTAGACCTACTTTCTGAGTATGAGTAATGAAAGGGAACTTTAAGGTTGTGCTAGCAAGAATAATTTCGTTTTACGTGGTGCGCCAATACCTATATGACGTCACACGATCGTTAACCATTGTAGTGATTAAAAAATAAATATGTATTACCAAAAAATGCAAACAAGCTGCTATTGAATTAACAGCGAAAGAGCTCATATACGACTTAGAAACTTTTTGTGCTTTTGAATGATTTGAGGTGCAAACGTCAAATCTAGGTCAAATGACGTCACTTTCCTTTATGACACTTGATGAACTGTTGACTTGTGAATGTTTCGTTATGCGTAAACTTAATAATAATTTCTCTGTCATTTATTGATGGATTTCAATTTTCTTTTACTGATTTATTAATGCTTATCTATATTTTAGTTTAATTTCGTTACATATGATATTAAAAATATCATGAAACTTCTACATTGCATATAAGTGACACCTTGACACCAAAATTTCTATGTTAGGCATAGAAATTAGCGTAATTTTAAGCTATTAGATTTGAATTAGTTCTCTTAAGTTTTTCATCATGGTATTCCAGTCCGAGCCTTATTTCATATTTCTTGCTTCTTTCATCCTGTCTTGTCAACCATCGCATACGTTTCAAAATCCTATTTATTTACTACTAAACGACTTATAATTTGTAAGTTTAATACGAGAACCATTTGCAATGCCTGTTAGTGCTAAAACCATGATCATTAGTAGTTGCGGCTGTTAGAAAATCGTTACACTGAGCATGCAATTATGGAGTAAGTTACGAGATAAAACTGGTGCGATTTTCAAGCGGTAATGCCATTTAGCAAGTAAGCTATGCATGGTTGTAACAGTAAGGGTTTATGGAGACATATACATAGCATAGTCGGCCTTATAATATTTCCAGTGTTGAGACTAAGGCCTCCTCTCTAGGAGAGAGGTGTGGGCCGTAATCCACCACGCGGGCCCAGTGCGGGTTGGTGGATGTCACATGTCATCGAATTTTTGGTTCTAGGACATGATGTTTTCCTTCACCGTTTTGAGAGCAGTGGTGATGAAATAAATTACACAAAGTAATGCGCCTGGCTAGGTTTGGACCCGCAAGCTTCATTTCGTAAGTCGGGGCCGTTGCCACTCGGCCACCACTGCTGTTTTCAAATATGCTTTGAAGAAATAAAAAAAAAAATAGTATACAAAAATTATCGTGAGAAAATTACCTACTTATTTTGAACACCTTAGGGCCTGTGCACACCACGTTTTGGAAACGTGCGTCGATGGCGCGCTTTTATCCTATTAAAGATCTACAGGCTTCATCTGACTCGCGTGCGTATTGCGTTTGTATACAAACGCGCGTCAACGGCGCGTTTATTAACTGTGGACACTGAGCATGCAATTATGGAGTAAGTTACGAGATAAAACTGGTGCGATTTTCAAGCGGTAATGCGATTTAGCAAGTAAGCTATGCATGGTTGTAACACTTAGGGTTTATGGAGACCAGGACTGCAAAAATTTTCCAAAGAATACGTTGACACGATTGCGATTTGGTTAAGCGATTGGCTACTGGTTGTTTTGTCTACCTGTGTAGTTCTTTTTTAGGTGGAAAATCATCCAGTGATTTCTCGCGCAAAAGGGCGGTGCGGGACAGCGTATCAGACTTTTACTGACTAAAACACACTCTGATTTTTTCCTAAATTCGTGCTATGAGATCTTGCTTCATGCCAAATTTCAGAATTCTACATCAACGGGAAGTACCCCATTAATTTTGATTGCCTGGAAAGTGTCGAAATACACGTTTTTTGCGACATAAACGGCCGTATCCTTTGTTTTCGTCAACTTAGAAATTTGATTTTTCCACAACTTCAAAGGACCATAGACGTGAGTATATGGTTTTAATTTCAACTCGATACTTCTACGCGTTCTCGATATAAAGGGTCTTGACAGACAGACAGACAGACAGACAACAAAGTGATCCTATAAGAGTACCGTTTTTTTTTCTTGTAGGGGTACGGAACCGTAAAAAAGTGTCTTTATCAGAAGACTTTTGCTTCATAAACTAAAACCCAGTTTGTTAAATTAGAGTCATCGCATTTATATTATAAATTATCAATAGGTATTATTTCAGCCACGAGTTCCTAACATGCACAAAGTCCACATATTTTCTCTCAAACTGGTAGTGAAATACCTGAACAGAGCTACATACTGAGATAATTATGCATTGGACTATTCCAACTTGATACCACAGCGAATGTGTTAAATCGGAGTGCTACACTAAGTAACGCGGATAGCCGTATGAGTATCAATTTAGACTGAATAGGAAAGCTTAGAACTGTTGCCAGTGTATTCGAGTTAGTGACGATTCGGACACAATATATTCGGACAGTGTCCGAATCGACACATTTTATTTTCAACTAGCTTTTGCCCGCGACTTCGTCCGCGTAGAAATCGAAAATGATTTTATTATATCCCTCTTTTCTGTATCATCATCATCATTTCAGCCAAAAGACGTCCACTGTTGAACCTAGACCTCCCCCAAATGTCGCCACAAAGAACGGTCCTGTGCGTCTCGTATCCATCGGATTCCCGCAACTTTCACCAGATCATCGGTTCACCTTGTAGGGGCCTTCCAACACTGCGTCTTCCGGTACGCGGTCGCCACTCCAGAACCTTTCGACCCCAACGCTCACAATGGGCCTCATCAGAAGACTTAAAGTCACCCAAAGGACAATGGAAAGGGCTATGCTCGGAGTTTCCTTGCGTGATCGAATCAGAAATGAAGATATCCACAGGAGAACCAGGTTGCCGACAGCACGAAGAATCGCCAAACTTAAGTGGCAATGGGCAGGGCACACTGCTAGCAGAACAGATGGCCGTTGGGGCTCTATTCAATAGCTTCAATAAATTTGATAGTGTCCGAATCGCCAGTGAGTCATGTACTCCACATTCGGAAAAGACATATTTAGCTTCACTTGTTTTACTTTAGTTTATATAGTTGTAGTGTTATAGCAATTAGAGAGCCTAGTTGATTGGAGTTCCGGGTGATTTGCGCAGGGAAATAGATTTAGGAAATTAGATTTTCCAGTTTGTTTTCATTGATTTAGGAAATGTTGTTAATTAAACTGAGGACTGCGGATCTTTATTGGATTGATCTAATAAGGCCATGGGTCGAGTTCTGAAATGCAAAAATGCTAACGTAGGTGTGGTTTTAGTAAGTAGTAGGTAAAAGTCTGATAAACCTTACTGCTCCTCCCAAAAGCAGACAAGTCATTAGATGATTTGCCACCATAAAAAAAAAACATTGTTAATGATTTATATTTATTTTGCATGTGATATTGCATGATTTTTTTTAACACAATTATATGCAGTAAATCATAGAAATAAAAACTTTTTACAAAAAAAAAAAAAATACAACCGACTTCAATGTACAAAAAAAAAACACAAAAAAAGTACAAAATAACTTATAGAAGTCAGTGTTTCTATAATGGTTTTGTTTCTTTGTTATTTAACACTGACTTCCAAAATTAATGTTATTTTGTACATTTTTAGTGTTTTTTACATTGAAGTCGGTTGTATTTTTTTTTTTGTAAAAGATTTTTTTATACTTTTTAGTTGTGGCAGTACAACTTCTACTTCATTATTTTAGTCAGTGTTGGACGACACATATAAAAAAAGCCATTTTACTTGTTACGACAGATCTGCTACAATCCTATGAAGAGTTACGTTCCATATCTTCTAAGATCCTCATCAGATCATAACAATATTTATTTGGGACCAACATGTAAGTAAAATATATCACACACAAAAAATAAATTGCAAAATCTGTCCACAATTGACCGTGTCTATGTTTTTTTTTCATATTTTACGATATAAAAAAAAACATAGACACGGTCAACACACAACATCAAAAAATTATAATAAAGATTAAACCTATTCAAACTCAAACACACAAAATATAATTATCACTCTCACACTAGGATATTGTAAAAAATAATTACATTAATATTTCAAAGGTTGTTCCACACGATTGCACAATCATGGCGTCCCTACGCAGGCATTTGCATAACTGTGGGCCTATCGCGTAATTATCGCATTTGACTTCACCCGGGGCGTTAACAAGGTACGGTGGGACGATTTTTAGTCGCACGATTTAGACGCGCGTATTTTTATCTGTAGAGTGCTTTTTAATTGCAAGTGCAGTGTTCTAAGTTCTAATGATAGTAGTTTGAAAAAGATGATTTTCAAATAAGTAAATTTTATTTCATTCAATTTTTTTTTTTCAGATAAATTGCAATCGTTACCAGTTATTATAATCATCTATTAATGTTTCTTTTTTAATAGTATAATACACAACAAGATATAAATACACAGCAATTAAAACATTGTTTTGTCAAATGCTTCATGAAGAAGCAATCCATATCCATTCTCCCTACAATGTGATGCAGGAAGCTGTTGGTTTGTGACTTGTACGCGGTGCATCAGAGACTATTCTGAGTTGAGCATCTGAAAACATACGTAATGCACTGCAAAAGCGTGGCAACCCCATAAATATCCTGAACGCGTTATTGTATTGGATTGTTGTCAAGTGTTGATCTAAGTTTTTTAAATAACTAAAGTTCTAATCGAATACACGAAACCACACACACACACACAGGGGTTTCACACAGTCAGGGGTCAAAAGTGCAGTTCCACCTTACCAATGCTAAAATGTCAATAATTTCTTTGTAGAAGAAGGTCAATAGTTCATGACTGATTTAATTGGTGGCATAGAATCTAAAGTATTGAATAAACTAGTTGTGGACTATTGAAATTCTGCAACAAAAAAAATTATGGGCACTAGCATTGGTAGAGTGCAACTGCACTTATGATCCCTGACTGTACCTATCAACTATTTAAATTTTCGTAAAAATCAAGGTGTTTGTATTTACGAGTACGTTTGATTAAAACATTTTATCATTATAGATACGCAACTTAAAGACAGCATTCACAGGGTGTGCCCTATGAACCCGACGGCGAGCTACTTCTCGTGTACAGCAAGTAGCTTTCCGTGGGATAAGGACCATCCGAGTCGACAACGCGCCAATGACATGTCAGCATAAATAGTAGGGCTCGTTAAAGTCGATGTAAAGAGCTACGGACCCACGCCACTTTACCATTCCCAAAAAAAAGTGACAAAAAAAGGTTAAACTGCAAAAATAATACTAATTGACTATGTTACATTAATTTTTTTTTTAATTGATATGAACCAGCGCATGACTGCGATCCCACCTGATGGTAAGCGGAGATGCAATCATTGATGGTCAGGCGCACTAGTTTATTAAGAGTCTGTTCACTCTAGCCTTGAAGACACCTAAACTATAGTTGGACGGGAAGACTGCAGCAGGCAAATTGTTCCAGTCCTTCGATGTACGCGGTATAAACGACGAAGCGAAACGCTTAGTCCAGACCGTTGAAGTTTCAATATTCATAGTAGCATTGGAAGATTGGCTTTAGTTTGTAAAAAAAGTACCCGTATTTTCTCGACTAAAAATCGTCTCGTCTGGTACGAGAACGTTTTCGATTCAGTTGCGATATCAATTTCAAAATTAATGCTTTGACGAATTTCTCGTGTTCGTAACTTGTACCGTGAAAGCACGGGACGTTTATTAGCAACGTGGAAATTATAATTAAACGGTGAAGGGAAAATGTTGAAGTATTTTTTGTTGATGTTATTTTTAGGGTTCTGTGTCTCAACAGGAAAAAATGAGTCCCTTATAGGATTATTTTGTTGTCCGTCTGTCAAAAGACTGTATCTCGGGAGCGCGTGGAGGTATCGAGTCGACTTTTTAGGCGGTTCTGAAAAATCTTCGAGACTATTCAGGAATTGAATTATTTACTTAGGTAAGTTTGTACGGAACCCTCAGTACGCGAGTCAGACTCGCCTAGTCCCCAGTGCCTTTGCCTAGTTTTTTTTTACTATGAAGGAGCTCGTGCCTGAGTCATAACAGCCGAACCAAATAAATGTTTAAAAATATTTTTTCCAAAAAAGTTGTCTAGAAGTTTAAAAAAATTAAAAATATAGGACAGCTGAAGGAATACTTCTGTTGAAATTTTTTGCGAGGGCTGAGGTAACGCCTTCGAATAATCCACAGCCCTTGTAGGTGTTAGCGTTATCTGGTCCCATAAATTTTGCTGACATGACATTAAGACACGCGTGGAACAAGACATACGGTTCGATAAAAAGATCTACTATTGTTTTGTAATCACCATTTATCTATGCTACGAGTATCATCAAGAAAGTCACGATTAATATTGTTGGTATTAGTCGAAAGTGAAAGCAGATCGATTACACATTATAACGATATCAATCTAAACAATCAATTGTCACGACAATCGTGAGTCTTAACACTCGTAACATAGTCGTGACTTTTATAACCTACAACTCATATACAAAGGGCTTAAGGGCTACAGTAGACTAAACAATCAAACAACGCTTAGTTCCCATTTGTGTTAACGATATTTGGTCACGTTGTGAATGTGATAGAGTGTTGCTATTGTCATATCACATCATCATGTCTTAGCTGCCAGTTGCTATTTTAATATCTATATTTAATTTTTATTTTTATTTGCATTGTTCTCACATGATAGCGACAAGAAACATGTAACACAACATTTGTAATTACAAAACATGATTGAAAAGAGTGTCTATGGAGTTTCTTGCACATTCTTCTCCATAGAGATTTACGCTTTGGAATGTGCAATTAGCATCAGTTTTATTTTCTGACTGACTGACTTTTTGACATTTCAAAAGTGCCTGTAAATGGTTTATTTGAAATAAAATGCTTTTGATTTTGATTGCTATACCAAAGTCTATATGTGGAATTTCTGAACCTGCATTCCTTTTTAGGGTTTCCTACCTCAAAAAAGTAAAAACGGAACCCTTATAGTACCACATTGTTACTAGTCTTAGTAATAGGGTCCCGTTTTCACCCTTTGGTTATGGAACTCTAAAAAGCAAAAAATCTCTTCCGTTTTATTAGATACGTCACTATTATACATAATTATAATAAATCGGAATGACTTAGAGTCAATTTAAGCTAATTAATTGGTATTAATTGATATTTTAAAATACATTGTTGTAATTAACGACTACTTAAATGAATATCTACATATGGTAGTCACATTATTTTTGTAAGTTATTACATCCGTAATAATATAACTGTATTCGTCAAACTTGCTTGACGGCTTGTTACCAGGCTTAGATTTTTTTTATTATATTATAATGCAAAAGTCAGTGACATTTCCAATATCAACATTATAAATATTTAAAAACCAGTTAATCTTCACAGGTTGATCACGTTGAGTATTTTGTTAATTAAGATTACCATTATGAACAGACAGTGGGACACGATTAGGTGCATGTTATACTTTGGTTGTTATTTTAGTTAAAATATTCAAAGATTCGAAGCACTTATTGCAAAAATAAAACGTTTACAGGTATTTTCAAATGTCAAAAAGCCTGTCAGACAGAATTGCACATTCCAAAGCGTAGATCTCTATGGAGAAGAATGTGCAAGAAACTCCATGGCCACTCTTTTCAGAAGAAAATGAGTATTACAAATATTCATTTTGTTAAAATAATAATAATATAATCTATTTCGACCAACATGCAACTTGGATCATACAACATCAATAATATTTTTTTTCACACACAACATATAAAAACAATGCACACACAACATATGACAAAAAAACATTTGGTTCACACACATAATATACACACACTTCACACTTACAAACTCCAATTGCTCAGTATATGCATCATACAGCAATGGTTCAAGTACCGGCAATCAAACCTCTGTGCGAATGCCTTCAGTTATGAATGGGTCCTGGGTGGAATCTACACATCCATTACACATCAAGACTCCTCCGTGCTTCGGAAAGGATGCTAAGCAGCTATGCCCCCGGACAGACGGACTCATTTGTGGATCATAGTCCAAAGTCATGCTCACTCAAATGTTTCGATGATGGTTATTTATGTGTTGGATCAATCCGTTACCTTTATAACGGTTGGGTTAGGTTAGGCACCGTCAATTGAGACTAGTCACCTCCTAATTTCCAATGGCTTATTTCAAGAGGGCCTTTTCAGATTCATCTATCGTCAACGTGAGCAAACCATGCGGTTTAAGAGCTAAATTTCACCGGGACACCAAGGCGGCGCGATCAGTCGCCGCTACCAACAAAATGTATACAACTCTATAGACAGTTTCTCACCTGGTGTCCGTTTAGTTGCGCAACCAATTTGGCGGCGCGAGCAACTCGAACGCGTGCACTTAAGGTCTATTTTGATACTGTCTCAGTGTAATGTAGTGACTCTAGTGTCTGTATGGTGTCTAGTTTGGTAGCTTACGGATACCATGGCGGCGCAACTGGTCGCGCCGCCATAGTGTCTCGGTGAAATATAAATGCTTGTTGTTTTATTCAACGCAATGACGGGTTGGGAACTCTTAATTTCTATATTTTGATATTTAGAAAGACTTGATATCATGATCTATCATAATATAAACAGCAATGATTTGTATTTTTGTTTGTGGATAAACTAAATAAATACTTTCCAGATCGATTTTAAAAATCATTTTACTTTAGTAGATAGAATATTTTTTTACTTTTGAAGTAAGTTATTTCATCACTGAGTGACATGTATATGTCATTCAGTAATGTGTGATGCAGTAAGCCTACCTATATGCCTTTATATTTTCAACTTTCACGTGGACGAAGTGGCAGGCAGAAGCCATTAATATAATTCGATAGACAGACAGACACGGACGCCGACTTTGTTTTATATCTACGATTAAAAACGAAAAAAGTCATCATAAAACAAATATTTTTTGTCAAAGAAAATTCTTTAATTATAAATTATTTTTTTAACAAATTTTTACTAAGTTCGATCCTAAAAACGTACACTTATCTGATTGCACCACAGTACCTATTAGCACCAGGTGGCCGGTCCACCGCCGTCTTAGTTAAATGCTGCAATTTGTACGAAGATTTTAATAGCGTTCATTGGCAAGCAATAGTTATAAATATTTATTCCTATCTTATAATTAAATCCAATGGGAATATCACGAAGTCATGATTTACATTACGTAGTTATATAAATAATCAATTTAATGTGTCAGCTGCTGAGATCTCTGAGTCCTACTTGATGCTACTTTCTAGGAAAAGGAATTTGTCTTAAACAACCACGTGAGCCTAGTATCAACCCACATGCCATCGTTTTTTAACCGACTTCAAAAAAGAGGAGGTTCTATGTTCGGCTGAATGTATTTTTTTTTAATGTATGTTCACCGATTTCTCGGTAAATTCTGGACCGATTTTGAAGTAGCATGATTTGCCGTTGATTTCACATATTGCTTACCAAAGTGCGAACAGCATATTTATATCGATCATTGACCTCTAATTTAGATATATAGAGAATCTTAATTACGAAACCAGAAATAAAGACACTACGCCCTCCCTAAATTCGCATCTATTGTGATCCCTAAGGCCACGTTCCCACTTTATCGTGACGACGGAAAATCGTGTAGTTTTTAAAAGTCGTGGCTTAATTATTATTATATTTAAATGAAGGTGATCACATATTAACTGTCGTCTACGACTTTCTTGCGGTTACAACAGATTGTCATGATAATGGGAAAGCCTAAAACGGCAGTCGTAAACGATAAAAAATTGTCAAGACTAAACCGTGACGATCAATCAAATGTCGTTTTTGCGACTTCCTGTCGTGATCACGACAAACATTTGTTATAATGGGAACAGCTAGAGACGATAGTCGTCCGAAAATATATTAGCTGTAACGACATAGTGGAAACGCAGCCTTACATATTTTAATTACAAAAACAAAAAATAGTCTAAAAAGTATGAGATTCAGAGGAGTACGAACCTTATCTTGTACAATATAGAGTTGATTGTACCAGATAATTATCTTGAAATCCGAATTTAAATGTATACACTACCGTATGTCATATGTATGTGTAATGTCGGAATGCACGAACAAGATTTAACTTGTTCGTGCATTCCGACTTTACACTATTACACACTCTAGAAAAAGTCCGAGTATTGAAATCTACAATACAAATATTTTGAATAAATATATTTTGCTATGAATAAAACAAGGTAGACCGATGACTTGGTAACGGTTGCGGGAGTCCGATGGATACAAAACGCACATGACCGTTCATTGTGGCGACACTTGGGAGAGGCCTATGTCGAACAGTGGATGATGATGATGATGAATAAAATATATAGAACCTTTGTATTAAAATCCATGCAATGTATTCGTACACGTGGAAGAGTTTAAACTCATTTGGTACGGAGACGAAAATTAAGTAGATAATGATTTTAGTGTCACATTTTGCTGCTGACTGAAAAGCTATGGTAATCCTTCTTGAAGAAGGTCGGACACATGGCTAAGATAAAGCAATTTGTTGGCCGTCATAAAATCTTTACATTTACACAAATAAATAGAAGTATCTCTTTGAAATGTCATAACATAACATATCAGTTTTACGATGCATATGCAAAAAAAAAAAACAATAATATTATTTTTTATTTTTGTCCGTCTGTATTTTTATGTGCAGCTAATCTATTTTCGACTTTTGGGTGCAGATAGCTGATGTTATAAGGAGTAACATACATCTTTTATTACAGAAAATGAATTAAGGTTACTTTTCTATCGCATGAAACCTTGATTCCTCCCTCTTTAATCCCTTGTTATTGTTAATGGTTCCAACAAACTGGTTCAGTTAACGTAGCCACCTACTGGGCCCAAATAGTTTGACGAGTTTACTATCGATTTGACTTTTCAAATCGATGGTAAACTTGTTAAACTCGTGGCAACTGTGCTATTTTATGAGTTTGACGCGAACAAAGTCACAGCAAGAGCTTATTAATTCTAAACGTGCATTTCTTAGACCAGAATATTATTTTTGCGAGTGTTTTGCTGGCATGTATTAATTGGTGACAAAGCTCAAGGGCAATTTATTTAAAAAGTAGAAACATTGCTGCATTTATTCGTAAATGCAATAAATAAGTAAAACGTAATGCGCCGCAAATTTAAAAATATGTTTCATCATCATCATTTCAGCCGAAACACGTCCACTTTTGGACATAGGCCTACCCCAAGCGTCGCCACAACCACCGATCCTGTGCGTCTCGTATCCAACGCATTCCCGCGACTCTCACCGGTCAGCGGTCCACCTTGTGGGAGGCCTTAGAACACTACGTTTTTCGGTAAAAATATGTTTATGCTTCTGAAACTACTTTTATTACTCCTATGATATTTAGTGAATCCAGTGCTGTTTCATTTAATTAAAAATCCTTGTCTACTAACCCGTAAACAACATCTATAAATATAAAAAAAACTCTCACTGTACCAGTAGCATTAGTTTTTTTTTGAGGTGGGAAATCGTACAATGATTTTTCATGTCGAGGGCGTATCAGACTTTTACCAACATCTCCTTCAGTTGCTTGTTTTCAGAAATTCTCCGTGGCCCTAGCGGGTATCTGCCCTGCCCTGGTATCATCACTGGCTTCTGAAAGCATCGTCTAACTTATTTGATAAATATTTTCATGCTTTTTTGGTTTGGCTTCGTATATTTGTGCATTGAACTAGTGTCCAGGTAAGAAAGTATTTCGTTGTTGATACTACATGCTGTCAGTCAATTTTTAATAAATTTAAGTATTTCTATGTCCTAGAACCAAAAATGCGAAGACATGTGACATCCACCAACCCGCACTGGGCCCGCGTGGTGGATTACGGCCCATTCCCTCTCCTGGAGAGGAGGCCTGAGTCCCAACAGTGGGAGCATTATAAGGCCAAGTATGCTATGCTATAAGTATTTCTATGACTACAACCAAGGGTTTTTTAAGCTTTATGTCAAGAATTAATTTATTAATATAATTAAAATACAATAATGAAATTACTTATGCACACTATTACATTTATTATGCGTACAGCTAAGGAGTGGGATTCCCGGCCGGAGTCTGTGTTTCCTGATAGCTACAACCTAGGGGTCTTTAAGTCAAGACTGAATAGATTACTTCAAGGAAAGCGCGCTCTATCGTCGACCACATCATCACGTACAGTTATCGGCACGGATCTTGAGCGTTGACTGTTACTTGCGCAGAAGTAAAATATCAGATCTCTTTTGTGGTATGAAGTGAGACGCGGGTTCAGGGAGTGTTAGTGATTGGCTCGCCGCGCATCGCATCATAGACGTCACTCGTGATTGGTTCCCTGCGCTTGCTGCATGTACCTAACGACCAACCAGAGAAACACAGAGAGACTTTGATTTAAACTATTTATGTTTTTTTTTAACTTTTACGTTCAACCAGAATTAAGAAGATAGCAGGTAAAAGAAAAAATAAAGTAAAATAGGTGTACATTTTTTTTGCCATAAGTGTACGATACGCAAAGCGATCCCCACTCTTTAGCCGAGCGCTCAAGATCCGTGCCGATAACTATACCATCAGGTAAGATAGCGGTCAAACGCGAACCTATCTACAATAAAAAAAATACATCGTAACATTAAACAAACATCTAAAAAAAAAAGTCTACGATTTTGATCCATTAATTATTATTATGTTCAATAATTATAATGTCTGCGTTATCGACACTTCGTTTATCGGTGTATGTTTTATTATTCTACTATTACGAGTATAATATAATAGATGTCATAAGGGCGCCATAGTTCCGTTGCGATTGTCTGTACATCTAATACCTACCGATATAATTATAATGATTTATATTATAGTCTATTCTCGTAAGTACTAGTAGCTAAAGATTATTGCCGTTTTATTTATTTTCGTATCAGTTCGTGTTGCCACACAAGTGTTATATTTTAATGGCATTTTTTATAGTTTCTTTATTGATTGTTTTTAGTAATAAATCATTTTTTGTTACATTTCTATCATCTTTATTTATTACTTACAGTATGACCCAATTCATAGATCTTTTTTTATCATGTTTTTTTATGCTTGAATTGTTAGTGAGAATAATATGATTACTTAGTATCACAGATAGACTGTTATGATGAAAACTGTATGTCCTAAAACTAGGAATTTAAAAACACAAGAGGCGCTATACAAACTGACAATTAATTTGGGATGAAAGTCAAAGTTAAAGGATTGACAACAAACACCTCCAGGGCCGATACTAATACCACGAGCTTTTAACGCGGTTTGTTTTACGACCTAAACTGAACTGTGAAAGGGACAGAATTATATAAAGTGTATAGATCCATCTCTCTTTCTCGCTTGCACGATTGATATTTTACGACAAGCTAAAGACCTTGGGCTGCGGGATTGTATAAACGAGTCTCCATGGCTAAGCCAGTAAAAACCTGGCACTCCCTCTCAATCCAACCCGAGTGGGAGAAGTTATTTGATGATTTCCCACCCCTAAGCAGTGGTGGCCAAATGTTAACGGCCCCTACTTACGAGTTGTAGGTCGTGGGTTCAAACCCAGCCAGGTGCATTACTTTGTGTAATTTATTTCATCACCACTGCTCTTTCATCACTCTGCTCTTAAAACGGTGAAGGAAAACATCGTGAGGAAACCGGTATGTCCTAGAACCAAAAATTCGAAGACATGTCACATCCTAGGCGTAGTGGATAACGGCCCATTCCCTCTCCTAGAGAAGAAGCCGGCGTTCCAGCAGCGGAACATTATAAGGCCGACTATGCTATGCTATGCTACCTCAAAAAAGGGCCACGACACTCGATAGTGCTTGCCACCAATAAAATTTCACTTTGTGAAGCGTACATTAAGATTTCTCTTGATGTAGCTAAGGTCTATTAGGATAGGTTAGGATGCTGCGCCATTGTGACGAGTGTTTCTACGGAAAAAAAGATGCGATGCGTGATCGTTGAATATGTTTGTGATTAATTGTTTTGTTCAGTGTTCTAAGTGTTTGCGATGAAATATGAATCAGATGGACTCATGAGAAGCCGACCTCGGGGCAGACATTATGTAATTTAATGTTTATCCGATTGCTTCATCTTGTTTAAACAATTTTCCAGAGTTCAGTTCCCAGTTCTATGAACGATGATTCCAATAGGTACGTTTCATGGTCGCCTCTTGATAAGATATGTTTCACTTCAGCTTTATTACAAAGCTCTAAATAAAAAAAATTGCTACTTTATAAACAGCTCCGACGAGTCAGTGAGCCCCAGCGAGTTGTAGGTCGCGAGTTCAAACCCAACCAGGCCCACACTTTGTGTAATTTATGTCATCACCACTAATCTCAAAAACGGTGAAGGAAAACATCGTGTAGAAATCGGCATATCCTAGAACCGAATATTTGAAGACATATTGTAACATCTACCAATCCGCAATGGGCCAGCGTGGTTTCTAAAAAAGAGGCCTGAGTCCGAGCAGCTGGAACACTAGGCTATTTTGCTATATGCTTCTACTTTATAATCTATAAATACATAAATAAAATTAATTTATTTCAGGTTAAAACCCATATCAGAGATCATCCAAAAAAAAAATACAATAAAAATCCAATAAATGAAATCCAATAAAAAAATCATCATTTCAGCCGAAAGACGTCCACTGCTGGACATAGACCTCCCCCAAATGCCGCCACAATGACCGGTCCTGTGCGTCTCGCATCCATCGGATTCCCGCGACCCTCACCAGGTCATCGGTCCATCTTGTGGGAGGCCTTCCAACGCTGCGTCTTCCGGTACGCGGTCGCCATTCCAGAACCTTTCGTCCCCATCGACCATCTGTTCTGCGAGCAATGTGCCCTGCCCACTGTCACTTAAGTTTGGCGATTCTTCGGGCTATGTCCGTAACCTTGGTTATCCTACGGATATCCTCATTTCTGACGCGGTCACGCAAGGAAACTCTGAGCATAGCCCTTTCCATTGCCCTTTGGGTAACTTTAAGCCTTCTGATGAGGCCTATTGTAAGCGACCACGTTTCGGAGCCATATGTCATCACTGGCAACACGCACTGGTCATAGACTTTTGTCTTGAGACACTGTGGTATATTGGACGAGAAGACACCGCACAGCTTCCCGAACGCTGCCCAGCCGAGTCGGATTCGACGATTGACCTCTTTCTCGAAGTTAGACCTACCCAACTGGACTGTCTGTCCCAGGTAAACGTAGTCGTCCACAACTTCTAGTGTAGAGTCTCCGATCTTGATAGGAGTGGGTGCTACATGGATGTTTACCATGACTTTGGTTTTGTCCAGTTCATTTTAAGTCCCACTCTTTCGGAAGCTCTACTGAGGTCATCGAGCATTGTACTGAGCTCCTCCGTAGTCTCAGCCATGACTACTATGTCGTCGAAGGTGAGTGATGTACTCGCTATTGACATTGATGCCTAGCCCTCTCCACTCCAGAACCTTGAAGACATCTTCCATTGCGGCCGTGAAGAGTTTCGGAGAAATGACGTCTCCTTGCCTCACACCCCGCTGCAGGAGGATAGGTTTCGAAGTCTGGACCTGAAGTCGGACTGACATAGTGGCGTTTTTGTATAAACACTTCAACACTTCGATGTACCGATAGTCAATCTGGCACCTTTGGACTGAGAGAGACTGCAGTACAGCCCAAGTCTCGATCGAATCAAAGGCTTTCTCATAGTCCACAAACGCTAAGCAGAGAGGCTGATTATACTCCTCGGTCTTCTGTATAACCCGCCGCAGCGTATGTATGTGGTCTACGGTGCTGAAGCCTTTTTGAAATCCGGCTTATTCGGGTTCGTGATGACTATGGAAAACAGCTTGTAGACATGGCTCAGAAGTGAAATATAGAATAAAAAAATAATATTCAATAAATTTAAATAAAATAAGTTGAATACATTAAAATCACAGCAATCCAAATAATAATAATAATCACACCAAAAATTCAAAACATTTAAATTTATAATAATCTCTTATATGCGACACTGTATGTAGGATCTATACATATAGTACCTATTCTGTACATGTTTTGTTCCAATGCGAATGTAGATACGTATTAATGTACTGGTTTTTCCCTGGAGACATAATAATATCTTTCCGTGACCATTTGTACACAAGCTGATAATGTTTACAAATTATAGACATCTTGTCATTTCGTGGTGGCGCTTTTTACAATTTTTAATGTAGTTTAGAGTGTGTAGAGTAAAGACTGTCTATAATATGGTGGTCAAATGCGAGCCTATCAAAAATGAAATTAAAAATAAAAAGTATGCAGGTTTGACAGAAGAGACTTTTTTTTTAGGTGGGTAAATCATTTAATGACAAATCCCGCTCTTGGGCGGAGCGGGAGATAGTGTCAGACTTTTACTGACTAAAAACCCACTCCTGTTCCTTCTTTGCCTTTATCCCAGGGCCCCGTGTTTCACTTTCACACTACCCGGTACCCGGCCCCAGTAGGCTTCGACTCCACTACGATTTGCTGACATTTTCTTGAGGCGCGCGTGGAACAGTACGGGCCGTCGAAGATTTGGATTCGGTTCAGACGGTTACCAGACGGTCGGACGGCGAGCCACCCATTGCTCGCCGTTTGCAAGCCCGCGCCTACGGTGACCGGAAATCGGGATCCTCTTACCGCTATAATTGTGGCGTGCCCAGACAGAAGAGAGCTGACAATTGTGTGGGAAATAAAGTGATCGTGCATCAATCATTTGCTTTCTTCGGGAATATTAGTCTTACAGTAGCAGATGAGTTTAAGATATAGATAGACAAATACAATATGTAAAAATAAAGATACTGGTTACACCGTTGCTTTAAGTAGCTTGAGACTCAGTTTTTCTAAAAAGTAATTTTAAAAATAAATCAAATAATTTTCTGAAAAAATGTCTAAATTAATATTTTACAGTAAGTTACAAAAAAAAATGTTATCTTAATTGGCGTTCTTTTATATTAAGTTATTCGAGTTGATAATTAATTATTCATGTAATTTGTGTAAGCATAAGCAATTTGTGTAACTATGTGCTAATTAGATATTTCACACTGGATTTTAATTTGTAAATTATCTTTTTAGTATACTTTATCTCTAACAATTATTGACCTGTTTGGCGCTTAAATGGTGAACTTCCGATAAAACGGTAATAAAAACAACACTGTTACAAGCATTTTAATGTTTAAAAAAAATTATCTATTGTATTTATATGGTTAGCAATTAGTAAAGAGATGGCCCGGTGCGATAAGACCCGGCAATTACACACTTGTTTTTTTAAATTTTAATGTTTATGCGTAAACCGAAATACGTGTCTAGTATTTTTATGTAAAGTACCTATGTAAAAAATAAACATAACTGTATCATGAAAAATCACAGAGCTATAAGCTTACTCTGTTATCTGGTTATCCGCACAAATACATGGTCACCGGGCCATTCGGGTGACTGAGTGGTTGTGTTGTTCTTGCGTTAAGCTGTGCGTTGGCGCCTAATGTCCACTATGTTTGGTCGTGACCTGTATTGTACTTAGTGTCAGCGGTGTCTACCTTGTGATCTTTTTCATGGTGTAAAAATTATTCGAATCGATTCAGTTACTGGTTCTGAACAAACTATATTCAGGTTTCGCATATACTAAAAATAGTGTGGTATATATATTATTCTTTATTTAACACAATAAAAAAAAAACGGGTACTGTTAACTTCTGGCATTGGTTTCGCCTGCTTGAAAGTAGAAAATTATCACAAGGGAACATACTCTCGGGATAAAAAGTATTTTATGTATAACTAGTGACCTGGCCCGGCTTCGCACGGGTGTAATACATCAGTATTGCACCCATGCAAATCGTCGTGCTCGTAGGCCAGCGTTTATGAGCAAAAAATGTGTTTATTTACGACATCACATTAGAAACCTCTAAATTTATCAGTATTCCTCTACTGTAGTATGTATCTATTATACATATAAACCTTCCTCTTAAATCACTCTATCTATTACAAACAAACCTCATCAAAATCCGTTGCGCAGTTTTAAAGATCTAAGCATAAATAGGGACAGACAGAGGGAAGCGACATTGTTTTATACTATGTAGTGATTATCACAAGGGAACAAAATATACTCTCGGGATAAAAAGTATCCTATGTAGGTATAATTATTACCACTAAAACCTGCACGCACTCAGCTGAACGCGGACTTTTTCAAAACTGCATAGTGCTGATTGTACTTAAGTGATATTTAATTATATTCCTTCTTTATCGTGCTTGTTAGTGATGCTAAGTTTCCTACTACTTTTTTTGTTTCTACCTGTAAGAATTTGTTTGGCTCAATGTTTCTTATGCTATTATTATCATTTTGTTATAGCTGTTGGTTCTTCTATGATGAAATAAATAAGTAGTCTCCTACTCCAAGACTTGGTCTACTTGTGTACCAAATTTCATGCAAATCGGTCCAGTCCGAGTGTGAAGGAGTACTGAACAAAGGAGAGCAATCCCCTGCCACCACTGGAACTAATATATATAAATATATAATATAAATATAAAAGTAATGGGTAGTTAGCCGTCGGGATAGGATAAGGATCGAGCAGAATTCATCGACAGCGCGTGATGAAGAAGTGCAGAGCAGAGGGAAGCGCTCCCCGGCCATCGTAGGTGCGAACGTGCGGACGACGAGCAATGGATAGTTAGCCGTCCGGCTGTCAGGTCGGACCGAGCCCAAGTCGTCGACGGCGCATAGTGTTCCACGCGCGCCAAACTTGTGAAAGGGATACCGTGGGTTTGGAACGTCAAGGACAACTAAAGGACACAGGTGCGTTTTGGTCAATAAACATCTAGAACGCTCTCTCGCTCCACCCCAGAGCGAAGAAGTCATTTGATAATTTCACACCTCTAAAAACCTAAACAGTACCATAACAGTACTATCAATAAACCAAAACATTGCGTGTTAGATTTTATTTTTGTCTGTGTCTGAAGGAGAACCAGTTCTTACAGACTCAATAAATTAAACTGCTGACATATGTATAAGTGGTTCTTAAGATGCAGCATTAATAACCTGCATTTAAATAATAGGTACCTGATTGCAGCAGGACCGTATCTTTCGGGACACGACTTTGAATCAACCATTTTTTTGTACGTTTTTAAGATACGAACTGCAACTGTATATCAATAGGTAATCCACTTGACGGAATTTTGGTCATGATGGCTAATCACTAACTGTTAATGTGAACCTCAGTAGCCTGTAATTTTTTTTTGCACAAATATGTGTGAAGAGAGACGTGCATTTTTTATTCCTTTCATTTCACGGAGTGGTTATGTCCTATCTCTGAAAAATTATCTATTACCATTTATTTTGGGCCAAGAAATCATCAAATACCTCCTCCCGCTCTGGGTAGAGCAATGAGTGATGTTTGGTGGTCTTCTACTGACTAAAGCCCACTCACAATTGTAGGAGACAATTGCCCTTGGCGTTTCAAAGCCACTGTAAACTCTTTTGAACGTTCCCACAGACTTGGATCGTGCAGGAGATCAATAGAGCTTAATTATGCAGGTACAATGTATGCGTTCCAGTGCTCAAATGTCTATAAACAGTCTGCAACATCACAGCTTTTTTTTATTCTGCATCAATGCAATCTATTTCATTAACAATTAACCTTGACTCTAACTGATATTATTTTCTGAAGAGATTTTAGTCACAGTGAGCCATGCCAATTTGTGAGAGGCTTTTACTTCATGTGGCAGAATCTATCCAGGAGCGTAAGAATGCCTCGTCTTTTTAAACGTTTGTACTGTAGCGATCTGCATCCACTTAAGATAGTAAGCTAGTATATTTTTGTATCCATATAGTCTCTCTTTATATTTACTGCCATAATTGGTAATCTCCCTCATAACAGTGTTAATTTTTAAATCGTGAATATATAAATTTGTCACTGCAAGACTCGGCCCCATTCACATCTCAATTAGTCCGTCTCGGTCGCAACGATATTTTTTTCTAGTTGTAACAAAATTTACTTTTTAGGGTTCCGTACCTAAAAAGAAAAAACGGAACCCTAAAGGATCAATTTGTTGTCCATCTGCCTGTCTGTCAAGACCCTTTATCTCGGGAACGCGTGGAGGTATCCACTTGAAATTAAAACCACTCAGGTCTGCGGTCCCTTGAAACTGTGAAAAAAATCAAACTTTTAAGTTTACAAAAAAAAAAAGATACGGCCGTTTTTAGTAGATATATTTCGTCACTCTCAAGGGAATCTTAATTCATAGGATTCACAAATTTTAGGATTCTAGGACAACGGGAAGTACTTCCCGTTGTCCTAGAATCCTAAAATTTGACATGAAGCAAGATCTCATAGTATGAGTATAGAAAAAAAATCTGAAACCTGTAAATTTGTAGTTACGTCACAAAAAAAATTTTTTTTTGCGATACGTAAAAATCTTTGAGACTCGATTCGGAAATTGAACTATATAGGTAAGTTTGTACGGAACCCTCATACGCGAGTCCGAATCGCACTTGCCTGGTTTTTTTATTTATTACTCTGTGTATGACACTATCAGGCCTTATCCAAGTGTTTACTTCCTTATTCCTTCCTAGCTAGGTCGTCTCCCACGCAACTAATATACTTATCGATGCATCTGCATTGCTATTATTTCATCTTATATAATATCTTCACAACGTATTAAGAAATGATATCGGTAGTAGTAATTTCGTTCCACTGATTTATTATGATAACATTTCCTAATAGCCTTAATTAATATTGTTGCTCAATACACTGTTTATTTGTTTGAACTTGCTTGACATGAGAAGGGGAAAATCACCCATGGTCTGGTCAGCCGTGGCCCAATATTGGTGTTTGTACTTAAAGGGCCACTTTCATCATTAATGTAGGTACCAAATATTTGTTATTGGAATCATTTGCATAATTTATGTGAGAGGTACGGCTTGCCCGTTACATTTACTTGGTGGGTACCAACTTTCTCTGTAGCAAAGCAGTTATATTAGGTGCAGAATACTGCACGTTTTTTAATGTCAATACATTTTACTAAGTTGCGTCCACGCAATGTATGCGCTATATTCACATAAGATTTTTGTACAGTTTTTTTTTGTTGTGGTTCAATGTTTATTTATATGCCGCACACAGTAGATACTTTACTAATTTCCCTTGATAAAATGGTAGTTTGGTAGCCAAGTAATGGAGATGAAGGATGGGGCGTCAACCTGCATGATAAAGGATGGGCTATGTTTGACCGTAAAACTTACATAGTTATGAAAACGTTTATTTTCTAAGGGCGCTAAAATGTTCGTAGCGAGCGTGTGAGCATTAGGGTTAGAATCGTCATAATTCCGATGATAAAGAAGGTCAGCAATTTGCGTGATTGTATCAGAAATAAAGATATCCGCAGGCGATCTGTGGCTATCGACTTAGCCTGAAGAATCGCTTAACTTAAGTGACAGTGGGCAAGCACACTACTCGCAGAACAGATCGTTGATGTAGCCGAAAAGTACCAAAAGACGCAGTGTTAGAAAGTCTCTCATATGGTGGATCGACGAACTGGTGAAGGTCGCGGGAATCCAATAGATGCAAGACGCACAAAACCGGTAATTGTGGGACTTTGAGGAGGACTATGTCTAGCAGTGAACGTCTTTCGGCTGAAATGATGAATGATGATGACGAGAATGAGGGAGCTACAATGGAGCAGAATAAATAGCACTAGGTATCCTTGAGTTGAAACGGATTTATAATGATTTAAGATTTCAAAGTAGAGCGGGACTGATTACGAAAAATCTTTCACTAGTAAAAAGTTTTAGAAGCGCTCAATGACCACGCTATATTTATTTTGTTTAATGCACGATTTCTGAATAATAGTAAATATCTAATATCAATAAAATAAATTATCGTTACGATAAGATGTTTAACATTAAGTATTTCTTGTTTTTTTTTTTGTCATCATCGCTTTATCTATCAGTAAAGCTTCGCTATTAGGAACAATACTCGATAAAGCTTTTAAAAACCTTGACCAAATTTTTATACAACAAAAAAATTGGCGCCTTATAATCAACGATTCAATTCAGTCATGTTTTTGTTGCTTCAGATTACTAGAGGTTATACTTAATCAACTGGCCAGCTTATTTATTACCTTCGACAATGTTGAGGTAGGCTAGTTTGTATATAATAATAGTATCACGTACAACTCGTTTAGACTTAATAGTATTTACTTTAACGTATTAAGGTTCAAAATTGTTTGAACTGATTACAGTATGGTCTCGCCCGTTACGACCGGTCATCGTAAATTAATATATGTAAACTTTATTATTGACATGTTTATAATTAAATGCTATGGAGAACTTTTCGCTTTTATGTTATTATTATTAGTTGAGGCAAGTTTATTTTTGAAGTGTGGTAACTGTCATAAATATGTTAGACAGTGACGAGAACATTTAATTTTGTTTGAAGTTACGAAATTTTAAAAAAAAACTTTGATTGATATTCAAACATGCGAAATCAAATTTCTATGAAAAAAGAGTTAATGAAACATTGAATTGATAAACACTTGAATCTGGAAAATTGGAAGTGTCAACATGCGTTGGATGTGTGGCTACAAAGTCGAAACGGAATCGTTTGTCGTGGTATGATCATTTGGAAAAGACTATGTCGAAGACACACTTTTGGCAATGATGATACAAAATAGAGGAAGACCAGAGAAAAGATGGAAGTAAACTCATAACTATGAAAGAAGACAATATCGCCAACAAAAAATAAAAATCTTGTAATTTTGATTAAAAAAATATTAAGGTTTTAGATGAAAACTACGAGATGCACTTTCTAATATTTTTTATCATTTACAGGCTCGAGTTTGACCTTATGGTGAGCGACGATGGAGTACGGCGCACGCTTGCCTAGAAGTAATCTATTCACTCTTGACTTAAACTGTATGTACAATGAATGTGTTCCCAAATCGTTTCACGTAAAAAAAAAGTTTAACGTACATAACCTGTAACACAAACAATGACGGTATAAGATGAACTTTGTAAAAATTAGCAAGTCTTTACAAAAAGTTAGCAAAGAAGCATTGGCCGAGCATCTGCTATCATATCAAAATTGAAAACTAAAAAAGACATAAGAGAAATATGCTGTACTAGGTTCTGCCCACGGCTTCGCCCGCGAGAAAGTAGGTTTCTCCATACAAACTTTAGACCCCCGTTTCATCCCTTTAGGGGCTGAATTTTGGAAAACCCTTACTTAGTGCTCGCCGACATCATAAAAGGAAGCCTTGCGCAAAAATTCACGCTCCTAGTCCCGGTACTTTCGACTGTACGTTGATATGTCAGTCAGTCAGTTTCTCCTTTTATATAAATAGATAATTAAATTTTATAGGGCGTAGTAGGTTACTCTAAGGTATGATACGTCGCTATGAGGCCCTACCACAAATTCTCAACGTGATTTATTTGACAACATAAACTAAACTGTAAAAGGAATGGAGCTATATAGTGTGTATAGCTATATTCCTCTTTCATGCTTGCACGCTTGATTTTATTATACGACATGGATTTTGGACTTAGCTGTCTTGGTGATACTCAAGTCATTGGTAGATTGTATTCAAAAATCATTACGAGGCTTGTTTGAATTCTTTTGGAGTCAATATACAGCTTTAGGTCAAAATATTGATATTCACATTGGTTATATTATCACCTTTTGATTTCTTTGTTTTAACCAATCACAATATTTCGTCATTAACTTTGATTTTTCACACCTTATTACTAATATTTACCCTAGTAACGTAGTTGTTTACGTAATATCCTCCTGTGATATCTCAATAATAATATAAATGTAAACAGAAGACTATCGTAAAAGATGAACGTCCTTGACTCTAGAGTTTATTAAAATAAATGAAGAAATTAAAGACAGAAAAAAAAGTGTTTAATTTTTCGGTGATTTAAACATGTGGCGTTACTCACAGTTTCCGAGCATTTTTTAGGGATACTTAAGTATGTGTATAAGTTAAGTTACTTTTTTGGTGTATAATAAAATTTATTCTATTACATTCTATAGGCAGATGTACTGTAACAAGGCATTCTCGATTTTCAGTTTTTTTTTTTAAGTGTTGTTACAGATCGCTGGTAATTGCTCAACACACAATCAAAAGCAATTGCCTTTTATTTTGGAAACACAACACTTATTGCGTTATTCATGTATTCGAGGCGATGAATTTATCTAACAGTTATCTGTCTACCGCGGAATCATCCTCGTTTTTTATTACTCCACAAATCGACCACGTGACTGAGCGTTGAGATGACGTCAGAACAAAGGAATCGGAGGTGTGGCCGACTCGAGGCAATCGATGAAAAGAGAATCGAAACGAAACGCAAGAGCAGGACCAATGACACTAAGTGCTTTTCTAGGCAAGTAGGCACGGAGCAGACATTTTCAGCAACTTCCAAACTCCGGGCTGTTACAGAGTAATTAATAATGGAAAAACCCAAAATCACTTTTTGCTCGACCCGGGAATTAACCTCAGGACTCTACGCTCAGCAATCGCGCTTGCAACCACGGGACCAACGAGGCAGCTTTATGAGATCACTATACCTAATCGTTACTACAAAGTGATGGTTTTTCCCAATTGTTATAGAATATTATTATGAAATTTAGTCTACAGAATTTTTGGTACAAAAAAATCCTCTTAACATACATTAAACTAATGAGTTTAGTTAAACTAAAAAAACAATGGCGCTATGATATTTTCAGAAACATTTTGCGAACAATGTATGCTCAAGAATCTTGGCAACGTATGTACGCTTGCTTGTACAAGTCATAATAAGAAGTGACAGATTGCAAGTAATTAATTATGTTGCTATTTCTACTGAAGGTCAATGTTACTGAATTCGTATTTATTTAAGATAACAGTAACCTACAAAATGAAGTGCAATGTAGGCCATGGGGTCAAAACTGTGCCCTCAAATATAATTTTATATTAGGTTTGCCAGAGAACTATAAAGAAATACAAATACAGAATAACGTGTTGCGTTCCGTAACGAGTAAAATAAATAAAACAAATAATAATGTTTATTATACTTGTTATTACTAATTAGGGGCCGACCAAGAAAAAGGTGGGAAGATATTTTTCGGGAGAGATTTGGACCAGGGTGGATGACTATGGCTAGGAACAGGAACCATTGGAAAGTAATGGGGAAGGCCTATGCCGAAAAGGCGACTAATTCTTTTAGGCATGATTTGTATTTCAAAGCATAATTATTATAAAATAGGTAGCAAAGTGTAAAGTGTAGAATTCAGTAACTCGATTAATGTAAGTAGTAGAATAAAGGATTTTTTTATTTATTTGCTTTACTAATATTTATGAATATTATGTCAATTATGGAAGGAAATATTTTTTTAATTTTCTTCGTGAAGACATCTAGATAAGACCGTCACAAAGGGTGTGGGAGAGAGTTCCAGAGATGAACAGCAATTAAAAAAAAGGAGTCACCATAGCGGCATAAAATGAGACATTAAGTTTTTTGACACTACAGTTTTACTATTGAGCCCTGACTGCTGTATCATCTTAGTAGACATATACAAGCAATTTAGAACAAGCTAGCCTAAAATACTCTAGATACATTATTTATTCATGAAGTGTAAACCCCTAAAACAAATGAGTCTAGATTTGAGACTATCAAAAGATTAATGAGCTGTCAGTTCAGCAGTATTCTCACGACTGTTTCAAACAAGAAAATGATTACAAGGCTCCATATAGGATTCATGGTCGGAATGCATATTAATAGTACCTACTGTATATCAACGCGGAAATATGCAACTATAAGTATTTATAGCTCCATTTAGTATGTTTTATCGGTAATTTTTACAATCCATAATGAGAGTCTAGTATAAACAGTTACATACACATAACGTATATAAACAACCTCATAACGATCCCACACTGGGACTCAGGGCTCCTCTCTAGAAGAGGGTATGGGTTGTAAAGCACTATGCGAGTATATATACTCGTAGAAGAGATGTATCCTTGTGGGGTGATCTGCAGAGCGCCGGGCTTTGTACAAGCCATGGTCAGGCCTCCTTTTGCAAAGCAGCAATGCTAGCGAAGGAGACCACACGCGTGAGAGAATGGACATCCTCACACCCCATCCGCCGAGACCTCGACCTCGACTACCAGCTACCCTACGGTAGCTACTCATGTCTACACATGGGCTTGCAGATGACGAGCAATGAGTAGCTCCGTCCGGCCATCCGTTAACGCCCGCACCAACATTGCGTCGTCGTATTCCACGTAAACCTGTAAATCCTAAAATGCAAAGGGCTTCTGAAGGACACATGTGTAGTTTTAGTCAGTAATAGTCTGACACACCCTTCCACCCCACCCTGGAGCAGGAGAAGAAAATGGATGATATACCACCACAAAAAAAAACTGCAGAGACTCAGGGCTCCTCTCTAGGTAAGCGGGACTTATATGTTCGGTTTTTTGGTTCTAGATCTCATGATGATGTTTTTATTTACCGTTTAGAGCAGTGGCGATAAACAATTTATATGTAGTCTGTAAAAGCTAATACAGGTCACCTACATATATAAAGTTTTATGGTGTTCCAATATTAAGTCTGAGTTTATTTAACCTATAGCGTCTGCTAACTGTCTATAAGCGGCTGTTATCGAGTATACAAAAAGTGTTTAATGGTTCCGGTTCAATTGCTGGAAACTCTTTAGTGTTCTGTTGTTTTAGAAGTCTGATGTAGACTGATTTTTAATGAAACAATAAATTCCGAATGTTTGAACCTAGTTTCGCTATTTATTTAAGGAGTGCCTGGTTCTAACATGAGTGAATCGCGGTTCATTGATCTCCTTTAAATTGAGTAAATATTTTCATTAATAATTTTGGTGGTTTAGGCTGATTTTAAATGTATCTCTCTTTCTTTGTTCATGGAGTATGGTTGTGGAAGTCAATCCGCTTAGCATTTGAGATTTTAAATAATGTATAGTATTAGGTTATTAATAAAAATTAACATTTAAGATATATGTGTGTGTTATTTGACACTGTACGTGTCGGACTTTTACTGACTAAAACACACTCATATGTTCCTTCGTTGCCTTGCATGTCAGGCCTTCCGGTTTTCCTTTCAGAAACGAACCCATGGCCCCAGTAGGCTTTGATCCTGGCGGGCATCTCCTTGAGACGCGCGTGGAATACTACGCCCCGTCAACGACTTGGGCTCGGTCCGGACGGTTATCGGGCGATCAGACGGCGAGCTACCCATTGCTTGCCGCCCGCAAGCCCGCTCCTATGGTGGCTGGAAATCGGGAACGGAATCCGGTCGGCTGAGGAATGGGAGGCAAGAAGACAACCACTGGTCACACCTCCTTCCATGGCCTGTACCAATGCCCGGCGCGAGAGACCGTTGCCACCGATCGCCCCCACTAGGACACGGCCGTGCTCTGCCGTATGCTCCACCGTGTCCTTCGGTCGGTCCACACACTGGTGGCACGCGGGCGTTTCTTTTGCACGAATCCGGTGCAGGAAATTACCGACCTTACCATGTCTAGATTAAGGCTTATGTTCTCTTTTTATTCTGTTTTTTTTTTCTTTGCCTTTTGGTCACAGGGTCAAGACCACGGGCTTCCCTTTAAGAAGTTAACCCATGGCCCCAGTAGGCTTTGGCCCGGCTGAGTCCTTACGGTTTTGCTGACATCTCGTCTACGGTGGCTCAGTCTTTTTCTTTGACCTTAAAGCCTATATATACCAGTTTTTCTTAATGAAACTATTATTTGCCCAATTTCCGTAACCTAGTTACATCTTGAAACGTAGCAGACTTAGTTTTTAAGTACCAAGCTGGTCTCTAAACCGATCAGGTAAGTGATTTAAGAATGAAACAACCTACATACTATAACAATAGCCTGTAGTCTCGTACGAAACATCAGTTTGTTAACGGTGATCTTTACAAATCGAAACAGATAGATGACTTGGAACTGATTCAAAAGGGTATGTTCTGTTTGTAACACGATGTCTTGGCTCGCAAGCAAATGTGTCTTTTAGTCATATTATTTGAACGTGAAAGTTTACCGGAGGTAATGTGTCTGGACTTGTCTAGACGCTCAATGTGTGGTCTTGGTCTAAGAATAGTCACTATTTCTTCCTGAAGCTGTCATGACAATTGACATAAACATTATTAGTTGGTGATTGATAGTTCGGTAAATGTATTGCTTGTACTAAATATATACAGAAATAGTTGTTTTCGAAGAAATACCTATGTATAATGCACACATTGTTACCTTAGTGATTACACACTTATTTTACTACGTTTAGTTTGTTTTATGCTTTTGTGACTTTTAAAACTCTTGACTTTTCAAATTTATTTTTTATTGTTTTTAATTTAATTACATCTTAATTTATTTTATTTTATTCTATTTAAATTCATTTAATTTTAATGGTTTCATCTGACTTCAATTTGAATAAATTTTAATTTAAAACTTCAATTTAAATACATTTTAATTTAAAACTTTAATTTAAATAAATTGATGTCTTAGTCTTGAATTTAATTCAGTATTCAATTTAGATAATTAATACTTAATGTTTTTAATGTCCTGTAACTTGATTTGTTTTTAAACTATTTTAATGTGAATGTAATTTGACTTATTCGATATTATTTAAGTTTTTTTTTTGTGTTATTTCGTCTTAATCTGACTATACAGTGAGTTTATGTTAAATGTAAGATTATAGTTTTTAAGACGGCAAAATTATTGTAGTGAGCGCTTTGTACTCCTTAATTGTCATGAGCATAAGTCAAATTTTGTTTTGAGATGGTTTTGTTAATGTGAAATGTATGCGATGTGGCTGTACTTCATTTAAATAAATAAATACGTTTATGTTCACTACACTATCGTCATCGTCATCATCGTCATGCCAGCCAAAAGACGTCCAGTACTAGACACAGGTCTTCCCCAATTTAAGTGTCGACCAGTCTTGTGCATCTTGCATCCATCGGATTTCCGCGACCCTCGACAGGTCATCGGTCCACTAGTCATCACATTATAATCACATCAATCTAATTTTATAAACGTGAAAGTTTATATGTGTTTGTTACTTCTATACACTCAAACGGCTGAACGGATTTGGATGAAATTTGGCACACTGGTAGACCATATCCTGGAATAGCATATAGGATGTACTTTTTTTTCTCGAGAGTAAGTCTTCTTGGGAAGCGGTAATAGTAGTAACGATCATATATTTTAGAAAGCTTTTGTTGAGTTTTTTCTATATTGTGTACAGTATACGAGTACAAACTTTACCTACGTATATTAATAATACCTACAATCTACAATATGTTCAGTTGTAATTTCTCAAAATAAAATAGACTTTGACCGTAGACTCAAAAAAACTCAGCTCAGAAAGAATAAAATAAAATCAAATTGAATCCTAGCAAAGAGCAGACGAAAATAAATCTAAAATTCGTATGTGCACTTCAGCAAGTATTTGATATATTAGAAATAAATTTCTATAAATCGTTGATTTTTTTAAACGTTTTTTTATTTGATTTGTGTATTTTCTTCTTCTTTAACTGTTGATTTTACTTATATTATGCTGTTTTTTATCATTTTCTAAACCTACTCTATAGAAATATTCCATTTATTTTGCAAGAGAAACGATGCAATTGCTTTTTCTTTGATAACGATTTCAAATATTGTGTTGTTTTCATAGAATAGCTTTGTTAAAAACTTCTCTTATAAATGAAATCGCTGAAGCGATACAAATAGAAGAACTATTATAACTAATGATCTGTCTCAATGATAAGTTTGCTGTTTTTAATACAGAATTGTATTACGAACTTTTTGTTTTCTGACGCTTCTATGGGTGGTCTATTTATGATCTACTAAACTTTTTTATTATAGCTATAATGGCACAACTGTCACTTGTTTGTTTTTCAATTTTATTAATGGTCTTACTAATGTGTGATATGTGATCTTTGATATTCGTACGAGTATTTCCAAAATCACAGACAAATTTTATTGGTTGACGTAAAAAATACTGACTACGCTCGGGTAGTGTTAAAGCGAAACCCGGGGCCCTGGGAAGAAGGCAAAGAAGTAACAGGAGTGGGTTTTTAGTCAGTAAAAGTCTGACACTATCTCCCGCTCCGCCCAAGAGCGTGATTTGTCATAAGATGATTTTACCACCCAATAAAAAAAAAACTGTGCTGTATATTTTCTTTATTTCTTTGTTTGTTTTCCTCATACCGTTTGTTGTGTTTATATACATATTATATTCTATTATTAATATCTACGTATACTACTTAATCGCTCATTTATGTTCAGATCCTATTCAACTTGACTTCTAACGACATAGCAACTTACATTGGACTAGAATAACATCAATTAATGTCTTAGACTTATTAGCACAGTAATGGCTGTTTCACTTCAGCATACTAATAATATCCAACAAACAACTTAATAAAATAATAACTATGGATTTATTTTAAGCTCAAAACGATACGTTTTATCGTATCATAAGCATAAACAAGTCTTATAATCCAGTGCAGGTCGGTGGGATATCCACCTGTACCATGACGTTTAAAGTAAGATTGTTTCATTCTTATTTCCAGAGCGGGTAAGAGATGGCGCTAGACAATCTGTATAGCTCTGTATCTTACCCACACTGAAATAAGAATGAAACAATCTTGCTTTGAACGTCATGGTAACCCCGCTGCACTCACATCGTCGTTGAATTTTGATCGTGGAACATGCCGTCGTCACGATGTTTTCCTTCAACGTTTTAAGAGCAGTGGTGATGAAAAAAATTACACTAAGTAATGCATCTATTTCGTCATCGGTTTGAACCGACGATATATAAATTCATAAGTTAAGGACGTTACCTGGGTCAACTCTACCACTGCTCTGTTACTGCAAGTTGATGAAATTGAAATAAATATTATGATTAGAAAGAACTTTACTGTAGAAATCCCCTTTCATTGGTGCCTCTTTAGAGAGCTTAAAACTAATGGCACATTATAAATGAAACAAACTTCAATTTGAATTAAAAAAATTAACAATGACTGTCAAATGAGATTAGGAAGAACTTTTGAAATAATGCGAAAGAGTAATTTCGTAGGAATAAATCTACGAAATTACTCGAAAAACTAATATATGCCTTTTTTATTATTTCTAATCCCTACAGAACTTTACCCAATCTTTCGCCCAAGGTCATTCAATTAATCGTTAAATGAACTCTAATGAAATACCAAAATAACAAAAATTCTTGGAAAAACCCAATCTATATTGGCGCTTTACAAATATTATCACTATGAATCGGTGACATATCGAATGAAACGTTGGAACGGCGCCATGTCTTCAATAAAATGCAAAAAAAGATATATTTATTTTATTTATAACGCGGTTCACGTAACTAGCGGATCAAATTATAATAAATGTGAGACGCTAAGATCTTGTTAGTCATCATTCATGTACGTCCGTAATTCAAGGACTTGGTCCCGTGGGGTTTTGCAAGCTATTTTAAAATTAGATATCATCCTCAATGCAACATTCTGAAAGGCCGTCTGCTAGCTTTTAATCTTGAATTTGTGTAGCATTTCTCGTTTTTATTCTGGTTAGTCTGTTTTTCTTCTTTTTCGAGTCTTAATAGGCTTGCGGACGGCGAAAAATGAGTAGCTCGCCGTCCGGTCGCCCGGCAACCGTCCAGACTGCGTCCAAGTCGTCAAAGACACGTAGTGTTCGACTCGTGCCTCAAGGAGTTGTCAGCAAAAGTGTGGGGGCCCAGCAGGGTCGAAGTCTTTTGGGGCTTTGGGTTATGCAAAAGAGAACCCCAGGATACTGGAACGAAGGCAAAGAAGTGTATTTTAGTCGGTAAAAGTCAGACGCGCCCTCCCACTCCATCCTATTTTTAATGCAAACTATTTTCAAAGTCTCATCAGATTAATGATCACGATAATTCTGTGGCCCTGGTGAAAAGGGGTATAAGTCCGATTTTGTTAAAAAAGGAGTTAAGTATACCAAAATGATTAGAAAGAAATGCTCTATCGTTTGGTTAAATCGGATCTAAGCTAAATCTAAAAATAAGGAAGTTACTTTATGTAAAAGGGTCCAACTGACACCAAAAATCTACTAAAGTTGGTTTCAAGTGCATTCGTATGCTTCTAAAATGTTTTAATCTGGTTGTAAACACCAACCCAACGTCGACCCAACAACACATACCTAGTGCTTAAAAATGGTTTAGTTAGTAATGATATTATTTATATCCGTTTTCACCAAAATAAAGGGAAATATATTTTTTAGCATTACTTTGGTACTTGGTTATCATAGAAGTCATTCTAAATGCGTATCATTTTTCACTTGTATGAATGAACATTTAACTTATAGAAGAAGGGGTACGACTTATTTTATAACTCCAAGGAATTTATTCTGTGATTGGTATAAGTCATTATTTTAAAAACGAATAACTTTACATAAAAAATAACCCAATAATAATAAGGAACATAAAACATTTACCTATAAAAACATCAATGTATTTCATTAGGTAGCGATTAAAATGTCATACGAGGTCAAACTCGAATTTGAAATCCGTGAAGTGTTTTTAGCGTCTCCTGTAAAGTTGCATTTTTGGACTTAGATCCCTTTTGCACTAGGGCCACAGAATTGGGTTCCTTCATCTCTCCATAACCGGTTTGGTACCAATTTTTGTTACTATGTGGAATTCTCTTGTGTTTCTATTCAGAGGACCGATCACCCGTTCTAATCTCGAAAGGCATCGAGATCGGATTTAGATCGAACAAGACTAGCATTATCGTACACATGCGAGGTGTTCCCCACCTCTTGTATTTTACTCTGCGAATTCATTCGAAGCACTCTGTAAGGCTTACTTTGTTCCGGATCCAATTTCGGAAATAGCCTTCACGGGATGTATAAATATTGAATTTATTCACGAAAGTGCGAATTCACAATTGAGACTAAAATTCCAGCTAAATGAAATAAGGCGCCAAAGGGTGATGGTGGCGTGGTGAGAATAGTTACTACCTGATTATTGTGAACACTATCCATTCGCATCGCTTGGTAACCGGAGTTTCTAAGGTGGGAAATACTGGAATATATTGGATGGTATTTAAATAAGTACAATTGTATGGACGCCATGGTTGCCACAGTGGTTGAGCGGGTAGTTGCAGCGCTGTGTCTCCGGGTTTGAATCCCGCACGGAACAAGCATTTATATTACCTACAGATATTTGTTCTGGGTCCGGGTACCCACGATATAGGAATACTTTCTAGACTGGAGCAAGCGTTTAAGTGTTAGTCCGTAGAAATATTCGAATGTGAAAAAATTGGTATCTCATTATTTATTCACTTACACACATCGTTAGCCTTAGACACATTGTTACTAAACAGATAATGAAACTTAAATTATGTAATAATTAACAATGCAAAGTATGTTAAAACAATTACCGATATACGGAGTAAAGTGGAGCGGCAGAGAAGTTTTGGATACACCAAAACTCCTTACAGCCGCTCTACTTTCACTCGTCGTAAAAAACAAAATACAATACAAAATAAGAACATAATACATACAATTATCCTTCGAAATTTAAAAAGCTGTGAATAAAAAAGAATGTGATGAGTTTGACAGCATAATTTGCAAGTAAGCCCACACTAACAAGCCTAGAGTTATTTATAACAAGAACCTGCACCCCGGTTTGATTGATGACTCACTGAATACAGAAACAGTTGGCATCGAGTCAAGTAAGGTGAAGATCCGTCAGAGGCTATGAAGGAGGAATAAAGTTGTGTTACGTTATGTGACTACTGGAAAACTTATGGTTGTATTCAAAGATAATCGATAAGAATAAAATAAACTTTGTTATATCGAAAAAGTAGGACAACATGTACACGATTATAATTTGTGATATTTTTTTTTTGGCGTGCTAGAATTTTGCAGTTTTTTTTTTTTTAACCGACTTCTAAAAAAAGAGGAGGTTCTCAATTCGGATGTTTGTATTTTTTTTTTATGGTTGTTCGGGCATAACTTCGTTGCTTGCCAACTGATTTGAAAAATTATTTCTTTGTTGGAAAGGATATACTTCCCAAATGGTCCCATAGTCACCAAGTTGGGATCTGATGATGGAATCTTAGCGAAATCGAGGGAACTCCTCAAATATTATAGGCAACTATATAGTGATTTTGATATTTTCATCGAGAACTTAAGTATTTACAGTCAAAAAGTAACATTTGATGAAGTGGAACTGATGAAGAAGACCAGAAATAGTCAACGGAACTTCTTACTCGCATAGATATCACAATGAAGATAGTTATGCGACTATGACAATACAAATAAATGAATGGTTCTGAATAGTTACGTTGAAAATGGTCTCATCGAAGTGATCTCATGATGATGATGGAGCCGGAAGGTAGGCACTGGAACTCCGTAATTAATCAATGTAACCTAGCCGTGTTTGGGCTTATTAGAATTGTATTGAGATGCACTTTGGCTATAAAGTACTATCAAACTGATCTGATGATGGGGCCGGAAGGTGGAAGGTAGACACAGGAACTTCATAATAACACAATGTAACCTAGCAGTGTTTGGGTTAATTAGAATTATCATGAGAAATAGGCACTCTGTTTATAATAGTATCGCAACTAAAAAGTGTGAAATAAAAAACTTTTTACAAAAAAAGAATAACCGACTTCACTAAAAAAAAATACTAAAAGGATCAAAATAACTTTAATTTCGGAAGTCGGTGTTAAATAAGATACAAATAATACCGAGTAATAATATTATGTGGAATATTATTATTACTATTTACTAACTGTTCCAGGTTTGGGTGTCTTGGGTATATAGCCACAAATATTTATTTCGTACTAGCTAACCCGGCAAACTTCGTACCGCCTTATAAAGATAATACCATCTGCTGGCTTAACCAGAACAGCATAATTCATTTTATAATGAGTGCCAAATGAGTGAAGTTACATGACTACAAAACTTTTAATAGTGCTTACTTTACACATTAACCTTTCGAATAATGTAATAATTAGACTCGGAATTTGTATTTGGCCCGGAACTTGAACCAATTAAAATTAAAAACAAATAGCATTAATATTCAGGATAAAAAAATTCAAACAAAAATTTGGTTTAACTCTCGTCTGTTGTACAAAATATCCATGAAGATATCTATTTAGTACACAAGTTCTTTAATGAACATCTAGGACTTACCATTCACTTTCAACAAGTCATTCAAAGCACTCCAATATTCAAAGAGTTCGTATGAAGTACTCGCTTGCTAATTTATCTCTAAGTACTTTTATACAAATCAGAAAAACATTATTAAAAATGAATAACCCAGTTTGCCTGTGTTGAAATCTTCCATAAGAAAATCGAAATAATTTAAGTGTAACAAATTGATAAAGTTATTGTTAGATTTTACGATCATTTTTATTTTGAAGACCAAATGTTTATTTGAGAAATTTTATCCTGAATAAAAGTTTTCCTTTTATGATGTAGGCGAGCACTAAGACAGGATTTTCTAAAATTCGGGGGTCCAAAGTTTGTATAGAGAAAACTACCTTCACGCGAGCGTAGCCGCTGGTACCATACAAAGGTATATCTAGTTGGACATCAATAAAAATCCGTATATCAACAGAATCACTGGGTAAATGTAGTATCAAATTATTACTTATAAAAGTAAAATAATTTTCTGAATATGTATGATATTTTTTGATGCCCTATGAGTTCTTTTTTTACCCGTTTGTACATATTATTATTTTCAATTTGTTTAAATACTTAATAAGTTATAATATTTCATAGTTAAAATATATATCTTGATAAACTGCAAATATAATTTTCATCCATTTATCCATCCACTTTTCATAATTCCCTCATCTTTTTCAATCGCACGGCAAATAATCTTCAGCTGTGACTGCAGTAGATAATGCGCGTCATGTTTTTACTGCATCTGATTAACGTTATTGATGGTTTAGCATTTTAAATTATGATTGTAACTGATATTTATAAAGAAGAGTTTATAAATAGTATTGTATAAATGTACATAAGAAACTTAAATTCTTTTGGGACTTAAGCCTCCTTTATAGGAGAAGGAATGGGCCGTAACCCACCACGTGGGCCCAGGGCGGACTGGTAGATGTCACATGTATTCGAATTTTTGGTTCTAGGACATGCCGGTTTTCTCACGATGTTTTTCTTCACCGTTTTGAGAGCAGTGGTGATGAAATAAATTACACAAAGTAAGACGCTTGGCTAGGATTGAACCCGCAACCTACAACTCGTAAGTCGGTACCGTTACCACTCGGCCGCAAGTGCTCAACTACTACAACACATAATACAAAATACACTCAGGCGTCGAAACACCTTGCCGTCATCCGGAAATGTGCCCAGAACAAGTATTGCCACGATGAATGGCAATGCTAATTCTTTAGGCGAAGAACGAGTCAGTCCTCTGTCATGTAAAGTGTCGATCATTAGTTTAGTAGTTAGGTTATGTAAGTATATGAAATATTCATCTTAATGCGAAAAATTACAGTCCATACTTCTGTAGAATGCGCTTCCTCTTGACATCAGGACGGCCACCAGTTAGTATACATTTAAGGGGAAGTTGCGGCTTTATTTTCTACACAAATAGCGGAGAAGTCTAAAAAAACCCTTAAATTTTTTCTTATATAAATAATATATATATATATATGTATATAAATGTAGGTTTATATTATGTTAAACATTTATGTATGTTTATTTAATATGTACATTTAATCCCTTGCTTTCTTATTAATATTTTTTTTTATTCACCTACCATGTTTTCTCTTCACTACCCTTGGTTGACTGGTAGAAAATGCCTAAGGCATTAAGACCGCCTTTGTACTTTTGTGTTGCATGAAGTTTTAATAAATAAATAAAATTGTTGTAATCAACACTGTTAAACGCCATCTAAAAACTTGGTCTTATTTACATCATGTTGCTAGGTCAAATTTGAACATGAGTTCATGACAAGCATTGTATTTGAATGATTATTTCATATCAATAAAAAACATTCCTCAAAAATTTGTAAGTTCTATACTTCTTTGTTATCTGTTGTGACTTGGTTGACATTTCGCGCTTTTGACATTTTAGAATCGATTGTCATTTTGCACTTTTGATGTTTTGTAATCGATTGTCTTATGGTGCTTTTCACATTTTGCACCTAAACCTACATTGCCAATGCCGTAATTAATGCCATAAATTTGTGTCGATATCACATTTCAATTATTTACAATTTTTACACTATAATTTTTAAGTAAGTAATTTTTATTTTGTGATTAAATATAATAAAACTTAAAAAAACAAAACAATCAAAACTCCTATGTAGTCAACCAAATCATTGCTTACCATCTGTTGAGCACAAATAGCAAAAACGCTAACCTGCCAATAATACAAAAAAAATGACATTGATGAACGCATTTAAAGCTGCCAATAAAATGTCAAAAGTAAAATAATCTTGAAATCACATTAGTAAGAAAATAATAGTAATATACCGATGTCAAGATTAAACCCAGAGGTAAGGAGATGCCAAACCCTACTCACAGTCGCAAAACGTGCATAATAAAAGTAGATAAGATGTAAGCACAGCAAAAAAACAACAGTAAGTCATAAGATGGCATCCAGTCCTTTAAAGTCCTGCTACACCAACATCGTAGAGACACGATAAGACAATATCTATAAAATGGTAATCATATAACTGTATTACGTAGTTTTGCATACAAAGTCTTGCATATTAGTTGGTAGTAGTTAGTATATAAATACCTAATTAAGTAGTAAATATAAGGAAAATAACATAGCAATCCACCAAAAAAATGTAGACCATTTTTTTTTTTGGTGGATTGCTTGATAAATTTTGTAGACACCCGCAGTTTTAATATTGAACACCAATCTATACTTATAATAAATCTGTAGAAGTGAAAATTCTGTATATTGAAAATATTAAAAAAATAAATGGCAGGGGGTGTTACTAGACCGACACCGAAACCAAAAATGTGATTAATTTTTTTTTTCTGTCTGTCTGTCTGTTTGTTCAGGCATCACGCAACGATTAAGATGAAACTTGGTATCTTCTTTAACATCCTGGGCACCACACTGAGTACTTTTTATCTAAGAAAAGTGTGAATAATAATAAACAAACTTAATTTTTCGGTTCGATCCCTAGACGCGATTACTGTACCAAACGTAAATAATAAGTTTGTCGTAGGCTACATCACCCGCAGTGGATTTCACCAAGGGGCGCTGCACACGGCTACGATTTTATCTTAAGATACAATATCGCTTGCCATACAATTCAACTAAAGGACTGTCACACACGATGAAGATAATAAATAATATTTCATATTTTCGTATCTCAAAAAACCTCATAAAACCATTTTCGACTTCTACGCTGACGAAGTCGCGGGTAAAGGCTAGTTTAAAATATTTTTGTTTTCTAAGGGGTTAGTCCTCTTATAGATTTTTACCTGTCCTTGGGTTCCAGGACAACCACATAGTGAATCATCGTGGTTTTTATTATCATAATTTATGTTCTATTAAACTTCAAACCAGTCTTTCTTATATTAATTTCCTACATTATATTGGCGAGTTGAGTCTGGCTTTCCGCCGTTACCTATTTGCACGTTTAACGCTTGCTTTAACAATTAATTTTGTACGATACAGGTGGAGGCGAGTCTTGCTCGCGGCAGCTTTGATAGTAAAGGGAACGCCTTACTCAGCGCACACAGGTTTCATTAACACTACAATGTTACTTTTGATTAGAGTTACATTGTTGTCAAATGTTTTAACAAACATAACGATGCAGTTAATTCTCTTTTGTTTTTTAGGGACCACCCTTCGACAGTTTATGGATATGAGACCGCTGGTCGAAAGTGCTGGAACGATTAGATGCAACTTTTTATCATAATCGTATAGATTTGGTTTTAAAAGTGTTGATATCACTGGACTTAATTTCAATTTTTATAGCAACATTTTGATGTGACATTTATTTAAATTGAACAAAAAATTATCTAAAAGATTTAACTTAGAACTATTTAAATTATCATTATGATAATTTATATCGTTTTTAAGTTTTGTGATCTGCTGATTTCGAAGTAAAGATATTATGTTATTGGAATCAGCTTGATACTAATATGCAGGAATTAAATTACTATTTATAACATATCGTACTATATTTATATAACTTGTTTAATTTATACACGCGTGCTCTGTTACTAAACCCATTTATTTATTAGTTTCCATCACTTTATCATTCACACAGACAAGCGGCATCAGTAAAGTGTTGCAATACTTTATAAAGATTCATGATTTTGAGAACGGTAACAAATTATGTTCTTGTAACTAATACTTGATCAATATCCTGGTTTTGGGATGATTCAAATTTTTTTTTTACTATCATGTGATGTAATATTTAGGTATTTTACTGCTCTTAAATACTTCACAGTAAAATCCTCGCCAAAATGGTAAAATCAAAAACCATTATTCAAACGACACTTAGATTTGTCTACATCGAAGACGCCCAAGATATATTGGAAACGGTTCCAGTTCAAACGGTTAGGAAGAGTTACTAAGGTGTTCGAGCTCGAAATCTAGGAACGCGAACAATGACAATGACCCCTCGAAAAAGTACACGAGAAAATAAAGTTTAAACGAAACTGATTCTTAGGGATATGGGAATAGAAGTGATGTTGCTATTTATAAGAGTAAAATAAATGTTTGTATTGCTCTCAACGCTGTAAAAGATTGATAGACTAGCCCGTGAATGAACTTAGCAAATATTACACTACTGATATTATTTAGCAAGAGATTTTGTAAGAAATGGTTGTATATTACTTTCATGTCGACAGAGGCTACATATTCTTTGAAATTTTCATTATCTATTGGCATTTTACGTTTGTTCTAGTTAATAGATTGATTACCAACTTCTTCGAAGTATCTGCTGTATTCCGAATGGAAGTGTGCCAAAATTATAGCGTCACCACTTTTGTAATAACTTTTTATGTTTTGTTGTTTGTAATCTTTGAACTGATTATTTTGATTTAAATATATATTTAGTTTTTGTTTTTAAGATTAAAAACGATTTTAAATCTTTGAACTTTACTTTTTTTCAATTTTAAAAATCGTTTTTTCGTTCTAATAGTAAAGTTACAGTTGGTGCAGTTTTGGAAAACCATAGACAAACTTTTTTTAACATTTAAGTCATTTTGATGCATCTGTGTCTCTAGTATCCCAAGCACTATAATTGTTTTTTTATTCACTAAATGTCATTTTTAATCAAAAATTAATTTGCTGATATCTGATTTCACCATGTCAGCAACATCACTAAAGGTTGTTGTTTAAAAAAATAGCAAACTGTAAATTACATATTCCATTTCTAAGTAATTTCAAGGAACCAACATCTCATTTTACTCATTGTTATTACAACAAACATGTTTTGAAATCCTGTAGATATTTACTTACAAGCTTCCTCCTTACTCCTCCCATATACTGTGATAATGAGATAAGACATGATTCACACACGCTACAGACTCACTTGTATATATTTATATATATATATATATATACACGTATGGGTATATTAACATTATACTGCATTACTTCTGAGTTTAAACAACGTGACGTTGAACTTTAATTTAATTTATTACCAGTTGAGAATAGCAAGAACAGAATATGTATACAAATAACAAAAATCTGTTTTATCATACGCATACATTTAGAGAATCTCATATCGCTTACTAAAGTCTATTGTCATACCGGCTAGCTTCTAAATGTTACTCACGATTTTCGCATAATAAGATGAACGAAAAACGAACGGAATTTAAAGATTAAGATTATGTAGCGATACAGGAGCTAGCCTTTGAAAACACGCAAAAAATTTGACAGTCAACGTATCCAGTTAATAGCCTAAAAGACTTGTCTATAGTAAAAAATGTGAAGTATTTGTCCAATTAGACCAGTTTGGTTGAAAACAGTTGAAAGACAATAGTGAAGCATCTAAATAGGTAAAGTGCGGTTTAAAAAACTTATCATGTCCGTCAGTGCAATGCTGGACACTGATAATGGTGATGTGCACCATCGTCGCTATGGACCACATCATCACTTATCATTAGATACATCACTCGGAATCTCACACCGAACACGGGAAAAAACATATAAGTTTTATTTGAAACAAGATGTGCAACATGTAAGCCCTATACTCTTAAACGATTAAGTCCATCACTTATAACAGGTTCCACATCATTACTATCAACCGCATGTTCTATCTATTTGATACTAACCATATCAGTATGTGGAAATCTAACACCATTTAACGATAATGATTTAATAAATCAATGTCTGTTGCTGTTCCTGTATATTACCGACCTGTTTTAGTCAATATTGTTTTTTTTTGTGTCTTTAATATAATATAATTTTGTCACAGTCTTTGATTTGATATCTTTGATATTTGTTTACTGTTTACTGGTAATTGGTCGGAGAGAAAACCAAATACCTGGAAGATTGGAAACCAATTGGGGTGAAAAATAACTTTCCATTAATTTTTAGATTTAAAATAAATTTCACAAGAGGGTCTTGTAGCACTAGACAGTATATACAAAAACATGACAATAACGAGATAGAAACCAAGGTGAAGTTTTAGCATTTGTCAACGTTAACGTATAGTATGAGTAATAATGTCAGGCAATTAATCAGATAAGTAATATTTTCGTAGTAATAATATTTAGGACGGAGTTGCCATTTAGAGTCATTGAACTGCGATTATCGTGACTGATAATGGTGATATTGCTACTCGGAATATTTGTCGTTGATGAATTTGGTCTTTGATTTCTATTTTGCTGTTGCGCTATTTTTTTTGGCATTTTTCTGGAACAATCTCGTTTATTTCTTCTCGTCGTATGAGATTGAGGAATAATTTTGCTGTATTCGTTTGTTCAAAACCTGTTTAATTATATCTTACTTTTTGTTAGGCTTGTATATGATATGAACTATGGTGCTTGATGTTAATCAATGATGATACCCATTTCTTTGTAAAAAATTGGTTTCTAATTAAGACCCATTTTTGGGTGCAACATCATCAAATAGTTTCACTTAGTTTGGGTGGAACACTAGGGAGTGTCAACTTAGATTGTCAAAAACACCCGTTTTCTATTAGTTGCCCTTTGCGCTGCCAGGGTCGCGGTAAATTTATTTATTTTATTTCCGTCACGTATTATCACCACCTTCAATTATTTGTTAAGATATGTATCTTCGAACATACATTTAACCGTTCCTTGAAAGTGGTCAGAACTCAGCAGTATCCATTTAAGGGATAAGAGACTTGATTCGAGTTCCCGGAATTTGCATAAAACAACAGTACTGGGTTCTCACATGTTTTTGTAATAGCCGAAACAGAACCCGTTCGGAGAGTTTCTGAGGCCAATCGGTTTCTCTTAAATACACGACGTATGCTTTTCTTTGAGCTTTATGTTTGTCGGTGTTTCTCACATGATTTATGTACCTGTTGTTTTTGGATTCACGTTTTAATATTAAAAGAAACCTACCTTTTGACTTTTTTTTAGGTTAGAAATCATTCAATGATTTCTCTCGCTCCGACTCGTGTCCGACTTTTACTGGCTAAAACCTACTCCTATGTTCCTTCTTTGCGTTGCGTTCCAGGACCCTGGGTTTTCCTTTTAGAAGCGAACCCATGGTCATGCTTCGACCTTGCTGGGTCCCTACGGTTTTGCTGACATCTTCTTGAGACGCGCGTGGAGTTTCTTAAGACAGTTATCGGACGGCCAGCTACTCATCGCTCGCCGTCCGCAAGCCCACGCCTACAGTGTCTCAAGTCTGGGATCACGCCGGCTAGGCCTACCTTTTGACTTCTGTTTTAAAATAATAGTTGCCAAGTAAAAGTTAACCGGTTGGGTTGCAATTATTTCTGGATTCTAAATGGAGGCGGTTATTATCAATTGTATGTTCCCTCCCTGACAGCTATAATGACTCCTATGGGAGCAATTGCGTATCCACAATGACCTATGCTTGACACAGTTCAACGTATAGCTACTAAAAGATTCGGAATTCAATGTACTGCTAGAAGTTATTTTAGATCAATTATTGAGGTTAACCAATATTGACATTGTGATTGGTAAGTATTTGCTGATCGGTCAGTGCCATAATTTGTTCGTTTTGGACTGTCATCTGTGTATCTTTGGCAATTGAGCTTGAAATAAGACCATCATATTAATTATAGTACTACAGAAGAACCAAGGTTATCGACATTGCCCGTGAGCAGGGCATTTTGCTCGCTGAATAGATGGTGAGTGGGGTCGAAAGGTGCTGAAGTTGCGACAGCGTACCTGAAGACACAGCGTTGGAAAAGCACCCACAAGGTAGACCGATGACCTGCTGAGGAATGAGGGAATCCAATAGATGAAATACAGAACCGATCGTTGACTTGACGGAGGCATATGTTCAGCAGTAGTCTTATTTTGGTTAAAAATATGATAAAGATGACTAGTTAGTACCTACTTATCTTAGTGTCAACATTTGTTGTAATGATGTTTGTTCTCGGCTCTATTCTAACATTCAGCAATTGTCCATAGCCCATACGCTAGAGCGGGTTCGAGCGTTGGGATAATTTGCAGATCTTATGAACTTGAGTTGGTATACAACTAATAATGCCTAATTGATAATGTAAGTAATAAAACTTAATAATGCAAAGTAAACGAAAGAATTGATGTTTATAAAGAAATAAAAAGAGGATTACTGTAATTAACGTGGATAATATACTGGGATCGAAAGCCTAGCCAGAGAGCGAGAGAGAGTGAGCTACAAGTTCCACTGATTATAAAGACAAAAAAAGTTGTCAAACATGACGGCGTCATTTACTAACTAACAAGAATTACTGAGTCATTCGTGGCTCCGTAGGCGCGGGCTTGCGGACGGCGAGCAATGGGTAGCTCTCCGTCCGACCGTCCGGTAACCGTCCGGACCGAGCCCAAGTCGTCGACGGTGCGTACTGTTTCACGCGCGCCTCAAAGAGATGTCAGCAAACCGTAGGGGCCCGGCAGGGTCGAAGCCTACTGGGGCCAAGGGTCTGATTCTGAAAGAAAGACTCAGCCCTGGTACGAAAGGCAACGAAGGAACAGGAGTGGGTTTTTGGTCAGTAAAAGTCTGACACTATCTCCCGCTCCGCCCAAGAGCGGGAATGTAATAAGATGATTTTTCCACCGAAAAAAAAAGACATTCGTGGCTAAGCAATATATGTCGAGGTTTATGGTTTATGGATGGGACCATCTTAAAGCATCAAATTTCTCCATGCTTCAGAAAACACATTAAGCCGTTGCTTGTGGCTGTAATTTTGTAGGTAGATTTTAGCAGTCGTAGCTGGTAGCGATAAGCCAGAAAATCTAACGCCAGCCTTGCTAATGGGGTATAGGCCTAATTGGTTTGTGAAGGTCACATAAGCTGTCGCTCTATATAAAATATAATGTCCTCAGGTACAGTCGGTCAGACTGGAAACCGACTTGAAAGAATTATCTAGTAAAGTTAAATATATAGCAGTATATTTAGAAATATGGCTGATGACATCGGCTGATGAGAAATCGATTGACAACCACTGACGAAACCCAACTATTTGGCGCAGCCGTGAGACACACAATGTTAGTTTTCGTTTTCTTTTTTTTAAAGTAATATTTCAAATTAACATATGTGTACCAAACGACTACGTGCCAATTAAAATATTTTCTTTCTTTCTTTCTTTATTAAACCTTATACTTTGTTTTTTTTTTTCTCGTAGCCTGTTTTCATTATTGTCTTCTGTTTTTCGTTTTATGTCACAATTGTAGAAAAAACTTGTGTTTACCCGTAATTAGAATGTATATTAGAACTGTACCTATGATTTGTTTTTATGTGTTTATATATGTGCTGTGGGTGAACCTAAAGAAATAAATAAAATAAAAGCCTAACTAAACGTTGACAATTTAATACGCACATTGAAAACCAGTCATGCTGATGAAAAGGAGGTCAATAGGTAATAACATACTATAACTGATTATTTAAACACCGATTACAGTGTGATTAGCATGTTTCTGAGGTAATTGCACTGAAGTAACCTGATTCCCGCAGCCATTTTCAACTATCTGCTTCCGTACGTAGATAAGTGTTTTCCTATCTATTTTGATAGTCAGATATACTTTATAGCATTTTTTTTTATAATAAACCTACCTTAATACTTTTTTGGTGACATTTTATATAGGTTCTCATGAAAATATATTTCAGATATTAGTTTCTCAGTAAAACCCTTGTTGGTGAATTGTAAAAGCCGTCCCGAAAGATGTTGTCCTGTCCAAAAGAAATTGTGAATTCGATTGCAGCGCCACTTACCAAATTCAATTGTATTTACAGACCATCCAGGGACCTACACAAATGTCACCCAAATCGAATCGATTGGAAGAGTTTGGTGACAAACAGATGTACAGAAGAATTATATATATGTTACAGTCAAAACTCTTAACCAGTCAAAAGTACTATTAACTAGCAAAATCAGTCAAAAGTGCTTTTGACTGTATGCTTTAGTCAATAATACTTTTGACTAAAATAACAGGTAAAAGTACTTTTGCCCAATGGAACTCGTTAAAAGTATTTTTGACTAAGTGATTACGTCAAAAGTGGTTGTTAATAGTGACTTTGACTGATGTTTTATTGCAGTTAAAACTACTTTTGACGAAGAGCGTCAGTCAAAAGTACTTTTAACCTAAAATTTGCAGTCAAAAGCACCAATAACCAATGATTTTCAGTCAAAACCACTTTTGACCAACCTGTTCAGTCAAAAGTACTTTTGACTGATTTTGCTAGTCAATAGTACTTTTGACTGGTTAAGAGTTTTGACTGCAACATATATAAATACTACGTACAGTAGTGATACACAAACAAACTTAATGTTGCATTAAATTCGCTTGTGTATCACTCTATCATTTTGTACCAGTCAACCTTTAGATTAAAACAAAACTACACTGTAGCATATAGTCAACTTTCTAAATGATAATGGAGATGATAGTAAAGGTATAAATGATACTAATATCAATTTCTCAGGTCTAATAGCAAGCGTTTGTCCCGGATATCATTTGTTTATCTTTGACAGTTCTAACAGGTAGATAGAAGCTCGTAAATCGACAACTAATATTACCAGGGGTTATAGTGTTACACTGCAACTGATTTGTATAGATAGGTAGTCGCTCTTTGCAATATACTGGTATCTACTCGTACATAACTGGAAGGCAAAATCAATACAGAGAAAAAGCTTCGCAGATGATTTGAATTCAGAAGGTAACTGATAAAAATTATAACTCATGTGGAAGGTTATCATGAAAGAAGAAGTTTGTTTACTGATAAAGTTGATATTGTTAATATTACAATAGCATATTTAGCTAGAAGAGGGAATGGGCCGTAATACGCCACGAGGGCCCATTGTGGATTGGTAGAATCTATAAATTTATCATAAATTTTTCAGTTTTTTTTTTTTCATCAATTTTTTTTTTTTCATAATTTATAAATTTTTCAGGTTCTAGAACATTCCGGTTTTCTCACGATGTTTTTTTTCACTGTTTTGAGAGAAGTGTTGATGAAAGAACTTGCAAAAAGTAAAGCGCCTAATAAAACCGTGTATAAACCCGTGGCGGACAATTCGTAATTTGGGATCATTATCAGTAATCATCCACTACTTTACCAGCTACGTTACAGAGTCAGATAATCTCCGCGTTCAGAATCCCATCAAAATCACTATAAGCGCGTCAGAGGCTATTTCGATTGGATGCTAACAGTGATTTCGACGTAAGCTGGAACGTGGGGTAAGTTTATAGGTAGGTAACAATTAAAAGCTTGAGAACCAAGCTCGAGTCGTCGAACCGTAGGAGAGGAGTAAGGTCGAAACCTACTACTACTACATGGGTTGTGCGAAAGAGAACCCCGTGGCTCTGAAACGGAGGCAAAGAAGGAACAGGAGTGGGTTTTAGTCATTAAAAGTCTGACACGCCCTCTGGCTCCCCCCAAGAGCGGGAGAAGTCATTGCCACCTAAAATAACACAAGATTAAACAGAAACTCAATGGAGTCCAGATAGCGAATACAAAAACAGTAAAATAAAGCCATCAAAGGCGTTGTACGACAAACTACAACATTGTAGTCTAACTGTTCTCCGCGGTGTGTTTATGGGAGTCTAATTGACAACACACGCACCTCTTACTGTTGTACGATTATCACGTAGAAAGACTGGTTTTTACGACCTCTAAAGACAGTCTTATCTCTAAGCAGATTTGGGATTTGAAGAAAGTTGAAAGTTCTTATACGCGACATTCGTATTCGGCAACTTAATAATAATATTTGTTGGAAATATTAAATAATATAAACAAATGCTTGACTGTGATCCCACCTGATGGTAAGCAGAGATGCGATCATTGATGGTGAGGTGCAATAGTTTATTAAGAGCCTATTCACTCTAGTCTTGAAGACACCTAAATTATAGTTGGACGGGAAGACCGCAGCAGGCAAATTGTTCCAGTCCTTCGATGTACGCGGTTTAAACGACGAAGCGAAACGCTTAGTTCGGACCATTGAAGTTTCAACAACGTAAGGGTGGATACTCGCCGTACGTCGGGTTGTCCGAAGGTAGAAAGGAGATGGCGGAATCAAGTCATGCAATTCCCGCGGACACTTCCCAAAATGTAACCTTTAAAATACCGATAGACTGGCTACTCTGCGTCTGTGCTCGAGGCTTCGAAGATTAGTTGAAAGGACACTAAAAAGAGGTTTATTCAAATACCTTATTTTACTTCGAAAGGAGTATAGACAAGGTTCAAGCTTCAAATTTATCAACCAGTGTTCTATGAGAAAAAAAAAGCCTACCTTTGCTGCATTTTATAGTATTGGATAACTAAGAAATCTTATTGGTAAAATTGTACCCAGCTCTTTTGCATAGTATTTGTAGGGCGTCGGTCCTTACAAGCAACTGGTTAAAGGTGCCAGTGGGCGTGATATAGTGGACATTGGAGTACTTAAACTATTGTTATCTTAAACTTGCCAAGCACTGAATTTATGCTAGATTGGATTCCAGTTAGCTTTGACTCAACTGGTTTCAATTTAAATTATCGTTAGTTGAAAATAGGAAGGAGCATGATATCAAAGTAAATAAAAATGGACAGTGTGTTTTATCTATCTACGAGAGATAAACATTTCAAATCCAGTGAGTTAATTTTGCAAGTCTTTGATTGACTTGTAAGTTACACAAATGTTTTTTTTTATATATACTTCAATGACTTTTCAAATATACTTTACTAAAACATAGTCGCTTTTTGGATCTGTATGTTTATTAATTACCTTTTTACCATTTCCCCGCAATGGATATTGAAGCAATTTTCACAAATAAAAGAAGAAATAAACGAAGTACGTTTATGAATATAATATACACCAGTGCAAAGCAAAGTGGGTCACTAGTGAAATATTAATGAGTTCAAAAAAAAGTGTAACAGTGTGGTGGCACTTTGGCTACAAAGTTCACAATATACTTTTCTTTAAAAATTACACTGTGTTACTTCTTCACGCTCAAACAGCTTAACAGATTTCAATGAAACTTGATACATGGATAGAACGTGTTTTAGAGTAGCATTTGGAATAGTTTTTATCTCAGGAGTATGTTCCTTTGGGAAAATTTTCTTTCTGACGCGGGCGAAACCACTGACAACAACTAGTGTTTTATAATTCCTTATCAGACGTAGTATAAAATATAACAAAGTTTGTCAAAAATGAATCTTACCTCCCATATCGCCATTTCAATTTTCTTTAAAGTTTGCATTGGCATCAGAAGCCAGACTTTAGTCACGTTTCATACAGGTAACATTCATAGGTGTCAACATGAGAGATATTGGAAATGTTCGATGATACGCGAAAAACTAGTTGCGGGACACATTGAAAAAAAGAGGAGCCAACTGAGAAAATAGTAAAGTGCCTTTAGGGTAAATGAATGGGAACGTAAACATTATCGTTTCCTTATCTATCCTTCATATAATATATAAGTCCAGTCCTTGAACTCGACTCTACCTCGATTCATCAAATTTACAATAGCATCAACATATGTCATTCGGCTTGATTCAGAATATTCAATTCCTATTTTCAACGGATCTATAACGTCCAATTTCTATTTCCAATAGTTTCAAATTTCATATTTTCCAATATTCCAAGAGTTTCAATCTTTCCATTTCCAAGAATTTCCTAAAATACCTGATTCTTAGAATATTATATCCAGGCGGGAGGACTCCAACTTGTCTAAAGTGTGATTTAATTGCCTGTCATATTATATCATAAAATGAAGCAACAATAACATTTGTTGCTTCAACATTTGTATCACATAGATGGAACTTTAGTATCATTTTAACACAATCACACGAAGCAGTGACTATTTTAATGTGGGAGCATAATTCCAGGGGTAGAATATTTTCAGCTGAATCTTGTTTAGATAGGATTATTTCACACGGTCTCATACTAATAATTTCATCAGGTCCTCTATATTGTGCAAGAATGTCTCTGGCAGTAAACTCCGGGCATCCCATATGGTGGATACTAAAACTAAATCGGCAACCCAAATTTCTGTGACACAAATGTTATTAATGTTAACCATCCGTGATTCTCGTCCAGTGATACAGTCGATTATTTAAACATAAGGCTTAAAATAGGCCGTAATAATAAACAGTAATAAGAAAAAGATCATATTATAATTTACTAGCAACCCGCCCCAGTTTCGCACGGGTGCAACGCTGATACTAAATATACTACAGTATGTCTTTATATACAACGTTAACAGTTTTTTTTTTTGTCATTGGACAACAAAAACATGTTTTTATAGGCACGCGCCGCCGGTCCTACGGCCGGTACTACCGCAACCGCTATGTTTCTGCGTCTGAAATCTGTAATATCTTCAAAAATATTCATTTAAATTACATGCTGTAAAGGGCCATTTTGATTTATATTAAATGAACAATGTATTAAAGGTACTTAATTGGATAAGGATGAATGCTGTATTGCTTAAAATCGCTTCGTAAAAAAGCCATTATTTCTTGAGAGTAAAGAATAAAAAAATGAAAACCGTCCAAGAGCGTGTCGAGCCACGCTCAGTGTAGGGTTCCGTAGTTTCCCGTCCGTCACAATAAGTATCCCCACATAAGATTTAATGATCGACAGACAACGAGCAAGAACAAATACCACCAATGCCAACGAGAGACAAACCGAACAATTCGACAATATAATAGCTCATACCCGTCCTGATCCCATCAACTCAGGAAAAATCTCAACAGCGTGAAGTAGCCCAAAGTACAGCGCAATCTCTCGGGAAATTGGGTTACTAATTTATAAAAACTGGACAGTTTATGTATGTTGGGTTTTCGTTGGTAATTTTGGATTCCGTGAACCGATTTTAATCAAAAAAAAAAAATTTGAAAGGAGTTACGTTCAGAACAATAAAATATGTAAACTAAGTTAAAAAAATGCTTGCATATACGGTTAAATTACAAACTTAGTTCAGAAATTATTTTGCCCATCTTTTCAAAAACTGTTCAACCCATCAAGTTCAAATTATTTTCCTAGAAAGTCTAAATAAAGTTTAACTTTTGAGTTTTTTTTTCATATTTTCTAAACGTATACTTCAAAAGTTAAAGAACGCACGCTTTTTTTACTTTTGTAGCGATCATTTCTGAAAATATTAATATTATCAAAAAATAATTTTAGTAAACCTCTATTCATTGTGTATTATAAAAATAAACCTTTCCCTTGATTCAATCCATTTATTAAAGGAAGGAAGCGACTTTGTTTTTATGCTATGTAGTGATTATAAGAGTATATAATATGTTGAAAATCAAAGCAGTCCGAAATTGAAATCGACGGAAAATAATAAGAAATAGAAAAGTCACATTATATCGTTTTATTTGTGATCATATATATCTGAACTAAAAGTCATAAAGTTTAAAAAAAATATAGATATTACTAGTGCCTAATTAGTTGGTTTTTCGTCTTTTCGGGTTGAGAGGTCAGATAAAATTGAATGACGATATACGCTCAGCTAGCAATATATTGGCACATCTACATTTTTCTTAGTTTACAGAAACTAGTATTAAACATTGTACAAATCTCTAAAATGTAGTTCTGAGTTCATTTTATATCATTGTTAATATAAATTGGGAAGTTGACTAATAGTATAGACCATAATAGATATAATTAAGGATATAAATAATCCACTTTTAGACACTTTGGCTGTTAAAACTCAATTTCGCATTTATTGTAGATGTGCCAATATTTTACTAAGTGAGCAATTATAATGAAAACAATACGAGTACACTTTAAATTACTTTATCACGATATTCATTTCTTGTTTTGTAAAGTTCTGGTTCAATAATAAACAAACATCAGTGAAGTTTTTTATGAAGAAAAATTATGTTGATATCATTATGAACATTATTTATTTTCCTTATAGATAAGGGATGATTCTTTTGGGCAATTATTTAAATATTATTAATAGGTTTATTTTGATTGGATCTATTTCACCTAAGCGATGTTGTGGTCGACAAAGTTTGAGTTAAGTTCCTTATAGACAAGCGTGCTGCTTGTCAAGAAGGAACCTAACTCTTACTCTAAATTATTTATTTCACATAGGCCTATATGGGTACTTATAAAACGTCAGAAGCTCTTAACTATATGATCCCTAAATAAGTATTTTTAAAAATTATGTCCTACAAATTTTTCCAGCATTATTTTGCTCTTAAATCCATCGCTTCGAATACAGTTTTCCTTTTATTTATATATCACCAATTTTCCTTACATTCTCGTTTATATTATTATTTCGAAATATTTTCTACTGAATATTTTTATTATATAGTTTCTTGTTTTGTAAATATCAATGATTGTAAGCTAGTGAATAAAGCACACGTGATAGTATGTTTCATTTTTTAAACATTAACATTTTATGCTAAATTTAAAATACATTTATCCAAAATATTGGTTACTTAATTGATGATACTGAGTTTTAAAGAGATACCTAAAGTAGGGACCCAAGTCAGTAGTCATCTTAAACCATCCTAGTAATTAAACAAACACTAAAACGTATGACGTCATAAAGTCCAACATCCACGTCTGAAGGAACAATTTAATACAAAACAAACGACAAATTTTATTCAGCACCCAGACACATAATACTTAAATGTGGATTTTACGAGCCTACCAAGTCAGGAAAGGCGATTTAAAAACGGTAAAGACTTACGGGTTTTCGTTTACGTCCTTTAAAATTTTCTCAACGAGCAGGGGCTAAGGGTAATAAAAAATCTGCTGAAATTGCCCATTTTGGGACTAAAAGAACTTGCTTAAGGGTACTTGTTAACGGCTTTGATTTTTAAAATACATTAGCTGACAAAGGTGAAGATTGCCGAATCAAAGAATTTATGAATTGACATTGATGACTGACGTAAGATATCAAGGAAATCAGGAATGACGTCAGACAGTATAAATACGACTGGAAAATAAAAAAAGAATGATATTCTTGGCTTGGTTGCGTCTTACTGTCAATTGTAAATTCTAATATTAATAATAAAATAGTTCGTTCTTCGTCAGAATTTTTATTAAATTCTCTTGATGATTTAATATTTTTCATATTATTTATTAGTTTATAATTTTAGCATATATATGTGTTTTATTATTATAAATAACTTATTTTTTATTTTATTCTTTCTGTTTGAAGTATCTGTTATTTGTTTATTGTGCAAACCTACTACAGTTTCGTCTTTTTTAACCAAAAGGTTGACTGGTAGAAAATGCCTTGTTGCATTAAGTCCACCTATGTACCACTACTGTACATGAAGTTTAAATAAATAATTAAATAAAATTACACATAATTGCCAGCCTGCTGTATTATATTTTATCTCGACGCATCTGTGTTAGGTTTTAGGTAGGTCCTGCTTAATTCTTCGAAAGTTTTTTTTTTGGAATATAAATGTTTGTTGCCTCCACATTTCTATTCATTGGGGCGTAGCTCATGTGATATCGAAAGGAGACCGCATGAGTTAGGTTAACGAACTGGCATGTAAAATATACTTTTAAGGATTTTTGTGTTCTACTCTCGGCTATCAAATTCCCCGACTGCACATTTATGTAAATGACGCGACTCTCAGAGACTATTATTACACAAGGAAAGCGACATAACTAAATAATTTTGCCAGAAAGAGGACAACTCCTCTTAACTTACCGTAAGTTATTTAAAAACGATAATTTTCCTCCGTAAGTGCATCACATCAATCAGAATTTACCTACAGAAGACGAAAATCGGGCTTGCGGACGGCGAGCAATGAGTAGTCCGCCGTTCGACCGTCCCGTAACCGTCCGGACCGAACCCAAGTCGTCGACGGCGCGTATTATTCCACGCGCGCCTCAGGAAGATGTTAGCAAATCGTAGGAGCCCAGCAGGGTCGATGCTTACCGGGGCCATGGGTAGTGTGAAAACGAAACCCGGGGCCCTGGGACGAAGACAACGAAGGAACAGGAGTTGGTTTTTAGTCAGTAAAAGTCTGACACTATCTCCCGCACCGCCCAAGAGCGAAGTTTGTCATTAGATGATTTTCCCACTTAAAAATAAAACACATCAGACAAAATTATTTTACAAGTTCAACGAACTTTAGTGCTGTAAGTCCGGCTTAACTGTAAGCCTTCTGTTGCATCATCTCTCGTAACTTCAGAAATTCAGGAGATTTTAATATAACACTAACATATTAAGCTTTAACATCCTATACATTGGTGATGACCGTATAGTTTAAAGCAAGTAAAAAAACTGAGCAAGTGCGAGTCGGACTCGCGCACTGAGGGTTTCGTACAAACTTGAAAGCTGTTTACGATTTATGATGTATTAAAAAAAACTACTTAGAAGTTTGTAATGTACATGATATATTTTTTTCAGTTTTATCATTCTCTTATTTTAGAAGTTACAGGGGGGGGACACACATTTTACCACTTTAGAAGTTTCTCTCGCGCAAACTATTCAGTATAGAAAAAAAATATTAAAAACCTCAATGTTATTTTTGAAAACCTATCCATAGATACCCCACAGGTATGGGCTTGATAAAAAAAAAATAAGTTTCAGTTCTAAGTATGGGGAACCCCCAAAATGTATTGGTTTTTTTTTCTATTTTTGTGTGAAAATCTTTATGCGGTTCACAGTACATTTTCTTACCAAGTTTCAATAGCATGGTTCTTATAGTTTCGGAAAAAAGTTGCTGTAACATATGGACGCACAGACATGATGAATCCATAAGGGTTCCGTTTTTTGCCATTTGGCTACGGAACCCTAAAAATGTATTGTCGCCCATAGTCACGCTACGGGCGGCAATATATATGTTTTTCAATAATAATAAGTTTGCGTTTGACCTCTATCTCACCAGATGGTAAGCGATGATGTGGTTGACAATAGAGTTCGTTTACCTAGAAGTAACCTATTCACTGTTGACTTAAATCAAATTTAAATAATAATAATATAGATTGACTGGTAGAGAATGCTTTGTTGCATTAAGTCTGCCTATGTACCACTACTGTACATGAAGTTTAAATAAATAATTATTAGTAGTATTCAAACCGCAATAAATGCTCTGAGTGAGTTCCAACACTGTCATAGCAATCTGGTCACTTGTCATCAGTTAACAAGGTTGACGGTAATAAAATCACTGACACACTTGGTATAAAGTGTTCGCTATACCGAAGAAAGGACGACATTATTTGCACCACTAGACAAAACTCTAGCAGTACATACAATAATTTTGATGTAGCGTCTCGGTACACCGTGGGATGACTCTTCCCGCACTGGGTAGAGTGAAAAGGAGTGTCAGATTTTTTAACGTCAAAAACCCACCTGCTTTCCTTCAGCTGCCCTTTTTATTTCAGGGCCGCTTTGACACTTCCGAATAATCCCGCAAACTGTTTGGCGTGGGCGATCGCACAAAATTTGGCAAGTAGCGTGAAAATTATGTGTCAGGGCTTAAAACAAGAAATTTGGCGTCACCGTATCATTGTTTTGCTTCTGTGTTTTTTATTAATGCTTGAACTGGTTTTGGGGATTATAGAATAGGTTATGTCATGCGTTTAAATATAGATACACACGGAGTTTTATAGAATCATAAGCTAAATCTACACTTGTAAAGGAGACAATTTTTTTTGTTTGGGGAATAGGCCCACCACAAATGGTGGCGTATATCAATGAAAAGCACGTTATTTTATTCCTTATAATCTCTAGATTACAGTGGTAATATCAGCAAAACTGTATCTAACCGGAATACTGTGACATACGATCGTCAAAACATGACTCCTAAAATCTCACAAGAGCGATTGTCTAATGAGTGGATAGGTCTCCTTGGTATTTTAAGTTAAAATAGTGCACTGTTCAATAATATATAGTATAAAACAAAGTCATGTCTATACTACGTGACAGATTTTGATGTGATTTACACGATTTGATAGACTTATTCATGAAAATGGATTAGATGTATTAATTTCGAAATAGCGCGGCTTTTGCCAGCCATTGACTGTAGATCTAAAATAATGTGATGTATTACTTAACAACCAGCTTATTAGATGTATAAGCTAGTTGTGCAAGGAGAAAAAAAAAACACATTATAGGTACGTCACAAGAAGTATTTATTTCTGTTCATCATCATCATTTTCAAAGTCATCTCTTAAAAGCAGTATTTGATCTGAAAAAGATGCAGGTGGCTCAACCACACTATACACATCACATGTGCACAGCAGCCAACAGTGCGTCTGCCCACTAAACAATTACAACAGTATCCAGCAAGAGCAGCTCTCGTGTTAGTAATTGATGGGGTGCTATCAACTAATGTATAAATATAATAAGCTTTCCTACTAAAAAGGTAGAATACAATCAAGGCACACAAGTGCCTTGATTGTATTCTACCTTTTTTTTCCGGTGGGAAAATCATCTTATGACATCCCCCGCTCTTGAGCGGGGCGGAAGATAGTGTCAGACTTTTACTGACTAAAAACCTGTTCCTTTGTTGCCTTTCGTACCAGGGCCGAGTCTTCCTTTCAGAATCAGACCCTTGGCCTTAGTAGGCTTCGACCCTGCTGGGCCCCTACAGTTGCTGATATCTCCTTAAGGCGCGCGTGGAAAAATACGCGCCGTCGATAACTTGGGCTCGGTCCGGACGGTTACCGAACGGTCGGACGGCGAGCCACCCATTGCTCGCCGTCCGCAAGCCCGCGCCTACGGTGGCCGGTAATCGGAATCGGAGTCCCGGCGGCGATTGGGGCGTGAGGACCGTTGCCTCACGCGATCAGCCTCCTCATCCTCACTCATGGCCATGCTCAGGACCATGGCCTGTACCAAGGCGCGGCGCGAGAGATTGCCGCCGCCGATTGCCCCCACGAGGATACGGCGATGCTCTGCCCAAGCGGGGCACACCTCTACTGTGTGCTAAACCGTGTCCTCCGGGCGGTCTACGCAATGGTGACACCCGGATGTTTCTTCCGCACGAATCCGTTGCAGGAACCTCCCGAACTTACCATGTCCGGTGAGGACCTGCGTCATGCGGAAGGTAAGGACGCCGTGTTGCCTTTCTAGCTACTCAAAGAGGGGATTTACCGCCATGATTATGGCGTGCCCAGATTGTATCCTACCTCGTAGAAGATAATTATTTGAACCAAAATCATGGACAGTTTGTCGGTATACCTCGATTTTGAATTGTCCGGTGGCCCTGACATGCTCTCCATAGTACGAATGAGGTTGTTTGATTTGATAAATTCCTAGAGAAAATTGAATTAGGTCCGGGAATGTCAATTCAGGAAAATTATCCAGCTCTGGAAGATTACCATCAATACCTACTGGTAAGTTGCACTCTCACTCTGTTTAAATTGTGCATTTCTATATAAGAGGCTAAATGGTTTGGGGTGTTTAGTTTTGCTTGAGCAATCGCTAATATCTGTTCAGCATAACAAAAGTCTCTGATTAACGTATGAAATCGATGTATTAATGCTGCAGCTATTTTAAAGTCATGTATGAGGTGGGATGATGCTGTGTTGAAATATTCCTGACGGAACAACTTGAAGTCCGGTTTAAATCTGCAATTGAAGTAGTTTCAATCACCCACCTACACAAGGTCACAACGGATCTTATTGGCTGCAATGGTCGATAATTACCTGAACGAAATAGCCTGTTTAGATTCAAGCATATAAGCCTTGTAACCATATTGTATAATCGGAAACAATAATAATGTTGTTTGTTAGTGTCAAACTGATTGAAACTGGACCACAGAGCATCTGCAACGGGCTATTAATTAATTACGTTTCGTTCCACGATGATTTTTATAGTACGTTACTTGATATTTGTGATAAACGTTAATAACAACATAAAAAACAAGTTCACTTTACGAATTAATTAGGTGTTATCTCTTTAAACGCGTTTAAAGCCGATGTTATAACCGCTGCGCATCGTAGTAACATTTTTTTTTTCACGTTAAAAAACCTAAAAACGCTCCTAAACAACCATTTTTTGCCGTAACACTTTTTTACTATTATTTCATTATTCCGGTTAGATTTCTACATAATTTTTGGTCTATTAATTATAATAAGATGATCACTTCTTTCATGTGTAATATCATTAATATACGTTACCGTTTAATAGTGGGCCCAAAAAAAATTGTCTCCAGTTCGGTTAACTAAGTTTCTTGAAATAGAAAATGATTTTGAAAAAAATATAGAAATAAAAATATATTAATAATTAATATACTCTTTCTTATTCTTTACACGCTGAAGATAAAACGCAATAGGTGCTGTATTGATCTAAAATTACCTTTTAGGTTTTGACATAAATTCGGGATTTAATATAATTGTAAGGAAAGGTAACCTAAATCAAAAATCTTTGAAATAAAACGAAACCGATAGGTACAGAAATAAAAAAATATATTAAAATATTTATGATAAAAAATTTAACTATTTTTCACACGCTGATGATAAAACACAATACTGTAAGAGACTGGTGGTGTACTGTGTAGGTACTGTATTGATCAAAAATTATATAATAATTGTACCTTCTAAGAATTTAATATAAATTCTGATTTCAGTGTGATAGTATTTTAAATTTCACGATCTATTATTAACGCAAATTCAATTTGATTTAAGGACTACTTTTCTTTAAGTTCAACAATTTAAGTTCGAAACTTAAAATATCTATTTTAAGGAAAAACTGGTGAAAACGAAACGAAAAGTGAACGCGGTAATACATACTTATAGTAGGACCACACGGCGCTGGTTTATTTAATATAAGTCGTTGTAGTCGTTTTTCACCAGAGTGTCTCAAGACGAAAGTCTATGACCAGTGCGCATTGCCAGTGATTGGCACTGAAACGTGGTCACTTACAATGGGCCTTCAGTGGACGATCTGGTGAGAGTCGCGGGAAATGCAGTGAATGCGAGACGCACGTCGTTGTGGAGACGCTTGGGGGAGGCCTATGTCCAATAGTGGACATCTTTCGGCTTAAATTATAATGATGATGATGCAGTTTTTATGCTGTTAAGGCTCCATATTGTGCAATATGCGAAAAGCTCATAAACTGTATATATTAGGTCTCAATTTGCATGAAAAAATAATTTTCCTCAATTACTTTTACGACACTATTCAAATAAAAAAAACGATCGACTGCTTTGCAGTACGCGACTTGCGTCCTAAAAATGATAAGCAATATAAAATCAAACAAAACAAAACATATGCAATTTAAAACCAAAATATATGCTTTTTAATGCAAATAATAATAATTGTGCTTTGTGCTGGCGAATCATAATTAGTATTCAATGCAAATCATTTCATTCATCCTTCAATGCATTTATATCGGTCATAATTGACGCTTGTATAGTTTGCAAAACTGTATTTTTGTAAGCTGACGGCTCTATGTTATGTCAAGTACAATCAGCGACAGCAATAAATATTTTAGAGGTTTTTTATTTAACTTTTTTAACATAATCAGAATTTTATCTTATAATTTTTTTTTTAATAAATTATATGAAAGAAAATTCACTTTGTTAGCTTTTTTTTCGTAGGAAATCCCTAAATAACTGCTCCTTCTCTAGGTGGAGCGAGATGGAGTGGCCTTTATTGACCAAAACCCACCTGTATTCTTTCAGTTGCCTTTTGCATTCCAGTGCTGTTGTAAATCTTTCAAACAATCCTTAAGTTTCAGGTCCAGGTCAAGGTTAGGTCAGGTCAGGTCAGGTCAGGTTCAGGTTAAGGCCTAAGGTCCCGTCGATTTTGCTGCTATCTCTTTGAGGCACGTTGTGAACTTACTTTTGCTATGTGAATACTTTGCGTATGTTTTTAAAGTAGAGTCAAAAATTATACAATATAGAGAAAAAAAAATGTTCACCGTTAATTTAATAATACCTAATCTCCTTTTTTATCGAATTTTTTTTTTGTCTTTAGGTGGGAAATCTTCCAACGGTTTTTATCGCCCTTGGATCCTTTTCCTTATTTGCCTTCGTTCCAGGGCCCCGGGGTTCTCTTTCGTACAACCCAAAGAGGCGCGCGTGTTACAATACGCACCGTCGACAACCCGCGCTCGGTCCGGACGATTACCAGACGGCCGGACGGTGAGCTACCCATTGCTCGCCGTCCGCAAGCCTACGCCTACTCTAGCTTTTATCGAAGATCTAATTCTATTTTCACATAATAAAACAGATGTATGCATTATGATTACTCTCAAGTGGAATGACTCACTCTGTTTATTTATATTTACGATTTGTCGGTCATGATCATGGTCAATGAAAACGTTCGCATTAAAAGCAGAATCTATTACTATTCTGTACTAGATGGATTTTTATTATATTTTCTGTAGCCATGACGAAGAGCCCTTAGGACAAGATTTATTGTTTCTAAAAATGTGTAGGTATAGTAGGCGTAGATATAATATTTGAGCCAGCTTATTTATAAAATCTACGAGACAGAATTTCGCGTGAATATTGTTGATTTGAGGATTTTTGATGTCTCTTGGGTATTATGGTATGAAGTCCGCCATCACTATATGCAAAGTACTATATAAATAAATAGTGATTAAATTATAAGAAATTAAAAACAAATAATAATATATATATTATCGCTTCTGAATTGTAAGGAATTCCGTTAAATTGTTTTACGTTAATATGATACAACAAACATAGACAAACAACAACAAAAAAAAATAGCACAGCAAAAATTAATCAATGACTAAAAAAATCTTATTTCTCTATTTATTGTTATCATCATCATCATTTCACTTAGGCCCACTTAGGTACTCACAAGAGAACTTGACGTGTTGAATGTGGATATTATGTAGGTATTCAACACATCTAGTTCTCAAGAAAACCACAGTCTAGCTTTAAAATATCGATAAAGGTAAGTTATACGGCTTACACTTAATAGTATTGACATTTTTAATTTTAATTGTATAATTGTATTGACATTTTAATTGTATTGACATTTTATTCGTATTGACATTTAATTGATTTGCAAATTATTTAAATTAATAATTAGAGTAATATTAAGTAATTGTTAAATTTATTTTTCTATGTAATATTATAAATTATGCATGTTTTTTTTTTCCTTGTAAATTATAATTTGTAATTCTCAGCGACAATTGCACCCCATATTTGTACGCCTCCAGGCATAACAGCGCTCTGTTTATTAAAACTAAGACCTGTATCTCTTTACCTATGTTAACAAATAAATTATTATTATTACGGTTGTAAAGTTTTGCGTAGCTTTATAGTTTTACAGAGTCAGCGTAATTCTATTCTAATGTTTGTAGTGACGAGTCCTAGTGCACTTGTATTTGCTTAGATGTTCATGTATGGCCAAATTAAATAAGCAAGCTAGAGTACAGTGATAAACACGATGGATTTTTTTCCTAACTTATAGTTAAAGAAACATCGGGGTCAACGAACGCAGGTACAGACAGAAAATCAGTTTTGTTTTTGTGTTTAGACATCTTATATCAATGACGTTATCAGTTTTGAAATCATGATGGGGTCGTGACCTCCAGTATTGGAGTAGCGACCCAGGCCCGCGGATTGGGGAGGGAGCGATTGGATGTACAGAAACAAGTCATGATACCTCTACCTTATCAAGTCTCATATTGCCAAATTTTTCATAAAGACAATATAGACTGCCTGCGCTACCTAAAGGCACTGCGATCTGTTTAAAAAAAAATTAAAGAAGTTTTATTAGTTAACTAATAGATACATAAAAATCTCCCGTCACAGTGTTTGTTATCGAAATTCTTCGATACTTCTTTCAAATAAGAATAGAAAAGCCAATGACCTCGATCTGTCAAATTTTAATTAGTGAAAATTACGGTTTGCAAAGAAAAGTTATTTGAGTATTAAAATAACTGGTTTTTTTTTGCTTTATATTACTGAGTCTTAGTTAACTCTAGTTGAAGTAAAAACGTAATTGTTTAATCTAAATTAGCTAAATATGTACTATATATTTTAACTGTATTCAGATTAATCTTTTTTCGTTCATGATTCATAAATAAATATTATTTAAAACATTTATTGTTTAGATTTTCAAAACCGGGCAAGTGCGAATCGGACTCGCACACTGAGGGTTCCGTACAATCTTACCTATGAAAACAGTTCAGTTCCCGAAATGAGTTACGAAGATTGTTCCGAATCGCAAAATTTACAGTTTTCAGATTTTTTTCCTATACTTGTGTTATACCTTGCTTCATGCCAAATTTCAGGATTGTAGGTCAACGGGAATATATGAATTTCGATTCCCTTGAGAGTGTCGAAATACACGTTTTTTGCGACTTTTACAGCCGTATCTTTTTTTCGTTAACTTAGAAATTCGATTTTTTCCCAGCTTCAAGAGACCGCAAACTTAAGTATGTGTTTTTAATTTCAACTCAATACCTCCACGCGTTTCCGATATAAAGAGTCTTGACAAACAGACAGGCAAACTGACAGACGGACGGACAACACATTGATCCTATAAGTATTCCATCTTTTTCATTTTAAGGAACAGAACCCTAAAAAGAACAAATTAGAAAAAAAAAGAATATATTAGTTTAAGTACTGTTAAGTCCCTAGTAAGGTGACCATGATGAAATGCTAAAGGTCTCCAGCGCCACCTCCAAATGTAGCTACAGAATAGATTTAGTCAGTAAGATTCTTACAGACCCCTGCCCTCATTGGGGGCAGAAGAGTACCAAGAGTATTACTCAAACGTAAAAAAAAGAAGATAACACAATGAGATAGGTACTATCGTGTCACTTCATTGTTGATTTTTTCTTTTTTGATATAGACTAGCTTAACTTGACTGACTCTCGACTGCAATCCCACCTGATGGTAAGCAGTTATGCAATCATTGATAGTGAAGTGCACTAGTCTATTAAGAGCCTATTTACTCTAGCCTTGAAGACACCAAACTATAATCGGTTGGGAAGACCGTAGCATTTATTTTAATAAACTAAAGTTAATGAATACTAAACTTAAGATGGTCCTTTTCCACTCGCCTATCGTCAACATCGAGCATGGTTTGAAAACTTGTTGGTTCATCTAACGCAATCCAACGCGATGTTTGATAAAGAGGCAATGCAAAAAAAGACAGATAATGCCTGAAAAGTATTATAAAAGTATTATTTAAGGCATTCGGTAATTCCGTGATTTACTCGAATATTTCACAAAACTGGTTCCAGGACATACATGTTTTTTATAAACCCTTAAAATTTTTCAGAAAAATTGTCGTCATTCAGAATCTCGATTAAATGTGCAAGGCTTCTATTGATGTACTTGTTTATATTTTTAATATATGAGTACATTATGGAGGGCCAAATTTCACGTAAAATAGCAGATTTTCAGAAGTCTTTACTCGATTAGTTTTACACTATGTTTTTATGTCTATAGAAGCCTAGATAATTCACAAGATAGCTGTGTACCCAAAATATCTAGAGAAAGATGTGTATTAACATCATAATCACGTAAGAGCGGTTGTATGAAAATGTACCTCGAAAAGGACGCTCTTAATGGCGTTCTTTTGTTTTTCGTATACGTAAAACTTTAGTTGTTTTTAACCCCATTTAAAGAATACTTGGGCAATTTAGACAGATGACCTAAACTAGACTGGAAAAAAGTCGATTTGCATGTAGCAGCAATTAGTAATGTTTGGCAGTTATTGTCTGTACGTGATTTTTTTTTTTTTTGTTATGTGTTTATGAAGTAAGTCTGAGTTACGAGTACATTATATTTGACAGCATTCGAAACGAATGTTAATAACTGACCAAGTTGCACTGATATATTAAAAAAAAAAGTTTTATATGATTTTTGCTGATAGAGTCAGAAAAACGAATTAGTGAAATTTTGCACACAATAGGCACATAACTGTTTAAGATAACCTACAAAACAGAATTATTGATAAGATTATTAAAAAAAAACGCAGGAATATTTTAGATATCTAGAAATCGCAAAACATGTTCCATTTTATTAATCCAATAAAATAAAATAAAAAATATACTTACAAAATAATTTTCATGTTGAACTTTAGAATTCCAATTTATCACTACTTAATAAAACAAAACAATACCACTAAATTAATATAAACATAATCACCATCACCGAATAATAATAAATTATTTTATAAAACTTTGTATCACATTTTTTTCATAGAAAAAGATCGTAATTCGGTATTGTTAGCACTTTTTGAAGCGCTCGCGCATCTATACGACTGCGCGGGAAGTCTGAGACTGACTTAGCGCCTGCGCCAGAGATGGTGGATCGACAAAAAGAAATGAAATTGCAAAGAAGGTTCACTTTGCACAGTACTAAAAATGTTGACTGTAGATTTACTGGAAGACTCTTTTATTAAAATTATTTTAAAAGACAATATATGTACAAAATAAATATATATATAAACTAACTATTTATAATAAACCAAATTATGTACATAATATGTTATGTACATTTGTATTATATTATAAGTATATAATACACATGTGCCTAGAAGACTGGCAGTATTACCTCGTTGTCTTTTGATCACATTTCCGAATGTTAGCGATATACAGGAAGTATATATAGATATGTAATAAATGTGATCCTACTGTAAATTTTATTTTTATTATTATTTTTCTATTACTTTCAGTAAAGTCAAGATATTATTACGTGATTTTATACGAAATGAAATGTGGATTAAATATTCCCCTCGCGTGCAGGGAGGTATTATTATTAGGTAAAATCACAAAAAAACTTTTTATGAATTTTTCTACGAAAAACCAAGATATATAAATTATAATTTTCGGCCAGATAAATTTCATACAAACGTGTGTACAGTAAGATAATTATAGACGATATATTTTAAGTCTAGAACTAGATTATTTATAATCAGAAATAAATTCAGACCCTAGCTAGATTTCGTTCACTAAACTATCTTATTAATTTTATCATTATGTTTATATTATGTAGCTGTCAATAATCCGTACCAATTATAATGATTGCTTCAATAATATTGTTATCTAATCTGTTTATTCTCAATTCAAAAAAAACAGTGCAAAACGATATTTTTTGTTCATTTTTCAGAGTGAAGCTTCTGGCCATTTCTGTAAAACCAGTGTCGTGAGCTTATGATGACTAAGATGCTGTAGTATATGGCTGTGTGTTCCGACTAGTATTCTAATTTGGTTCCGTAGGCTTCACTATATTTTAAGTTATAGTAATACAAATGTGAAAGCAGAAATTATCAGTTTAAAATAGTATGAGTTATGTGGATTCCAGCAGAGGGCTTCTAGCAAGTTTAAGTTGGGCAGGTTTCGTAGTTATTATATATTAATTGCGACGTCTATAAAACCATTTTGACTAATTTGTTATAGCACCATAACTTTCTTTTCTTTTAACTGTAATCGACGGCTTGGGATCAGTGGCCGAGCAACTGGCTGCGGCACTGTTAGTGACGATTTCGATTCCCGCACGGAGCAAATAGATATTTGTACTTATGTGAGTTTTTATGTTTAGTGAATACACTTACGATACAAGAATAATTTATTCAATAAAAAAATAAAACTACTATAAAGAAAAGTCCTATCTCATTAATGACCCGAATCTATATTGTAAACTAAGAATAAACGATCGACGATAGCGACCTCTCGCACCGGATCCTTGTTCAGGTCATGATTTGGAGCGAGAGGGAACAGGATGCTTTTTCTACGAAGCAGTAATGTTAGCGAAAGAGAT